>CM051834.1:6430790-7733290 GCA_028451465.1 Erethizon dorsatum
CCGGTGATATAGCTCAGTGGCATAAGCACCTGTCTGGCAAGCATGAGGTCCTGAGTTCGGTTCCCGGTACCCACATAAAAGAAAAAAAAAAAGAAATTGCCACAGCCACCCCACCCTTCAGCAAGCACAACCCTGATCAATCAGTAGCCATCGACATTGAGCACTGTCCTCCCCCAGCAAAATGACCAAGACTCACTGAAGACTCAGATGATCATTTGCTTTCTGTAGCAATGTTTTATTTTTGTGTGTTTGTTTTGTTTTTTGAGACAGAGTCTCACTATATAATCCAGCAGGCTGGCCTTGAACTTGCTGTGTAGCCCAGGCTGGCCTCAAACTCAAAATCCTCCTGCCTCAGCCTCCTGAGTGCTCGGATTACAGACGTGTCAACACACCCACCAGCAATGAAGTATTTTAAAATAGGCTCTGCATACTTTTTAAGATGAAGTGCTGCTATATACTTAATAATCTACAGCATGGTGTAAACATCGTTTTATATGTACTATAAAACCAAAAAACTTATGATTTGCTTTATTATGATAACTGTTTTATCACTATGGCCTGAATGTGTGTCCACGTTATCTCTGCGGTAAGCCTGCACCTAGAAAATATTAGATGCCCAACGGATGTTTGTCGAAAGCTAACAAAGAAAAAAAGAAAAGAAAAGCTAACAATGAAATATGCAAGGATCGGGCCAGTGAGATGGCTCAGCGGCGTAAGCGCCTGCCTGGCAAGCGCAAGGGCCCGAGTTCGACTCCCGGAACCCACATACGAAAAAGGGGCCGGTGATATCGCTCAGCGGCATGGGCGCCTGTTGGCGCGCGAGGTCCTGAGGTCGACCCCCCGGTACCCACAAAAAAAAAAAAAAAGAAATATGCAAGGATATACAACTTGTCACAGACATGAAGAGAGATCTATTTAAAATTATCCCTCGTCTGGCCCTCCTCACTGGGACCTCCCACCCTCAACTTTTCTAATATTTATTACATATCTGTGCGCCAGGCACTGCAGTGCCTTTTATTAAACCTGTGTCCTGCCACTCACTCTGCTCAGAATTTTCAATGGTCTGCTATCGTTTAAAAAAGTAGCTTTCAGCTTTTTGGCTCAGTATAGCCCTGAGTGATAGGGTTGGTTAAAATGCAAATTTCTAGGTTTATTCAACACAGGTTCTGGTTTGGTTTTTCTGAGGTCAATCTCTGAGGTGTGCATTTTAAGAAGCACTCTGAGAGGCAGAGGCAGGAGGATTCCAAGTTCAACCCTGGGCAACTTAGTGACTTAAGGGCACCTTTTTCAAAATACATTTTAAAAAAAGTAAAGGGGCCGGTGAGATGGCTCAGTGGCATACGCGCCTGCCTGGCAAGCACGAGGGCCCGAGTTCGACTCCTGGAACCCACATATGAAAAAAAGGGCCAGTGAAATAGCTCAGTGGCACGGGCGCCTGCTGGCACGCGAGGTCCTGAGGTTGACCCCCAGTACCCACAAAAATAAAATAAAATAAAAAATTTAAAAAAGTAAAAAATGGGCTGGGGACATAGCTTAGTGCTAATGCCTTGAGTTTAATCCCTAGTACTGCAAAAAACCAAAAACAAACAAAACACACATAACCAAACCCAAACAGCACTCTCAAATATTTGATGCAGGCGGTCCAGGGATCACATGCAGAGAAATGTGCGCCACAGCATCAAATGTGGGATGGTGCACCTTGAATGAGTTTCTCTGTCCATTTCTGCCTCATGTCTCACCCTCCTCCCTTTCTGGCCTCTCTTGCTTCCATGCTAGCTTTTCCTCTGACCTACAATGCATTCCCTCTGTACAAAGCTGCACCCCAAACTGCTAAGTAGCTGCTGAAGTCTACCTGCTGTGGCTCCCTCGGGGGACCAGGGTGAACCTTTGATCTACAGTGCCACAGCCCTTTACATCCGGGTGGATGCCTGTGCCAGTGTGTGCATGAGTGTCTGTGTGTCTGTATGCACTCAGAGCTTTCACAGTGTTTTATTTGCACATTTATGTAGACATTGAACATCAAAATTTGGCAAGTATTCTCTACATCACAAATGTCCTGAATTGAGAGACTCTTCATCTTTCAGTGCTGAGGTCTTGTGTGGTACACAGGAGGGGTCGAACCTAGGTCACACGGCCGGCAAACTGCCCATTCAGAATCCGAACTAAGTCTTCAAACTCGATATAAACATCTTTCCAGGTCACTGCTCTGCCTCTTCAATGACCCAGGTGTCTGTCACTTTCCACAGTGTTGTGCCTCAACTGTAGTGTGACGTGTTACTTCATGTTTTACAGATCATGAGCTGGGCATGGTGGTGCACGCCTATAATCCCAGCACTGGGGAGGCTGAGGCAGGAGGATCACTGCGAATTTGAAACCAGCCTGGGCTACATAGTGAGTCAAGGCCAGACCAACCTACGCAGCAAGACCATGTCTCAAAAACTCAAACCCCCCAAAAACAAACAAACAAAAATCATGAGAAAGACTTGGGCGTGGTGGCACATGCCTGTAATCCTAGCACTCTGAGAGCCTGAGGTAGGAAGATTGAAAATTTGTGCCCATCCTGGGCAACTAAGCGAGTGACTTAGTGAGATCTTCTCAGTATAGAACAGAACAGAGAAATAATAAAAAGGGCTGGGGATGTGGCTCAGTGTGAAGGCCCTGTGTTCAATCCCCAGTGCAAAATAATATAAACAGCCCTTTTCTTTTTCTTCAGAGCATACACCTCTCCAGTGAAGTTGGCTCGGTCTGACCAATTTCTATATTTCCCACAAGCCCTAGCAGTGTATCTGGCGCTTAGTAGAATAATAAAAACAACTGTTACATGAATGGCTGAGCTACTCATACAACAGACAGTACCAAGCAGGGCAAACCTCAAATATGGATGCACCTCCTGACTTTGTTTTTACTTTTTCTTTCTCTTCCTTTTTGTCCCCTCTCTTTAAGGCTTCACCTATTGCAACACCAGCCTAGCTCCTAGCTCTGAAGCCCCAGAGGCTGACGTCACAATCGAAATCTCAAACTGCAAACCCCAGCATGCCGAGCGAAGAGGCGGGCCCTCCGGAAGCCGCCCAATGATTGGTGAGCGCAGGGGCTTCCTTCCGGTAGGAGGGCCCCGGGGGCGGGGACTGGAACTCCGTTTCCGGGTTGGGGGGCTCCATCGGGGAGAGGTCTGTGGGGGAGCTCGGGGTCCCCCGCCCGCGGAGGAGATGGATGAGGACGGGCTTCCACTCATGGGGTCAGGCATAGACCTGACCAAGGTTTGTAAGAGACGGAGCTGAACTTCCGGCCGCCGGGAAGCAGGATGGGGAGGGGACGCCCGGGTCCCAGGGAGACGCCACCCCCCCTGGGCCGCCCACCGCGGCCCCCGGCCCGGGCCTCGCCGCCGCTGGCCTCGGGCGTCACAGCCCGCGGGGCCCTCGAGCGGGGCCCCTCCTGAGGGTCGCGGGCCTCCGCGCCGCAGCGCCCGCCCCACCCCCTCCCGCCGCCCGCCCCACCCCCTCCCGCAGCCCTGGGCGCGGGGACCCCGGCCGAGCGCGCGTGCCGCGCAGAGCGCCCCCTCCTGGCGGCCCGGCGACGCCTGTCTGTGTTTCCACCGCGCAGGTGCCCGCGATCCAGCAGAAGAGAACGGTGGCATTCCTAAACCAGTTCGTGGTGCACACCGTGCAGTTCCTCAACCGCTTTTCCACGGTGTGTGAGGAGGTAGGTCCCGGGAGCCTGGTTCGAGCCTGGAAAGCCCCTGGCGCTTGTCAGGGGAGAATGGAGTAAGGCGGGAGCCGCAGTCCTGAGCTCACACACCTTGGCCTCTTGTCCTCCTGCGGGGCCGCCGCACCGGCTGCTCTGCGATTCTGTTACCGCGTTGAGACGCCTTTGGGAACACAGCTCAGTCGGGCTTACTGGGATGAAGGAGACAAAGGAAATGCAAAATGTCACAGTTGAAGACTTTTTTTTTTTTTAGTTCGAAGTTTGTTATCCTACTCCCGAAGGATTTACATTTGACATTGAACTTATTTTACATTCTTTGATCCGAAGATGGCAAAGGGAAAGAGCTAAAACATAACTTAGGCATCCGATATCATTATGGAAATAAAAATACCTCTGCAAGTGACTCATGACGACTGAGTACCCGATTAAGGATTAGGTATCAGATCAGCGGCCCCTCCCTGTCTTTTAAAAAGCCTGGGTTCAGTCCCTAATACTGCAATAAAATAAATACAAAATTTTTTTAAAATTTAAAAGCCAAAAAAGAGGATGAGGACAATGAGAAACATAAATCGAAACTGAATTTAAGAGAAAAAAAATCATGGAACTTTAGATAATTCACAGGTGAGTCAGTTGAACATTGTGACTTCTATGAGCTGTAGCTTTAGGAAGTAGAGGTTCTGCTAGGTGTTAATACAATGCACGGAGACAGGAAAGCCATCTTCACCTGCGTAGGATCCAGCTGTTCCTTTCCCTCGTTATCAGAATCTCTCCTGTCACCTCAAAACAAGCGAGAGTGAAATACGATCTTTGGCAGACTAAGGAGCTCGATTGAGTGTCTGTGCTGTGTTAACAGACCCACAGAGGAGGTGCTTGCTTCCAGTGGCTTTTATCTTAGACTCCTGCTTCTCCAAACAGGATGTAGAATTGACTAATAAAAACCAGTAACCCTCACAATGAATGTAATCATTATGTACTACAAACATGTGCTAATAAAAATTTAAAAAGTAAAAAAGTAAACCAACATTTCCCCTTTAATTTATATACCGGAGGGGGCAGAAACGCAGTTGGAGAAAGAATGTCCTAGGATTGTTAGCAGAAAGAAGTAAATATTTCCTCATAGTCCCTTATCGCTGGGTCAAAAAATAAAAAGAAGCCCACACGCCTAGGAAAGGAGCTCGGTTAACCTCCAGCAGGGAGGCCTCTCCTTCCTAAGCCTAGGGTGTTAACGCCTGGAGAATGAGTGTCCTTCTCCGCAACTCGATCGGAGAGAACAGCCATCACCTGTTCCTGATCCCTTCACCTGAGAACGACGCAGGCCTCCCGGTTGCTCTTTAACCTGTGTTCCTCGCGCCACAGCTATTTTTGCTGGGTCACTATTCCCTCCTCCCTTGAGCCCTAAAGAAAAATTTGTTGACCAAAAACTCACGCAGTTTAAAGATTGTTGCTTTTTCTCCTTTTAAAAAATACAGTATTTATTTTAATTGTCAGTATAAATTTGGTTTTTATGGTGCACAATATGATGCACTCATATTTTTACACATTATTGAGTGGCTAAGTCAAACTAATGTGGGTTTCACATACTTACGTATTTTGTGATGAGAACTTTTTTTTTTTTTGGTACTGGGAATCGAACTCAGGACCTTGCGCTTGCCAGGCAGACACAGTGATTAGAACTCTTACCTTAAAAGCTACTCTCTTAGCAGTTTTCAGGGATATGATATATTGTCATCACCTGAGGTCACCATGATGTGCAGTGGTTATGTTGAACTTATTCCTTGTGTTTCACTGAAATTTTGTATCCCTTGTCAACATGGCCCCTGTCTTCCTATCCTCCCCTGCCTGCTTATGCCAATCTCTTGTAAGCACCATTTTACTCTCTGAGAACTTTTTTCTATTCAACATATAAGGGAAGTCATGTGATATGAGTGTCTCTGTGCCTGACATTTTTCATTCAACATAATATCCTCCATATCTATCCATGTTGTCACACACAGCCAGATTTCATCCTTTTTCATAGCTGCATAGTATTCCATGGTATACATGCACCCCATTTTCTTTATCTATTCAGGAGGTGATGACACTTAGGTTGATTGCATTGTTGGCTCTTGTGAATAATGCTTCAGTGAATGTGGAACTGCAGCTACCTCTTCTCCCTACTCATGTCATGTACTTGGCTACAGACCCAGCTGTGGGAAGCCTGGGTCATACAGTAGCTCTATATTTTATTTTTGAGACATCTCCATGTTGTTTTCCAAAAAGGAGATACTGTACTAATGCACACTCTCAGTAGCAGTGTACAAGGACTCCCTGTTGCCCACCTCTTCACTAACACTTTTCAGTAATAGCCATTCTGACACTTTGGAGGTGATAATCTCTTCCAACTCAAAATCACAGGATATCGTTCCATTTACTCGTGTCTGGGATTGATTGATTGATTGGTACTGGGGATTGAACCCAAGGCCTTCGCGCTGAGCAGCTGTATCTGCAGCCCTTTTGATTTAATTCATTTATTGATTGGTATTTGTTTTTGGAGAAGAGTCTCACTGTGTAGCCCAGGCTGGCCCTGAGCTTGTGGGGATGGCCCTAGAGCCTGCATCTGTGGGGCCAGGCCTGGTCCGCTGTGCTGGCCTGGAGCTTGGGCCTGGGACAGTGGTTCTGGAGCCTTGGCGAGGGGGCTGGGCCGGCACCAAGGTCTCCTGGCCCAGTGGAGCCTGGGCCATGGGCCCTGGGTTCCCCGCTGAGACGTGTGGCTGTGCCGCAGGCCCACACGGTTCCCAGTGTCACCTGGGTCGCTTGTGGGCTCTGAGGCAGAGTCTGAGGCTCCCTCCTGCCCCTGCCCTCTCTGGCGCGCCCTTCCTAGCTGTAACCCGTCACCCACTTTCCTTAGCCGTGGGAAGGGGTTTTCATGTGCTTGGATTGCTGTCTGTGGGCAGGCAGGTGGGAAGAGCCCTGCTGCACCGTCCTGCTAGGCTCCAGCCTTCTGCAGCACGAGCATGGGGTGAGCGGAACTCATCATCTCCAGCTCCTGTTAGCAGTTGGGCATTTGGGGCATTTGTGGGTGGTAAGATGATCCGTGTTTACTGTGGGCTTACTTCATGCTTGGTGTTTAATATGCATGATGGGGCAGAACTGCTGTGTCTTGCTGCTGCAGCTCTGGTTTGAATCCTGTCCCCTCGGGCAGTGTGTGCCGCTTCTCCAGGTCTCTGATTACAGTCATGCGAAGAAAGGCGTTGATTTAGCAGACCGGATGTGAGCGTGTTACATTCCTAAAGGAGGACACTGGGATGCTGTAAAGAATTGTAACACGGCTAATGCAGGTACAGCAGCTGCCAGTGCATACCATCGACACCAGCAACGGGGTGCTCACAAGACTCCCACGTTAAGATTGAGAGAATTAATTATTGATAAACCATTCACAAATATAAATACATTTCTTTTGATTTAATGAAATTTTGTTGATTATTGTGATAATTTTTAAATTGGTATGAATAGTGTTAATATTTATGTTGGGCAGTAATTATTCAAATTCAGCTGACTAACTACATTCGGTCCACTTACAGACTTTATTAATTATATTAGAAAAAGACCGATAACGGTGGTTGCACCCATTTGTACCCCAGTAGCACCAGCCGCCCAATGGGACAGTCATGCGCCATGCGTGTACCGTGGGGTTTGAGCCGGCGGGACCGTGTTAATCGTTACAGCCCACGCTCGAGGAGCCATCCACGGTGTTTTATAACCTGTATTTGTGTTTACACAAAAGCTTCTGTGAACAAACACTAGAAGTCTCGGTGAAACTTGGCTTTGCTGCCCCTGAAACTCGATTCTGTTTTATTTCTAGATGACGCCTTTGGGGACACCAAGGCGCTTGTCCTGAGTGTTCTGTAGCCTGGCACGAGAAAGGCTGTGATCCCACAGCGAAGTGCACAGCGCGAGCTCACGATAAGCTAGAGCTTCGCGTCCCTCTGTCTGTCAGTGTGGCTGGCCCGAGTTCGCGGAGCAGCCGCTGCGCGGGCTCCCAGGCAGTTTCTCCCATCTTCTGGTCCACATTCCCCAGGGCGGTGCTCACTCCCAAGCCACGTGGCCTCGCGTCTCCATCACAGGTTGCAAAAGACAAAAGAGGCAAAGTAAAGGAAGCAGCTTTTCTTTAGATGCCAGGCAGCAGGGCCAAGTGCAGAGCTGCAATGCAAGCCCCAACCCCCGGGAGGCCCTGGCCAGGCTGGGCACAGCGAGGCCCGGAGAAGGGTCCTGCAGAGGAGGACGGACTCCCGTGTGGTCACTCGCGGTGTCCTCCTCGTGGCCGCGAGCACAGGGAGCATTCCTCAGGATGTTAGGGCGCCACCTGTCACGGAGGCTCTTGATGGGGACCGCTGCCTGTGTGCCCGCTGTGGTGGCACCGTGCGCCTGGCTGAGAGAATATTTAAGATCAGGGTTTTACTCTCTTTTTCTTCTTGGCAACATTGGGGTGGAACCCAGAGCTTTGTGCCTGCCGGGCCTGTGCACACCACCGAGCTGCTCTCCCAGCCCTGGGTGAGAGTTTCAGACAAACACTCTGATGGCTCATATTTTAGCGTGGTACTTTTATTTGTGTGGGTGTTACGGCTTGTGTCTAGGTGTCCCCCCACAGCCTCATGCAGTCATAGGTGGGGCTTTTTCAGAGGTGGCTGAATCTAGAGTGTGTGATGCTAGGATTAAGGGTGTGAGATTTGATTACTAAATCGGTCCACTGATTGGTTTGGCACCAGCCTAATCACGGTAGCCTAGATAGAACATAAAAGGGGCGGGAAGATGCTGCTGAGGTCTCTTGCTTGCTTTGCCACCTTCTGCCCACCATGCGCTGTTCTCTGCAATGCCCCTCTGCCGTGGAACCAGCCGGCTGTGGACTGAAACCGTCATGAACTGTGAACCTTTCCTCCTCTAACTTTGGGTGTTGGGTACTTTGTTTCAGCAATGAGAAAAGTAACTAAGACAGTGGGTAAATGTATGTGTGCACGGATACTTTAATTGTGCTGGGTAATAAGAGTGTGGTAAGCTCTTTGTTCTGCGTTGTCTTGGATTTTGGTGGTAGATTGCTTCTCTTTGCTTTTTGTGTGCTCTAATTTTTTCTCTTAATTCTTTCCAAAATGAATTGTTCATCCTCCAGTGGCATCCTTTTTACTTTTCAAACTTGAGAAGTTAGAATTTGGGACAAATCGTATGTGCTTGTGCAGTTTAGTAATTTATAAAGGCGGATCCTGTTGCTGGCTCTGGAGAGGCCTTCAGTCTTCAGCAAACAGCGACTGCTTCTGAAGTCTCAGGCACTGTGCCGGGAGTGAGGGGCACAGCAGTGAGCGGAAGGCTGCCCTGGTTGAGATTCTGTTTTAGTCCCATTGATTATTGCTCTGGGAATGAGCTTGCTAAACTGAAAATGTGAATTTTTAAAAACTATAGTAAATATTATTTCATAAATAACTGTAGAACATTCTAATAAAGATAAAAGAATGCTTGAGTTCCCATTCTTACTCATAAAAATAAGACAAGGTTAGAAAATAACAAATACTTAAACAGTAGTTTTTATTATTTTTAAACCTGCCCTTTGTTGTTGTCTTTGACAGTTTTAATTGAACACTTTATTCTTACGGCTCTAATTTTTCTTTTGCAGAAACTGGCAAACCTCTCTCTTCGGATCCAACAGATTGAAACAACTCTCAATATTTTAGATGCAAAGGTCTGTATTTTTACAAAATGTATAGTATGAACTTTGATATACATATACTAACCTCAGTTATACTTTCATTGCACTTGGGAATGCATTAAATTTAACGCATGCATCTATGAAGTGGTAGGTACAGTGTTGTGTTTTTTAAATAATTTATAATTGCAAGGAAATAGTGTTTATTATGAACCACAAGCTGAGTCTTCCCAAATGCGCACAGGGGTTGCGATGTCTTTCGTTACACTAGTCAGAGACACGGCCGGAGTAACACGCTAACCCTTTGAGCGCTCATGTATTTAATGGACAATCCAGAGTTGTGGCTATCATTTAATACCTGTGTAACACAGTGAGATCGACAGAACTTCCAGTGTCTCCAGAGCACACTTTGCAGGCAGTGTCAGCTGTTTTCCATCTGCAAATATCTTCACTGCGAGGGAGGAGTATGAGTGTGGTGTTAGAAATTACAAGAGTTGACTGAGAAAATAGAAGGCTGTTTGATTTGAAGATTTGAAGTTTTTGGTAAACAACAGTAACATGTTTTAACTTAGTTTCATTTTTCAACACATTGTACAATTGTTTGTCCTGTTCATAAAGGAAACTACATTTCTGTGACTTTATCTTTTTATTAAAGAAAAGACATTCCATAAAAATGTGCAATTTTTATGTATCAGGTAAAAAAATTAATTTAAATTTTAAAAATTGTCCCAAAATACTTGTTAAATATATATGAGAAAGAAATGATACTAATGCCTTTAGGGTAAGAGCTAGAATGTCTGGCTTGTACTTACGGACTTCAGCAGCTATAATTTTCTGCAGACACCTCTAGGTGAGAAACACAGGCTCTCTGGCCTTGCGGTGTTCAGGCTGTTCTCCCGGCAGCCCCGGCCCCTTGAGGCGACTTGGGCCGTAGCCGCCGTACCGGGAAGGATGCTTAGTCAGCAGTTCGTGGTGAGCGCTGCCGCTGGAGATCCCGTTACCATGGGTGTTTTCATTCGCTCTCTTGTATGACTGCATGTCTGTTTTAATGTTTGGGGTATTCTCGTGGATTAGAGTCCAAGGTCACAAGTTCAGTTCACTTTTTTTAGTTCCACGGCTATAGAGTTAATCTCTGAAGTTAGCCAAATACCTGACAAATACATATCATTGGTTATCAGGATAAAATCAGAAGAGAGGGTTTGCACAGATCTTGCAAATCTAACCTGAAGTCCTTAATGGTTTCAGGCTAAAAGACTGATGAGAGTGTTCCACTTTTCATGTATGAGGAACTATACAGTTTTTAGTACCATTTAAATACTTTTTTTTTTTTTTTTTTTTTTTTTTTTTAATACAGGGTCTCACTATGTTGCCCAGGTTGGCTTTGAACTCCTGGGTTTAGGCCATTTTTCCGCTCAGTCTCCCAAGTAGGTGGGATGACAACAGGCATGCAGCACCATGCCTAGCATTAAATAACTGTTTAAAGACAGAAAAGTGAGCCGTGCTACACATTCAGATGTTAAAAACGAGGTTTTTTCACATCCCAGATAATTAAAATTTTAAATGTGTGCTAGCACTTCGGAGGCTGAGGCAGGAGGATTGCTGCAAGTTCAAGGCCAGTCTGAGCTACATAGCTAGACCCTGTCTCAAAAAACCAAAAAAATTTTAAAAATGAAATGTGTGCTACTGAGCACTTTTTAAAAAATAAAGTATTTTAAATGTCTTTTTACAACAAGTTAAACAATTTTTTATCCCTGCATTATAGGTGATAAAAATTGAAGCATGGAGGGATTGGCAAAAAGTCACATAGCTTAGGAGTGCAGAATGAGGACTCAGGCAGTCTGACCCCAGTGCCAAGGCTTTGGGCCTTTGTACTGGGATTCTCTATATTGTAAAAATAATTTCTGGGAGAATAGTTATTAGCTAAATCACGCTTGGGAAAATTTTAAGAGTATTTTATTTGCGAATGCCTTTCACTTTCAGTTTATGACATAGAGAATTAAAGATGAGATTTTGTGAACCTGTACAATTTGTATGGGCTCAAGACTTGAGCTGCTATTAAAACACACACACACCTGTAAACTCGGAGTATTCGTCCTGCACCGAGCAGTCTTCTGACGCAAGCACTCGTTTGCTTTCCTCAGCTGTCATCTATTCCAGGGCTCGACGAGGTGACATTTGAAGCATCTCCTTTAAGTGTCACCAGCATCGTGAACAGATCCCATTCTGAGGCCACTTCAGAACGGTCACAGGTATGTATCCAGGTCCCAGGAAACATAAGCGCGCTTCTGGGTTGAACCCATAGACCTAGGCACAGTTGGAAGGAAGTTAAATAAAAGGTAACACTTTTAGTAGTAAGATCATAAAGTCTTAAGATAGAAAGTGAAGTTTGAAGAAAAAAAGTTAGCTGTTTTATTTTGTTATTTTGCAGGGATTCCTGAAGTTAATATTTTCTCCTCCTATAAAAAAAAGAACATCAACCTAGAGGACTAGGAAATATCTTGAATGTAATTATTGTATTCAAGTTCACTATGGGAGAATTTCTAATTCTGTGATTTTTAAATATTTTACTGTAAAAAATTTAAACATCCACAAAAATAGAGTAATACAATGAATACTGAAATTCCCATTCCCTGCATTCACCAATGACGATTTTGTCACAGTGGCTTTTTCAGTCTTTTTTGTCACTTGTTGACATGAACCCCAGGCATCATGTCCCCTTAATCCACGTGACCTCCCGAGCACCTCTGTCGCAGTCCGGCATTTCCTCACATCGCACATTCCCGTACAAATGCTGTCCTCCACTTTATCACGTGCGGCGTAAAATTAGTAGTGATCCCTGGTGTCCCCTTGACACCCAGTGCCCGCTGCATGGGTGTCACCGGGGGGCTTGGGCGAAGGGAAGACTCTGCCCCCACTCCCGGACAGCCGGATCAGACCGCTGGAACGCGCCCCGCAGGTGCTTGCTTGCTAGGCTCTTGACGTTAGCAGGAAACTTCACAGGATGTTTTTAGGTCGTGATGTTGAGAATGCTGTTACAGCTGACACTGAAAGGATGCTCACCATGCGCTGGCATGCTCACACTCGCTCTGGTGCGCTCATCACACTTAGTTCAGCCTGTCCTCATAGCAGCCCTGGGTGGCGGCCACGCTGTGTGCCACCCACGGCATGACCAATCACTGATGGAGAGAGTTCCGGGAAAACTAGCTCTGTAATGAACAGGCAGGGACTTCTTTGGCCACTGTTCCTGAACAGTACAGCAACTGTTCACCTGGTATTAGCGCTATGGTAGGCCTCGTACAATCCAGAGATGGTGTAAAGCACTCTCAAGGACGAGCCTGGATTCTGTACAGATACCGTGCCATTCTGCGCAGTGGACTTGAGCATCTGAGGGTCTTAGCATCTGCAGGGGTCTTGGGACAAATCCCCACAGCCACCAGGGAAGGCCGCACTGCAGTGTTGGCGTGCTTCACAGAGGCACACAGGTCAGGTGACTCCCTGCAGGACAGGCAGTATAGGCGCCGCAATTCTAACCTGGGAGCTCCGGTGCCACCTCGCACTGCGCTGTCTTTGGCACCTGTGTTCAGTCCTTTGGCCACATCAGGATGGGCAGTGCCAGGCCCTGGGAGAGGACTGTGGGTGTGGGTACAGTGCGTACAGGGATGACTTAGATGTTCATTTGCGTCACAATTAGATGTGGAGAATTGCACTTCCATTTAATTAATATGGTAAACCTCATTTTGATGGCTCCTGGAATATAAATTCATTATGCCAGAGGATATCCAGATGTTGCACAGGAGTTTATGAAGCTCTCAATTGAATATGGACACCACCTTTTTCCTAAAACAAGGCATCTGTAAAGGATATTAATAAAGTATTTCCAACCCAGTCATGGTAGCACACACCTGTAATCCCAGCACTCAGGAGGCTGAGGCAGGAGGATCACTGCGACTTTGAGGCCAGCCTGGGCTACATAGCGAGACCCTGTCTCAAAAAGAAAAGAATTTTCACTTGATCTCAGGATTATTCTTTGGTGGATACTTGTACAATCATATATTTATATAAATATTTTAAATGAATCTAACTTAGAATATTAATTTTTCAGGTGCTGTTATGAATGCAGTCTATAAAATACATTTTAGAACTTTATGCAGTTGTGTTGATCCTAGCCTAGTTCAGATTCCAAAAAATTAGTAGTAGTCACAGCTGAATCTCTTAATTAGCTTTGCAAATTCAGATCGGCCTGTTGTGTCTCCGACAGTTTCGTTTTAAAATTGTATATTCATTTAGAGGATTTATCAAGTTCTGTGGGCTTCCTCCACTTAAAAATTGTAATAAAGTTTTGTTTCTTCAGCTTAATAAGTTTTACCAGCATCTTCTTATTACGCATTTCCTCTTCATTGTTACTAATTGGTATGTTTTGTGTAAAATATTTTGAAATGAGCTTAACTGTTGCTTTGCACAGTTTCTATTGATACTACAGGACAACTTTATTATCAGATATTTTTGCATTAAAAAATCATCCATTTATCACTGCCTCTAATCTATATGTGAATCAAAAACCAGAAGTTCATATACTGATTTTTCTGCAGCTTTAATTTCATGGTTCAGATCTTACCATTATTCTCAGTAGAACATCCAGTTATACAGGTTGAGATTAACTCGAGAGTAAAATGAAGGCCAGTTGAGAGAGAAGAGAGGATTTCATAGGTCATTCAATAGGAAAGTGTAAGGTGTTGCATAATTAACTCGCGGAGGGCTGGGTTATCAGGCAGCAGCTAACGGCTGAGAGTCAGGCTGAAAACTAAGGCAGGAGTGTCGCTGTCGCTCACCACGTTCTGCTGCTCTGTGACTTTGTTGTCCATACATTTTTTAGAAACACTTGGAGCTTGTTTTTATTTTTTTATTTAATTAACAGTGTTTTAGACTTTTTGCATTTAACTGTATGTACCTATTTGTGTGTGTATACTAACTTCTATAACGTTAACAGTGTGAGGAACCTGAAGGATTTGGGGATGTTTCATTTGCTTCAGAATTTTTGACAGATTGAGTTTGTTTGAATTATCTGAGAAAAACTTAACACATGATCCACATTCAAATTCTAAAGACAATAAAATTTTGAAGGTATTTATTGATTTATCTGCATTTTTGATTGATGGACATAAAATTTATTTTACTCTTTAAAGGAATTCCTCGTAACACTTATGTGTAGATACTGAGATTCATAAAAGTAAATTCATTCTGAGTGCTCAGTTTGATAGAAATGAAATCTTGGTACGGGGGTCTTAGTTTTGCACTTCAGCTGACGCCGCCATTCAAAGAGAGAGCTGCCTGTATAACACGTGCCTTTGCATCTAAAAACATCATTCCCCGGTCTATTTGTAGCGTTTAGTAATTAATCTTAACCACTCTTGGGTAGTAGTACCATTAATAATAATTCCATCAGTGGCTAAAATGTGCAGAACTAAACAATTTTATCTGAAAAGCTGGGTTCTCTCTCACAAAACCTGTAGGCACTGCTTCCTAAAAAGTTAGCATAGTCGTGTCCACTTGGCGCGAGGTGCGTCGTGAGGGAGCGGTCAGCAGGGTAGACGGCCGAGTCCTAGGAAGTCAGTTCCCTGTCCGTCAGAGTTGAGCAGTCGACCGTTCGAATAGTTTCACTAGTTATATGAAGAGTTTTATTAAAGTAACGTATCCACATATAATCCATGTTTTATATTGTAACCCTGGGGACAAGTAAAGCAGAATTTAAAATTTTTAATGCCATGAATATTTTTGTATTTTAAGGAACAGTGTGTTTTTGGTGTTCAGTGTAGTTAAGTGTCATATTTAAGTGTCAGTAGACATTTAAAAACGTATATCCCATAATTAAACTACTGGTATTTAAATTTAGAAATACGATCTTCTCCGATATTTACTGTCTTATAATTATAAAGAGAAACACCCATTTAAGTAACCTGATGGAGCTCTTTTGTGAAGTGTCTAAAGATTTACACAAAATACTCTCTGCAGCAGAACAGTGCACAGGACCCTGGACCACAGGAAAGTGAAGTATCGGCAGGAAATATCTTCACTGTAGCCGAGGATCCCAGATATGCGAGATACCTCAGGATGGTTCACGTGGTAAGCTGACTCGGTCCGTCTCCTCTGTCAGGCAGCCTCATTTAAATTCTTAACCCTGGAGGTTTCGTCGTTACTTTTCCAGTCTGGGAAAACCGCTAAACCGAGTGACCAAGTTTTCTAGTCTTTTCTTTCCTATTTTAATTAATACTCTGATAAAAAGTAACCACAAGTCAACTCTTTCTCCTTAAAAATGAGTACACTTAATTATCATAGTTTAACGTTGATTTTTTCTTTGCTTTACCGAGAGTTATTATTGCAACTCTTGGATGTTTCAGAGAGAAATGAAAGCAAACTGTTCATTTGATAAATCATGTGCTTTAACTTCATTCTCACACACTAACACAAATAATGTTCTTCAGAAATATACTTTATTCTGATGCTCATCTGTCAATGATTTGATTTGTAGAAAAGAACTTAAGTCTCGTGGCCGTGTAGGGTAATGCTTTTAATATTATATGACTTCAGAGTTCATATTTTTCTCAGAAATTATGGCATTTTCCATTATGTGTAATAGCAGAAGTTGGTTCCTTGTTGTGACTGTAGAAAGTCCTACTGCAAATGGTGGAAAGAACTAGCTGTGTGTCATTTTTATGTTAATGAAAACATTAATGATTTGGAACATTCTGTTATCAGCAAAAGCAGTACTAATACTAAAGACTAAAGACCAGAATTGTTTAGCTGTCCCTGGCATATTTATCACCAAAATAATTTAAAAGCAAATGCTGATCTTTGGCATCCATAAAGAGCACGCTGCCTAACTCAGAAGCTACAGTGGTAACAGCGCAAGAAAAGCAGCTGTGTGAACCCCTCCAGTTAGCAGGAGTGCATCTGCCACTGTTACAATTCCTTATTGACGGTCAGTACCCTGGGCTCCTACGTTTCAGGGAGGAAAGGATGGACTTCGGGTGAAAATATATGAAGTTCCTTAGTTAGTAAGAATAATGAAGAGTCCACGTGAATACGTGTTATAACAAGGACAGTTTTAAAGCTATAACCCAGGAAGGCATAAGCTTGAGAGATAGATTTGAAAAGTGTGACTTTCAAACAAAAGAGAAGCTTTAAAATGACCCATAAAATCTTTTCATGGCCTAACCAGTAGAAAACAGGAAAATCTGCTCGTGCAGTCGTTCATGGAAGATGGTCCCCGAGGACCAGCGTCGCACAGTCTGCCCCAGTCTGTTTTCACTCTCCGGTTTCCGTTAACCATGGTCAGGCTCTACTGGGGAGTTTTAAGTGCAATATCTCAGAAATAAGCGATGCATAAGTTTTAAATTGCAGCCATTCTGATGCCGTCACGGCTGGGCCTTGAGTTGTCCCTTTGTCTGGGAAGCCACCTCTTAGTCACCCACGCCGTGAGCCAACCTCTGCAGGATGGCAGCGTGTGCAAAGTTGGCTCAGCACCACCCACAGCTCAGGCACCCTGGGGTCTCACATCCCCCACGGATAAGGGGAGCTACCACTGTCCATGTGTTCCATAAAAATTTATTCAACTCTTAAGGTACCATAGCAGGTGTTGTCTAGATTTATTCACCCAGTGAAGTTCCTAGACACCATCTGCAATTTTTATTTTGTTATTAATTATACACGTTGCATTGCTTTCTGCAGTGTATTTATATATATATAAAATTACCCTTTAGGGCCTGGGAATATAGCTCAGCTGCACTGCTCCTGCCTGGCAAGCATGAGGTCGTGAGTTCGATTTCTGATACCTAAAAAAAAGTAAAAAATAAATAATTAAATAAATAAATACATAATTACCCTTTAAATACTCATTTTCTAATCAGGTGGTTTATCATCTCACTAGGAAGAGAAGCCAGAGTCTTTACAGACCCAAGACAGGTCCTCTGCAGCTTAGCTGCCCATGGCCACTGCCCCCACTGCTCCATTGCCACGCAGTTGGCCTCTTTGGTGCTCGGGGATAAACACATGGCACCTCTGTCCCGGGCCTTTGCTTCAGCTGTTTCTCCCTCTGCCATAACACTTCCCAGGTGTCTTCTTGGTTTGCTCTTCTCCCTTCCTTCAGATCTTATTCACACAGCACCATTAAGTGAGGCCTTCCTTGGCCACCCTGCTTTAAATGAAGCGTCCTCTGGCCGGTTCCGTTCACCCCTTCCCCGCTATGGTTTTCAGAGTGAGCATCTTACAAAGTGCAAGTTTCCCAGGCCCCACACAACAAAATCAGAACCTCTAGAGTCGAGCCTCACAGCCGAGACCAGAGATGGCAAACCTTTCAGAGCTTTCAGTGATACAAACGGCCTGCACAGCACACGTGCCATGGGTTCTCTGGCGTTGGCCCAGACCATACGTATTTGAGAAAAAAGATCTTCTGAGTAAGAACCGTGTAAAAAGTATTTTAAACAGTACACTAATACTATCAAAAGTTTTCCTTTAAATATTTAAGAAAATAAATGTGACTTTTAAAAATAAGCAAATGACCCAAATCCTCCAGTAGTACTGGGCACTGCACTCCGCCCATTCCTTTGGCTTGTGTGCCGCTGACCAGGAGGGCTCGGCACTGCGTGCCTCAGGCCTGTCCCTGTTTTTAGCGCGCTTATCTACCCTTAGGCGCAGGCACTGCTGTGCGCAGATCGCTTCCATCCAGGCTTCTCGGAGCACTGCTCTTCACGGGATCGTGGACGTGGCTTTCTCCCGTGTGTCCCCAGTCATTCTCCGATCTGCTAGGTTGTGGCTCATATATGTCACAGCAGTCCACGGGGAGATTTTCAAGAATAGAGGGGGGACCAGTATTTTACACTGCCATCCTAAACCTGGAAGTTCATCTGAGTTAGATTTCACTTTATTGTTCCTAGTTTATTGTGCCAAACTGAATCCCGGAGTCTTACTGCCCATCTTTTATTTCATACTGCTCCCTGTCCTGAATTCCATTCTTTAATCACACAAAACCACAAATTCTTCCCCATGGAAGTTCCTGCCTTTCTGTCTCTGAATCTAGCTTCCCCTTCTCTTGATTCCATGTCCACATTCTGCTCTTCTATCTTACTCTGACAAACGCATCACTAAATCATCCCAGATTCTAACTTCACCAAGAGAGAAAGCTGGGGGAGGGATTTCCTCCACTGACCTATCCAAGCGCTTCTGTATTCATTACAGAATTCGCCACTTCAGAACTCTTCTGCGATTATCTGTATGTATTTTATCTCCCCAGTTAAAGGGACACCTGAGCGGAAGAACAGGATCTTGATGAACCTCTGTTCACTTTCATACCTGACCTAAAAAAGGTGCTCAGTGAATGTTTCAGTGGACTGTGTAATCCTGCATGTCAGCTCTCCTTTCCAACTTTGTGGCACCTGGAAACATATAAGTAATTCTGTTTCTTCATGTTACTAATTTTAAATATTTGATAGGACCAAATGAAGAACAAAGTAAGTGGAGTTTTCCCTCAAGGTTGACATGAATCTGCTAATCATTATAGTTTAGATTAGTACTGTTGAACTATATATAAGTAAACTCTTTCTCCTGTTTCTTAAGTCTATCATGAATGACTATCAGAATCAGAACTGGAACAACAGATTAGAAAACGCTTCATAGGAGTGGACTTGCTGGAGACCCATTGCAGTCTGTACCATTGACCTGTCCACTTTCACCACCAATTTGGGAAGAATCTAGACACTGTGTGTCTGTAGTCCAGGAGGGCCCTGTTCTGTACATTTCCTGTGTGAAATCTTCCAGTCAGTTGTTCATTCTGTTAAGTTGGTTCATTTCCTTGAGTGGGACTGAGGACAAACAGGATTCTGAGAGATAAAGACGGAAAAATAAACACATGTGACCGCTGGCCCTAAGAAGCTGCCTAACTCCGTAATTCTAGAGGTTCCTTCGTTACATTTTGCCTTAGCAATACCACTGAAAAGTTTCACTTTCCAGGAAGGAAGGTAGGTTTTATTAAAGTACTCAGTGCTTCTCCACCTCAGAGAGTGGCTAAAGTTTCTCTTGCTTATCCAACACTTTAGTTTTCATTGTTAATGTAGAGAAAGACTGATAGCAGCAGAATTTAAAGTTCTACTTCTATTGGTATGATCTCAAACACATTATTATAGGTCATTAAAGCTGTTCTAGAAGCCTACATTGCAGCTGTTAGGGAGTTGTTTTCATTAACAAGAAGGAAGACAGCCAGGTTTCAAAACACTAGCCCATAAGAAAAAAAATAATATATTTATGCCAAAGTGTAAAAATCTATACCTACCACCCTAAAAATCACCTTGTCTTTACTCTCGAAAGGGAATCGACACTCCCACAAGTCTCTCTCCTCCTGCAGTGCCGTGATTTCTCTTCAGCACGTTTATATTCTTAGATTTGATGTATGCAGTCTCCCTCAGTGCTGTCTTAGCCCCAGCTCTGCCGGGCTCCTTTCCCAGTGTCATATTCTTCCACTCCATAGCATCTTGGGACTGACGAGCCCCTTCACAATCTCGTAATCATTTTCCCGTTTCTGTCCTGGATCACTGTGTAAGACCTGTCGTCCTCTCCAATGAAGCAAAGAATAGAAAAATATTTCTCAATTTTTTCTCTAAAGTAAGCTTGAGTTTCCAGACCACCCATGTAGTGATCATTTACTTCAGATAGGAAGACACAGAAAGCCCTACAGATTATAGATGTATATAAATTTTCCGACAGCCTCGATATCAGGACGATAATCTTCTTTTTCAGCTTCCTTCATAAGCTCCCCTGAGGGTTCCTTCCCAGATCCTAGCTGTCTCCTGGAATGTGTTGCCTTTATAGTGGCCCTGCTTCATTTGTCACATACCTGTAAATCTATTTTAGAACCTAATAATTTAAACTAATTACTATAAACTCCTTCGAACAGAAACTACCGCAGTCTTTCGCTGGTCTCATAGTTACACCAGTTTGCAGAGCAGTAAGCAGCACTCTGCCTCTGGTGTCCGTGCCTTCTCTGTTCCAGCCGGCTCACCGTGCAGAAGGTTGACACTTCCGGAAAGCGGCCATCGCTCTGGGAGGCAGCGTGGGCTCCTAGGTGTCCTGGGTCCTTCACCTGGCCTTGTGAGGTGTGGTGTGCCAGAGCTTCTCGGCTTCCTCTCATGGCCCATGTGACCGCGTTCGCTCGGGTCACCTCTCGAGGCCTTAGTTTCCTATATATAAAATAACACCGGAAGTTCCTTCTAGATTTATGGGCTATTAGTGGATCCTCAGACTTGGATATTGGTATTAATGGAAGTTCCCAGAACACCTGCTAACATTTTCTGATTTTTTTTTTTCCCCCTTTTTAAGAAAGATTAGGGCCGGTGAGACCGCTCAGCGGCGTACGCGCCCGCCTGGCAAGTGCGAGGCCTGAGTTCGACTCCCGGAGCCCACATACGAAAAAGGGGCCGGTGATATCGCTCAGCGGCAGGGGCGCCTGCTGGCGCGCGAGGTCCGGAGGTCGACCCCCGGTACCCACAAAAAAAAAAAAAAAAGTTTTACCCAAGCGTTTTCAGTAAGTAATCCTATTGTGTTCCCAGTGGGCAAAGGATTGAGGCTGATTAAGTGTCCGTTGTCATAATAGTGCAGCGCACGCCTTTATTAAATTACATACTGCTTTTCTCACTTAACTGGAATTGTGTGCGTAGGTCACTTTTCCAGCAGTTCTCCCCCTTGTTACTGGCAGAGCTCAGTGAAGCCTTTGCCAGTAATAAATTGGGCATTGGGAAAGTCCGACTTCCATGTTAAGACGCTAATGACTTACAGTTTTTTTTTAAACCATTTTGCCAAAACAGTCTCTTCAGACACTTAAATTTTTTCACAGCTCTATTTTCTTTGGCCTGCTTAGAATGTGAATCGAATGATCTCTGGTTCTGGTGGTTCCGGTGCCTCTGCTGCCGGCAGTGGCTGCTGGCCTGGACAGATGTGACTTTCTTCACCTGAAGGCAGAGTGGCTCCACGTGACAGTCACGGCTGCTCCCCAAGAAGTCGCACACCTTGCACCTGCCGAGAGCAGCCAGGCATGGAGCGAGCGCTCTCCAGCCATCAAGCAAGGGGTAGTGACCATGAAAGTAATTAACACTTTGAAACTTTTTTGGGTAAGACTGCTTTCCATGGTCTAGAATTCCAGGGTCGGTTCCTTACCACCAGTCAACAAAAGTAGCCAAAAGAGGGAACCGCGGTTCAGACCTCACCACAGCTGTGAAAAACAGCAGTGCATATTTATTTGCACAGCATATGTTCTTTTTTGCATTTAAAAAAAAAATGTATGTGAATGTGATAGCATCTATTTCGTTTCTTTTATAGTATCTGGAGCTTACTAGCCAGCATCAAAATCAGTTTTTTGAATACATGAACATTTTTGAGGATAGAAATATAATTTTTTTTTCAGTATTGAGGAATGAACCAAGGGCCTTCACACTGAGCAAAATCCCCAGCCCCTATTTTATATTTTATTTGAGACAGAGTCTGGGTAAATTACTAAATTCCCAGGCTGGGATCAAACTTACTGTCCTCATGCCTCAGCCTCCTAGAATGCTGGGATTATAGGCACAATTTTTTTTTTTTTTTTTGAAGTTTAGCTTTACACTGTTCATCAAAGATAAAAGCTGCTTGTACGATGACTTGATTTCCCACACATATGAATGTAGATAACGATGCAAGTGAACATTTGTCTATTTAACTAATAGCAGAATTTAGCCAACTTTGAAGATTGAAAGGAAAATATTTTGTCCTTCCCATCACATAAATGGCCAGCTAGGGTTACTTGACTACAAGCAAAAGAAAGTTGAGGGGCCGGTGAGATGGCTCAGCGGCTTAAGCGCCTGCCTGGCAAGCGCAAGGGCCCGAGTTCGACTCCCGGAACCCACATACGAAAAAAGGGGCTGGTGATATCGCTCAGCGGCACGGGCGCCTGCTGGCGCTCGAGGTCCTGAGGTCGACCCCCCGGTACCCACAAAAAAAAAAAAAAAAAAAAGTAAGTTGGACTAAATGGAGCTCAATGGCGGTGTTGCCCACACTTTGCCATGGCCTTCGTAGCCAGAGAACCTAGAAACAACTTTTTGTCATACTTTTGGCAAAGAACTGCCAAAGGTACTTAAGTCTGCACCAAAATTAGTGATCTGGCCTTTAAGGAAACCGTGTGGCTAGACTTGTGAGGTCAGTTTTTCAGGTTATGGTGCTTTCAGTCCTGGCTGCCCTTTGAACCTTCTACATGTTACCTAGAGTATCAGGTAGCTCAGGAGATACCCTAATGTGTACAGATATCGTGTTAAGAAGTATTGTGCGCAATTACCTATTTGCCCTTTTAGGTACTTATTTATTCTTTTTTAAAAAAATTCTTTTTCACTTGGGAGGCTGAGGCAGGAGGATCACTGCAAGTTCGAGGCCAGCCCAGGCTACATAAGTGAGTTCAAGGCCAGCCTGCACTACATGGTGAGACAGAGTCTTAGTATACAGTTGAGGCTGGCCTTAAACTTACTATGTAGCCCTGGCAGGTCTCAAGTTCACGGTGATCCTCCTGCCTCAGCCTCCTGAGCACTAGGATTACAGGCATGCACCACCATTCCTGGCCAAAAAAAGAAAAGAAAAAGAAAACTGTTAACTGTATATGTTTGTTAGCAGTAAGCAGTGACTTGCTAAGGTCAGGTTATAAAATTCTTGCTTTTCCTAACATGTGATAAAGACAGAAGATGGGTGAGTACTACTAAAGTACACGGTTGTCAGGATCTCTTCAGTAATATTATAAGTGCCTGCCCTTATTCTCCATTTATTATTCTTCACCGATGTCACTTGCCAGAATGTTTGAACACTGATGTCACGTATCTTCCATCATAGCTGTCTGTAGGTGCCTCCCCTTGCATGGAGGCTCATTTGTGAATGGCTTGTCTCCAGGGGCTGGTCGTTCACCATAGCTATTTTTATTTATGGTGCTTAAAGTCTCTGGAAAATACATTTGGAATTGTGACCCACGGGCGGGTTTGGAGTTCTGCATCACGTTTAAGGAATAGTCAGGTATCAGCTGACCCATGCTTGCACACTGGTGCCAGTCTCCGTTACAGCTGTAGATGGATATTTGGCCACTGTACACTTGCGTTCTTTGTTTTTTATACTCTTATCAGATGATTAGATATTAATTTTAATTAAAAATAATTTCAAGGGGGAGTAAGTGAAACATGAGAATTCAAAATGCAAAATAATCTTTAGAAAATGATAAATTTAGTATCCTAAATTTGTCAAATCAGTCTTAAGTATAAAAAGTGTGTTCAACAAATGTATCTCTTGGGCCAGTGAGATGGCTCAGCGGCGTAAGCGCCTGCCTTGCAAGCGCGTCGGCCTGAGTTCGACTCCCAGATCCCACATATGAAAAAGGGGCCGGTGATATCGCTCAGCGGCACGGGTGCCTGTTGGCGCGCGAGGTCCTGAGGTCGACCCCCCGGTACCCACAAAAAAAAAAAAAAACAAATGTATCTCTTAAGGAACTTACTGAATAAGAGAATCTTAATATACCTATTCATTACCACATTACCACTATTGGAAAATTAACTCAGAAATGACTATTCTGTGATTTTTTTTTTTTCATGTCATCCTTGTGCAAGGGCCATGCTAATCTTCTATGTATCATTCCAATTTCAGTGTATGTGCTGTGGAGGGGAGCACTAGTCTGTGATTTAAATCAGTAAAATCATCTTTATAATAAATTACTACTAAGAATGCCACCACGCCCAGTTAAGAATTTTAGTCTTTATTGCTTTCTTTTTTCCTAGAGGCAGGGTCTCGCTGTGCAGTTGAGACTGGCCTTGAACTCACTTATGTAGCCCAGGCTGGCCTCAAACTCACAGCCATCCACCAGCCTCAGCCTCCAGAGTGCTGGGATTACAAGCGTGCACCACCACGCCTGGCTCTTAATTTACTGCTGTTTTCATAGAAACCACTGTGTATAGTACTAGTCAAGATCTGTGAGACTCTTTTTGCCCGACAAATCTAGTTTCAATTAACAATCCTTGGTAGCAACAGATTCAGAGTTAATATTGAAGTGTAGTATTTTCTAGATCTATGTGGTATTTAGAAATAAAGCTCTGCTTTTGAAAGACTGCTGTATTCATGTTACAGTGAAGACGAGGTATTTAAATCAATTTTGTAGCCTTTCACTGAAAGCTTTGGAAGGAGAAAAGATCATTGAGCATGTTTTTTCTTCTGTAGGCAGTGAACAGTTATCTATCTCATATCTTACCTAAAAAATTTATCTTAACTATAAATGTGTAAGTGCCACCTATTTTTAAAATAGCACTATAGAAAATCAGAATGCAGGGGGCCGGTGAGATGGCTCAGCGGCTTAAGCGCCTGCCGGGCAAGCGCGAGGGCCCGAGTTCAACTCCCGGATCCCACATACGAAAAAGGGGCCGGTGATATCGCTCAGCGGCACGGGCGCCTGCTGGCGCGCGAGGTCCTGAGGTCGACCCCCCGGTACCCACAAAAAAAAAAAAAAAAAAAAAAAAAAGAAAATCAGAATGCAAAGATATGGTTGAATCCATTTCACAAGGGTAAAGAACAAAGAGCCTGATTGGAGGACAGCTGCTTTATCTAAACTGAGGATCTCCCAATCCCACTCATTCCCTCCATGCAGGTAGTTCATTCCCCTGTCAGCTCATTTCATCTTGTTTATTGTTGCTCTAGGTAGTAAAAACTCCCTACCTGCCACCTTTCATAACTGAACTGTGATTCAAACTCATAAAATGAGAGAAAAAAATATAAGGAGCATTTTTTATTTCTAAAAGAAGAACACTTATCTTTGTTAAACTGAAAGTGTTTTTTTCTAATCTAAAACTTTCAACATGATTTACAAAAGAAACTTAGTAGTTTAGTTTTCACTAACACAATAAGAAATATATGTAAATATTGTCAGACATTTAAACCTCCAAATAGTTCTTGCGATAGAAGAAACTAGTATTTAACGCCACAAGTGCTGTCCTGATGATTAGCGCAGCTTCTTGACACGCTTTCTCCAGGGACACAGATGCAGACCTGATTTTTTGGAACATCAGACACTTCCTGATGCCTGCCAAACCAGACTGTTGTTTGATGTCTAAGGAAGAATACAGCAAAGCAACATGTTTTCCACACAACGTGCTGGAAACGTTGAGCAGAACCCTTTTGAATGCATCTTCGGGAACATAGGCCAGATCACTCTTCTCCCAGCTTCATGAATTTGTACGGGTATGATAATAAGTTTCTAAGAGGGTAAGATGCCTATTTTCCTTTACCTGTATCCATTCACAGAAATGAGTAAAGACTTACAAATCATGGGTATATCTGAACTCTTCTGGGAAAGCCAGTTCCGTGAAACTAATGTTAAAATAGGGAGCTTCTCTACTTCCACCGACCTCCCTTCCCCCATACATAGTTTATTTGCAGTATTTTAGGAAACTTTTTTTAAACCTCATTTCTCTTTTAAACCTCATTTTTCTTTCTGTTTTCTCTGCTTTGTAACTTACTTACATAACCTTTCCAATGATGTCCTGTGGATTATGCTAATGTATAATAAATCACATAGTTGAGTTTCTAGAAAGACTTTATGCCATCAAACCATAGTTAATAGAAGCTAGAAGTCTTTTTAAAAAGAAGTGTGGCATTAACGCTGCTCTTTTTCCCTTTTATCCTTAGCACTTCAGTGTTTTCTAAATGAAATGTTCCAAACTCCTATATTTCTGTTACCTGAAATAATTGAAGGGTATTAAGTTATCAAGTTAAGTTCCTTGTTGTTCTAGTAGTCTGCTTATTCCTCCACTATTCAAATTAAATTAATTTTGTTATTAGGTCAATTTTGTTTTTGTTCATCTTAGTTCTACATATTATAGTTAAAAAATGATTCTACTTCTAATCTCTTGCTTTCTCTCTTCCAAACATGACTCCGTTCACATTAGATGCTGCCAAGCAAGTGGGTTCTTTAATCCTTCATTGTTCTTAAGCTTTATACATTGCCAAAGGAGCAGAATTTCATCTTCCTCTGTCTTTGTCCTCAAAGCCCATCGTAATTCACTTTTCAGAATACATTATAGCCGCCCCGTGGAACAGCAGTACTCTCAGTGTGGCCCTGGACAGGATCCTGCCGTGCTGCTTTTTGTTCTGATACTTCTCATATTTAGAATGCTCTGAAGGATCTGTTTTTATCAGAATCTGCATAGGCTAAATTTTGCTAATTCATAGTATAAAACACCACAGTTATGACAATAAATGTATAACAGGGGCACCGGCCTTCGCGCCTGTCCCGAGAGCGAGGGAAGCCTTTGCTTCTACCTCACTGCCAGCATAAGCCAACGTCGCTCTTTCTCGAATTGTCTTTCCTGAACATTTTTAAAAAGTAAATAAGGATGAGAGATATCTTGAAACAAAATTTTCTGATGTAGAAAAGTGAAGGTTATGGTTAATGATGATCTATCTTAATTTGGCGAGATCTGCAGTATTTCTGTAAGAAATAAATGGTCCTTAACCTTGAAGACTTTCATATTGAATTTGACTTTTGTATTTGTTCTTATGCTTGAGTGGGCTTAAACTCAAATTTTATTAGGAAATGTGAAGTAAAATCTGCATTTTGAGGGGAGGAATAGCTGGACAAATATGTACTTATTCTTTGAAAAATGAGACAAGCGTATTACACATGACGAACGATTTAGACATCCAAGCACATTTCTGAGTCTTTGTGTTTTTCCCTTTAAGCAAACTCCTAGCCTATCTTGAAGATTCAGCCCAAAGATCACCTATATGGTGATCGTGGCCGCCAAGGGGTGTGATGGCCCGAATCTAGCTTGCCCCGAGCATGGGCCTCTGCTGTCACTGTGACGCTGGACACTGAGGTTCAGGCTTGTGGGAACAGAGTTCCACCAAGCACAGGATATTCACCGCTAGTCACCTCAGAGGGCCCCTGAGGCCAGGAAACACCAGGGACAATTGCAGAGGAGCCCTAGCCGGGTACCAAAAACTCAGCGGCTTTGCCCTCTTCAGGAGCCTCTGCCCGGAGCCACCGCGGGCTCCGCCCTGAGGGAGGGTTAGGCAGGAGGAGGGCTCAGCGCGGTGCGAAGTGACTGCCTTTGCCCTGGTGGACCTGGCCCAGCTCCCCCTCTGCCACACGAGGTGAGGGTGTGAGGAGAGGTGAGGGGGTACGAGGAAGTGGGGGGGTGAGGAGGAGGTCTGCTCTGGTTGACCCATCCTAGTTGTCAGGGTGATGTAACCAAAGCCCTCAAATCTAAGCTGTCAAATTAGGGTCTCCTCATCTGTAGAGATGGTGCAAAGAGGGCTGTGGACAGGGACTTGGTTGTATCTTCTCCCACTAGAGCTTTGCTGTTTATCATCATTTCACTAAATAAGTTTTCTTTTCATGTAAATTTGTATTTATTTTCGCTGACCCTTAATGTTTTCATATTCTTAGCTTCAGTGCTAAAATTCACACGCTCTAAATGTTTTTGCCAACTTAACTTACCTAGTCGCCATCGCTTCACGTGGGTATTAGTGTCGGGAAGGTCGCAGTGCAGTACCAGAGCGCCCTCGAGTTCTGTTGGGTCTCTGTGTGCAAGTGGTATCCAGGTGGAACCGGACCGTTTGCTTATTACAAGAACATTAACATGGCTATATGTTACGTTAAAATTAGCTCTGAAATCTCTGTTTTTATTTGAAAAGACATTCATTCGATGTAGTGTTTTAATCGTCTGAGTTATCAGTGTTTTCTTTCTTTAGTGGTGTAAGAGAGAGAATATGATCTCTGCTTTCTGTATTGCAGAATTAGTAATGAATAAGCTTAAGGAATTTAATGTGGACCTACGTGGTACAGGATAACAGTAATTCCACTAAGTCAGTATACAGTGGGAACCTTAGATTATTCAAGTGCTTTGCACGTATTAACATAAAAGCAAAATAAGAACGATTTTCAGTAAGGAGGCATCAAAAGGTCTTGTGTTAGGTGGTACGTGGAGACAGAGTGAAGGGACATTTCTAACAGCTCAATTTCTCTCTCATGTCTTTTACTTAGGGTGTTCCGGTGATGGCAATAAGAAATAAAATGATATCAGAAGGACTAGACCCAGATCTGCTTGAGTAAGTAATTTTTCTAATTCTATTCCTGTCAAGGTATTGAATATGTCAGTTATAATAAAAATACTTCACACTCTCTTTTTCCCTTTGTAATATTTCATGTTTGACAAAGCTATCTTCATAAATAATGTCTACATTTAAGAAATATTCTGTGCCACTGTTACCAACTTTTACACATTTTAGGAGCAGTTTCAGTAGATCAGTTATGAATTTAAGTATCCAAAGGAGCCAGAATTTTAGATTTTTTTTTTATGCTTTTTCTTTTTCGAAGGATCGCTGGGGAGGGCTTTATTATCTACCAACATTTCACTTAAGATTTCAGGGTATAGGAAATTTATTCTACCATGATCTAAATTAAGCCAGATTGAGAAATAAACAGGGCAAAAGTTATCCTAGGTTCGTTAATGGTTGTTGTGAAGCTAGATACCAGTTGGTATGAGTTGTATAAAATATATTTCGAGAACTGCTAAAAAATAGTAGCTTGGAACTTTGATAATAATTCATTCCATTCCAAGCAAATCAAGCCACATAGTTTGCCCTGGGTGCAGTGAATCGTCATGGGTTCCTCAGAGCTGTTCTGCTTTGCACGTATAGATGCTTGTCGTGTCTTCCCAGCCCTGGGCTCCACCTGGCCTGGAGTTGGCCAGGCATTCTTGCGGAACTGGCGCTCTGCTTTGGAGCGTTCTCGGCACTCAGCCCTTCACGAAGCAAGGTGAAGCACCATGAAAGATTTCTCTCATACTGTATCCCCGAAACACAGAATGCAAGGGTGTTGTTCAAGTCAGCAAGAACAGAGCTCCAACATGGGTCTGCACGTGCTGTGGTTCCAGGAAGCAGGTGGTTGGAGTGAATGGCGCAGCTTGGAAACTGGGCTAAAGCACCTCTGGCATATTTGGTGTTTGTTCCAGAAATTCTCTCTGACACCTGGAAACCAAGGAGTTGTGACATATGTTTTAATATGCATTGAGCATTGAGTTATCCAATGTTGGTACACATTGGGATATATAAATTACAAATGTATTTGCCATTGACCTCTTTTTCTTGTGAAAATGCACAGTAGATTCCCTGTAATAACAGAGAGCTAAGATGACCTTTAAAATGGTGGTACTTCTCTAGAGAACCGTAGTGCATGGACAGCCATGCCCTAGAAGGGCAGCGCATGCAGGGTGTCCAGCCTTGGCCTGTGACTGCTTTTTTCCATCCCTGTCCAGGCTCAACCTCATAGTCCCTTAATTCAACCAGCTGTTCAGGTCAGCAACCCAGAAATCAGCTTTGCTTCCGCCCTCCTCCCCACCCGGTCCTGTGTCGGTCAGTGATTTTCTCATTCCCAGTAGCTCTCCCACCTCGCTGCGGCCCTCCACCCGTGTTGCGTTTCTCGCCTGGATTATTAAGCCATGCACTGAAGCAGGTGGGTGCACTCACTCTTCGTTCTGGCTTCTGGCCGCCTGTGACTGTCCGCCGCTTCCCACGTAGCCTGACACAGCATCACACACGCACACTCTACGTCAGACCCAGGCCCTCTCTTGAGCTCACTCACACCTGCGTCCTGGAGCCACAGCAGACTGCGTGGAGTCCTCAATGGGTATCAACTTCCTGTTTCCTTGGGCATCTTTAAGTGATTTCTTTCCTGTCTATAGAACCCTCTTCCCCCATCTTACTGCCTGGCCAGTTTCTTATTCTCCAAGAATCCATTCAGCATCACCACTTTAAGAAACCCCTAGCCGAGTGAAACCCCCAGCACTCTGGAGGCTGAGGCAGGGGGATTGCCCGAGTTTGAGGCCAGCCTGGGCTACATAATGAGTTCAAGCCCAGCCTGAACTAATAGCAAGACCTCGTCTCAAAAATAAGTAAATAATAAATAAATAAATAAATTTAAAAAAATTTTTTAAAAGCCCATAGATGGCTCCAGGGAGCTCATGAGCACCCAGCCACCCTTGGATGTCCAGGCATGTGTCACTGTCTGTGAATGCTGAGAAGCATCCCGCGCGAGGTGGTGCCAAGTCTTAGGCTGGGATTCCAGGAACAGCTCACTGTCTTCCGGCAGAGCTGCTCTTCAGCCACGGCCCGGCCGGGCTTATGACCATTACTGCATCAGCACACGGCACGGGCCACCAGGGCCGGCTGGGGTGGGGTGCTCTGTAACCTGTCACCACTGCTGGCAGGCCAGTTCCAGCCGTGTTCTGCCCCATCTGATAACCTTGTTCTCAGAGGAACGCTGGGGTTTGGGAGTCAAGTTTGGTGGCAGTCGGGAGCCTGGCTTCGGGAGGAAAGTAAGGTGATGAAAGCGAGGGAAGGTGCTGGCCAGGGAGCGTGGTAAGCCTCGTCCAGGAACTTGTGGGAGAGACTGTTCCGTCCCCCTTTTGCTATTGAAGTATAAATGTCCACCTGCTGTTTTCATTGGCGGTAGGTAGGAAGACAGACTCCTAACTGTGAGGAGAATGCCTAGACGTGTCTGTGAGGAGCACCGCGCACACCTGAGGTGGACACAGAGATATACAGTGACCCACAAATGCAGTCTTACTTGATTGGCTTGTGTGTGTGGACATATTTGGAAGCTAAAAGCACACAATCTTTTTAACAAATAGTTTACATGGTAAAGGGAAAGAGCCTGGCAATTTTCCTAGAAAACTGACATAGAATTTTAGAAAACTGAAGATGCTTGATAATTCCTACATAAATATTATTTGATACTCCTAGATAGTTAATTATTTTAAAAAGCAAAGCTTTTTAAAAGTAACAATAGTTCTTCTATAACCAAGAATTAGTTTTGTTTGTAAAAATTAGTTTCAGGATGCCTATAATCCCAGCACTCAGGAGGCTGAGACAAGAAGATTGCAAAATCAAGGCCTGCCTGGTACACATAGTTCAAGGCAGGCCTGGACTGCGTAGGGAGACCCTCAGGGTCCCCCTCCAAAAGCATTTTTGTTTCAGTGCCATTGAAATAAGAAGATGTGGAAGAATACCCTTGTTACTCTCATACTCAAAAATTTAAGTGAAGAGATAATGGGAATTTTAATGGACTTTTGTCCAAAGGTTAATCTCCTTTATTTTTCCATTCAGAAATACAAAATGGATAAATCATGCTTTGAAATTGCTTTCAGTCAATGCCTAGATTTTCATACTAGGAAAAAAATTTCTCTCCCTTATACTGCTGTACATTCTTACATTTGTGTCCCAGAGTTAAAAGTACTGTTATTTCCTAATAATTAATACTTTTATGACTCTGGGATAAGTAGGTTGGCCTTTCGACCTGCCTGTCAGTAAGATACAAAACCCATGACGGCAAAGGCTCAGGCTGAGGCAGGCTGTCCAGACGGGCTCCTTGCTGGGCTTTAGATTCTGCCCAGCTGCTTCCTAGCTGCGAACCCCAGGTCCAACACCGGGCCTCTGTCCATCAGCTTCCGTCAGTGACGTGGAAAGCAGAAGAGCTCACTCCTCGTAGAATGACTCAGACGAGCGCGGTTAGTGAGGTAAGCACTTCGCACAGCTCCGAACCAGCCAGCGATGCTCCGTGAGTGTTAGCTCTGAGGTACGAGTGCTTTCGCGGAGGAACACGCAGCAGGTCCTGAACAGTGGGCTCACCAGGCCTTGGGAATCCCCGCTGGCTTACCATCCTGCTGTTGCCTGAAGACCATCATGTCTCCAACAAGGACAAATGTCGTGTGCAAAGGATATCATATTTTTAAATTATATACTCTGTTTTCTCAGACTGAAAGTCCATATTTTTTTCGCAGTAAAGAATAGAATTCTGAAATTGAAATTAATTTGGTCACACTCTTAATTTTATTGGAAGGGCGCAGTGTGCAGGGTATTGATTTGGCTAAAGAAAATGTATTTTCTTTAATTGAGCGCAAGTTGGTCTTGAGACTTTGAGCAGAGCTGGGCCAGGTGGCGGTGTCTGGAGACAATAAGTAGAGGATACCTACACCGTCCTCCGGATCTCGGCGGTGCTCTTTTGTTGCCAGAAATAAGTTGACACCTCCACCTACTTGTCACTGAGACAAGAAGGGATTCATTGGTGTTACACAGAAGGGTACTGGAAGCAAGAAATCCTGTTTTACAAGACCTGCCTACCATGTTGTCCTGCCTGCTGGGGGAATTCCTCACCCACCATTGTCCCGCTGCACATCCACATTATGCGCCGAAGTTTGAGTTTGAACTGGTTGAGAATGGGGTAGATCTCAGTTCCACAACTAGATGATTCCAAAAGCAGGGTTTTGGGGGTGGGGGGCAGTTTTTTTTTTTTTTTTTTTTTTTTTTTTTAGTTTTTGTTGAACTTGTTCCTCAACTCCTGGCTGGCAGATACTAGCTGGAAAGTACAGGAAAAGTAAAAACAAGACCAAAAACTTAGGAGTGGCCCACTGTTAGAGACCTTGACTACAAGCTAGAGACGGACAGTAGAAACAGCAAAGAGTTGTGCCAGACGTGGTTGTGGCCAGGTGGGTGGCGCACACCTGTAATCCCAGCACTGGAGGCTGAGGCAGGAGAATTGCTGTGAGTTCAGGCCAGCCTGCACTACATAGCAAAACCCTGTCTCATAAAAACAAAAAACTGTCTGTGGTCTGTCAGTAGCTAACAAGCAAGAGATGGGAGCTACTGGGAAGTGAAGATCACAAGAGGAGCAGAAGTCCTCACCTGGCACAGCGACTCTTCTTTATGACTCCACCCTGCACACATTCAGAAGAGAGGAGCGTGTCCAGACTTGGAGTAAAGAGCCTGACCTGAGATGTGTCTCCCTGCCTGCTGTAATACCGGAGTGAAACTGTGACAGCTGTTACAGCCCCAGAGTCTTCACAGGATCCGTTCAGTCTGAGGAAACTTAATGTCTACTCTTGCCTTAAGCAGAACTATTGCTTCGCATAGAGCTCTGGGCACTAATAGACCATGGTGGCGAGTGACCTTGAAAACCCGTGACAAAGCGATCCGAGTGACAATTACTGCACCCTGCAGTACCATCTCCTACTCAGCGGTAGCTTTACTAAGAATGTTTTTGGTATTTAATCTGTTTTAGATTTAACTGCTTTAATATAAAGAAAATAACAATGTTTCTAAGCACTTTATCTACATTAAATAGATGTTTCCCCAAAGAATGTTTATTTGTTTTTTTGTTCTTGAAGTGGCTATGGTTTTAAGAACAGATATAAATCTTCCCTTAATGGAAAGAAACTCAACCAACGTATTTGTGTTTTAGGGCTCTCTTCATGTTCGGGGCTGCAGAAACCAGCTTAAATTAGCTTTGTAAGGGAAGTGCTTGGCTGGGAGCTGAGAGGTCTGGGTGTAGGACGGGCTCTCAGGCCTCCTGTCTTGGGGCTTGGCTGACGTTCTCCTTCCCTCCCTGCTTCATTCCATGTTTTCTTCTTGGGGAAATAACCAGGTCGCTCCTCCTGCTGACAAACTTCCTCTCTGTAGCCAGGGAATGAAACCCCCAGCAAGGCTTGAATATTTTTGTTTTTGCCAAGTAAAAGAAGAGAGCTGCTTTTTCTGCCCAAGCCATAGCTCATTTCTAGAGGGATATTCCGATTGGCCCCGTTTGCATTTGGGGCTCTCTCTTGAGTCCTGCCCCACTTTCAGGGGGCTACTTACGATTGGCCAGGCCTGAATCATGTGATCCAAACTAGGAAGTGGGAAGGGAAAAGGATGAGGGCTCAGGGGGATTATGGTTAACAGCCTGCCCTGATCACGTAGGTGGCACAAGGATCTTGTCACAGTTAGCATATGCTGATAGTTGGTATGCTAAAAAGAACCGATTTGTATATATTTTATCCTTCTACTCTTCTTAATTTTTACTTGTTTTTGGTTGAGGTCAACCTAGCAGCTTCTTTGAAAAGTTCTGTTTTTTTTTTTTTTTTTAAGATAATTTAGACTTAGTAATGAGCTTAAATTTAAACTTTTCAAAAATTTGCTCACAGTAAGAATTTTATTAATAAACTGTAGTTACCACGCTAGTGTTTTTATTATAATCACTAAGGATTGAGTTTTTTAAACCCTATACATGAAAGGTCATGAATATACCTATGATTTTATGTATTTATATATTTTGCTGAATCACTATTTTAGAAATTCATGCATATATTTGAAATGCTAAGGTACTGTACTATTGTAGAGCCCTCCTTCCCAGAGTTTAGCAGTGGGGTTTGTTTCTTTCAGATTTGGAGAAGCTAAACTTCGGGCTGGTAGAGTAAAAGTAGCAATCTTTTCAAACATGTCTTAAAACTTCTTTCCACAAATAACAAGTTAAAATGAAAGATTCGGGCCGGTGAGATGGCTCAGCGGTGTAAGCGCCTGCCCAGCAAGCGCAAGGGCCCAAATTCGACTCCCGGAACCCACATACGAAAAAGGGGCCGGTGATATCGCTCAGTGGCACGGGCGCCTGCTGGCATGCGAGGTCCTGAGTTCAACCCCCGGTACCCACAAAAAAAAAAAAAGAAAGATTCGTGTGTGGACGGGTAGGACTGAGTGAGAGCATTTCTGATCATAATAGAAAGACCTGCACTGCTGCTTCCCTGAACTTCGGCGCACCCAGGCTGGGGACAGTGGCGTTGCTGTGAGTTTCATTACTGCTTTTAGCATCTGCATGAGGCTTTTTAACTTGTGAAATGCTTCCCTGTATACCTCACTTGATTCTTGTGGTTTCTTGAGGTTTTTCCTTTTTTTATACCCAAGAGAACTAGTGTATACTTTTTGTTCTCCTAGCAATTTCAGTCCAAAGTAGCGTTTGATTTATTTGAAAATGAGAGTAGACAAACCCAGGATTGGAAATTGGAACCCTATTCACTGTTGACAGGAATATAAATGATGCATCTGCTATGGAAAACAGTGTGGTTGTTCCTCAGAAAATTAAAAATAGGGTTATTACGTCATACAGCAATTCCAGTTGTCTTTGAGGTGTATCCTAAGGGACCGCGAGCAGGATCTCAGAGAGATCTTTGTACACCCATGTTCGGAGCAGCATTATTTGCAACAGCCAAGGCGGTGAAGCATGCCAGCGTCCGTCTACAGAAGACGGGACCAGTAAGCTGTTCTATACAAACAAGGGAATAGTATTTAGCCTTAAAAAGGAGGGAGGTGTTAACGCATGCTACAACATTGATAAATCTTTAGGGCATAATACTAAATGAAATGAGCCTGTCACAAAGGGAGAGATGGTGTGTGCCTTCACTTTTCTCCGGTATCTGCCGTACTCCGTTCATAGCTGTGGAAGGCACAGTGGCTGCCAGGCACTGGAGAGGAGGGCCCGTTGTGTAAGAGGTGGGGTTTCAGCTTGGAGCCCTGGATGGGCAGTGGTGATGTTGTATACCATCTGCCTAACACTGCTGAGTGCTGTTGGCACGGCAGGTTGTGCGCTTCAAACGGGGACGATGCCGCGGGGATCAGCTCCGTGGTGAGGTACTTCCGAGTGTGTGCACGTGCACCGGGCCTGGCTTCAGTCCTAGCAGCACGCGTGCACGCACGAAAGAAGATAGTGAAGCTGGCAAATGTTACGTCGTCTGTATTCTGCCACAATAGCAGAAAAAGCAAATGAGGAGAGACAGTGGGTGAGGTTGCGAGGCTGTGGGAACAGAGCCCCCTGCCGGGCTCCGTGGAGGAGTGGCCCGGTGGACACCGGCTGGCAGGTCCTCACAAAGTCCACCAGCGCTGCCAAGAAAGCCTGCACACACAGGTGAGCCTTGGACACGTGTTTCCATACAAACCTGTACACAGATGTTCGTGGTATTTTAACAGCAGAAGAGGGGAAGCAACACATGACTTTGGGTGATGGCTAAGCAGCTTGGGGTCCATCTCTGCCAGGCGGCGCGCGCGCCGTGAGAGTGCAGTACCGACCAGCTTGTGGCACTGCCTGCCGGGGGACAGGCTGGAGTCCGAGGCCGAGTGCCACAGGCGGGGTCCCACTCAGGTGAAACGTCTACCTCGGCAGACAGAAAGCAGCTCATTGCTTGCCATGATTAGTAACATGCCACATATATTAAAATATGTAAGCCATTATTTTAATATCTAAAATAACTAGTAGACTATACATACATTTTCTTTAAGTAACAATTCTGTTTATTGAGTGTCCTAAATCTTTAATAAGGGCCAGGTGTGGTGGGTTATGCCTGTAATCCCAGCACTCTGGAGGCTGAGGCAGGAGGATCACTGTGACTTTGAGGCCAGCCTGGGCTGCATAGTGAGTTCAGAGACAGCCTGAACTACAGTGAGATCCTGTCTCCAAAAAAAAAATTCTTCAATAAGAATCCAGAGCCCGAGGCAGAAATTAAGTTTAGTAGTTTTTAATTATTAGGACACAGTAGCTATGTTATTCTTCCTTTACTCTGAGTTTCCCCCAAAGTATACTTTGCTTACTTAATTTACTTTCTCGGTAAGTGACTAGAGGCTGAGCCATAGTGCCGTTGTATTGACTCCGTGATTTACTGACACAAACACCACGAGCCCTCCCTAAGCGACAGTTTAACACCGTTCACCCTTCATTCTGGTTTATTACAGCACACTGCAAAGCTGGGGCTTCACCATTATCATGGTTCCTCACTGTGCCTGGGAAATCATGAGATGATATTTTTACCAACTCATACCTTTTATATTCATTCTCTAGAGAGAAAACTTCAAAGTGAGAACATTCCACAAATACTAAGAAGCTTCTGTGATCAGATGGTTTTTCTCTGCTAAATTTCCATACAGCCAGTTTTTTTTCTGTATGTATGTGTGTTCTTATCTAGGTTTTTTGAGACAGGGTCTTGTTGTGTAGTTGAGGCTGGTCTTGAACTCATTGTGTAGCCCAGGCTGGCCTAGAACTCACATGATCCTCCTGCCTCAGCCTCCCGGAGTGCTGGGATTACAGGTGTGCGCCACCACACCCCGCAGTTGCCTGTTTCACAGTAGCCGTTTCTTGAACTCTCGTTTGTAAGTTTCGCCCTGCAGCGTTCCTCAACACGAGGGCTTTCCTTTTCCTTCCGTGTCCCCCCGCCTTTCTCAGCACTTGTGGATCCTGGGGCAGCGGGGACTTCGCCCCTGTCACGCCGGCCTCGGCCTGGCGCTGGGCCTGCATGGTGATGAGAGCCAGGGCAGCCTGAAGGAACGCGCGTGGCCGGAGTCGCGCTGGGCGTGCGGAGCCCCACTGCGAAGGACGCGGTGAGGCCAGTGTCCTGCTACTTCACTACTCCAAAGTGACCCTAATTGCAGTTGCTAAGTGCTTTCCTTCAACTGGGGAAAACCCTCAATTGTTTTCTTCTCTTGCAGGCGGCCCGATGCACCTGTGCCTGATGGCGGAGGCGAGAAGAGCGCAGGGGAGAGCTCGGACAGCGAGTCGTCCTTCGGTGACTGAGCCGGGCGTGCGAGAGACGGGCCTGCTCCGGGGGGCCCAACCCCGCCTCTGCGGCCCGCACGTCTCCACCGCGCTGCCTGTGTTAACAATAAAGCATTATAACCCGCCAGCGCGCCTCGTTAGGAGAATACAGGGCCCGAAATGAAAAGCAGAATAACCTAAACTGCGGTGAGTGCTTAGAACTCAGATGAGGTGTCCCGGGGCTGGGAGAGCGCTCCGGAACAAAGCGCATGTGAGTTCAGTCGCTGAAGACAGACTCGTTGCAAAAATTAATGAGTTTCACACATTTTTTGAATGATTTAGCATGAAGAACTCTATGTACTTTTTTTTTTGAACCGGGAGTCGAATTCAGGACCTCGTGCTTGCCAGGCAGGCACTGTGCTGCTGAGCTATAACCCTGACCCCCCCCCCTTTTTTTTTTTCTTTTTTTCATTTTGAGACAGGGTCTCACTATGTAGTCCAGGCTAAACTTGAACTCACTGTGTAGCCCAGGCTGACCTCAAATCATGGTGCACCTCCTGCCTCAGCCTCCCCAGTGCTGGGATTAGGGGTGTGCACCACCACGGCTGGCAATTATGTACATTGCTATGAAGATTAAATTCCTGGCAGGAAGTAATGCATGGAAGTTTTCTGTGACATGTTGAAACATGTATCTATTTTGGATACAGGACTTATGGGAAGTATTTATTAGCATATACAGCTTTTTTGCCACTTAGTGGTTCATATGTTATCGAAGTCTGATTATATTATCAAATAGAAATGTCAAAGGTGTTTACAGTGTAGTTTAGAATGAGCAAGACTTCGTCATCAACTCCTTCATTGCCTTAGCAGAAGTAATTTGATTTGCAGTTAAAATGCTCTTCTCCCCACCTTGCACATAGTTTTTCGCAAATACTTAGTCTAGAAAACCTATGAAGTACTTAGGTGGAAAGATAATGCATTTGATTAGTGGTGCTTGTATGGTTTCTATCTGGACGACGCCCCCAAACCCACTGAGAGGCAGGGCTTGTGAGGTGCTGCAGCTTTGTTGGGGTTGGGGTGGGGTCTGATCGGAAGGGGCGGGTCACAGGGCGTGGCCTGGCAGGGTCTGGCCCCGCCCCTCACGCTCACTGCCTGGAGTAGCCGCCTCCCCCCAGCCCCATTGCCGTGCCCCCCCACCTTATAACCAGTGGCTGTGCCCTGAAAACTACAAACCGTGAGCCAAAATAAACCTCTCCTCCTTCAGTTGCAGGTGTCGAGCACTAAGTCTCAGCAACATGCAGAGTGGCTACATTTAAACTGAGCAGAGTGCTCAGTTTAGGTCACTGAAAGGTGGAGGCTCAGTATAGGACTGGGGCATGCGGGTCGTTTGTGAGGTGGTCTCAGAAGCAGGAGCGAGAGCCGTGAACATGAGGGCGAAACCAGTGTAAGGGTGGGTTGCCAGCTGGGCATGCTGTGCCCCAAGACCTCCTGGGAAGCTGCAGAACGCGGCCTGAATTTTCCACCTCTTAGAACTGGAAGCCTCGGCTAGGAGCTTCGTTCCCGCCGGGGGAGTCACTTAACTACCCTGACCCTTCTGGGCTATGCCTTCGCTTGGGAAGGCAGATTCTGCAAATACCGATGAGGGACGTGGAGCAACAGCAGAACCAGGTGCTCTGGCCGGCTGTGGGTGTCACCAACACGAAGGACAGCCCCGAGCTCCCTCAGAGCTGTGCGGGGCAGCGTGGCTCTTACCCGCAGCGTGAGGTGTAACCTGGGGCAGGAGGCGCTTGCTGCTGCTTGAGTTCATGTTGTCTCCTCCGTCACCAAGACTTAAGGTGGTGGCCAGCTAGTCTTTCTAAAAGAGGACACAGGAGGATTAGTAAGGCAAGCTGCAGTCCCTGGGACCACAACCAAACCCAAGGCCATGGCAGATTCTCAGCGTTGCCTTCTTCCGCCACCCATTGTAGGTTTTCCTTATCCTGTGTCAGAAATCTAGGTGATCTGGGGTGCATGATCGGTGGAGTGGCCACATCTCCATCCCTGAGTGATATAGTCTCTTTTAGGCTATGACTATCACCATGATCTTTTTGTTCACACAACATCGGGTGACTCAGTGCCATGCGTATGCCACATTCTGGAGAACACCCCTCGTCCCTCCAGGAGTCTGCTCTGAGCTGCAGTGACCCATTTCGTGACTCCCGCCGGTTTCTTCCAGATAGCGCTCTGCGTGGCAGGGTCGGGAGGACCAGTGACCTGTGCACCTGCATTGCTGTTCAGGAGTGTGAAGTCGCCCATGTCTGAGCCTGGTGGCATGGGCTGCCGTGTTGGTCCAGGCACTAGTATTCTATTGGCTTTCAGATCGTGGTGCTGGCCGAGGTCTGGGCAGAAGGGAAGGAAAGCTCGCATTAATAACTACAGCCAGGTGTGGTGGTGCACACCTGTAATCCCAGCACTCGGGAGGCTGAGGCAGGAGGGTCGCCATGAGTTCCAGGCCAGCCTGGGCTGCATAGTGAGTTCAAGACCAGCCCTCATAGTGAGACCCGGTCTCCAAAAAAAAAAAAAAAAAAAGTAATAATTACAATAGGAAAGAATCACTTCTGAAGCAGAGGAAATTTAATGCAAATAACATGCTACCGGCAGCTGGTCAGTCTCTTCGAGGAGTGCTACCGAATGTGGCCTCCACCGCTGACTGATCGGGTGTTAGTGGTGGCAGTAACTGTCTTCAGGAGAGAAAGCGCGGCTGGTCGGGCCCATGCGGAGCCTCCTCTCTGCCCCGTGACTGCTCCACTCGCGGCCTGGGGTAAAGGTGGGAGGGTGGCGGAGGCCGGGCCTCATGGCAGCTGGTAGAGCTGCCCAGCCTGCCAGTGTCTGCCACTGTAGGTGAGCGTTTCCTGGCATGTGCTGCCGTTTGGAGGGGATCTGGTCTTGGGCCGGGCACTTGGTTCCCAGGGTGGTGGTGCCAGCAGCGGGCCCCGCAAGAGCTGGGCCTGGTGGAAGGGTGTCGGGGCCGGGGCTTTGCCCTTGCAGTGAGTGAGTGCTGGGCTCAAAGCTCTTGCGAGAGACATGTTGCGTGCGGGGCCTCCCCACGCGCTTGGCCGCGCCTGCACGCTCCGCTTCGGTGTGGGTGCGAGGCAGCCAGCGGGGCCTCACCGCCGCACCGCTGCTGTCCTCTTCAGCCTCGGGGACTGTCGTCTTCATGAGGTGCCCAGCCTCGCGTGCTGCGCGGCAGCACCGCGGACCGCACTCTCTCCCCCGCCCAGGCCCTAGGTCTCGTCTAAGCCAGTCTTGCTCCTTCCGCACCCCTGATACGCCGCACCAGTCACGGACACAAAAGTTCTCGACTCGGGCCGCGTGGTCTCCGTGGGGTCACGGGGCCAGGCTGACACTGACGGAGGCGGGCACGCAGCACGCGGCCGTGCTGTCAGCCGCACGTGCACCAGCCGGGTCCCCTCCCCTCCGCGCTCGGCCGCCCTGGACTCCGCACTTCGCCCCGTGGCCTGCGTGTTAGCCAGCGTGATGCCAGCCGCGCTGCCAGGGTCCCTTTTGTGAAGAAGAACTCAAGACGGGCCTGGGATCTGCAGGGACTGAGATAGTCCAGGGGGACGGTGAGGAACACCTAGGACACGGCGAATCGTTCCCGTGTCCGAGCAGCCAGCCCCGACGCGAACGACACCAGCCAAGAGCACGAAACCTGCCCAGCCGGTTTCTGCGGGCCCTGGATGTGTGAGTACCGACTGCTCACGGCTGGGCTGGGCGTCATCAGACGTCCTGCTGTGTGTCAGGCAGCAGTACTGCAGCAGTGCGCGTCCCATAGGGAGTCCTCAGGAGGTCACAGGAGGAGTTGGAGGTGACAGACGCCCGGTCCACGCAGCGTGCGTGCGCCTCCCACACTTGCCGAGCCCGACCACAGCGCGCCGTGTCCGTGGACAGCTGCGTGGCTGCTCTGTCAGACCGTGGGACCCGGGGGATCTGGTAACTCGGCTCGCGGCGGGCGGCTCCACCGAGTCACTCGCTCCCACACGCCGTCAGTCTCAGTTTCCTCTGGGCGCCGAGGCTGGCCGGGGGTGCGTCTCCAGCAAGAAGGCCACAGGGCCCTTGCCGTTGGTTCTCATCGAGGCCCGGCCGAGACGTGCGCAGTGTCCACCCGGGGTCTCTGTGGCGGGGAGGCTTCTATCTGAGCCGAGCCTGCAGCACCGCCCTCTCTCGCTCCAGTCCCCACCGGACACCGGGACCCTCCAAGCCGCCTCCTGAATGGGCCGCAGCAGTGTTCCTAAGAAAGCACGTGACGCTTTCAGAAGACAAAAGGTCCCCATATGCTGCGCCGCTTTCTCACTGACAGAAGCTGCCAGCGCCGTAGATCCCGGCGTCCTCCTGAGCATCGGCCCCACATTCCGCAGGGCCTGGGCCCGCGTCCTCCGGCTGGGTGTGTCTTGGAGGGCGCAGGTGCGCTTTCCATCTCCTGCTCGCCAGACTCTGGGCTCTTGGGCACAGACCGTGGGCCTGGGGTTGTGTGAACATCAGGACAACGGGATCCTTGGAGAGAGAGCAGGAGGAAGAGCTCTGCGGCAATCCTATTAACACCGTCGCTGTCCTTTTCTTGTAGATGTGAATACTTTAGATTTTATTTTTTTTATTAATGCATGTTTGCAGTGCATAATCTTTACATTCATCTTAGGGCTAGGTACCTTTACTCAGCATGGCTTGGCTGTTTTTATTCCCGCTCCCTTTCGTTGTCTCCACTTGAGAAAGATCTGTCTCCATACTTCCTATTATCTGTCTTTTATTTTGCTCTTTATTTATACTTTGGATTTCTCACATGCAGAAAATTATATGGTGCAAATGGTTTATATGTGAAATGACCCCAGGAAGGAGGCTGAGAGCAGCAAGAAGGAGAGGAAAGAGAAATCCCACCCAAGGGTGCACTGTGGACCCTGGCGGCCTCCTCCCCAAGGAGGAGCAGCACCCCTTGGAGATGAGCAGTGCTTCCCAGAAGTGTCCCCCGGCCTGGGCCATGGGTAGGGGACACCACTGCCGTGCATGGTGGGCTCTGCTCGCAGACAGGTCCCAGGGGCGTCTGCGGCCTTGGAAAGGACTCCAGTGGAGAATCGGGGTGCTCCCTGGAGGTGGGCAGTGTCCCCCAAGATGCGCAGGGATGGAGCTCTCTCCACGGCAGCTGAGCTGGTTCAGGCTGCCTGGGGTGCGATTCCTGTACCAGTGTGCTGCTGCTTTGTGAACCCCAAGCTGGCCCGGCCTTGCCTTTCTTCACAACATACAATTTCCTTCTCGGCTAGAAAGACAGGTTGCACGGTAAGCCTCGTTCATGATTTCCAGAACCTTTTCCTTAAAAACTGGTTTTAAAAATCTTCCAAGAATGCGCCAAGGCTGAAAAGGGACGAAGTCTCTCGCTCTTAGCCGGTTGCAGTTATAACCCGCCTTTCGGCGTTTCCTGCTCCACAGACCCCGCGGAGGTTCTCTGTGCGCAGCGACATCATGGTCAGCAAAGCGCTTGTGGTTCTGATCAGGCTCTGCACAAAACAAGCTGATTTCCGGGGTTCATGAGGAACAAAGTCTCAAAATTTAATCCTGTATCTTCATAGTGGTTGTGACAGTACCGCGTGACAGTACCGACGTGTCTTTTCAAAAACATCAACTTTGACCTTCCTTGTTGGTAAGACTGGTAAAGCAAAGGCTAATGCTCTGACTCGGATTTGGGATAAATATCTTAAGACATTTATCTTCCTTTGGAACATGAAGTATAAAAATTCTATTTGGGTTTCATTTCCTCTCCTCCCAAACCAATATTATTTTATAAAGGCAGCTTAGAAATAAATACATTTACAAAAATTCATTTTACATCTACAAGTTATTTACCAGGCATCTGTGTATACTTATGTTCAAACTGATATATTAAGACACTTTAGCATTAAATGCTTTGTTTCACAGTTAATACTGTAAACTTTATTTTGAAATAAGTTCTAAGACTTGGAATAATAACATCCTTAAGTGTAGAAGAAATCTTAGAAAACATCTAGTCTAATTGACTCATTTTTACCATTGAATAAATTGAAACCCAGAAGAGTTGAATGATTTCCCCACCCAAGGAAGGTTAGAAAATATTTATATAATCAAAAATTCAGGGCCGGGCGTGGTGGCGCACACCTGTAATCCCAACACTTGGGACGCTGAGGCAGGAGGATCCCTGAAAGTTTGAGGCCTGTCTGGGCTACATAGTGAGTTCAAGGCCAGCCTGAACTGCATAACAAGACCCTGTCTCAAAAAACCAAAAAATAAAAAATAAAATATAATCAGAAATGCTCAACTTCCTAGCAATATTTTTATATCAAGTATTACTACCTTTAGTGATCCATACAAAAGGAAAGCACTTAAAATTACAGTAATATTATGAAAATTTCACTTTGCAGTCTGCAAAATGAGGTTGTGGATTTTTCTCATATGTCTTTTAAGGATGTGTTCGTGTTGATCTCTCAGTTTTTCATTTGCAAGAAATTTGTGACCATCTGGCGACTCAATAAACATTTTCTCAGGCATCTCAACCATTTTGGGTTATACTTTGCTGTGCTCTTATTCTTGCTTTAGAAATCAAATCTGAGAAGACTGGCCATGGGAAGGGGATGGAGAGACGGAGGGAGGTGGGAGGGAGGGAATCCAAGAACCACCTGAATAGGCTTCCGCTGATCAAAGGTAAGAAGATTTGAGAATCAATAAAGACAATAGTAATTCATTGAAGCACTGTGAATATGTTTAAATTTATGATTTCATAATAATGTAAAAATTAAAAATTAATTTTCTTTGAGGATAGAAGTGTTAACTCATTATTTTGAAACAACAACAAGAATCAACCCTGCCTTTTCCATACAAACTGGACCTTCGGGTAATCAAACAGCAAAGGGAAGCTTGTCTTTATGGAAGCATCAAGCCTGCAGGAAGCTATAGAAATCAAATGTCACCATTTCTGCAACCCCCAATGATTCAATAGCTTTTGCATTAGTCAGCTAAAGGAAATAGTTGAAGTAATTTCTATTTATTGCATTTCTCTCAGAGACTTAAGAGCATGGGCACCTAGCTCTTAACTCAAAATGCTCACGCTCAGGGATCAGTGTTAGGAAAATGTCGTCTGTGGATCAGTCGTGCTGTTCGTACACCGTGGTCGGCATTGCGTCTGTGACTACAAGAAGCACGCGTTCGCTGGCGGTGTCTGTGTGAAAGGCACTGTCCGGGCCTCACTCCTGCACTGAGGAGCTCGCAGTGTTGGCGGGAGGCGGTCTGTCTGTCCGGTGCACCACATGCCAGAAGTGTGGGTGCAGGAGCGACTGAGGCGAATAAAATGCAGTTGCCTGGAGGAGTTCGGTCTCGCAGTGGGGAGAAACAAGCAAACCAGGCTCGGGAAGTTCGCCTGGGACAAGTGCTAGATTCTGCTCTCAGCAATGAGGGCAGGGACGTATTTGTTCATACGGCAAAGCACAGCTCAGTGCTTCTCCATGGGGGGCGCTGGGGACACGAACAAAACAGGCAGAAGTCCCCACCTTCATGTCGCTTGTGTAACTCTTATCCCTCTATTAGTACTTGTATGTTTGCAATACATAGTAAATGTATTCATCCCGAGGAAGCTGGTGCAGACACAAATCGCACCTTAATCCCTATTATTTCTCCTTCCCTTCTCCCTCTCTCCGCCATCCGCAGATCCCCTTAGATCCTTTCAGCATCCAGCTCTGATCCCCTGATCCTCTGTATTGCTTTTTGTCTCAATTTCATTTAATTTCTGCTCTGCTCTTCTTGTTTGAGACAGGGTCTCACTGTGTAGCCCAGGCTTGCCTGGAACTCACAGGGATCCTCCTGCCTCAGCCTCCTGAGTGCTGGTATTACAGTACCAATATGTGCCACCTTGCTTGGTTTCTGATCTTTATAATTTCTTTCCTTCTATTAGTTTCAGATTTGCATTGTTCTTGTCCTTCTATGACCCTGAGATGTGCCATTAGGTTATTTATTTGGGATTGCCCTATTGTTTTTATGTGGGCATTCACAGTTATAAACCTCCCTCTTACAGCTGCTTTCTTTGTGTCCATAGGTCTTGTATTTCCACTGTCATTTGATTCCAGGAACCCTTTATTTCTTCCCTGATTTCTTCTGTGAGCCAGTGATTATGCAGTAACGTATTATTTAATCTCCAAGTGTTTGCATGGCTTCTGGACTCCTTTTGCTGCTGATTTCTAGCTTCATTCCGCTGTGATCCAATCACACACCGGGGATTCTTTCCATTCATTTGTATTTCCTTAATCATGCTTATTATGGCCTGACGCTTGGTTAATTTGGAAAGAGCTCCATGTGCTGTTGCAAAAAACGTGTATTCTGTTGTTGGATGAAACACTCTAGATAGCGGTAAAGTCTGCTTGTTCAATGGCATGGCTTAACTCTGCTGTTCCTTTGTTGATTTTTCGTCCAGCCGACCTGTCCAATTGTGAGAGTGGGGCGTTGAAGCCCCTCACTGTCATTGTGTTGGTGTCTCTGTCCTCCTAAGTCCGGTAGTGTTCGTTTCGTGAACTTGGTGTGCCCGCCTCCGGAGCTGGGTGTTTATAACTATCGTCTCTTCCCGTTGAATTGCCCCCCTCACCAGTGGGTAGTGGCCGTCTCTTCTGGTCGGTTCTGGCTTGAAGTCTGCTGCCTCTGAAAATTAGGTCGCTACTCCTGCTTGTCTTCGGGCTCCAGTGGAATGGAGACTGGAATGGAGGTCTCTATCTTTCGCTTTCAGGCTCTGACGCTCCTTTTGGATGAGTGCATCTCCTGCAGGCAAAACCTGGCTGCATTTTTTAATCCATTCTGCCAGTCTGTGTCTTTTGACAGGAGAGTTAGGACCCCTGACATTGAGTTATGCTGTAAGGTGTTTATTGAATCCTGTCATTGCATGATTTTTCTTGTGCTGATTCCTTTACTTTTACCCTTTCGTTTCACGACTCTCCCAGTAGAGGTGCACTTTCCTTTGGGCTCTTTGGGGCTGACGGCCAGCCTCTCTCTGTCTAGGATTCCCTTAAGTATTTTCTGCAGTGCTGGTTTAAGGGTCATGTACTTCTTTAGGATTTCTTTCCTGTAGAAAGTCTTTACTTCACCATCAATTTGAAGGGTAATTCTGAAGGCTACAGAAGTCTGAGTGAACAACTGTTTTCTTTTAGGGCTTATAAAACTTCACTTCAAGCTCCCCTGGCCTTCAAGGTTTGTGCTGAAAATCCACTGTAATTCTGATGGTCTTGCCTTTACAGAGCACTTGCTGTTTTTCTCTAACAGCTTCAGTAGTCTCTGCTTTTGTTGAATTTCTGGAATTGTGATTATGATGTGTTGTGGTTCTTTTCCAGCTGTGGCTATTTGGTGTTCTATGTGCTTCTTGTACTTGAATGTTAAGTTCTTTCCCTAGATTTGAACATTTTTCTGCTATGATTTCAGTGGAAAAAATTTTTACGCCCTTTGAGTTATCTTCTAATTTTTTCTTTACTCCAAGAAGTTTTTGTTTGTTTGTTTGTTTGTGATTTAGAAGTTGTTGGATCCAGCTTGCATCGTGTCTTGTCTTTTATTTTTGCCTTTTTGTTTTTTGAGACAGGACCTCTCTACGTAGTTCATGCTGCCCTCGAACTATGTAATCTGGGCTAGCCTCTAACTCACGGCGCTCCTCCTGCCACAGCCTCCTGACTGCTGGGATTGCACCGCCACGCCTGGCTGTGTCGTCATTTTTAGGGAATCACTGAGTTTATGCTCAGCTACATCCGCCTTGTCTTCTGTTTCTGACACGGTCCTCGCCTCACTCAAGTCTGCTACCAATGTTTCTCATTGAATTTTTCATATCATCTATTTCTGCTTGCTTTCTTTTCATACTAATTCTTTACCAAAGCGGTCATCTGTGTCTTGTGTTGTCTTGTTTAACACAATTAGTTGATTGTTTGTTTCTTCTTTAAGCTCATGAAATGTTTTCTTGGTAAAATCCTTAATGTGTTTAATTAAATCCTCTTGGAGCTCGCTGAGCATCTTACGCTGTTTCCTAGGCAAACCCATCTCTTGCATGTAAACGTCTTGCTCGTGTGTTTCTTCTTTTACCTCTTCAAACATTTTGATCATTTTGGGTTTTTTTTTAGTCCTTTGCCTGTAGCTGCTTCTACTGCAGTGTCTCTGAAACTCTCTTTGGGGTATTGGGGGTTGGAGGCATCTTTTTGCTTTGCTTTCTTGTGCTTCTGTTGTTTCATGCTGTGGGGTGAAGGTCAGATGGGGAGAGAAGCTCTGTTACCTCTTGGAGATCTCTTTAGTTGGATTCTGTCTCCCTGTGATGTGCCCTTGGCTTTGGTTGTGTTATGCCCATCTTCAGTCTATTTGGTGTGATTTTTTTTTTTTTTTTTTTTTTTTTTTTTTTGAGACAGGGTCTCACTATGTAGTCCAGGCTGGCCTCAACCTCACTTTGTAGCCTAGGCTGGCCTCAAATTCACAGTGATCCCCCTGCCTCAGCCTCCCGAGTGCTGGTATTACAGGCATGCACCACCACACCCAGTCTTCAGTATGATTTTTTTTTTTACGATCTTCTTAGTTCCAATCTTCTTCTGGGGGCTTGGTCCCCAGCACCACTCGGAGAGGAGGAAACAAACCATGGTAATGTTGGTGACACAGAGACAAACCAGATAATAGCATACAGTAAAAACCAGTTAAAAACAATAACTATGCCAACTTTAACAGTAGAACAAAATCAGCAATAATAAGAGAATCAAACCAGATACTGACATACCATGAGAACCAAAAGTAGCTACAGCTATACCACCCTTAACAACAGAAAAGAGATCTGCAACAATAGTGTAGACCTAAAGACAAACCAAATGTTGACATACAAGAAATGCCTTCCCTAGAGCAGCAACTATACCACCATTAACAACAGAAAAGAACTCAGCAGTCATCGCATAGAGTCAACTGAATAGCTAAAAGTAATAAAGCTATGGAACGCCATAATGTATTCCTCTCGTCTGACAGAAATTTTATACCCCTTGACCAACATTTCCTTGTCCGCCCACCCCACTACTTTCTGTAGCCTCTAGTGACCACAAATCTCTACTTCTATGAAATCAACTTTGTAGCTTCCACAAATGAGTAAGAACATCAGTATTTATCTTTCTGTGCCTAGTTTACCTCTCAACGAAATGTCCTCCAGCTTCATCCATGCAACAAAGGGCAGGATTTCATCTTTTTAATGGCTGGATAATATTCCAGAGTATACACATAACACCGTGTAATCCATTTATGCATCCATGGACACATTGATTCAGTATCTTGACTATAGTGATAGCTGCAATTAACATGGGAGTGCAGATATATTTCTGACATACTGATTTTCTTTCCTTAGATACATATCCAGTAATAGGGTTGCCAGATCTTATATTTCTGTTGTTTTCCAAGAACCTCCATTCTATTTCCCTTTTTTTTTTTTTTTGGTACTGGGAATTGAACTCAGGACCTCGCGCTTGCCAGGCAGGTACTGTGCCACTGAGCTGGCCCCTCCATTCTGTTTTCTGTAATGGCTTTACAGGTTCATATTCCCACCAACACTGTACAAAAATTCCCCTTTCTTGACCTTCTTGCAGGCATTACGTTTTTGTCTCTTTGATAATAGCCATTTTTACTGGGACAGGACAGTACCGTGCTGTGGTCCTGAATTTCATTTCCCTGGTCATTAGTGAACTGAGTGTTGTATACTTGCTGGCCATCTGTATGCCTTCTTCTGAGAAATGTCTGTTCAGCTCATTTGCCTGTTTCTTAATCAGATGACTCGGGTGTTTTTGTTGTTCGCTCGTTTGCATAGCTTATACGTTCTGGGTGTTAATCCCTTGTGAGACAGATGGCTTGCAAATATTTTATCCTATTCTGCAGATTTCCCTTCACTGTTCATTGTTTTCTTTGCTGTGCAGAATTTTCTTCCTTTAATAGAATCCCACTTGCCTAATTTGGCTTTTGTTGACTGTGTTTTAAAATTTAACTCAAAAACTCTTTGCCCAGACAAATATCCTGAAGCATTTCCCTTCTTCGTCCCCTTCGCAGTCTCAGAGGTTCTGGCCTTATTTAAATCTTTCACCCACTTTGAGCTGACTTTTGTAACCGGGGAAGGGAAAGGGCCTAGTTTCATTCTTTCGCACGTGGATATTCAGTTTCCCCGGAGCCGCTTACTGAAGGAGCTGTCCTTTCCTCAGTGCGTGTTTGCGGTGTCTTTGACACGCATCCGTTGCCTTGAAGTGTGTGGATTTACTCCCGGGTTTCCCATCTTGCTCTGTGCGTCTGTTCCGTGCTGTCCGATGCTGTGTGGGTCACTATAGTCGTGCAGCTGCACACGCCGCACAGTCACCTACCACAGTCCTATAAAGTACATCGCATGCTAGGTGGTGATCGGTGATGATGGACATTACAAAATCGGGGGAGGCATCTTAATCGCTTTCTCATTGCTGGGACAAAATACCCAATACCCACAGGTTAGAGGAGGAGAAGTGTATTTTGGCCCGTGTTTTCAGCTCTTGGTCAGCTGGCTTCAGGACAGGAAGGGCGTGGCGGAAAGGTCTAGAAGAGGAAGGCTGCTCAGGTCCTGGGGGCCGGGAAGCAGAGAGAGAAGGGAGGACCCCAGGAGGGGTGAACGCCTCCAGGCCATGCCCCCGCAGCTGCCTCTCCCCACCAGAGCCCAGCTCCTAACAGCACCCTCAGCTCTGGACTCTCGGTGGATTAATCCACTGATGATCACAGCATCCTATGATCCAATAACAAGATTTGGGAAAATTTTTGCAAAGATTTCAGTGAGTACAGTTTTTATGCCTTTTGTAAGAACCCCACCTCTGAACATATGAGCCTTTGAGGGGACATTATAGATCTAAACCATATCATTCCACCCCGGCCCCTTAAAAACACGTATCCACCTCTTTACACAAAATACATTTGTCCATCTCTAAGAGTTGCCCAAGTTTTAACAGTTCCAGCATTGCTGAAAAGTCCAGTCTCCTCTGAGACTCAAGGCATACTCTTAGATGTGCACCTCTGTGAAGTTCAAAAAGAATATTAAAAAACTCCACTATACAAATGGCACAGGCTAAACATTCTCATTCCAAAAGGGACATAGAAAGGAAAGAAACCAAAGCAAGACCAAAACCCAGCAGGGCAACCATGAAATTCTGTAGTTCCATGTCTAGCACCCAGGGCATGTTGTGGTGAGATGTGAACTCCAAAGCACTTGAGCAGCTCTGCCCCTGCGCCCCTGCCGGTTGCAGCACTCATGCTGTCTCTCCGGGTGGCTCTGCTCATTGCCTGCAGCTGTCTTCAGCAGACATTCCCTGTTCCTGGTGTCTCCACGTCCTGGGGCCTCACTGCACTCTCAGCGTCACACACTGCCCTCTCTCGGGGGCGCTGCCTGGCCTGCCAGGCCTCTTCTGAAATCCGGGTGGAAGCCTCCCTGACCCCACACCCCTTGCATGCTGCATGCCGTGACACCCGCACCGCATGGACGGCCCCGAGGTCTGCTGCTGGCTGGAGCAGTGGCCCTCAGCTCTGAGCTCCTCAGTGGATAAATGCACTGATGAGAGTAGTTTCCTTGGGATCTAGTCACCTCCCCGAAGCCCCACCTCTGAACACGTGAAGGACATTTCGGGGGACATTCTAGATCTAAACCATAACAGGAGGAATCCACAGTCTAGTGATGGGAATCACATAAGCCTCTATTTTTTTTAAATATTGAGGTAAATACTCCAAAAGAATATAAGTGGAATATTTTATGGATACAACAGGAATAACTTTTCTGATAGTCCGCAGACTCCCAAGGGCTTACCATTAGCAAGATACTTCAAACCTGGAAGAATGTTGTGTTTGAAAATGTTTTAGAGTACTTCTTGTTTTGTTTTGTTTTGTTTGAGACAGGGTCTCACTGTGTATTTTAGGCTGGCCTTAAATTCACAGTGTAACCCAGACTGCCCTCAAACTTGTGATGATCCTCCTGCCTCAGCCTCCCCAGTGCTGGGATTATAGGTGTGCACCACCACACCTGGCCTCTTCTGAGATTTTGATGAACAAGAATAACAGATCTGAGCAAGGCCAGTAAGCAGCAGGAAGCTGTGGGACACAGAGTTGAGAAACCAGACAGAGCAAGGACAACTATGTCACAGTATCAGAAAACCAGTGAATAGGGCTGGTGAGATGGCTCAGCGGCTTAAGTGCCTGCCCAGCAAGCGCGAGGGCCCGAGTTCGACTCCCGGAACCCACATACGAAAAAGGGGCCGGTGATATTGCTCAGCGGCACGGGCGCCTGCTGGCGCGCGAGGTCCTGAGGTCGACCCCCGGTACCCACAAAAAAAAAAAAAAAAAACCAGTGAATAAAGGTGACTCTGTCCCCCTCAGGACCCCAAGGAATGCATAAACCCAAAAGTACACAACCCTGGCCCACATCCAGCATATTTGCCTTGGGGGTTTGGCCCCTCCAGTGGGCTTAGGGCACCATGACACTTCCTCCAGCAACCTCGCCTGGTCTAAAACTCCCCCTCCCGGTGGGTGGCCAGAGTCGGGTACCCCATTCGCTATGACTCCTGTCAGTCCCCAGCCATAGACGCTCCATAATCCCAGGGTTTAAGTGACTTTCCCTATGGGGCTGCGAGCTCTTCTCACCAGTCCACTCGCCCTGAGGAGTGGGCCTTGCTTTTGCTTATTCTCTTCACTCCTTTTCAAATAAATATTACTCTTGTCGCTCCTTTGAGTGTAACTGCTCGATTCTTTGTTCAGGACACTAAAAACCTATAAACGACTCCCCTGGAACCCTCAGCCCAGCCTGTAATGGCTCTCGTCTTTCCCCTCACTGTGGAGCCGAAGTCAAGACACCCCACCCCCTTTCTTACCCTATTGTTCTGGGACATAATGTGCCGATATGGGAATATTTTCTTCTAAGATGCTCACATCACAATGTATTCTTATACACACTGATGTCACAATAACCACATATTTCTAGATGTGTACACCACTCCTCAGGCCTTCTATTTATTTGTCTGTTTTTTGTTCTTGGTTTTTTGGGGTTTTTTGTCTGTTTATTTTTGCCGTACTGGCGCAATTGGTTAATGTGTGGTACTTATTTTTGTAGTACTTGATACCTTCTCCCTTTAGATGGATGAAGTTGAGTATAAAAGAAAGGGGTCTCATAGAGTGTCCCTAGTGCAAGAAAAACAGTGTAATTATTTTCCACTTTCAACATTACATGGCCCAGGCAAGCCAATAAAGCAGTGGTAGTGACTGCAACCCAGAACTATGCAGAGTTAATTTATTAAGCAGAAATCTAGAGCCCAGCATGGTGGCACACGCCTGTAATCTCTGCACTCTGAAGGCTGAGGCAGGAGGATCACCATGAGTTCGAGGCCAGCCTGGGCTACGTAGTGAGTTCAAAACCAGCCTGAACTACATAGACCTGGCCTCAAAAACAAAAACAAAAAGCAGAAATCTAGTTTGATTTCACAGGCACAAAACTCCCAATGTGCGGGTAGATGCCATCGGTACCACGGGCACGGCAGGGCCGAGTGAAATCCAAGGTCCGCTCCTTTTCTTTGCACTAATGATGATGACTTCAGGGCAGAGTCTTTTCCACGCTGACTGTAATTACGAAGCCGGAGAGCTCAGTCGGAAAGGTGAGACATTCACCGTGACGGGAAACGGGACAAATCAAAGTCATTCGTCCTCCCGGTGCCATCCCGCTGAGGGAACAGAGTCCCCAGAGCACGCGGAGGAAGTCACGCCGCGCCGAAGGCTCCGCAGGGTCCTGCAGCTCCGACTCCGCGCGGTGTGGCCGGTGACGGCGCGGAGCACCCGCCGGTTCCTCCCAACGCGCCGCTCTCCGCCTAGGGCGGAGCACTTCCCTCGGGACTTCTCGGTCACAATTCAGCGTGGGTTTTTTTGTGGTTTTTTTTTTGGCTTGTTTACACTTCAGAGGCGTGAGTAGGCTCTGCTCGTTTGAAAAAAGGAGCGACCACTTCTATTCAGAAACAAACTCGCAGGCGAGGATACGGCTCAGCGGCACAGTGCTTGCCTGGCAAGCGCGAGGTCTTGAGTTTGATTCCCGGTACCAAAAAGAGAAAACAGACTCACTTGCTTCCTAAATGCAAAACACAGGACAGTACTTAACACGATGGCTCTGACCCTGGCGAAGTTCATTTTCTTTGATCAGTTCCATTTGGTGGACAGAGCCTTAGCGCTTCTCCGCATCCCGTTAGTGCTAGCACACACCAAATTTGTAGGCTCACAGGAGTTTGTTGGTGGGAATCTGGAAGGTTCACAAAATCAGGGCAAATTAAGCTAAAAGTCAGCGTTGTGATCAAACTTTACGATTTCCACTGGGCCACAAGAAAAAAAAATTGGAAGCCCTGCATTTGGATCAGGAATGCCCGTTCTGAACAGTGACTTGCTGTTCACCAAATGTGAAAGCAGAATGACCCTTCAAGTAGTACTTTTCGAGAATTTGCGATTGTTATTGCTTTTCTCATAAAGATATTGGCTTCCAGCTCTGGGCGGGAGAGACGTGTCCTGCAATAACCCTCTTTAGAAAGGTCGGGTCTCTGTGAACATGTCACGGCGGCTTGCCTGATACGAAAGTTATTAACATGAGACCTTCTCCCCTCTTTGTCTCCCTTGCTTAATGGCCTCAAATAATGAACCCTTTTAAATTTTTTTGGACTTAATAATTTTTATAATATGCAAACTGTACTGAACACCGTGGCTATTAAAACAAGCCTGCAATTGCACCAAATCTCCATGGAAATGCTGAACTGCAGATAAACAATCCCAGACCACAGATAAAGATGCATTAACCTGTTTATTACAGCTTGAATTTCTTCCTAGTGGACAAGTTCCCTATAAGGAAGAAAATTCAGAAAAACCAGAGGAGGTAGAACTAGTTTATTATTGCAATAGAAAATAACATGAACTTTCTGTAGTTCTGTCCACTAAAATGAAAATATAAGCCATATAAATTACTCTAAATTTCATACTAGCCATGTTATTAAAAGTAAAAAGAAATATTTGAAGTTTATTTTAATAATACATTTTATTTAATTCAATATATCTAAGTATTATTTCAACATGTAACCAGTACAAAAACTAATACTTGACACTCTTTTCTTTTTTCTTTTTCGGGTATTGGGGACTGAACCCAGGCCCTTCACACTGAGCTACAGCCCCAGCCCTTTTTAAATTTTCCTTTTTATTTTGAGACAGGGTCTCGTTAAAATGCTAGGTTGCCCAAATTGTTTTTGAACTTGTGATCCTCCTGCCTCAGCCTCCCAAGCTGCGGGATTACAGGCAAGTGCCACAGCCACACCCATCTTGACGCTTTTCTTCAAACTGTCTTTGAAATCCTGTTTCACCCTCGCAGCAAATCCGGATTTGTCCCAGTCGCATTTCAAACGCGCAGCACCGTGCGGCCGCTGGCTGCGGCTTGGATGGAACAGTGCTCTGGCTCGCGTCCTCACAGTGCTGTATTCTGAGAAAGCAACGGAGCTCCTTGATGCCGAGCCTCCGGGTGTCTCTCTTGGTCCCCAAGGACGCGCTGTGTGCCGGCCAGAACGCTCCTGCTCCAGTGCCGGGCACGGCCGGGGAGGCCTGAGGCCCTCAGACCCGCAGGCGCAGAGCCTCAGCAGCAGCGTGGTGCACGGTGTGCGGTGCCCAAGCCGGGGTGCTGAGCCGGCGCCTTCCCGGGCGTCCTCGGCCTCGGCCGGCTGGGTCCGCGGCACAGTGCTCAGTGCCTGGGCCACCAGCTCTCAACACCCAGCGGGTCCCTGGGTGCCTCTCCCACACTTTCCACGCGTCCTAGGCCACACAGCAGTGACTTGGTGCTCGCTCCAGCCTTGGCGGTATCATTTTTACCAGGCCAGGTTCGTGCCCTTTTTCTAGAGTGCACTTTTCCTTCTCGTTTCCCCTTCATTTATGTCAAGATCCCACTCGGCCACCCTAAGGAATCAGAGTAGTGTCCCGTCCCTTCTCACTCCATGAGGCATTGCCTGCTAACACGAGAAAACACTTTAGTGTGTCTCTCTCTCCCTCTCTCTCTGGTGGTACTAGGGATTGAACCCAGAGCCTTCACTTTGAGCTACATCCCCACCACTATTTATTTATTTATTTATTTATTTATTTATTTATTTATTTATTTATTTATTTATTTGAGACAGGAGCTCACTCTGTATTTCATCCAGGCTGTCCTTGAACTCACTATGTAACCCCAGCTGGCCTTGAACTCGTGGTGATCCTCCTGCTTCAGCCTCCCGAGTACTGGGATTACGGGCATGTGCCACTATGCCTGTCTTGTTTTTTAAATTTTTGATAAAGGGTCTTGATAAGTAACTAAATTGACAACGTTGGGCTCAAACTTGCCATCCTCCTGCCGCAGCCGCCCAGAGCCCTGGGACTGCAGACATGCACCACCGCACCTAGTGAAAACGCCCTAGTTTCTAAGGAGGGAAGGCACTTCTGCTTCTTGAGCAAGGCCAGTCTGCCGAAGCCTCAGGGGGCCTCAGAGAGCATGGATACTACAGACTCATCTAGGGTCGTCACTCAGCAAAATCAGGCTGAGGGGCCACTGCTCCAGCTGGCGGCAGACCTCGGGGCCATCTATGCGGTGCTGGTGTCACAGCATGCAGCATGCAGCGTGTGAGGGGTGTGTGGGGACAGGGAGGCTTCCACCGGATTTCAGAAGAGGCCTGGCAGGCCAGGCAGTGCCCCCAAGAGAGGGCAGTGTGTGACGCTGAGAGCGCAGTGAGGCCCAGGAAGTGGAGACACCAGGAACAGGGAATGTCTGCTCAAGAAAGCTGCAGGCAATGAGCAGAGCTGCCCCAAGAGATGGAGCATGAGTGCTGCAACCGGCAGGGTCGCAGGAGCAGAGCTGCCACGGGTGATGGCTGCCCCCACCCCGAACGTCCACGGCGAAGACTCCCGCCCAGGCTCGGCCCTGCTTCCCTTCAACCCCTCCCCTCCAGCATCTACCAAGGTCATCTTTCTAAAGCTCAGCTCCCGGCTGTCAGCTCCCAGCTAAAAATCCCTCCTTCCTCCCCCTCGCTAATAAACCAAGTCCAAATTCTTTAGCTGACAGTCAAGGCCACCCATGCGCGGAGCCTAACGTAACCTCTTGCTGTGACCCCTCGTCCTCCTCCTCGTCCTCCCCCACACCACTGCACTGTGCGGCTCAACTCCAGGACGCCCTGCCCGTGCAGCTCTGTGTCTGGCCCTGTGGGGCCCTCGCGTCTCTCCTCCCTCGCTTCTCACTCACTGAACCGCTTCTCGCTCACTGAACCGCAGTTCCGTCCTGCAAGTCCCAGCTAAACCGACCACCTCTCCCACCAAGTCCTGTCGGGTTTGCCAGCAGGAAATAATGCTTGGATCCTTGCACATGCTTTCTTTTATGTCTGCTTTGCGTTCTACTGTAGTTTACATTGTAAACTCTTTTGTCTGTGTTGTGTGTCAATGTCTTATTGCTGCTGAGACGATAAAGCTCATTTCATCATTCAAGAAATATCTATTTATTAATTTATTTATTTGGGGTTTTTGAGACAGGGTCTCACTAGGTAGTTCAGGCTGGCCCTGAACTCACTATGTAGCCCAGGCTGGCCTCAAACTCTTGGCAGTCCTCCTGCCTCAGCCTCCCGAGTGCTGGGATTACAGGCATGCACCACCATGCTAGGCTCAAAATATATATATTGAGCACCTATGATGTGCAATAGAAAAACAGGGAGCAGGACACACAGTACGCACATGTTAGAGCCATCCCACAGCACTGGGCTCGCATCTTGTACTTTATAGACACATGGTGATGATTTGACTGAATTCCTAGTTTGTCTGAAAAACTGATATCCCAAGTTTTATTTTCTACACAGAAAAGCAGGAGTAGGAAGTCACTGTAGAAAGCTCAGGGCAGCAGAACTAGGCTTTGGCAATTGGGTGGACGCGTCCACTGGTGGCCTCAGAGACCTCGGCAGGCTTGGCTCAGTTTACACACTGGCCTGACAGCCTCTGCCCGGGGCCGTCCAATTCGCACCCCTGTGTAGCTGAGCAGCAGCGGATGAGGAGCCGGGCGTGGACATGCATGGCTGGTTACACTGGTGTCGGGGGGGCCAAGAGCAAGAGAGGACCCAGAAATGCCGGAAACCGAAGCAACGACAAAAACACAGCCGGGTGCGGCCTTGCGAATGGGACAAGCAGCTCAGCGCCCCTCAGAAGCCGGGGCCACCCAGTGTCCCGGCTCAGGGTACTTCGGTGACGCCCGAGTCATCTCACTGCAGTCTGCTTGTGATGCGCTGTTCTAGAAGGCGGGGAGGGTCACGTATTGCAGAGAGCTCGTCCAAGATCATTAACAGTAAAACCTGTGTTTAGCTGGCTCGGTCCTCAACATCTGTTCAACTCGCTTACCCAGAACGACCCCTCCCAGCCCCTGCATGGCCTTGGCCGCAGCTCTGTCCCCCCTCAAGTGATGGGGCTCGAGGCCCAGAACCGTCGCTGGCTCTCGGCATCCGTTCAGTTCTCACTCGGTGAGTTTTATTTGCTCAACACCCTGAGAAGGCACTGGAGGACACGAGGGAGTCGGGAGTGCAGGTCTGAGGCAGGGACGGTGGGGTCCGAGGAGGGGGGAGACCCCATCCTGCAGGAGCCCAGGGGATCCCAGGTACAGGTGGCATGGGACACACGGGCGGCCGGGCCGTGTGGGAGGGACCGAGTTTCTCTGCACAGAGTTCTGCAGCCGAGAAGTGGGAGACCTGGGAGGTCCCTTGGGGTGAAGGAAACCGAGGATTCAGAGTATAGCATGGAAAAAGCCAACCCTGAGGCAGCGCTGGGGAGCATCCCTGCAGATCGGGACAAAGGGACCCCACTCAGGATATAGGAGAGAAGTCTGGGTGTTGCCATGTTTTGTACAAATTCCCGTGACTCTCTGAGGTCGTGTCTCGGCCTGCTCGGGCTGCCACGAGAAGATCCGAGGATGGGGTGACTTCAGCAATAGAAGTGGCTGTCAGCACCCTGGAGGCTGGAAGCGGAGGTCAGTGCTGAGCCACGCGGCTCCCAGTGACGACGCCCATCTGGGTTTCAGGTGTGGGCTCCACAGCGCTCAGCCACCCTCGCAACCGCATCCAGCCCCATCATCTCCCAAAGGCCCCGGCTCCCAATGCCTGCTCACGGGGGGGCCAGGCCTTCAACCTGTGAGTTTTAAGGGGACACTGATGTTTACTCCATAACCAACTATAGGAATGTACATCCCAGTGTTTTTTGAAAAACCCAGAAGTTCAAGTTTGCTTTAGAAATCGCTACTGTCTTCGATCGTGTTATTTTGCTAGCAGATATCTGTAACGGGCAGTGGCAAGCTACAAAGCTGACTTCGTGTGGCCCTTCTACATTTACTTCATACACAAGCCACAGGCTGGGCAAAGCCTCCTTCGGCCGGGAGCGCGGAGGCCCCTGCTTGCAGGAAACACCACTTGGTACAGATGCGCTGGAAGCTTGCAGCAATGGCTGAGATTCATGGGTAACTGAGTTACACCCTCTAAAACATGTTAACCTCTAAGGGCTGGTGACTTATTGGCCGGTTAAAATGAGGTGCTAACAACCGTGTTTTTACCTTTCTCAGTGGACCATAAGCTCTGGGAGGACGAATTAAGTGTGTTGCCTACTGTCTGCCCCAATACCTACCAGCAAGGTGGGATTTAGTGTTAAACGAACAACCGAATAAATGATTAAATGCAAAACCAATGTATTTCTTAACATTGGACTGAAGTGAAAATCATTTTGCCAGGAAAACTTGGTCTGATTTGGCTAAGATGTTTGTGACTGGTAGATCATGCTTTTTTTTTTTTTAAACAAATTGAAAACAAACCACAACATCAGGGATTGTAAAGTCATTCTTTCGCAGACATGTTCATTGTAAACCCAATACCCGTATCCTGCTGAATTGGCTGCTTTGTGTAAAGGAGAGCCAATTTCAACATTCACCGGACAATAAAAATCTCAGATTTAAATTTATTAATACGTTGTTTTGGCAGAACCCCTCTTAATAGCAAAGTATGGGGAGAAAAGATATTAGTCGCCAAAGACTTGAGTTTGATTTTGAAAATAAGCTGATGTTCTTAACAAGATCATTCATAAGGAGGCACAGCTGTGGAACTGTAAAGCTGTTTAAGTGAAAAAATAATTCGAAGGAATCAAACAAAATTTTGGTACGGTGTTTAGGTGGTACGGGTGTTGAAGGAAGGCTCAAGAGTCAAAATATTTCGTTGTTTAGGGGTCATGGGAACAGTTGAAACCTGAGCTGACCCACTGTCCTCTGCTCTAGACACACCTGACAACAAAGCCCCAGATACACAAGGCCAAGAAGCAGAGCACCAAGCATGCACCCCATGGACCCCCGGAAAGGAAGCCACCTCACTTCCCGTAGCCATGGCTGTGCTGTTACACACCTGCCCTCGTGTGTGGCCAGCACTGTGTCAGGTGCCTTCTAGTCATTATTTTCTCCAATCTTTACAAAACTTGTATCAAGCAGATGAGGAAACCAAGGCTTCAAAGTAGCTTAAGAAATACACCCCCAAAGCAATAAGTCCTTAATTGGAAAAACAGGATTTGAACCCAAGACCACTCCACTCCAAAGCCTTTGCTCTTGGACACTCCATTCTGTTCCTCTGTCCCTCAGAAGTCGCTCCAGGGGCCGGTGATATAGCTCAGTGGCATAAGCGCCTGCCTGGCAAGCACAAGGTCCTGAGTTCGACTCCCGGTTCCCACATAAGAAAAAAAGGGCCGGTGATATCGCTCAGCGGCATGGGCACCTGCTGGCATATGAGGTCCTGAGTTTGACATCCAGTACCCACCAAAAAAAAAAAAAAAAGGAAGAAGTCGCTCGGGCTCACATAGTCGGAAATCAAAGTCCCAAACCTCAGCTGGGCCTGGGTTGCGGGACCCAGGACTCTTTCCACCAGGTCTTCAGGAGACTCCAGTGTGCATGAGACCTGGAGAAGAACATCCCTATTTCCCCAACTTCAGCCATCGTTAACGTACTTACAAAGCCCAGAACATCTGTGTCGCGTCCATTTCTTTCTTTAGCCAGTGATCAAAAGCCACTGTGCCTGTGGCGACAGTTCCTATAGAGAGAATATGTAAAATGAGCTCCGAGGAAAAATGACAGAAGAGCATTATTCTCCATCTAAAATACGAACAAAGGCTGCAGTGACTGGAATTCTTTCAAGACCCGACTGTGCATATTGATTTGGGATTAAAGTCATAATCACTTAGTTCATGCTAAGCTTTAACAGATAAAACAGATTTTTAATATAATCTGAGAAGGGAGTGTCTTGCCAAAAGGGCAAGAAAAGGCAAAAACAACCATCCAGGGCGCTGTGAGGAAAGTGAAATGTAATATATGAAAATTGCAATCGGAATTCCAATCTATCGCTGTGCACGGTTATCTGGCCAAATAATGAAATGTATTGACAGGCAGGCTGAGCGCCCTTGGCACGCCGTGTAGACCCCGAAGTCGTCTAAGCCAAGTCCTGGAAGCCGCTCAAATATCCACAGTGTGGTCATAGGTGACCTGAAGACATTCTCTTTCAAAAAAAATTTTTTGTTCCCAACTTCTTGGTGAGAAAATATTTGGTATAGAATACAATATGTTTAGAGGTGGACTTATATAGCTGAAATTGATGTTTATTACTCTGGGAATTTTGGAATCTTTTTAACAGTGCTGAGCTGGGGTACAGCTGCAAGAGGCTGACCTAATACATAGCCAATATTTCAGAGCCTTGTGTGGTGGCGCATGCCTGTAATCCCAGCACTCGGGAGGCTGAGGCAGGAGGACTGCCACAGGTTTGAGGCCAGCCTGGGCTACATACTGAGTTCAAGCCAGCCTGAACTACATAGTGAGGTCTGTCTCAAAAAACCAGGGAAAAAAGCCAGTATTTATGCTTTCTTGATAGAACAAACAAGTTCTTGCTGTTCTCTGTCTTACACCAAAAGGCTGGCAGCACCAGATAGAATCCTTGCTTTTTCACAATGTCTCTAAATGTTGCTCACTTTTTTGTATTTAACCTCAAAGACACTTTATTTATAATATTCTTTCTTTCTTTCTTTCGTTTTTTGTTTTTTGTTTTTTTGAGACAGTGTCTCACTATGCAGTTCAGGGTGGCCTTGAACTCACTATGTAGCCCAGGTTGGCCTTGAACTTGCTGCAATCATCCTGCCTCAGCCTCCCGAGTGCTGGGATGACAGGCATGTGCCACCATGCCTGGCTGTTTATAATATTATTAATCCTCAAAGAAACCCATGTGGTGGGAGTGAATGGAGAAATTTTGTGATTTCAGTCTTACTCTTTCTTTAAAAGAAGGATTCACTTGAAGCTGAAAATCATTCCAGTTTTATGATTCTCAAGGCATGTATCCCTGCTTTGCAATCCGATGGCTTAAACAGATGGGTTAATTATGTTACACAATAAATGTTATGGCTGGAGTCTAATTCTGCAGAAATGACCTCTGTGGAACAGGTATTCAAAGATTTATGTAGTTCCTTACTATTTTTATATTTGAATAGAGCAAATCCAGCCGTCTGAAGCTATTATTGTCCACGTGAAGATCCAGCGATATTGCTACCAACGGCCCTCGCTCCTCAGTCGTTTCTAGACTCTTTCTAGCCTTACTTATTTATTCCTCTTGCTTGCAGTTTCATGACTATATTGCGAATCTCCCGAGGGCCAGTGTTGTGCTGAAGGTCTGTGTCTGACATGGTCCTCGACACCTAGCACTCGAGGGCTATTATCTGCAAAGGAATATTGGTGTTCCTGGAGACAGGTCTGGGGACGAAGTGGTTTATACATGCCGGACCCAAACTCTCGCTAGCAGACTCATGATACCGTGTGCATCACGTGGGGAGAAGGTGCAGGGATCCAAGCTGGCAGCACAACACAGTGTGGGAGATGGCGCGCGTAGGGCTGGAGGTGTGGCTTGGTGGTAGCGCACTGGCCCAGAGTGTGTGTGGCCCTGAGTTCGGTCCCCAGCACTGGACAAAGATCCTGAGCATTGGTACCACACAGCATTGGCTCCCGTCTTGCCCTACTGCAGTTCTCTATGATGCTGAGGCCCCCCACTTCCAATTTCCTAAATTTCCTAGGGCTGGTATGAGTTGTCACCTGTAAAATGTCTGCATTAGACAGACCAACGGATGGAACAGTTTTGGGGACTGGGGTGAAGGGGCCCGGCCTAGGGTAGATACAGAGGAAGATGATAGCAAATCGATGAATGAGTTGTATGTGCGCAGCAAGTAGCATCCAGGAGAACTTGGGCTTGGAGGTTTCTACGTGGGTGTCGAGGAGGCCATTTCCGACATGTGGAAGCCCAGAGCCATGGAAAGGGTCGTGCTGAGAAAAGGAGGTAACAGATGCCAGGCAGAGAAGCTGCTAAGCCACTCATTGATGGAGGGTGCTTCCTGCCACCGTGGGCGTGGAGTTCTTTTGATAAACAGTCGTGACTTCTTGTTCTTTTTGAAGGAAGGAGGTCATGTGAGCCCATGCAAGACCCTGTCCCAAAACTAACAAAGAAACAAACACAAGAAAGTAGAAGGGAGACTGGTACTAGACAAGAAAAGGGAATAAGGGGAGGGGAGGGGAAGGGAGGCCTCGGCCATTAAAAAGTCAAACTGTAGTCGCTCAGCACACTGCTCAATCATTTTTTCCGTGTCCATCTCTCTGAGCTATAAAAAATAGTTCTTCATGTTGGATGAAATGTAATTAGAAAACAAAATCTTAGTGGAGAGTAAGAAGGTCCTGAGTTATTGCGCTGAAGCGGACAGTAGCCTCCCTTCGTACACTGCATGTGGCTTTCCATGAGCGGCTGCAACGTCAGAACTCGCTGCGTGACGGGGAAGGGCTGTCACAATCGTGTGACCTTGGCCGGGCTGTGCCCTAGGGTTTACATCTGTAGACACGTGATAGACCTTAGACCTTGCTTTTGTCCCCTTCGGGGGAAGAGCGATGGGAGGACCGGGGAGGGGAGAGGAAGTAAAAAGAATCTGAATGTCCTGTGTGTGCTAGTTCCCCTGATAAATGTGCTTATTATTATTATATCACAATACATACTAAAAAACTCAAAAAAGACACATATGTTAACATTCAAAAACAAAAACAAAAGATGGTATATGACTTTTGGCTGTTCCAGGTAAGTGAGGGAAGTGAAAAACGGTGCCAAGCGTTGGAAGGGGCTTGGGCGGATGGTTTCCCTTGCAGCCGTGGCCAGGGCTGGACGGTGGCTTCTAAACTCGCGCATGGGCCGCTCCCCTGCCTTGGGTTCTTCCTATCACGGTCTCGAGAGGCTCACACATCCGAGAGGCGGGAAGGAGAGGTAGGAGGCAGGTAAAGGGCCACGCCCAGGCTTGCATAGCCATCTACCCTATCACATGCCAACGGCCAAAGACGTCACAGGGCCCAGCCATTTTCAAGAGGTTGAGACAGTCATTTCTGAACCTCAAGCAAAAAAAGGGTATTTTCTGTCTGCCATTCCCCTTTATCTTTGTAAATACATTGGTAGCGTGTCAGGCAGGATTTTCCAGAGAGACAGAGCCAATAGGATGGATGGGTGGGTGGATGGATGGATGGGTGGGTGGGTGGAGGGAGGGACAGATAAATTGGTAGACAGACCAACAGACAGACAGACACATGAGGAAGGATGTATCAGGAGAATTGGGCCATGTGACTATGGAACCTGAGAGTCCTATCGAGGGCCATCTGCAAGCCGGAGAACCAGCAACGCTGGGAGCGTGAGTCAGTGCAAGATCAAGGGGCCACTTCTGGTGGTGGCCTTCATGCTGGGTCACAACAGGGCAGAAGGGCAAGGAGGCAGGAGAGAGGAAGGGTGGGGGCTGCTATGGTTTCTATCTAGATGTCCCCCGAAGCCTCCTGGGATCATAGGTGGGGCTCTGGGGAGGTGACTGGATCACGGGGTGCTCTACACATGGGTGGTTTAGCCCATGGATGAGTTTATAGCTAAATATGATGTTGGAAGGTGAAGCCCGGTTGACGCGAGTGGGCGTGGCCTGGGAGGATCTCTCCCTCCTTGGCTCCTCCCTTCCCTCTGTGCTTCCTGTATGCAATGAGGCCAGCAGCTCTCCTCCGCCGTGGCCCTCTGCCGCGCTGCTGACAGTGCAAGGACTGAAACTTCTAAACCGTGAGCCAAAATCAACCGCTCCGCCTTGAAGTTGCGAGTGTCAGGTACTTTGTCTCAGCAAAGAGGAAAGTGACTAAGGGAAGAGCCAAACCTATCCTTTTGTCACCTCTTAATCCAAAACAATGGCAATTAAGGAGTTTGGGGGGACATTCAAATCATAGCCTTTGGTACGTGCTTTGCTGCTTTTCTTTATTTGGGATATCAGTTTAAAATCATGTCATGTATCAGCTAGTTCTTGCTGTATAACAAAGCACCCCCAAAACTCAAAGCCTTAAAAATCAGAGGCCAGCAAACTACAGCCTAATGGTAGAAGATGCTTGTTTTTGTAAATATAGTTATACCTGGACACAGCCATGTCCATTCCTTTATATATTATCTATGACTACTTTTAGCACTATGGCAGCAAAGAGGTGTTGAGGCATCCTCAGGAACTTCTACCATTTACTATCAATCGCTTTTTAAAAAAATATTTATTTATTTATTCTTTTTTGAGACAGAGTCTCACTATGCAGTCCAGGCTGGCCTTGAATTCAAGGCAATCCTCCTGCCTCAGCCTCCCAAGTGCTGTGAATATCAATTGCTTTAAAAAGAAAAGAGGCTTGCTAAATTTTGTGTAAGATAACAAGTATATATTATTGCTCATGAGTCCAAGAGGACATGTTTTAACTTTTATTTTTATTAGTCCATGTGTGCAGTACATAAAGTTTACATTCCTCATGGGGAGTAGTTACATGTATGTAACACATCTTAATTATTTTTCTGACCCTTCCCCTCCCTCCCTCTCTCCTCCTTCCATCTCTTGCTCCTCTTCCCATCTGAGAAAGCTCTAGCTCTATTTCCTGTTTTCTGTCTTTTATTTTGCTCCTTATTCGTACTTTGGGTTTCTCATGGAAGAGAAACCATGTGATATCGAAGCTTGTGTGTCTGATTTATTTCACCTAACGTTATGGTCTCAAGGCGCATTCGTTTTCCTACAAATGATACAGCTTTATTCTTCTTTCTGGCAGAGTGGTCTCGCCAGGGACTCCTGGCGCCGGCCGGGGTGCGCAGATGTGGTGGTTGGCTAGTCATCAGCTGGTCTAGCAGGAGTCGCTGGTATCTTCTGAGGGTGACTTTCCATCCTTTACCAGGCTGGCCTCATTCTAGGCCTCGTTCTAGGGTCTGAATGTGTCCCCATCCTACCCCAGATCATGTTGAAACTTAGTCACCATCATGATGGTATTAATCGGGGAGACTTGGAGCGAGGGTGGGCCCTTCATGAATACGATTAATGACCTTCTAGAAGAGGTATCTGCCCTTCTGTACCTTCCACCCTGGGAGGACACAGCATCCCAGAGGAAGCAGTGTTGAAGGCACCATCTTGGAAAGATAGAGCCGACCCTCACCACCTTGGACTTCCCAGCCTCCAGAACCCGGAGGCATAAATTTCTATCTTTCAAACAATACTCCCATCTCAGGCATCTTGTTATAGCAGCAGAAGTGGACTAAGGTGCCGGGTCATCCACAGAGTGCTAGTGGACCTTTCCAGTGGACCACGCAGGCACTGTGATCTCTTGAGACCTGGGCTCCAAGTGATACCGTCAGGATTTCCACCACCGCTTCCATGGGCCAAAGCAAACCACAGGGCCAGCCCGGACCCACGGGTGGAAACGGTCTACCTCGCGGAGAGAGGAGCTGCAAAGCCGCACTGCAAAGGATTTGGACCCAGGGGACACAAAGATGTGGCCACCTCCACAGTCGACCTTTCCAGGGGGCACACAGGCGCCAGGCAGGGGCTTGGGGGAGTGGGGTCAGCCCTCACTGGCTGCAGACTCGCTTTGGGACCTTAGCTACTGGCCACAGACTCCTTACACCAAATTCTGTATTAATATTAAAAAGCCCATTCTCTGTCCCTGTTTGCATGCAGCGAGGGTTTATTTTCTTGAAATATTTTTAATAAGACTTGAAAATACTCTCTGTTTTCTAATGTGGCTTTCCCTTGAGGCCCGCATAAGGGGAAACATCTGCTTCAATTCCATCCCCTTGACAGGGCTTCTAAATATTTGTAATTTACGTGAAAAAAAAAATTACAACAGTCATACTATACTGGCTTTCAGTAAAATGTGAGGAAAGAGAAGAGGTTTTGCAAATGAAAATGATCTGAAGATGGTACTTACTCGGAACAGCTTAGGACAACCCCAGGTCCCTGGCTTCCCCGGAAGCCCTGGGGCGGGGGGCGCACAGACCCGGGCGGGGACCCCTCCGGAGAGCGCGCTGGCCCGGCCGTCCCGCGCTCGCCCGCCCCCTCCCAGGCGCAGCCAGCAAGGCGATTCCCGGCCGGCCTCGCGGGCAGCAGCCCCTGCCGGTGGCCCAGAGCGCGGTCCGGCGTCCGCCCACGCAGCGCCGCCGGTCCCCCAGCCTCTGGCTACCCTTACCCTCCTTCTTGTTCCCGTTTCCCTTCCAGTTCTTTCTCCTTCTCTTTTTCCTGTTCGAATCCTACTCAGACTTCAGAGCCAGGGAAAGTGCGCCTCTTCCTCAAAGCCTCCGCTGCTGATTCGGGTTCTGGCTGACCTCACGCGGGCAGGGCTGCCCAACAGGCGAGCCGAGTTGGTGCCGAGGACGCTCAGTTGAAGGGTCTTATCTCCCCCCTCCCCTCTGCCATAACCGCGCGCGCACGCAATTTAAAAATCAGAAAGAATTAATTTTAACTTCAGCAGATGTCACTTTTGTGATATTTCAAGAAATAATATGTTAGCGTGGTGGTGCACTCGTGTTATCCTAGAACTCAGGAGGCTGAGGCAGTAGGATCACCACAAGTTCAAGGCCAGTCTGGACTATGTGGTGAGTTCAAGATCAGCCTGGAATACATAGAAAGACCCTGTCTCAAAAAAACAAAAAGTATAAAATAAAAATAATAACATTCTGCGTTACATGGGGAAAAGGGCCTGAAATGAGTATGTTTTTCAGTTTGTGGTCTCTAGAGTCCCTGCTTTTGTACCCGTGTTAGCTTTCCACCACCGTAACAAATACCCAGACGATCAGCTTACATCAGAGAAAAGGTTTACCGGGCTCAGTGTAGCAGTTCCGGTCCACACTCCGCTGGCCCCACTGCTTTGATCTGTGGCCACCAGCACATCAGGGCAGAGTGCAGGGTGCAGCATACTCCGGCCTCATGAGGAAATGAGGAACAGGAAGAGGAAGGGAGCAGGGTCCCCCCAATGACCTTGGAAACCCACCAGGAGGCCCAACTCCCAAACGTCCCAGCCCTCTGGGTGATGCCAACCCTGGTGAAAAAGCCTTCAGTGCCCGGGCCCTCAGGGACATTCAGGACCCAAACCTAGGCATGCAGGTGTTTCCTCTGATAGTGTATGATGGTTAGTGACTGTATGTGTGCATGCGCGTGTGCACGTGTGCACGTGTATGTGTGTGTGTTGCCCAGGGGCTGAGGACCCGGCTGGCATTGTCGCACCGACTCACTCTGTGATGCTGGGCACAGCGTTGGCGGTCCTGCTCTCCGGCGGTGACTCTCTCCTTGCCTCCCCTCCCTGGAGACTCACTCGACGTCTCCCTAACAGCTGGCACTCGTGTCCCTTCTGCTGAACCTTGGCGGCAGTGACTGCTGTGGCTTCTGCCTGGCAGGGGGATTTTCTGAGGCCTTGAGAAGGCAGAACATTTCCGTTTCTTTCCTTGGCTCCTTGGAACCAAGACAGGAACATGGAGGGACTCGGCGACTCTTCAGACAGTCCCAGCAGTGCCCCCAGCCCAAGGCTAGCAACCAGCGCCAACCGCAAGAGCGACCACTCCGCATGGCCCAGCTCCGGGCAGCATCGTGCCAGGCAGCGCTGCTCCTGCCCTCGCTCCTCACAGCAGCGTGCGCCTAACGAATGGGTGGCCGTTCCAAGTCACGCGTTGGGGGACGGCTTGTTACTCAGCACTGGATGACAGACGCCGTGTGGAACCTCGCTGACATTCGGTATCTTTCTCTGTACAGTCAACGATAGTTATCTACCCCGTGGGCCCAAATATGATGAAAATGGACACAATGGTAAGTGCTTAGGGCTATCATGGCACTTATTTATCTTATTATCGCCTGTCTCCGTTACTTCCTTCATTGCTGAGACGTGGTATCAAACTCCCACCTCAGAGGAGTGAGGTTCATCTTCGCTCAGTTTTAGAGGCTTCAGTCCATAGTTGGCTGGCTCCAGGGCAGGTCGGCATGGCAGAGGGGCCTGGCGGAAGAGACCTGCTCACAGCATGGTGAACAGGAAGCAGCGAGTCAAGGGAGGAGCCAGGGAGAGATAAACCCTTCCAGGCCACGCCCACAGAGACCCGCCTCTTCCAATAGGCCTGCCCCTTCCAATAGGCCCCACCTCCTCCAATAGGCAACACCTCTTCCAATAGGCCACGCCTCCTAACAGCAAGTCACCTATGAGCTCCCATAATCCATCACCTTCCAAAAGACCCGCCCGTGAGTGCATGAGCTCTTGGGGGACTACTAGATACCACCCTTAGCATGGCTTTCGTCGTTCGAGGAAAGGGTCTGTCCCTGGCTAAAAGAATTTCAAGACTCCGAGCCCACGTGGGTGTAGCAGATGGCGGGAGCTGCAGAGGGAGTAAGGGCAGCGGATACTCACTGGGCTCCTGCTGTGTGTCGGGCCCTGGGCTAGGTCTTCACAAATACGGTCTCGCTTGCGTCCCTGCGCTGAGGCTCAGGGAGGCCGTGCAGGTCCCCGAGGGCTTAGTGAAGTTGGCTGCAGATCCCGGGCACTCTGACGACAAAGCTCATTCTTTCCCCTCCCCTCCCCTCCCCTCCCCTCCCCTTCCCTTCCCTCTCTTTTCTTCCCCAGCCCCACCTTCCCACACACTTTGGATCGGGGGTCTCCTGAGTCCCCCCAAGTGTCATTACAGCTTTCCGTGGGGAGTAACAGTCAGACTCCACCCACTCCGCCAACGCTCCAGCTCTCGTTGGAACTCCGAGGACAACTCAGGAGCATCCCCACAGGACTGCGCTTCCACTAAGAAAATCATTACGGACTCGGCACCAAGAAATCCAGATCCATCTTCCAGGGAACTGGTTATTTTAGCCGTTGTCACTTTTCTGAGAAACAATTTCCAGACATGTAAAACCGTACTTCCTTTCATTTTTCTCTAAAATACCCCCTTTAGCCCTCCTAGAAGGACTGCCCTTCCGGCCTGTGTGCATTGCCGCTTAATTTCCAAGTGGGCAGGGAGCTGATCTTTTCCTGCAGAGCCAGTTGGCTGGGTAAGGGCTGCGTGAGTCTGATAAGCCAGCCTCAGCTAGGCCCCGAGAGCAGACTTCCAGCATCTGGGCTGCCACTCGTCCCAGATCTGCGTCCTGGAATAAAATCCCTTTCAGTCTGGGAGCGCTCGGCTCCTTCCTGCCTCTGCCATGCTCTAGGCACCTCCTTCTTCTCCTGTTCCCGCTTTCTTGAAAAATCCTGTTCCAAAATGTCAGTGGATATCAGTTAATGGGACCCAAGGTGGCCTCCTGATCACCAAAACCTCCTGGTCCTGGCCCAGGGCCCCTCCCTCCAGTGTCCCAAGATGATCCCAGCCTCTGTGATGTAAGATCTCTCAGAGCAGCTTTAGAAAAGGAGACGCTCGCTCGTTAGTTTTTCAAAGGACCAAGAAAAGTTATGAACAAGGAAACTGCTGGTGGATCATTGGCCAGGGTGCTAAAATTTGAACACTGCACAATTAATTTGAAGGTAATATAAACAGGTTTCATTCTGCAGGTTTTAGGAATATGACAGGAATAGTCTTTATTCTTCATTCTAGAATGTTCTTCCCCCACTACATTGCACACCCCCTCCCCACCCCTTGCCATGCGCTGGCACTCCCAGTGTGACTCTCTGCGGGTTGCTTTGTCCCTTTGTGTCGCCTGGCAGAGCACAGACAAGCTCGCTGACTGGCTTCATGTGGTCGCCTTGCCTACATTCATCCTGGCCCCCTATTGTGTGGCTTACACGCACTTTTAAGAGTTTCATTGTGTTGTTTTTGTTTTCCTAGTCCCTTCAGAAAAATTGACTTTTCAAAGGAATATCTTTTTTAAAAGATTTTCTTTTGTTTAAAGAAATAAGATTCCTTCTAGTTCTTCGTCCTCTTCCACAATTCCAGCCATGTGATCCATAAGGAATCCATTAATGTGTAAGCGGCTTTGAAGCGCTAGGTTGTGTGTGTGTGTGTGTGTGTGTGTCCTGTTGTTTTCTCTTTCAGAATCCTGTCCCTGCCAACCACCGCTTTGGGAATGTTTAGGGGTCTATGCCAAATCAATAATCAAAATCATTTTGGTGCTGGGAACCCAACTTCAGTCTCTGTAGACCAGTGGGATTTCTCGCTCGCTCCAGTTTATTAAGTACAAGTACCGACAACAGTGTGAATAGAGAGGAGTGCAATACGACGCGATAGAACGTCAGCGTAATTCACTGCGATCAGAAAACGGCGTCTGTTTTCTTTCTCGTGGCACTGGACACGGAACCCGGGCTGTGCGCAGGGGCGGCGAGTGCTCCACCACGGAGCTGCACCCCACCCACAACGCCGTTCTGGATGTGAAACATTAAAAGCACAGGCCGCCCACTGGGCACGGTCTCCCCCCTCGGGCGGTGTGGGAACGCGTGATTCACAGCTCACTTCGGTACAGCTGGCCGCTGCACCCCCGTTCGCGTTCCACAGAGGCACGTCTAGGGCCTGCTGTGCAGCCCAGCGCTGAGCTACGCATCAGACTGCAGCCGTGAGAAAGACAGACGCCTGCCTCTCCCCTGGCAGCACGGAGGGAGGACGTCTTGGCTGCAGGAATCACTTCTTGTGGAGACCTCAGAAGGTGATGCAAAACAGTAATGATAGCCGGGTGTGATGGCGCACACCTGTAATCCCAGCACTCAGGAGGCTGAGGCAGGAGGATCGCCATGAGTTCAAGGCCAGCCTGGACTACACAGGAAGACCCTGTCTCAAAAAAACACTAAATAGATAAATAAATAAATAAATAAATAAATATAAATATTTTATAATGGCCACAATAGTTTACATATGCTGCAGTCAAGAGTTCGAATCTATTTCTCTGGCCCCAGACGCTGAGCGTGGCCATGTGACCCACTTTGGCTGATGCGCTGTTGGCAAATACAGCATGAGCCAGGCTGTGCCGGCTTTGGCGCTTGGCAGCAGCCCGAGGTTGACCTGAGGTCGTGTTTCCCGCTGACCTCATCTGCCAGGGCGCCTCCAAGTTCCGAAGGCCTGAGTCCCCCGGCGCCTCTGCCGGAGGTGCTAACGCCGCGTGAGCCTTGTATTGTCCGAATCCGGTTCTTACCAAATGTGGGACGGCGCATTTACTGCCACCGTCAGGCGTGTCTCTCTCCTAGCCAGGCTTCGGGCTGTCCCCTAACTATAGGGACATCCACGCAGACGGCACACGGGAGGGGAGAGCCGGACAGGAACCGAAGTCTCCGGTCCTCGCCGAGGGTGCCACAGGGGTGTGCCATGCACGCGCGTGACCGGAGCGCGAAGAAAGCCAATGGCGCAGGGAAGACGATAGCGGGGGAACAGGGAGGCTCTGGCGGAGGTAAGGGGAACAAGAGACGCAGGGAGGGAGGAGGGAGAGAGCCCAGGCGTGTGGTGTGCACGGGCCAGCTCCGCACACACGAGGATGTGACCACTACGTATGGCAAGTATGGACCAAGAATAATAATAATAATGATAATGCAGCCTTGATCCCCCCGTGGGGGTGAAGCGTGTAAAAATGAGTTTGTTTTAGAGTCATCGGCAGCATGGCAGGAGGAGGAAGGGGACGCAGGCTCCCCACGCCGGCTTCCTTCATTCGCTAACCCCCAGATTAGTCGCTCGCTCCACCTCTGCGCCCTGCACACAGCCAGGGCAGTGGCCACTGCAGACACAACTCAAGGTCACCCTGGAGCTTAGGGTCCCGCCATCTGCCTGCCCCTCCGGGTGTCACTGGCTTGTGAGGACACAGAGCCCAGCCTGTGAGCAGAGCCGCTCCCCAGGGACTCCGAAAGAACCCAGGAAGCCAAGCAGCCACCTCCAGGCCAGCGCCCAGGGCCAGTGGGGTACAAGGCTCTCCAAGCCAAAGACACTTCCTGTGCTCTGCCGGTTTCTGTGGTCTATGCCTGGCTCTGTCGGTGAGGGTACTGGAAACTGAGCCACAGCCACACCCCACCACCCTTTTTGAGACAAGATCTTGCTAAGTTGCCCAGGCTGAGCTTCAATTTGCAATCCTCCTGCCTCAGCCTCCCAGAGTGCATGCACCACCAGCCCTGGCTGATTTACACATTGTTTTTGAAGAAAAGATGTTTAAAGTCTACCTAAAGTTTTCTTTACTTACTCAAGTTTTCTTCCTTACTATGAAGTTCAGGCTGGCCTTGAACTCATTATGTAGCCCAGGCTGGCCTTGAACTCCCAATGGTCCTCCTGCCTCAGCCTCCCAGGTGCTGGGACAACAGATGTGCACCGGCTATTTTTCTTCCTTAAAACCAGAGAATTGATGAGGAATTTCCTTCCTGCCCCCAAGCTCAGTAAGAACTTTCCCCAAACTCAAACTCGGGGGCCAGAGTGAACACAAGCCCTTGGCAAACAGAGGAAACCAGCCTTTCTGTGATTTTCTACCCCTAAAGGAAAAGGGCAGAAGATGCCCTCTAATCTGGTTCTATCCTGTTTTTGTCTCCGGAGGAGATAGAAACCCAAAAATCAAAGGCGTTGGTCCCAGTAGCTTTCCACTCAGCCCGGGAAGGGCGCGGCTCCAGGCCCCGCGTCGGCAGTCTCGGTTTCCCTTTCTGCGGTCCCTCAGCGCCCCCTACTGTCCACTGCTGCAAACTGCTGGACTTGGAGCCCTAAACTGCAGACTCCTGAGGAAGTGTCCCCACTCCCTTGTCCCTTGGTCCCTTTCGCAAAAGACCCATCTCTCTGTTTCCTCTTAGCTATCTTTTATTTTGCGGTGTAATTTGTTTATACTTGAATTTCTCATGTGAGAGAAACCATGCGATCTTGAAGCCAGTGTGTCTGATTTATTTCACTTAACATTGTGGCGTCAAGTTGCACCCATTTTCTGAGGGACAATTTTATAATAAAGTCACGATATTAATTCAGTTAAAGACTCGCTGCAAAGCATGAAGTAACGCCCATGTACTGGTGCACACCTGTAACCCCAGAATGCTGGGAGGCTGAGGCAGGAGGATTGCAAATTCAAGCCCAGCCTGGGTAATTTAGTGACTTAATGAGACCCTGTCTCAAAATTAAAAAAAAGAAAATGTTAAAAGGCTGGGGTCATAGCTCAGTGTTAAGGCCCTGGATTCAATCCCTGGTACAGGAAAAAAAAAAAGAAAAAGATGAAGTAAATTGCTGAAGTTTGGACGCTGGTGGAAGGGGTCACCACATGAGGTCGCCTCCCTCCCTGGACTGAAACCGCGTGGGGCTGCTCTTCGGACCACGCGAGTGCTGTGATTACAGACGTGTGCCACCACGCCCGCCCTGTGCTAGCAAATCCTGACTCGGGGATAATTTTTGGTTTGTGCAGGCAGCGGCTAAGGGACAACATTAGCCCCAGGGACGCTTGTGCAAACACTTCTCTTATTGCCACGAGCAGCCGGACGGAGCGTAGGGTTTTCCCGGCGAGCTCTGCCATCCTGACCTCGGGGGATTTGTTCAGGTTCTGTTTTTTGCCTCTGTGGTCACGAACCGCAAAGCGAAGAGTTGGGTGCGGAAGCTTCCACCTGCGCCGAGCTGTCCGCTCGGTTTCACCCTGCGCCTGGCGCGCCACTTGCTTGTTCCCCAAACAGACAAAAACACTGTTGTTCTGACTTTTATATAAGCAGCCTTCTTACCTTTGTAGAGAAAAACAGCGTACGTGTGTGTATGCACACACCCAGCGCGGGGCTGGGAAGAAAGTGGGGAAACGCAGAGAAAGCAAAAGACTGGAAGGGCTGAGGACGACAGTACACAACCAAGGTGGTCAGTGCGGTAATTCCTCCACAAACCAACACTGGAGAGGCCAGCTGACCAGTCCTTCCCCCCGTCGGCGTCTTCTCCAAAGAGTAAAGGTCATCAGATCACAGTGGCATACACCTACCCGTGTGTAGAGCAGCACAACTCATAATAGCTAAATCTCACCAGGCATGGGGGCGCGCACCTGTAATCCCAGCATTCTGAGGGCTGAGGCAGGAGGATCTCCACGAGTTCAAGGCCAGCCTAAACTACATAGTGAGTCTCTGTCTCAAAACAAACAAACAAACAAAAACACAAGGCCCTACACCAGGAGTAGTGGAGAGGACCTGTACTCCCAGCTACTCGGGAGGCTGAGGCAGGAAGATCACTTGAGCCCAAGAGTTTGAGGCCAGCCTAGGCAACATTGTGAGACCCTGTCTCAACACAAAAAAATAAAGAAACAAACCAAATGAAGAAGAGAGGGTTCCTAGGACAACACAGTTGCCATCTGTCCCGGCATACAACACGGGAGAATTTCTCCCTCAAATCAGGGACTTGTTAAAGAATCGCTACCACAGGCTCCCGGGGAGAGTCGGACGGGTATAAAACAAAAAACAAATGAAACGAGGACAATCTGTCCTGAGGGAGGAATGTGTCCGGGACACACCGCCAAGTCAAAAGGCAGAGGCCCTGACGTCTGCACAGCCTGCTACGCTTGGGGCCAAAGTTCAAAGGAAAACCCTCGGGAATGGTCATTTTTGCTTGTCTTTTCATAAAAACCTAATTAAAAAGTGGGTATGTGTAGGGAAAGGAGCAACTGAGTAACTGTGTAGAGGGAAGCATTATAGCATTTTACAGTACTATTCCTTTTTTATATTCTTTGATTTTTTTTTTAAGGTGGGGTCTCCCTACATAGCCCAGGCTGGCCTTGAACTCCTGCCTTGGGATCCTCCTGCCTCGACGTCCTGAGCACTGGGGATGACAGATGTGCACCAGCGAACCTGACTCCACCCTGAGCGTCTCAGGGGACACTAAGCTTCCGAGGCTGAGAAATCTGCAAAGGTGACCAACTCGGGCGCACACTCAGTGCCGCAGATTATGAAAGCTCCGTTCAAACCACGCCCCTGTGAGGCCCAAGAGGGGCTGAGTCCTTTCCCGGGCGAACACGCTTCACAGCAGCACCCAGGCCCGCTTCGCAATGTGACGGACACACAGATTACTACAGAGAAGGAGAATTTCGTTTCATTTTATTCTCTCAGCCACGAGGCCCAAGGCAACAGAAGTTCACAGAAACGGAAAACAACCCGTGGCTAATTCTGCCCAGCCCTGCGAGCTGCGTGGAGCGGGCAAGCGTGACTGGCCACAGGGACCCTGGCCTCAGCTGGCCGAGACTGGGCCACCAGCTGGTGTGGACATGCACAGCTGCCGTGGTCACCGTGCCAAGGGGTGTGAGAGTCACGGAGTCCTTCACAGTGCACCCAGCAAAGACCACTCATCTACACCGAGTGCGTGAATCCGTCACATGGCACCTCAGACGTCCCAGGTGGCACATGCCTGTAATCCCAGCACTTGGAAGGCTGAGGCAGGAGTACTGCCATGAGTTCGAGGCCAGCCTGGGCTACATAGCAAGGCCCTGTACTCAGGGTTAATGTGACTGGCGTGAGGCCTTGCCATAGAAAGTTTGCTCAGTGCAATTAAAAATCAGAGTATCTTACTGTTCATTTATTAACTAAATCTTTAAGATTTGGGTCCATGATCATTATAAATTGAATTTTATAAATGCTGTTGTGATAAACAGAAATTATACAGCTGGGTGTGGAGGCACACGCCTGTTACCCCCGCACTCGGGAGGCTGAGGCAAGAGCATTGCCATGGGTTTGAGGCCAGCCTAGGCTACACAGTGAGTTCAAGGCCAGCCTGAACTGCATAGCAAGACCCTGTCTTAAAAAACAAAATTACACAGTTCGTCCTCTGAAAATGAAATTATAAAATGACTATCCCCTGATTTTACTTTTTAAAAAGTGTACTAAACTTACAGCTCTCATTTAGTGTATTTCCATAGATAAAAAAAAAATGGATCTATACAAAAATAGAAGCTCTCCATTTTCTGTAACACCTTATCTTCGTATGTGAATTTGTTAATATAAAAGTGTCTACTTAGGAAAGTATAAAAATATAACTACAAGGTCACAAATATTCTATATTCTCTAGGAAAACAAACCCTTGTAAATGTACAACTACGAAGAATTCTCAATGAAACTCAGTCCCGGATGCGCCCCAGAAGCCACTCTGGGCGACCTGACACCGTTCTCTTGATGCCTGATGCGCACGGAGGCGCCGTCAGAGGTCGCCGCTGATCTCCGTGGATATCCTTAGGGTCACGTTCTACGAGGAATGGTAAAGGGTTCAGCAATGATCAAGAGAGGCTACACCCAGGTACCAATTCCACAAAACAAAAGTCGCTACTAAGTACTGCACACATACACCCATAAAACAGTTTTTAAGAACACTGTGTGTCACTGGGTGTGGTGGCACACACCTGTAACCCTAGCACTCAGGAAGCTGAGGCAGGAGGATCTCAGCAAGTCTGAGGCCAGCCTGAGTGACACAGGTAGTTGAGGGCCTTGGGAACATTTTTCAACACGTGGCTTTTAGCCTCAAAGGCAGAGGACACAGGAAAGTCATTTATTGGGTGCGTGAAAGACCTGTCTTTTGGGGACAAGTGAGATAACTAAGATGCGTGGTACCAATGCATTTTCAAAGACGATGGGGGAAGGAACGTGCCCCTTCGTGCCACAGGCGAATCTCTCCAAGTCTCCCCTGACCCTGGGCACGGTGAGCACTCACCTGGAAATCCCGGATAAAGGTCAGGAAGTAGAAGATGAAGCCGAAGGCCACGGTCCACTCACAGACGGCGCTCACCATGTGGTACACGTAGTCCTGGCAGCGACAAAAGATGCAGAACTCAGCCCAAAAAGACGGCTTCGGTGCACAACCTGAGACAGCAGTGATGCGGGCGACCAGAGAAAAAGCCGCCGGGCACAGAGGCCTGAGGAGCTGGGGGGAAAAGGCCCAGGGAACCGAGGCCACCAGACATGGCAGGGCCCCGGCAGGGACACCGGGGTGCTGAGCCCGGAGCCACTCTGCGGCCTCACCCTGGCTTTGGGGCAGCACAAGGACCACAGAATATGTCAGGCTGGGGAGCAGTTTTGGACTTGACAGAAACAAGAACCTTCCCAGCCGGGTGTGGTGGCGCACACCTGTAACCCCTGCACGAGGGAGGCTGAGGCAGGAGGAACTCAGTGAGTGCAAGGCCAGCGTGGGCTGCATAGTGAGGCCCTGCCTTGAATGAATGAATGAATGAATGAGCATGGGAAACTCCCCGGTGCCACAGGGCGGAATTCCGATCATCCACGGGGGCGAAGGCCAACCCAGGGCCACACTGACTTTGGGGTGTCGCAAGCTTTCACTTCTCAGCTTCTCACACCTCAGCAGGGAGTTCCCAGGAAGCTGGCTCCCCCACCGCTCGGGGTGCAGCATTGCCCCAAAGGCTCTGTCCAATTTGTGGGGCGAGGGCACCCAGCGGCCGAGGCAGGAAGGACTCCAGGCTCTGGGGGAGCACGAGGAAGCCTGCCCCTGGGAGGGGTGGGGCTGCGTCCCCTGCCTCCCTGCGGCGGGTCTGTACCACAGGCTGACTCGGCCGTTTTAATGTTACATTTGGTTTCTGTCTGAAAACCTTCAGGCTGGCCTCGAACTCATAGAGATCCTCCCGCCTCAGCCTCCCAAGTGCTGGGATGACAGGTGTGCGCCTACCCTCATGCCCGGCTTCAAAGTGCTGCATTGGCAGGGGACAGCGGGCTGTCAGCCCCACTAAAGTCCAGGCTTCCTTGGGGACCTAAGGTGTCCGCTGCCCTCTCCCCAGCATCCTCGAAATCTTCTTGTGGCGAGGACATGGTCAGTGAAGTCACCGGGCTGCTTGACTCCCCATTCTGTGGCCTGGGCTCCTCCTTTCCCTTGGTCCTGGCTAGGGACACGGCTCCCTGGGTCCTGGGGACTTCCTGCTGTGCTGTCGCCCTCTTTTGCCTCCTGGGGGTCGCCTACCCTTCACTGCCACCTAGGCATCCACCCGGGAAACCCTCGGTCCCTGTTAGAGGCTTCTCATCTGCTGTCCTGGGAAGAAATTCCCTGGTTTATCCAAGATAAAGACTCAAAAGTGTGATCGTGCACACCTGTCATCCCAGCATTCTGGGAGGCTGAGGCAGGAGGGTCTCAGGTTCCAGCCCAGCCAGGGTAGCTGAGTGACTTCATGAGAACCTGCTTCAAGCACGAAGGTCCTGGATTCAACCTCTTACCGAGCACAGAGGGTTGAGGTGTGTGAAAACAATATTAGAGATTGAGATTTTGGAAATCAGCCCGGGAGACAGTGGCACCTGGGCTCCTCCTAACCAAGGGCAGCCAGGGAGGACCAGGGTGGAGTCGCCAGCACTAATGCCACATCTTTGTCACCCTGAGTGTACCAGAGGACACCAACCCCACACGGCCCATGCTCCCTGAAAACAGGCATCTGGTCTACCTGAGACGGGTAATAAAACGTCCCTCCTGATTTAACCCTGACCAAAGAAATCCCCCAAGTCACCCGGTGTCAGCGGGTCGGCCTTTCCTCCTCGTCCGGTCCCTGTCCCCACCTCACAAACCCACCGGAGCCTCGGCCGTGCTCTGGGCAGGCCCGGACTCCCAGACCCCACGGAAAGCCTGTGCGGCTGTGATGCGTCCCAATTCCCCTGGGAGCCGGTGGCCGCGGCGCTGGCCGATTCCGTGCCATGTCAACTCCACAGGTGCAACCTGTCCCCAGCTGTGACGGGGACCTTCCCAGGATCCACCCGGGCTCAACGGTGACGTTGGACAACCCCGGTGTCACCTTCTCCTTAGGGTTCCATTCCAGCTTGGTTATAGAAATCAGGGAAGCACAGGCGATCACTAAGAAGGGTCACTGTTAAGGAAAGGACGGCAGAAAACTGTTTAAACCGCAATGCAAAAATGTTTCATTTTGTTTTCTTCTTTTCTGAGACAGGATCTCTATTGGTAGCCCAGGCTGATCTTGAATTTGAGATCCTCCTGCCTCAGCCTCCCAAATTCTGGGATTAAGGGAGGCACCACCACGCCTGGCTGCAATGTTTAAAATGCTAATAGTGATGTTGCTGCCACCAAAGCAGCTACATTCGCTTGTGATAATCGCACGCCGCTCGTGAGGACAAACGGCACCCAGAAACAGTCGCCTCCATCATGCCTGTCCAGCGACGCATGGCAAAACTGTCCTGGTGGCCACATCCTGCCTGACCCGAATGTTTCTGGGGTCCCCACTTGAGCCAGCTGTGTGAGCCTGGAGGAAGCAGCGGACGCTGCACCCAGGATGGGTCCTTTCTGACCAACTCGCTACTGAGTGAAAGCGCCTTCCCCTAAGTGCTGTGTCAAGGCGACACCAAGGCCTGCGGAAACTCACTCACGCTGAACAAGTGGGTGTGTGGGCAGCGCTTCGTCCTGACCCAGAGCGCTCACGCTGCAGAGACCCGGCCGGCACCGGGCCTGGGGAGAACGTTAATCACATACATGCACACACATACGCACACACCAGGCCATCCAACCCTGCCAGGGCTGAGGCCGCCTGGGCACTGCCGTCTGCACAAGGGTGGTGAGCGAACCCAGGAGAAGGAGAAAGCCGGGGAGAAACACAAAACTCTCAAATCTACAAAAAATTAGGAATTCACGCCTGGGCGTGGTGGTACACGCCTAGAATCTCAGCACTTGGGAGGCTGAGGCAGGAGGATCGCTACGAGTTTGAGGCCAGCCTGGGCTACATAGTGAATTCATGGCCAGCCTAGAATACACACTGAGGCCCAGTCTCAAAAAACCAAAAACAGGGCCGGTGAGATGGCTCAGCGGCTTAAGCGCCTGCCCGGCAAGCGCGAGGGCCCGAGTTCGACACCTGGAACCCACATACGAAAAAGGGCCGGTGATATCGCTCAGTGGCACGGGCGCCTGCTGGCGCACGAGGTCCTGAGGTCGACCCCCCCGGTACCCACCAAAAAAAAAAACAAAAACAAAAACAAAAAATCAGGAATTCAAAGGGCTGAGCCAGAGCCAGGTGTGGTGGTGCATGCCTGTAATCCTAGCACTTGGGAGGCTGAGGCAGGGGGGTACTGAATTCAAAGCCAGCCTGAGCTACATAGCGAGACCTTGTAGGAAAGAGAAAGAGAGAGACAGAGACAAAGAGACAGAGACAGAGATTCAAAGTGCTGAGCCAATGGAAGTCCGAGCCTTCTCTGAATCAGTCGGCAGGTCCCCTCCACACAGCCTCCATGCTCTGCAACACTTAAATTCTGTGTTTCTCAGCGTACAAGAAGAAAACACAGAAGCCCGACAATCTCACCACATGCTTCCGCTCTGACAGCTTCAACTCTAGTTCCACCCCCAGGGCACCGCGTGAGGTGACGCACACCTGTAATTCTAGCCACGCAGGAGGCTGAGGCGGGAGGTTCCCAAGGTCAAGGCCAGCCTGAACAACCTCTCAAGACCTTATTTTGAAATAGAAAAATAAAATCGGCTGGGAATGTAGCCCAGCAGTCTGTGATTTTTAAAATAAATACATAAGAGCCGGGCGTGGTGGCACATACCTGTAATCTCCACCCTTGGGAGGCTAAGGCAGGGAATCGCTGTGAGTTCGAGGCCAGCCTGGGCTACATAGCAAGACACTGTCTCACAAAAAAAAAAAAGAGCCCATTTCGCAGAAATGTCGCCAGGGGACCAACAAGGGTGTCTGAAATATGCTTCTAGTCCCTCGCAAGGCTGCAGCTTAGGGCTGAGACTTTCATGTGGCCGAATTCACTCGAGTCACTGCCATAGCAAATGAACCTCTTGCGTCTGGGGACGTCCTTCAGCACCGACCCATCAGAAGCTCCTAGAAACGAGAACTATTTACTAGGATGGGCAACTCGGGGCCTGCGAGGCTTATTCTGCTGAAACTCTCTGATTTAACAATTAGGGCTCTGTTTCTAAGAGTGACACGCAAGGAAAGGGAGTCTCCTCAGAAACCTGTTTTTAACACTACGAACACTGCTACACACCACAGACCAACACAAGCTGAGAGTTTCAAGCGTGTCTATTCGAAGAGAAACACACACACACGGTGCGACTGAGTATTGGACCTAGGGTCTCTGCACTAAGCTCAATCCTTCATCCTTTTTATTTCTTTATTCTGAGACAGAATCTCATTAAAATGTCAGGTGGGACTGAAACTTGTGATCCTCCTGCCTCAGCCTTCCAAGCCACTGGGAAGAAAGTCTATCTTCAGCCCATAAACAGGACAAGGAAATGGAGAAGGGGTTTTCTTAGGAGCAGGGTGTGTACTCTGTTGGTAAATTTCTTAGTACTTTCTTAGTTCCTCAGTGCTTAGGAAATTTGTAATTAACACTTTCCTTCCCTGAGATTGAAAAAAAAAAACTTACAATTCATAATTTGTAAAGCCAGGCATGGTGGCTGACACTTGCAATCCCTCTGGGGGGCTGAGGCAGGAGAATCTCAAGTTTGAGCCCAGTGTGAGCAACTTAGTGACTTATCGAGACACTGTCTCATATAAAAAATGAAAAGAGGGGCTGGTGAGATAGCTCAGCGGCATAAGCGCCTGCCTGGCAAGCGCGAGGTCCTAAGTTCAACTCCCAGAACCCACATAAAGGAAAAAAAGGGCTGGTGATATCGCTCAGTGGCACAAGCGCCTGCTGGCAAGCACGAGGTCCTGAGGTCGACTCCCAGTACCCGCATTAAAAAAAAAAAAAAAAATTGAAAAGGGCTGGGAAGGTAGCTCAACTCCACACTGGGCCTGAGTTCAATCCCCAGGGGCAGAGAGAGAGAGAGAGAGAGCAAGCCACACACACACACACACACACACACACACACAAAGGTTTGGGCTTGACCCAGCTAGGGCTAACAAACTGCCACTTATACTTCCCGGAGCTGGGCATGGTGGTGCACGCCTGTAATCCTAGCACTTGGGAGGCTGAGGCAGGAGGATCACCGTGAGTTTAAGGCCAGCCTGGGCTCCTTTGCTGTCTCAGAAACCAACCCAGCAGTTCCCACTTCCCCACAGCGGTGGCAGAGCTCGTTATCCTCTGCACCTTCTCCAACCCGACTACAGTTTCGTTTCCTGATGAGAACACACAGTGCCCCGCCGGCACATGGTGAAAGGGAGTGAATTTCCCTTTGGAAAGGCAATCGCGGCGACCGGAAGGCCCGAGCTTGGAGCAGCCGGTACAAAGCCAAGGCTTTCAGAGCCCTTCCTGGGGACAAGCAGGCCACACAGTCTGTCACCCCGCAGAAGGGGACCTGGGCTCGGGACGTCCAGGGCCTCAGACCTGAGTGCAGTATCAATATTTGGTGTCTTTAGTCAAGCACTGCATGGAAAAATAAATATTGTCACAGCCCAGGAGCCAGCGGGGAGAGAGGTCAACAGAGATCAAGGGTGCTACACTCTCCCGTGCCTCCCGCTGGAGCTGAGCCGGCTCCTTGATTCACCCGTCTCCCTGACCTGTGACCTGTCCCAGCTTGAAAACCCGACTCTCATCCGCCAGGCGTGGAGGTGCACACCTGTCATCCCAGCTACTCAGGAGGCTGAGGCAGGTCGGCTCTGTCTCAAAACAAAATTGAAAAGGGTCTGGGGGTGTAGCTCAGTGGTATAAAGAAAGCCCCTGGGTTTGATCCCCAGTGCCAAGAAACAAGAAGAAAAGTAAGGAGGAGGAGGAGGAGAAGAAAAAGAAGCTGGGTGTGGAGGCTGAGGCAAGAGGATCACCTGGAGTTCAGAGCCAGCCTGGGCTACACATTGAGCCCTGCTCGTGCCACTTTCCGTACCTGATCAGCTTTTCCTCACCACATCCCAGTGATGTCCGACATGGATGAGCCACCACTCCTGGTCTTGCAGGACATTCTGTCCCCTGTCCCTGCCACTCCGTGGGGACAAATCCCCCCGGCCCACACTGGCTTCTCTCACCTGCTGCACCGATCCTTGCCCTGACCAAGCCTCCCTCGACGCCTCAAACACGGTGACCAACAACAAAGGATACTGGGGACAACAGCTGCGCAGGACACGGTGGAGATGGCCATGCGTGTGTGACAGATGGAGAGGCTGTTCCACTGGGGACAGGACTTGTAGGAGATCACTGACTGCAGCAGCGTGTACAGCACGCCACACACAAAGGCCAGCAGGGCACCCCCATCATGGACTGTGGGCACGGCCAGCTCCTGGGGACAGAACCACAGACGCGTCACCAGCCTGGACAACACACCCGCCGCAGGCCACCTCCACGGACACAACCCTTTCTGCAAAACTTGGGAGGCTGAGGCAGGAGGACTGCTGTGAGTTCAAGGCTGGCCTGGGCTACACAGTGAGTTCAAGTCAGCCTGAATGATACAGCAAGATCCTGTCTCAAAAAAAAAAAAAAATTTAAAAGGAAATTTTTAAAAAACTTTCTTGGGCCTGTGAGATGGCTCAGCGGCATAAGCACCTGCCTGGCAAGCGCGAGGGCCTGAGTTCGACTCCTGGTACCCACATATGAAAAAAGAGCTGGTGATATTGCTCAGTGGCATGGGTGCCTGCTTGCACGCGAAGTCCTGAGGTCGACCCCCGGTACCCACAAAAAAAAAAACTTTCTTGCTAATTTACTTTTGTTTGTTTGTTTTGTTTTGTTTTTGTTTTTGTTTTTGTGGGTACCAGGGGGACGACCTCAGGACCTCGCGCGCCAACAGGCACCCGTGCCACTGAGCGATATCACCGGCCCCATTTTCGTATGTGGGTTCCGGGAGTCGAACTCGGGCCCTCGCGCTTGCAAGGCAGGCGCTTACGCCGCTGAGCCATCTCACCCGCCCTGTTTTGTTTTGTTTTTGAGGGAAGGCCTCACTATGCAGTTCAGGCTGGCCTTGTACTCACTATGTAGCCCAGGCTAGCCTTGAACTCACAGTGATCCTCCTGCTTCAGCCTCCTGATTGCTGGGATTACAGGCGTGCACACCACACCCAGCTTTCTTGTTTATTTAAAAGACAGTAAAACACAAAGAACCCTGGACTACTGCGAGGTTAAACCTAGAAAATCTTTTTCAGAAAGGATATCTGTCTTTTTATAATTTTATTTTTCACTAGCAAATATATATGTATAGGATAATATGTATGTATGGGGATTTTGTCTACATTTTGATATACGTTTCAGTGGTGAGAGGATTAGCTCAAAATGATTAAACTCAGAACCTCACCTGTTTACCATTTTTTGTGGTCAGAACATTTAAAACCTGTTTAGGAATTTTTTTTTTTTTTAGACAAGGTCTCACTTTGTAGTTCATGCTGGCCTTGAAGTTGTGGAAATCCTCCTGCCTCACCCTCCCCGCCCAGCACTGTTTTAGTAATTCTGACTTCTGCAGTCTGTTACGGTAGCCACAGGTCTCCAGAACTCACTTGTCCTGTCTGAAACTTTGTACCGTCCCCGTCCACCCTCCCTACCCCAGCGCCCAGCCTGGCTAACACCCGGCCACTCCTGCTGGCTTCTTAGGCCTCATGTACGTGCACTCTGGCGCCCTTTGTCTCCCTGTGTCTGGTTTATTTTGTTTAACATAATGTCCTATCTTGTCTCAAGTGACAGAATTTCAAAAAAGGGTAATTCTTTTGTTTCTACAGTGAATGGCATGCATTTATTCTCCTTACATTGCCTTTGTTATAAATAATACATTTTCAAGAGCTTATTTTAATTAATTTGAGATTTATATTTCAAACATAAACTCAACTGTTAAAGTTATATAATAAAGAACATGATTTAATGATAAAGATCTTATCCTATACTAGATGAATGAGGAAAGAAAAGTCAAACTCTTTTCCAAATTATATTGAAGGTCAGGCATAATGGCATGCGCCTGTCATCCCAGCACTCGGGAGGCTGAGGCAGAATTGCCTAGAATTCAAGGCCAGCCTGGGCTACATAGTGAATTCAAGGTCAGCTTGGAGTACAGAGCGAAACCCTGTCTCAAACAAACAAATAAACAAACAAATAGCTACATTCAAAGCATCAGGAGCCAGGCATGGTGGTACATGCCTGCAATCCAACACTCAGGAGGCAGAGGCAGGAAGGTCACTGACAGTTTGAGAGTTCAAGTGAGTTGAAGTCTATCTGAACTACATAGTGAGACTCTCTCTCAAAAAAAAAAAAGGGCCAGTGAGATGGCTCAGCGGCATAAGTGCCTGCCTGGCAAGCGCGAGGTCCTGAGTTCGACTCCCGGTACCCATATACAAAGGAAAAAAGGGCCGGTGATACCGCTCAGCAGCACAAGCGCTTGCTGGCACGTGAGGTCCTGAGTTCGACCCCAGTACCCACAAAAAAAAGAAAAGAAAAGAAAAGAAAAAGGTAAAAGAATCCCAAAGCATGAGGGAAAAAAATTGTCCTTTGCAAAGTTAGACATAAGGCATAGGGACCGCCACCAGATATAGAACTATGAAGATTCTACACCAAAGTTCCAACCTGATTTCACAGAAGTGTGGAAGCAAGAGCGGACATCTATATTTAACACTTAGCTTCATAGTAGAGCTGGAGTTAGAGACAGATGGCGTAACCGGGGTATTGCGCCAAAAAGCCTTTCCTTCCTCAAAATCCCCTAACCTACACCGTGAGAGAGCAGCAACGCTGTTTTTAAGACAGGGCTCGAGAACGTGCGTGGATGTGCTGAAATTCTGTATTATTAGCATGGCAATTACAGAGTTAAAGAAATAAAAAGAAACAGTATAAGTATTCTCAGTCCAACGTGACTTGTATCACAAACAAAATGACAAATCGAAGAATTCTGGAGGGATCAGACACCAACCTGCTTTTTTTTCCCTGCAGTTGGCGATGGAACTCGGGGCTTTCACACTGAACTGCATCCCCGGTTCTTTTTTATTTTTAAACAGTCTCACTAAGTCACTAAGTTGCCCAGGCTGGGCTCAAACTTGCGATCCTCCTGTCTCAGCCTCCCAGAGAGCTGGGATTCCAGGCGCACAGCGCCTCTCCCTGCTTTCCATCTTCACCTCGCTCTCCAGTGGCGGAGCTGTGAGCTGTGCAGACAACGATGCCCTTGGTGTCCACAGCGGAGCGGCTCCAGGAAGCCGGCAACGCCTGGTGGAGCTCACGGGCCTTCATCTCAAGCAGGAAAACCCCTTCCTGCGCACGGCTCCCTCCCACCAGCTGGGGGGCAATGGGGTCACCTCTGCCACTCAGCGTGCAGGGCACCTTGGGCAGGTGGCCTCTCTCGCCTCGTCCCTCTGTCACCGCATAGAGCCGTATCACTCTCTTTGAAGGCTCTTGTTGCAATTCTGTGGGTAACAGTGGGAGATATTTTCACGATCTTGTTTGACACATAGAAAAACCCCACAGGAGCACGCCTGTCATCCCCGCACCTGGGAGGCTGAGGCAGGAGGATCATGAGTTCAAGGCCAGCCTGGGCTACACAGTGAGACCCTGTCTGAAAAAAAAAAGAAAAAAAAAGAAGGAAAGAAAGAAAGAAAAGAATAATGGCACAAAATGTTGTGAAAAGGCCAGATGGGGTGGCCCATGCCTGTAATCCCAGCACTCAGGAGGCTGAGGCAGGAGAATCGCCATGAGTTCAAGGCCAGCCTGCACTGCATAGTGAAACCCTGTCTCAAAAAGACAAAAAACAAGTTGTGAAAAACAGAATGCTCCAGGGGCCAGCACCATAAGAAAGGAAGCCGTGTGCCCTGGCGGGGCTGCTCCTGACCCCACCCCGCCACCCCGCCCAGGCCGAGCCCCACCTGGAAGTTGGCCACGATGCCCATCCCGAGGCAGCCCGCCAGGCCGAGGCCCAGTGACACGGTGTTGAGCAGCGGCATCCCATGGTGGCTGGCCTGGCTCTGCTTCTCCACGATTTTGTAGCGCGTGTACATCGTGGCCGCACCTGCGAGGAGCACACGCAAGTGGCAGCGTTTGATGGTTCCGGTCGCCTCGAGCACCAGGCCCTGGCTCCACCCAGCACCAAGAGAAAGAAGGGAAAGAGGTCCTGCTGAGTGTGGTGGTACACGCCTGTAATCCCAGCACTGGGTGGGGGGGGAGGCTGAGGCAGGAGGATCACTGTGAGCTTGAGGCCAGCCTGGGCTACATAGCGAGTTTTAGGCCAGCCTGGACTACATAGCAAGACCTTATCTCAAAAAACACAAAATTACACCAGATATGTTGGTGTACACCTGCTATTCCAGCACTCTGGGAGGCTGAGGCAGGGGGATCCCCATGTCAACCCAGCCTGGGTGCTTTAGCAACTTAATGAGACCCTGGCTTAAAATAAAAGAATAAAAAAGGCTGTGGCTATAGCTCAGCACAAAGACCCTGGGTTCAAATCCTAGCATGGAGGGAAGAAAATGTAAACTGGGCGTGGCGGCGTACACCTGCTATTCCAGCACTTGAGAGGCTGAGGCAGGAGGATCACAGGAGTTCAAGGCCAGCCTGGGTTACATACCAGACCTGTCTCAAAGAAAAACACTTAAAATCCTTCTGAAAAGTTTAGGTTTTAGAAACCCCTATGACAGGTGCCTCTTTTCTCTGAGCGCCACACTCCATTCTTTGAGTGCATCCTGTATCCCCAGGTCTAATAAACCTTCTCATGTCTTTTTAAAAAATAAATAAATAGAAACACCTAAGCCAGATCCAGGGTGGGATGGCCAGATAAAGTGGAGAGGGAGGGGCTGAGAGACATGGTGACTGGGCACACACTGGACGACAAAGCCATACACAATTCTGGATGTGTACGTACTTCAGTTTTCCAAGACTGGCAAATTTCTAGTTGCAAAGGCTGTACTAAAACGAAAAACAAAAAACCAAAGAAAAATCACCCAGGCATGGTGGCCCTCACCTGCAGTCTCAGCTGTACAGGAGGCTGAGGCAGGAGGATTGCAAGTTCAAGGCCAGCCTGAGCAATTGAAGGGAACCCTGTCTCGAAATTTAAAAAATAAAAATAAAAGGGCTGAGGTGGGAGCTCTGTGGTCGAACACTTGCCCCGAGCTCCATCCCCAGAACCGCGAAGAGAAACACATTAATGGCAAATAACATCCTTCATTTCACTTGAGCGGTAAGATTTTATTCACAGTGACAACGTGCTTACCAAGAAACGCGGAGAAGTTTATCATGAGTCCAAAAATGCCACTCTCTGGAGGGGTCGTTCCTGTATCACTGAGAGAGAGAAGAAGTCTGAATTATGAGAAAAGAATTCAGGCTGGGCATGGGGGCGCACGTTTGTAATCCCAGCACTCGGGAGGCTGAGGCAGGAGGATCACAAATTCCAGCTCAGTCTGGGTGACTTAGCAAGATCCCATCTCAAAATGTAATAAATAACAAAAGGACTAAGGATGAAGCTCAGTACAATGGCCCTGGGCTCAATCCTCAGGACTGCCAAAAAACAGTGGGGGGACGTTCGTTAATACCCTGGGCTCTGGACCAGTGGTTGGACGGAACAGCCTTCTTTCCTAAGCTTTTGGCTTGGCCCTGAAATAACTGTAACATTCGCTCATCAGCAAAGCGCATTATATACAATTACTTTTCACTGACAAAATACTCAAGAGACACCTCTGAGCCACAAACCCCCAAGATCCACCGGACGGGGCCGTCGGTGCCGGGCACTAGGGATACACAAGTAAGAAGACAACTCAAGACCTTCAGAAGCTCGGTACCCGACAAAGCTGCGATGACTCGTTTTTCAGCACACTGAACTGGTCACCTTCTGTTCTCCGGGCAATTTTGTGGGCACAGTGAATACAACCACAATAAAACAGAAAAGGTCTCAGCACTTGGGAGGCTGAGATGGGAAGATCTCAAGTTCAAGCCCAGCCTGGGCAACTTAGCAAGACCCTGTCTCAAAACAAAAAATAAAAGACTGGGAGGTAGCTCCCTGGGTTCAATCCCTAGTATTGCAAAAAACCAACATAAAAAAAGAAAGTAGCCGCGAACATCTCTTCAGCACTCCATTTCCGTTGGCGAGGCCTCACCATGTCCTAAGGAAAGTACTGAGCACGCATCTTAAAGAAAAAGGACACTGTTAGAAAAGTAACTCGCCCCAGTCCCAGAGACAGTGAGGCCCAAGCAGCCGAGGCACCCACAACGCACGGCATAGCCCAGGCTGGCTTCAGACTCACAGCGATCCTCCTGCCTCAGCCTCCTGAGTGAGGGGTAAGACAGGCACTTTTCTAACCAAAAGTTTTAAAATCACACCCCGCGTGCCCTTCCTGTGACACCACTGCTTAGAAACATCGTGCAGCAACAGTCGCAGCGCCGCAGCGACCGAAGCGTCACCCGTGTCGGAGCAGCGATGTCCGCAGAGACCCCAGCATGGCTCTTGCTGTCCTGACTCCCTGGCGCACGAGGCACTGCCCCTGAAACCGGGGCTCAGTCCTCAGGACGTCGTTCGTGCCAAAGTCATCAGAACCCACCCGAGGCTTCTGCAGCACGAGGCTAATTTTAATTCCTCGCAGCGCAGCCGAGGCCCCGCTGCTCGAAAGCCTCTCCCTTTCAGTTTTGCTTTCCCTGAAGTAGAAGGAAGTTGTTTTTTTGTGGGGGGACCAGGACTCTAACTGAGGACCTCGTGCCTGCCAGGCAGGCGCTGTGCCACTGAGCTAAATCCCCAGCCCAGAAGGAAGTCTGAAAGCCAATTTAAAGCAAGTTGAGGGCAGAATCCTGCTATTTTTAAAACCAGCCTTCTTAAGTCTTTTGTTATTGTTCCTGTTGTTTTCATTGTGTGACAGGGTTTCACTCTGTAGTCCAGGCTGGCCTTGAACTCTTTGGTGATCTTCCTGCCTCAGCCTCCCGAGTGCTGAGACTACAGGTGTGCACGAGCATGCCCGGCAGTTTTCTTAAATCTTTACAGTTGTCAGATCTACTAGTAACTGCAACTTGTCTCTTTTGACTCTTTCTCAGACAGGCAGCTGAACTTTTTTAGAAATTACAATTCTCTCTGCATGAATGGATCATCGGTTGATTGTTAAGCAACACAATCACAAGAAAAATGGCAATACTAATAGCAGCTGGCGTGGTGGCGCAGGCCTGTCATCCCAGCGCTCAGGAGACTGAGGCAGGAGGATCACCACAAGTTCAGGGCCAGCCTGGACTGCACAGTGAGACCCTGTCTCAAAAAAACAAAGAGGGAAAAAAATTAACCTATAATCCCAGCCCTCTAGGAGGCAGAGGCAGGAGGATTGCAAATTTGAGTCCAGCCTGGGGAATTTAGCAATTTAGTGATACCTTGTCTCAAAATTAAGAAAATAAATAAATACAAATAAGAAAGGGCTGGGAATGTAGCCCAGTGTGAAGACCCCGAATTCAATCCCCAGCACCATCCCCCCCCCCCAAAAAAATATATATATATGGCTTCCAAATCATTTTTTGTTAATATATTAGCACATACTTGTGAGTATAAATTAAATTTTGAGATTAAGTAAATGGAAGTTCAAATATTAGTTTTCCTGATTTTCAGTTTCATTTCTGAAATTAAAGACCTGATCGAACCTCTTCTACCTCAGCCACCAGGCAGTGAAAAGTCACAGAACAGAGCGGATGTAAAAGACAACGGGTATGGAGATTCCTCAACAACTAAAACTAGACATCCCATCCGACCCAGCTATCCCCCTTCGAGGAATCTTCCGGAAAGAGTTAAAGACATCCTATCGCAGTGATGTATGCGAACCCGTGTTTACAGCCGCACAGCTCACAATAGCTGAATCTTGGAAGTGGCCTATGTGTCCGTTCACAGGGGAATGATAAAGAAAACGTGGTATTCACACACCATGGAGTACTACTGTGCCCTGAAGGATGAACTGAAGCGTTCCTAGGAAAACGGATGCACCTGGAGACTGTAATGTTAAGTAAATCAGACACGCAAGCTTCAACATCGCACGGTTTCTCTTCTGTGAGACCCGCAGTACAAATACAGAGCAGAAGGACAGGTAAGGGGAGCTGGGGAGACAGATCCTTGCAGATGGGGAGGGGACCCACAGGTGGAGGCGCGGCGGGCTGGGCAGGGGACGGAGGACACGAAGCTGCGGCTGTCCGCGCTCCAGCTCCCCTCAGGCGCACGCTGCAAACGCGGGCTGGCCGGGAAGGGAGCGGACCCATCGGCGCGGGTCCCTGGCCCCAGGCGCCGCTCTGAGAGGGAGCAGCCGGGCTCCGGTGACGGCGCCTGAGGCGTGGACGTGGCCTCGGGCGCCTTTCCTCCGCAGGGTGCCTGCTTTCCTGTCCCTTCCGGCCTGCTCGTGGTAGAGGGCGTTTGAATCTCCTGTTTTACATTTTTTGATAGGAAATTCACACATTTTCCTAAAAAAAACGAATACATACGAAGCCAGGTGTGGGAAGCCCGGCATGGAGTCCCAGCACTCTGGAAGCTGAGGCAGAAGGGTCGCAAGTTCCGGCCCAGCCGGGTGAGTGAGATGCTGTCTCAGTGAGATGCTGTCCCAAAATCAAAACAAAGAGGCTGGGGGAGAGGGTTCAGTCCCCACTACACCAAAGGAAAACCAAAAACCAAATACCGATGCCGGGCCGGGGCATGGTTCAGCAGCAGAGCTCGCCTAGCACACACAAGGCCCGGGTTCCACCCCAGCACCCCCAAAAATCAGTCAGCACAAGCAGCGCTCTAAGCGACTGTGCCCCTACCCATTCTTCACGGGGCACCAGGACCCCTGGGATAATTTCCACGAATGGTTGTAGCATCAGTGGGTCGATGTGCCCACGTGTGTGTGTGTGTTTGATTTTCATAGACTTTTGTCAAATCCCCAATGCAGAGATTAAAACTGATTTACAAACCAGGTGCATCAGCATACTTCCATCATCCCTGCTACTCAGGAGGCTGAGGCAGGAGGATCACAATTTCAAAGCCAGTCTGGGCCATTTAGCAAGATCCCTGCTGACAGCGGGGTGCTGAAGGTGCAGCTCAGGGGTAGAGCTCTGGCCTAGCATGTGAGGCCCTGGGTTCCACTCCCAGTACCTTGAAAAATTAAACTGAAAAAAGAAAACAAACGAAAAAGAAAAAAACAAATTTCTATTCCCACGCCTGTGTGTAAGAGGGCTGTTTTTTCTGTCTCTCCACCAGCCCGATAAAACCCCTAGGTTTCTGCCAACCCCGTAGCTGAGAGGCACCAGCGATCTTCCGTCTGCTTCATTTTGTTTCTTGAGACAGGAGCCCAGGCTGGCCTGGAATTCCCAGTGATCCTCCTGCCTCAGCCTCTGAAGTGCTGGGATCCCAGGCATGCCCACCACACCCGGCTGTCCCTCCCTCTCCTGCCCCCTCATGACATCCACGCTGGATTAGATGATAAAGCACGATTTACCCCAACTGTCCCTGTCGCCGGCCACCCAACGCTGCCCAGGTCCCGAGTCTGCCAGAGGCCCTGGGTGAGCCACGCAGCCTCCACCATCCAAGCCCTCAGCTGTGAACACTGCGACATCTCTTGGTATCACCTGTCCTAGGCTCCTGTCGCCAGGCCCAGGGACAGTGGCCCTGTCCTCCTTCCGTGTCCCCCACTTCTGTGCTGGGCCAGAGCAGCAGCCACCCTGACGCACGAGAACGACCGGTCCTCATCTAATGCTGTGACCCCTGCATCTGCGCCGGCGCCAGGGGACAACGAGGCTGGGAACCGACAAGGCTGTCACCGCGTCCTGAAGGGGCCGGTGGACCCCTCCCTGTGCCTCCTTTCTGCTCAGTGAGTACTTGTGCTTTGGGGAGGAGGGGACGAGGGTCTACGGATGCAAGGCAGGGTGCACACTGTGATCCCAGCACCTGGGAGGCTGAGGCGGGAGGATCTCAAGACCCAGCAAGACCCTGACTCAAAGTAAAAAACGAAGAAAGGGCTGGGGGGTGTAGCTCAGGAGGAAGGCCCTGGGCTCTATCCAGGGCCACGGGGAGGAAAAGCAAAGAGGAGGCCACAGTTCCTCCTGTTCCAGGGAACAGTTAGGCCTAACAGTTCCCTGCAGCACATCTGGTGCCACGAGGGTTCTGCCCCTGCTGGTCCCAGCCAGGACTGGTTTCCACAGCACAGCTCCATCTCCGGGCTGCGCACTCAGTGCTGGGACAGGACAGATCATCCCCTTGTGGTCCTTACTGAAACAGAACGCCTGGGCGTGGTGGCACACCCCTGTAATCCCAGCACTGGGGAGGCTGAGGCAGGAGGATCGCCGTGAGTTCAAGGCCAGCTTCACTACACAGAAAGACCCTGTCTCAAAAAACAAAACAAGGGGCCGGTGAGATGGCTCAGCGGCTTAAGCGCCTGCCCGGCAAGCGCAAGGGCCCGAGTTCGACTCCCGGAACCCACATACGAAAAAGGGGCCGGTGATATCGCTCAGCGGCACGGGCGCCTACTGGCGTGCGAGGTCCTGAGGTCGACCCCCCGGTACCCACAAAAAAAAAAAAAAAAAAAAAAAAACAAACAAACCCCACAGAACAGCGGTGTCTGTCCCTGAACAGCTGCATCAGGGGCCAAGGACACGGCAGGTGCGGGCCTGGCTGTTAGAGGGCCGGTGAGCACGAAGCCCGGGGGAGCCACGGGGACAGAGCACCCAGACCCATCTTCTGGGCCCCGGGCGCTGGGGTGTCCGCGCTGCCTCGTGGTGAGCTTGAGCACCGCAAGGACAGGAGGCAGTAAGGAGCAAGCCGCAAGACGCGATAAGAGGCTGAGGCAGGAGGGTCTGCGGTTTGAGCCCAGCCTGGGCGGCTTAGCAAGACCCTGTCTCAAGAATAAAAATTTAGGGCCGGTGAGACGGCTCAGCGGCTTAAGCGCCTGCCTTGCAAGCGCGAGGGCCCGAGTTCGACTCCCGGATCCCACATACGAAAAAGGGGCCGGTGATATCGCTCAGCGGCACGGGCGCCTGTTGGCGCGCGAGGTCCTGAGGTCGTCCCCCCGGTACCCACAAAAAAAAAAAAAAAAAAAAAGAATAAAAATTTAAAAAGTGCCGGGGATGTGGCTCAATGCCAAGGCCCTGGGTTCCATCCCAGCGGCAGAAAGTGAAAAAAAGTTGGGGCGCAGCAGGAGTGACGCGCGCCCTGTGTGGCACATCGGCGACATCCGCGCGGCCGCGTCCCTGTCCCCGTCCCTCCCGATGCCCCGGGCGGCTGCGAGCCCCAGGGCGCCCCGCGTCCGCGCCCCACCTGATGTAGGGCAGGAAGGGGTCCACGTGCCCCGCCAGCACGGCCATCACGTAGGAGATGATGAAGGCGGCCGAGGACCAGGTGACCAGCAGGAAGGGCACGAAGCCCATGCCCCGCGGGACGCAGCGCATGGCGGCGGGCGGCCTGGAGGCGGCGGCCGTGAGGTCACAAAGCGGGCTCGCGGCGGGCGGGGTCGCGGGTCCGAGTCCGAGCCGAGCCCCGAGTCCCCGGCCGGCTCTGGCGCGCAACTCCGGCGGCGATCCGCCCCGCCCTCGCGCTTTCTCTTCGCCTTGGGGGCGGGTCGCGCTGATTCTTGTCCCCGGCGGTTTTCTAGTTCATTTATTTTTTATTGAGACCCAGAGTCTCGCAAAGTCACTAAGTTGCCAGGCTGTGCTGGAACTCGCCACCCTCCTGCCTCAGCCTCCCGCAGCACAGGCATCACTGGCGCGCGCCACCCTCCCCGGGGCCCCGCCCCGCCCACTGCTCCCCGCGGCGTCCCCGGTGCGGGTCCCCTCTGTGCCCTCCCGCCTGGGCCTGTCCACACTCGAGCAGGGAGGAGGAATGCGGAGGCTGAGAGTTCCGGTTGCTGGGGGGGGCGGTGCTTTGCACTCAGCTAATTCCCCGCCCTTTTAAAACTTTATTTAGCCAGGCATGGTGCTCACACCAGTAATCTCAGCACGCGGGAGGCTGCGGCAGGAGGTTAGCTGCAAGTTCGAGGCTGGCCTGGGCTACATAGTGAGTTCAAGGCCAGCCTGAACTGCACAGCGAGACCCTGTCTCAAAAAACTACAAAAGAAGGAGGAGGGGGAGGAGGAAGAAAAAAAAGTTTAGAAATGACGTCTAATTTGGCTGGACTGGAATTTGAGATCCTCCTGCTTCTGCCTCCCAAAGTACTGGGATTACAGGCCTGCACCACAGCGGACAGAGTTTAGGGATTCTCAGAGCCCAGGGTCTGTCATCGGATCCTGGGCACATTTCAACCACACGAACTTTTCTAGGCTGCCAAGATTGAATAGCAGCATCCAAGGCCAGACGAGGTGGCGCACATCTGTGCTCCCAGCACGCGGGAGGCTGAGGCATGAGGATCACAAGTTTGAAGTCAGCTTGGGCAACTTAATGAGGCCCTGGTCAAAATAAAAACATCTTTTGAAAGGCTGAGGCTGTGGCTCAGCACCTCCTGGATTCAGTCCTCAGTACTGACAACAAAAATCTACTTTCCAACAGGGGGTACAGGGGTCCTCGGCTCCTGAGCCCCTCAAACAGCCCCACACGGTGGCTGGACTAAACGCGCATCCCTCCTCCTCTGAAGGCCGTGAGGCACACCTGCTAGCGGGCAAACAGCACTGTGTAAACCAGGCGTGCACACCCGAAAGCCCAGCACTCTGGGAGGCTGAGGCAGGAGGATCAGTGGTTGGAGCCCAGTGTGGGCTGCTTAGCAAGGCCCTGCCTTAAGACAGGGCTGGGCTGCTGCTCAGTGCGAAGCCCCTGGTTCCATCCCCAGCCCTGCCACCGATGCCGGACCTGCCACGTGCGAGCGGACCTCTCGCTCTGGGGATCCGCAGGGGCCTAACTGTGCTGGGGGACAGGGCCGCGTGAGCCTCCTCCTGTCCCTCGCCGGCTCCCAGCAGCAGCGTCGGGCCAGGCTTGGCTTTTCTGGCCTAAACTAGGCTTGCTTGTTTTATGTCGTTCACCTCCAAAGAAGTGGGCTTGGTTGCTTTTCTTTTTCTCTCCGGTTTCTTGAGACAGGGTCTCACTGTGGAGCCCAGCCTGGCCTCAGGCTCCTGGTGACCATCCTGCCTCAGCCTCCCTAGTGCTGGGATTAAAGGCAGGTTTGGTTTCTCAACCTCCCCCAGGTGCTCACACCCGCAGTGCTGCAGCTTCTACAAGGCCCAGGGAGCCCCAGGGCTGAGGAGGAGGTTTGGAAATTTGAGTCCCAGGGCAGAGCCCTAGGCCTTAGGACAGCGCCTGCTTCCGGTCCTGCAGGCCGAACAAGGGCAGCTGACATCTCCCCTTTCAGAATCATTTCTGCCAGATGTTTTTATGGTGGCAAAGAGGAAAAAACAAACAGAACACTTTTGAGAAATTTGGGAATTTCCACTGTGACTCTCATGGGAGTTTCCTGTAAGTCTTAAGTGAGGTCAGGTTTTTCCCTGCCTGCCTTCTATGGTGAGCTTCTCAACAAGCTCAAAAGTGTAGCAACGCGGGTCATCGGACTTTCCCAGTGGGGCTAATCTTGAATTCTCATTATTTTATTATGTTTTATTTATTTATTTGTTTATTTATTCATATATTTATTTTTCTACTGGGGATTGGACTCAGGGCCTTCACCCTGAGCTACATCCCCAGCCCTTTTTATTTTTTATTTTTTTATTTTTTTTTTTTTTTTATTTTTTTTTTTGTGGGTACCGGGGGGACGACCTCAGGACCTCACATGCCAGCAGGCACCCGTGCCGCTGAGCGATATCACCGGCCCCTTTTTCGTATGTGGGTTCCGGGAGTCGAACTCGGGCCTTCGCGCTTGCAAGGCAGGCGCTTAAGCCGCTGAGCCGTCTCACCGGCCCTATTTTTTATTTTGAGACAGGTTCTTGCTAAGTTGCTAAATTGCCCAGGTCAGACTCGAACTTGCCATCTTCCTGCCCCAGGCTCCCAAGGGCTGGGATTACCAGGCCTGGGCAGTTTTCAAGTGTTGAGCATGGTGGCCCACGCCTGTAACCCCAGCACTTGGGAGACCGAGGCAGGAGAATCTCCGTAATTTGAGGCCAGCCTGGGCTACACAGTGAGACCTTGTCTCAAACAACCAAACCAAGAAAGAAAAAACTCTACCAAAAAACCAACCTGTGTGTGATTCCATTCCTGTGGCGTTCAGGAGAGGACACAGCCATAGGTAGCCCAGCCAGACTATAGCTCCCAAAGGCTACGGACAGACGGAGGGGCTGGTCTCACAGACGCAAGGGAACTTTTTTTTTGTGTGTGTGTGTGTACCTGGCATCGACCTCAGGACCTCGCGCACCAGTAGGCACCTGTGCCACTGAGTGATATCACTGGCCCTTTTTCCATATGTGGGTTCCGGAAGTTGAACTCAGGACCTTGCGCTTGCCAGGCAGGTGCTTATGCTGCTGAGCCATCTCACCGGCCCATCAAGGGAACTTCTTGAAGCAATGAAATAATTCTTGATCTTGGACCCCAACTGGATGTTTTTGTTAAAATTCACTGCACTTTAAAGGGTGGATTTTATTGTATGTAAATTTTACCTAAATAAACCTGATTTAAAAAAGAAAATTACAGACAAAGGGATAAAGAAATGTGGTATTTACACACAATGGAGTACTACACTGTCATAAAGAAGGATAAACTTGAGTCATCTGTAGGAAAATGGATGCATTTTGAGACCATGACGTTAAGTGAAATAAATCAGACACACAAGCCTAGATATCTCATGGTTTCCCTCATGTGAGAAACCCAAAGTTTTGTTTTGTTTTGTTTTGTCTTTTTGAGACAGGGTCTCACTGTGCAGTTCAGGCCGGCCTTGAACTCACTTTGTAGCCTAGGCTGGCCTCGAACTCACAGCAATCCTCCTGCCTCAGCCTCCCAAGTGCTGGGATTACAGACGTGGCCACCATGCCCAGCTTCGTTTTTTTTTTTTGTGTGTGGGTACCGGGGGTCGACCTCAGGACCTCGTGCGCCAGCAGGCGCCCGTGCCGCTGAGCGATATCACCGGCCCCTTTTTCGTATGTGGGTTCCGGGAGTCGAACTCGGGCCCTCGCGCTTGCCGGGCAGGCGCTTAAGCCGCTGAGCCATCTCACCGGCCCTTCGTTTGTTTTTTGAGACAAGGTCTCTCTATGTAGTCCAGGCTGGCCTTGAACTCATGGCGATCTTTCTGCCTCAGCTTCCTGAGTGCTGGATTTCAGGCATGTGCTTAGCCCACCATTGTTCAGCTTCTTGTCCAGTGAGTTTTCTGTCGCACCAACCCCTTCCAACACTACAGTGTGTATTCATTTGTCATTTCTTATCAGATTCTGTACCCTCAGGGAAAGCGTGTTTTTTTCTGTCCTGTTCATTCACTGTCCTTTGGCTTAGCACAATTCTTGGTATATAATAGGCACTTAATGACTATTTTTTTTTTTTTGTGGGTACCAGGGGTCGACCTCAGGACCTCACGCGCCAGCAGTCATCCATGGCTCTGAGCAATATCACTGGCCCTTTTTTCCGTACATAGGTTCCGGGAGTCGAACTCAGGCCCTCGCGCTTGCCAGGCAGGCGCTTATGCCATTGAGCCATCTCACCGGCCCCTGAATGACTATTTTTAAGTAATTAAATGAATAAATGAATGAATAAAAAATCATTTCTTACAGTTTTTTTTCCCATGAGATGTATAAAACTTTTAAAAAAAGAGTGTTGTGATAGATACAAGAAATTCAGTGTGCTTCTACTCTACTGGAGCAGTGTGGATTGGCATGTTGTGTTTTGGAGGGCAGCTAGCAAATGCCCAAATTAAAATGTGTGCCAGGCGTGCACACCTACAGTCCCAGCTACTCGGGAGGCTGAGGCAGGAGGATCACAAGTTTGAAGCCACCCTGGGCAAGTTAGTGGGATATCAGGAACTGGCCAAGCTCCTGATCTTAGAGATGAGCACATGGAAAAGGATTAAATAAAGACAATGCAATATGGTTTGTGGGGAGTCTAGAAAGGTCAGAACTCTCTCGCAGCTAAGACGAGGACTTCTCTGGACCCCCAGTATTTATTGGGCATTAAATCAGGGGCGTGTAGAGAAGCGCATGGAATAGCTGAGGCAAAAGGTAAGAAATGGAGCAGGGCCTTGAGAAGTTAGAACAAAGACATGGTAAGCAGCACATCTTGCTAACTGAGAGAACTGCCTCATCTCTAAGGTAGACAGTTTATGGCCTTTGGATTCTGAGCGAGATTCAGGCCCCAGCTGCAGCGTTATCTCACCTTCAGAGGCTGTGAGTAGGAACTTTCCCAGCACAGCCAGAGAGCTCTGTGGTCAGCAGCCTAACCCTGCACTGCCTGGCCCCCAACAGTGGGGCCCTGTCTCACAGTTTTTAAAGAAGGGCTGGGGTGTAGCTGAGGGGGGTGCCCTTACCTAGCGTGCTGCATATAAGAGCAAAGCCTAGCATGGTGGCGAATACCTGTGATCCCAGCACTCAGGAGGCTGAGACAGGAGGGTCACCATGAGTTCAAGGCCAGCCTGGGCTACACAGTGAGACCCTGTCTCAAAAAAACCAATCAATCAACCACTTTTTAAAAATTTCAAAAGGAGAGTCTTAAAATAATATATATATACATATACATATGTATCAAAAAGGGCTGGGGCTGAGTGTGGTGGCACACACTTGTGATCCCAGAACTCTTGGAGGCTGAAGCAGGAGGGTTGTGAGTTTTCATCTAGATGAGGCAATTTAGTGACTTACTGCCACCCTGTCTCAAAACAAAATAAAACAAAACAAAACAACAACAACAAAAAAATCCCTGGGGGTGTAGCTCAATGGGAGGCTGTGCATTCAATCTTCTGTACTGTGGGGACAGAGAAAAAGCCTGAGGCCAGGGCTGCCCGCGGAGTGCTTGCCTCACCTGTGCGAGGTCCTGGGTTTGAGTCTGGCCTGGGAAGGTGGTGGAGGAGGAACCAGCTGAGATGGCCGGGTAGGTAGGAGAGGCCACGGTGCAAGACGGTGACAGTGGGATCTAAGCGGCAGGTGCAGGTGTTGCAAATGGATCAGTTAGGTGGAAATAATATGGACGGTCAGACAGGGCCAACTTGAGAGAGTCGATTCAGAAGATAAAAACACATCACAGGGCTGGTGAGATGGCTCAGCGGCGTAAGTGCCTGCCTGGCAAGTGTGAGGTCTTGAGTTCGATTCCCGGTACCCACATAAAGGATAAAAAGGGACGGTGATATCGCTCAGCGGCACAAGGGCCTGCTGCTGAGCGTGAGGTCCTGAGTTCGACTCCCGGTACCCACATTAAAAAAAAAAACAAAAACACATCACAGCTGTGTCCAGAGGCACGTCTGTTGGAGGCCAGGCCTCAAGATAAAGACGAAATGACCAGGGCTGCCTGCCTTCCAAGGGATCATTGGTGACACCTGGTCCAGTGAAGTCAAGACAGACATCAGTCACTCCGGTGGGGGACCAGGGCCCCCGGAGCCATCCCTTCCTGAAAAGGTCTTTGTTCCTTCCGTGTGCCTTGCTGCGTGAACCGATTCCCTACTGATCAGCATCGCCTAGTGCTTACAGCCCGAGCGCTTGATCACAGCCGCGACCCATGTACCCACCTCGTGAGCTCGCTCTATAAACCTCCTTTAAAAAGTGGGCTTGCTGTCAGTGCACGCGGGCCCGTCCTGTCTCTCAGGAGCTGCATCTCCTTCAATAAAATTTCCTCCTCTTAGCCTCAGTTGTTCCTAAAAATACATTCTTTGATTTAAAAAAACACAAACTCAGCATATCCGACATCTAACATGTTGAGAGTTACATTTATTTCCCCTACATAATCTAAAGGTCCCATTTACAAGGTGTTTCACTGTGTAATTCTCTTGGTTTCTCTGTATAAAAAGCCCATGTGTGGACTGGTGAGATAGCTCAGCGGCATAAGCGCCTGCCTGGCAAGCACAAGGTCCTGAGTTTGACTCCCGGTACCCGCATATTAAAAAAAAAAAAAGCCCGTGTGTGTGTATGCATATGTGACGTACGGTGTGGGGAGCAGCGGAGACCACCAGGTTTGCGTAAAGGCAACATGGCGTGGACTCTGTTGTGCCTGGGTGCAGGCAGAGAGCGCGATGAGACCATCTTCCCCCAACGAAGAGAAGTGTCCCTTTTATAGGGATGGAGAGAAGGCAGGGGACAGTAGGCGGGACGATCCCAGTGAGCATCTGTGGTCAGAGGTCTCTGGCAGTTTTGCATCTCAGTGGGCAGAGTCCTTGAAGTGTCCCGTGTAAATTCTCAGGTGTCTCCAGATGTCCCCAGATGTCCCGGAGCCTGCAAGACTCCTTGTCCTGTGTTATCTCCTTTCCTGTGCTTGCCAGTGACAGCCTCAGTGCTGAGCTGGGTTCCCTGCAGAGAGCGGTGCTTCTGCTGGCAAGCAGGCGGGGGCTGGGAGAGTCAGGTCCGGTTGGAGCCGCACGTATGTATGAACGTGTGCGCCATTCTTTAGCTTTTATTTTGAGGCAGGGTCTTGCTAAGCTGCCCAAGCTGCGCTTAAACTTGCAACCCTCCTGCCTCAGCCTCCAAGTGCTGGGATTACAGGCATATGCCACTGAGCCCAGCCTGTTGTAGTTTTCTTTTTTTCAGTGCTTAAACATTTTTTAAAATTAAATCTGCGGAACATAATTGTCCACAAATGAGAAGGGGAACAGGGAGAGGGCGGGGTCCAGGAGAGTTTATGTCTGGTTAACCATGGTCACTCTTCGGGGAAGCAGGCTCCGGGAAGGGAAGTCATTAGCTTTCTATTCTCTGTGCTTCTGTGGCTTTTATTTTTTATGAGCACAAATTGTTTAGGGGCAACACAATTTTAATGCCAATTTGCAAAAGAAAAAGTAAGGCAAAACATTTACAGAAGGAAAAAAACCTGGAAGAATCATAGATTTTGTCTTTCACCTCTTTTATACCAAGAATATAACTTTCATAATAAGAAAACTGAATTATTTTAAAAATAAAAAGGATAAAACTCACATTAATGATAGGTGGAAGCAAATGTCTGCTATTAGCAGTAAGGTTCTTTGGATTCTTTTTTCATTAATTAATTTTTTTCCTTTTTTTTTTTTATTTGAGACAAGGTCTCGCTATGTATTCAGGCTGGCCTTGGACTCACTATGTAGCCCAGGCTGGCCTCGCAGCGATCCTCCTGCCTCAGCCTCCCAAGTGCTGCGATCACAGGCCCGTGCCACCGCGCGGGGCTTGATTCCTAACTCTACTCCTCGGCGCCGGTCTTGAGTGGGGCCGCCCTGCTCAGGCCCCCGAAAGAGAATGGTCGGCGAGCACAGCGTGTCCCCGTGTCCCTGTCGCTGCGGTCACTCGAGTCTCTGCAGGACTCTGGGCCATCGGCCGAAGTTGTAGGGGTGGACGATGCCACCTAGTGGTGAGACGTGTGGACTACGCGTCGCCACGCTCTGTAACCTGGTCGAGGCACTCGTGCAGGGCCTTCACTCCCGGTGCGGACACCCGGAGCTGGGCGCAGGACTCCAAGGAGCGGGACGCCCTGGGTCAGTCTGGAGAAAGCTGGGCCAGAGACACACACGGGCATTTTGGGTCTCATTCATTCATTCATTTATTCATTTAGTTAGTTTTTTTGTTTGCTTCATGAGACAGGGTCTCACTAGGTAGCCCAGGCTGGCCTTGTACTCACTGCTGTCCTCCTGCCTCAGCCTCCTGAGTGCTGGGATGACAGGTGTGCCCCACCATGCCTAACCCCACTTTTTAAAATGGGCAAAGAACTGAATGGAGTTTTCACCAAATATGTGTAAATGATAATGATGTTATCAGCAGATGCAGATTGAAGCTGCATTGAGTCACTGAAATTGTCACACTAGAATGAGCGAAATTAAAATGCTGGGCGAAACCAAGTATCAGCCAGAATGAGAAGACAGGGTCCCTTTGTGCATCGCTGTAGGGACTCCAAATGCTGTGGCTGCTTTGAAAAATGATGATTTCTTTAAAAGTTAACATACAACTAGGCATGGTAGCACAGGCCTGGAATCCTAGCACTCTGGGAGGCTGAGACAGGAGGATTGCCAAATTTGAGCCCAGCCTAGGCAAGGTAGCAATTTAATGAGACCTCGTCCCAAAAGTAAAATATCAAAAGGGCTGGGTTGTAGCTCAGTGTGAAGGCCTGGGTTCAAGCCCCAGTACTACAAACCAAACCAAACCGAAAGTTAACATGGGTTTATCACATGACCCAGCAATTCCTAGTTGAATCCCCAAGAGAATCATAAATATGGGTCTATCCAAAACCACTCCTGTGTTTGTTCATAGTGGCATAGAGCTAGTGGCCATGACACAACTCAGAGTCCATCCATGGGTAATTAGATAAAGGGTGGTGGGTACTGTGAAATACTACTCAGCAGTGAAAAGAAACAGGCCACGTGTACAGTCTATGTACAGGCAGGACCTCGGAAACAGTGCACTACACAAAAGAAGCCAGACACAAACGTTGCCTGTGGTGGTGGGCACCTGCAATCCAGCACTCGGGAGGCTGAGGCAGGAGGATCTCTCAGTGTTTGAGGCCAGGTGAACTAACAATGAGACTCTGTCTCAAAATAAAATAAAAACAAAAAAGTTAAAAAGGTGACTGGGGATGTGGCTCAGTGAAAAGGCCCAAGGTGTAATATCTAGCACTACAAAATAAATAAATAAATAAATAAATAAATAAATAAATAAATAAATAAAGTTGTGGCATTAAAATTGCTACTGAGATAAAGCAGAATTAGTATTAGCAGGTTTACTTCTCACCTCATGTGGATCCAGGTTTCATAGGTCAAACCACTCTTTTTAGGATTATTTTTACTTCATAATGTACAGATTCACTGCTACTTTTGTGAATTCTCCAGAAACATGTTTCTGTATCAAGACATGCTTCTATATCAAATCAAAACCAAATTAAACCAAAAATCATGGGTCAAAACATCACTGTTGCCAAGCATTGTGGTGTATGCCTGGAATTCCAGCACTTGGGAAGCCGAGGCAGGAGTATCACTGTGAGTTTCAGGCCACTCTGGGCTACATAGAGAGACCCAGCCTGCCCAAAAAAAACAAAAGCAAAAGATCTTACTGTCTTTTGAGCGTTCATGGATAGATAATGTTTCTGTTTTTATTTACATTTACTGCCTTAAATCTCTTCTTCAGTTATTATTTTATTTCTGGTACCAGGGATCAAATCCACAGCATCACACATACTAGGCAAGTTCTCTACCACTGAGCTATATCTTCAGCCCTTTTTAACAATTTTTTTTTTTTTTTTTTTTTTTTATGTTGAGGCATGCACCGCCATGCCCAGCTTAAATTTTTTAGTTTTGAGTTGGGGTATCATCAAGTCACCAAGTTGCCCAGGCTGGGCTCAAACTTGTGACCCTCCTGCCTCAGCTTTGGGCAGCAGGCTGCCGGTACCTCATCCCAAGGCTGACGGACTTTACGGGTGGCAGCTGGGGCCGTGGTCCCGGCCAAGCAGCTCAGCAGATCTGTGCAGACAGAGAGGCAGGAAGGCCATCGAGGTGCATCACAACTACTAACCGGTGATTTTAGGTATGGATCCGTTTCTGACATTTCACGGGATCTACTTATGCCTAAAAAGACACTGTTTATTGAACTTTGCCTCTAGCTAGGGGCTTTATTTGATCTCCTTTCAACTCCTAGGCGCTCTCGGAAATTCTCCACACCACAGATCCAATGTTTCTTCAGATTCATATGTGATCATTTCTTGTATTTTAGTAAGATTCTGCACTGCCTTTAGGATGAAATCCTGTATTTATTTATTTATTTTAACTTTTTTTTTGCGGTACTGGGATTGAACCCTGGGCCTTCACACTGAGCCCCATCCCCAGTGCTTTTCATTAGGAGACAAGGTCTCGCGCGGTCACAGTTCAGGCTGGGCTTGAACTTGTATCCTCCTGCCTCGGCCTCCCAGCGCTGGCATTACAGGCATGCACCTCCACGCCCAGCTTCTTGACCTGGCCTTCAGGCCCCATCTCATGGCACCTGCTGCCCTCTTGCCCTGCCTGGGTAGGATCCTGGATGTCCCTGACCCTGGAGCCCTGCTGCCCCGTGTCCTGTGTCCCTCAGCTTCCTGGCACAGTCACGAAGACTCATTTGGGCTCAGAGTGTCGGGGTTCACCTCATTGTACTGCAGACAGCTGGGTGCTGAGGCAGAGTCCCCTGAGCTCGCCTCCCCTGGTGCCCTGGACCCTGTCCCCTGGTCTGGCCATGGTTGCTATGGTGACTGACTTCGTTTCTGGATGCAGTGGTGACAGGCAAGCACGTCCCCTCCCCATGAGGCTCCCTGGGGCGGTGACCAAGCCCCCTTCACTTCTGGACATTGTACACTGAGCGCCATGCCAGGGACCAGGCACTACATACGTGTGTATTTTCATTTAAAAAATTTTTATTTTTCCGTATTTTTGAAACATTTTATCTAACTCATAAAACAGCGCTGTAGAAAACTCCACCGGAAGTTGCTGTCCGATTCCCCCTGCGTCCGGGCTTTGCTGCGGTTTCTCGGGATGCCCGGGGCCTGGTGCTCGTCCTCGGGGAAACCGTCCCCAGCACTTGGTCCTCACTCTGACGTCCGCTCGGTGCGGAGCCTGCTCTTCCTCGGTCACTCCGGGTCCCTCGCTCACGTGGGGAGTTGGGAGGGGTGCGTAATAAATGCACATTTAGCCGGCGGTGGCACTCGCCTGTAATCTCAGCACTTGGGGGGCTGAGGCAGGAGGATCGCAGGGAGTTCGAGGCCACCTGGGGCTCCATAGCTAGACCCTATCTCAAAATGAACAAACAAAACAAAAACCAAAAATCACCAAAATAAATAACCAAACCAGAACAAAAATATATTGAATGAAAGGATAAACGAAGTTCATTTTTGATATACAGCCCAATTCCAAAAACATTTCAGGGCTGGAGGGAAAGAGCTCCACATAGGATCTCCTCTTAGAAAAATCAGTGACAAATTCTAATTTCTCATCCGTTGCACAAAAGGGTTTTTTTTTTTTTTGCAAGGGACTTGTTTTTGGTCTTTTTTTTTACTATTTTCTTTTTTGGTACCGGGAATCGAACCCAGGGCCTCGCGCTTGCTAGGCAGGCGCCTCGCCGCTGAGCTACATCCCCGGCCCGGAGGCGGCTCCCGCGCCGTGCCTCTCCTGGGCCGCGGTTCCGACTGCGGCGCTGCAGCTCCAAACCGGGTCGCTGATGGGGACCCACGCAGAGCCCGCCGCGCACGCGCAGACGGGAGACCTCGTCCCTGTCCTCGCTCCTCCGCTCTGCAGGAGGCGCTGTGACGCACCACCGCCGCCGCGCACGCGCAGACGAGAGGCCTCGTCTCTGCACTCGCTTCTCTGCCCTCCAGGGGCGCTGCGCCCCCGCCGCCGCCGCCGCGCACGCGCAGACGGAGGAACGCGCGGACCGTGCGCCTGCGCCCTCCGGGGGGCGCTGCGCCCCGCTGCCGCCGCGTCTCGTCGCGGACCCGGGTGGCGCCGTCGCCGGGCGAGGGCGTGGGCTCGGCTCCCGGAAGCGGCGGTGGTGGGGCGATGCTGCTGAAGCTGCTGCAGCGGCAGATCTACACCTGCCTGTCGCACAGGTATGGGCTCTACGCGTGCTTCGTGAGCGTCGTGGTCACCATCGTCTCCGCCTTCCAGTTCGGAGAGGTGAGTGCGCGCAGTGCCCGCGCCGGGCAACCGCACGGGCCGGCCGGGGCTCCACGCGGACCTCGCAGGCCCGACCCGGCCCGCGCTCCTGTGCCTCGGCCCCCAGGCCCTGCCCCTCGCGGTCCCCTCTGCGGTCGCCTCCGCCCGCCTGACCCGGACTCCGGGGTCCGCTGCGCGTCCCCACTGTGGCCCTGCCGGTCTGCGGCCGCCCACGAGGGAACGCGGGGCCCTGCGGGGCGGGGACAGATCCGGACCGGGACTCGCGAGGCAGAGCCGCTGTCACAGGGCGGCAGGTGTCTGTCGCGGACGCCGGGTCACTGGTGTGCTGAGTATTCACCGCGCAAGCCGCCGCCACCGCTGCCTTCTTAACGTTCACGCATTTTTTATTTATTTATTTTTTTTTTGAGACAAGGTCTCACTATGCAGTTCAGTCTAACCTTGAACTTGGCGATCCTCCTGCCTCAGCCTCCTGATTGCTGGCATTACAGGCGTGCGCCACCACGCCTGGCTGGAGTGTGTATTTTAAGGCTTTAGAGATAGAAGTAACTTAAGGGCATTGGTATTTGGCTGAGCCATTTATATACAAGCCCACGATGCCTCACCTGAGACGCGGGCCTGTGGCCACATTATCTTATCATTAAGGGTCGGGTTTTTCCCGCGGATCCGTGACTCTTCACACTGCGGGAAAATACGAACCCTAAAAATGGCCCAGGCGGCTTCTCACCTTTGTCACTGAAGAGTTCGGCTTGGTCAGAGCTTGCTTCTGGATCAGGCACAGGACAGTCGTCCGTGTGGGGAGCCTTTGGATTTCAGGACTGTAGGTCTCTAGTGCATGCGCGTGTGTTCGTGTGTGTAAAATAGATCACTTCCTTGTGCGAACTGAATATGGAAACAAAGACTCCAAATTAACTTTCACAGGAAGTCGGGTCCCGGTAGACTCTCTCTTCTGGGTGGTCACGTTTTCTCTGCCCCTTTGGCTTACCTGTGTTCTGTCTCATTATTTTGGTTTTTGGGGTTTCTTTTTGGGGGGAGGGTGGAATGAGTCAGGGTTTCTCTATGCAGTCCAGGCTGGCCTTGAACTCACTAAGTAGCCCAAACTTGAATTTGTGACGATCCTCCTGCCTCAGCCTCCCGCCAGGCCCCCGTCATTTGGAGTCAGTGAGATCCTACTGTGGAGTGAGGACAAGGGTCAGGAACTGGACGCAGCCGCAGTTAGCTTTCACACTGGTTTTGGAGAAGCAGCCCGAGGTGTTTGTGTTACATTCGTTCCTCACGCCTTATCTTGAGTGTGTTCCTGCCAAAGGCAACCGGGCAGGGTGGGAAGAGACCTGCCTGGCCCCAGTGCTGCACCGGGCTGGTCTGTTCCGACCAAGTTCCTCCCAGCACCCGGCGGGTGGGGGCTGCCCCTGTGATCTATTGTGTGATTTCTTTTTGATGGAAATGGAAGAGTTTCTTTGTTAAACAAGTAATGTTTTAAAACTACTAAACCAGAAGCTGGTCTGGTAGCGACTTCCCAGCACACAGGAGGCTGAAGCAGGAGGATCGCTGTGAGTTCAAGGCCAGCCTGCACTGCAGAGCGAGACCCTGTCTCAGCACCCCCCACCAAAGTGAACAAGAGAGACAGCTCATTGTTAACCTCACACCCTGCTGTGCTTGGTGAGTTTTGTTGAATGAATACTCATTGGCATCAACATCGTTTGTGTTCCTGGACCGCGACGAGCCCAGTGAGGAGAGGACTGAATGAGGTGTCTGGTGTGCCAGGTGCTTGCCAGTGCCGGGGTCAGGTTTACGCTGTCGTTGCTGCAGGAGGCCTCTCTGACGACCACCCCAAATCTGTCTAGGGCCAGCGGGGAGCTCAGTGGTGGCCCGTGCTTTACTCTGGGCCATAGGCCTGCAGTGGGGAGAGTGTCAGCCCTTCCGCACCCTACGCTGTCTGAGACCTGGGGTGCTGTCCACGATGTCACCCCCGGTGACTGTGGGGGACGCAGGGCCACGCGTCCCTTGTGACCCTGGTGCCAAGTCTTTGGGGGTGACCATTCGGTCGTGTGTGATTCACACAACACGGGACAAGCAGGAAAAAGTGATCCTGCAGAAATGTCACAGACCGGGTCACACCCATGCCCGCAAGACGTTTTCTGTGCTCGGATTGACTCCTGTGTGGCCGCTTTATTTTTATTTCCTTATTTTGGCTCTTTTGAGACAGGGTCTTGCTTCATGGTCCGGGCTGGCTTTGGGTGCACGGTGATCCTCCTGCCTCCTGCTTCAGGGTGTGGGGTGGCAGGCGTGCATGCGCCCCACACCCAGCCCCATCCCTCATGCCTGGGGTGCAGAGGGTGTAGGCCGAGTGGGGGTTTCAGCCCGCTGGTCTAGGGGGCGGGGGGGGTTTGTCACCGTGGCCTGGTGCAGGGTGCTTTGAGGTGCCTTGGTCTGCAGCCCGGCTTGCTGGACACCCAGGTCAGTTGCAGTGGTCAGGGAGAAGTGTCACCAGGCAGGGCGCAGGGGTCCCCAGAGTGAGAGCCCTGCTGAGCCCGCCTGCTGCAGATTAGGTGTGCAGGTTCCCTGACTGCTGTTGCAGAGAACTCTCAGGACCGCCGGTTAGAGGCGGGAAGTAACGGATGCAGAGGCGGGGAAGTAACAGGCAGGAAGGCGGGGAAGTAGAGCGCCGCCCGCTGGGGGCGCCTGAGCGGGACTCGGCTGGGCCTCCTGTCCGGAGGTTTTTAGGGTTTGGAGGGCAGCTGGGGCCGCTGTGCTGGTGCTTTGCCCTCCCACTCCAGGAGCCACGCGCTTTGAGCCTCAGTATGTGCGGCGATCACGTGGTGCCCACCGCCACGCTGGGTAGGTCCCTGAAGCCACAGGACATAGCCACATGCTCTGCAAGACCCCCCCCCCAGGGCTGCAGCCTTAGCTGCCTGATAGCACCCCAACTCCTGTCTCGCTAGCCCTGTTCCTAAAGCAGAGCTCTGGAGAGAGGCTTTGAGCTGGCAGCTCTTCCACGATGTGGCCCCGGCAGAGTGGAGTAGTCTATTGGCCCCTTCTGAGGCTTGGCTGGGTACGGGCCAGGCCCTGCCTGGGGCTCTGGAGATAATATAGGAGGTCTAGTTCCCAGCTTACAGCGGAAATACAGACCGGGTGCGCTGAGCGCTGCCCGCGTCGGGTGTGCAGGAGCCTGGACAGGCGCAACCGCGACCGGGTGAGTCACCCTCATGCTTCTATCCCGGCCTTGTGAGCCACTGATGTCACCATCACCCAGCAGAAGCGGAAGCTGAGATGCAGAAGTGCTCGCAGGCTGTCACTGATAAGAGCCAGGGTTCAGCGTGCATCTTCCAGTCCCGTATCGGGGTCTCCGCTCCGTGCACCCTGCATTGTGGTGGTGCTGGGGCTCGAATCCGGCCCACTCGCACTGAGCTGGCGCTGTGCCTGCTGTCTCCTTCGCGGCCTCCCCTTCTCTGTGTCACAGGAGGCCTCCGTGGCAGGCAGGGATCACAGGACCGGGCCTCCCGCCCCACTGCCCACCTGTGCCTGACCCTGCTGGGGGCACCTGGATGTCTCAGCGCAGGCAGTGCGACTCCAGCACACCCTCACTGGGGGTACTGAGTGGACACACCTGCGCTGCTGACCTGCAGGCCTGTGAAGCCCAACAGGTGGCACTGAGGTCACTGTCTGGTGGTCAGGTCAGTGCCTGCCTCATAGCCAGCTGATGTCCACCTGGGCAATGCTGATGGACCACCGGGGACAGGGCTCAGCCCCCAGGAGGTTGCCACTTCTGCCAGCTGTCTCCCATGGGTGCCAAGTGGGGGAGCTCCCATCCCAGCACCCACCCTGAATAGAGCAAACAGGCTGAGAAATAGCTGAGAGGAGGGGCTTGCCTCAGAAGATGCCGGCACTGGAGAGAGGTCGTTTCAGCAAAGGTCGCTGCTGTCAGAAAAGCAATAAATGCATGAATGACGTTGGACTGGGCTGAAGGGTGCTGGAGGAGGAGAGGATCTGGAAGGGGATGGGGATTCGGGGGAGGCGCAGAGGGAAGTTTTTCTCATGGTCCACGTGGCAGTGGACAGAGTCCAGTCGTGAGCCATGAGTAGAGATAGGAGGCCCAAGACGAGGGGACTTGACGTGTGCGGTGGCTTGGAGGTCTGGGGTGCCTCTGTGATGAAGGCTGTCCCGTGAGGGCGCTGGGACAGGCCTTCCCACTCCCTGGGGCATCGTGCTGCTGTGCAGCCTCCGGTGCCCCCTTGAAGGCCGTGCACAGCTTCCTTTCCCTGCCCATTTCTACCAGGCATGGACCACACCCTGCACAGCCACTCAGTTGCTGCCTTCAGCCACCCATGCTGCTCTTTTTTGTATTTATTTACTTATTTATTTATTTATTTGAGGTATGGTCTCTCTATGTAGTCCAGTCTCGCCTTGAACTCACCTAAGTTGCCCAGGCTGACATGGAACTCGCAGAGGTCCTCCTGCCTCAGCCTCCCAAGGGCTGGGATGACAGGCCTGCATCACCACACTGGGCTTCTTTATCAGTTCTTAAATTACAATGAAAGTTACACTCCTGGTTCTTGATGCAAAGAAAGCAAATACTGTTTCCTCTTTTTCTGTCCTAGGTAGTGCTGGAGTGGAGCCGGGACCAGTACCACGTACTGTTTGATTCCTACAGGGACAATGTTGCTGGGAAGTCCTTCCAGAGCCGGTGAGGTCTGCGCGGGGGGTGCCCGTCGTCTAGCCTGACAGCAGGGCGGGGGCTTGTCACGTTATAAGATGGTGCAGGCCCTTCCGAGCGAGCCGACCATCCACGGGACCCTTGCCAGGGACTCCATCCAATGGGTGGAACCCTGGTTCCTCGGCCCTGTGCTCTGAGCACGTGCAGGTCTGCTCTGTGTGGCCCAGCTGTGGAGCACAGGGCTTGCGTCCCCTCCAGGTGGCTGCTGCAGGTCAGAGGTGACCCCGGCCAGCTGATGGCAGCACTGGCCACCCATGTACTGGCTGCCAGGCTCACTGCACCCTTGGCCTGTGGCGGCCTTGGTCTCCCTGGGATAGCCCTGGGGGCAGCTGCTGGGTTGAGCCTCGCCATCCCTGTCCCTCTCCCCTTCCACGTCCCCATCCTCAGGGTTTTCCCCCAGCACAGCCAAGCCTTGGAGCGAAGCCGTTTCCCACCACCTTCTTCCCCTGCAGATGAAATGAGTTTCTGCTCCTTTTCTCTTTTCATGTACGTGATCGCTTATATATCATCGAAGCAGTACAGTGGTGCCTCGGTTCACGAACTTAATTTGGTCTAAGATTTTGGAGAAGATGGCCTCATTTGTGTTTTTGCAGGAAAGACGGCCATGGTCTTATTCGTCACCTGATGCAGAGTTGGCAAACAAAAACAAAATTTTGCCAAATGCTTCTGCTTGCGAACCATATTGTTTATAAATAGAGGTGCTCGTGAACCAAGGCACAATGTATGTGCCTATGGTGGAAAACTGTTCAAGCCATATGCAAAAATGAAAAATAGAGGCCTTCCTCTCGTGCAGTCCCAGCTTGCCCTCACTCCGCGGGACACTTTGGTTGGTTTGCTTTTTCTCCCAGTGCTGGGGATCATGTGTGAGGCCTTCTCCCTGAACCACAGCCCTGGCCCTTCTTTAAAATTTATTTATTTTCAGTTTTTTCAGACGAGGTCTTGCTCTGTAGTCTAGGCTGACCTTGAACTCACAGCGATTCTGCCCGGCCTCCTGAATGCTTAGATGATAGGCTGTGCCACCACGCCCAGCCCTTTCGTATTTTGAGACACAGTCTTGCTGAATCACTAAATTGCCAGAGCTGGGCTGGAACTTGCCATCCTCCTGCCTCAGCCTCCCAGAATGCTGGGATTACAGGTGTGTGCCATCACACCCACTACCACACCTAGCTAGGAACTGCTCTAGTGAATTTTTGTTTCAGATCCTTCTTTGTTACTCAAACTGCAAAAAACAAGCTGCGCCCTCTCCTTTTCTATTTGCTCGATACAGTGCCCCTAACGGTGCCTCCCGTCTGTAGCGGTGCAGGGTAAAGGTGAGGAGGTGATCAGGCCACCATGGGGCGCCCAGGGGGCATCGGCTCCAAGAGGCCTTTGTCTAAAGGTCCGAGCCCGAACTGCAGAACTTGCGCCTGGCTTCCGTGTTCGCTCAGAAATTGGTTTCCGACAGGCTTCCGCCCTGGCGCATGTGACACTGCAGAAGTCTGGTCCCCTTCCTGACCCTTTCTGTCCTCTCCCACTTGAGCTCTGTCACACTGTTTTCCAAACGTGCTTGAAAGGCCACAGTAAGCCGAGCGCTTGGTTGCGCTCGGTCAGTGGTGCGCCCACATGCCGCAGCGGGCTGTTTGCGCCCTTGAGAGCGCTAAAAGGCTCACCCTCACTGCCCTAGGCTCTGCCTGCCGGTGCCCATCGATGTGGTGTACACCTGGGTGAATGGCACGGACCTCGAGCTGCTCAAGGAGCTACAGCAGGTCCGGGAGCAGATGGAGGAAGAGCAGAAGGCCATGAGGTAAAGCGGGTTGTATTTATTTCGTGTTCTTTGAGACAGAGTCTTGCTGTGTAGTTAAGGCTGGCCTCGACCTCATTGTGGAGCCCAGGCTGTCTTGAACTCGAGGTAGTCCACCTGTCTCAGTCTCCTGAGTGCTGGGATTACAGGCGTGCACCACCACGCCCGACAGTTTTCATTTTTAAAATGATGATTTTCCTTGGCACCGTCTTCACTGTTCTCTCCTGCCTCTCTGATGCCTCAGGAGCGTTAGCAGAGCCCCCGCCTGTTCTGTGTCAGCGTCAGCGGGCATCCCAGTCGGGGCCTGGGCACCTCATTCTGCAGCAGGTTGTGTTGGGGACCCAGGCCTTCCCAGGGCGCAGTGATGACTTCCGCCTGGCTCCGCGCCTGCTGTGAAGCTCATACCTCAGGGAACCATTGCAGTCACAGTGTCATTGCTTGGATTTCACAGCAACATGCGACTGACGTTGCAGCGTCGCAAGCCTTGTGTGTTAGTTCCAGTGGGGCAGCCAGGATAGTCGTCGTCTCGAGCCCCTTTTTCACACCTGGGCCAGCACTGGGCCCGAGTGTGTAATGAGCTCTGCTTGTTTTTCCTTAGAGAAATCCTGGGGAAGAACACGACAGAAGCCACGAAGAAGAGGTAAGGTTCGGTCTCTCTCGGGCGTAGGAGCCGAAAGCTGAGGCGCATCCGACATCGCCTGTCCTGCGGCACACAGGGTTCTGTGACACTGCTTGCGTCCAGCCCTCTCCGCTGGCTTTGAACTTACTGTATAGCCTGGGCTATCCTTGAACATGTGGCGACCCTCCTGCCTCAGCCTCCTGAGTGCGGGGATTACCAATGTACATCGCCTCACCCAGCTCCTAAATTTTTTTTTTTTTTTTTTTTGTGGGTACCGGGGGGACGACCTCAGGACCTCGCGCGCCAACAGGCACCCGTGCCACTGAGCGATATCACCGGCCCCTTTTTCGTATGTGGGTTCCGGGAGTCGAACTCCGGCCTTCGCGCTTGCAAGGCAGGCGCTTACGCCACTGAGCCATCTCACCGGCCCCAGCTCCTAAATTTTTACATATTTGGGATAAAATTTCTGTATATTAAAATATTGTGATTTAAAAAACAGGCTACAGAAAAACATGGTCCCAGTCAGGCAGTGTGAGCAGGGCTTGGTGGTGGGTCACGGTGTTCAGGAGCACACTGCGCCCGTGTCACATGCTGTGTCCTTGCAGTGAGAAGCCGCTCGAGTGCCTGCTGACCCACTGCGTCAAGGTGCCCATGCTGGTCCTGGACCCTTCGCTGCCGGCCAACAGCTCCCTGAAGGACCTGCCAGGCCTGCACCCCGCCTTCCGCACGGCCAGCGATCTCTTCCACGTGGCCAAGCCCAGGAACCCTTCCACCAACGTCTCTGTCGTCGTCTTCGACAGCACAAGGGACGGTGAGCACTTTCTGGGGCTGTTTAAACCACGCTGTCATTCACATTGGATAGCAAAATTCTGAGCGGACGGAAAGGATTCGACGTTAAAGAAATGTCTGATAAACTAAAAACCCCCAGCGGGAAGTGAAAGGGCTGTCGCTGTGCTGCCTGCCCGCGTCCCTAGGCTCAGTGAGGGTCTGTGTTTGTGTGGCTTCTCTGCACACATGTGCACCCTCTCGTGGCCCAGCACCCGTGGGACCCCTGCCCCCCACGGTGAGTAATCCTGGGGGCCGTTTCCTGCCCTTGGCTCCGTAGCGGGGCTGTTCTGATGCTTTGCAGCTCACAACCTGGACTTTGTGTCCGGGTGCTGGGGACAAAGGTTTGCAACCCCTAGAGCCAACGTGCTGGAACCACTGGGCTGGTGGCGGGGCTCAGCAGTGCTGCCTGCACCTTCTAAAAGGGCCTGAGATGCCCTCTGTCCTCCAGCTGCAAGGCGACCGTGGGCAGAGCCATCTGCACCCAGAGGCTACTGCAGGCCACACCAGGTCGGCTCCAGCCTGGACTTCAGCCTCCAGAACTGCGTTCGGTTGCTAGGCGACAGTGGGATTCTGCTTGTATCTATGTCCCTGGGCTGGGCATGGGCTCGGTGGCAGAGCGCTTGCCTGGCATGCACAGGGCTTGGGTTTGGTCCTCAGCAGTGCAGAGCCCACCGGAAGTGAGCCATCTGTTCCCTGAGGTTCTCTCATCTGGGATATCAGTCCCTGTTCGTGCGTGGTGCTGTCCGCAGTGCTGAAGACGCCGCCGGAGCCCTCCCCTTGTCCAGGTTCCACAGGACAAACCAGTGCATTCACACAATGCGTGCGCACGTGTGTAGCTTGTACAACATAAAAACTGAGTGGGGAGTGGGAAGGGAGTGACAGGTGGGGGCGGCCCCCCAGAAGGTGGGGCTTGGTGAGGTGGCAAAGGGCAGGCTCGTGGGCTGTGCAAAGGCCCTGGGGCAGGAAGAGGAAGGTGGCCAGCAGGGAGGTGGGGCTGGGGCTTTGATTCAGAGCCCAGGGCCTTAGTTCAAGAGTGACATGGTCTGGTGTAGGTTCTGGGATGGTCAGGGTGACAGCCACGGTGGGAGCAGATTGAGGAGGCCCTGCCCCGGTGTGTGGGGAGGTGAACAGTGTGGGCTCTGGGCGTTTGGAGGCCGCATGCAGGGTTTCTTGTTGTGCCCGGTTGAGGACATCACTGTCCTTGGTCTGAAAGCAGGAAAGTGCGATGGAAATTCAGTCGTGGATGGGGGGGATGCACTGTCACCTACAGCCCCTAAACCTCTAGAACGCTTCTGTGTGCTAGTGTTCGGATTCCTCTTTGGGTTTAAGTTCTTGTTGGCAGTTTCTGGAGCCGAGCTGAAGCTCTTAGCTTTGTGTGTAGTTTTATTTTGCTGGATTGGACGCATTGCTCCACACGGTCAGGAGCTTGAGAACCTTTAGCCTGTTCCCTGGTGATAGTGGCGCTGTCTGCTCCGTAGGACCCACGCCCTCCATCTCCACGCCTTCCCAGGCTTGGCATCAGGTGGCAGAGTCCACAGCGTCACGGCTCTGTGATCCATAGCCCGGGGCAGGGCCACTGGGTCATGGTGCACCCAGTCAAGCATCCAGCCCGATCGCCTGTCACCTGTGGGCGACTTGAGAGTGCTGTTAGGACTGGGCAGGGACTGTGCACACACGGGCTGTTGGAGGTCCCTGTCCACCTGTGCAGGGCCCGCAATATCCACGGAGAGAGATGGCAGGAGAATCTGATATATTTTGGAGTGAACTCATACTCCTGACGCCTGGTGCATCTTTTAAAACATTATTTCAAAACCTTTTTCTCTAGCATGTGTGTGTTCTTGCCCGAGAGCGCGCGCGCGCGTGTGTGTGTGTGTGTGTGTGTGGACACTGCTGCCACTGCCAGGGCTCGAACCCAGGACCTCGCGTAGTCGGCAAGTACTGTGTCCCTGAGCTACAGCCCTGTCCTGCCAGCGCTGTTTCTAGAGTGGCCTTGAGCCCTTCCCTGGGATGACATCCACCTCCCTGGGCCATGCTTTGCAGAATGGGCCTCCTTGAGCCCTCTGCAGTGAGACACAGCCGTCCGACCCCTCCTGCCTCTGGCTCACTGTGCCCGCACCTCCACCCCTCTCCCACCGGCTGGATGTAATCTGCCCCCCTCTGTGTTACCCCAGGGTGTCTGCACGGTTCCTATAAACAGGCTGCCTGGGGCTCAGGGGTTTCCTCTTCTCCAACAATTCTCCTTTTTCTCGGATGTATCTGAGTGTGCTTGTGCATCTGTGATTTCCATTGTCCTGCCACTGTCGCTCCTCCTTGGGGATCCAGGGCAAGCTTGATAACGTCTGTAAATCATTCCACGTTTCTGCTGCCCACATGGATGTCTTTGGTAACGCACGATTGTTTCATCTTTTTATTTTATTAATAAGGGATGATCACATCCAGCGTGAGGAGGCGGCGCCTGTGCGTAACATACCCAGATGCTTCGGTAATGCAGGACGCGGTGTTTACCAGCCCTGGTTCCCACTGTGCTGTGCTCCTGTGCTGAGCGGGTTCACTTCATCTCCTCCAACTGCTTTTCCGGAGACCCTGTGCTGTGCTAGTGCAGTGCTCTCAAGGTGCACCAGGTAGCACGGTGACCGGCTGGTTCCGAATCAGCTTGACGGTTGTGCTCTTTCTTGCAGTGGAAGATGCCCACGCTGGACTGCTGAAAGGAAGCAGTAAGCAGACGGTCTGGAGGGGCTACCTGGTACGTCGGTGTAAATTTCATTGTTTTTGCACTAGATTAGAATATGAGGTGTGATAGACAAATACAGTGAATGTTTAGAGTTGTTAAAAATTTATTAGAGTAGGGCCGGTGAGATGGCTCAGCGGCATAAGTGCCTGCCTGGCAAGCACGAGGTCCTGAGTTCGACTCCCGGTACCCACATACGAAAAAAGGGCCGGTGATATCGCTCAGTGGCACGGGCGCCTTCTGGCATGCGAGGTCCTGAGTTCGACCCCCGGTACCCACACACACAAAAAAAAATTTATTAGTGTAAAAGACGCATTGCCACAAATCGCCCTCAAAATACTCCCCGTTGCTTTAAGCACATGCTTCCTGTGTTCTCACCGCTTTCTGCAGCAGCTCTGGAGTCCTCTTTCGGGAGTGTCTTTAATTGCACTGCCCTTGTGGCCTCGATGCCCTGAATTGATTCAAAACGTCTCCTTTTCATGGTCATTTTAGCCTGGGGCAGAGCCAGAAGTCGCACTGTACCAGATCCAGTGAATAAGGTGGAGGAGGGCGCACACAATTTGATAAAACTTGCTGTAAATATTCTGAATTGATTCAGGACGTTGAGGCAGCCATGGAAAGAAAAGTTCCTTAGTTTTAATTTCAACGTTCACTTTGGTTCTTGATCATGCCCCGCACAAGCGTGGACGACGAAGCCGCGTGTCTGAGACCAGCGTGCCCGTTAGTGCTGAGCGGCGCCGCCGTGCTCATCCTCCACGAGGCTGAGATGGGAGCGCAGTTTTCTCCCCCCGGTGCCCAGCCCTGGGCTCTCACCGGCTTCAGGAAGTGGAGGGTGAGATGGGTTCTCCTTCCTCTCTAGACCACCGATAGAGAAGTCCCTGGGCTGGTGCTGATGCAGGATCTGGCTTTCCTGAGTGGCTTCCCGCCCACCTTCAAGGAGACAAGTCAGCTGAAGACGAAGCTGCCGGAGGGCCTGGCTGCCAAAATCCGACTGGTGAGAGCAGAGGGCACCCAGGCCGGGCTCCCCTCCCACACGCTGGCCCGCCCTCTGCCTGTTGGGCCCTGAGTCGGGCCAGGGGAATTGTGTTCCACACAATCTATCATTGATCATAGAGAAGATCTTCTCTCCCTTCCTTTCTTTGTTTTGTGTTGCTTTGTTTTGTTTTATTTGCAGCACTGGGAATCAAGCCTACCCAGCACCTTATGCACGCTGGGCAAGTGCTCTGTCATCAAGCTACATCCCCAGCCCCTTTGTCTTTTTTTTTTTTTTTTTTTTTTTTTCATTTTAAAGAGAAAAAAGAATAGAACAAAATTTCAAAACAACATAATAGGGTAACAATGGTCAATACATTGCATATAGTTATCTTTAAATTAGTTACTCAAAGTACAAGATATCAGCATTTAATTGTCCAAACAATATTAGCACAAACCTTTTCAATGAACTGAGAAAAATTAGTAGTGTATCTATCTTAATTGTCTTTTATATATGTGTGTGTGTACATATATATATATACACACATATATATACGTATATATATATGTTTTGTTTTTTTTTTTTTGCTTCTCCTTCTTTTCTCCATTCCCCCATCCCAGTTTCTCTTTCCTTTTGAACAGTTTCTTCCTGTTTTACAATATCTATTGTACATTTTGGATCTTATTTACTCTTTCAGCTTCTTACACTAGGGAGACAATACAATGTTTACACATGTGCGTCTCGTTTATTTCACTTATGAATGTAGTCTCGAGTTGCATCCATTTACCTATAAAAGTCTCCAGTTTATCCTTTATGACTGAGTAGTACTCCATTATATAAAAATACCACATCTTTTTTATCCATTCCTCGGTTGATGGGCATTTGGGTTGTTTCCAAGATCTGGTTATTACAAATTGTGCTGCTATAAACATGGGTGCACATATATCACTGTGGTATGATGTTTTTAATTCTTCTGGGAAGATGCCCAGAAGGGGAATAGCTGGGTTAAATGGGACCTCCAACCCTAGTGTTTTAAGGAATCTCCACACTGAATTCCATAGTGGTTGCACCAGTCTACACTTCTGCCAACAGTGGAGAAGGGTTCCCTTTTCCCCACAGCCCCTCCAGCATTTGTTATTGGTTGATTTCTAGATAATAGACATTCTTTCTGGGGTGAGATGGAATCTCAGTGTTGTTTTAATTTGCATCTCTCCAACGACCAGTGATGTTGAGCATTTTTCATGTATTTATTGGCTGTTTGTATTTCTTCATCTGCAAAGTATGTGTTCATCTCAGATGCCCATTTTTGGAGTGGGTCTTTAAATTTGGGAGGTCTGATTTTTTTGAGTTCTTTATATGTTCTCGATAGTAATCCTTTGTCTGAGGAACAGCTGGCAAACATTTTTTCCCACGTTGTGGGTTGTCTTTTCACTCTGTTGGTGGTTTCTCTTGCTGTGCAAAAGCTTTTTAATAAGATGAGATCCCGGTTGTTGAGTCTTTGTGATAGTTCCTGTGTGATTGGGGTTTTGTTCATAAAGTCTTTGCCTACACCAATGTCTTCAAGAGTTTTACCTGTTTTATCTTCCAGCAGGTTTAATGTTTCTGTTTTAATATTTAGATCTTTGATCCATTTTGAGTTTAGTGCACGGTAAAAGATATGGGTTTAATTTTAATCTTCGGCATGTGCAGATCCAGTTTTTCCAGCACCATTTATTAAAGATGCTATCTTTCTTCCAGGGAATGTGTTTGGCACTTTTGTCAAAGATAAAGTTTGTTTCTTATTTTGAGACAGGGTCTTGCTAAGTTGCCCAGCCTGGGTTTAGAGATCTTCCTGTCTCAGCCTCCTGATTAGCTAGGAGCACAGGCAAGCACTTCTACTCTGGCCACTGCTTGCTCTTGGACAGAATGTTAAGACTCTTACTCAGTTCGCTGGTTGCCTGATGGAAGCTATGTCACGGGTTTAGCACACAAGCCTCTAGACGTGCATCAGGTGGCACCAGCGGAGGGGTCATGGAGGCCGGGAGGAGGAGGAGCCTAGCTCACAGGAGGATGCAGCACAGGGAGCACACCTGGCCTTTGCAGAAGCTTCTGCTCTTGGAAGGCTGATGCTTCAGACACGAGACCTCTCATCCATTCATTGCTGATGCCCACAACCCCAGCACTCAGGAGGCTGAGGCAGGAGGATCACTGTGAGTTTGAGGTCAGCCTGAAAACTACATAGTGAAACCCTGTCTCAAAAAAACAAAAAACAACTTTCCAGGGCCCTTGTGTCACCTCCGTGCCATTCTGTCTGCGAGCCAGGCTGCAGCGTCCTGGGCTGAATGCGCGGCACCCCGGTCTCTGTGGTTGGAGAGCAACGCCCGCTGAGCCCCACTCTGGCTTAGCTGGCCCGATCCCCTGCCCCTCACCTATCATCACTCAGGCAGTGTGGGGGGCAGGACCTGAAGACGGGGTGGGGAGCTGGGCTGTTCAGTTCGAGGCTTAACCGAGGTTTTGAGTAACCCGACATGATTCCTTCCGACCTCTTTTCCCATCTGTGTCTCGTGTGTCGAGACGCACTGTCTTAACCCGGCGTGGTGGTGATACAGGGGAAATAATGACTCCCAACCTGCAGATGTCACTCACGCCCGAGTTCATGTTCCCCAGAATCGAAGAATGAATTCTAAGGAACAATGGCGGTGAAGAGTATGAAAACTTTACTGAGAGCCATAGCTCCTGAGGGACAGGAGGGGGCCCGAAAGTGGCTTGCTGCGGAGCCCACTTCACAGAGGCAGTTCTGTGGGACAAGATCATGAGGTGGGTACCAGGTCGGACAGAAGTATCAACCGATAAGATCACCAGTATAGCCGCTTAGGTAATGTTGATCCAGTGGGGAAGCAGGTCACGTGGCAAGTGTACATGGAAGAACAAGGAGCTTTTTAGGAAGGGGTGGATCAGGAGGTCCTGGTCACCCACGTGAGTGACTGATGTCCATCTAGACTTTATTGGACCAGGTGATACCAATTATAGCACACCCTCAAGTTACTGCTTATCTCTCAAGGAGGCATGGAGGCCTGGCCTTCACCGGAGGTGCCTGCAGCCACAGTTGTGCTGTGTTCTCATCCTCTGCACTGCCTCCCTCGGGGGCCCAGCCCTGTCTGACTGCCTAAAATATTGCCACCGAATTTAGCTGTCTGTGATAGTGGTGCACACCTATGATCCCAGCGTTAGGGAGGCTGAGGCGAGTTTGAGGCCAGCCTGGGCTACATGTTGAGACGCTGTCTCCAAAAACAAAACAGAAACAAAAGATGCACTGTGTTGTTTTGCAATGCAGTGTGAAAGGCACCAGGGTTTTTTTCTTTTTTCTTGGTTTTCTCCATGTCTTAGTTACTTTTCTCATTTCTTTTTTTTTTTTTTTTTTTTTGGTGGGTACCGGGGGTCGAACTCAGGACCTCGCGCGCCAGCAGGCACCCATGCCACTGAGCGATATAACCAGCCCTACTTTTCTAATTTCTGAGACAAATATCCTCTCTAGTGTCAATAACCTCATCTCTGGCAGCTGCTGCCAGCTTTGCTGAGTGTCTTGAGCCCTTTGCCCTCCGCCTGTTGTTTGGGGGCAGCGAGCATGGCGCGGCATGGGGCAGCTGCTTGGGTCCCAGCCAGCTCCGTGCAGGTGAGAGCCCCCCATGTCCGCCCCCAGCGGGAGGGTTGGTCTGGCCTGAGTGTCATCTGGTAGTCGCCCAGTAAGGGTCCCAGCTGGCGCCCTGGTGACACCTGCTCTGCCAGCACCAGCCAGGAAGGACAGAAAGCAGGAAGGCAGTGCCTTTGACCCGACCTCTGTCTGGGGCGGGGCGGTGTCCCCAGCTCCACTCTAGGCTTATCTCAGTCCCCTGAGGAAGCATCCTGTCCTGGCCCCCACTTCCAAGTAAGGTTTTTTTTTAGGCAGGGTCTCATTATGTCGCCCAGGCTGGCCTTAAACTCACTGCAACCCTCCTGCTTCAGCCTGGGAGGTGCTGGGATGACAGGCATGCGCCACCACGCCCAGCTAAGGTGTTTTTAAATGAAGTGCTGTGAGAAGCCCTGGGCTTAGGCGAACTAGGGGTAGGACGCAGCTGGCTTCCCAAGCAGGAGGGGGCGGGGGGGGACGGTTACCCACGAAGGGCTCAGAAGTACGAGTTTTTGGGAAACTGAGGCAGCAGCTCCTAGGGGCCAGAGCGCACACAGGGTTCCACTGGGAGGACAGGTGGAGGCCAGGTTGGGAAAGGAGCCTGGAGCCCTGGCACCAGGGCAGGAGGAAGACACAGTCCTGTCTGTTCTTGGGGACCTGAGAGGGACAGGGGTCAAAGGGAGAGGCCGGGGGGGCAGAACTGGTTGGGCCAGGGCTGCTGCAGGCCAGCATGGTGTCCTGGTCAGTGGGGGGTGCCAGGTACAGTGGGGACTGCGAGGGCTCCAGAGATGGGGAGACTCGGCCGCGCTGTGGTCCGCCAACCAGCTGTTGGGTTGAGGGCAGAGGAGAGGTGACAGGGCTGGTGTTGGTGGGAGTGGCCTGGTCACTGAGCCTGCCACGTGGTGGCCAGATGTCGGGACAGGGACCTGTGCTTAGCCTCAGGGAGCCACCTGTCCTGCCTGCCATGCATGGGTGTGAAGCAATGAGCAAGGCAAGGCCGCAGGGGACCCGAGCCCCGAGGCTGAGTTCTGTGCCTTGGGCTGCTCACACAGGTGACGTCCTGGAACCTGGGGTCACAGGAGGAGACCCGCCCCTGTGACTTTGCCAGAGGCAGCACCTGGGGCAGACAGGGAGGCCGCAGGAGCCTGAGAGCACTGGGTGCAGGGAAATGGCCTTGTGCTGAATTGTTATGCACATAAAGCTGTGTCTTGATAGGTCCTGATTCTTTGGTTTTGTTTTGTTCTGCTGTTTGTTTGTTTGTGCCAGGGTCCCACTATGGAGCCCAGGCTGTGCTTGGGATCCTCCTACCTCAGCCTCCAGAGTACTGAGATCACAGGCATGCACGACTACACCTGGCATCTGTGTCCCGTTGCTTTAGGCAGGAAGGGTGGTGCAGGCAGTGCACACTGCCTCTTAGAGCCTGCTCAGGGCCGCGTCAGGGCACAGAAGTGAGGCACACCCTGAAATCCGGATTGCCCCAGATTTTAGAGCATTCTAAGTGTCATCGTGACAAAGTGGAGAATTCCACACCTGACCTCACGAGAAACTTAAATATTCTAAAAACCTTCACCATATATGTAAGAAATATAAGTTAAATTAGGGATGACTTGGGATTCTGAGCTATCTCATTGTGTGTGTAAAGAATATTCCAGAATCCAAAAAATGTAAATACTTCCGGTCTCCAGCAATTCAGAGAAGGGATTTTGATTTTTGAGATTTTTTTTTTTTTTTTTTTTTTTTTTTTTCCCTGAGACAGGATTTTGCTGTGTAGCCCAGGCTGGCCTCAACTCCCTGAGATCCTCCTGCCTCAGCCTCACAAGTGCTGGGGTTACAGATGTGCGCCACCTCGCCGGCTTTAGGAATACACAAAGGTTTCCATCTTCTTCCTGAAACCTCGATTTTCTCTTGGTTTGGACAACGCTCCCGTCCAGCTCCTCAGCCCTGGGCCTCGTGGCTCTGGTTCTGTCTCCTCCCCTCTGTGCCTACTGTGGGTCAGGCACCAGCCTCGTGGCTCCAGATGATGGCAGCAGGACACGAGCCCCACACACTGGACAGCCACATGTCTCGTCCCGCTGCGGGTCTGAGGGGGTGAGAGTGGAGGTTTGGTCTTTGAGAACTTTTGGATGAGAAGAACTTAGGTAAAGTAACTGACAGCAGGACGCTGTCCATGGAACAGCCGCCTGCTGCCTGGCTCAGAGTCCAGCCGAGCAGGGCAGGCATGTGTGGTTGCGCTGCCCCTTTTCAGCAGCTCTGGCCCAAAAGTGGTTTCTGGGAAGCCCACAGGCAGCCCTGCCCAGCGCCCCTCCACACAGGTGGCCCTGATCCCCAAGTGCAGGTACCAGCCGGGTCCACTGCAGGCTGTCTCATGGTGTAAGCAGACAGGTCAAATCCTAGAACAGAAGTCACCAGCCGTTGGCCAGCACATGTGTTTTGTTTGAATACAAGACAGTTAAAAACTGTCACTTGGTGTGGTGGCGCATGCCTGTCAGCTCAGCACTCTGGGAGGCTGAGGCAGGAGGGTTGCAAGTTGGAGCCCAGCCTGGGAAACTTTGTAACTTAGTAAGAACCTGTCTCAAAATTAAAAGTGGGCTGGAGATGTAGCTTAGTGCAAAGGCCATGGGTTCAATCCCCAGTAATGCAAAAAAAAAAAAAAACCAAGTCAACATTGAAAGTTGGGGCCATTTCACATAGGAGCGGGGAGATCAGGCTGCACTCGGTGGCACTTATGGGAGGCTGCAGCTTCAGGGTGCACCTGAGGTGTTCTGGCCACTGTCATCCCCTGCACTCCTTGTGTGAACCGCCCAGGAGCACACGGCACTGTGTGGGCCACTTCCGGCGCACTGTGCTGATCTCCAGACTGCAGCCGGAGCTGCGGGCTGGCTTCTCCCGAGGGCTGGCTTCTCCCGAGGGCTGGCTTCTCCCGAGGGCTGGCTTCTCCTGAGGGCTGGTTTCTGGCTGTGACGCCTCTGCCTTGACAGTTGCAGCTCTACTCCGAGGCCAGCGTGGCACTCCTGCAACTGAACAACCCCAAGGGCTTCCAGGAGCTGAACAAGCAGACGAAGAAGAACATGACCATCGATGGCAAGGAGCTGACGCTCAGCCCCGCGTACCTGCTGTGGGACCTCGGCGCCATCAGCCAGGTGTGGTGCAGCGCAGGCAGCTGCCACTCACTCGGGTCACAGATTAGGGTGCTGGAGTTGAGGCGATCCTCCTGCCTCAGCCTCCTGTTCAGCCAGAGCACCCCGAGGGCAGAAGGCAGGGTGCGGCCTAAGGCGCCGGTATCGCTCAGTCTAAGCAGGACGAAGATGTCTCCGCCAGCCGCTTCGAGGACAACGAGGAGCTGAGGTACTCGCTGCGCTCCATCGAGAGGCACGCGCCCTGGGTCCGCAACATCTTCATTGTCACCAACGGCCAGATTCCGTCCTGGCTGAACCTGGACAACCCTCGCGTGACGATTGTCACGCACCAGGTGCGCGACCTTCCCTGCCGTTCTGCTCCTCTGCTGTGGGTCCGGGTCTTGGGGTTCCGCTCCCCCGGCCCTGCTCCCCTCCATGTGCCGTGGTGTGAAGCTCTTCGTCCTCTCCGGCCTCTTTCCCTCCCCCGCGCACACTAACAGGAAATCTCCCTCCCCCTCTCACACTCACAGGAAGTCTCCCTCCCCCGTGCACACTCACAGGAAGTCTCCCTCCCCCTCTCACACTCACAGGACTCTTCCCTCCCCTGTGCACACTCACAGGAAGTCTCCCTCCCCCTCTCACACTCACAGGAAGTCTCCCTTCCCCACACACACAGGACTCTTCCCTCCCCCGTGCACACTCACAGGAAGTCTCCCTCCCCCGCTCACACTCACAGGAAGTCTTCCTCCGCCTCCCACACTCACAGGAAGTCTCCCTCCCCCTCTCACACTCACAGGAAGTCTCCCTCCCCCTCTCACACTCACAGGAAGTCTCCCTCCCCCGCTGACACAGGAAGTCTCCCTTCCCCACTCACACTCACAGGAAGTTTCCCTCATCCCCTCACACTCACAGGAAGTCTTCCGGAACCTGAGCCACCTGCCCACCTTCAGCTCCCCGGCCATCGAGAGTCACATTCATCGCATCGAGGGGCTGTCACAGAAGTTCATCTACCTGAACGATGATGTCATGTTCGGCAAGGACGTGTGGCCCGACGACTTCTACAGCCACTCCAAGGGGCAGAAGGTGAGCAAGCACCCAGGGCCTGGGTTCAGATGTGGACAGGAAGTGTGCAGAGCTTGAAGCCTGAGAGTCAGAAGTGAGGGCCTGGAATAGGCCTGGTGCTCATGCCTGTAATCCCAGCACTCGGGAGGCTGAGGCGGGAGGATTGCCACATGTTCCAGGCCAGCGTGGGCTACGTAGTTCAAGGCCAGCCTGGACCAAGAGTGAGGCCCTGCCTCCAAAACAAAACAAAACAAAACAAAACAAAAAATTAAGGCATTAAAAACTAGTGCAGGAAATTCACTTCATTCTCATATACCCAAAACTACTCCCCCCAACTTTTCAATTTTCTACAGCAAAATTACTATGAAATGAAAGTGAGTTCACTGCCAGCAAAGGAAAGTCAGCAGTTAAAAGATGCCGAGGTCTAATTTTTTTTTAGTTGTTTATATATTCTAATATTAGTCCTTTGTCTGAGGAGCAGCTGGCAAGAATTTTTTCCCATTCTGTAGGTTGTCTCTTTACTCTTGCTGGTTTCCTTTGCTGTGCAGAAACGTTTTAATTAGATGCAAGCTTAAATGTCACGTGAGATACCCAAAGTATAAATAAAGAACAAAATAAGCGATAGATAACAGGAAGTAGGGAGACAGAGCTTTCTCACATAGGGGAATAAAGAGACGGGATGGAGGGCGGCGGAGGGCAGGAGAAGAGGACTGAGATACGTTACACGCATGTCCCAACTCTCCATGAGGATGTGACCATCACGCGCCGTAAAGGTGGAGTAATAAAGCCACGTGGGCGTTCGTCACTCCGGCGACAGGGAGGTGGTTGAGCTACGGCTGCTCCTGGGTGGCGCCTCGATGGTGCTCCGCCTCATGATGGAGCTGGCGCAAGGTCCCTGGAATGCTGATGGGAGGATTTGGTGACCAGCGAGAGACTCGTCACCACGAGCTAAGAGTCCCCAACTCTGGCGACCGCGCGCTCTCAGAGCCATGCCGCCCTGCCGGCGTTGGTGCCTCTCTGGGAGAGCGCAGGGCCTCGGAGCTGAGCTGGTGGCTCAGCAGGATGCACACGGGCCAGAGGCTTTGCTCCGTGCCTGTCGCGCTGACAGCTGTGCCGTGCGCAGGGGCGGGAGCAGGACAGGTTCCAGCTGGCGGGAGCGGGCAGGCGCCGCCTGAGCCCTGTGGGTTTCGGAGAACGAGTGAGTGTTGGTCCGGGTGGGGAGGGACGTCCCCGTGACTGGAACTCGCAGAGCACAGAGCCTTTCAAAGGGGAGGGTGTTCATGAGAGGCTTCTAATTTAAAAAGTCACCGTGGCCGGTGTGGTGGTGCACGCCCATGATCCCCGCTACTCAGGCTGAGGCGGCCGTGGGTATGCACAGCCAGCCCCAGGGACCTTGATTCTCTACAGAGCCTCCCCCTTTTTCTTCCTCCTCCTCTTTTTCCTCTTTCTTCTTCCTCCTCCTCTTCCTCCTCCTCCTCGTTTTGTTTTCGGTTTGGCCTTTTGGAGACAGGGTCTCACTATGCAGCCTAGGCTGTGACCCTCCTCCTCAGCCTCCTGAGTGCTGGGATTACGGGCGTGCTCCACGTGCCTGGCTCACTTTGTGTCTTGAAGGTATTTTAGTTCAAGAGCAAGAAGTATCAGAAGCAGCCCTGTTTCCCCTCTGGTTGTGTTGCAGGTGTACTTGACGTGGCCAGTGCCGAACTGTGCGGAGGGCTGCCCAGGCTCATGGATCAAGGATGGCTACTGTGACAAGGCCTGTAACAACTCGGCCTGTGATTGGGATGGTGGCGACTGTGCCGGTACGGCTGTGCTGAGATGAGGGCTCGTGCGTGTTCACCCTGACCCCAAGGTGGTGGTCGCTGTCCCTGTGTGGCCACTTTGTTCATGTTTCCCGTTGCTGAAAGTGCTTTCTCATGCTGGGCCTGCACCGGAAAACACCTTTTCCTACCACTTAAATATGAAAATCTAGCTGGGCATGGAGACACACACCGGAAATCCCAGAACTCAGGAGGCTGAGGCAGGAGGACTGAAAGTTCAGGCCCAGCCTGGACAATTTAGAGATTTAGTGAGACCCTGTTTTTAAGGGTGGAGAGGGGCTGGGGATGTAATTGAGTATGAAGGCCCTGGGTCCAAATCCCAGTACCCCCCACACATACACACATGGTGATGCCCGTGTTTAGTCAGGTATGTCATGTTTGTTTCAGCCATAGTCTTTAGCATTGTGTCTCCCTGCTAAGGACTTCTCTGTGATTGTACACACTCACACACATACTCGCACTGCAGATCCGAGTCCTGAAACACTGTCCGGTGATAGTTGAAGATCTGTGAACTCTTCTAAAAAATGCGCTGAGCACTTTCTGACTGCAACTCATGCATCAGTCTTGCACGCTTTAGTAAGAAATAAGGAACTGTCTGCTCTCACCTGGTGTGCCCAGTGAGACTGTGTGTCCCCACAGGGAGCAGTGGAGGCAGCCGCTACGTGGCCGGCGGTGGTGGCGCAGGCAGCGTGGGCGGCGGGCAGCCCTGGCATTTCGGGGGCGGACTCAGCAGCGTCTCCTACTGCAACCAGGGCTGCGCAAACTCCTGGCTTGCTGACAAGTTCTGTGACCAGGCCTGCAATGTCCTGGCCTGTGGGTTTGACGCTGGCGACTGTGGCCAAGGTATGTTGACTGCCGAAAGATATATCACAGGGAAAGCTCTGGCAAGTCGAGGGCTTCTGGGTGGTGGTGGTTCTCACGAGTAATAATCCTCTGTCCTTTCTCCTGCCTCATTGTAAGTGAAACCTGGGAGAAGGACTCTGCTCTCCGGAGAACAGTCACATTTAAGTCTGTAGCTGTGACCACTGCTGGCCGATGGGTTTTTTGACAAAGCAGATCGGTCTTAGCTGCGTGTATGTGGCGAAGGGTCAATCAGGAAGCAGTGAGAGCTCAGTCATTCTTCAAGGGCGGTGTGAATCCTGGGTCCAGTTGGTAGCGTGTTAGTGGAGGGATTTGACATTTGGGCTTCATGCTCTCGGATGAGACAAGGTCCTGTCTGAGTGACACCTGTGACTCTTAGCTCTTCGTGACACCAGTTGCTCAGACAGCAAAATCAGCACTACGCCTGTAGCGACCATGTCATGGTTTCTGATTGTTCTGAAGTCATTCTTGGTGGAAACGCACCTAAGCAATGGAAAGGGAGTAAAAATGCTTGTTTTAGCTTTTTATTTGTTTTGTTTTGTTTTTGTGGGTACCGGGGGGTCGACCTCAAGACCTCGCGCGCCAGCAGGCGCCCGTGCCACTGAGCGATATCACCGGCCCCTTTTTCGTATGTGGGTTCTGGGAGTTGAACTCGGGCCCTCGCGCTTGCCGGGCAGGCGCTTAAGCCGCTGAGCCATCTCACCGGCCCTTGTTTTAGCTTTTTAAAAAGCCTGTTTGTGTGTTTTTCTCTCCAGATCATTTTCACGAGTTGTACAAAGTAACCCTTCTCCCAAACCAGACTCACTATGTTCTACCGAAGGGCGAGCGGCTGCCTTACCTCAGCTTCGCAGAAATTGCCAAAAGAGGCGTGGAGGGTTCCTATGGCGACAACCCCGTGATCCGACACGTGTCAGTGGCCAACAAGTGGAAGACCATCCACCTGCTCCTGCACGGCGGGATGAATGCGACCACCCTCTACCTGAACCTCACGCTGCAGGACGCCGCCGACCAGGAGTTCCGGCTGCAGATAGCAGTCGAGGTGGACACGAGGGAGGGCACCAGGCTGAACGCCACCACCCAGAAGCCCCCCACACACGCGGGAAGTCCCACGACGCCTCTTCCAGAGGCTGAGGTCCTTTTTGAGGATATTCCTGAAGAAAAGCGCTTCCCGAAGGTCCGGAAGCACGGAGGTGACAGCACAGGGAGGCTCCAGGAGGAGCTGCAGGTCCCCTGGGTGAATCTCTCTCTGCTCCCCAGAGAGGCCCAGGCCAGGCTCAGGGTCCTGGACTCGCAGCTGGCGCAGGGCGACATCACAATGAAAGGCTACAATTTGTCCAAATTGGCCTTGCTGAGACCCTTTCTCATGAGCTTCCCAGAAACTGCTGTCAGTCCGGCTGTCCTCACAGTAGCGACAGAGGGCGGTATGCAGGCCCCAGAGGGAGCGCTGGGTCACAAAAGCCCAGACAGCATCAAAGCCTCACAAAAATCCCACCGGCCAACTTTTCCAGCAGGGACAGTGAAAGGGAACGGTCGTGACCCGGATTCAGATCCACTCCTGGTCTTGCCGACCAAAGCTAGGTTTCAGTCGGAAACTCAGAGCCCAGCCCCGGGCGGCCACGTGTTCAGAGGAAAGCTCTCGCCCCTGGTCCTTCCATCCGAAAACCACCGTGTGACAAAGGAAAAGAAAATTGCAGCGGAAGAAGAGGAAAACCAAATGGAGGCGAACGCTGGCGACCCCATAGACACCAGGGACGCACTGCCCGGGAGGAGGCTGCAGCATCATGCCGGAACTTACCGGGGGTTTCTGCCGTGGGAGAAGACAAAATACTTCCAGGATCTTCTTGAGGTAAGTTAGCTCCTGCCTCACCTTCATGGCTCAGAATCAGTGGACGCCTTTGTGAGTGACAGCACAGTCACGGCTGCCATTTACCCAGTGCTCCCGTGTGCTCCTCTCACAGGATTTCAGTTCACCTTCCCAGAACTCAGGTCGTAAAGATGCCACCCGAGGGCACTTCCTGCTGCTGTCCCGCTCCCAGCTGGCAGCTCAGGAAGCAGCCCTGGGGCAGGCTGTAGGGCAGCTCTGCCTTTCCAGCTCTCCTGGTGACCGCAGCCCTCTCCTGCACTGCAGTGGGGCAGAGCCAGGCCTGGTCTTCTTCAGCCAGGTGGTGTTGTGTGTGTCCCAGAAGGAAACGCTGGGGAATGGAGACCACTGTCACGGTCAGTGACAGATAAGCGTTGCCCTGGAGCCAGGGAGCAGGAGGCGCAGAGAGGTGCTTAGGAGGTGCCGGTGAGAAGGGCACTGGCCTCCGGCCTCTGCGCTCTGACGGGCTGGGCCAGTCACGCGGTCTGGCCTGGTGCAGCAGCTGGGATGATTTGCACACATTCCTACCGTTGGTCTCCTTTCGGGGACAGAAAACTAGAAACAGGACTAGAGGCTAGCAGGGCGGATTGCGAGCAGTGTAGAGACGTGCCCTGCGGTTGCGAGGTGTCCGTGTGTCCTGCTTGCCCTCAGCCGCAGGGAGGTTATGCGGTGCCTGTGTCCTGTGGCCGCCTTCAGGTTTAGCGGCACGTGAGCCCCGCTGTACTTTTAACAGCCGCGGGTTACCCCTGTGCTTTGCAGGTACAAATAATATTGCAGTAAGTATTAATGTTCAGATATCTTTTGTTTGTGTTTTTAATTTTTTTTTTTTTTTTTGTGGGTACCGGGGGGTCGACCTCAGGACCTCGCGCGCCAGGAGGCGCCCGTGCCGCTGAGCGATATCACCGGCCCCTTTTTCGTATGTGGGTTCCAGGAGTCGAACTCAGGCCCTCGCACTTGCTGGGCAGGCGCTTAAGCTGCTGAGCCATCTCACCGGCCCTGTGTTTTTAATTTTTGAGACGGTGTCATTGTGTAGTCCAGGCTGGCCTTGAACTCACTGTGGAGCATAGGCTGGCCTCCAACTCATGAGGATCCTCCTGCCTCAGCCTCCTGAGTGCTGGGATTACAGGCGAGCACCACTGCACCCAGCATAAGTCAGTGCTCTTGCCTCTTGTTAAGAAAGCAATTCCCCTTCCAGGAGGAAGCGGCGCTGAAGACCCAGTTGGCCTACCTCACTGACAGCAGCCACGCTGGCCGGCGGCTCCAGGACACGTTCGCAGACTCTCTCCGCTATGTGAACAAAATCCTCAACAGCAAGTTCGGGTTCACGTCACGGAAGGTCCCCGCGCACATGCCGCACATGATCGACCGCGTGGTCATGCAGGAGCTGCAGGACATGTGAGTCCAGTGCCGCCTGTGGAGTTAGCCCAGTGTCTGATGACTGACGGCGCCAGTGGCATCTGCACTGGTTCCGGCTCACTGCCCTGTCTTGCCAGGTTCCCTGAGGAGTTCGACAAGACGTCCTTCCACAAGGTGCGCCACTCGGAGGACATGCAGTTCGCCTTCTCCTACTTCTACTACCTCATGAGCGCGGTGCAGCCGCTGAACATATCCCAGGTTTTTGACGAGGTGGACACGGACCACTCGGGCGTCCTGTCAGACCGCGAGATCCGGACGCTGGCCACCAGGGTTCATGAGCTGCCGCTGAGCTTGCAGGTGGGCTGCTGCTTCGTCCCCACGTGGCGATGGGTGACTCACAGTGCCCCTCTTCCGGGTGGGTTTCAGGATAACACAAGTCCCAGGCACTCTTCATACTTAACGTGGGTGTGGAAAACAAGTCTGTTGTGCCAGAATTAGAACCAAATTTGCAGTTCGTATTTTTTTTTTATTTTTTTTTTATTTGTCTTGGGCTTTATGTGTACAAAGCACTTTTTTTTTTTTTTTTTTTTTTTTTTGCAGTTCGTATTTTATGAAATGCTTTTTTTTTGAGATACGGTCTCGCTGTATAGTCTAGGCTGGGCTCAGCTTGCAGAAATCCTCCTGCCTCAGCCTCCTGAGTGCTGGGATGACAGGCATGTGCCACCACACCCAGTGAGATTACTTTCTAGGGATTGAGCCTGTGTTCTTTGGGGAGAAGCCGGGTGCAGGGCACCTACATATGAGGGTTGCGTGTGGAGTCCAGGCTAGGACTCCTGGTGTAGCTCCGTCACCATCAGCCCTGCCTCTGTCAGCTTCTCCACCACGGGAGCCTCTGGACACCTTGGGTACCTTGTGGGAAAGGGGAGTCCCTCAGGCCAGGCTCTGCTTCTCCAAGATGAGGATGAGATGTGTGTTTGCATTGTCTCCCTCCGCTCTTGTTGGAGATCTTTATGTTTAAGAGTCATGTCAAAAGCCAGCCTGGGGCCGGTGAGATGTCTCAGTGGCATAAGCGCCTGCCTGGGAAGCGCGAGATCCTGAGTTCGACTCCCGGTACCCACATACAAAGGGAAAAAAGGGCCGGTGATATTGCACAGTGGCACAAGCACCTGCTCGCAAGTGTGAGGCCCTGAGTTCGACCCCCGGTACCCAAAAAAATAAAAAATAAAAAGCCAGCATGGTGGTGGATGCCTGTAATCTCAATACTCTGGAGGCTGAGGCAGGAGGATCACCACATGTTTGAAGCCAGCCTGAACCATATAGTGAGCGTAAGGCATCCTGGACTACATAGTGAGACCCTGTGTTGAAAAACCACACACACAAAAATCATGCCAAAGAAACTCTGAGGGTAGCATTTAAGCCATTTTTGGTAGATTTTACATAATTTTTATTAAACCACAGTCATTACTTACGATGCATGCAACAGGTTTATCTTTGTATTTTGCTGTGTTAGGATCTGATGGGTCTGGAACATATGTTAATAAATTGCTCAAAAACGCTTCCTGCTAACGTCACTCAGCTGCACACCGTGCCGCCCACCCAGGAGGCGTACTACGACCCCAATCTGGTGAGTGCCGGGAGAGCCCCGAGTCCTTGGTCTCCAGCTTGGGGTCCCCGCCTGGTGGGCGAGTGGCCCCATCTGCAGTGCGTTGTTCGGGTTCCAGCAGGTCTCCTCGGGGGATGTCAGCCAAGGAGAAGTGGTCGGCGGAGGCGGTGGCCAGCACCCACTGCCGCATGAGGCCCCTGGGCAGAGTCACTGGGAGGCCTTTGCTCTTGGAGACCCATTCAGAGGGTTACACTGGGAAGGGCTGACGTAGGGATGAGCGTAGTGGTCGCAGTGGCTTTGCTGATAGATGGAGAAATGCTAACAATGTGAAACGAGTGGGAGTGGATAGTGCTGTGCGCACAGTGTGCCTGAACTCTGTGAAACTCCTGATACCTGCCCCATGCACACGCATGAGTGTGTAACGCATCCCAGATGACAGCAGCAGTAGTTATATGACACGTACTCTTTAATAACGTTCTCTTACACAAGTATTTTCTATAGTGAATAGCTTTGACTCTCATGGGCAGAATAAAATATGATTTATTTAGCAAGACGCTGTCTCAAAAACAGGGAGTGGGGAGGTAGCTCAGGTTGAAGGCCCTGGGTTCAATCCCCAGTACCAAAACAAAAAAAAAAGAATCAGAGTTAACTTAGGAATCTCATAGACCAGTTCATTGTATTCTGAGGCCTTTTTTTTTGGAGTCAGGGTCTTGCTATGTAGTTCAGCTGGCCTCGAACTCACCATGTGGCCCAGGCTGGCCTCAAACTCCTGAGTGCTGGGATCACAGGTATGTGCCCCCAGGCCCGGCAGGGGTGTTTGGATATAGTGTAGTGAAATGTGTGATTAAAATAAACCTTCGTTAGTTTCCCCCTTGGTCCTGGGTGTTTGCTGCCCGCTCGCTCTGGACCTGGGCTGAGTGCCCCCCTTGCTCTTGTCACTGTCGTCATCCTCGTCTTCATCCTGTGTCTGACCCACATGTGCTTTCTCACAGCCACCAGTGACCAAGAGTCTGGTGACCAACTGTAAGCCAGTGACTGACAAAATCCACAAGGCATACAAGGACAAAAGCAAGTACAGGCAAGTGCGCATCTCTGTGTTCAGCGTGGAGTGGCAAGGCCAGCTTCTTCCGACGGCACGGTGTCTTGGTTTTTAAAGAGGGAAGGGTTTATTTTGGCTCACAGTTGATACAGGTTTCTGTTCATAGAGTGGCAGGACAGGGGGCGTCGCAGAGGAGAAGCAGCTCATGCATGGCAGCGGGTGGAGGGAGCAGAGTGATCAAGGGAGGAGAAGGGAGACAGACCCTCCCAGGCCACGCCCCCAGTAACCCGCGCCTCCAACCAGGCTTCACCTCCCAACGTCACGTTTAGTTGTAACTCATCAGTGGACTCATCCACTAGTGATTATCATGCCCTCATGACCCAGTCACCTCCCAGAAGCGCCACCTGTGAGCCCATGAGGCTTTGTGGAACAGCCAGACATAAAGCGTACGTCTGCCCCTCCCAGAGACTCATGAGCATCCCTTCGTGCAGAATACAGTTCATCCCTCTCCACGAGTCGGCACAGTGTTTTATCTGTGAAGCTTTCTTTTAAAACTTATGTGAGCTGGGCATGGTGGTGCATGCCTGTGATCCCATCCCTCAGGAGGCTGAGGCAGGAGGATCACCATGTGTTCGAGTCCAGCCTGGGCTCCATAGTGAGTTCAGGGCCAGCTTGGACTACATAGCAAGACCCTATCTCAAAGAACAAAAACAAAAAAACCCCACCCATGTGAGGTTGTTGTCTTAGCAGTAGTGAGTCAGTCGTTCTGTGGATATTGAGTACACTGAAGTTGTCACAGTGCTTTTTCTGTTGACATTTTGTTTTGCATCCCTGTAAATAAAATGTTTCAACTCTTTCAATGTGTTTGGACAACTAGGTTTGAGATCATGGGGGAGGAAGAAATCGCTTTTAAAATGATCCGAACCAACGTTTCTCACGTGGTCGGCCAGTTGGATGACATCAGAAAAAACCCCAGGTACTGACTCCCACGAGTGCTTTCATTTTCCTGAATTGTGTTTGGCTGACTCAGTTATCACACATCCATGAATGTGCTAAAACACGTATCTCTTTCATAATCACCATAATTTGGACTTTTCGCTCATGCACACGGACATTTTCCCTGTCAGCCCAAACTGCTGATGTTTTATTTGCTGGTAAAAGATACGAGTGTGGATGTGTGTGCTTCCAGAGATTTGACAAGAAGGTTTCTTAGTCTCTTCCAACATCACACTGAGGAGATGAAGACAAGAAAGCCCCCAGAAGTCACAGACCAGGAGAACATGTTTGGGGTAAAACATTTCAAGAAAAAGAGCCAGGCATGGTGGCACATGTCTGTCATCCCAGCACTCAGGAGGCTGAGGCAGGAGGATTGCTGTGAGTTTGAGGTCAGCCTGAACAAATAGCGAGACCTGGTCGCAAAAAAAAAAAAAACAAAAAAACACAGAAAAAAAAAAAAAATGCTGTGATTTGGGCAAAGGGGTAAGCAAGAAGGGGCCCAGAGTTAGGACCCAAAGGCGGGTGGGAGAGAAGGGAGAGGCGGCGGAATAATGGAGGCTGTGCCGGTGGATGGCCGTCTGCCTCCGTGCAAGTCCTCGCGGCTGCACCGCTCAGTGTGAACAGTAGGAGCATATTTTGTGTGGTTCTGGAAGCTGGAAGTCCAGGTCCAGGTGAGCTTGAAGGAAACAGGCAAGGCAGCCTGCAGCCTTCGGGATGAACCATATTTTCTACTTCACACAGTCTGCTCATTTCCAGCCTGGCTCTAACCTCTGCCATGGTTGGTTTGATAAAAACAGGTTAAAATCTGCTTTTTGAAGGGTTTTTGTTGTGACCGTTTTTATGTTTTATTTTGTTTTTTGAGTCAGGGTCTTGCTATGCAGTTCAGGCTGGCCTTGAACTTATGAGGTTGCCAGGCTGGCCTCAACTTCCTGACGTTTCTCCTGCCTTAGCCTCCTAAGCGCTAGAATTACAACATGTGCTCAACACCATACCTGGCTTTGATTTTTTGAACATTAGTAGAAAGTAGATATTTCATCAGTTTCCTTGAGAAATAAAAAGAGATCTTGACATACAAAATGAATGCTTCTCATTTCTGAGCCTTTGAGATACTTTTGGAAGTCTTTAGTTTTGCTTCATTTGAATTGGCATTTTATTTATAAATGTTCAAAGTTGTAAAAATTCTAGATACAGTATTTTAATACCATGATTTTTTTCCTTTACAAATCCCATTTTTCTGTGGGCAGGAAAGGGGAAAGAGAATCTTGAGAAAAATAAAAATATCTTTAGTGCTTATTTAGTTCCTTCAGGAACCCAATAAAATCCTTAATTTCCTAAAAATAAATCTTTCCCTGCCACACAGCCGCAATGATGAAAACTCAGCCAGTGGCCGCTGTGTACACCCACTGCATCTTCAGCCTGGGACCTCAAGAAAACGTCGCTGAGGTTTCAGGAACTGGTTTTGGGTGGCGCGGGGGTTCTGCGCCTGCATCAGGTCCTGAGTGGCTGTGGGAATTTTTCACGCCCATTTACTTTGACTTTCTCGAGGGCTCATTTGAAGTTAGGCGTCGAAACAGCCTTCAGACTGCAGAACTGTTTTCCTTCCCATGTTAGGGTCGGGACACCCGCTGCGTGAAGGAAGACTCCAAGAAGTGTTCTCTCATGCAAAGGACAAAGGGTTTTTTTTTTTTTTTTTTTTTTTTTTGTGGGTACCAGGGGTTCGACCTCAGGACCTCGCACGCCAGCAGGCGCCCAGGCCGCTGAGCGATATCACCAGCCCCTTTTTCGTATGTGGGATCCGGGAGTCGAACTCGGGCCCTCGCGCTTGCAAGGCAGGCGCTTACGCCGCTGAGCCATCTCACCGGCCCAGGACAAAGGGTTTTATTATCCAAGCATGTGTGGGGCTCACTGAACACGCAGGAACAGTGGGCCCCGAGCCAAGCCTGAGCAGCACTTATATGTCTATAGAACAAAGGGAGGAGGGGTCTTTGCAAGCGCGGTTACAGAAGCAGATGGCATTGGTTAGTTTAAACAGCTTTTTATATTCATTGGGAGAAGACAATCATACTGGAGTAGCCAGAGCAGCGGAGGATGTTTCCTAATATGGGCAGCAGGTGTTCAGGAAAGGGATACTTTGTAAATTCTTTAGCCATGGAGTTGTTCTTATCTTTTAGCCCAGATCCCTGGTCAGCTCTGTTCCGTTTTTATCTAACTTGGGCAACTTTAAATTGTAATAGTTCAATTTCTGGAACATTGGGAGGAGGAGGACAGCATGGACCATGCATTCCCAGAAGGGAAAATTTCTCTTACATTCCCCCCTTTTTGTTTTTGTGAATCTCTAATCTTAGAGATCGGAGTGTCCGTTTTTAGGATCATCTAGAAATGTATACTGTTGTCTGATGAACATTAGTTTTACATTGTCAATCTGGTTATATATTTGAAGCTAGGAATAGGTATGGGTTTATCTCCTGAAATAATGTCTAAATCAGGCAAAAGGGAAGTTAAGACACATAACCCAGTCCAGTTTACAGGAAGGAGAGTGAAAGCCAGATTTTCCCCACAAATGGATATATGACCTCTGGGGGGGGCAGAGAGGGTCAGAGCGATTTTGTATGTGGCTCATTTATGGGGCTTTCAGGCCATTTATCACAGGTGGGGGCAGCAATATTAATAACATCAGTGGCATTAACACATACGTGGTCAAGCAGAACATTTTTTTAGCTTAATCTTTAGGGTGTTGGTTCCCCTTTCCACTGTCCACTTATCTGGTTCTGTGGGTGGAGAGACTGAGGTCAGCAGCACTTTGAAGTGGCTATGGTGGATCCAGGCGGTCTTTCCAGCGACCTTGATAGCGGTAGGGGTGCTGAGAACGACGGTGTACGGTTCTTCCCATCTGGGTTTGAGTCCGGCTTGGTGAAATCGCCTGAGTACCTGGGTACTTGGCTCTACCGCTTGAGCGGGTTCTGTGGTCGGTGGGTCAGGTGGTGGGTGTTTTTGGTGGAACACCCGATGGATGGAGGAGAGCATGGGCTGTAGAGCCTGAAGGGACTTAACGAGATCCTGATTAGTAAATTCTGTAATCTCTAGTTTAGGTAACGGAGGGGGAGGTCGGCCAAACATGGCTTCAAAGGGGAAATTCCCGATACACAGGGAGTGCATCTGGCCCGGAGGAGGGCAAAGGGGAGGAGGCTACACAGGGTGAGGGCGGTGACCAGAGTCATGTTGGTGTTTAGCTGCAGCAGCTTTTGTTGAAGTCTCTTGGTGCATCGAGGTCTGAAGGTCTCTGGGGCAGACGGTCGCACTTCCGCAAGCTCAGGTGTCCATATCTTGATTCGGGAGCATTGAATCCATGGAGCACAGCCTGTAACTTTAAGAGCAGTGGGAGTGGTTAGGATCACCTCGTGGGGTCCCTCCCACTTTGGTTGGAGAGGCTCCTCTTTTAGGCTTTAATCAGGACTTGGTCTCCCTGATTTGAAGGAGTGGACTGGCGTGAGCATGGGGATCAGATGTCTTCATAACAGTCTGTTGGAGTTTCTGAAGCATCTGGTGCAGCGCCTTTATCTGTTGGTGTAAGTTCAAAGTTCTCATCTCCTGTAATCTATTTAAAACAGGTGTCAGTGGGGGAGGCTCCCAAACATTATCTCAAATGGAGTCAGTCCACCTCAGTACAGTGTGCACCGCAACTGCAAGAGGGCCGACGGGGAGCACAGTAACCCAGGTAGCCCCAGTCTCTTGGCATAACTTTGCCAGGGTAGTTTAAAGTACAGTTTTGTCCTTTTATTTGACTTGAGCTTTGTGGCCAATATATAGTATGGAGTTTTCATTTTAGCCCCAGCACTGCTGTAAGGCTTTTGACCATTTTACCCACAAAAGCAGGTCCATTATCTGAACCTACCGTTATGGGGAGCCCATACCATAGAATGATCAGCTCCATCAAAGCTTTTATCACCTCTCTCGATGTTTCAGTCTTAGAGGGGAGGCCTCCACCCATCCTGAATAAGTACAAACCAAAACGATTAAGTGTCTCTTATTTCCGCCGGTGGGTTTAATTTTAGTAAAATCCACTTTAACATCTTTAGATGGCCCAGTTCCTTGTCTCCGGACACCTAGTCGTTGTGTTGCCAGGAGACAGGGTTGTTGTGGGATCAGTTAGTGCCCCTCTCAGCCACCGAAGCACATCAGGTCCATATCACAAACTGTCTTCAGGAAGCAGAGCCTCTGTCTGGATGGTTCGCTCTAAGGTGACAACCGTTGTTCTCACCCTCCAAACCCCATCGATTACCATGTTGCTGCCATCTGAAAAGAGGGTCAGGTCTGGGTCCTGAAGGGGCACATCCTGCAAGTCTGGTCGGGCTGAGTACATCATCTCAATGGCTTTAGCACAGTCATGTTCAGGTGGCTCCAGGGAAGTGGGCAAAAGAGAGGCAGGATTAATAGCTTGTACAGTCTTGATAATTAACTTGGGGTCTTTTAACAAGGTCCCTTGGTATTGGACCAACCTGGTTCCTGAGAGCCATTTACCTCCAGGTCTTTTCAATAATGTCTCTACTGCATGGGGCACAAACACACTTAGCTTTTGTCCCAAAGTCAATTTGTTAGCTTTTTTTACTAGAATGGCTGTGGCGGCAGTCGAACGCAGGCAGGAAGGCCATCCTGCTGCCACGGAGTCCAGTCTCTTAGATAGATATGCCATGGGGCGTTTCCAGGGTCCCAGTGTTTGTGTAAGAACACCCCGAGCAATGTCGTCCTTTTTATGGACAAACAGCTGGAAGGATTTCGTGATGTCAGGTGGTGCCAAGGCGGGGGCGCTTACCAGTCTCTCTTTTAAATCCTCAAAAGCAGCCTGTCGTTTAGGATTTTACTCCAACAGAGGGCTATTTCCTCCTTTTAAAGCCTCATAGAAGGGCTTTGCTATTGCTGTAAAATTAGGGACCTAAAGGTGACAGTACCCAAAGGCGACAGTACCCAACAGTTCCCAGAAATTTTTTTAACTCCTTTTTGGTCATCGGCACTCGGAGGCCCTGAATGGCCTGAGTGCATGAGATTGGCAGAGAGCGTGTTTAATCCTTTAATATAAATCCTAGAAACTTAGCAGTCTACACGCAAATTTGAGCTTTTTAGTCAATTATCTCTACCTAGTATATAAGATGTTTTTATCTAATTTGTCTTTTAATAGGACATCACTGAAGAAATTTTATGACATTATCTGGACTGTTTAATATTTAGGCATCTCTAAATACTGTGGCACGTATATAGCATATACATCACATAGGTTTTTGTTAAAATTATCATTTGACTGGTGACCTCATATTAGCATGAATCTCTTATCATAAATATCTGGAGCACAAGCAAAGGCAGGTGCCTGAATCTGAAAGAAAGAAAGAAAGAAAATGTTATCTCTATAAACAATTTTAGTTTTTATATTTCAGAAGACCTGTACATCTGGAAGGTATGAATACACTTAATATACTATGAGATCAGCAACACTGAATTGTCATAGCCATATGAAAGTTTTTGTTTCTTAATTTAGTTTTGTACCAGAGCATCTTTAAGTCAGAAAACCTCATTGTCCTGTTTTAGAAAATTTAACCTGTTGATGATGACCAGTGTAAACATATCACAATAATATATTTTGTCTAACAATTTTTGATGACTTATGAAAACCAGATCACTCAACACATTATTTTGAACAAATAAGAAACTCTCAAATCATAATATAACAATAAACAATAAACAAAACATGTATTACATTTATAAAACCAATTTTAATACCATTTTGGCCAGCTGGCAACTTTTTGGTGGAAGCATACCAGACAAACGTTTTAAAAATCCAAAAATGCAAAAAGAAAATTCATTGAGCTCAAATAAAACAGCTGTTTACAAGTTGGGCACACAGAAAAACAAAACATACAGACAAATTTATTTTAAAAAATCAGAGTGCACTCATATATATATATTGGCCAAATTAAATTATAGTAACTCTTATAATTTTAGAAGTTTGTAATTACAAATAGACTAGTCAGAATTATTTGTAGGTCAATAGCAGAGATCTCTTATAAGAATTTGGAAGAAACAAAAAATAAATTCCTTCATAAAAATACTGACAACTTTCATGTTTTCCTTCTATGTAGCTTCCAGCTCAGTCATCTCCATACCCTCTGTCACATACTCAAACCTTTCTTTTACTCTCTTAGCATTTTCTCTGTAAGAATATCATTTATATAAATTTCCTTTGACATATCTTTGTCAAAAGATATGTTGACCCCTTGTTCCTGGTGGTTACAATTACGCCCAGTTTCCTGCTAGCTGCAAATGCTGCAGCCATTTGTGATTTAAGAGCAGAGACCCTGTTTGTATGCAGAGGAAGAGAAAAACACGCTTCAGGATAAGGTTTTTGTCCCAGGTGTTTTGAGCCAGGGCACCCAGCTTGTGTTTTCCACTGTGGCTTACTCAGCTTACTCCATGTTTTGACAAAGCAGGCATTTATATTTCTCCTTTTAGATAGTAATTTTGATTAATAGTCACTCAGGAGTTTGTAGTGCACAAGAAATGTTTTATGCACATCAGTTTAAACTGAAAACCAAAAGTATAAGTGCCAATTAGTCAAAATTTGCAATTAGATTTCTCCTGTAAAACTTCCTAGATGCTTGCAGGCAGCGCCAGGCTGGTGACGTCCAGGCTGGCCATTGGGGCAGCACTCGCACCACGCACAACCAGTTTATATATGGAAACTAATTTGGGTGCTCAGGCTTTCCGGTGACAATATTTCATACTCCATTGATTATCTGGGGGTCGAGCGACCCTTTAGCTAATCATCCCACATTGAATGTGGGCCACTCAAGCTCACAGAAGTTTTGGAGCTTCACTTTTTATCTTAACTCTATAATCCACTTTGAACTTATCAAAATTGTTAAGCATACATTTTAAAACAGTTGACTTACTATCAGCAGAACCCATTATGTCAATGACTTGGACAACACAGTAACCCACAATTACAATTTATCTAAGCAAGTCCTGTCCCCTCCACTTAATCTGAAGTGCAAACAAAATTTTGAGACTAACAAATGGTCTCCTGCCAGCAGGTTGAATTCCTCTGGTAACAGTGACTTGGAAGCGCAGGCGCAGGGGGGTGGGTATGGATGCAACACAAGGGAGCACGCACACACACAAAAAAACAGACAATCCCGGGAACAATAACCACACCGCTCCCGACCTCAAATTTAGAACAGATTCAGAGGACGACCTCTGACAGACGGCAAAACACCACGTCCGGTGGCCTAGCTCTCACAGGTTTAAACAGAACAGACGCTAGCACAGACCAGATACCTGGACGAGCCTTGGGCAAATTGCCAAACCAGAAACCGAATTGCAAGCGCGCTTACCTTGGTCGGGAGGCGGGAATTCAGTTGTCTCTGTCTCGTAGCCTTGCGTCCTGCCTTGCAGCTGATCTGGGGGGGCCAGCTGAAGATCAGCTTTTTGGCGCCTTGGCCCCCCAAGGGTTAGCTGTCAGGCAAGGAGGTACCGAGGCCCCCTCCTTATTGTCCATGGTGGGTGCTGTGGAACAAAAGAGGTTAGTGGCACCAAACAAACAAACACTAAGACCAAGACAATAGACAAATGCCGGCGTACACAACTTCCCCAGAAGAGAAGTAAACTGAATCTGACGGGCGGCGAATGATGGCCGCACCAAAAACAAAAATTCTGAGACAGAATCCAAATCGGTGATTCCACCGCTAACCGGTCTGCTAGACCGAGAGTGCCCTGGGGCGTCCCCCAAGGAATGTGGCCTGTGGCTCAAAAAGGATGCCTATGGCATCCACCTAAGGACTCACGTCCCTAGGTGCAAGCCACGTGGATCAAGAAGCTCACGCTTCCTGAAACCGACCACGCTGAGACACAAGAAACTAGGATCCAAGTAAAACAAAGAACGAGAGATAGGAACGGCCGTACTTACCCCGAGAGGCAGCTGTTGGGGTCTTCTGACGCAGGGGGTAATCCCCGATCTCGCTGGGGCCTCCAAAATGTTAGGGTCGGGACATCCGCCGCGTGAAGGAAGACTCCAAGAAGCGTTCTCTCATGCAAAGGGCAAAGGGTTTTATTATCCAAGCATGCGTGGGGCTCACTGAACATGCAGGAACAGTGGGCCCTGAGCCAAGCCTGAGCAGCGCTTATATGTCTATAGAACAAAGGGAGGAGGGGTCTTTGCAAGCGCGGTTACAGAAGCAGATGGCATTGGTTAGTTTAAACAGCTTTTTATATTCATTGGGAGAAGACAATCATACGGGAGTTTTTAGGCTGGCTGACGGAGCGGCGGAGGATGTTTCCTAATATGGGCAGCAGGTGTTCAGGAAAGGGATACTTTGTAAATTCTTTAGCCATGGAGTTGTTCTTATCTTTTAGCCCAGATCCCTGGTCAGCTCTGTTCCGTTTTTATCTAACTTGGGCAACTTTAAATTGTAATAGTTCAATTCCTGGAACATTGGGAGGAGGGGGACAGCATGGACCGTGCATTCCCAGAAGGGAAAATTTCTCTTACACCCAGATCTGCGGTGGAGCCCAGGGGTGCTTTACATGGAGTATACCCTGGCCCTTTTCTATTTTTTGAGACAGAGTTTCATAAAGTTGCCCAGGCTGGCCTCCAATTTGTGATCCTCCTGCCTCAGCCTCCCAAGTCACTGGGATAACTGCCACGCATCACTTGACCTCAGCTTTCAGAACACATTTATCCCTCTAACAAAGTGTCCGGGATAGGCACAGCCTTGGGTTTGGCTTCCTCTGCCCTGCTGGCCTCCTGCTGTCTCAGCTTCCCCCAAGGTCACAAGATCTGGACGCATGTCCCAGAGCTTGGGCACCGCCTCACGGTGCCGCCTGGTGCGCAGCCTTCACTCTACTCCCGGGTGCCCTGAGAGCTGGTGTCTGCGTGTGCTTCGCTCGTTTCTTTTTAGTCCAGAATGTCATCAAGGTTCAAGGGTCACATTTGGCTGACACAGCTCTTGGGGGTCCTTTCGATGTAAGGCAGGCCGCGGGTTCAGAGCATGGGTAACACAGTGGACTTCCACGTGCGTATCGCTGTCTCCAAAGTATCGATTTATATTTGATCTTTTGTTTGTTTTGTTGGGTTTTTTGAGACAGCTTCTTGCCATGTAGCCCTGGCTGGCCTTGAACTCACTAGCCCAGGCTGGCTTTGAACTCTTGGCAATGCTCCTGCCTCAGCCTCCCAAGTGCTGGAATTCCAGGCATGGACCACCATGCCAGCTTATGCTTGATCTTGTTTCATCTGAACGCGCCCACTCCTTCATGACTACTTACCAACTAATTTCCTCATTTTATCTGTATGTCCTTTAGTATGTAGCTCTTAATTGTAAGGGTCCTAAAAATATAGCCACAGTCACCCTAAGAAATCAATGATGGTTTTTCCTATCATCACCCATCAGGACAGCATGCACCTTTCCCATTTGCCTCTCGTAAGCACTTGGATGTAGTTTGTGGTGCTGTCAGATAAATTCATTGCAGCTAAATCCATAGGTTTCTCTTCCATCTTTCTCTCTCTCTCTGCTGAACTCCCTACACACGCGTGTGTCTGGAGACAGGTGGTTCTGTGTCCCGCATATTGGACCCTCTGTGCTTTGCCGGTCCCGGCCCGGTTCTCTCCGTGCCTCTGGAGCCCCTGGGCTTCCCGGGACTAGTCGGATCTGCTAGTCGGATCTGAAGGTTCGACTCTGTTCAGTCCACATCAGGCTCTCGTCCTCCCTGGCTGCCGTTTTCATGGCCCTCAGGTGGTGACTTTTGCCTGGAAGCACGCGGGGAGGCGGCACTGCTGCTGCCTTTGCTGGCGTTGGCACCTGACAGCTCGGTGGAGGAGGCTGAGCTACGCACCCCGCAGCTGCGGGAGCCGTCTGTCTTGGTTATCTGCGGCTGTGCGGCCATTCAGGCCATCGCTGCAGAGGTTTGACTCGGTCCTTCCTGACTTGTTCCTTTGCTGACACGGTATTCCGCTAGTTGACTGCATTGTTGGCTGCTGAGTTCAGGTTGCATGAAGTGGAAGTCATTCCTGAAGTGGCCTCACTGCGTTGCCCCCAGCCTCTCTCAGGGTGACTGACACCAGCTCTCTGGTTGCACAGGTGAGGAATTTCTGAAGCAACATTTGACAGAGCAGGACTCCCCAGAGAATCCCATCAGCCAGTGTACTGACATGGGACGGATGTCCATTTGAAATACTCTTGGAAAACCAGGCATGGAGGTGCACGCCTCTAATCTCAACACCTGGGAGGCTGAGGCAGGAGGATCACAGCAAGTTGAAAGCCAGCCTGGGCTACACAGTGAGTTCAAGGCCAGCCAGAACTGCATAGCAAGACCTTGTCTCAAAAAACCAAAAGAAATAAGTAAAAAACACTTGGAGTGTACATCGCCTCTTCCGCTAGGTCAGGACCCTGCCGGTGAGGCCCGGTGACCCGAACTCTGTCATTGCAGGAAGTTTGTTTGCTTGAACGACAACATTGACCACAACCACAGAGATGCGCAGACCGTGAAGGCCGTGCTGCGGGACTTCTACGAGTCCATGTTCCCCGTGCCGTCCCAGTTCGAGCTGCCCAGGGAGTACCGGAACCGCTTCCTTCACATGCACGAGCTGCAGGAATGGTAAACCCTCGCGTCGCACGCACACCCGGTTGGACCCCCCCCACGCAGCCATAGCTTACAGTGGCAACATTTCTTTCATGTGTTACTTGCCGTGTAATTTCTTTCTGAAAACACAATATATATATATAATTTTTAAAGACAACAAGTAAACATTCTTATGTATTAACAAACTCAAGCATTAGAGAATGTACAAATATCTTTTGGAGAGAAATATTACTCAGTATAAGATTAAGCCATGTAAAAGCTAGGTAAAAATAGAAGACTAAGGAATGGAATAGTCACAGTGAAATTGCATTTTCATACTAGGGAGACAATACGATGTTTACAAATGTGTATCCGGTTTATTTCGCTTGTGAGTATTTTCTTGAGTTGCATCCATTTACCTATAAAAGTTTCCAGTTTATCTTTATGGCTGAGTAGTACTCCATTGTATAGAAATACCACATCTTTTTTATCCATTCCTCGGTTAATGGGCATTTGGGTTGTTTCCACGATCTAGCTATTACAAATTGTGTTGCTATAAACATGGGTGCACATATATTGCTGTGGTATGATGTTTTTAATTCTTCTGGAGAGATACCCAGAAAGGGGAATAGCTGGATCAAATGGGACCTCCAATCCTAGTTTTTCGAGGAGTCTCCACACTGATTTCCACAGTGGCTGCACCAGTCGACACTCCCACCAACAGTGGAGAAGGGTTCCTTTTTCCCCACAGCCCCTCCAGCATTTGTTATTAGTTGACTTCTTGATAATAGCCATTCTTTCTGGGGTGAGATGGAATCTCAGTGTTGTTTTAATTTGCATCTCTCGAATGATAGTGATGTTGAACATTTTTTCATATATTTATTTGCCATGTGTATTTCTTCGTCTGAGAAGTGTTTATTCATCTCAGATGCCCATTTTTGGATTGGGTCTTTAAATTTGGCAGGTCTGATTTTTTTGAGTTCTTTGTATGTTCTCGATAGTAATCCTTTGTCTGAGGAACAGCTGGCAAATAGTTTTTCCCACGTTGTGGGTTGTCTCTTCACTCTGTTGGTGGTTTCTCTTGCTGTGCAAAAGCTTTTTAATAAGATGAGATCCCAGTTGTTGATTCTTTGTGATACTTCCTGTGCGATGGGGGTTTTATTCATAAAGTCTTTGCCTACACCAATGTCTTCAAGAGTTTTACCTATTCTATTTTCCAGGAGATTTAATGTTTCTGTTTTAATATTTAGTTCTTTGATCCATTTTGAATTTAGTTTAGTGCATGGTGAAAGATATGGGTCTAATTTTAATCTTCGGCATGTGTAGAGCCAATTTTTCCAGCACCATTTATTAAAGAGGCTATCTTTCTTCCAGTGAATGTGTTTGGCACCTTTGTCAAAGACAAGGTGGCTTAGTATGTCTGGAGTTGTTTCTGCATCTTCTATTCTATTCCATTGATCTTCAGGTCTGTTTTTTTGCCAATACCATGCTGTTTTTATCACAGTAGCTTTATAGTATAATTTCAAGTCAGGGATTGTGATGCCCCCTGCCTTGCTTTTGTTGCCCAGAATTGCCTTTGCTATTCTAGGTCTCTTCTGGTTCCTGAAAACACAATATTTATTGCAGTTTGTTTGTTTGTTTTGCGACAAGGTCTCACTCTGTAGCCCAGGCTGGCCTTGAATTTGTGGTCCTCCTGCCTCAGCCTCCCAGGTGCTGGGGTTATAGGTGTGTACCACCATGCCTAGCTTTTATTGCTTTTAATATTTGAAAGACATTTACTGACATCTTAAGGGATTTGAAAAAAATATGTACCTGGAATTTTTGGTTTAGCTGGGGCTCCATGCACTATCGAGCTGCTCATCATCAGTGTGGAAGGGAAGTGCAGGAAGGGCCGTCTGGGTGGTCACCGAGGGCAGCCCCGCCTGGGCGACGCCCCAACTTCCGGGGCAATGCGAGCTCAGGGCAGACATGCGCTTAGCGCCCAGGCGGCGGCGCTGTCCGCGGTCTTGGGTTGGCAGCGCCTCGCTGCCAAGGGCCAAGGGCTGCATGCTGCGCCTCCGTGCTCAGGCCCGCGTGTCTGCTTCCCCGAGCAGGAGGGCCTACCGCGACAGGCTGAAGTTCTGGACCCACTGTGTCCTGGCCACACTGATCATCTTCACGGTCTTCTCGTTTTTTGCTGAGCAGGTAAGTGACACATTTGACGGGGGTGTAGCCAGTGTCTCTTGGTGTATCTGCGTTGCTGTGCGTGTCACATCCAGCCTGTCCCTTTACCTTCTGAGTCTGACCGGAGCCAGGCAGGTAAACTTGAGGCAAAAGCCGAGAGGCTCCATTGTCAGCCGCGCCCCACCTGACCCCTCCTCTGAGCACCAGTTTTTATGGGCTCCGACATTCGCCCTTTCTCGTGAACTCCCTTGAGTGGTGGTAGTGACCTCTGGGATCCGAGTGTCACCAAAATGCTGGCAGTGAGTGTCCACTTGCATTTCCTGTGCTGCGGCTGGTTTCTCCCCCTTTCCCCTCTTTCAGCTCCCCTGCCCCCTCCACCGTCCTCCTCTGTCCCCCTTTGTCCCCCTCCTGTGGCCCCAAGCCCCCGGGCTCACCTCTGCTGGAGGTAGAGGAAGGAAAAGCAGGCAGAGGAGAACGCATTAGGCTGCAGGAGTAAAGCTCTCAGGAGAAAGAGTTCCAAAGGCTCAGCGGTTCCGAGCAGGAGGCAGGCTGCTGCTGAGCGCCTGAGCCTCAGGGCTTCCTGCACAGCGCAGCGCAGCTGGAGGGAAACTCAGAAGGGAGATGGGATGAGCAGGCAGGACGCGCCTTACCCTCGGCCAGCGGCCACTGAGAAGGGAGGCGTCGGCCCCAGCCTTCCTGGGGTGGGAAGCAGAGGGGGCAGCCGGAAGGAGCTGCTGGGGTCACAGAAAAAAATGGGGGTCTGTCTTGGTTACTTTTCTCGTTGCTAAGACAAAATACCCGACACCCAAAGTTAAAGCGGGAGGATTTTATTTGGCTCACAGTTTGTATAGAGGTTTCAGTGCATAGTCAGCTGGCTGTAAGGCAGGGTGGCATGGCAGAGGGGCGTCGCAGAGGAGAACAGTTCTTGGGTCCCACAAGATACAAAAGCAACAAGGGAGGGGAGACAAGCCTCTTTCTGTCCCTTGTACTGTATGCAGGCTGCCCACCCTAGGACCGGCTTAGCACTCATACCCTTAATCCCAGCCAGAACTATGCCAGATCAATCAGGGGACCACTTTACTAAGTGATCACCCACCCTTATTCCCAGCATCGCACACTCTAGATCCAGCCAGCTCTGAAAAAGTCCCACGACAGCATGAGGCTTTGCAGGGACATCTAGACACACACTGTAACAGGCCGGCTCCCCTCTGCCCAAGCCCCGGGTCCCCAGCCAGCCAGGGTGGTGGCCATGCTTGGGCAAAGTGCTGCTTCCGCCCCGGAGAGGGAAGCCCAAGGAAATCTTGGGACGCTTGGGAGTGGAAACCATAAAGAACGTTTTCTTTCTCCCCACAGCAACTTTATTATGGTGGTGTTAGACTTCCTGTTTTAGATACAGCATGGGCAGCTGTATTTATGAGAAAAAAATACCCATTCCAGGCCTACACTACCAGTTTACAGAGGAACTTTTGCACTACAACCCACTCATCATTGGGTATTATTTTCATTTTTAAGTGACTGCTGTTAGGTGGAGCTTAGAAAAAATTCTGTTAGGGTTTTTAATATCAGTGTTTGGTTTTTAAATTATGTCTCACAAATGTGGTCATATTAACCCAGAGGCAGTGTCTTCATGGTTAAACTGAGCCAGTTCCCTCTAACAGAAAGCCTGGACACGCAGCCATCTTGAAAGTAGATATGCTTGGTAAATGCCGCACAAGCGTCTACAGTTGTAGGCCTTAGATAAATGAAGTATGGGCCGAAATAATGTCAGCACTCAGGTCGCCCTGAGCTCGACCCTGCACACACTAACCCAGGGCTCAGCAAGAGGAGTGGGTGTTGCGCTTTCAGGGAGGAATGATGGAAATTGCTTGATGCCTGCTTTTTTATTTGTGAGACTATGGCTATGATTTGTCGAAAATAAGGGTGATGCATTTACACGCTTCCGGCCATGTATAAAATTAAAACATATTTTCTGTCTTTCCTCATTTAGTTGATTGCTCTTAAGCGGAAGATATTTCCCAGGAGAAGGATACACAAAGAAGCCAGCCCCGATCGCATCAAGGTCTAGAAGGTATTGGTTTGGAAATTTGGAAGTCACCTACCTCAGCATCACCGAGAGGGATGACCAGATGCTCAGCCACCGCTCGGGATCGTGGCACACTCCACACCACGGTGACGGGCAGCTCTGAGCTGGTCTTGCTTTTAAAGTACCTGCTCATGGACCTGTTATCCTTTTTATAAAAAGGCTGCTGATCTCCCAGCACAACCATTGCAAGCTAAGACCAGAAGCCCAGGCCTCTGGGAGTCTCTGAAACCTGAAACCTGGTTCTGCACTTCTGCTCTCTTGTTTTCCATCTCGAATTGTTACAATAAGTAGCTGTTAAGTTCTTGCTTCTGAAAGTAGCAAATCAGGATATGTGAACCCATTTCTATGGTTGTTATTTAAATAAGGTAGTACTGTCACCTTTGATTGACAGTATCGAAATCACCGACTTAGGTAACGAAGGTCTCAGTCTGCTCCTAACTGCTGACTGCTCTATGGCTGGCGTGGGAAACGTGTCTCGATTCTTCAGTCCCTGAGAGTAAATACTGCGATTTCCTGTGCAGGCCTGATGACCAAGGGCTACCTAATTCGCGCTGCCACTTAGAGATGTAATTATGTTTTGGAAATGTACATAGTCCAACAGAAGTGCCTCCCCTCCAAACAGGCAGTGCTGACTGAGGTCTGGCGCCCCGGTGTCTGGTTTAACAACACCCCCACACCCATATTCCAGCCGCAGCTGCTTTTCTGTACAGCAGGGGTCAGTGAACAAACCTGTTCTGTAAAAGGCCAGCTAGCACATAATCGCAGGACACCCGTGTCTCTGTCACGCATTTTTCTTTGGTGTTTTTCAGTTTGTGTCTTCTAAACAATCCTTTAACATTGCAAGGCCCGTATGTAGCTGGATCTGACCCGCAGGCCCCCGTTGCTGACCACTGGGACTCCATATTTTCAAGTCTGGGTAAACCCTGATGTGCAGCTGTGTTTCCTCGTGTCATTGGATTTGTGGCAACCTGATTCCACAAGTCCTTTCTGAGTTTGGACAGGTATTTTAGATCACGGTCTCAACAGTATTCTTCCACAACAGCACACATATTTTATAAAAAGAACTTGAAATGTAAATACTGTGTTTGTGCTGTTTTCCAAAATTGAAGTCTCATAAAAAGTTGTATTTGTCTGAGGCTTTGATTTTTAAATCTTTGGCGATTTACTGTTTTCCAGTCCAACATTCACTCGACTGACTGTATGGTGTTTCAGGCTCTGTACTGAATGCTACTAAAATTAGAGATCAGTGTCAGACCACACCAGAGGGTGTTGCTGTATAGGGGAGAATGGGTTCTAGATAAAATTTGTCATATGGAAAAATTTAGTGAGTTGTCTGAATGTCACTGTAAATGCAAAGAATTTATTCTAGAAAGGTTGTACAGAAATAAAGATTTATGTGTCACAGAGATGTCTCTAGTGACATGAATACAGTCCACACCCCACGAAGAATTGGGAAATGAGCTGGATAATAGAATCATAGGATATCCATAGGACCATTCATCTTGTAATTTGGAAGGGTCCTTGGGACAGGAACCTTGGAAGTTGATGAGTCAGTGGCCTTCTGAATTTTTGTTTGTTTGTTTGTTGAGACAGGGTTTCACCATGCAGCTCAGGCTGGCCTTGAATTCACTCTGTAGCCCAGGCTGGCCTCGAACTCACAGCGATCCTCCTGCCTTGGCCTCCCTCGTGCTGGGATGACAGGTGTGTGCAGCCACATTCCCTGCTCTTGAGAAGTTGTAAAGCTTGGGAACCATTCATTGAAACATAGTCTTGTGGAAGTCCAGTGTGTGCCTCAGTCCACTTGGCTACTGTAACAAAAACGTGAGATTGGGTGATTTATGAAGAACGGAAATTTATTCCACACAGTGCTGGAGGCTGGGAAGTCCAAGGTCAAGGCATGACAGGCTCCCCTGTCTGGTGGCGGATGACGCTCTGCTTCCAGGATGGCGCCTGGAACCTTGTGTCCACCGAGGGCGACATCTTGTCCTCACCTGGCAGCAGGGCCGAGCGCCCTGGGTCAAACTCTTAATAACAGCCCTGTCCTAACCATGGGAGCTCTGTCCCTGTGAATTCGTCACCACCTGGGCCCTGCCTCTCAATACCTTGATGTTGCTGATAAAGTCTGAGCAGGAATTTTGGAGGGAACAAAACAATCGCAGCATTGTGTGATTTGGAGGAAGGGAAACTTTATACTGCTGGACCCACAGCATGGAGCCTCAACCCCAGGACCTGCAGGCAGTTTTCAAAATGACCATGTGAACCAATCTGTGCTTTTGGTTGTTGTTGTTTTTGGTTTTTTTGAGGTAAGATTTCTATGTATTCCAGGCTGACCATGACCTTATGGCGCTCCTCCTGCCTCAGCCTCCCAAGTGCTGGAATTATAGGCATGTGCACCACCATGCCCAGCTCGAAGCCTTGCTTTTTATAACAGGGACACCCAGGCCAGGGGGACCTGACTTGCTCCAGGTCTCACGGCCATAAGGGGCAGAGGGGGGTTTGGAACCCAGATCTTCTCCTGTCCCCCTGGCTTGTGCGGTCCCCACATGGTGGTAGCATCCGTGGCTTGTCACTCCCCCTGCACCTGGATGCCTGCACAAGGCCTGCTGGGCTCAGCTTTCTCTGCTGAAAGGTGGGAGGCCTATTTTGAAACCATGGAATCTTCATTTCCACACACCGCCCTCCCCCACCCCCTCACCCCAGCAAGCGACCCTGACTTGGGCTGGCCCTTGAACCACACTTTGAGAGATTGATATTTAAAGCCATGTGCATATGTGAGAAGGGTTAGAGAAGGAAAGAAAGTAAAACTAAATTGAGAAAACCAGTCCTGGGGGTCTCCAAGATGTAAGTCTCCTTTTTGTTGTGTTTGAAGCTGAGGCAGGAGGATCGCTACAAGTTCCAGACCAGCCTGGGCTGCATAGCAAGATCCCGTCTTAAAAATAATTGAATGCCTCAAGAAAGGAGAAAAGCAGAAAAGGAAGAAGCTGGTGGTCCAAAATAAAAGCTAGAAAAATAACAATAAAATGAGAGTAGCAAGGACCAAATGCAGAACAGAGAAAAAATAAATGCGATAAAAATCAAAAGGTTTACTAGGTAATGTAAAACAGGACAACAGGGGGAAGGACACTCCTAGGGGAGGGACACCCCCATATCATCACTGCACACACAGTCAGTCACAAAAGTGCTATTTTGGGCCAGTCAGAAACTTGGTATTTTCAGTCCTTCATTTGAATCTGGTGCTGTTTGCAGGACCAATCAGAAGATGCTCTTTTTGACCCTTCATTTGCATATGGGCACAACCAATCAAAAGATCCCATTTCTGGTCCTTCATTTATATGTAACAGAAAGCCAAAAAGTTTTTGATTGGACAGTTTATGAATGGCATGACACCAAGTAAGTGTTTGATAGGATGCTGTCCCAAGGCCTTATTTGCATGACAGATACCTCAGGAACTGTGGCTACTACAAAAGATCCCTTTCCCTATCCTCTGGCCTCTGTGAGTCTTCACCAGCAGCTCTCGCTCTGCTGTTCTTTTCTGCCGTTGGTAAATGTACACCTTCCAGGCATGGTGGTGCACACCCATAATCAAAGCATTCGGGAGGCTGAGGCAGGAGGATCACGAGTTCATAGCCAACCTGGACTATATAGAGAGTTCTAGGCCAGCCTGGACTACATAGCAAGACCCTTTCTCAAAAAAACAAAAAAAAACAACTAAGGCTCAGGAAGACAGTTTCCACCAAGAACCAAGGGACAGGACCAGGCAGTTGGACTCCCCCTTCCTGGTTCCAGCTGAGAGAGGTTGGGAGTCAGCAGCATCTGGAGAGAAACAGCAGTGCCCCTTGGAGAAAGGAGAAAGAAGGAAGGGGCCGTAGTGGTGAACGCCTGTGGTCCCTGCACTCAGGAGGCAGAGGCAGGAGGGTCACTGCCAGTTCAAGACCAGCCTTCGCTACAGAGTGAAACCCTGTCTACAAAACAGAAGTGAACAAATTGAAAAACAAAAGTGAAACAAGACACATTTCTTTTCCTCTGCCCACCCCTTAGTACACACACACACACACACACAAACACAGGCAAAAAGATACCACTAATACTAAAGAAATTTTAATAAGGGAGACTACTACATTATTTACTGTGTATTAGTTATTTTGTGACACCTACACAAATTTCCAAAACTAAATGAAATGGAACATTTCTTAGAAAAGTTCCCAATACTATAACTGACCCCTGTAGAGGCAAAAGTCTAAAGTGACCAATTTCTTTCTTTTTTTTTTTTTTTTTTTTTCAGTGGGTACCGGGGGTCGACCTCAGGACCTCGTGCGCCAGCAGGCGCCCGTACTGCTGAGCGATATCACCGGCCCTTTCTTCGTATGTGGGTTCCGGGAGTCGAACTCAGGACCTCGTGCTTGCCAGGCAGGCTCTTACGCCACTGAGCCATCTCACCGGCCCAAAAATGACCAATTTCTATAGAAGAAACCAAGAAAACTATCCAGTGGCTGCTCCACATGAAGTCCCTGGGCTCTGCCAGTTCAGGGGATCCCACCAACACTTGGGGCTGAAGTGTTTAGGGCACAGAGACTGAAAGGAAATGGAAATGTTCTTAGGAAACAGTGACATCACCACCCAGTCCTGACCATGAAAGACACTTAAAAGGCCACCTCCTTTAGGGACATTAGGTGCAATCTCGAACAGACTCCAGTGCCACAGTAAGAAAACAATGGCCAAGTGGGATTAATCCAGGAAGGCAAAGACGGATTTAAACCAGGAAACAGGTTTAAATAATCTACCACTGGGCACCGTAGTGCATGCCTGTAATCTCAGCACTTGGGAGGCTGAGGCAGGAAGATCACCGCGTGTTTGAGGCCAGCCTGGGCTTCATAGTGAGTTCAGGGCCAGCCTGAACTATATTAAGCAAACTATTAAGCAACTATTTTGTCTCAAAAAACAAAACAAAAATAAGTAAATTAAGTCTACCATATTCATAGGCCTAAGGAAAAAAATGCACTATTATCTCTACAGATGCAGAAGAAACCTTTAACAGAATCCAACATTCATTTCCAAAATTCACCACGATGAATGCAATCATTATGTACTACAAACATCTATTAATAGAATTTTTAAAAATTTAATCCTGCACACATTTGTATTTTCAGCACTCCGGGAGACTGAGGCAGGAGGGTCCCAAGTTGAGGCCAAGTCTGGGAAAATTTGGGAGATCCTGTCTAAAAATAAACGTTTTCAAAAGGGCTGGGGATCTAGTGAGACCGCCTCAAAGAAAAGAAGGGGCGGCTGGGGATGCAGCTCAGAGCGACAGCCCTGGGTTCAACCCCGGTACCGCGAAAAATCATCTAGGTAGACTGCGGTACAAGGTTTTGGCAAAGCCCACTCTTCCTCTCTCAGTATCTCTCAATTCCTCCCAGTCTCAATCTCCTTCTCTCAGTCTCTCAATCTCCATCTCAATAATCTCTCCATTCTCTCAATCTGTTTCTCTCAATCTCTCCATTCTCTCAATCTGTTTCTCTCAATCTCTCCATTCTCTCAATCTGTTTCTCTCAATCTCTCCATTCTCTCAGTCTGTTTCTCTCAATCTCTCCATTCTCTCAATCTGTTTCTCTCAATCTCTCCATTCTCTCAATCTGTTTCTCTCAATCTCTCCATTCTCTCAATCTGTTTCTCTCAATCTCTGTTTCTCTCAACCTCAGTCTCTCTCAATCTCTCCATCTGTCTCTCTCAATCTTTCTGTCTCTCTCCGTCTCTCTCAATCTCTCCGTCTCTCTGTCTCTCTCAATCTCTCCGTCTCTCTCAATCTCCATCTCTCTCAATCTCTCTCAGTCTCTCTCAATCTCTCTCAATCTCTCCGTCTCTCTCCGTCTCTCTCAATCTCTCCGTCTCTCTCAATTCCCCATCTCTCTCAGTCTCTCTCAATCTCTCTGTCTCTCAATCTCTCCGTCTCTCTCAGTCTCTCTCAATCTCTCTCCGTCTCTCAATCTCTCCGTCTCTCTCCGTCTCTCTCAATCTCTCCGTCTCTCTCAATCTCTCTCTGTCTCAATCTCTCCGTCTCTCTCAATTCCCCATCTCTCTCAGTCTCTCTCAATCTCTCTCCGTCTCTCAATCTCTCCGTCTCTCTCAATCTCTCCCTCTCTCTGTCTCTCTCAATCTCTCTCCGTCTCTCTCCGTCTCTCCCAGGGTCTCTCAGCACCCCTTCTCTCGTCTCTCAACGTCTCTCCAGAGCTCTCCCCGTCTCTGTCGTCACGGGAAAGACATGGTGGGACGGGGCTGGGGCGAGCGGGCTGGACGACTGAGGAGGTTCGGGGGACGCTGGTGAGTTCTCCGTCCCAAGGCGGCGGTGTTTTCACGGGCTCGCAAGTGCCACGGCCCTGCGACTGTCACAACCGGAGACGGTGGCGCCCGACGGCACCGCGCCTCGCGCCCGCGCACCACGCGCTGCCAGAACCGCGCCGGGAGCGACCTCGAGCGCCCCGCCCAAGGGGGCGGAGCCTACCGGCCCTGCGCGCACGCGCCCGGCGTCCAGCCAATCAGCGCCGCGCCTGCGTCAGGCGCGCCAGCTCTTCTCCCGCGGAGCGCGAGTTTCCTCAGAGGCGGCGGCGGCGGCGAGGCGCGTGGGTGAGGCGGGAGCTGGCGTCGCCTCTGGGGCGCTGGAAACGGGGCTCGGCCGGGGACTTTCTCGGGGCTGGGAGGGGAAGGGTCTCTGCGGAGCTGGGCCCGTGAGGAAAAGGGTTGGGTGGCCGCCGCCGTTATTTGCGGCGCTGGGCCTTGAACCCGGGGCCTTCCCACGACCCGCAGCCCCAGCCCGTTGAACGCCGGTGCTGGCGAGACGGCGCCTCCTCCCGGTGCTGCGCGGGCGGGCGGGCTGCATCTGGAGAGCCTCCCGCCTCAGCCTCGGAGTGAGGAGACGGCAGGCTGCGCCTCCCGCCCCCCTTTAGATTGACAAATGCCAGTTTGTCATCTTCCGGTCTCACGCAGGAGGGAACCGCCACCGTGGAGCCGGCGTCCACGCGCGCCTGCTTGCTGTCTCGCCCGCGCTGTCCGGCGCGCGGGGGCGGCGTCTCCGGCATGGTGCCCTCCGGCAGGAAGCACCCCGGCAGGGCGGGCAAGGCGGGCAAGGCGGCGGCCGACGAGCAGCCCTCGAAGGCCTACGACTCGGAGAAGGACGAGCGCGAGCTGAGCGGCTCGGACGAGGAGGACGCGCCCGCAGGTCCTGGCGCCCGCGTCGCGCGCACCCCGACCCCCGGCGCGAGCGCGCCTGCCCGCGCAGCCTGGCGCGGAGCCGCCCCGTGACCCCGGCACTCGGGAGGCTGAGGCAGGAGGGCTCCACCGCGAGACCCTGTCTTAAAAAAAAATCCAGAACAAAGCAAAAACGTGTTGGCAAAATGCCCAAGACACCGAAATGAAGATACTGCTTCATTGAAATGTACCACGATCGCACACTTAATTCTGTTTCCCTTTTTCATTGTCAATACAGGAAAGGTTCCAGTAATTGATAAGCGTGGGAAGAAAAGGTCTTCTGCAGAAATACTTGAAGATATGGGGTAATGTGTTCAAAATAATTTCAAGAAAAATTCACTGTGTTTATCTAACAAGTATTATATGTAAAATGGTTGGCATGTAATATTTCTTCCAAACATGATGTTTTATGGATTCTTGAAGTTTGTTTTGTTTTGTTTGGCCTTTGCCATGCTGGGGTTGAATCTAGGGCCTTTGGCATGCTAGGCAGGCTACATCCTCAGTCTTAAAAGTTTTTTTAAATGTAATTTATTCACAGGGGTGAAGTACAGAATATGCTGGAAAAATTTGGAGGTATGTTTTTGGAGATACTTGTATTTAAATAAATTTGTTTTAAACTATTGTAATTTGTATAGTAGGAACTGTTAATCAGACTGTTATTTAATGTCTTGTTTTACATATGTATTTGTGATTGAGCTTCATAGCTTTCCCTGTTTACCTTTTCAGTGATATGAATGGGAATGGCTTGTAGACATGTGATTTTAACGGAATTTTAGAAGAAAAATAGATGTATAAAACATTTACATAATTGTACAGCTCCAGTATCCTTACTGAAAGGTAACTGGTAAATCCATAATAAAGGTATATGGTTAGCAAAGTATTAAAATTTTATAAAATACAGTACTTGTGGTAAAAAAAATCCTATAAAAACTCCATGGAAGTATTTAAAAGTGTTCTGAAATTTATCTAGATACATTAAAATGTTTGCTATCTTTGGTCTGTGTTTCTTCTAGTAAAAGATACGCTCAAAAGCATCTTTATATATATATATATATATATATATATATATATATATATATATATATTTTTTTTTTTTTTTTTTTTTTTTTTTTTTTTTCTCTTTTTTGTGGGTACCAGGGGTTGACCTCAGGACCTCGCACGCCAGCAGGCACCCGTGCCGCTGAGCGATATCACCGACCCTTTTTTCTTTTTTTTTTTTTTTTTTTGTGGGTACCGGGGGGGTCGACCTCAGGACCTCGCGCGCCAACAGGCACCCGTGCCGCTGAGCGATATCACCGGCCCCTTTTTCATATGTGGGTACCGGGAGTCGAACTCAGGACCTCACGCTTGCCAGGCAGGCACTTACGCTGCTGAGCCATCTCACCAGCCCCATCTTTATGTTTTTTACAAATCGTTTTCTTAGTCTTTGATATAATTATCCTTTTTGTGGGTTTTATATTATGAATTCTAAGAATAATTGAGCCAAGTGTGTTCTTCAGTTGAAGAGTATTTTATGAGTTTAGAAAAAGCCTTTATTGAAGTGTTTTCTCATGAGAAAATTAAAGTCTATCTTTGATGCTTTATTTATTGGCTCTTTTAAAAATCAGTCCATAAATTTAAAAATTATCTTCAGTTAGGAAAATCAGAATTGGGATAAGGTTGGGTATTTCTTATCCAAAATCTTTGGGATAAGAAATGTTTCAGGTTTTGGAGTTTTTTGGATCTCAGAATATTTGCAGAGACTTCACTGGTTGAGCATCCCTAGTCTGAAAGTCTAAAATCCTAAGTGCTCCCAAATATGAAATGTTTTGAGCGTGATATTGGGACTGTCTTAAAATTTAATGTTATGTGTCTTGGTAATATTATTGAATGAACTTTTTCCATATTTATATTTGCTTGAATATATGGGAACAAAATAATTTTCAACGTTAAATTTTAACGAATATTTATTTTCAACATAGCTGACATTAACAAGGCTCTCCTTGCCAAGAGAAAAAGACTAGAAATGTATACCAAGGCTTCTTTCAAATCCAGTAGCCAGAAAATTGAACATGTTTGGAAAACACAACAAGAACAAAGGTAAAGGTCACTGGTTTTTTATAGCTACATTTGTTTCATTTCTTAGTATATACAGGTACAAATTACTTAGGAAAATGACTGTCTTCTGTTTATTGGAGTCTTAGTAAGAATATATTTGGCTTAGCTGGGCATAAGAGTACATGCCTGTTATCCCAGCATTTAAGAGGCTGAGGCAGGAAGATCTTGAGTTGTTGGGGAGATACTTGTATTTAAATGTTTGTTTTAAACTATTGTAATTTGTATAGTTTGGTTTTGTTTTGGGGGGTTTTTTTGTGTTTTTTTGTTTTTTTTAGAATCTTGAGTTTGAAGCCAGCTTAGGGTACCTAGATCTGTCCAAAAAAAACAAAAAAAAAAAGAAGCAAGGAAAGGAGGGAAGGAGTGAGTAGAAAAGATACTTGGCTTGACGTTTCTGTAAGCAAGTGGTAAGAGTGGTTTTTGTTTGTTTGTTTTTGTGGGTACTGGGGGTCGACCTCAGGACCTTGCATGCCAGCAGGTGCCCGTGCCACTGAGCAATATCACTGGCCCCTTTTTCGTATGTGGGTTCCGGGAGTCGAACTCAGGACCTTGCGCTTGCCAGGCAGGCGATTATGCCGCTGAGCCATCTCACCAGCCCAAGATTGCTTTTTGAAGTAATAAGTGAGGTTTTTTGTTTTTAATTCTAAAGGTAATTTATATTCATTCTGAAAATACACTAGTAAAAGGTAAATGTTGTAGAAACTATTGTCTGATAGTTAACTATGTTTGACAATGTAGAAAAAGGTCGATTTTATATTATAAACTTTATATATTATAAAGTTTATTTTGTGTTGTACTTTGTATATTTATATTGTAAAATTTGTTTACTTTAGCTGACTTTATTCCTTTGTACAAAGTCATTGCCAAAATGGGGAAAAATTAAGCAAAATATTTCTATTTGGAAATTATTTAACCCATTTTTCATATCAGAATCTACATTAAGTAGGATACATAAAAATACACTCCTTGGAAATAAAACATATTTTCTGGGAAATTTACACAAATGATAAAACTTACTTGTCAAGAGGTAAAGCATATAAGACCTTTCTGTTAGCTTTTAGAAAAAGTACTTCTGGAATTGACGTAAATCTAACTTCTTAGTTTCCCCTCAGGATGTTTCAGCTGCTATTATTTCCTTCCTTTCTTACAGTATACAAATAGGTCAGATCGGTTTTGAATGTTTTTTCCTACTGTATGAAATGTCATAATATTCATTCCCATGTTTTACAGGCAGAAACTTAACCAAGAGTATTCTGAGCAGTTCCTGACTGTGTTTCAGCAGTGGGATACAGACCTGAAGAAAGCGGAGGAACAAGAAGAGAAACTGGTGGTTGGTATCGCTGTCGCTTCCTAATGAGTCTGTCCCGGCCAGGTTTCGGGAGGGGCTGGAAGGGAGCCACAGGGCAGGCGCACTCTACTCTGCAAAGCACAAAGCATGGGCATGTGCTGCCTGCATTGCTCGGGACTCTTACCCATTCAGGTGATGGAAATTTGCCAGAGGACAAAAGGAAGATTAGTGGCTTATAGAAAAGAAGTTGGGGGTAGTTTAGCTTGAGGCACAGCTAGAGGGGGACAGGGAAGGTTGCTTGTGTGGTCCCATTTCGGCCCTGTTGCCAGTTCTTAGTGGGTTCACTTAGTGCAGCGAGCAAGACAGTTCCTGAACTCCTGAACTCAGAGTAAATCAGTAACAGCAGTGGAGCGACAGTCCTCAGTGGCTGTGGCAGGAAACACTGCTTGAGGACTCTCACTGAGGGAGTTTACTGTCTGCCCGCTCCTGAACCAGTCACCGAAGTCAGAGAGTGGTTTATGCTTTGTTTTTTCTGTGAGGTGCTGGGGCTGGAACCCAGGGCAGGTGCTCTGCCACTGAGCTATGGATCCGGCTGAGAACATGCCTTACTCTTTGTGTCCACTCATGTTCCCTGTCCACCACCAGGGCAGGTGGCAGTCATCTCCACTTGGCTGTATAGCTGCACTAACTGCTCCTCCAGTGGTCCTTTCACCGTTGCTAATTATCAGACATTGTTTAGCTAAGAGCTGAGGTACTAGTCTGACCAAGTAACTCTGGGTTGGTGGATCAGCTCATGAAATATCCAAGGAAAGGCTCAGCAGCATGGGTGTACGAGTCTGCAGTTTAGGAGAGAGATGTGAGCTGAGGATGCGAAGTTGGGAATTCTCAGCCTGAAGAGTTTTTCAGCCACTAAGATGGGATGAGATCACCAAGGGTGGAGCTGTAGCTATAAGGGGGAAATCTAAGGACAGATCCCTGGGGCCCATCAATATTTAGAGCTCTGGGAGATGAGGGGAGCCAGGACAGGACCCTGAGAGTGTGGCCTGATCACAGGTGGACAGCAAAGCTCTGTAGGCTGAGCAAAGCCATTTAAGGAAAGGACCAGGCATGGTGGTGCACGCCTGTAATCCCAGTACTTGAGAGGCTGAAGCAAGAGGATCCCTGTGAGTTCAAGGCCAGCCTGGACTACATAGTAAGTTCAAGATCAGCCTGAACTATGTAGCAAGACCCTGTCTCAAAAAAACAAAACAAAAAGAATCAAAGGTTAATTCTGTCTCATGCTGCCTGCAGGCCAAGTAAGGTGAATCTGGCAATGTTGAAGTCACTGGTGTCCTGGATCAGAATAATTCTGATGGAAAAGTGTGAAATCTGTGTGAAAGTCTGATTAGAATGAATACTAGACAGAATGGGGAAGAAAGAAATGTGGTAGCCTGAGGAGAAAAGGAATACAGGGTCTTCTTTTAAAAAGAAGTAGCAGCATGTTTGTGTGCTGACAGGAATACCCCAGAGGGACAAATTTAAAGTATTAGGGACAGTTGCTGAATTCTTGAGAATAGATGGGACATGTGAAGAAGTTGGCCTTAGTAAGGAACAAGGATAGTTCATTCTTAGAAATAGGGGAGAAGATAGAGTGTACAAGTGCACACAGATGTGGGTAGGTGCAGATACAGTGATGGGAGACCGCCTCTGTATTCAGGACGTAAGGTCATCAGATGGTGAAGGCATTGCCCAGGGAGAGTAGCTAGAGAGGTGAACTGTCCAGGCTAGGGGTTTGGCTAAGTAAATATTCACAGCCGAGAAGAGGTGCAAGGAGTAATTATAATGATTAACCATCAGCATTAAACCTGGGAAAGAGGAAGGCTGGGTGTGGTGGTGCACGCTTGTAATCCCTGCACTCAGGAGGCTGAGGCAGGAGGATCGTTTGAGTTTGAGGCCAGCCTGGGCTATATAGCAAGACCCTGTCTCAAAAAAAAAAAAAAAAAAAAGGGGCCGGTGAGACGGCTCAGCGGCTTAAGCGCCTGCCTTGCAAGCGCGAAGGCCCGAGTTCGACTCCCGGATCCCACATACGAAAAAGGGGCCGGTGATATCGCTCAGCGGCACGGGTGCCTGTTGGTGCGCGAGGTCCTGAGGTCGACCCCCCGGTACCCACAAAAAAAAAAAAAAAAAAAAAAAAAAAAAAAAAGGAAAGTGAGGACAACAGGGGCAGGGATACAGTGAGAAGTAAGTAAAATGACCAGATTTTACTACCTGATAGGTTACTGAGCTGTGATACTAAAGAAAGCAAGCTAGGGGCCAGTGAGATGGCTCAGCGGCGTAAGCGCCTGCCTTGCAAGCGCGAGGGCCCGAGTTTGACTCCCGGTGCCCACATACGAAAAAAGGGCCGGTGATATCGCTCAGCAGTATGGGTGCCCACTGGCACACGAGGTCCTGAGGTCGACCCCCGGTACCCACAAAAAAAAAAAAGAAAAGAAAGAAAGCTGGAGTGACCAGGAGTAGTGGTTGAACCCTGGGACATAGGGAGAAACAGTATGTGTATTAGTTAGAGCCTGGACCCTGGAAACACACTGTGGGGATCAATCATGGTTTGAGCGGTGAAACTGTAGATTATTTACCTTTATGCTTCAGTCTCCTCAGCTACAAAAGGGACAGAGTACCTATCTCATGTAGTTGATTGGAAGATTAAATGAGTTCGTATCCATTTATTTTAAGAGGGTTCAGAAAAGCAGATGACAGTGTGAATATGTTTGCCATTATCAGTGTTACAGCAAGGTTATGTTATTGGCAATGGTAGGATGTAAGTGAATAGCTCAGGGTGGAGGACAAAATCATTGGTGGAAAATAGGTTAAGGACGTGAGAGACCACCATTATTGGAAGATCACCTCTGTGGGTATTGAAATTCCCAAGAAAAGACATGTCTTGAACATTAAGATTTCCTGCTCAGTGACATGGAAGATTATTATATTGCATATTAGTGGTAAACAAATTATCTAAAATAGGTCATAATAATTGTTAAAATGTTAAAAATACGAATTTAAAAACTATTCCTTTTGGGCCGGTGAGATGGCTCAGCGGCGTAAGCGCCTGCCCGGCAAGCGCAAGGGCCCGAGTTTGACTCCCGGAACCCACATACGAAAAAGGGGCCGGTGATATCGCTCAGCGGCACGGGCGCCTGCTGGCGTGCGAGGTCCTGAGGTCGACCCCCCGGTACCCACAAAAAAAAAAAAAAAAAAAAAAAAAAAAAAACTATTCCTTTTAAGTTTAGCATAGGGTTAGGATTACTTTTTGCTAATTTAAAACTTCAGGGCTGGGAATATAGCTCTGAGGTAGACTGCTTGCCTAGCATGTGTGAAGTCCTGGGTTTGATCCCCAGCATTGCCAGAAAAACAAAATTTTACCTAATTGTTATTAGATGTTTTTTTTAATATTTGTAGAGTATAATGCGACAACAACAAAAGGTTTTTCAACAGTCTAGAATTGTTCAGAACCAGCGACTGAAAACAGTTAAACAGTTGTATGAGCAGTACATAAAGGTATGTTATTCTTGTAAAATATAATGTACTTGTGGAAATAGTAGACACTTTTTTCCTTCCAAGTTTATGGAGAAAAAAATTTTGTTTATACACTTTATATTTTTAAATACTTTCTAATTCTAGAAACAAGAACAGAATTCACTATTTCTGACTTAAGTGATACAAATATATTTAGGATTCTAATATTTTCATGGATTATTCAAGATAGGAAATGGCAAATTGGTAATTTTACCTAAAAATGTACTTATCTTGCATTGAATCCATACTTTATTAACACTTAAGTCATCATTCTTTTCAACTTAGAATAGAGTCTGTAAATCATTTCTACATAACTCTTTTACTTGACTTTGTATCCCCAATGTTAGTTAAGTAGAAACCACTCAATTAAAATTATTGAATAATTCTATATTGTCAATCTTTACTTTTTGTTTTTTTGTTTCGTTTGTTTCTGAGACAGGTCAGCTATGTCGTCCAGGCTGGCCTTGAGCTCACTGTGTAGCCTAAGCTGCTCTTGAACTTGAGGCAATTCTCCTGCCTCAGCCTTCCCAGTGCTGGGATTATAGGTGTGTACCACCACACCTGGCTTTATATTTTCAAATGTTTACAGAAATATCTATGGCATATTTGCTTTTAGAATTGCTGCAGCAGGGCCAGTGATACAGCTCAGCGGCATAAGCATCTGCTTGGCAAGCGCGAGGTCCTGAGTTCGACTGCTGGTACCCACATTAAAAAAAAAAAAAAAAAAAAAAAGAGTTGCTGCAGCAACCAAAAATGACTTTATATGCCAAATTATAATCATAAAAGATAACCCAGAATATGATAGACAAGGATTAAAAATCTGTGGGTCGGGAATTATCTACTGAATATATGCATTTTACCAAATTGTGGTCTAAATAATAAAAGTTTTAAAATAAGTATTTTTAGGGCCGGTGAGAAGGCTCAGCGGCGAAAGCACCTGCCTTGCAAGCGCAAGGGCCCGAGTTCGACTCCCGGATCCCACATACGGAAAAGGGGCCGGTGATATCGCTCAGTGGCACGGGTGCCTGCTGGTGCGCGAGGTCCTGAGGTCGTCCCCCTGGTACCCACAAAAAAAAAAAAAAAAATTTTTTTAAAGAAATGTAAAATAATTTATATGAACATAAAAGTTATGTATTTATTTTTTGGTACCGGGAATTGAACTCGCAACCTTGTCCTTGCCAGGCAGTCATTGTGCCACTGAGCTATATCCCCGGCCCCATAAAAGTTATTTTTAAAAGCGTTTGCAAGTAGAGAACTTGCCAACTTGTTCTAATGCTCCCTGACAACTTTCTAAATGTTATCACTGGATGTCACCATTTAGGATAGGGACTAGAGCATAAACTCAGACCCCATCTCCTTATCTTTCACACTGAGTTATGAGAGTCTGTAACTTCACCTCTGTTGTGGTTCACGATTTAATTCCCACTGCTACTACCCTAGTTCAGGACCTCATTCTTTGCTTGTACTATTACAATTCCTGGATTTTCTATGTCCAGTCCAATCTTTATAGATCTGCCATGTTATCTTTCTATAGTACATCTTTTTCCTCCTGAAAAATTTATCAGTAGCTTCTCATTCTGCATTGTTAGGTATCTGATATTCCCCATGATATGACTGTAAACTTTACTTACTACACCTGCCCATCACTCCCAGCCCTCTCCATAACTGCTTCCTCTGAACTCACTGGCTACTTCATGCTTTTGCTCATGCTTGTCCTTTAGATTACTTTTAATTTCTTTTTATTTATTGCAACTCTGTTCTTTTGCCAACTACATTGGAATTAATCCCCATAACCCCCATTTTCTTTCATATAGCCACAGAAAGCTGTGTTTCCATTCCTTTTGCAAAGTTTTGTGTTTTGTTTGTTTGTATGTTTCTTCTTATTGGAGTAAGGAGGCAATTGTGTATTATTCTTTAATTTCTCCACAGCACTTAATATATTACTTTTATATAATAAGCACTAGAATAATGATTTGTTGAAGAAGAGTAAAGATTTAAAGCATAAATTTCTGTTTTTCATAACTTGAAGAGGTCATACAGATCATTTTATTTCCACTGCTCAATTCATGTCTCATTGACTATTATAGGAGATTATAACCTGATGTTTGGGAAACTTAGAAAATTTCAAAATTATGGTACTTACTGATGGTTCTTCAATCTAGTCTTTTTTTTTTTTCTTCTTTAACACTTGATAAATCCATTGCTTCAAGTGAAGTGTTATACTATTGTACATTCTATAATTATATGTGGTTCATGTGTTATAAATTTTGCTTCTTTATAGTAGGAATTTATTTATTTATTTATTTCCTTTATGTGGGTACCGGGAGTCGAAATCAGGACCTCGTGCTTGCCAGGCAGGCGCTTATGCCGCTAAACTACCTCACCGGCCCTATAGTAGGAATTTTTGTCTTCATGTATTACTCATTTTTTTACTTGGAATAAATAATGGGCATTATTTGAATATTTAAAAAGTTCTTTTGGAAATTTTTACATTTAGAACTTGAGATGAAAAGTTATGGCTTATAGGGCTGGTGAGATGGCTCAGCGGCATAAGCGCCTGCCTGGCAAGCGCAAGGGCCTGAGTTCGACTCCCGAAACCCATATACGAGAAAAGGGCCGGTGACATCACTCAGCGGCATGGGCGCCTGCTGGCGCACGAGGTCCTGAGGTTGACCCCCGGTACCCACAAAAAAAAAAAAAAAAAAGAAAGAAAAGTTATGGCTTATAACTGAATGAGCCTTTTGTGTTTTAGAGTTTGGAGGACTTAGAGAAGAATCACGATAATCTACTTAGTGGTACACAAAGTGAACTTAAAAAAGAAATGGCTATGTTGCAAAAGAAGATTATGATGGAAACTGTAAGTCTTTATATTTCAAATTTAAAACATCAGGATTAATGTCAGCACTGAAAGATTTTATTTGCTGAAATAGGTATAACAGTTAACTGAGAATTAAACAAATGTTTACTGTCTCCTCTGAAACAGCAGCAGCAAGAGATGGCAAGTGTTCGCAAGTCTCTTCAGTCCATGTTACTCTGATGACTCTTTGGAGACAGAACTTGAACCTAAGTGATGTGACACAATTGTATCATTAGCTAAGAGACACTGAAGTCTTTAGAGTAGCTTACAAATTCTAGTAAAATTCAAAATCTTTAGTTATAGAAGTTCTAGTTTAAATTATAACATCTTTAATCGTTATCATGTTTAAGTGTAAGACCTCCCTTTCTGTTTACTTCCAAATAAAATCCAGTTATGTGAGGAGCAGCTATTCCTAAACTATATGTAACAAGCTTTCAGCTCTTCAGTTGTAATAGTGAATTTTTCTAACACTGTCTATTATAAACTTTTGTCAATAAAGAATATTCAAATTTAGGTTTTGGCTTTAGTGTATCTCTGTCCATCCCTAAACATACAAAGAACAAGTTACATTGTTTTGGGGTTGAGTGGCAGTGGGGCTGGGGTTGGGTTGGGTTTTGAGACAGGGTCTTGCTATGTTGCCAAGGCTCATCTCAAATTCCTGATCTCAAATGATTCTCCTGCCTCAGCCTGCTGAGCAGCTGAGATCATAGGTATGTGCCACCACACCCAGCTTACATTATTCTTTAAAAAAAACTTATATATACACCTTTTTCTGTATATTAATTAAATTACACAGCCAATTCTAATGAAAATAAGATTTCAAAAGAAAATCTGTTGACTTAGAAAATTTATTAAAAGAGCTTAAAGTTTGTACCCAGAAATAAAACTGAACAAGATTTATAAATACTAGTTTAAAGATATGGATTTACAAATATGTCATTTCTATAAAGACATCAAAATACCCTATAATCAGGGTTAGTCTGCAGTTAAGTGACCCATGTCTTTGTAATGACAAGGAGTATCGTGACACAGCTAAGACGGTGTAAGCACGTCACATCTGTCTTCAAAGAAAGATTACCTTGAACCTTTTCTGTCTTAATACTCAGTAAATAAACACGAGTCTCATTTTTCACATTTCAACAGTTAACTTTTACACTTTTTAAAAATGTGCACTTAATACAGAAAAACATGAAACATTTGATTAATAAGTGAAACTGGTTCAACATTTGTTTGAAAACAAGTCAGTTAAGCTTAATTTATTGAAATTACTTTGAACCATTCAGAAAAAAAAAAAAAATCCCCATTACCAGGAAATGATTTCCTCCTGTCTTTCCATATTTTAAGTTTTAATATTTGCCTCTAAAATCCACTCAACTTTCAAGGTTTTTCAAGTTTTAAAAACAAGTCTAGGGAGTGTGTGTGTGTGTGTGTGTGTGTGTGTGTGTGTGTGTGTGTCAGTGGGGACTGATTCTAGGGAGTGCTGAGCTATATCCCCATCCATTTGTTTTGAGGCAGGGTCTTGCTAAATTGTCCAGGCTGTCCTTGAACTTGTGATCCTCCTGCCTCAGCCTCTTTGTAGCTGAGCTAACAAGTGTGCACCACCATTCCCAGCTCAGTTCTCTCCTTTTTTTATAGCTGATAATGTATTCAGGAAGAAATTAGTCTTGGCAAATATTTGACATTAAAGAGGGCTGTTTGTGCTGGGCATGGTGGCACACACCTATAATTACAGCTGCTCTGGAGGCAAGAGAATCTCAAGTTTGGGCCCAGCCCATTTTAGCAATACCCTATCTCAAAATTTAAAAAAGAGGGCTGGGTATGTAGCTCAGCACTCCTGGGTTCAATCCCCAATACTCATGGCTATAAAAAACTCAAAAACCTTTCTTTCTTAGTTTTTTCCCTCCTTTTGGTGATGCTGGGGATTGCCTGTACTAAGCTGTGCTTCTCTACTCTTCCATGCACTATGGCCCCAGGCTCAGAACAGAAATCGTAAGTCCTAGGTGTACGGCTGCCACAGTCCTACCTGAGAAGTTCACCAATAATGGGAGGAAATACGTACCCCTGGTCTCGTCTCTGTGCTTAATTCACTGAAGCGCATTTTTGCCTTTTAAGGAATGTCAGTTCCACTGTTTTTCTTTTGATATGCCTTTCTCTCGCTTAGTGGACGTATAGTCACCTGTCCGTCCCTCCTTTATTTTCTGATTATCTCATCATATGGCCTATGGAACTACGGTGTCGAGTTAGAAACAGGCTCAAACAGGGTGTCAAGGTTTGTCTCCCCAAGATCTCTGTGATAACACTGCATTTATAAAGCGCAACCCAAATATTCCCAACTGTGCCCGGGACAGTGAGAAGGACTAATGTGCCAGCAGCTGGCACTTCTCATCACCTGGTACTCGATGGGGGTGGCATTTTCACCATCTTTTTATGGGTTACTGTCCTACTTGTCAACTGATTTAGCTACTATCCAGTTTTTCATTAAGGGAAGATTTAATGTCCACCTTTTCGTGGCAATGAAATTTTAACTATCAAGGAACAAGTTACTCTCTATATAGTCTTGAGATTTTCTGAGTTAGCATAACAAATTCCTTTTACTAGAGACAAATTATAAAAACTAGAGTTCTTAAATTCCAGTTTCTACACTAAAGCAAGTACTTCCTTTCCCACCACGGTAATTAGCACACCTCGTGGGAAACGGCTCGGAGGATCCGCCTCTCCGCTGCTCTGCGACGGTATCATAAACCATGCACTTCGCAGTTGTATGAGTTCACTGCGATTTTATTGTCACCCTCAAGATGGCTAAAGTCATCTAAGTTCTGAATTTTTATGTACTCTGGCAGGGTCTGATGAGTATTTTTAAACACAAGAGACACATTTAGAACTATGGGGTACAATGCTTTTCTGTCCTGAGGGCTGAAATGTTCGGTCTTGTCTCTGATGAGTTTACAGACTGTTGCTCTAACACCTGTGACCAAAATGTGGGTGATGCATCATGAGGCTTCGCTACTCAACAGACACAAGGGCATCTGCAGGACTCGTTCCTAGCAAATAGCACCTGGTCTGACAGCATCCCACCGCCTGCTGGGGCTTCCTCCTCGCCTAGGCTCCCCTAACTGCTCCTCTCTTCCTCGGGCTATTAGTCAACATGCTTGTGAACCTGTTCAGGTGCCTGGTGACAGGAAATCTTGAAGATACTTAGGTGCAGGTGTCTTGAGATTTGTAGGCACAAAGCACTGAAGTACAGCAGCATGTCAAGTGAAGCAACGACCTTTGGAAGTGAAACAGGCAACGCATTACGGTCTACCTTCTCGGAGCTTGCAGCTTTTTTCTGCACCCCACCCCCATCTCAGATGTTCCCAACCTAAAATTCCAAATGGCAAACACTGCACTTTAGAGTGCTTTCATGTGTTAGTGGGGACCTCATTACAGCCTTCCGGAATACGCAGGAATTTCAGCTACTCCGGCTGAGGCTCGGAGAGGTAAAGGAACCAGAGTGGAAAGCTCGAGTGCGGAGCTGAGGTCTTCTGACTTCCGCCTTTCTGCTAGGTGACAAGACACGAGTTTCCCACGAGAAGGGCTGCCCGTCCCTGTCTGAGAAAGAGCGCTCTCCTCTGGGCACTGTTTACCCTCTGAGGCTGGCTGTGAGAATGCAGAAGGTATGGAAAAGGCACCGTTGTGGAGGAATTAACTGCTTCCTTCAGAAAGGGAGCCCCGGGAATAAAGCCCCGCGCTGTGCCTGGGAGGGAGTAATATATGATCTGATATTTGTTAAAAACAAATCAGAAAAGTACTTACCATTGCTATCCACAGAACAACATATACATCTACAAAATTGTTAAAGTACTGGTCTAAAAACAAAAGGACCCAGGGGAAAGTCCCCTGTCACCATGGGAAAAGCTCCCTGTCAGTCACCAGTTGGGTCCTTTTCTCTCTGAGGAAGGCGCTTCCATAAGGAAAAAGAAAAATTGAGTGGGGCTTCCTTAGTCCACCAGTCTCAGTCACTAGTGCAAACCAGGCCCACCACTCTCTACAAAACAAGCGCTGCAGTTCTGAACACCTGCCATTTTAATTATGTTAATTCCATTTGGTAACACACATGCCAGGGTCTCGCTATGTAGTCCAGGCTGACCTTGAACACGCAGCAATCCTCCTGCCTCAGCCTCTCTAGTGCTGGCATTATAGGCGTGCACCACCATACCCAGCTAATGTTCCATTATCTAATTTTGTGACTGAAGTGTTATCTAGTAATGAGTTTCTTAGATGACTAGTGTTTCTCTTAAGTACCATATTCTGTATTTCATAATCATTTTGAATAGAAATGAATGTACAGGGCTGGGGATATAGTTCGGTGGCATGGCACCTGCCTGGCAAACGCAAGGTCCTGAGTTCGATTCCCGGTACCAAAAAAAAAAAAAAAAAAGAAATGAATGTACATATTATCCACACCCTTGCTTAAGCAGGATACAGTCAATGAGAATCTAACCTTTGTGACAGGCATCATTATTAAAACAAAGATGATATCATCAAGGGGAACACACATACACAGGGCTGCTTACATCTAGCTTAAAATGGTCTCAGAATCCAGCTCTGTTTTCTCAGTATGAGCTGACGGCTTTTCATGCAGTAAGTGCGCACCATCTGCTAGCATTAACCCCATTCGTTAATGTTTTACCTGCTATAATCAGGATAATTTTATTTATTTATTTTTTGTTTGTTTTTTTGAGACAAGGTCTTGCTCTGTAGTCCAGGCTGGCCTTGAACTCGTGGCAATCCTTCTGCCTCAGCCTCCCGAGTGCTGGGATTACAGGTGTGTGCCACCATGCCCAGCTGGGGATAATTTTAATAAGCTTGATTAAGAGCAGTCAGGTTCCTTTGGGCAGTACTTTTTAAGTACAAAGCTGTCTTCCCAAGGATCTAGGCCATTGGAAGCCTGATCACCACGTACACTGACTTTTTACACACAATACAAAATGATTCACAGCTTAAAAGAAGTGATTTTAAATATTCAGAAACATTTACTGTAAAGACTAAATATTGAGACAACTGATGTCTGAGATGGCTATTAAACATAATATGATCTGATATTTGTTAAAAACAAAAATCAGAAAAGTACTTACCATTGCTATCCACAGAACAACATATTCATCTACAAAATTGTTAAAGTACTGGTCTAAAAACAAAAGGCCTGGCCCGATAAAGACAGTGTCTTGAAGATGCAGCTCACTTTTGGTCATGTGAGCTATCTATAAAAAAGGAAACAAAGTCAGGTCACTATTAAGTTTTAAATATTTTATTTTCAGAAGAGAATTATGACTTTAATTTACTATTTAAGACAAAGAGACCATTTAATCTCACATTTTATCTGGGAATACTTATCTGTGTCTTCCAAATTCATGATCGAGTAGCTTATTAAAATTTGCAGTGTTTAAATTTCTTAATAATCAGGAATGTGCAATTGATAATTAGAGCCTAGCGAGTAACTGCAAGACCTGCGCGTAACAATCACCCACATCGCTGCCTCGCTTAGAGCCCAGAGGGCTGTTCCCTGGGCTGCGATGACCAGAGGAAAACCTGCAGCGTAGGAAATCATCTCCGGCTCTGGTCTGAGGACGAGGTGCAACATCTGCACCACAAATTGTGCGAGTTTCTTACCACCACTTTCTGTGCAACTTTAGCGAAGACACACCCGAACATTAGGGTGTAAAGACACGGGTGCTTTTCAAACAGGTTCGTGGCTGACTTTTTATAGATCATTATTGCCAGGATAATAATCAGTCCTATGTGGAGTCCAGGCGACAGCACGCTCGTGCCCTACGGATAAAGCAGAAATCGCATTTTCGCCACACAGTTGTGACGAGGCAAACGTTTTCCACACGTCTATTTTATCGAGGAGCTGCAGCCTTAAAGCACAGAAACCTTATGTCGCCTCTCAAATTCCAGAGCCTAGGGCGACACAGATGGGACACAGCCGGTGTCTGAGTTCCATGTTTTAGGTGCAAATATTTTAAACTAGTAAACTACAAATTCACATTATGATTTATTGTGTATCAACTTGCACCGTGTCAACGCCCATGCGTTAACGCTCGGGCTGTAACTTGCTTTTGTTGTTGTTGTTGTTGGAGTCAGGGTCTCACTACATAGTTCAGGCTGGCCTCGAACTCGCTGTGTAGCCCAGGCTGCCCTTGAACTTGCTTGATCCTCCTGCCTCAGCCTCCTGAGTGTTGGGATCACACGTGTGCGCCACCACACCCGGAGATATTATAATAGCTCTTTTAAGCATATCTTGGAGAAATTTCAATATAATTTACTTTCTGAGTAATAAACTGCCCATACGTGAAACCTCTGAACTTTGGCAGCTCTCTATCATTCAGTCAGGACCTTATTCCCTACTCTCCCTCCTCTCCCCTATTAGCTCAAAGCACAAAATGCATGCAAGATAACACAGGGGAACTCCTGACTGTGTACAATAATGACACAATGAGTGATTAAATGAAATCGCACGCCACCAGCCTGTGGAAATATAAAAAAAATGTTTAAAATAAAATAAAATGCTTTTGTGCTGTGTGCCTAAAATGAATTCTGTAGGATATTTAGAGCCAGGTGTGGTGGCACATGCCTATAATCCCAGCACTCAGGAGGCTGAGGCGGGAGGATCACTGAGTTCAAGGCTGGTGTGGGCAACATAAGGAGACCCTGTCTCAAAAGACCAAAACAACCAAACAAAGAAAAACCACCAGCACCACCAGCACCACCAAGATGTTTAGTTTCCATCCCCATGCATAAGCTTTGCCTATTTTCATTTCTCTCCATGGCTGGTGATAAGATTTACCATAAGCAAATCCTTAACAGTGACAAGCACTATGCTTACTGCTATAGTGGATCCGTTCTTGCCGACACCACCGTGCAGAATGACGTGGAAATAATTTGAACAGGAAAATACTGCTCCACCTACTACTCCAAGGACTGGAAAGATCTTCAATCTTATTTCTAGAACAGGTATCTTCAGGGGCAAAGGAAAGAAATCATTAAGAAAACAATTTCTCTTCCTGTTCAATCACAAAGAAACATACGGTACAGCCCTGTCCAACAAGCTATCCTTTTTCTTGTAATCAAAATTAGAAGTGGTTGACTCGTTTCTGAAACGGCTTCACAAAGTAAAAAATGAGTCTAAATCAGCTTAGTCTACTTCTGTAATTGTGATTAAATATGTAATCTCAAAAGCCTCCGTCCAACGCGAACACGAAAAAGGGTAGTTCTTCGCAGGAAAGGCAGAGCCACGGCGGCGCCGTGACTGCGCCTGACAGCATGACGTGAGTTCGTGCAAAACCGCGTGCGGCGGTGGCCGGGCCTCGAGCTCCGCCGGGTATTTACCTGCTGGTCAGCTGTGCTCGAGAAGCATCCAGGGCAGCAGAGGATTTAAAGAACAGTAGCAGTGAATTGCCGGAAGGGTTAGGCTGTTGCATTTCGAAAACAGACTTCAAAAGATCACACCAGAATGTGTTCAATGTGGAAAACCTACATCGAAAAGAACTATTCCTCACTGGCGAGAATGAGCAGATGCGCTGTCCTCCTATGACACTGCCAGAAGTGAGGCCAATTTAAGACGACCCCGTGTGACTTAACACAGCACACGCACGACCGTCCCATCAGGCGGCTGGTGCCACTGGGATACAATGGGTGTGACCACCGTTATCGGTCTTTTTCTAATAAAATCAATAAAGTCTACAAGTGGACCGAATCTAGTGAGTCGGCTGAATTTGAATAGTTACTGCCCAACATAAATATTAACACTATTCATACCAATTTAAAAATTATCACAACAATCAACAAATTTATTTCATTAAATTAAAGGAAATGTATTTATATTTGTGAATGGTTTATCAATAATTAATTCTCTCAATCTTAACGTGGGAGTCTTGTGAGCACCCCGTTGCTGGTGTCGATGGTATGCACTGGCAGCTGCTGTACCCGCATTAGCTGTGTTACAATTCTTTACAGCATCCCAGTGTCCTCCTTTAGGAATGTAACACGCTCACATCCGGTCTGCTAAATCAACGCCTTTCTTCGCATGACTGTAATCAGAGACCTGGAGAAGCGGCACACACTGCCCGAGGGGACAGGTACGCCTGTGGCGGGGTGGCTCCAGCCAGGGAGCCCTCGGACTCAAACCAGAGCTGCAGCAGCGAGACAGCGCTTCGTGCTCAGGCCCAGAGGCACCGGCTTCGTGCCCGCAGCGGGCTGCGCGCCTGTGGAGCGGAGCCCGACTCCGCCGTCTGCGCTCCCTGAGGCCGGGGGGCCACCACGACCTCTGAGGGTGCTCGAGTCACCTGGAGCCCATTCTCCGGCCGGCGCTCGGCAGCTCTGACGCTGTGTGCCCAGGGAGACCTCTACGTTTGGAGCCAGTACAGTTCCCGCCCACTTCTGTCACCTCCCCACACAGCCTTCCCCCGTGTCCACGCCCCATGGGGACGTCTGTCACAATCGATGGCCCAACACTGACACCTTGTTACCACCCGAACTTCAGAGCTGACCCTCTGGCCTACCTTCCCTGCATTCGTACATCTACGACACATGCCCAACATTAGGCTGTCACATGAGACAGCGTCACTGTCCTAAGAGTGCCCCACCAGGGACCACTGCAACCGAGGATCTGTCACTTTTCCCGAGTTTTCCATGGCTGGAGCCGCACAGCATGTGCCTTTGGCAACGGGCTTCCTGCCTTCGCCATTTGCCTCGAAGTCCCCTGGGCCTGGTGATCTGAAGAAGCCACTAGAGGCGCCGGCGCCAGGGCTTCCGTCCTCGGGAAGCACCGGGCAGCCGGCCGCCGGGGCACCGCGCGGTCTCCCCGAAGCCCGCGGCGTCTGCGGTCCGGCCGCCTAAGCTCAGCTCCAGGACCTCCCTCACCTCCGCGGCTCCTTCGCTACACGGAGCCCGGCGGCCCGGCGGGCGGTGCGGGGACAGGTGCTGAGTGAACGTCAGCTGTCGGCCGCTGCTTTTCTTTTCCTCAACCTGAAGCATGTGACGCTGTCAGTGAGCCAGGCCCGGGGCGTGGTGACAGAGCCACTGGTTTCCTGTAAGTTTCTTCCTATGAAAACTCGAGTTTGTGACAGTGGCCTCCTAAAAGCCCCCGCGTACCAGAGTCCTGAGGGACCTGACCAAGTGGAAAGCAGAACGAGACCCCAGATTTTACAAGGAGTCACCACCGAGCTAAATCCGGGGGATACGTTCTGAATGTTTCCTACAATTTGTAACAAAATGCCTATCTTACGAGGTACACGATAGCCTGGAGGAGAGCATTTCTGTGCTCTCCCGCTTTCGGGGAAGCAGGCCCTTTTCCTTTACGCAGTAAAACACTGACGCGCAGAAGAAGACACGCCGTTCCGAGGTGCACATGTAGGACGGTAAGGTCATAAAACAAAGGCAGAGGGTTAAGAAATGGGGTGAATACTAAACACAACGCCGAGAAGTCCTGAAGAAAATTAACAACACAACAGTTTCTGCTAAATATTTAAGAAGTCCCCGAACTGTGACCTGAACTACTTGGATTTACCGTGTAGTCCCACATGGCTGCTCCTCCGAATGTGGACAAGATGAACACGATCACTAAGGCCACCTGGATCTCGGTCACATCCACTCTGCAGAGGGAGGGCGGGGACAGGCAAGACGCCGGTGAACAAAATTCCTGAACACGCGCGTTCCCCATGTGTCAAAACACTGAAGACGTGAAAACCTCCACAGCCTCGATTTAGCTTTACCTGTACTTGCCACATAAAATCTTTTTTCTTTCTTAGTTTTTTGAGACTGGATCTCGCTATATAGTACAGGCTGGCTTTAAACTCACTATGTAGCCCAGGCTGGCCTTGAACTCTCGGTTATCCTCCTGCCTCAGCCTCCCAAGTCCTGGGATTACAGGCGTGCGCTACCACGCCCAGCTGATTTAGGGCAAATTCTTAAACAGTCCTAAGTCTACTTCACTTATAAATAGGGAAAGCTCCAACAGCTTTTCTAATAGTCTTTTCTAACAGACTTTTCTTCTAGAGTCTAATAGATTTTTCTAATAGACTTATTAATAGACATTTCTTACTATTAGTAACTATAGTCAGTATATAGTTTAATATAGTCACTTACTAATAGTCACTATAATTTTTTTGGCTCCACAGTTATTTTTACCCTAAAATATAAACATGTTCACATTTTCTCAAAAAAAGCAGCAGTCAAACATGAGTCGCTCTTGTCTTCCACTCGGCCTGTCCTGAACTTCCTCCTGGCTGGAATATGCTGTGGGCCTCCCTACGGGCTGGACTTTGCCTCCACTATTCTGTTAAGATTGTTTAAACAGTGATTGTGAATTTGTCAAATCTAGGCTACAGCTAATTCTCCTGAGAAACTTCTTTGTGACATTTTAATCTGGACCACGTCCTCTCTCTTGGAATGGTTTGCTAGATTTTTATTCACCCCGAGCTTGCTGCTGGCCTTCGTGCCTTCCTGTAGAGCCCTCCCAGCTCCTTCCTGGTCTGCTTCCTCTCCGGAACCCTAAATGATGTCTCCAGAATTCTGCCTGCAATTTTCTATTCCCAGAAGAGTTCTGTCTTGCTTAAGACTACCACCTATATGTTAATGACCCTAAATCCACATCTCTGATCTATGTCTTTTTTCCTGACCTCCACTTTTTTTGTTGTTGTTGGTTTTGCTTGGTTTTAGTTTGGTCTTTGGTTTTTTGAGACAGGGTCGGCCCATATAGTTCAGGCTGCCTTTGAATTCATTATGTAGCCCAGGCTAGTCTCCAACTCACACCGACCCTCCTGACTCAGCCTCCTGAGTGCTGAGTGTGCGCCTCCTGAGTGCTGAGTGTGCGCCACTGAGCCTGGCTTTCCTGGTGACTGGGGAAAAGGCTAACCCATCGTGTAGCTTTACAAGCACTTTGACACGACTTCCCCAATGTCTACCACAGCTAAGAGTCTCGCCAACCTGCTGCTGGTGACTAACGGGGGGGTCCTTTTTCGACACCTGATAATTTGACCCAAAGGACTTCAGACTCTATGGCACATTATTTTATTATGTCCACCAAATGCCGCTTATTTAGTTTTTACTTTTTATTATTATTATTATTTTTAGACAGGGTCTTGCAGTTCAGGCTGGCCTTGAACTTGCTATGTGGCCCAGGCTGGCCTCAAACTCACGGCAATCCTCCTGCCTCAGCCTCCCAAGTGCTGGAATGACAGGCATGCACCACCACGCCTGGGGCTTATTTAGTTGTGCATAGCTTTTTTCTCTATTATTCGGGTCCCTTATTTTTCTGTTTTTCTTGTTTGCTGTAAACGGGCTACTGAGGTAGAGAAGGAGAGAAGAAAAGTAAAGTCACTGTCATACAGTCGAGCGGCTGAAAGGCTCGAGGCACAGCACTGGTGAGGACAGAGACTCGGTGATGGACAGAGGCGCGGTCTGCGGGGGGCTCGGTTAAGGTTCTAGACGGACACGCAGGAGACACACTTACTTTCCAAACCGCAACATGCCCGACACGTAGGTCTGCCAGTGCGCACAATAGAACAGGAACATTCCGATGAAGGAACAGAAAAACAGCCAGTCAGGGTGCGTCCCTAAGCGCACAGCGATGCAGGCGCCTACGGCCATCAGCACTGAAAGGAGGAGGACAAAGACACCGCATGAGATCACTGTTTTAGGGGATATAACTGTGGCATTAAAATAAATACTTTAAAAAATGAATTCTTAAGGCAGGCGTGGTGGCGCACTCCTGTCATGCCAGCACTTGTGAGGCTGAGGCAGGAGGACTGCAGCGAGTTTGAGGCCAGCCGGGGTTACGCAGTGAGTTCAAAGACAGCCTGTGCTACTCAGCGAGACCCTGTCTCAAAAACCAAAAACAAAACAACTCAAATGAATTCTGGAACTTACTTTCTAAACCCACAATGGTTCCCAAATGTACCCTTCTGCACAAACTGACCACGCAGAGTATGCGGCTTGTTTTGGTTTTGAAGCTGCCGGGGGGTTGCAACTGTCCTGGCTTACCCGATGAAAGAGAGTCGCAGCCATGGTCAAACAGCTCCCCCAGCGGCGAGCAGGAGTTGGTTCTCCGGGCTTGCTTCCCGTCCACGGCGTCCAGGGACTGGTAGGTGAAGAGGCCCAGCGCACACAGGAGGTAGGCCCAGGCCGGCGCCTAGAAACCAGAGGCCGCTGCTGAAGGACCGCTTCTCTCCTTTTCCTTCTTTCTGTTAGTGCCACTGGTGAGTGAACCCAGGGAGGTTGTGCTGAGCTACACCCCCAACCCTTTTGTGTGTGTGTGTGTGGGTACCAGGAGTCGAACTCAGGACCTCGTGTGCCAGCAGGCGCCTGTGCCACTGAGCGATATCACCGGCCCTTTTTCGTATGTGGGCACCGGGAGTCGAACTCGGGCCCTCGCGCTTGCCAGGCAGGTGCTTACGCCGCTGAGCCATCTCACCAGCCCCCCCAAACCTTTTTAAAAGATGGATTTCATTTTTTCTTTTGAGATAGGGTCTCAGCCTGGCCTCAAACTTGTGATCCTCCTGCCTCAGCCTCCTGGGCAGCTGTTATCTCAGGCATGGGTTACCGTGACAGGCATATTACCCTCCTCTTACAGATATGAATCAAACAGAAAAATGGAATTAGTCCAAAGCAGTGGTGGCGACCCATGGCACACGTGCCACAGCAGGCTGTTTGTATCACTGAAAGCTCTAAGAGGTTCACCACCCCTGGTCCAGAGCCAGCGGGGTGGAGGGTCACAGACACTCCTCTAAAGAGGGACACGGTTAAACGGCCAAGCGGCGCTGGGGCCCTGACTGGATTCCTAGTCCACAGGTCTCCTGCTACAGCACCAGCTGCGCCTGGCACAGGTGTGACGTTACTCAGGAAGCCCTAGGCTGGGTGTGGGAGCGCACACCTGGGATCCCCGCACTCTGGGAGGCTGAGGCAGGAGGAAGGCGAGTTTGTGCCCAGCCTGGGCAACTCAGTGACTCAGTGAGACCCTGTCTCAAAATAAAGAATTTTTTTTTTTTTTTTTTTGTGGGTACCGGGGGGTCGACCTCAGGACCTCGCACGCCAGCAGGCGCCCGTGCCGCTGAGCGATATCACCGGCCCCTTTTTCGTATGTGGGATCCGGGAGTCGAACTCGGGCCCTCGCGCTTGCCCGGCAGGCGCTTACGCTGCGGAGCCATCTCACCGGCCCAAAATAAAGAATTTTTAAAAAGGACTGGGGATGCAGCTCAGTGTGACCGTCCTGGGTTTAAACCCCAGTACCAATAAAGAAAGAGAGGACAAAAGGAAAGGGAGAGGAAAGAGAAAGGAGCCCTGGAGGCCGCCGCCCCACCTGTGCTGGGTGAGGTCCCAGGCCTGGGTCCCCACCTCCTGTCACCCACCGGACAGTGACAGGGTCTGTGACACAGCAGCTCTGTGCCCCGAGGGCAGCCTTGACCCCGAGGGCAGGAGGCAGAGCCGAGCCCACGACTGCTCCGCCACCGAGCAGCATCCAGGGCGGCGCAGAGCTGGGAGTGAGAGAGCAGGGGACCCTGGCATCTGTGTCCCCTCACCTCGTGCCTCATGGAGGGCCTCAGAGGCAGAAAGGCCTCAGGGACCCACGGTCATATGGTGGCCCCAGGGACTTTTCACAGGAGCCCTGAGGAGACTCACAGCCGCCGAAAGTGGCTCATTGCCCAGGCTGAACCGCAGCCAGCACGGAGCCTGCGACGGCCAAAGCCCGGGGTCCAGTCAGCAAAGCCTGGCGTGTGACACTAGGACAGAAGAGATCCGTCATCTGCGGGCTCTGGGCGCCGCTGTCCAGTGAGGCCCAGAAAAGACAGAGCGACGGGCCACACCAGGTGACAGGGCGACACAGCAGTGTCACGGGTCTGTGACTGAGTCTCAGGAAGACAGGCTAGGACAGGGCAGATTTAAGAAGAAAGGAGGGCTGAAAACTTTCCAAGGTTTACGGAATCTGTAAATCTATGTATCCGAGAAGCACAGTGAACCCGAAGTAAAATAAATATATTTTTAAAAATCCCAAGTCGTGCCAGGCATGGTAGTGCACGCCTATAATCCCAGCACTTGGGAGGCTGAGGCAGGAAGATCACTGTGAGTATGAGGCCAGCCCGGGCTACAAAGTGAGTTCAAGGCCAGCCTGAACTGCGTAGTGCGGCTGGGGATTACAGCTCAGCCACACAAGCACCTGTCTGGCAAGCGCGAGGTCCTGAGTTCAATTCCTAGTACCAAAAAATAAAACAAAACAAAAACTGCATAGTGAAACCCTGTCTTAAAAAGATAAAAATAAATAAATAAATACCCAAGTCATAAAACCACCGCTGAAAAGCTGTGGTAGACAAAGCCATAGAAGGAGCCAGCAGGGTAAAGGCCTGTGACAGACATGAGATAAAAATGACAGAGGAGAGTGGAGAACTCTAGGGAGAGCAGTGGAGATTGTCCGAATTCAACAGGAAAAAGATTTCATAATGATCACTCTTTCGTGTCAGCACTTTTCCACAATGGCCGCTCTTCTTTCCACTTATTATTATTATTTTTTTATGTGGGTACCGGGGGGTCGACCTCAGGACCTCGCACTTGCCAGCCGGCGCCCATGCCACTGAGCAATATCACCAGCCCTTTTTTCGTTTGTGGGTACCGGAAGTCGAACTCAGGACATCGCGCTTGCCAGGCAGGCGCTTATGCCGCTGAGCTATCTCACCGGCCCTATTCCCCTTATTTTATGTCAGCATTTCAAAATGTATTCCACTGCCTCGGGGACCTGTGCAGCCCAGAACTGTACATCTGAGAGAGAAGGAGAGCAAAACTGTCAAGAATGACAGCTTTGAGCTGGAATCCTAGCACTCGGGAGGCTGAGGCAGGAGGACTGCCGTGAGTTTGAGGTCAACCTGGGCCACATAGTGAGTTCAAGGCCAGCCTGAAGTACACAGAGAGATCTTGTCACAAAACACACACACGCACGCACACCTGCACGCACACAACTGCTGCCCACACCTAGCAGAGTTAAACGGAGGATCTCACTTTTCCCCATCGGGTAGCAGGGTTCCGAGGGAAGACCGGCCCTGGGGCTTCCTGCAGTGTGGTCAGGAGTGTGGACGCCGGACTCTATCTGTTCCCGGTGCTCGCTCTAATACATACCGGCTGACTGAGCTGGGAGAATTAGCTTCTCAGTGCCTCAGTCTCCCCATGTGAAAAACGGGGTGATCCCAGTTCTGTCTTGTGAAAATTCAAGGAGTCCTCACAAATGAATCGCTACAGTGCTCAGAAAAGTGCCTGGGCCAGGAAAGTCCCCCAGAACCACCAGCGATTGTTACTGGCGTTGCTGACACTCTGTCAGGTGACTCAAGGTGACTCGAGGTGACTCCTGGGTACACTTTTTGTCATTTATGTATTTCATGTATTTTGGAGAAATTTCATATATTTTGAAAAACTAGCTTATCGTATCGATGATTCTGTAGATATTAAGGCTTAAAATAAGTCTAAGTTTTAAAAGGCAGCTCGCTTAAAGTTGGTGTGGCGAAAAACAGTAAATAAAATCTAGTACAGGTAATACACAGAAGCAAAAATATTCCCATGAATTTTTATATTTTAAAGACTACCTCTTGCTTTGAATGGCTTTGTGTGAACTGACACATACATGACAGGCACCTTAGGTCGCGGGGAAGATTTCATGTTATCCAAACACCAAATGACTTCTCTCTCTATGAAAATAGAAACTGCATTTCCAAGAGGTAAGAAGAAAAAAATCAGAAGATGAACTGCCTATGCGTAAACATGTCGCACTAATGTGTAACAAAGGTGGACCTTGTACCTGGTCAGGTGATTTGATGATTCGATTTCATTTGTTTGTTTGCCAGGGTCTCGCTATGTAGCCCAGGCCGGCCTTGAACTCTTGGTGATCCTCCTGCCTCAGCTTCCCGCGTGTAGGCTGAACATACTCTTAAAGTAGACACTGATATGGATTCAGATGCACAGGTGAAGAATAAAGGGCAAAAACATCCAGTCTGCTAAGTAGCAGAGATGGAATGAGGTTTACAGTGGTCCAAGCCGCGTGCGTGGCGTGCTCTGCAGCAGAGCGCATGGCTGCAGTAGGGGCTCCTTGAAACTGCGCCTCGCTCCCTTGCTAACCTTCTGGCTGAGAAACCCCACCCAGACACCACTGCTAAATCTCTCTTCAGACCGTGGCTCCCACGGCCTGGCTGCCACCCTCCCTCGGTCACGGTGCTGGGGCCTCCCTTGCTGGCGGAGACCCTGCAGCCTGTTTGATCCCTGGGGAGTCAGAGCTCAGGCACAGCCCCCCAGTCTGCAGGGCCAGCCCCCCCCATGCTGGTGCAGGAGCTGGATGCGAACCGAGTTCTCGCACGTGCAAGTGGAGGGAGCCGTTCAGCTCTCGGAGCCTTTCCTGCTCTAGGAAGCCGTGGAAGGGGCTGTGGCCAGCAGGCAGATCGGCTCCCTCCAAGTGACAAGGACACAGTGGGCTCCTGCCCCTCAGCATGCACCAGCACTCGCTGTATGAATCAGCTTTCCTCAGAGGAGGGTTTATTTCGGGTCATGGTTTCAGTCCCGTTTGTCTCTGAGTCAGGCTCTCACTATGTAGTCGAGGTTGGCCTTGAACTCACTATGTGGCCCAGGCTGGCCTCGAACTCACAGCGATCCTTCTGCCTCAGCCTCCCGAGTGCTGGGCTCACAGATGTGTCACCATGCCCGGTGGCTCAGAGCAAGGTTAGTCTGGCTCCAAGGCAGAACAGCGTGGTGGAAGGGCGTGGAGGAGGAAAGCAGAGAGAGGGGAGACGGGACAAGAAGCCACCCCGAGGCCGCGCCGTGACTGGCTCCAGCCTGGCTCATCCACCATGCACACAGCGTCGCCTCCCCAGGCCCCGCCTTGGATACAGGGGCCCTTGGGTCACTGAGACACACACCCTCGGGCTCGCTCCCTCCCATGATCCAGGCTGAGCAGCTGCCGAAGACCAGTGCAACCGAGCGGAGTTGCGACATCACAGCGCAACACTACTCGCTGTGCTCGCACCCACGCGGGCCCTGATGTAGCAGATACCAGCACTGGCTTTACACACGCACTGCGCCGAGATGCGTCCTCATTTCTAACGTTAGGACGGTAACGGCACCTTGTTCGTAAGGTTGTTGAGAGACTACGAGATAGTAGAACAAAAGCACGTCGATCATGCCTGCTCCGTGGTGAACACCTGCAGATGTTAGGCACTGTTGTTATTGTCGCTATGGGAGCTCATAGGCTTAAGTGCTGGCTTGACTGTCACATCCATGTAGTTAGAAACCCATGGAACAGTTCTGCTGACACAGACCTGTCGCCCGCAGGTTAGCGGATGTGAGCAGCTAGGCCCAAGCACCAAATCCAAAGCCTTCTATGTTTTCCTGGCCCTTTTTGGAAGCAATCTGTCAGAGTCTGAAAAAGCCCTGGTAGTTCTTAAGTCTGGGAATCAGAAAACAGGTTTCAAGCCAGGTTAAAGTCCCTTAATTCTCTGAGCTTTCATTTCTCTTCTGAAAACATTATGGCTACCTTGGAGTGGGAGCGAGAAAAATCCTGGGCAGGTAAGAGCCAGGCTAAGGGAAAAGTCGCCTCCCTCTCCAGGGTGACACAGGACACAAGGCCACGGTAGATATGGAAGCCCTTCGCGCACCTGTGCTAACGAACACAAGGCTTTTCCTAGATCCCGCAGAGAAAAGGAATGAAGCCGAAGAAGGGGGCCACGTGTAGCCAATAGAACAGGAGCATTGGAGTCGGACGATCTCAGATCTCCATCCTACCCATCCCATCAGCGACTAGGCCTGCGGCCCACACCACACAGCTGGACCTGCTGGGGTCTTCCACTGGGTCACCGGGATTTTTTTTTTCTTTTTTTTTTTTTTGGTGGGTACCGGGGGGTCGACCTCAGGACCTCGCGCGCCAGCAGGCACCCGTGCCGCTGAGCGATATCACCGGCCCCTTTTTCGTATGTGGGATCCGGGAGTCGAACTCGGGCCCTCGCGCTTGCCGGGCAGGCGCTTAAGCCGCTGAGCCATCTCACCGGCCCCCAATCACCGGGATTTTATCAAACAATGATGTTTCCGGTCCCTGCTTCAGCCACGTGTACAGGGCCTAATGACACCCACTCCTGAAACTCATCTAATTTCATCTTCCTATTTTAACCCTTATTCCCCCTTGTAGGCCATTCTGATTTTTCACTTTTAAAGAAGTGCCTTGGACCCCCACCTCGTTCCCTTTTTTAAAATGTGTCTGATTGCCAGGCCAGGCAAATATGTGTCTGATTACAGGTGTGCGCCCAGGAGAGGCTGAGGCAGGAGGATCATGGTGAGTTCAAGGCCAGCCTGGGCTACATAGTGAGATCAAGTCCACCCTGAACTACACAGCAAGACCCTGGCTCAAAAATGAAATACATTAAAAAAGAAAAGAAAAGAAATAAGTAAAATAAAATAAAATAGAAAAAATTTGTCTGTTCTTAAAAGCTAATCATAAATGTACCTCTTCTATCAGGCCTCTCTTCCCCCCTAAACAGAAGCTCTTCGGACAAGCTTGTACACCCTTTAACTGCCTAGCAAACGGTTCTGAAATTAGTAATAACAATTAAAAGGTTGCAGTGTAATTAGCCAATCTCAGAAACATCCCTATGCTGCTGACTCTAAACACCATTAAAACTAAGTTTTATTATGCATTTTCAGGATACTTGTTACTAACCGTATGTTTTTAATGTATTGAGTACTAGTTTTAATTCGTTAAGCAAATTTCAATGTTCTACACTTATCTGCATATAATCTATCCTTTGGTCCTCACTGTCTCAGTTTTTTATCTGTTTGAGACAGGGTCTGGCTGACCTTGAACTATGTAGCCTAGGCTGGCCTCAAACTCCCTGCCATCCTCCTGCCTCAGCCTCCCCAGTGTTGGGATTACAGGGCTGCGTCACCCCACCTGACTAGATAAAACATTTTTTAATAAGAGCTGGAAGGAAGGAAGCAGGACATTAAGTTTTTGCACTGTGCTGCTACCCAACCTGAACTCTCGTTTCTCCCACTAAACTCACGAGCGGCTGCAGAGAGCTACTCAAGTGCTACCCGTAAAAGCAAGCGATGTCACAGAATGTGTGTGTGATATTCGTCACGGGCCAAGCTAAAGCTGGCAGTGCCCCTCTCCCTGTCCGGGGGTGCCTCCGATGGCCAGCTTCCTACTCTAAACATAGGTCCGCTATGGTTACTGCTGATAACCCCGCGGGGTTTCCAGGGCCCCGGGTCAGGCCGGTCGGGGCTGTCACCCTGATAGCTCGTTTTTATGACAAGTCAGTGAAGCAAGAGGAAGAAGGATCCTATCCGGGCTGAGCGCAACGTCGAGCTCACCAGCACCGCCCTGAAACCGGGCCGCCGGGCGTCCACGGGCGTCTCGGGCGCCGGGCCCAGGACCCGGGCCGCGGTGCGGTGCGGGGCCGCGGTGGGCGAGGGCGCCGGGCCCAGGACCCGGGCCCGCGCGGGCGGCGGCCGGCGCGCGCTGGGGACAGCGGTTGGGCCGCCTACCTCCTCGGTGGCCGTGGGGCAGAAGGCGACGAGCACGAGCGTGGTGGCCAGGTTGAGGGCGAGGCCGAGCAGCGTGATGGTGTTGGGGGCCACCCAGAGCGGCACCCAGCGCAGCAGCCAGGTCCAGTAGCGCTGCAGCGGCGGCTCGAGCAGCGACACGCCCGCCGCGCTGTAGCGGTGCTCGTCCAGCCGCCGCAGCTGCGCGGCGCTCAGCGGCTCGCCCAGCGCCCGGGCCCAGCGCGGCTCCGGCCGGGGCCCCGCGCCCGCTGCCGCCATGCCGCCGGGGCCGGGAGGACGCGCGCGAGGTCGGCCCGCCCCGCCGCCCAGGCCCCGCCCCAGGCCCCGCCCCGCCGCCTTGAGGGCGGGGCCCGGGCGATCGGGGGCGGGGTGGGCGGGGCCAGTGAGCCGCGCGGTGGGCGAGGCCAAGCTGCCTAGCAGCGCGCACGCCCACAGCCCGCCCACCTTCCTCAGCCGCCGGTACATTGGCCCTAGAACGGCTGCCTTCCCCAAGGGCCTCCCGCAGCGGCCTCTGGGGTCTGCGTCCTCCCCCCGCGTCTCCCCACCCCGCCCCCGTTACCCGCCTGCTCCTGCCCTGCAGGGTGCATGCAAGCCGGTACTTGGGAGCCTGCGCCGGACCCCCCGCTAGCCCGAGACTACGCCGCTCGAGCCCGACCCACTTTCCCGCGACCACCGGAGTCTGCAGATCTTGGCTCCCCGGCGCGATGACCCCGTTTGTCCTGCAATTTGCCCTTCAGCACGGGGAGGTGGCCCTTACTGCAGTCAGGGAGCCGGCGAGGCTTTCTGTTTTATCTCATTTTCTTTTGCTTTGGTTTTGCTTTCGCAGCACTGGGGATTGAACCCATGGATCGCTGAGTTACACCACCAGTCCTTATTTTGAGACAGTATCTTGCTTAGTCGCCTGGACTGTGCTGGAACGTGCAGTCCTCCTGCCTCAGCCTCCCGAATAGCTGGGATTATAGGTGTGCTTCCCCGCGATGGTCGTGCCAAATTTTGTTTTGTTTCGCTTTTTGGCGATTACCCTGCCTCAGCCTCTCAAGTGCTGAATGACAGGCGTGTGCCACTACGCCCAGCTGATGAGGTTTTGAAACCCCAAATCAGGGTTTGGAAACACCATATAACAAGGGGCCTGAGTGTTTGAAATCCAAATGTCCTCCGGGCGTGGGGGCGCATGCCTGTAATCCCCGCACTCTCGAGGCTGAGGCAGGAGGATTGCCACAAGTTCCAGGCCAGCCTAGGCTACACAGTGAGTTCAGGGGCAGCCTGAAATATATGTACAGCGAGAACCTGTCTCAAAAAAACAAAAACAGGGCCGGTGAGATGGCTCAGCAGCTTAAGCGCCTGCCCGGCAAGCGTGAGGGCCCGAGTTCGACTCCCGGAACCCACATACGAAAAAGGGACCGGTGATATCGCTCAGCGGCACGGGCGCCTGCTGGCGCGCGAGGTCCTGAGGTCGACCCCCAGTACCCACAAAAAAGAAAAAAAAAAATCCAAATACCCGTTTTTTCAGAGTACTTGCCACCAACAAGGAAGGCTATTTTTAGATGCACCCTTGGCTGAGTAGAGGGAGGAGTCAAACTGTCCCCTCCCAAGGCCACCAGCTCCTTACCTCACAGGGAACGTCCTGTCTTAAGCAGAGGCCCTCTCACAGCCTGACCAAGGCCTTGCACCTGCCTGGTGCGGAGTTTCACGGCTTGGGTCTTGCGCCCTTTGGTAAGGTCTCGGTCAGCGCCGAGCGACTTCCCAGACTGGCCCTGGGCAGCTTTCATCAGCGGACTCTCTTGGCCCCGCAGGATTCAGGGAACTCAGCTGCTGCCACCAAACCCAACTCATGAGCTCAGGGTGGTTTTCCTTTTTTCTTCTTTCCGGTACTGAGGATTGAACCCAGGGCCTTTTCATTGAGCTGCAAACCCAACCCACCCTTTCTCTTTCTTATTTGGAGACAGTGTCGTGCTAAGTTTCTCAGGCTGGACTCGATCCTTCTGCCTCACCCTCCTAGAGTGCTGAGATTACAGGTGTGAGCCACCAAGCCTGGCTGGTTTTTAAATTTTTAATGATTGGAAAAAAGTGCAAAGAAGACCAGCGTTTCATGATGTGAATTATATGAATTCAAAATTCAAATTTCATTTTTATGGACGGAGCGTGTTTATCCCTGACATCCAGTTGCTTTCTCATCAAAGAGCTGCGGGTCAGTGGTTGCAGTAGAAGCTGCGTGGCTAGCGGGGCCCGGAGCATTTACTACCTGACCATTTATAGAAAAGAGTTTGGCAATGCCTGCCCTCCTAATCGTTAATGTGAAGAATACTGAGCAGACAAATAAACTGGTTTTTCATGTATTTATATACAAATTCAACACATCAGTGAAAAATGAGTGACTGTAGATTTATTATCACTGTGAATGAAATGCGCAAGCACACTTTAGCGGGTGGATTCACTTTGGCTGCCACACCCAGGAGCTGAGAACTGCGGGCTTCGCCGGTAGGAGTTCAGGTCTCCCCTCCTGAAGGCTGGGCTGTCCAAGACAAGGCCTTTGGTGTGTTGTGTTGTGGCCCAAGAAGACTCCGACCAGCGGGGCCTCCCAGGGGCAGGAACGCGAATCCGGGCGACGGTATGGGGATGAGAAAGAAGACACACACACACACACACACACACACACACACACACACACGCACGCACGTACGCACGCACGCACGCACGCACGCACGCACACACACACATCAGGGAAGTCGAGCGAGAGAGTTTATTGCGGAAGTGCCAGGGCTTATATCTCTTTGAGGGAAATGGTGGGAGGGTCTAATGGGTGACGTAGGATCAGGATGGGCGGGGGGGCGCATGCTCAGACGTGAAGCTGGGTCATTTATGGCTCCCCACATATGCTCCTTTTTCTCCAAATGAGAATATTGCCGACCATGAATGTTTGTATGACCCTGAATGTGGCCTGTCTTAGGTTGTGGAGGTTACTGCAAGTCTTTTTGTTTTTACGCATTTGATTTTTCAGGCCTTACCCGTCATTGAGCTAACCACTAGCATCGCCAGCGTCCCAGCGAAGAGTGGCGCTCTGTCTTAGGTGGTCCTGAGAGTGTTAGTGACTTGTGACTCCATCTTACCCGTCATTGGCCAACATTCTTATATGCTGGGGCCTGAATATCATCATATGGTTCGGCTTGTTTGTACTCATCAGCATCTGTTTTTACGGCGGCAATGAGTCTCTTGAATAGGCAGGGACCAAAGGTCAAGGCGAGGACCACAACTATAAGGGGGCCAAAAAGGGGGGCAAGGTAGGGGAGCACAGTGGAGAACCCGGCGCTGGGGAATAAGGCTTGCGTTCTGGCTATTTCTCTCTTTTTAGGGCATCGTTTAATTTGTCCATAGCGCGTAGGACAACACCAGAGGAGTCAATGTAGAAGCAACATTCTTCTTTGAGGGCCGCACAGAGGCCCCCCTCCTTGAGGAATAGTAGATCCAAGCCGCGCCTAGTATCTTTTGGTCCCCCCAGCGCCTGAGTGTCCACCTGAATGAAGCATGTTGATGATTAGCGATGGTCGCCGGGAGCATCACAAGAACATACAGGAAGCTTGACGGGAACATCTATAAAGGAAAAATATTAACCCTCAGGGGCGCCTCCCTGGGCAGGTTTATTAAGTTGTTTTACAAGGCGCTCGGGTACCCAGCGTGCATTGTGGTCAGCCTGAGAATAGATACAGGCTGAGCCCCTTCCCCATATGAGGACGGGGTCAGGGCCATGCCATTGATTAGTGAGGGGATCTTTCCAGAGGGCTGTGGCGAAGGAGGAGGCTGTAGAGGGGTGCCAGAAGCGATCGGCAGCAGAGCGATTGTTTTGGTCTAGGGAAAGAAAATTGATGATAAGGAGGGCATGGTTGAGGATATTGCGGGGGGATCCTTTGGTGGGATACCATGTGACCGTCGAGAGCTTGGAAATGGTTATTTTGAGTTTTTGATTTGCCCTTTCAATGATACCTTGGCCCTGTGGATTATATGGGATCCCTGTACTGTGAATAATGTTAAGGTGTTGACAGAACTCAGCAAAGGATTTGCTGGTATAACCAGGGCCATTGTCTGTCTTGAGCCTTGTAGGACAGCCCATATGGGCCATAACTGCGAGCATGTGGGCGATGACATGTTTAGTTGTTTCCCCCGACTGCAGGGAGGTGAAGATGTAGCCACTAAAGGTGTCAACAGACACGTGGACAAACCTGAGTTGTCTAAAGGAAAGAATATGAGTAATATCCATTTGCCAGAGGGCGTTAGGGATGAGACCTTTGGGATTGACCCCCAAATTTGGGGAGGGCAGGTGAGTGATGCATTTGGGGCATTGTTTAACAATTGTGCGGGCTTGTTCCCTAGTTATTTTGAAGAGAGTGCGCAGCGACTGGGCGTTAAGGTGGTGTAGGTCATGCGCAGCCTGTGCTTGAGAGACATTGGATAAGGAAGGTCGAGTACGGGGAGTGGGGAGGAGCATGGGGAAGGCAGATGTGGATCGAGCAGCTTGATCTGCGAGTGCGTTGCCTGAGGCCAGAGGCCCAGGAAGACCAGAGTGTGCACGTATATGGCCAATGAAAAATGAGTGTGTGCGAGCATGGATGAGTGTCTGGAGGGTGGCAAAAAGGGGGACGATGGAAGTATAGTGAAAGAAGTTGGAGAGGGTCTCCAAAAGGGGGACGGAGGTGGCCAGGTAGTGACTATCGGTGTAGATATTTATGGGAGTGTTAGGGAAATCTTGGAAAACCTGAATGATGGCCTGGAGTTCAGCGTGTTGAGCTGAGAGACCAGGTGTTGGAATGATGATGGGGTTATGATCTAGGCATGTATAAGCGGCGTGGCCGGAGGAAGAACCATCTGTGAAAATTGTGGTTGCGTTAGCGATGGGGGTATAAGAGGTGATCTTTGGAAAGATATGTGGGTGGCGGGAAAAAAAGGCCAGGAGCTTATTGGGGGGGTAATGATGTTGTGTTTGGCCAGGAAAGGCAGCAAGTGCAATGGCCCATGTATCAGAGGTCTGTAGGAGCCAGGTGAGTTGGTGTTCAGAGTATGGGAGGATGATGACATCTGGCTCCTTATGATAATAGATTTTAGCTTGTTTGCGGCCCGTCATAATTATCTGGGCGATGAGATCATAATATGGATTAAGGACCTTTTTGGGGGAGACACAGATGAATCCAGAGGAGGGGCGCATTTTGCCAGAAGAGGGCGGTGGGCTGTATAGGGGAGGGGAGGACAATCAGAGTAAGGGGTTGCGTATAGTCAATGTAGGTAAGGCTCTGGGTATTGATTGCCTCTTGGACATGTTGGAGGGCCGTACGGGCCAGCGGTGTTAGGGATCGAGGAGAAGTAGGACTTGGGTCTCCACGAAGGATGTCGTATAAGGGTCTAAGCATGGATTTGGGGATTGCCAAAGACGGGAGAAGCCAGTTGATATCACCTAGAAGTTTTTGGAAGTCATGGAGGGAGTGAAGGGTGTCAAGTCTAAGTTGAGGTTTTGGTCCATGAATGGTAGAGTGTGTCAGCTGAAAGCCAAGGTAGGTGTAAGGATCTGTGAGCTGGATTTTATTGGGGGCGAGGTGAAGGCCAGAATCTCTAAGGAGGGTTTGTAGGTGAGCATAACATCGATAAAGTGTATTTTCATCAATGCATGCGAGAAGGATATCGTCCATGTAATGGAACACATGCACAGAAGGCCAGGTTTGGCGAAGGGGTTGAATGGCTTGGCCTACGAATTGTTGACAGAGTTGGCGAATTAGCCATGCCTTGAGGGAGGACTATAGAGAGCCCTTCCTGGTCCTCGTCACGGTCCAGGAAGTTAGATTTGTAAATCCAAAAGGAAGTTATTGGAATTCTACCGAGTTAATTCCAATCTACCACATCCAATGCAACCCACGGCGAGAATAAAGACACTAAGGCATATCTATAGTTGTGGGGAGCCAAGGGGTCCTAAGTCCCGCCAAGATGGTGGCTACTGGGACAAAGGCCACGACCCAGGGCCGAACCCAGGTTTTATTAATTCTGAAGGAGGGGAGTGGCTCGGGGATGAGTGACTGTGAGAGTGGCGGGAATTACGTGAGTCTCGGGAAGTACGTGAGTTTCGTGAGCTGGGCTAGGCCTGAAGATCACCTTTGCAAATGCAGAGGGAAGTATATGCAGAAGGAGTAATCTGCATAACACAATTCAAGATAGTATCTAATGTTTTGGGGTCGGTGCTTCAGCTCTGATGTGTAATCTTTTCTGCCCTGGGAAGTCATAGCCTCTTTCTCGAGGCTCGATCCCAGCCGACAGCGTGGAGCACGGCTCTCCATCCCGCCAGGCTCAACCATGTATTGGGAGCAAAGGGCGGGGAAACACAGGCCTGTCGCTTTGCTTCAAAGACTACACATCAGGACCTCGGCTGGACCTATTTGCATTGCCTAAAGCCAATTAAAGAGATAAGGAAAAGTCCTAGCCAGCTCCGTACATATCAATAGGTGGAATTAGGGCCAGGTTCAGCCAAGGTGGAGATAGTTGCTCTTCTCTCAAGGACAGCCATCCAGGTGGTCCCCCACAGAGGACAGTCCACTGATAACGGGAGGAGGGTCCCTGAAGACGGGGGGCGGGAACGGTAAATGCAAACCTATGTTGATCTTGAGGATGTAAAGGGATGGAGAAGAAACAGTCCTTGAGATCGATGATGATCTTATGAGAATTAAGGGGGATGGCGGAGGGGGTGGGTATACCCGCCTGGAGGGAGCCCATGACAACCATGGTCTTGTTGACAGCCCTAAGGTCTTGGAGTAGTCTAAAGCTATTATTATGTTTTTTGTGTATTACAAAAATGGGCGTATTCCATGGGGAGGAGCTGGGAACAATATGGCCCTTTGTGAGTTGTTCCTGTACCAACTGCAGAAGGGCGGAATATTTGGGGCCTATGATGGGCCACTGGTCAACCCAGACAGGATCATCTGAGAGCCAGGTGATCTTTTGTGCATGAGTTACAGGAGGATCAGCGGTCCCAATTAAAAATTTTGAGGATGGAGAGGGGGCTCAGAGGGAGGATCCTCATTAGGAGGACTATCATCGTAGCCAAGGCCATGGCGGGGAGCTAAAGGTTTAGGATGAACGGGGGAAGTGATGCCCGAAGAGTATTTTCCGAGACCTTGTCCGGGGAGGTAGCCTTGAGCAAGCATCTGTTTAGTGACTATAGCATTGGGGCTATGCATAATGAGTTGCATCTGTGAGAGAAGGTCCCTGCCCCATAAATTGAGGGGGAGGTCCCGAACAACGAAGGGTTGGAAAGTTCCTGTATTATTTTCTGAGTCACGCCATGTAAGGGGGGGTGGAGCTTTGATAAGGTTGTTGGAGGTATCCCAAGCCTTGTAGGTGGGTGGCCGAGGGCCTCAGGGGCCAATGTGAGGGCCAATGTTTATGGGAGATGACGGATACGTCGGCTCCCGTATCGATGAGCCCACGAAAGGGTTTGTTATTGATAAAGAGTTTAAGCATGGGCTTATCTTGAGATATGGTTTGAGACCAATAAGCCTGGGAGAGACCAGGGGGAACGGGCCGAAGATGTGTGGAAAGAGGAGGGTTGGATGGAGTGGGGACTTGGGGAACAAGGACCAATTGGGCAAGGGGAGGGAAGGTGGGGATTAGAGTGGGGCCAGTTGAGACAGAGACAAGGAGGTGGATATGTCCTTGAAAGGTTGGATCAATAACTCCTGGATGTATGAGTATCCCTTGAGTAGCTGTGGAGAATCGACCTAGTATAAGGCCCCAAAAGCCCTTTGGTAGTGGACCCTTAACATTGGTGGGAACTATATGTACCGGGGAGGTGGGCTCTAATACCATGGGGGTGGAGGCACAGAGGTCAAGTCCCGGGCTGGAAGGTGTTGCCTTGAAGAGGTCGGTAATGTGGAGGGATTGTGTGTTGACTCCGTAGTCCCCTGAGTCAGAAGAGGGTTTGATATCGGGGCCTGGGGAGGGCCCCCCGAGAAGTTTTTTGGAATGGGGTGTCCATCAACAGTATATCGGGACTTGCACTCATTTGCCCAGTGGAATCCCTTTCGGCATTTAGGGCAAATGGTTTGAGGTGGGGGCCGAGATGGGGGTAGAGATGATTGTGGGAGGCCTGAAGGTTGAGGGAGAGATGGGAGCGGGGTGGCTGTGCGAAGAGGGCAGCTCTTTGAGAAATGTCCTGGTTGGTGGCATTTGAAGCAACGAAGGTGGGCGGGGAGTTTTTTATTATCATGTGGGCCAGCTATCTGTAAAGATAAGACCTTTTGTAGGGTGTTTTCGAGCGCAGAGGCAAACATTACTCCTTGTTGATATGAGGGGCCAAAGTCTGCACACAGACGGATAAACTGTTCAATAGAGCCCGTATGTCGATGGGGTCTGATAATGTCTTGACAAGTGGGATTAGCATTTTCGAAGGCGAGTTGTCTTATGAGAGAATTGTTATTTTCATGTTCTCCGAAAATGCGATCTGCAGCCTCGGTGAGCCTGCCAATAAAGTCGGAGAAGGGTTCAGTAGGACCCTGCCGAATTTTGGTAAGAGAGGTAGGACCCTCTCCCTTTGATGGAAGCTTGCGCCAGGCTCTACTTGCGGCCAGGGAGATTTGGGCAAATGCCTGAGGGTTAAGGCCCATTTGTTGTTCATCAGTGCAAAAATCACCCGTTCCGGATAACATGGCAAAGGTAACTGGGTTGGGGGGGCTGTCTCTCTTGGTTTTGTTTGGAGATTATTTCACATTGATCTAGAAAATTAGACTTCCAGAGTAGAAAATCACCCCCAGAGAGAGCGGCCCTTGCCAACTCCTTATGTTCATTTGGGGTGACCCATCCCTGGGAAAGGCTGTCGTGGACCGCAAGGGTGAAGGTAGCGGTGGGGCCATATTGGGTGACTGCCATTTTGAGTTCTTTGAGGGAATTTAAAGGGAAGGGAACCCTGGCGCGCTGGGGCGGAGGGGCCGGTTGTCCCTCCGCCGTGGGGGCCTGTTGTACCTCTGTGATGGGGTATGCATGTAACTTGGGAGAGAGCTGAGAAAGAGATAACTTATAATTAAGATGGTCCTGTTGAGCCTTACGTTCAAGTAGGGAGATGCGCTCCAGAAGCGAACTGAGAAATTGATCTTGCATGGGTGTGGCAGTAGGTGCAGGGTGAAGGGAGGGGAAGTTAACTGAAAAGGCGGGCGCAACAAGGGGAGGTGGGGGGGCAGAGGGCAGCGGTATTTGTGGAGGTAAGGAGAAAGGCGGGGGGTCAGGAAGAGGGGGGTAAAGTGCAGGAGGCTGCGTGGGCTTAGGACATGATGACAGGCCATCAAACGGTGGAGACCCAGGACAAGATGGCGGGCGGAGGTCTGTTTCATAAGATGGCGGGTGACTATCGTTAAAGAAGGCGGAAGTGGGTACGGGGGAAGTAGGAGAGCAACGGCCATCTTTTTCTTCTGGCATCTGGAGAACTACAGAGGGTGGAGGGCTAGGGATAGGGGTATCAGTAATTGGGGGCCAACCGGTTGACCCAGTGGCTGAGCCGGAGCCTGTGATGGTTGAAGGTTATTGGGCTGTGTCCGTAATAGTTCTGAAATTAGGGTCCAATAAGCGAAGGCTGTGACGGGAACCTTTTCTGGCCCGAAAACCCGATAATAATCTTGGAATGCGTCACCCACGCGGTCCCAGACCCTGATGTTAATGGTGCCCTCCAAGGGGAACCATGGACAAACCTTATTTATAAAGGAAAAGTAATCAGTCAATTGCCGCGGGGTGACTTTTATTCCCCTCACTCTGAGCGCTTGAGACCCCTTTAGTAAAAAGTTCATGCTCGGAGAGGTTTTGTCCCATTTTGCACCCTGTATGCTTACCGTGATTCAGACGCGAAGAAAGGAGTTGGCGTACGGATCACTGAGAAGGGAATCTCATGAAAATGAAACTAAAGACCGGTCAATCGTTGGCATTTATCGCCCTACAGGGTGATCCCTCATAGGATCCATCTTTCCCGGGCCCCACGTTGGGCACCAAATGTTGTGTTGTGGCCCAAGAAGACTCCGACCAGCGGGGCCTCCCAGGGGCAGGAACGCGAACCCGGGCGACGGTATGGGGATGAGAAAGAAGACACACACACACACACAGATCAGGGAAGTCGAGCGAGAGAGTTTATTGCGGAAGTGCCAGGGCTTATATCTCTTTGAGGGAAACGGTGGGAGGGTCTAATGGGTGACGTAGGATCAGGATGGGCGGGGGGGCGCATGCTCAGACGTGAAGCTGGGTCATTTATGGCTCCCCACATTGGTGGGTATTTTTGTCCATAGCAAACTACTCAGTTTCTATATGCCTGGCGGGTTTTGTGCTGTTGCAATCCATCCTAAATATCACACAAAGAATATCTGAGTGCTTTACACAGGAAGAATAAGTCTAGAGCTGTATGGCACAGCGGGGTGAGCGTACTATACAGCAAGTTATTACACAGCCTGTGAAGAACTAGAGGAGGGGCGTCCCAAGGCGCTCAGACAAAGAAACGATGGCTGTGTGAGGAGACAGAAATGCTCACCACTCAGATTTGCTGTAGTATGATTTGACCACTGGTCATTATATACATGTATAGAACTATCACATGGTACCCCATAAATATGTAAATGATGTATCCATTAAAATCATCATTTTACTAAATTTTGCTACAACAGATGTAAGCCAAGTGTCAAGGTGCACACCTGTAATCCCAGCAAGGCAGGAGGATCACCATGCATTTGAGGCCAGCCTGGGATATGTAGCGAGACTGTCTCGAAAAAACAAGATAACAACAAAAACAAAACTAAGATGTATTCATTTTGGAAGCCTCTGATAAAATGGAAACTACATTTTTTTTTTTTTTTTTGGTGGGTACTGGGGGTCGAACTCAGGACCTCACACACCAGCAGGCGCCCGTGCCGCTGAGCTATATCACCGGCCCTTTTTTCGTATGTGGGTTCCGGGAGTCGAACTCGGGCCCTCGCGCTTGCCAGGCAGGCGCTTACGCCGCTGAGCCATCTCACCGGCCCTGGAAACTACTTTTAACTGTTTGAAATGCACTTTTTTTTATGAGACAGGGTCTTGCTATGTAGTTCAGGCTGGCCTCAAACTCATGGTGATCCTCCTGCCTCAGCCTCCCAAGTGCTGAGATTATAGGCATGCGGCAATGTTATGGCAGGATCAGCCTTACCAATGATGCGAGAACACAAACAGCACCCAGAGAAGCGCAGGGAACCAACCTTTATTAGCCAGCTGTGACCCACAGGAGTTATGTACTCCGAAATCTGGGCAACAAAGAGTGGGGCAGGGGAGGTTTTATACCATAGTTTAAATTGTGTTGGGCTGGGTCAGGGTGGAGCAAAGCAGAGTTTTACAAAAGCTGAAGTCAGCAAGTGTGCTGTCCTGAGGTTAGAAGTGTGAGGGACACAGAAGTTAATTGGAACTTCTTGTGGTCACAAGACAAGCACAGAATATTACCGTTGGGAGGGGCTGTGGGGCCTTTCCCCCGAGGCAGGAAGCGGGGGCTGGTAAAAACGCAGGTGAGGGCCTTAAGGTCCCGACTCTCCTTATTACCACCGCACCTGGCTGAAATGCACTTTTATCTGTGGTTACAGTAAAAAAATTTTACCCTTACATTTTTAGTCAGTGGCTTTTGTATTTCACAATATGTTGGGGACGACGCCTGAAATTAGTAAGTATAGTTCTACTTCCTAAGAGCTGCTTAGAATTATGGTTGTATCAGAATTTGTTTACCCCTTGTAATAATAGACATTTCATTTGTTAATTTACTACTAAAGCAAAGGACTCCCCTCCGCCCAGGCATGGGGTCTTGTAATGCAGTCCCAGCTGGCCTTGAACTCACTAGGTAGCCCAGGCTGGTCTCCAACTCCCAGCGATCCTCCTGCCTCAGCCTCCTAGCGCTGGTATTATAGGTGTGCAGCACCATGCTGGGCTTGAAATGCGCACTTTGATTTTTCCTTCTTACTGTTAAAACCAGTTCTCCACTGCACGTCCTCTTTACAGTTCTGCCAAGGTTTGACAGACACTTTCCTAGAAGTAGAATGCCTGACTCGCCTAGCAGATGTTCAAAATGTTCATGGATAACACTTTTTGAGATCCTAGCAGTTACAGGTAAACCTGGCAAGTGTCAGCGATGTGATGAAAGCCGGACACAGGAGGACAAATACCTGACTTGTTCCCAGAGCCAGGAAGTAGAAGGGCAGAGAACAGGTAGATTCCTTGTAGATGGAAAATGACCATGGTGATATCTTCCCTTTGCATAACACGACGGGCAGTCAGCAATTTCCAGTTGATTGTTTAGCTGAATGGGAGAAGGGTCAGCTTGCTTCCGGTGCTCAGATTCCCCACTGTCCTTTGTGTCATTCACTCACATTCGCCCTCTCTCCGAGTCCGTTCCTCTGCACCAGCCTCCAGTGGAATGCTGCGCAGTCTCATGCCTCAGATTAAACAGAACTGAGTGTGAAAGAAACACTTGGAAACCCATGGCCTAGCTGCTTGGGGTGGTGCGAGAGGGTAATCCTAGCACTCTGGGAGGCTGAGGCAGGAGGATCACAAGTTGCAGCCTAACCTGGTAGCGTGATAGTGAGCCCTGCCTCAAAATAGCTACATGCTGATGCAACTTGGCATGAAGGCTTTGGGTTCCATCCCTAGTACTGCAACAAAAGAAAACAGAAACAAAAGCAAAAACGACAACAAAAAGCCCACTGCCTTTTATTGGTTTGGAAAAAGGCATGTAATGAAGAAATCACCTGCACCTTGCGTGACCATTACACGTTATACACAGGTTTCAAATGATCACACTGTCCCCTGTGAACATGCACGATTAAAATCATGTTTAAAAGACAGAATCCCCTGGCTAGACTGGAAGTGTGGCTGTGTTAGATGCTTAGAATTCCCAGCTGTAGACCTTTATCTCTTTATGGTTTTGTACTCTGAGATTCCAAAACTCACATTTTATGAAACAATGGTCCAAAAGACGTGGGTAGATGGACAAGCAGAGTTTGGTGACGGATTGACTAAAACCTTTGCTCTGATCTCTAGAAATTCCCAGTGTCCTATTCCAGATCCAAAACAAGATTTCACAGTGGAATTCCTGAGATGTCGTAATTGTGCTTTTTATCTGAAATTGCGAAATCAATGCCGGGTGAAGGAGACTGAGTTCTCCGGCTGGGTGTCCAGTTCTCAGCACTCCATATTGTTTATATCTTTTATTTTTTATTTGGTGTCCTTCTCTGGGTTCACACCCTACTGTTTAAAATACTTCCTGGGCCGGTGAGATAGCTCAGTGGCATAAATGCCTGCCTGGCAAGTGCGAGGTCCTGAGCTCGACCCCTGGTACCCACACAAAAAAATAAAAATAAAAAATAAAATAAAATACTTCCCATGGTATGATTTGAGGGGCATAGAGGGAACCCCCCTTCCTCAAAAGACCCTTGTTAGCCAGGCATGGTAGTGCACGCCTGTGATCCCAGCACTAGGGTGGCTGAGGCAGGAGGATCACAGCAAATTTGAGGTCAGCCTGGGCTATGTAATGAGTTCAAGGGCAGCCTGAACTGCATAGCAAGACCCTGTCTTAAAGAAAAAAAAAAGGGAAAAAAAAAATCCCTTTTCAACAACCTGGGTTGCCTGTGCCTTAGGGCTTTGGGGATACCAGGACTAACAGGGTGAGTCGTGTTGGACGTGGGGTGAGGGCCCCCTCAGGAATTTCCGCACAGGGCACCACTGTCAGGACATCTTGCTTGTCCCCATCTTTAGGGACAACAGAGAGAGAGTGGCTCTGAATAAAAACCCGTGCATGGGATTAGACAAAAAAGGTAAAGTTTTACAGTTGGTAAATAATGTCTTTAAAGTTGCTTTTCCAGGCTGCACGACTGGAGTGAAGGTAAGGTAGAATAAAGACGGGAGAGGCTGTCTCGCCCGGGTCGTAATAGCTCAGCTGCGAAGGACCGAAGGGCTCTGCCTGCACCTCTGCCCGGGCAGGAAGCAGGTGTGGAAGACGAGCACGGCCGCAGTCCTCTCCCTCCGCGGTTTATCTGCATCAGCGCGAGTCACAGGCCACACGTCAGTGTTCCTGCTGGGGGTGTTTAACGGCCTCTGTCACCTCCCTCCCCAGGGCTTTGCCCCTAGTAATCTGCCCCAGGTAGAGGAAAAATACTCAGTGAGGCCAGAGGTGGCTCAGGCGGGTGCATCTGGGGACACCGCGGGGTCATCGGGACTCCAGGGGCCGTGACAGCCCCCAGAATCGGGACAGCTGGCTTCTCATTAGCGGCCAGTGTCTCTAGCCCTCCCAGTGTGCCAGGGTTTAAGTGAACAGGGTTTTATAAATACCGCACATGGCATAACCTGAATCTTTTGTCACAGGGTGGCTGGTGAGTGGCAGCCACTAAAACAAGGAAATAGAACAAATGGGGAGTTTGGTTTAGAATCAGCCAGGGCAACTGGGGAGCTGGAAAGAAGCTGTCTCCTCTTATCATTTCTTACTCTGCTCCTACTCCTGGGAAAGGAGAGGCCAGACTTGGATTTCTGGAATTGCTTTCAGGAAAAGCCATGAGAGAGGGGGATAGAGCTTGGTCAGGACTGGTGAATGGGAAGGGGGACAGGGGGCAGGGGACAGGGGGAGGGGACACGGGGAGAGGACAGAGGCTGTTAGGGGCTAGCTGAGCCCTAACTTTTACAGCCTGTATTCAAGAACACTCAGAAACTATACATCGAGCTGACAGATGGTTAATAAAATAGCTGTGTCGAGCCCGGCGTGGTGGCGCACACCTGTAGTCCCAGCACTCAGGAGGCTGAGGCAGGAGGATCACCGTGGGCTCAAGGGCAGCCTGGGCTCCATAGTGAGTTTAAGGTCAGCCTGGACTGCACTGCAAGACCCTAGCTCAAAAGAAAGAAAGAGAGAAAGAACGAGAGCTGTGTCCCCCATTCTTCAAGAGAGACCTTTGTCGTGACCTAGAAGGCGAGGCTCGCGTGCAGAACCGCCGATTCCTCAGTGATGTGGGTCAGCATATCCTGGCCACCATTGGCCCAGCCTCCCCCATGACGGTCCTGGTGCACACAGGCCGATGTCTCTCCGTCACATCCCCATCCCGACCCTTAGCAAAAGGGGCTTCGAGGACACCCTTTGGGCCTGGTGCACACAGACCAGACTGAATACAGCTGTAAAAGTTAGGGCGCATAGATCAGATCGCACACCGTGTGTCCTTGGGGTGAGCCCTGAGAAGAGACCCTGAAAGAGTGTGTCCCAAACGTGACCTCCCTGGGCCCCAGGGACCCCGCCTATAGAGGGCACTGTTGGCCCCTGAATCCGAGACAGAGGCGGAGCCCACACGGGAGGGAAATTCCGCCTCCCCAGCTGGTGAGGATACTGGTGTGGTGTGCGCTGCCCTCCGAGCCCCGACACCAACAGGTGTCTAAGCCACACTAACTTCTGAGTCTCAAATACTCGCGTACTTGCCCTGTTTAGGTCTCCTTTTGAGTACTAGCTAGTCTTAGACATTATAAATTCCTTGAAGGCACGAATTGGCTGATTAGCCACTGAGATCCAAGTTGAATCTATCACAGTGCACACATCAGAAGTTCAATGACTCATGCGTTGGGCTGAATAGTGTTTCAGAATTCAATTTAAACTGGCATGTTGGTGCACACTTGTAATCCCAGCACACAGGAGGCTGAGGCAGGAGGATCATGCTGAGACCAAGGCTACCTGAACTATGTAGTGAGACCCTGTCTCAAAAAAACAAAAAACAAAAATGAAAATGACTCTATGGACACACCTCCAAGTTATCTATTTAACCTGTGGGGCAAAGACCAAAAAGAAAAAAATGGGGGAGACCAGCGAACAAGCGACAGTGGTGAGGTGCCCTGTCCAAGCTGTAACAGTGTGTCTCAGTACAGATGCTTCTCAGCTGCTGGGTTTGTAAAGATGCCATCAGCAAAGCCTAAATCTGCAACTGCTCTGCAGGCTGCAAACCCCTCCATCACCGCAGGGAACCGTTTTGGCAGAGATCTGGGGGGTTTGGCTAGGATTCTCTGCCAGAGACGCGATGGTGGGCGCCCTGGCTCCCGGGCCGCGGTCCAAGGCTCTGGGTCCGAGAGCCGAACTCCAAGCACCTACACCAGTACCGCACCCGGTCCTCATAAACGCTTCGGGGTTACTGTGCTGCGCATTGAATCCATTTTCCTGCCTACTCGGAAAATTCACCGCAAGGTAAACTTTAATGCTGACTTGAAATCTTTTATTGAATTCGGATGGGGGAAGAGTGCACAGACTCTTCTTTTAAGCCAGCCTGTGTGGGATAAACAACTCTGATTTGTTTAGAAAAATATATTAGATCAAGTGCAAGACAGGCTTTAAGATTCTATCATGGCATAGTATGTTTTTCAAGATGAAGAGAAAAGCATTTTCAACCTCTGCTTTTGCTTTTTTTGGCAAAGGACAGCAAGCAAGACAATGAGCAAAGAGCAGACTGCAAATGAGATTTCTTTTTGCAATTTTTAATGAAGCAATCTGTGCAAACTGGTTTTTTTTTTTTTTTTTCCTTCTCTTTAACATTAGGAGGAAAGAAACTGACCACACGAGGGGCCTGGTGGGAAACCAGAAAATGCTTTCTCTTTCCAAGCAGATTTCGAAGCAGCAGAGTTGCGAAACAGCTCCAGCCCTCAGTATTCGTCGGGGTAGCTGGAGTGCAGGTCGCGCAGGTAGGAGTCGATGATGTTGGGGGGCACCCCCTGCAGGAGCAGCCTGCAGAAGGACAGCCCGCCTGCGGGAGGAGAGAGGGGGCAGGGTCAGAGCCACCCGCAGGACGCCGCCACGCCACCACCACCAAGGCCGCGCTCCCGAGCCAGCTGCCTGGAGACGGCTCCGTGTGCTCCCCTAGCTACAAGGCTTCATTCGCCCCTACTTGGAAGTCTTCCCTGGCTCCAGCACATCTAGAATCTAAAGCAGTTGGCATCTACACAAGAAAGCGAATTCCCAGAGGACCCGTGGCAGCGTATTCCCCCTACCATTGCTCAATCTTAAATTCTTAAATGATAGCCAATTCTCCCTGCCCTGGCAGAGGTTTTGTGATTCCTCTCAGCCGATTTAAAGGTCCTGCCTGTGCTGCAAAATACATGCTTGTGACGGGTCCGCAGGAAAATCGGTTTCCAGGTTGCTAATGCTCTTTCTAATCAAGCATGAGAAGTTTCAGTTCAAACACACCGGACAAGGAAAAACACAAAATGCTCCCCTGTCACTCTGACCGTTTACACACTGTCGAAAGTGCAAGAGTTGGAACTACTTTGTTAAAAATACTAAGGCAGACCCAGTACCTTGGGAAGGCGAGAAATGTCCACTAATATTTCATACCTACCTTCTGAGTTTCCGAGTTACATTTAAAAACTTAAAATATCATTCGAGAGAGAATCCATGAAACCACAAAACTGCATGGCCTATGTAATGAAGTGCTTTACTACTTGCTGAAAAACTCATAACCAGACAAAAACAGCATGCTATTTGAACATTCTTAAAATTTCTTGAATGCAAATCTGAGAGTCATTCTCCTTTAAAAAAAAATAATAATAAATTAAAAAAAAACTCAAGTCACATATCGGTAGAAATGATGCCGTTTACGTCCATTCCTTGATGCAAAGAATTCAGAATGCGGGGGAAACATTCATTTCCAGCTACATTAAATGCTTCACTCATGCTCTACTGCATTCCACAACTTGCTTCATGTCAACGGAGATGGTTGCGTTCGATGCATTGAGAACTAGCTGTTAATGTCAAGATGCTGAAATACAAATTAAAACTACACCGTTAGCGGTTTAAAGGAGTCTATTTTCATTGGGTTCCATAATGAAAATCATGCCATACTCCACAATCATAAGCTTCATATGCCAAAACCATATGAAAGCTTACCTTAGATGACAATATACATTCAAAAATCCTTACTGTGCTACAACTAAGGGAGAGAGAGAGAGAGAGAGAGAAAAGTTATGAGCATTAATGGTGTGACACCGAAGTCGAGTGACTTGTGGGAGGAGATTACGGTCACGATTATGATGAGGCGGCTTCATTAATCCTTAGTCATGTGAAAGGTGTAGAGGAGGAGAAGCGGGGGATGGAGGGTGGGTGTCCAGCACTTCAAGAGGATCATTAATATGTAAACAATGATTAATATGCACAACCACTTTGCCAGAATAGTTGGCGAAGCTGATCTGATGGAAAATTTATGGTAAGAGCTTCCAAACCATTAGCTTAAAAGAATAAAGACCCTACAACATATATATATTGTGTTTTTCAACAAAAGAAAAACATAGGCAATGGACAAAATGTTAGTGTTCATATATATATGTTGAGATTCCAAAAGGCAAAATTATCAAGTATAAAAATTAGATGAGTGTATTCTATCATGTTCTATTCTCAACTGATTATATACAACGGATCGAAATAAACTCAGCTTAAACTTAGAATACAAAGTGACTCTATATGTAACCTACACAACTTTAAAGAAAAAGCTCTAATTTTCTTTTCAAAGCTGATACTACCTTTGGAAATTCAGAGAGCGACTGTCGTAAACTCAGGGACGGACTACGTTAGAGTTTGCATCACGTTGCTAACACAGCCCCCCCAAACCCTTAATTTGCTTTTCCAAATGGGAGGAACCGTACATCTACGGTTTAGGATTAGGATTCATTCATTGCTTAACACGTTTTGTAGTGGCTCGTAGATTTTCCTTCAAGTTCATAAACATGAAATCATTTGGGTCTCTGGTAATGTTAGCTGACACACAAGTTAAGGATATTCTATTGGTCAGTTTGTCATTGGAAAATCTTACATATGAGGGTTTCCAAAACTTGGATTTACTTTTGTAACCTCTTTCCATCAAAAACACAGGGGACACTTTTTTCTAGAATTTAGTGAAGTTAAAATGTTCTGTTTTCTGAATCTCATCACCTAAGGAAAGGATTCTGTAAAACTATCTTACAGGACAAACATATCTTTCTACCTCTGAAAAATGAAGATATTGAGTGAATGTCATTGATTCCAAAGGCTCGATGGTCTTATTATTTATACAAAGAGAACATCTGAAATGCAGCTTTCGGACTTTATTTCGGATGGCAGTTACTTTTCTGATGAACCTCACTGTTTCTAAGTTACTTAAGATCCTTGAATAATTTGGCCTTCCTCGTTCATGGCATAAACACCGTATGCCATGAGCTGCTAAGAAATACGGTTAAAAGCAAACGAGAAAGTCAAGCTTCACATGCAAAGTGCGTTTTCATTTAAAAGGAATGGAACAGAAAGTAGAAATATCTGGTGGGATGGGAACTTTTAAACCTGTTGGTGCCCTTCCAGCAGGACCGGTTGTCCAGGGGTATTTACTCCTTGATATATCACTGCAGAATTAGAATATTTGTACTGGTATTTATTTATTCTCAGTAGATTCTTACCTTTTTTTTTTTTTTTTTTTAACACAGCTTAACTTGATTCAAGTTACCTATGATCAAGTAATCTGAGGATAACAGTTCCAACTTTACTTTTAGGACCCAAAGCGATACCAACATAATCACAGTCGATACCTTTCCATGAGCTTATAAGTTAGAATACATTCTTATTATTGAATTCAACTGCTACACAATCATTGAATCTTATACAATTATTGACTAGAATGTAACACCTATATGTGTAACATTATTTGCTTTTATGGAAGACTCTAAATATGAAAGCCACATATGAAAGCATAATTCTATGTCATTAGCAACATTCAGTAATTTCCAAAGCACAAATAAATGGTAATTGTTTTATGTTTGTTTCATTTTTTAGGGAATATTGGAACTTAAGTATCAACAATATTGTGGAACTAGTAAGGATAGGAGTTTAGAAACCAGATGATTTGAAAATACGACCTACATTGTCCTTTAAATTTAATAAAGCTGCTAAAAATAATATTTAAATTTATAAGATCTCCTCCCCACAATAAATAAATAAAATTTTACTGCAAAACATTTTTTTAAAATAAAAAGTAAATAAATTTGTAAGATCTATCTCAACAGCAAGTTTTGAAATTTTCTAATATTACATGCTTTATACTTATGAGACAAAAATAAAGTTTTTCATATCATTCAGTTATGGACCTACTGTAGACTGAGGACAGAAATCATAAGAGAAAGAATACTGCTTTTCAAAAGTTATGAAAGAAAGTTACTTTGGTCAAAAAGTTTCTTGCACGATAGTTTTAAAAAGGACTAAAAGACTCTTTAAAAAAATACCTTAAGCCTTCACTATGATTGTCTAAAATAGATATTTACGAAGTCATCTTTTTCAAGGTAAAGAGGTAGAGAAAATGAAGACCAGTGATAACAGACTAGCAATAAAGGACTAGAGAAGACACATTAGCTCTTGTCACACGTGACCTCACAGTGTCTTTCTTAGGGGCTCTCCCCGTGTCCCCAGGTAGGTTTTGATTGTCAAGAAAAACTTCAGAATAAAAATTATAGTCAGTTAAGATGAAACTTGATTAAGATCGCAGTTTATGCTGAGACTTTTCTACCACATAAATCCTTATGTGATTTCTTGGTTTATGTTAGTTGCCACATCTTTTTTTTTTTTTTTTGAGACATGGTCTCACTATTTAGGTCAGGCTGGCCTTGGACTCACAGCGATCCTCCTGCCTCAGCCTCCTAAGTACTGGGATGACAAACATGTGCCACCACACCCGGCTGTTGTCACCTTTCTTAAGACTAATATAAATGAAATATATATATATATATATATATATATATATATATATATAAAGCCTTTAGTTAGCAATTTTAAAAGTTGGTTTCAATGTGTGTGTGTATGCTATATTCATTTCTTTTCTCCTTACAGTACTGGGGCCTTCACACTGGGCTACATCCCCAGACCTTTTTATTATTTTTTTTTTTTTTATTTTGAGACAAGGTCTCACAAAAGTTGCTAATTTGCTCAGCCTTGGCTGGAACTTGGGATCCTCCTGCCTCAGCCTCCCAGATGCTGGGATTACAGGCATATACCACCATGCTCAGTGTGTATGCTGTATTCTATATGTGTAATATCAAACACCCAATCAGCAAACTTATGTATATCTATATCTCTATATACCCATGAAGTTTCATAGATTTGTAAACTAAAAATAGTGCAAATTTGCAAATTGTAGTGTCATTAGATGAGTTTTTGCTGCAGACTTCTCTTTGCAGGTGGACTGTGTCACCAGAGTCATCATTCCTTGACTCGATTCATTCTCACCGGGCTGCACACACACTAACGTTTCCCTGAAGTTAATATTTCCTGCGTTCCCATGAATCGCCAAAGGTAAAAATAAGTGGACCGAAACAATCCAGACATCTTTCACAAACAAAGTGGAGTGGATGTGGAATGTAAAAATGTCTTTTCCCCCAAATTCTCACCCACTTCCCTCATCAGCAATGCCACCCTGGAGACAAGCGCTTGTTTGATTTTTTTGTTTATTTTGAGACAGGGTCTCACTACGTAGCCCAGGCTGGCCTCAAACCTGCAGCGATCCTCCTACCTCAGCCTCCCAAGCGCTGGGATGACAGGCATGTGCCACCACATCTGGCTGTAGGCAAGTGCTTTGGCCACGTGTGTGGCGCTGCATTAGGAACCGCAAGGAAAAGCGCCCCACACGTGACCCAGGCAGCCGTACCTTTCACCTCCAGCTTGCACTCGATCTCCACGGTGCCCAGGTCGTTGACGGCCTTGCAGCAGTACGTGCCTCCATCGTAGGGGCTGGGCTTGCGGATCTCCAGAGTGCAGACCCCCTGGTTGCTGAACATCCTGTACCTTGGGTCATCCACGATAGCAACTTTGTTTTTCATCCAGGTTATTTTGGGCTGAAGTTCAGATTGAAGGAAGTTAGGTCCAAGGTAATCCCTACAGAGCACATTCAAAGGCCATCTACACTGACGGCATTGGACAGCCCGGCTCAGGAAGAAAGCGATCTTGGAAGAGGAGACATTGACTCGGGCACTGTCGCTCCCAAATTAAACCCCGCTTAGTGCCTGGCAAGAAAGCAAAGGAGCAGTTCCGAAGACGAAAAGCTGATTCGTTCAGTGGACAACGAAGGTCACCTTCCCATATGGGTCCAGTTTGCGGGTGCAAACGTTCTGTGCACAGTGTGCACCCCGGGCTGGGGAAGACGGTCGGGTCCCTTACAAGGGGCGGGTTTACCAGAGCGTCACCCGGTGCACCTTGGGTATAGACAGGCTTTGCCAATCAAATGTTTTTCAATTTTAAAAGTAGATCTACAGGTCTGTGACGTGCACGCACCCCGAAGGGCGTGCCGCTGCTGGGCACTTTTCAGGGACAGCGGGTGGGAAAGGCGACGCCCCCTTGTTCTCATCTTTCTCTTGATACCCTGAGCTTCTCCGCAGGCTGCACGGCCCCTCGCCCCTTCCTCCCCGGACACCTGTGTCCCTCATCGGGGCACAGATCCGCTCCAACCAGGAGCCCCTCGCTCTGCACCACTCGGGGATCGGAGCCCCCGCCCAGAGCTGCTCAGCTCGGCCACAGGCACCGCCGGGGACGCGGACAGGCGTGAGGAGCCCGGGGCTGCTTTGACAGGATTCACGGTGAGGTGTCTTTTATTGGGATGAATTTTTCAATCGAAACATCCACAGCTCCTTGCCACTTTCCGTCAATGCCTGGAGACCCTCAGGAGGGAGGACGCGGAGACGGGAGGGCAGGCGGGACCGGGCCGTGGGGATGCGCCTGTCACCGCAGTGCCCGTCTGAGCGTCTAAACTCCCGGCGAGTGTTTGGACCCCACTCTGACGTCCAGCACCGCGGGCCCCTTCTCCGTCCCCATCCCGTCCTGTCCCCTCCTCCCTCTGTCGCTGTCCCTCCGTTCCTGGTGTCTACTCTGGCGTCATTTTCTCCACTCCAACCCTGGCCACACCGCCTCTTCTGTGTCCTTCCCGAGGGGAACAGCCCCCAGCTTCACCCCTTGTCACTGCCCCGAACCCAGTGACTCCACAGGCAGAGCCAGACGCCTCCACGCAGGGACATCCAGGGCGACAGAGAGAGCCCAGCCACCCAAGCTCCTCCGTCCTCGGCCTTGTTTGCCTGGGAGCAGCCAGCACCGCTTCTGCTGGGCGCTGCCCACTGTCACCCTGTCACAACATCCCTGATTCCAGGCTGCTTCCCTCTGCACCTCCTGGGACCTGCGGCCGCCAGTCACTAATACACCGCTGTCCCAGCATCTGTGACAGGAGACCTCAGCGCTCGCGAAGCCCCTCGCCCAGCCCCATCCCGGCCGCACCAGAGCGCCTTCCTGTCCTGCCTCGGGTGACAGGGTGACATCGGAACTGCGGCTCCACCTGCCACCGACTCGGTGAATCCATGTCACCACCTGACCTCCCAGGGGAAGCTATACTACTTCCATTTCCTTCCCCGTCAGTCCTTGTAGAATTAGAAGGTTTTCTTTTTCCCTAGAAGTGATCCCTCAGTTAGTTAAGAAATAGAAGCATTTTTTTGTTTTTACTTATGTTTTTGAATAGTGTAGATGTAACTACACCAATGCCACCCCCTCCACACCTGCCATCCTAGAGAGCACAGCTGGCCGCGGAAGGTCCCGCTGTGTCCCTACAGGCCACCGCAGCATGACAGACATAGGGCAGGGACTCTTGGGCTGCTTCATTTTTGTTTGTTTGTTTTGTTTTGTTTTTTTGAGACAGAGTCTTGCTTTGTAGTCTAGGCTGGCCTCGAACTCAATATGTAGCTCAGGCTGGCCTCGAACTCATGGCAATCCTCCTGCCTCAGCCTCTCGGGTGCTGGAATTACAGGCCTGTGCCACCACGCCCGGCTTGGGGTTGGTTCTTAAACCCAGCTAATGCGACAGGGAGCTGCATACCTTGGGGTTCCCCCTGACGCTGCAGTTCAGGGTGGCATTGTACCCAGCGATGGCGTAGGTGTTCACCAGCGGCTGCGTGAACATCGGTGCCTCCGTAAAATCGAAGTCTTCATACACGGGGTTTTTGTAGATTTTACCTTAAAAACAAGTATTCACATATGTTGGAAGGTGGCGCTGTGGCGCAATGGACAGAGCATTGGACTTCTAGAGGCTGAACGCATTTAAGTATGTTGGAAAAACAAGCTGGCCGGAAAATGTACTGTTCTTGGGGTGTTTATTCAGGATGAAAACCTCCCTGACTTCAGAGAACACACGTGAATGCCTGACCTATGCTGTATTCTGAAGTGTGCAAATGTGCACAGCCAATCACACACGAAACAGAGAGTTGGGGTGGCTGATGCTAAAACAGATATTAAGAAGACTGATGTTTCTCTGAGTATTTTATTATTATTTAAAATTTTTTTTCTTGTGGTACTGGGGATTGAACCCAAGGCCTTCATGCTGAGCTGCATCTCCAGCCTTTTTTTTTTTTTTTTTTTTTTTTTCCCCGAGACAATGTCTCACTATGTAGCTCAGGTTGGCCTTGAACTCACTATGTAGCCCATGCTGGCTTTGAACTTGCAGGAATCCTCCTGCCTCAGCCTCCCAAGTGGGGTTGCAGGTGTGTGCCACCATATCTGGCTCGATACTGAGTATTTCAACTGGAAATTTGTTATAATGTGAAATCACAAGGAAGGGCTACTGAAGGAGAGTGACTGATGATGAAATGTAAAGATAAAGACAGAATTCAGCTTCTCCGTCTGCAGGGAAGGCTCCCTGTGTAGCTCCAGTGAAGCTACCCCGGAATGAAAACAACAGAAATCCCAGAAGTAAATGTCTATTCCGGCGATGTTAGCCATTTTAGATCCAGGGCCCAGAAACTAGAATGAATTAAAGCTTATATTTACAAATATAAAAACTTCAATGACAGCAGGCTGTGGAGGCACATGCCTATAACCCCAGCACTCAGGAGGCTGAGGCGGGAGGATTTCCATGAGTTCAAGGCCAGCCTGGGCTACACAGTGAGACACTGTCTCAAAAACTAACTAAATAAATAAAAAATGAGACAATAAAAGCTGCAACGAGAATGCCATTCCCCTTACAAATGCTTGCCCATGAAATGACAGTCCTCCGCGAGCACCATTACTTTCACTTTCCCACGCATGCTCCACGGCCCCTTCGCCACACCTCTGCTTCTCATCCAGTCCCTGTCCTCCAAGCTTTCCCAGCCCCAGTCCCCGCCCAATTCACCATCCTTGGCGATCACAGCACTCTCTTTGGTCATGGTTGCTTCCTCACTGAGGCCACACATGTTCTCAGAGAAGACCCGGAAGTAATACTCGTTCCCGATGACCAGTTCTGTGATGGTGGCGCTGGTTCGGTGGTAATGCTCGATGACAGTGAACCACTCCTGAGGGGAAGAAGTAATGCTAATAATTTGAGGAAATAAAAACACACAGCTGGCCTTGAACTGGTGGCGACCCTCCTGCCTCAGCCCTCTCGGGTGCTGGGATCTCAGGTGTTCATGGCCACACCAGGCTGGGATTCTAGGCCTGCTCTGTGGCTCCGGAGGGCCCGCCTTTCTTGGCCTGTCCCTTCCCCTCTCCACGCCCCCACAGGCTCCTCCAGAGCCACCCAGGCCCCCTTGGGAGCCCGGGGATGCAGCAGTAAGCCCGCTCACCATGCTCTTCCTGTCCGCCTTCTGGATGGTGTAGCCGGTGATGGCAGCGTTGCCATCATCCTTGGGTGGCGTCCACGTCAGGGCCACGTTCTCCCCCCACACGTCTTCAATCTTCACGACTTGAGGTGGCCCTGGACGGTCTACGGGACGGAGGCAGGTGTCAGCATCAGGCCACTGTCCCTCCTCCAAGTGCCTTCCCCAGGCATGGGCGCAGTGCTCTTCCCGAGCCCCTGCGGGCTCCGCAGCCCTGTGTCCTCCACTCGGAGGGGGCCAGGTGGGTCCCCTCACAGGATGGGGCAGCCTCAGGGCAGCGGAACTTCCCGGGGAATGGGAATGGAGGCACAGGTTAAAGGGCATGACATTTCACCCCAGAGGGACTCCCTGAGGACTCAGGCCCTTTGCTTAGGGAGCCTCAGGTTTCAGCAAATTTATTGTAAGATTATCCTAAGAGCAACTGGAGACAAGATTCCTCCCAACTTGGCTCTCACATTCCCTCTCCTCCTCCTCTTTCTTCTTCTTCTTTTTGTTTTTTTGAGACAGAGTCTTGCTCTGTAATTCAGGCTGGCCTTGAACTACGTAGCCCAGGCTGGCCTCAAACTCATAACGATCCTCCTACCTCAGTCTCTTGAATGCTGGGATTATGGATAGGTGCCACCACACCCAGCTAGTTAAAACTTATTTTGAAATGCTAACAAATATTGATAATGTATTTTTTTTTCAGTCTTAAGGGATTTTATGCAGCACCATCCTAACAGCATTCCTACTCCTCCCTTGGGGACAAAGGACAGTTGGTGGCCACCCCACTGGGACAGGACGCTCTGCTTCCGGCTTCAGACCCACCAACGATCTGGATGTCGATGGACGCGGTCTCCACGTATTTGTCCACCTTGACCTGCAGGTCGTACTTCCCGGAGTGGCTCCTTTCCGCTTTCCTGATGAAGATGATGGTGTCAGTCTCCGAGTTGCGAATGTTGATTTGATTCTTGTCGATTTCATTACCGTCCTTCTTCCAGATTAATTCTGGTCTTGGTTTTCCCTAAAAAGAAAGACGAAAAGGGTAGAGGGGAGAATGCAGCCTGTCCTGAGACTTCTCTGCGACGTGGAGGGAAGGAGACCAGCCTCGCGCCCCTTAGCTGCGCGGCGAGCTAACTCCTGAGCCTCGCGGTCTGCGCCGCAGCATTCAACCATTTTCCCAGCTCGGACACTGCGGAAGGAGGTCTCGCATCGCCTCTGCCAGGCCCCAAAGCCTGCACGACACTTGACAGTGGCCCAGGGAGTGGGCCCTGAGCCCCAGAATCCAGATCTAGAGCCTGACCACCGTGCAACCTTGGGCAAATTACTTACACGCCCTGTGCCTCAGTTTCCCCAGCTGTACACCAGGAAGGTCAGCAGTACCTGTCTCAGCATGGCTATCGGGACTAAGATCCTGGCCCCACTGCCATGGCTAAGGACAGTGAGGCCTGCGCTGCGCTGCCAGCTCGGGGCTGTGGCGAACCTGCCCTCGCTTGCCCTGGCCGCGGACCCGGTCCGGAAGAGGAGCCCGTGGCACCCGAGGCCCGGGTTCGGTTTCCAGGACCCAGGAAGGTCCTAGAACTCCCGAGCACCCGCAGACGGGAACCCAGCACGGAGTCAGGGATCCGTCCAGCACTTCCCTGGCAGAGCTCTCCCAGGCGTGTGGCGAGTGTGCCGGGGTGCGGGGCAGCATGGGGCCCCAGTCCCTGGTTGGGGGTGCACGGGCTTGCACACGCAGCACAAGGACGACGTCGTGCACGAGAGGCAAAGCAGCCGCTAGCGTGACTTTGTTAAGTGCACAGCGTGCTGAGAGGCATAGAGCAACAGCAGCTCTCCAGTAACGAGCGAAGTGGAGGAAAGCGACCGCTGCGTGACCCTGGACGGGCCACCTAACGTCTCCGGTGACAGTGCCTCCCCTTTCCCAGCAGGGGCGAGGAAACCTGCCCGCCCCGCCCCACCCTGCACTGTTTCTGAGCAAGAGAATCACAAGAGAATGTCCCGGGGGTCTAGAGTGACGAGACACAGGCAGGACACCCACTCATCACCCCCCGGGCAGGGTCCCTCCTGCCGTCCCTCTCCGCCGGGGCGCCCGGACCCCAGGGTGGAGCTGGGCGGTGCTCACGGCAGAGCAGTGGAGACTGCAGACTCCGGCCTGGCTCTCTTTCCCAGGAGCCTGGGTCTGAACAGGTCTCTGCGTGTGTGCGTGCACGTGCGCGCGTGTGTTTGTGCGCGCGCGCGTGTGAGATCAGTGTGTTGAGATCAATGCCCTTCGCTGTAAGTGAAAACCGCTGGTTAATCCTGTGGGCCACAGAACCCCTGGCTGGCCCGCCGGTGAACAGCGGCGCGGACCCCAGCCGGTGGCGGGAGGGCTTCCCTTCGAGCGCTTCCTCCGGCTGGACTGGGGTTTGGTCCGGGGTCTCCGTGGGAACCAGGCACACACTGTTTCCTGAACACACACTTGGAGCTTCACTCAGAACGCCCGGGGTCAGAGACCGCCGGCGCCAGGGAGACTGAGCTTTCTGCACCTGGAGTCTCTCCCACGCCCCTCTCTGGCTCCCCAGTGGTCTCCGAGCGTCAAGCGAAACTAGAGCTCATCTGTCTCACGCGGAAAGCAAGCCCGGCCCTTTCGTAGATCTCTCCACTTGTCCAGCATGAGGCTGTTCAGTCCCCCTCTGATCTCTTCTATTTCTGACCTCTGTCTCGGAGGAGCCTGGCACACGACGGAGCTAACTCCTAGAACACTCTACGCGTCTCTCCGATGCCCCAGGCCCTGCAGCGTTACCTGGAAAGGGATCACCAGATTGACAGCTTCTCCCACTCTGCGGATGTAGGTTTGCTTCAGGTGGCTCGGGATGCGAATTTTTGGAGGCTCTGGGAAAAAACAAAAGAGCACAATTTTGCGATCAGTAGATCATGCCAAAAGTGGCCCTGCCTAAGAACAATGGCACGGTGCTCGCAGCCCGTTCCGGTGGTCTCGCTGTGCAATCTCAGATGCGCCATCCACAGCTTCTGTGATGGCAGCTTGGTCCAAACTTCTTGCTTCAAGCAGAGATGCTTTGAGGGATAACCAAAATTTATCAGTGATTCCCCCAACTGCACTGCAACTTTGTATATTTATTGCATTAGAGGCCTAATGCAAGTTTATAGAAACCCACTCAGTTTTTGCTCAGGACCTTGTACACGTTGTTCATTGTTCCTAACAGTAGGAAAGTTTGGGCCAGTCATATAGCTCAGTGGCATAAGTGCCTGCCTGGTAAGCGTGAGGTCCTGAGTTCGACTCCTGGTACCCACATAAAAAAAAAAAAAAAAAGAATGTTCACTGGTGAACATCCCATAAAAGATCTCCAGGAACCTCATTAGTTGGTTTATTAGACAGCAAGCACTTTATTAAGCAAATAACATAGGTTAATTTATTCAATTCTCACAATATCTTGATGTGACAAGTATTATTATTATTATCCCTATTTTGTAGATGAAGATATTAGGGCTTAAAAAAAATCACATGTCTCGTCCAAGTTCACATATCAATAGATGACGGAAAAGGGATTAAGCCTACATAGTGTCTCTAGAATCTATTAAGAAAATGTATATGCTTCATGCTTTCTTTCATCTAGCCACTTATGCATACATTCATTTATTCATCCTTGCATCCATCCCTTCTTGCATCCATTCATTCATCCTTGCATCCATCCATCCGTGCATCCATCCGTCCATCCATCCATCCATCCGTGCATCCATCCATCCTTGCATCCATCCATCCATCCATCCATCCATGCATCCATCCATCCTTGCATCCATCCATCCATCCATCCATGCATCCATCCATCCTTGCATCCATCCATCCATCCTTCCATCCATCCTTGCATCCATCCATCCATCCATCCTTGCATCCATCCATCCATCCTTTCATCCATCCATCCTTGCATCCATCCTTGCATCCATCCATCCTCGCATCCATCCTTGCATCCATCCATCCATCCATCCTTGCACCCATCCATCCGTCTGTTTGTCCCTTCCCTAACTCACTCCCAAAATGTTTCAGGAGGCCACATCATGAGTTAATGGTAAAACCATGTTCACTACGCAGGTATTCAAGTCCTCAGACCCATATTATTTGCCATAGAGTTGTGATTCTTCAACTTTTTGGTCTCAGTACTCCATTACAGTGCTAAAAATCATTACAAAGTCAGATGTTGCAGTACTTTCTTGCAACCCCAGCACTTGGCAGGCTGAGGCAGGACGATCAAGAATTCAAGGCCAGCCTGGGCTACAGAATCTCAAAAAACAAACACACGAACAAACAAAAAATTACTAGAGACCCTTGGAAGCTTTTGTTCATGTGGGCTGATATTACCATATCAGAAATTAAAACTGAGAAATGTTGACATCTCTACCTGTTCAGTCAAAAATAATAACATAAGTAACATTTTAGTGGAAATAGCCATGTTTTATATTAACAAAATGTTCGGTGAGGTGAGTTGCATTATTTTATCTTTTGGCAAATGTCTTTCATATCTGACTTCATAGAGAACAGCTAGATTCTCTTATTTGTCTCTGGCTCAATTTGGAGCAATATGTTGAATTGGTTGAAGAATATGAAGAATATCTGGTTTCATACAAAGGGCAGGAATACTTTAATAAACCTCTCAGACAACTGTGGATATTCTTTGATTCTCCAATAAATGTGATGAGTTTTAGTTTCCTAACGATGACCTGCAAAGGGGAATCTGAAGCCATTTCAGTGACCTTTCATATTCAGTTACATTCAAATCCATTATCTAGCTTGCTTTTACTGTTTTCTTTTTTGTACTGGGGATTGAATCCATGCCTTGCCACATGCTAGGCAAGTGCTCTACTACTGAACTAGATCTCCAGCCCTTTTTAAAAACACTGATTTTCAGACAGAGTCTTGCTATACTGCCCAGACTGGCTTTGTAATTGCGATCCTCCTGCCTCAGCCTCCTGAGTAGCTGGGATCATGGACGTATGCCACCATGCCTAGGTTGGCCCTTTTATTTTAACTGTGAGCTCATGGTGGTGAGGAAGACAAGGATAGGCAGCAGAGTGCGGTGGCGCTGACTCTATCCATGCAAAGGCACCAACAGTTTTATTCACTCACTTAACACCACTAGCGCAGATGCCAAGACACTGAAAAGGGTCGGAATCTACTCACGTCAGCCTGGAAATGGTTCAGACCTTGCAGATACGACATGTGAGCCAGGAGTTGCCGTGGGGCTGTCTACACTACTGCGCTGGCACACTCCCTGTCCTGTCTGCTCATAGGACCCAGCCAGGTAAATTGCCTGGTCTCAGGATGCCAATGATAAACCCAAAGCTGACCTCCTGCACTGCCCTAAAGAGCTATTTTGTGAATTTCTAACTTCCCGGAAGCATTCATAAAAAAAGCAAAGAGGTAGCACCAGAATCAACTTTGACTGAGAAAGTGTTTTAAGAAATAGAGGCAGCTCCTGGTACCCACCTATGATCTCCTTCACCAGGATGGGCTGCGAGTAGTACTTGGGCTCGCTGGCGCCCGCCTTGTTCACCGCCTTCACGCGCACGAAGATCTTCGCATCCGTGGGCAGCCCGGTGATGGTGAACTTGGTCTTGTCGATCAGATCTGTGTTGGCGACTATCCAGTCCTCAGCTAATGCCAAGAAAGAAGGAGAAAAGGAGGAGGAGCAAGGTTTGGTCAGAGATATCGTCCCAGCCCTGGCACTCAACTCCAACTTGGAGTTTTCTGCATAATTAGATCATTTGGAACAAATATGCCTTGGACTTTAGAATGGGCATTTTTCATGCACTTAAATGAAAAATGGCCCACAATGGCTAAGATAAACAACAACAAGAAGAAACTATCAGATTCTCCTATTTCTGAAAAATCTCTTACTCAGGCTTAAAGTATTCTGAAAAATAGTAATTGTGCTGAGCACTTTGCAGCAGTTTTATTCCAATTTGGTTGTTTCTTCTTTGAGACGGGGTCTCGCTATGTAGTTCAGGCTGCCTTGAACTCACTATGTAGCCAGGCTGGCCTTGAACTCACAGCGATCCTCCTGCCTCAGCCTCCCAGGTATTGGAATTACAGGTGTGCACCACACCTGGCTATAAAATTTTTAAGTTTTATCAGTGCCTGTTTGCAGTATATAATGGTTTCATTCATTATGGAGAGTTGATTTTTTTTTTTTTTTTGTAATTTAGCTTTTGGTAGCTTTGTCTATAACAGCAAGAGAATTTAGACCTGGAATTCAGGGCTTACAAATAATTCGGCTTCTATAAAAGTGAATATACATGACGCCACAAGAAAACCGAAGACTGAGGTCCCAGGACCACCTCCCTCAGCCTCCCCCAGTTCCGGGGCTCCATGTGGATGGGTGGTGGGTGCATGATACGCGTGTCACAGACACCCCAGAAACGTTAGCACACAGTGAGAAAGTCCCGGAGCGTCGCGCAGTACTTTACCTGGCAGCTCAGACGCAGCCTCCCCATTCTCACCAGACTGTTTGGCTGAGGTACCTTTGAGAATCCGTCATTAGAGGGATTAAAGACACCCACATCACGTTCACACCAAGAATACCGCATCAGTAGCCAGCATTCTCTGTTAGTAATGTAGGCAAAGTGTGCAAAGAGATTCGTCCTCCAGGCAGGGACGGAGAGACCAAGCGTGTTAGGTAGGGGCTTCCTCCTGTCCCGGCTCTGCCCCGGGGAAGAGGTGGCAGAACAGAGATGGCAGCCAGGGAAGAAGAGCTGGAGAAGAACCAAGCAAGATCCCCAAGGAAAAGGAGCCACAGCTCCCGGAATGTCCTCGGTCCTGCCTGTCCTCGGTCCTGCCCCCACCCTCTCAGCCTGTGGGTGTCCAGTGCCCAGGGATGCTGGGGGCGTGGGGCTGGTGACTCGGCAGCCCCTCTTACCAGGCTCGCACAGCTCACCAGGGAGGAAGGGAAATGGATTTGGCCCCAGCAGCCCAGGGGGATGCTCTGGTTGCCATGGAAAAGAACTCTAGGTTAGGAAAACAAACTCAGCTGCCTGGGTCCCTCTATGCCCTGCCCTGCAATAGAGGTTTGGGAAGATGACTTTCTCGGTGCTGGAGAGGAGCTCGGCATGGGGACAGGACTGGCCACCCCCTGGGATCCCTGCTCAGGGTGCCAAGGAGAAGGGGCAAGAAGCCAGGTGCCCTGGCACCAGGAGGCTACAGAGAGGAAAACTGACTTCGGAACTGGAAAAAGCTAAGCGCAGGGTGCAGGGGAGAGCTCCTCTCTTGCAGAGCCAAGAGAATAGATGAGAAAGTGAAAAACAGAAGAAAAGTCATCAGAAAGAATGAAGATCTGGCCAAAGAGAAAATTTCCATAGAAAACAGCACTGAAAAAGACCAGGGGGGAAACCGGCCGGTCCCTTCACACTGGAGCCCCGGTGACTGAGGGAAACCGAGGAAGAAAAGGATGTGTGTGTGTAGGGGGGAAGCACATGTAAGTTATTTCGTACATGAGGTGAAGTTTTAAGAAAGAAAAGAATGGACGGACGACAGTAAAAGAAGAAAACAAGAATCAAATGCTGCAGGCATTAAAAAAAAAAAAAAACCCGAACAAGAAAAGGCAGAGTCAAAATCAACACAGGATTGTACACCAGAAAGACTCCTCTTACAGAGTAAACCTGACATATCCAAAAGCATTAAGCACTTCAGAAAATTAGTCCAGAGGACAACAGCCATTAAAAGAGAAGGAAGAATAAGGCAGCCACATAAAATAAGAAAAGACCGCAAGAAGAAAGATATACACGTTATGAAACAACTTCCATAGAAAGCTAACTCCAAAACGTTATGCGGCAAATGTATACAGAATAACGACCGTGTACTTATACATATGTATATCTGGATATACATACGTATCTACACAGACCACACGCAAGACTACGTAAAATACACTTCGTTGTATTTTATCTAAGGTGGGTAACATCAAAATGACAGCCATCTATCATTTTGCTGTGTCTTCTTACTTTTTGAACCTATCAGAAAGAAAAGAGTAAAGAATTGGGTCTAATTCATATACACACAAAGGATTTGTGGTCAGAAGCCCACAGCACGTGCAAGACTGGGAAATCCTGCTGACTGGACAGTATAAAAATCAGTGGTGTGCTCACGATTTCTTTTTTAAGTAAGGGGACAAATAAGTAGAAATAAACCGTATTCTAGAGCACATGAGAGCTCTCGGTGCACTGGTGGCCATACCCACCTCTCTTGCTGCGGTAACCCCAGGACCTTGGTTTTAGATGCCCATTAGTTAGGGTTAGAGGCTTTCCAAGCCCTGGTAAAATCAAGCATAGTACTGTGTGAGGGGAGTAGGTGGAGAAGGCATTAGCGATGCTAGGTTACTTCATCTCCTTCCTCTTCTTCCCTCATGGCCAGGAATGGCCATCTCCATCCGGGCCCCAATCCGGGGGCTTGGGTTTCTTTCTTTTCGGCTACCTTTCTTTTATGACAAGTTGCTTCTCTGTGGTTGTTTTCTTCCGGGGCAGGTGCACTGTGCTAACCTCCCGGTTCTCCGAGAGCAGCCTGCAGCCTCCTCCCTTCGCATGGAGCACGCACGCTAAAATCGGAGCCCTCAGGGGTATTCTCAGAGCTTCATCCTCAGGCTCCTTTTTGCAGAGTACAAACAGGCTCCTGGTCACCCACTGCCTCCCAGGGCGACTCCATTCACCCACATTGAAATGGCACTGCCTGTCACCTCCTTACGACAAGTAAGAAACCAAGAAATGCAGCGGCTCTTCTCGAACGGACAGCGGTTTGGTCTGCAGGCACACCGTGGCCCGTATTTTCTAGGGCCATTTTCTCCTTATACATTACTTCTATCAGTGATCCCCTTTGACCTTATTTCTCTTCCTCTCCTACACTTAAGTGATGAAATTGCCAGACACCCAAGCCCCGATGAGTTCCTGCCACATAATGCACCTACTTCTTATGCTTTCTGGGACTTAAGGGTGTTTACTTTAAAATTAAGAGCTATTCTTCATTCTTCATTTTTGCTTTTCTTTTTCCATTAAGAAGCAGCGGGCCACTAGATAGCTGAATACAGAGTCTTCGATTGCTTCCCCAAGCGCACAGCTCAGGACAGGTTTCAGGGTTTCTAATGCGCTTCCTCCTAGCTCGACTGGCACCGTGCTGGGATCCCAGGCCACTCGACTCACTCCGAAAACGGAAGTCACTTGTGTTGCCCCGTCGTGTCGCCTGACTGAGGTATTTCCGAGGTCTCCATTTACTTGCACCAAGTACTAAGAAGGGCTACCTTTTAGACATCTCAGGAGGATGACACGTGGCTGGGTCTCATTCTCAGCAGGAAAGAGATGAGTGCCCAAAAGACAGAGAAAGCCGGCCACCTCCCCTGCGGAGGGCGGTTCTCCGCCCCCCGTGTGTACTTACTTCCTTCGAAGCAATACTCGAGCACGTAGCCGTCTAGACCAGCGGCTCCGATCTGGTCTGGGGGTCGCCACTTCATCGTGACAGTCGTGTCCGTCACAGAGTCAACAGCCAGAAGAGTCGGAGGGCTGGTGACAGCTTCAAAGATAAGAGAGACAGGAAAGGGGACAACTGTTAGCTACAGAGCCATGGACAAAACCAATAGAGACACAACGAAGAGGGACACAGCTGAAAGTAGACACAGGAGCCCCACCTTAGCGCGACTCAGCTGAGACGGACCGTGGCTGTGTGTAAGGCAAAGGTCTGACCCACGGGAGCCTGTCCTCAGAGTATGGCCACACTCACCCTCCAAATTGGGGCATCGGTGTGAGGGCCTGGGATGCCCAAGGGAGTCAGAGAAGTCAAAGTTTTGGAATCCAATGATTGGGAGTAAATTTCCCATAACCCTCTAACTTTAAAGTACAATTTTAAGGTGGCGGTGCATGCCTGTAATCCCAGCACTCAGGAGGCTGAGGCAGGAGGATCATCATGAGTTCGAGGCCAGCCTGGGCTACATAGTGAGTTCAAAGTTGGGACTTGTGGCCATCCTCCTGCCTCAGCCTCCCGAGTGTACCGCCATGCCTGTCCACCACTCTAGGCAGCCTCCAGCCTGTTCCGGCTGGAAGTCAGGAGGCCATGAGTCGTCACACAAAGCAGTGATGCCCAGGCTGGGGACGCATTGCCCACGACTCACCCAGGGGTACAAAGGGCTTGGATGGCATGCTGGGCTTGGAGATGCCGACGGCGTTGACCGCGAAGATTCGGACCTCATAGGCCACGCCCTCGATCATCTTCTTGGGCTCGAAGGTCGTCTCCTTGCAGAGGTCAAAGTTGAGCCTCATCCACCTGGAGCTCTGCTTCTTCTTCCTCTCGATGAAGTACCCTGCGGGTGTGGACAGAACCAGGGCCAGGTCAGAGCCGGGGCTCACAGCCCGCTCGGGAACGTCTCGGAGGGACGGGGACAGAGCAGACTCACCACCCCAGCTGTGTCACGAGGAATCACAGACAGCACAAATACTAACATCGTGAGATGGTGTACAAGGAACACAATGACTAGGGGAAAACTACGGTTGTGCTAGAAAAAGAGGACAAGCAAGCGGCAGACACATGGAGTGTAGTCACTCAGTCGCTGCCATCAAGCCGGCGAGGGAGACATGAAGCGGGACACGACTCGCTAATGCAGGGAGGACAAGTTCTTGTGCCACTTGGGAAACAAATTATTCTAAACATTTAATGGTAAAAGAAAATTCTACATGACAGAACCCTACGGAACTAGGCATTTACTGACCAGGACGGTGGAAGTTAGACTTAAAAGTGCTTGAAAATTAGATATTGAAGTCAGGCACAGTGGTGCACACCTGTCACCCCAATACTCTGGGAGGCTGAGGCAGGAGGATTGCAAGTTTGAGCCCAGCCTGGGCAATTTAGTGACTTAGTGAGATCCAGTCTCAAAGCAAAGAATAAAAATTGGGCTGGGGATGTAGCTCAGGATGAAGGCCCTGGATTCAATTCCATTACTGCAAAAATTTTAATAAGCAGGTTAATAAATAAATGAAAATAAAAATTAGATATTGAGCAGGGCATGGTGGCACACATCTGTAATCCCAGCACTTGGGAGGCTGAGGCAGGAGGATCATGAGTTGGAGGCCGGCCTGGGCTACATAGTGAGACTCTGTTTCAAAAAAAAAAAAAAAAAAAAAATTAAATATTGAATGTATATGACAAACTAAGAGAACAGTTAATGACATAATATTCATTGGACCTGTTTATATCTCAACTAATTACAGAGCATTCCTAAATATATATCAGTCTGAATGGTGTGTAAAGCCAGGCTAGAATCGAGTTCTGTAAAGTGATGATTTTAGACGTATTGGACACGAGTGTGTGTGAGGAGGGTGCCCTGTCCCCCGCAGATCACAGCCTGGTCCGCGCGCCTCACCCAGGATCGGAGAGCCGCCGTCATAGGCTGGGGGTTCCCAGGTCATCACACACCAGTCGTCTCCCACGTCCGTCACGTTCGGGGCCACAGGCGGGTCCGGGATGTCTGTGGTGGACACAATGAAATAAAATGAAGACCAGAGAACAGCGCATGAAGAAAAATGTTCTCGGGAAAAAGTATTTTGTGATAATCACAGAAACTTATTTCTGAGTATTTTTCCATGTTTCCTGAAATGTGCGATTCATTTGGACAAAAAGTCACACTCAGCGTGGGATAAGGGAAGGAGAAACCAGTGGAAATAAAACCATGGCGACTCCAGCCTCTAACATGAGAGCCCGCACCGCACCCTGAGCTGCTCGGAAGCCGAGACGCTGGAGTGTCATCTCGAAAATAGTGACTGAGAAGTGACCTACAGGCATCAGGTGTGGCCACGGTGGCGTTTTTCACTACAAAATGAACTTTCAGGGCCAGTGAGATAGCTCAGCGGCATAAGCACCTGCCTGGCAAGCGCGAGGTCCTGAGTTCGACTCCCAGTACACACATAAAGGAAAAAAAGGGCCGGTGATATTGCTCAGTGGCACAAGTGCCTGCTGGCAAGTGCGAGGTCCTGAGTTTGACTCCCGGTACCCATATAAAAAAAAAAAAAAAAAAAGAACTTCCGGCCCGACTCGATCAAGGCTAATGATTGTATATTTTATATCAGGTGGGAGATTCGAGCTGTTGACTTGTTAGAAATTCAAGTCAGAAATGGTGAGTCACTGAAGGAAGGGAGGGAGGGAGAGGGAGAGAATGAGTGAGAGAGAGAGAGAGAAAAGAGGAAAAGAGAGGGTTGGCGAGTCACCCTGTCCTGTGTGTCTATTCAGTGCCTGATAAGGTGACTCATTTTTGGTTGCTTTGAAACTCGGATCTTAAGGGGAGACCAAGGCGAGAAATCGCAGCCCTGCTCATCTGCGCCTTCAGCAGGTCACCCCGGGCCCGGGACAGATCGAGTCCCTCCGCAGCCACGGGGGCATGGGCAATGACTTAGCAGCTGGGCCTCGGTGACCTTTAAAGGGCACCAGAAGGCACTGAGACTTAGCAGAGCGAATGACCGGTCCCCAAAATAGCTGCCCCTGGCGACTCCCTCTAAGACCTCTGGACGGGAGGCCGAGCAGAGGGAAGGAGGGCGGCGGGGACTCCCCAGCCGTAGCCGCCCCGCCTCTGCCCGGTCACCGCCGGGAAGCGCAGGACAGCGCCCCCGACTCACCCACCACCTTGATCTTGATGCTGGCGTGCGCCTCGCCGGCCTCGTTCTTCAGGTTGATGTGGTAAACTCCGGAGTCCTCCCTCTCCGCCACGTCGATGACCAGCGTGCTGCTGTCGGGGTAGTTTTCTGACCGGATGCGGCCACTGCCCTCCATAATGGCCTGGCCGGGAGGGGACAACGCGTGGGTCATGTGCCGCGACAAGGGCCCTTCAGGGGGCCTGAGGACTTGAGTCCCACATGGTCCTAAGGCCTAAGATACACTGGGTCGTTTTAATCCTCCCTGCTCTCCCATGACAGAGGCATTTTTTATTTGTTTGTTTGGTTTGTTTTTTTGAGACAGGGTCTTACTATATAGTATGGGTTGGTCTTTAACTCACTGTGTAGCCCAGCCTGGCCTTGAACTCACAGTGATCCTCCTGTCTCAGCCTCCCGAGTAGCTAAGATTATAGTCACGTACCACTATGCCTGGCTAACTCTTAATTCTTTTTCTTTCCTGGTGGTAGGGGGATTCAACCCAGACCTTTGTATTGAGCTACATCCCCAGTGATTTATTTATTTTGTTTTTTGAGACTGGGTCTTGCTATGTAGCCCAGGCTGGCCTTGAACTCCTGGTGATTCTCCTGCCTCAGCCTCCTGAGTGCTGGGATTACAGGTGTACACCACCACACCCGGCAACTCTTTGCTCTTGTGCCTGGATTAGGACTCCTAAATCTTCAAAAACATGCGATTGTGACAACAGTAAGAATATCTGAAATCATTTTCATAATTATTCTATTTTATAATAGAACAAAATCACTCATATTACTGTAGCCAAATTCTAACAGAGGAGTATAAAATATGTTCTACCTTTTTCATTGTTCAAAGAAAGATATGTATTTAGGGTAGTGTTACATTAGCCTCTTGAGTTTTCTGTATTTGTTTAGCTTGTTTGTTTGTGGTACCTTAATTTCCATAAAGCAAAATTCACGATTTTTGGATATCTTGTTCTATGAGTTTTGACAAATTGATGTAACTGTAGCTATCGCCACAATCAAGATAGATATAGGTTATTTCCATTGTCTCTAACAATGTCCCCATGTTCCTTGGAATCAATCCAGACCCATATCCTGTTCTCTGGAGATCACTGGTCTAATATCTGTCCCTAGAGCTTTCTTTTATCCCAAATGCCATATAACTGGAATCAAAGAGCACACAGCCTTTTGAAACTGGCGTTATACTGCGTGATGCTTTTTAGACTCATCCACGTTTTTACATCTATTACTAGTATGTTCTTTTTCATTGCTGTGTAGTATTCCGTCATACACTTCACGCACTGTTGGTTCATAGTATAAAACAATGTCTAGTCAATCATTCTCTCCACTATATTTTTTATCGACACATTTTATAGTTTTTATGTGTAGATAACTTGACTTGGGTCTTTTGTATATTTCCTCAACTGTACTTCAATTTCTCCCCTTAACTTTAAATTGAGAGCTAAGCATTTCTCCATCTGACTTCTTGAACATATGGAACACAGTTACGCTAGCAGCTACCCTCTTCTTGTCTGCTAATTCTGATACACAGGTGATAGCTTGGTTGGTTTCCATCGACTTTTCTCCTCATTTGGGTGAAGTTTCTCTGCCGTCATGCGCGATAGGATAGCAGACACCGCAAACTGTACTTTGTTGGAGGCTCGATATTTCTGCATCCCAAATCTTGAGCTTTATTTTGGGATGCGGTGAAATTACCTGGAAAGTGACCCTTTAGGGCTTGCTTTTATGGTTTGGAGGACAGGTCCTGGTGTAAGAGGAATTTTCCCTTCTGGGAATGCACAATCCATGCTGTCCTCCTCCTCCCAATGTTAGGGGAATTAAGCTGTTACAGTTTAAAGTTGCCTAAATTAGATAAGAATGAGAACAGAGCTGACCAGGGATCTGGGTTAGGAGATAAGAACAACCCCATGACTAAGGAATTTACAAAATAGGAGACATCCTCCGCCGCCCAGCCTTAAACTTCCGTATGATTGTCTTCTCCCAATGAATGTAAAAAGCTGTTTAAACTAACCAATGCTATCTGCTTCTGTAACCGCGCTTGCAAAGACCCCTCCTCCCTTTGTTCTATAGACATATAAGCCCTGCACAGACAAACCTCAGTGGCCCACTGTTCCTGCGTGTTCAGTGAGCCCCACGCATGCTTGGATAATAAAACCCCTTGCCCTTTGCATGAGAGAAAGCTTCTTGGAGTCTTCCTTCACGCGGCGGGCGTCTCGACCCTAACACTGGCAGCGTCCGGGCCGGGGTAAATTACTCCTCCGCCCCTCCGGGCACTGTGACTGGTGAGTTTTCACGGCCCGCTGGGAGACGAGCACTACTCCCAGCACTGTGTGCGCCACCCTTCCTCTGCAGGGCTCTCAGGCGGTTCCTTGCCCAGTCTCGCACTTCCTCGGCAACGTGCCGGAGCACCCCCTGCACGCCGGGCTCCCCGCACGTGCCGGGTGACCCCAGCTGCCTTGGCCTCCTGGCACAAAGGGGGTGTCTGACTTGGTTTCCCTCCCTCACACACGGACCGGAAACTCTTTCGAGGCACAGAGCTGGGACAGCTGCAGGGCCCAGCTCCTTTGTTTGCCATAGCTCGGGCTTTTATCGTGGGTGCCTGACGTGTCAGAGCCACGGCTCCGGGTGCTCGCTGTGGGTGACCTCAGGCGAGCGCATCGGACAGGGCGCCACCCAGCTCCGGCCAGAAGTGCAGGTCTACGGTCTGCTTCCGTGTCGGTATTTTGTTTGCTTTTGTGCGGCCCGGGGTTGCACTCCAGCCGGGGCTCCTCCACCCCAGCTCCCTCTTGCGCGCCTCGCTCCCCGCCCCGCGCGCTGGCTTCGTCTCCACTCCGGCAACCCCGGCCGGCGCGCGGGTCCTCGTGGGAGAGGCTTCTCCCGTGCTCTTTACTATCCAGGTGGTCCTGCTCTTTCATTTACCAGCTTATTCAATAATTCCGTGTGCGTTGCTCTCCCATCCCCACCCCTGCCACCCGCAGGATGAAAAGTGGGATCTTGTTCATTCCGCGTAGGCGGGATATGAAAAGTACATGGATGATTGCCAGATCTGCCCCCAAATCAGCCCTCTTCCCTTCTCCGAGGAATTCCGTCTCTACGTTTATTTGCCTTCTCCCTTCATCTGACTAACAGAGGGCAAAGGCTGGGATAGCGTGTACGTGTGTGTGCGTGTGTGCACGTGTGTGCGCACGCGTGTGCACGTGTGTGTGTACACGTGTGTGTGCGCGTGCGTGTGCGCACGCAGGCGGGTGACGAACCTTATCCGCCCGGCTCCAGAGGGCCTTCGGAGGGGGCTCCCCAGTGACAGGGATCTCCAGACGAAGCTTGCTCCCCGCGATCACCGTCACGGTGTTGTCCGCGTCGAGGCCATCCAGGATGATCTTGGGAGGATCTGCAGAGGGAAGCGCGGATTTTGTGATCGGGTTGAGATTTCCGCTGAACATCTCCGCTAGCGATTGTTGAGCGCTACACACTGATAACGAGCAACTTCTCAGCTGGCTACAGAGACCAGGAACGGGGTCAGGGAGCAAAGGTTGGTGCCGGGCACATTGCAAAACTTTTTCACGGTAAGACTTCAGAATCACCACTTTGATTAATGATTGATATCAATTGATGTATTTTTTTATCGTGAAGATTTAAATACATTATAATTCTCAAGCAAGCAGAAGCAAACACAGATGACTGTGTGATGATTTCTTTATCAACTCACCAATCACACGAACTTTGGCAGCCATAGGGATGTTGTAGGCGTCTGGCGTGAACACATAATCCCCTTCGTCTTCAGTGAGGGCACTGGCGATGACTAACTTGTGGATTCTAAGGAAACAGGGAAACCACATTTCTAAAGACTTTGCAGATAATTAAATTATATGTGGCCCAAACTGAAGAGACAACCACCCTTCATCTGATTAACTTGTATCATGCAGGCTGGAGAGAGAGAGGGAGAGGGAGAGAGAGAGAGAGGGAGTGGAGCCTTAATTATTCTACTTAATGACCCAAATTAGATCCCTGTACTTCATATTACATAGAAAGATCTCTACAAATGCAGCCTGCTTATTATGTATGCAAGACTCTATTATTTTTCATCTCATAACTTTCAAAAGAATAAGACAGCATCTCAGCGGATGGGTTCATGTCCACATAAAAGCTGCTTGGCCATCATGGAGGTGCTCCAACATGGCGACAAGCCCCAAACAACAGCATATCACCCACTTCCTCCTTCTTCTTCCCCAGCCCAAAATAAACTTCCTCTCCCCTTTCGTGCACTGTCCAAAAATCTCCCAGTCCCCTTCTGTTATGTCAGCTTGCCCGCCCCTCCAAACTCCACCCCCAGCTAAACCCAATAAATGCTTTGTCCCGCAGCCTCCTCCTCTGAGGGGCCTCTGCATCCTACTGCAGCCTCCCGCGCCCCCGCATTAAAGGCTTCTCTCAACCTTTTCTTTGTCTTCACTAGCGCCAGGGCTAACAACTGCCACATGATATGAGTCTAGCTGAGGACCCAGTGAATGTATTGACTGTCCCTACCCAAGGTGAAATAGGATTTCTAGGAGACATTGGTTTGAACTGAGCCTCTGGACCAGGCCAACAGACCCATCTAAAGGGGAGATGCTCATGCTAAGTTTCGACACCACCATGCCCAGTTGTTTACCTGACCTTCTAGGAAATCAGAAGAAAGAGAAATAATGGCCCAATCTCCAAATAGGCCAGTGTTAATTTACATAAGGAAGTACCCTCAACTTTAACCTGTATTTAAAAAGTACCTGTGAAATAACCCACTTTTTGTTTTCTGTCCCTGCTTCCTCAGCCCTTCTCTCGCTCTAAGCCACTCTCCTCTGCTTGGCTATCAGAACACTCATGCTATTTTATAGAATGAAGTGTGGCCCACTTCCAGAATTGCAAATAAAAGTCGGTGAAGTTCTGTCAACCACATTTGTTGTAGTGTTGTCTTTTGACACCAATAAACATCGCATGACCCTCCCACAACTTTTTTCTCGGAGAGTTGTTGTATAATATCTTAGAATCCAGTGAAGACCTAAGGCAAAATTTTTAACTGTGGGCCCATGGACTCTTCTGAGATCATGAATGAACTTCTAGGGACCCCATAAATCCTCTGAAATTGTGAGGAAATTCTATTTGTATACAAAAATACACACTTTCATAATCTCAAAGTATTGACTATGCATTACTTTTTTTAGACAGTATAGCAATAACTTTACTTTTTTCAATGTTCATTTTCTATTAGTACACATGTACAGTAGATAATTACATTTGTCATGGGGATTGGTCCATGTACAGAACCCATCTTAATTCCTTTTCTGTCCCCTTCCCCTCCCTCCATCTTTGCTCCCCTTCCTATTTGAGAAAGATCTGTCTCCCTACTTCCTATTATCTATCTTGTATTTTGCACTTTATTTATATATTCAGTTTCTCATATAAGAGAAATATATTTAAGCTTGTTCACATATCTTTTTTTATCTTTTTGCCATGCTGAGAATCAAACTCAGAGCTTTGCCCATGCTAGGCAAGTGCTCCAGCACTAAGCTACACCCTGAACCCCAAAATAGTGCTTTATAAAGAGAGAAGCCAGAGCATCCATCTGATATTCACTGGTTCATGACCCCAGTAAACCGAAGAACTATTCATCTTTTGGGATGGGAAGTCCAAATCAAGATTACTTTTGGTACTTTCTTGAATCTTCAAGTGTAGCATTGCTGATGTTAGGTCTGGTGCGAGTAAAGACGAAGAAAAGGTTGAGAGAAGCCTTTAATGCAGGGGCATGGGAAGGCTGCAGTAGGATTCAGAGGCCCCTCAGAGGAGGAGGCTGCGGGACAAAGCATTTATTGGGTTTAACTGGGGGTGGAGTTTGGAGGGGCAGGCAAGGTGACATAACGGAAGGGGATTGGGAGATTTTTGGACAGTGCATGAAAGGGGAGAGGAAGTTTATTTTGGGCTGGGGAAGAAGAAGGAGGAAGTGGGTGATATGCTGTTGTTTGGGGCTTGTCGCCATGTTGGAGCACCTCCATGATGGCCAAGCAGCTTTTATGTGGGCATGAGCCCATCACGGTGAAACCAGCCAGGGGGTTTGGGACGTAGACAGCACTGCGGTGCGGGGTGGGGGTCCACGTGGTGAGCGCGGTGGGGGGAGAGAACACGCGTGCTCTTGCTGGCAGGAAGCAAAGAGCCACAGACAGGTCAGCTCCCTACGGCGACCTCCAAATGAAAACGAGGTGAAGCGGGCCCAGTGGAAATGGACGGCCCCGCTTGCTTACCGTCCCTTGTGAACCACCTTCAGACGGTCGCTCTCCTGCACAGGGAGGCCGTTTTTCGTCCATTTCCCGGGTACGTGTTCAGATATCTCACACTTCAAGCAGATTTCTTTGCCAAGGTTTACAGTCTGGTCAGTCAGGGGCGTAATAACCTTCAGAGGCTTCACTGTGGAAACAAAGAGCGTCACCAGAGCCACGCTGCGGACGGGCCGCGCGGTGGCAAGGCACAAGGCACTGTCCCTTCTGCTACGACATTTTGCTACAAATGCGATTGCTACACCAAGGATAACAGGAGCATAATACAGATTTCAGACACATTTGTACCCGATTCCATTCCTGAGAACTGGGTGAACTCGGTAATCCGCACCCAGCTGAGTGGGCCAGATAGGTTTTTCGTGAGGTTTTTAGCTTTTTAAAAACATGTTATTGAGAAAGATCTTTGAGTGTTGGGCCCATAATCCCATTTCTTCTACAAACCCCATGGCTTTTATTGCATGACTTGGCACGGCATAATGGGTTTTAGAAATATAGAACTTCCCTGATACCAGAACCAATGGTAATTGTTTTAGTGGACAAATAGCAGGTGAGAGTCTGCCTGTGTTTGAAAAACTCTCTGACAGTGAAGCTAAAAAGTCCACAGTCCCACGAAGTATAAACAGTGTGCCAAGATTGTGTCCAAGTCGATTGACGATCATATTAACTACAACCGGACCAACACAGAAATCAGGACGTGAGATTTCTGCCCTGCACGTATCACCAGTCATCCTGACATTTGCTGTTTTATTCTTTTTATTTTTTATACTTTTTTTTTGAGACAGGGTCTCTCTATGTAGTCCAGGCTGGCCTTGAACTCATTATGTAGCCTAGGCTGGCCTCGAACCCACAGGGATCCTCTTGCTTCAGCCTCCCAAGTGCTGGGATCACAGGGGTGTGCCACCACTGTTTTAATTTTTGTGGCAAACTAGGACCAATTCTGTCATGAGTAAATGTCTCCTGTTAGAGGGCATTTGGGAAAGCTCATTAATTGTCTGAAACGTATTCGCAAGCATGCTGCTGCTCATCCATCGGGCACTCTTTATTGGTTTCCCGTGGCATGAATAACTTTCTTCTCACCCAAAGCCACTGAAGACTGTTGGGTGTTCATTTAATGAGCAAACGGCAAGCTCCCCTGTGGAGTAAGCAAACTGTCAAGATTTGATACCATATGTGAGCCTTTACTGTTTAATTTACAGTCTGGGGATTGTAGCCTGGGGGTAGCCTTCCTAGCAGGTGATTTCTATACTTTCTTCCCAGAGTTGCTGCTCTGCTATTAAATCCAGTAGTCGTTGTCTTTTCTCAGAAATCCTGACTCATCTGACATAGATGCTCCACCAGAATGGAATCCAATTTTGCATATTTAAAAATGCCACGTGTAGAGATCAAAGCGGCCCAAACTTTCCCAAAAGTGGGCTAACAAACCCAGCATCGACTGTCAGCCGGCGTAGAAGCGCATAAAGGAATGTGACTCACAGCCCACGCTCAGCTTCGCGGTTGACTGTCCCCCAGTGGTCATCACCGAGTACTCCGCGCTGTCGGCCTTGGTCGCCCCTTCTATGATCAGAATGTGTTTCTTGCCCTCAACTTTAATTCTGTATCTTGATCTTGGGCCAGGGATGATCTCTTCACCGTTCTTAAACCTGAGTGAACATGGGTTACCGAAAGAGTTTTATCACATGACCTTCAGGGAACAAAGTTCGCTGCTCTCATTCGCGGCTTTATCCTGGCATCTTCTAGTTTCAGGCAGATCCAGAATGAACGTAGCAATTACTTTATCCATCGACAGATTCCTACTGCGGCAAAATGGTGGAGAAAATTACATTAAAGGAACACGAACCACCCCTTCTCATCCGTGAGCAGTCAGACGCACTTGATGAGAGTGACTGATACCCTCTTCTGGGCTCACTACACATTAAATTAAATTTAATTAATCAATTAATTAAGTTATTAATTGTGGTGCTGGGGGATTGAACCCAGGGCTTTGTGCATATAAGGCAAGAGCTCTACCACTGAGCCATATCTCCAGCCCGTCATGACACATTTTAAAGACAGCTATGATTCTAGATTTGCATGAACAATCTATTCTGTACCAATTACTACAGTTTCCTACTGTGTGATTTACCGAACTGTTTTTTTTGTTGTTGTTTTTTTGGTACCGGGAGTCAAACTTAGGACCTCATGCTTGCCAGGCAGGCGCTGAGCCGCTGAGCTATATCACCAGCCTTCACTGAACTATTACTATTTTTGTTTGTTTGGTTTTTTGAGACAGGGTCTCAGTATGTAGTCCATGCTGGCCTTGAACTCAACATCGGCCACGTTGGCCTTGTAGTTGTGGTGATCCTCCTGCCTCAGCCTCCTGGATGCTGGGATTACAGGCATGCACCTCCACGTCCAGCTAATTGACTAGATTTCTTGACACAATATTTCATTTTAAGATTTTGAGTTGCCTAGTTTATAATTTTAAGAGAGAACATGTTAGAAAAATTCCCCACCTGACCCAAAAACAAACAAAAAAGCTTTAATTAACGAATTTACTTGTTTGTTTGCTTATTTATTTACTTTTATGGTGCTGGGGATAGAACCCAGGGCTTCACACGGGCTAAGCATGTGCTTTACCACCAAGCTACATCCCCAGCCCTAGGTCTTTATAAGTTTTTACAAGCAGCTGGTGATTCTCAGCCTGAAATATTTTTCTGGAATATCGTAACAATAAAGTGATGGAGATTTAAATGAAAACTATGTAAATATGTTTTCCATGTAAGCTGCCAGTAAGCACAGAGAAGAGACCTCATTTGCTTAAGACCATTCGGGGGGCTTTGGAGTCTTAGAGAGCTGGATAACCAGAGTGACCGTTTTTAATAAATACCTACCTCCTGCATCTTTCCCAACACAGGTTTCTGGTTTTTTCAGTCTTATAGGTGAAAAGAACCCCAATCATAGTATAGTTGTAATTATTATCTCTATTAACATGAGTGAGGTTCAGATTTTTTTTTAATCAGGGTCTCACTATGTAGCCCAGGCTGGCCTCAAACTCATGGTGATCCTCCTGCCTCAGCCTCCCGAGTGCTGGCATTATAGGCGTGTGCCACCATGCCCAGCAAGGTTCAGATTTTTTCCACATGTTTAAAAGCCATTTGTATTTCTTATTCTATCAACTGGGAAGGTACTTTTCTCTCTATTAAAAATGGGCAGACCTCGGCAAAGCTGCTCACCATTTTACATTGGCGTCGTCTTCAGATACCTCACACTCTAACTCCACTCTCTCCCCGCAGTAAGCGTTTGTGTCCTCCAGCTGTTTGGTCACCATAATCGGAGGCTCTAGGGTGAAAAAACAGGGAACTCAGAATCATGAAATATGCGAAGCCTGTCTCCTGAGCCCTGATTTATTCACAGATGAAAATCCAACACTACGAAAGTCGTATCTGCTGTTCACACGGTTTAAAAAGGAAGTGAGGGTTTTTTTTTTAATGAATGTTTTTAAATGTCTGTGTTTGGCAAAACAAACACCTGGCAATTCTGGGTAAGTTCTTTCAATTTTCACAGAACTCTCCAAGCTGAATCAATTATTGTTCTGGAGAGCAGGTACAAATAATTGCTCTTCTTTCAGGGAGAGTCGTCCAGGTGACCTCCACACACCACCATGCGTGGCTTGAGCTAACACCACGAGGCAGTTTTTACTCGGCCTTTTTTCCTGCCCTCCGTCATCATGACGATCTCATCCTCAACAAAGCCAAAGACTAAGCAGAGCCCAAAGCCGAGCCAGCCTGAGAGCCCAGCCCGGCTGCGGCGGAGGCGGGAGAGACGTGGCCTTACCTCTCACGAAGAGCTCCGTGGAGCACTTCTCGTCCCCGGCTGTCACGTAGTACTCCGAGTCATCCGTCAGCGAGCAGTTATTGATAAACATGATTCTCTCGCATCCTTTGTGCTCAAAAATGTACCTGTTTTCGATGAAGGTAAGTAGAGTTCATGAACTTGATTTCATTCTTTTTTTATTGCCAGCAAATTTGGCTTGGCTTGTCCTTTGTTAATATTTGAATTTAAGGGATACAATTTTCATCTTCTACTTATATATTTTATTTTATTTTATTTTATTTTTTTTGGGGGGGCTATTTAAAAATACTTATATATTTTAGAATTTAACATCAAACAAAAACCAGTTTTCATCTTTGTGATATATAATAGGCATGTTTATATATACTCCCTAATTTCTGTTCTTTCATACAGTATAAGATTTTTATTTAAAATATAAACCAATTACCACATTCTTGCTATTTATTTTACCCACTGCTGGAAAATAAGGCTGGTTGAGATTGCCAGAGAGATTTTAACTCTACATTTTTTAAATGATCAAACCATGTACTTTATGGGGGGATTTGATCTTATTTATTGATGTGTACCCCATTCATTGCTTAGCCCAGGGACACAGTAGATTTTGTTGAGTGAATAAATGATTGTGCAATTTAAGCAATAAGGCTGAGCATGGTGGTACATGCCCGTAATCCCAGCACTTGGGAGGCTGAGGCAGGAGGATCTCTTTGAATTCAAGGCCAGCCTGTGCTCCATAGTGAGTTCAGGACCAGCCTGGATTATATAGTGAGACCCTGTCTCAAAAACAAACAAACAAAAAAAATTAAAGCAATAATATGATCTTCCTTGCTAATATAATTCTACATTATGTGATGGTCTGTTAAATGTTCTTAAGAACTGGTGAGGTATCATGTAACAATTACCACCTATTAAGATAGTATTTGAGTATTTGGAAACCGAAATGTAGATGTCAACAAGATAATGAAATTTAGTGATCTGAGGCCTGGATTATGAAAGCACACATTAGAGTATTATAATAGCCCAGAAAAAAATTAGACTTGGGAACTTCTCCAATTGAAGACTTCAATAACAAAATATTCCAACATTTTCTAGATAAAGCTAGCTGGTTAATAGCGTGTTTCCGTCAACCCAGGCCACGGTCAAGAAATGTCTGCACCAGGTATAAACATTATCATCGCAAAGTCACTCTGTTGGTGCAGCCACGTTGAGAAATTGGAAACCACTTCATTGTACCCAGAAGTGACAGATTTCCAGGATTAAAGTCACGCATTGACGTACACGTGGCTCTCGTTAACTTAAAAAAATATACTGGAGTTGAAAATCTCCCAGGCTGAGGAGGATCTCTGGAAAGTAGTTTCGTAAGAGGCCAGAGATAGCATCAGCCCCGGGGATTAGTTCGTGTCCTTCCCCTGGGAGCGAGCCAAGGAATAATAAAACGCGGCTTAGGTCCCCATCGCATTAGCCGTGGGCCCTCTGTTCAGATGCTGCACGGTCAGCGCGCGAAACAGCGCCCGCATTGAACACAGAGGGGATGCGGCCGTCATTAACTACAGATGCTAATTCGGAAAAAGAGAAGCCATCTAATTGTGACATGTGATTCTCAGCTGGCATATTAAACAGGTACCTCAAAATTTTAAAGTTCTATTTTAAAAATTGAGGAAATCTAGCAATGCTTTAAAATAGTTAATACAGTACGACCTACAGCGGCACAAAATCATAATTGGGAATCACTTGAAGTAATCTGCATGCAACTCAACATAAAACAAAGTTTAGTTTGTACAACACTATGATTTTAATAGTTTCAAAATATAGGAAAAGAGACTTAAACTTGATATGAAGAGACCTCCCTTCCTATTATTGTGCATTACAAAGACACAACTAAAAGTGTTTAGAGCTTAGAAAAGTAAGTCGAACTGTTTGATTTGTTTATGTTTATCATTGATTAGTTACAAAGCCCACTTACTTGGTGCTGGGTCGAATTTCCTGACCATTTTTATACCATTTCACTTCCAACTTCGGATCTGCCAGTTCCACAACAAACCTTACTCTGCCTCCTTTGTCAACCTGATAGGCAGGATCAAGAATTTTTGCAAAAGCTGGTAGACAGAAGAAGCAAAAGTATGTCAGCGTGTGTGTCCACATGCCACGAGTTTAAATAGTCAATCGATGTATTCAAATCTAAAAACAAATGAAAAATGCTGGGTGTGGTGGCACACGCCTGTAATCCTAGCACTTGGGAGGCTGAGGCAGGAGGATCACCGAGAGTTCGAGGCCAGCCTGGGCTACACAGTGAGTTCAAGGTCAGCCTCAACTACATAGTGAGACCCTGCCTCAAAAAAAATTTTTTTTAAATGAAAAAATGAGTCTTGAAGAAGAAAAAATTGGGAAACTTCCACATTATTCTTCATATTTTAGGATTCTGTGTGGACTTATATGCAAAAAGATGGTTTTAAAGCGTAAAGAAGGGCCGGTGAGATGGCTCAGCGGTTTAAGCGCCTGCCTTGCAAGCGCGAGGGCCCGAGTTCGACTCCCGGAACCCACATACAAAAAAGGGGCCGGTGATATCGCTCAGCGGCACGGGCGCCTGCTGGCGCACGAGGTCCTGAGGTCGACCCCCCGGTACCCACAAAAAAAAACAAAACAAAAAAAAAAAATAAATAAAAAAAATAAATAAAGCGTAAAGAAAAGTCACATGCTTTTGGAAGAAACATAAGAATGTTGAAGCAGCGTTTACAATGACCTTCCTTTATAGGAAATGCACAGAGAGCATCCAAATGAAACTGAACTGTAAGAACTTGATTCTTCTCTACCGTGATTAGCACTGGGGTTACTAGCACTTTTTTTTTTTTTTTTTACTTTTACATCAAGTTTTTTAACCATAGAATTTATGAGATAAATTCAGTGATTTATAACATTAAGTTGAATGTCTTTGACTAATTGAAGTAGTAGTAGATTTACCAGAGTTTTTGCACTGTGGAAACAGGCCCAAATAGTGAGATTTAAAAAACATCCTTTGCCTCCTGGTTAGTTAGGAACTCGGGATTTCCAAACACTTTAACACAGAACACAGTAATTTAAAAAACATATTTTCTTTGAAGGCTCCTAAATAGAAGTAGTTAATTTTTTTATTTAATGTTTTTTCTGATTTTAAGATAACAATTCTCACGTAGACAGTTTGAAAAATACTGTATATATTTTTCAAGTGTGAAGTGCATCAGGCCTCTTGCTTGTATTTCTGTCTTTCTGACCTTATTGTACTGTTGATTAAAGACCCTCACTTTCTCATATTTTAACAAAATAAAAATGAACGTTAGCTTTAAAAAAAGTCATATATTCAGACTTGATAAGAATAAAGAGGTCTTATCAGCTGGCAAAAGAAGTGTCCCCTGGCTCCCAGTGCTGCGTTCAAGCCCATACTTTCTCAGAATATAACTTTCAGACCTCTGGGACAGTGAGAAGTTTAGAAATACAGAGCAGATTTTTAAAAAGAAGCAGTGAGTCTTTCAATTCTATCTACGCATTAGCAAAACACTCAGCAATGACAGCACTGACATCTAATCCCATGTATCATCAACGCAGAAACTGACAAGGACCTAGTCTAGGAAACTTGTTTTGTTGTTGTTGTTTTTGGTATTTTTGAGACAGGGTCTCACTGTGTAGTTCAGGCAGGCCTTGAACTCACTATGTAGCCCAGGCTGGCCTCGAACTCACGGTGATCCTCCTGCCTCAGCTTCCAGAGTGCTGAGATTACAGGCGTGCGCCACCACACTGGCCAGGAAACTTGGAAGAGCTGACAGTCAACTTAAAATTCATTCCTTTCTCCTTTTCCACTGTTAAATGGTACTGAGGACCACAACCCAGGACATCCACGTCAGATCCCCAGAAGCAAAGTTGTTTTAGAAAACAGAAGTCCCCAGGCCTAAATGGGTGGAAAAATATGATGGCAAAACAAAGGACACAAGATCTCCTTTGCCTAAGAATCAAGAGTTTGAGAGGAAGGCGAGGCGGAGAAAGTTCCTAGTGGCCTGTGACGTGCAGGCCGACAGCGACTCCATCTGAAGCCCAAGGTAACCTGCACCCCGACCCGGGCCCACCCCAAACCGGGTGCGCAACAGCGGGAAGCACGACTGGGGCGCACCTGGCCCGCGCACCTGGCCGGCCCGCGCGCTCACCTGCGCTCTTCTTCTCCACCCTGCGCATGCGCTTGAGCCGCTTGAGCATCCCCCGCAGGTCGGTGATGCCGTACTGGAAGGCGATCTTCTCGTACTCGCTGGGTTTCGCGTTCTTCAGCAGCTCCCAGACGTCCACCTCGGGCTCCTCCTCCTGCTGCTTCACCTCCCTACCCAGGAGAACCATGGCCTAGGTTAGTAGCTGCCCTGGCCCCCAAGACAAGCAAGGTCGGGGTATGATTCGAATCTCTGGTTGTGTTAAGAGCTCGGGTGAAAGCCCTCGGAAGGCGCCGAGCAAGTCTAATGGCGTAGCTCGAAGTCTTCAGAAACGTCCAGTTAGAAGAGCAAGCGTGTGCACTCACGTGAACACTTCGTTTTCCTACTTAAAAACAACTGGGGTGGCGGGGAGAGGTGCCAGGAAGCATCGTTCTCATTCAACACTGAAGTCTAATTGAAGATGAGATTTTTGAGATATTATACTCAAGAACGGTTTTCACCTATGATGAGGATTTTGAATTCACTTCGAAAAGTGGATTAAGAACAAAAGGATTTAGCTATCGCCCCGGATCTTTCTCCATTTATTGATGAACACATCTGTACATAGACGGTATTTCAAACCTCTGGACTTTGCCAATAACATTTTTCCTACCATATTGGTAAATGAGCACCTTTACCATTTCCGTTGATTTTACATTAAAAAATTGAAACTGCCATGAGGTTTTTGTTTGTTTTTCATATTTTTTGTGGATACAGATACTTTTAAAGAGAAAATTGTTTTCCTAAATTGATAGAGAAAAAGAGTCAGGTCAAAATTCTCTATTTCATCTTACATATTGTTTTTAATTTGGGGGGAGCAGGTGGAGATCAATTATAAACGTAAATGTTAAACTTTAAAGCAAATGGTTTGAGGGTCTATGAACAAGGAGAAAGTAATAACTTAGGGCATTTATCAAAATTAGAACTCCAAATTCTGATCACTGGCTAAAGAATGTAGAGAACATTTAAAGAACATATATGATTCAAGAGTATATCAGATTTAGTAAACGTTTGTTTCCCCTTTTTTAAAAAGCACAAAAGGAAACTGAAACTCAGGAATAAACATTTCAGGAAGAGGGGCTTAGTATAAATGCAACATGTAATTTAAATTAATTTTCTTCTCTTTTGTTTCATCCCCTCTGACTTCTCTTCCCAGGTTCGTTTGGAAGCGGACGGTGACTGCTCTGTGAGCGCGTCGCAGTGCGGACATGGCTCATGGTCATGCTAGGGGGTGACTGGGGACACAGGTTTGCCTTATCACATTATTTTCCACCGGTTTCAGAGTTTCTTCTTTATACTTCTATGTACTTGGAGAGGGAAATACTGAGTTGGAGTCACAGGTGACGTAGATGGGGGGAGGAGAACAGGATATGAGCAGCTTTAGGGCAGGATAAAGTCTAAATATCTGATTTCCATTTTACATTGTCATGTAAATCTTTCTGCCTACAGAGGTCAAAGGTCACAGAGGCTGACCTAGAAAAGGGAAGGAAGTGAGGGTTTGTTCAGTGATCTGAATGGAGAGGACTACTGGATCCCATTAGAAAAATGTGCCCCCCAAACCACAGGTGCAGATGTTATCTTTGTCTCCCTGGTGTGAAAACACACCCTCTATTAATGGGGGGAATTGAAAATCTTGAGAAAACTGTCCTGAAATTGGAATATCCATAATCTGCTAGATCTGCTGACTAAAAGCAGTCTACATTTCAAATACATATTAAAAATTATTTATTTATTTTGTGACATTGGGGATTGAACCCAGGACCTTTGCACTGATTTACATCCCAGTCTCTTTTTCTAAAAAAAATTTTGAGATAGTGTCTTGCTAAGTTGCTAAGTTGCCCAGGCTGGGCTCAAACTTGTGATCCTCCTGCCTCAGCCTCCCAATGTGCTGTGATTACAGGTATGTGCCACCATGCCCTGCTATTTTAAAAGTATTTTAATAGGAAGTTTTGGAGAATTGCCATTAAAATGGATATGTATATACATATGTATATATTCTCTGTGGGGTATTTCCTCCAACTATTAATGCTTTATTTTTCTTACATTTTAGCTTAAAGATAGTCCCCATACCTTAAAATTATGTCATTCTGGATTATGCTAACTTTGAATTTTATCTGTTTATTTATTCATTTGTTTTTTGAAACAGATTCGCACTCTGGAAATTCGTATTTTAATCAAGAACAACTATACACTTACACATTTCAAGTAGCCTCCTGACATTGGTAAAAAGATTTAAAGCTATCAAACCAGATATAATTTAAATAAATAAAAAGAGACAAGTCAAAACGGAGACATGCCTAGACCCATCAGGTGATGATATAAAGGAAACCAGTAATAAAGATTGCAATTTTCCTGAGTCCGTTTTGTTGTTAGATTCATGAAACCAATCACCCTCACCATTCTTCATTGAAAACCAAGCTATATACCACTCTACCAATTAAATTTCCTATAGGACCACCAATGACCTCTTGCTTATTCCTTTTCTTTTTTTGTCTCTATCACTTAATTGCATCCCGAATTGCAGATAGAAGCATTCGTTTTGTTCGGCCATGTGCAGTCAATTTTGTCCCCTGTAGCATCTCCTTAACTCATCTAGAACATGTCTTTACTTACCACGGTGGCTTTACATGATGCTGTCTTCATGCTTATACTAAGATGTAGCGAGGAGAAAAATGTAAATTTCTGACTCCTTTCCATACTGGGATAGACCTGTGTAACATTCACAGTGCTTCCACCCACATCAAAATTTCTATAACTTGACAATCCTAGTGAACTGTAAAGCATTTATAGAAATTTTATGTAGGGTAAGACTTTCAAGTGCTTATATAAGTCTAATCCCATAACAGAATCCTACCCAAAGGGTTACCCTGATTTATCTATGTGTGTTTGAAATAAGCTGGCTTTGATCAGCTTATTTTTTTGGAGAGAAATGTTGGTAATAATGATATTTATCGGTCAAGACGTTGCCACACACTTTGGGAGAAGTAGAAACGGTAACCGTGTCGCATTACCACGAGGAGGAAAACCCATGCAACTCACGAGTTAGTAGGAAAACACGTGACTTCTAAAGTTATGAGTGGATCAGTACAGTACATTAAACAGACATAGTGTTATGTTAGCAGCCATCTAATTATGAATCAAAATCTTAAGTTGAGGATGTAAAGAAAATGAAAACTGAAGACAGGTTGGTTTCTGATGTTTTTTCTTTAGTCATTTTGACCATATCGCTAGATGTCTTTTATTCTCAAACTACTGGTAAAACCAGTCTGTCATTTTCTCCTCCTATTTCCTTTTTAATCAGACAATGGCTCTTAATAATCTACTGTCCCACAGCTTGATTGGTTGTGCGTGTGTCTCCTTATGAATAGAAAGATAAACTCTTCGAGGGAGGGAATATTTTCAGGGGAAAGTGCATATTTATTGGCCACCTGCTAGGAGCCCGTCCTTTCATAGTTAATTTTCACAATGGCTCTGTTAAGTCATTTTTACTCTTTGCATTTACAGATGTGGGAAGCACATCTCAGAGAGGACATATATTTTGACTAAAGTCGCATAATTAGTAGAGTTGCGATTCTAATGCATGCTTCTGCCGCCCCTTTTCTTTCCCACACAAGTGTGTTCAGCCCTTTCTGGATTTCTCTGCCTCCTGTCACCTGGCGATACATGGTGCACCAGGACAGCTTCGGTGTTTTCCTGGTGGAGTAAATTATTGCAGGGGGACAAAGGGGGGCTGTCTTCCTTAGGTGCCTGTGGATTATAAACCGAGGCACCCGCTTTCCTGGGCAGATTCAGAGAGATTTGCCTTCCGTGGCGTCACGGGGAATCAGCCGACTCAGACAGGGAAACCGGCCTGGGCCTCTGACTGCCTCTGCTTCCTGGCTGAGGTGGGGGCCACTCACGGTAGGATGAGCGAGAGGGGGCCCACCACCTATGGTCACTTTAAGTGCAGCTGGAAAATTAATCCAGTTATGGAAACGAATGATAACTGGAGGCACCAAAAAGAGGAAAGATGTATTTGATGTTGCCACGTCTATGGATTGACTAATATCGATCAGTAATTAATAAATCACACCTGTTCATATTTCTGCTCACAACCTAAATGTTGAGGGCTAGAATAAATTTTTCATTTCATCCACGTGAATAGATCCAGCCAGCTAAACTGAGAATAAGCACAAGCCTAGTTTATTACAAGCTTTGTAATTTGTTGTAAAGCAGATTTACACTTTATTTATTTATTTATTTATGGCTTCGGGGATCAAATCCAGGGCCTTCACACTGAGCTACATCTCCAGCCCTTTTAAATTTTTTTTAAAAATTTTGAGACAGCGTCTCCCTAAGTCATTAAGTTGCCCAAGCTGGGTTCAAACTCGTGATCCTCCTGCCTCAGCCTCCTAAAGTGCTGGGATTACAGGTGTACACCACCACACCCAGGTTTATGTTGCTCTAATAACTATAGAAAGCACTAAAAATAATTGAAAATAAACCTGAAAAGCTAAATTAAAATATCGATATTTTGAATTGTTAATTCAGAATTGTAGTTTTACTGTTTAGTCAAAAATTTGCTGGATAAAACAGAATCCCGGTAAAAATCAGTTTCTTTTCATTGCTTCTTCACTATAATAAATATCTAGTAAAAATCTATGTGTAAGTTTGTATATAACACATATATAATATACTGTATGATTTGACATATGCAGACAGAAATCCTATGAAATGGTTATATAGTAGATATTTCTGCTGAAATTCTACATATTTTATTGCAAAAGAAGAAAATGTCAAGGGGATATGAATGAGTGCTAATACTAAACATTTATTTCCATCTTCCTACCATATTCCATTGCTTCCAAAATGTACATTTTGGGGACATTTTAAACATCTATAGAATGAGGATGTATCTTATCAATATTGTGTCATAATAAACTCTTTGGAACATTTTTTCATTGCTTAGTGATTTATAAAACACTGACATATCTCCAAATCAATAGTGTCTTAAATTTGAAGAGATATAGTAACTCATAAACAACATATCAAGGTAGGTCTGCATCTTAAAATATAGATCTATCCCTGCGGACTTCTACCAAAAGTGTGGAATTGATTTTTCAGTCAGATATCGAGCATCAAAGGCAGGACAGAAGTTTTATTTTCTGTCATGAGAAAGAATCACATGTACAGTGCTGGAGGTTCTAGGCTCTGAAGCCTTCCAACTCAGTTTTCAAATTTCCTCATCCCCAACTAAGAAAATACACGAAACGCATGAAATCTTTAAAAAGAAAGTTTGAAACCATCAGCTGGAATCGTTCACAGATTAGTACGCGGCTGTTTCTCTCTCTTTCTTAGTGGACTCTGTTATTGTCTATTAGCAAAACACATTTTAAGACATGAAAATTCCTTGACAAACATTCGCTTGAAACTTGACTTTGGAGGGGGGCATCTAGCAGACTGCAGGCCACCGTCCCCCCTCTGTGACCGGGTTCTCACCTACGTTTCAGGAGACCACTAAAGTCAAGTTCTCCTGCATCCTCTTGACCTTCTCCGCTGTCGTGGACAAAGAAAAGCAGATGGGATTTAATGCGGACACATGCGTGACCGTTTCCCCCAAACACCACACGGGGCGCATATGCAATGTGTCTGGCACGCAAGGACTAGATCCGCACAGACTGTTTCTTTTCACACAAGTGACACTGGAGTTTTCCGGAGCATATACTTGTGGAAAAGCAAACACGAGGAGCTTGTGCTACTGTACGATTTCCGAGACACGGTTTCATCAATTGCATATAGAAAACTGCTTGGATTTGTGTTAAGACCGCGTAACACAAATACATGTAAGCCAAACACACAAAGTACTTTGTTTTTGCAAATTTGGGGCTCTTGAAACAAATGTGTGTAAAAAGCAAAGGACTTTTGCCGATCTCTGTCAGTCGTGTAAGACAGTGATTGGCTTGGAGGACAAAGTGTACCCATGTCCGGTATATAAGTACCAAGCCTTGTATGCAGCGGTCACCCTTGTCCAGGAGCAGATGAATCAGGTCCTGTTGGTACCAACAGAGCCAGCACAGAGCTTTTTAAAAGATGCATTCTTTTCTCTTCAAAAGGGACTGCCCTTTAAGTTGCAATCTCTTGATTTTCTAGTTAATATCTTTTAGAATGTATTTGTCAAAAGTTTGTCTCAGGATTGTTCATGGACCCTTCTCTGGCAGCTCCTGGGTGTGCCTTCCCACGGAGAAATGCATCTTCAGTTAGGCACGCGGCCACTGCCGCGACTTCGGATAAACCCGAAAGAGAAGCTACGCAGCCAACCTTGAAAGGACACTGCGTATTTACTTACATGTTTAGTTTTGCTAAGGAAGATTTTGTTTCCTGACCTTTATAAGGGTTAGTGTATGGCTTCTAAGAAAAAAGACTGCGGGTTTAAAAACTGTGTACAGAACGTAAGTCATAAAAATTCAACTCAAGTAATGCAGTGTCAAATTTTCTTTCATAGCAGGTGTTTGGGGCCTTTTTGAAGTAACTTCTAGTCTTTTAAAATACAAAATAGCAGAATGATGTTTCCCTCACCTAAAAATACAGATGCCCATGTCATGAGCAAGATTTTAGACCTGTGCATTTACTAAACTAAGCATGGGCTAAAGGTGGTATTTACTTTCTTACGCAATAGGATTTGAAAGTTTGACTTTTTTTTCAAATTAAAAAAAATACCATTGATTAGTTGGGTAATATTCCACATCTTTAAAAAGTAATACAAATTTTTAATGTATTGAACATTTAGGTGGAAATATGCCTTTATTAAGAGGTTAAATCATTGATTTATAATTATGGATGAGGAATCATTTCAAAATAGTGGGTTGTTTTATAATTTGGGATCGCTTTCCTTATTCAGCAATGCTGCATGTGAATTCAGTCTCAGGGAGAACAAAACAGTTGCTGTCGGTAAAGAATTTATATTATGGCATCATTAAATACATGGTAACATAGCAAGAAGGGGTTACGTTTCTCAGAATCTGGAAAGAAATTCATTTTTCTTCCTTGCTCCTGATGTTTCACTCTTGCCAGTTGCAGAAATAAATAGGTATCGAAGTTTTGCCTTTCTACAGTATTCTTTCTGCTAGGGGTTTTTATTTAGGAGAATTCAATATTGTGTGGTGCCGACTTCAATAAATAGCTACTTCATTGTGGTTTTCTGGGTACATGGTTTAGGGATTCTAGAAGTGATTTCTAGATGAAAAGCAATATGAATAGAAGTTTTCTGATGTTATTTAACAGATGCTATATGAAATGTGTCTCTTTATATATCTCTTTTGGCCATTTTGTGGGAAATAATGCATTCAAGGAAGAAGCCACATATTAACAGTTTGCAAGTCCATTTTTCTAAGCCAACTGTGAGACCTGCAAAAATGAAACTTTCACTCTAACAAGAGTATTCTTAAAATGTCTCGGAATGTGTTTGATGGGGCATCAAGCCCGTGGCTTTTCTAAAACACCAACTTTTAAACACGTGGAATGTTTGATAACTATGGAGAGGGTTATTCTTATTTGGAATGTGGAGTGTGGAAGGATGGAGTGAGTTTTGAAAACCCTCCACTTCCGAGTTACACGTGAGCCATCTGGCTTCCCCTCCCGCGGTTACCTTCTCTTGAAGGCGGATCTGATGTCGATGTTTGGCGTAGTCTCGGTAGATTCTTTGTAAGGAAAGAAAACAGTGAAATAAATACCTGCACGCAAGGCAAATTTGTGCTCAGTCCCTTTACAGGCTGTGGGATTTTTCAGATGGAAGAACGTCAAGGTGAAGGTGGACGATTGTCCCCCCAGATGGCCAGGCCACCAACGCAGAATGGTTCACCTGTCCTCACAGAGAGCCAGTGGAGGGACCTTGGGGGTTACCGTGTCCAGTTATCATTCGACCAGCCTGCCTGTTAGAGTCGCTTGAGGATCTTAAAAATATACCACCTTCTTCACCTTCCTGCTGGAGATTTTGATCTACCAGATTAGGTGGGGATGTATATATTCTACAGTACTGGGGATTAAACTCAGGGCCTTCACACTAAGCTACATCCCCAGCCCTTAAAAAAAAAAAAATTATAGGATCTTGCTAAGTTGCCCAGGCTAGGCTCAAACTTGTGATCCTCCTGCCTCAGCCTCCCAGAGAGCTGGGATTACAGGCATGCGTCGCCACACCTGGCTGGCAAATCAATATTCTTAAAAAAGCCTCCAGGAAATTCTCAGAAATGCCTGGCCAGGGTGATTGAAGGAATAAGAGATTCTTAGCAATAAAATCCTCCAAATCCTACTTTTAAATGATCCTGTAACAGTTTCATTCAGCAGGTTTGCTGAAACTACCACAATCAGAAAAATGCTATTTTAAGTTTTGAAATTTAAAAAGTTTTGAAGGCAATCCTTCCCCAAATCTGACAGCATTAAATGGCCTTCTTCTCGCCCCCCCCGCCATAAAAGATCTTTCTCCAAGGGGAAGGGGATCAAGACCTGGAGAGATCCGGGGCAGGGGTGTGCGCGGATGAAAGGAATGGGAAGGGGAGCAGAGGAAGCGAAGCCGAACCCAGGCCGGCGCTGGCCGGCTCACCGTGCACTTCCAGGTCAAAGGAGCAGCTGTCGAACTTGTCCTTGTAGGTCACCTCGCACCGGTAGTTGCCCGCGTAGTTCTCTTTGGCCTTGATGATTTGCATCTCAAACGTGTATATCTGCAACGAGAAGCACCCAGGCGCCCTGCAGGCCCGCATCCGGAATCGCGCTGCCGGCCCGGGCGACCCGCGAGCGCGCCTGCCCGCCCTACCCGCGAGTGCCGCTCGAAGGTCTCCTTCAGCTGCAGGTGCTTCCCCGCCTTGCTGGCCAGGTCCATCCACTTGCCCTTGAACCACTTGACGGTGGGCTTGCGCAGCAGGTCCTCCGCCTTCACCTTGGCCACGAAGGTGATGTTCTCGCCTGCAAGCGGCACGGGGCTCCGTCTGTCCTGCTCGCCGCGCGCCGGGCCGGCACCCGCAGGCTGGGCGGACTCCGCGCCTCGGGCAGGGAGGCGCTCGGGAGACCAGCGGGGCGGGGAGTTTATACGCGGGTTGCAAAGTTGCAATTTACGAGGGAGACAGCGGGACAGCAGGGATTTGCGCGGCCCTTATCACACCAGGAATCACAGGGACACGGCTGAGTGAATTGATCCGTGCCAGGGGACTGTGTGTGTGACTGATTAGATCGCGACGGCACCACCCTAGCCTGGCCACAGCCCGTCAGTCCAGAGCCTTCCGGGAGCACAGGGGTCGCGTTCAGTGTCACACGTTCGGTGTCTGCGCGTCAGACCTGGAAGAAGTCACTCTGAATGTAGTTAGTGACGTGCCATTGGTAAAGTGTCCCAGATGGCTCTGGTCATAATACATTCCTTGTAAAGTTTTGTGCCGGGCGTGGTGGCGCACGCCTATGCTCCCTGCACTCGGGAGGCTGAGGCAGGAGGGTCGCTGTGAGTTCGAGGCCAGCCTGGGCTACCTAGTGAGTTCAAGGCAGCCTAAACTGCACAGCGAGACCCTGTCTCAAAAACGCAAAACAAAATAAAAAAGCAAAGAGCAAAAAAAAAAAAAAAAAAAATGGTTAACTTTATGAGATCAGTTTCTCCTGCTGAAAAAGCGAGTGGGGAGAGCGAATAGTAACTGGTACTCACCAACTTTCATTGTTCCTGACTGAGGCTTCTCCACGAACAGGGTGGACAGCTGCGAGTTGGCATTCTGCTTGTCCTGTTCCTCCCCACCACCACTGGCAGGTGGTTCAGTAAGGAACCAATCTGGTGGGCAGAAGGGGAAGAGCGTCACTCAGGGCCGGCTCCTCCGGGAGAACTTACCTGAGCTGGCATCTCATGCTCTCGCCTCTTTCCTGTCTCCTAAACCCAGAGAAGGGCCAGGCCGTGCTTCCCGGCTCAGTGGCCATCAGCAGAGAGGCACAGAGCCCCATCCTTACAAGGGGTCTCTCCACAGCGGGACTTTCTAATCCCTAAAATCAGCAAGGCTTTTCTGCTAAGTGTTAGCTGCCTCAGTTTCCCCATCCTGCCTTGCTCCACCCTTGCTGTAGGATGGCTAAACAATACCAAGCGCTGCACAGGGGTGGCCCAGGTTCGCCAGGTTAAACAGCAGGACCCCAGCCTGCAGGGACAAATGGGAGCACCGGGGGGTTGTCCTGAAAGGAGGCGAAAAGTGGAAAGAAAAGGAAGCTTATTTTGCATTTCCTAGTTCGCTCTAATCTGTGGTCCATTCCTCCATCTCCCGGCTGAATTGAGGGAAGTTCGGTTTCAGCCACTTAGCGCTGGGAAGGAAGTGTGTGGTCACCAAGCCCGTGCTTGCTGAGGTGTATTGGAAAGGAGAGTGCGCATTCAATTATTTTAGTCTCCACGGATCCGTCATGCTCGGAGCCACGTGTCTGTACCCACGGGATGCCATTGTCACAACGAGGTTAAGCGAAGTGGTCAAGGATTGCTTGTTTTTAATGCCCAAGTTAACGTGAAAATTGTGTTCTGTGTGTTTGTGATATTCATAGTGATCATGAATAGTGCCCATTCGTATTCGGAACACGAGGGAAAGTATTTTATTCCGCACTTCTATATCCGCCATGCCTGTAAGCATGGAGGCCCATCATAGGGCGATAGCAGGCCCACAACACGTTTGTTGAATGAGTGAACGAGCAAATAACCTCATGGAATTGTAGCTGTCACTGGCTAGGCTAGGGATACATTTGAAAGTGTTTTTATTGTTTAGTGTTTATTGTATTTAAAGTTCTACATAAATATGAATTGCTGTACCTTTAGCCCATCCCAGGAAGGGAGATAGAGCTCTGTGTATCGGTTCAGTGTTTCAAATGACCACTATAATGAAACAGACAAACCTGTGGGATGTGTGGCTGGACTCTTTTTTTTTTTTTTCCTTTATGTGGGTACCAGGAGTCGAACTCAGGACCTTGTGCTTGCCAGGCAGGCACTTATGCCGCTGAGCCTTATCACCAGCCCATGGCTGGACTCTTGAACGTGTGTGTATGTATGTGTACCATGCAAAATTAATCGTTTTTCCAAACATTAGTTTTCTTGTAAGAAGAAATGTAATGAAAGGTCACCAGCTCAGCTAGCTACTGAATAAAACAAGCATTAGAATCAAGGGTGCTCTGAGACGAGGCATTAGTGCTGCGTTAGGGTGCAGTCGGCGCCTCGCCCGCCTGCTCACCTGAATCTTTCCGCTCCAGGGCCCGACTACCCAAACCTGAAAGGAAAGTGGGATTTGGACGATGCTGGGTGCAAGGCAACATGGGGAGAGAGTGCTGCCTCAGCCTTCTCAGTGTCCCCCATGCCCCGCTGCTTTTGGCAATGGGCAGAGAAAAATTACAAGTTGGCTGGGATGGAAAATCAGAACTCCAGCTCTACAAGTAGAACTTCTAGGGCATCCCTAAAAGGATACCCTAGGCTTACTGATTTTAATTATTTTATCTCACCAAGAAATTCTCCTTTTTAAAAGTTTCTCATGTAGAAAAACTGGACTAGGGGGATCAAGAAAAGCAAGCGGACTCAGATGCCCACAGGAACTGACCCTTTCAAAAGAGAGAAAAAGGATGAATGTAATAAAAGTATATGCTTTAAAAAAAAGTTTCTCACTTAAAGCCAGGCATGGTGGAAACACCTCTGATCTCAGCACTCTGAGAAGCTGAGGCAAGAGGGTTGCAAGTTGGAATCTAGCCCAGGCAACTTAGTGATTTATTGGGACCTTGTCTCAGGAAGAAAAAGAAAAGGAGTTTCTTGTGTAAAAGGAACAGAAAAACACTGTCCTGGAAGCCAGCATTTTCCCTCTTGGTCCCCTGACTGGGCAAGGGGCCCTCCTTTGTTCCTCCCTCCTGGCTATGAGTAAAGGCAAAGTTAGGGCAGGGGCTTCCTAACCTGGAGGCAAGGCGCTAGGCGGGGATGTGTCCTCTTCATCTGAAACAAGAAACAGGAGTAAAAGTCAAGGAGAAAGAACTTCATCCAAGGAACCTGAGGAGAGAGAAATCTGAACCAGAAGAGGAGACGCCACACAAAGCTTTTCCAACAGCCCAGGAAGCCTGCAAACACTCGGTGCCTGTAAGTTCAACTTCAGTAGTTCAGGCAAAAAGAGAAAAAGGCAAAATAAAAGGAGAAGGAAGCCAGGCGTGGTGGCGCACTCCTGTAATACCAGTACTCAGGAGGCTGAGGCAGGAGGATCGCCAGGATTTCGAGGCCAGCCTGGGCTACAGAGTGAGAACCTGTCTAAAAGAAAAAGCCAAAATAATAAAGATAATAATTAATAATAATAATAATAGGAGAAGGGTATTGGGTAATGCAAATCAAAGTGCAGATAAAAAGTGGAACTGTGGGGGAAGAGTTTCATGTGACATGAAGTTTAAAAAAAATTGATGCTAAAAATCAAACCTTGATGAAATCAACACCGGAGATGGATTTCAAGTTCTTCTTTTGCGGCTAAAGTCAATGGCAGACGTTATTCACATATCGCACTCACCCAGACACAGACACAGAAGCCTAGAGGTGCAGATCGGGAGCTCTTTTCCACCCAGAATGCCCACCAAGTGCACTTCTGTATTTAAGAAACGAAAACCCAAATGATAATATAAATCGATACGTCTTACCAAGTTCACCAAGCATTGTTTTAGGAACCTTGCAAGTGTCTTCCCTAAGATCATATTGGTCTTGGCCAATGCTGAAAAATGTCTTAATATTTACCCAGGCAAGTTTAAAATTCAAAATATGTCTTCTACTGAAAGCACTGAATCTTTCCCTTCTCTAAAAAACCATATTTGAGATGCTCCAAGAGCCATTTGGTATAATTAGAGCCTCTGCCTCTTTTACAAAACATAATCGTTCTGCACTAAAAATACTAGAATAATTGTGGGTTTCTAAATATTAATTTAGCTGGATGTGGTAGCACACATCTATAGTCCCAGCACTTGGGAGGCTGAGGCAGGAGGATCACTGAGAGTTCGACGCCAGCCTGGGCTACACAGTGAGTCCAAGGCCAAACTGAACTACATAGTGAGACCCTGTCTCAAAAAAGAAAATCAACTTATATGACAGTATAAAATATGATACAATAAATCAGATGTTAACTAAAAAGTGTTTCTAGGGCCGGTGAGATGGCTCAGTGGCATAAGCGTCTGCCTGGCAAGCGCGAGGGCCCGAGTTCGACTCCCGGAACCCACATACGAAAAATGGGCCAGTAATATCGCTCAGCGGCACGGGCGCCTGCTGGCACACGAGGTCCTGAGGTCGACCCCCGGTACCCACAAAAAAAAAAAAAAAGGTGTTTCTAAAAATTCCTAGGAAGAAGAGGTAAAGATAGTACACTCAGGTATAATCTATTAGAGTATTTTCTACAAATATTTTGTGACCTGAAATTTCTTTCCCCGAACTTTTATCTTATTATTTCTTAATGAAATAATGTACTGCATCGCATAAAGACCCCTAATGTCAGCACTTCGGAACTCAAGAGGGGGTTCACGGGACATTGTGGGTTTTGGGATTCTTCAGTGCGAGTGTTTCGTGGTCAAAGAAATGGGGAGGTGCTAGGCTTGTGTGTCCCTTGTGTCGCACGCGTGTGTTTACTGAAGGACATAAGGAAACCCTCAGGCTGCTAACGTGCGCTGGGACCCGGCTTGGGGACAAGAAGTGACACGGTACTTAGCATTTCCCAAACTTGGTTCACTTCTGAATTCTTTTGTCCTGGGATACCTGTTAACATCCCGTGACATTGTGCATTTGTGAAAGTGGAAGTATTTCTGAGCTATCAGAATTCTGTTTTTTTGTGGGTACTGGGGGTCAAACTCAGGACCTCACTATCAGAATTCTATATTTCAGGGCTGGTGAGATAGCTCAGCGGCATAAGCACCTGCCTGGCAAGCGTGAGGTCCTGAGTTCGACTCCCGGAACCCACATTAAAAAAAAATTCTATATTTCAGAAGACAGTTTGATAATTAAAATTTATGTAAAAACAAAACACCTTGTAATTTTTCTATAATGTCATTTTCTGTAAGTTTAATTCGGTCTTTTAGTCTCCCCACCTACTCAGAGGCTTTTATTCACAAAATATGTAAAGAGTCTGGATTTAAATTCTTGTATAACGCGGGGCCGGTGAGATGGCTCAGCGGCACAAGCGCCTCCCTTGTAAGCACGAGGGCCCGAGTTCGACTCCCGGATCCCACATACGAAAAAGGGGCCGGTGATATCGCTCAGCGGCACGGGCGCCTGCTGGCACGCAAGGTCCTGCGGTCGACCCCCGGTACCCACAAAAAAAAAAAAAATAAATAAAGTCTTGTAAAACGTAATGAAAACGAAGTTTTAAGATTCATCCAAATCTCAGATGGGAACTTCCTTCATTACATGTAAACTGGACTGGAATCAACAAGAGAAAGTTCACTGTTTCCACCTTTTGAAAGGTTGGACGAACTTGCAACCGGGAAATGTACTTTAAGCGTTGGATTCTGACCTTAGTTCCTTGCAAAGTTGCCTGGTTAAATTTGGCTGAATTGAGCAAGACTGAAAAGTGTAATTGTTCTTCTTTCCTAATAGGAAACCAGATCCTATTAGGAGGAAAATTAAATATCCAAGTCTTTTGGGCTGGGTGCAATTCAACAATGTAGATATGAAAGACATAGCATCTTACAAAAAGCAAACCTGACAAAGCCAATCTGAACGCATTCCGTCATGGGGAAATAGTGTTTGAAGGCCATAAAAATTACTTTTTACACAACTGAGGTTTCCAGGGAAGAACTCCTAGAATGGAGGAGAGAAAGAGCTCAGCCCCCTATCACAAGCTTCGGATTTTCAGGGGATGCTCGTGAGTATTATGGGATTGGAGCCCCAGGGGAGTAGGAGGTGTGAATCCTCAACCTTCCCACAAAATGATTTCTGTCTGGAGTTGATTTCAGACTGTCTGCTTCCAGGTGTTAAGTAACAGGAGATGATCGTGGGGATTTTTAGAATAAAGACTAAAAGCACCCAAAAAACCATGTGACCCAAAAAACCATGTGACCCAAAAAACCAAACATCAGTTAAATACTGGTAGAGTGTTTTGTCAGACAGATTCATGCCCTCAAGCAGGGCAATCAGTTGTGGTAAATATAAGTATATCAGAATAAAATAACAACAGCAAGATACGGAAGGCAGCAACAAAAGCAAACATTAATTTATCACATTCGAGGCGTTGGATGAATTTATCATCTTTTCTTAAGGCCAAGACACGTGCCTTCACACTTGGGCACTCCTGAAATCGGGATTCATTTTACAATAGCTGTGTGTCTGTAGTGAGCTTTCCTCCCCCAAATCTGTTAAATCAGTGTAGTGTCTGATAATGGCCATGTCCTAAAATCGAAAAATACGCTGATATCAATTTTCAACACAGTTCATTACCAAGAAGTGACCAAGTTAAAAGCACCAAGATATCTTAGTAGGTGGTTGATTGACACCTACAGGTAAATTGCAGAAGTATTTTAGCATGCTAATAAAAAAGCATGAGGATCACCTTACCACATGGAAAGGACCCTAAATGAAGAAAAAAATTGATCATTCTTTTCACTTCAAAAAATGTGGGGCCAGGGATATAACTCAGCTCAGTGGCACAGCGCCTGCCTGGCAAGCACGAGGTCCTGAGTTCAATTCCCGGTACCAAAAAAAAAATCATTTCAAAAAATGCATCATCCAAGAGAACATTTATGGGTTTTCTGTTGATTCAATTCCTCCTCTGCTACCTTATCGCCAGGAGGGGACCCATGGCGCTGGCATGAGGTATTTAATATGCACCGACTCCCTCAGGACAGTTTATGTGGGAATCCTATCGCCAGGGAAGAAAATCAGTTTGTATTTTGCTTGCATTCAACACTAAAAGCAGTTATCTTTCTGGAAGAAAAGCAAAAAGAGGCAGTAATTGTTCCAATTGGGTTTACCAAAAAAATATAGACTCTAAACGAATGAGATATAAAAATTTAAAAAATGTAAAGTATCCTAACTTAGGCACCAACCCAAGCGGCGGTCTTCAGAGTCACATCTGGTTCTGAGTTTGGGAGCAGTTCGGGGACTTCCTGCAGGGCTCAGGGCTGGGGCATCCAAGGCAGCAGGCTCTGCCAGGCTTCTCCTGGCGGCGTGGGCGCTGTCGATCAAAGAAGGAGAAGATCGGCTCAGCGCCCACCGCAGCCTTGCGCCAGGCCCTCTCTGACCCTCATCTACTTCCAAAACCAAAATCCGCTGTTGTTCCCCAAAGCAAGAGTGGGCTCGGAAGGGCGGGACCCGTGCCTGGACCCGCGCCTGCCACGCAGTCAGCATTTGCTGACTTCTCTGTCCCTCTGGGGGAATAAAAGAGTCTGTACTTAGCATCCCATCCATGCACCCCAGTGATTATTCTATAGAAATCCCAGGCCCCAGCAGTATTAGTTTTTAGGGTCATTTATTATCTCCCATTATGACCACTGTGAAAAGGATTTGCACATCTAATTTCTGGTATTGCTGTTTGAATAATTTTCTTTCTATCTTTTTTTTTTTTTGAGACAAGGCTATGCAGTTCTGGCTGGCCTTGAACTCACTCTGTAGCCCACACTGGCTTTCAATTTGTGGTGATCCTCCTGCCTCAGCCTCCTGCATGCTGGGATGACAGGCGCGCACCACCATGCCCGGCTAAATACATTTCTTTATTGGCGTCCCTGTGGCTTCCATCCCCAGAGACTTCCGTTCACACCCAGGAGGCCAAGGGAGTGGGGTGGTCCGTAGACCACAGGTCCAGAGGCCGCCAGCATCCAAACCGGGGACAACGAAAGCCTTCCCTCAGTGTGAAGAAGCTAACAAACCTGACCACAAACACTACTGAAAAAATTAATTTTGGAATCAAACAACTCCCCGTGGCTACAAAAAATTATTGGCAGAACATTTGCAGACTGTCCCAGAATGATTCACTCAGTATGAGAAAGATATCACGGCTGTGTTCCTATGTAAAATATTCTCGGGAGTGGTTCTCTTAGGTCTACTTGTTGGATATCCTCTACGGCGATGGTGAGCTAACATGCCAAGAAGCAGCTAGGACTCCAGGCAGGACCATTCCCCCACCGCGAGCGAGGTGCTCTCACAGAGGAGGTCTCTACCTGTCTTGGGCCGAGGCCTCGGTCCAAACCCTGCCCGACCTGGAGTATTCATGGGATGTCCATTATGCGATTGCCTGGTGGAGGCAAGAGGCCCAGGAGAAATCAGAAGGCGGAAGGACAGATAAACACAAGCAGCTTGGTTGGGGCAGGCTCTATGGGGGAGGAAAGCCAGGCTGGGTAGTTAGCAAAAACAGATGGACAAGGAGGAGGAAGAGGATGGAGAGAGGGCAGGAAGGACACAGTTAACACTGGAGAAAAGTGACATCACTCTGTAGCCCAGGCTGGCCTCGAATTTGCAGTGATCCTCCTGCCTCAGCCTCCCGAGTGCTGGGGTTACAAGCCTGTGCCACCACGGTGGGCCTTGGCTTTGTTCTTTCATCATAAAGAAAAAGGTTTTTGTTGGTGAGTTGGTTAATCATTGCTTTGCCCTTATGGAAAGCATTTTTAAAGGACTGGGCTGTAGCTCAGTGGTAGAGGGCTCGCTTAGCATGGGCAAGACCCTGGATTCAATCCTCAGCACCACAAATTTAAGGGAGAAAAAAAAAGAAACCTCGTTTAAAGATGCAGATAGAACATGGTGATCTCTTCCAGCTCAGAGCCAGGCCCCGGCTTTGTTTAAGCAGTGAGTTTGCCCTTGGGATTACACCATTGTCCCTGTTGTTTGAGCCTTACAGCCTGGTCCAAGACCTTTCCCAGCTTGGAAGCAGAGATGGGTCCCACCAGCCTTGCTGAGAGTAACGTTACCATCTCTTCAGCCCAAACCTCCTCGAGCCCCTGTCATGGAAAGATTTCTAGGAGTCTGCGCAGTGTGTGTTCCCTAAGGAATAGCTTTCACACAGGCCCATGGGGCTGGAGAACCCGTGTTACTATCCACGGGCCCCGCCGGAGGTCAAGGGCGGAGCGGGGGTCCTAACACTATGTATTGGTTTGTGGAGCACAAGTTCAAGTTAGCTGAGATCCAATGTACTGAAAGAAAGAGAAAAAGGCATTTTACTGGCGAGTAGGAGATAATACAGGAATTAGGCAATGAAATCCGACACACTAAGAACAAAGAGTCCACCTACTTTTGAGCAGTGTCTAGAAATTTCTTATTGCAGCAAGGAAATAATTACTCCAAAGTTAAACTCCATTCATGATTACACAAATAAAAGGCTAACATGTAAAAATAAGGACGCAGACATATAAAGCGAAATCGTCAAATCTGCTTCTGAGGAAACGTGCCTCTGTGGGAGACAAATCCTCCTTGGTTTAAGGAGGGACAGAGGAATTAGTATTTCAGGGGGTCATAGCAATACATGCTAAAGACTATTCTAAAGCTAGGCTACTCCGTAAGATATAAAGACAGAACAGTAGTTCAGGAACGAGGGAGTTTCCAATTCGGTAAGGAGCAGCGGGGTGTTTGCTTTCGGAGATGCTGTCGGCCTCTGCAAACCATCCTACAAATGGACACGCGGTCGTAGTCGGGGAATGTTACAAAGCAAGAGGCCAGCCTTCGAAAGTCCTAGTTAATTCTGGAACGGTTCGCAGAAACAATAAAAACCTTCCATTTCTAAAAGATCTGGGTCAGATCATTTTTCTGATTGAAGTAATCCCCTAACCAAACACCTCTTTCCCTAGCATGCGCCTTGGTACTGGGACAGCATCTGTTAATTTGCCAGCATCTCCTCAAGAGCTCGTGATATTTTGATCATTGTTTTCTCTCAGCAGTGCGTGTGATGGGAACTCAGCTGTCCTGCTGACTGTGTCTTCCAGATAAGATGATAGAGGAAGAGACTGAACCAGCGCGATGAGCGATAAGGCAGACACTATGGCCCCGGGAGGTCTCGGCCGACCTCTTCCTGCCCCAGTTCGCCTCCCCGCCCACCCTCCGACTCACCTTTGGCTGGTCCACTTCCCGCCTCCTTCTCTTTATTTGGTTCTGCGTGGAAATTAGAAGCATATTTTAAAAAGTGTCCTAGAGCATTTTGCTGTGTTATGAGCAACAGAGAAAGCAAAGGAGGGGAAACAAATGGCATTAACGATGCTACATATGTCACACGCTGCAGATGGATTTGGGAATTTCAGCATACGGTTATTCAACTGTGATAGAAGCAATGACTAGATCTGATCTTTTAAAAAAGTATACATGAAAAGCACGCATTTTGGTAAAGCACACTCAGGTATTACTGGGACTGAATTAGATTGCATGCCGGGGTAGAAGTGAGCTTACTATGTGGCTCATTTCATTTTATTTATTTATTTATTTATTTATTTATTTATTTATTTATTATTTTTTTGTGGGTACCCGGGGGGTCGACCTCAGGACCTTGCGCACCAACAGGCACCCATGCCGCTGAGCGATATCACCGGCCCCTTTTTCGTATGTGGGATCCGGGAGTCGAACTTGGGCCCTCGCGCTTACAGGGCAGGCGCTTATGCCGCTGAGCCATCTCACCGGCCCTCATTTCATTTTAGAACTCAATAAGGAATTGCCTTTTTACAGAAGTCTGACCCATGTAATAGGTTCTTTTCTTTCTTTCTTTCTTTCTTTCTTTCTTTCTTTCTTTCTTTCTTTCTTTCTTTCTTTTGTTTTTTTGTTTTGGTGGGGTTGGTTTTTTTGAGATAGGATCTTGCTTTGTAGTGCAGGCTGGCCCTGAACCCACTTATGTAGCCCAGGTTGGCCTTGAACTCACAGTGACCCTCCTGCCTCAGCCTCCCTGGGGTTACAGGCGTGCACTGCCATGCCTGGCTCTATTGGGTTCTAAAAGTGTGGGCTTCTAGACATTATAGGAAGGTATAAAATATGTAATTGTGCAATGTGTGTGGTTTCAAAGAAAACGTTTTGATGTATATAAGAATCTTGTGGATTGGGTTTCCTGGCTGTAAATGCAATGTGAGCGTGGTCACCTCCGATTTTATCAGTCAGGAGCCCTGGGTTGCATTTCTTCTGGTCGGAATCATGAGTTCAGACTCCTGCACAAGGTATCTGGCTTGTGGTGTGTGTAGTGAAAGGAGTCCTGGCAGCAGACATTCTGTGTCTCTCTCGACTGACGAACAGAGAGCCAACATCAGCTAACTGGGAAGGACTTTAGCAGAGTTTCAGAGGAGACGTGTTGGCCATAGGAGGTCAATATTGTGCAATGAGTATGGCGTATACATCATAAAGGACCTTCATAGCAGCAGCCACTAGCTCACGGTGTTGGAACCCTGCAGCCCTGAGCCTGCGCGGTCACTCAGGACACGAAGGGGGACTCTCCTGCCTGAGGTTTCCAGAGTGTGGACCTTGTATTCTTAGCTGTGAGCAGTCAGATTGCTCAAACTGCTGTCTCAAAAATGATATCTGGGCAGGTGTGGTGGCGCACACCTGTAATCCCAGCACTATGGAGGCTGAGGCAGGAGGATCACCATGTTTTGAGGCCAGCCCGCGCTACATAGTGAGTTCAAGGCAGCTTGTACTACATAGCGAGACCCTGCCTCAAAAAACCCCAAAAAAAAAAAAAAAAAAAAAAAAAAAAAATTCTGTGATGGAAAAGCTTCAAAATCCCCTCATAAGAGTCTATGTGAGGGCCGGTGAGATGGCTCAGTGGCGTAAGCGCCTGCCTTGCAAGCGCGAGGGCCCGAGTTCGACTCCCGGATCCCACATACGGAAAAGGGGCCGGTGATATCGCTCAGTGGCACGGGTGCCTGTTGGCGCGCGAGGTCCTGAGGTCGACCCCCCGGTACCCACAAAAAAAAAAAAAGAGTCTATGTGAAAAGAGCAGAAATGGGTTTATTCAACACCCACTTTTCCCCCAGGCGGACACAGTCAGTCTGCAGCGGCCTGCACCCTGGAGAACAAAATAACCATGCTGAATCCCACACTGCTAGGGGGCTTCTGATAGCACTGCTGACATTTTATCATAATAGCTGCAGTTTATTCAATTGTTCTCTAGCCTGTATTTGATGTCCTCCCTGGCTGCAAACAAACCATTTGCAGGAAAAGAGCTCCCCACTGTCTCTGGCACAGTTCGAAGCCCATCCTCTGTGCGTGGTGGCAGACAGCGCTGCCTCCATCTAAAGCTCAGGGTTAGAGCGCCCTCTAGGGTTGTGCCATGGTAAGTACCCAGTGCACAATCCTTAGTGGATGCACGCGTTTCTCGTCCTCGTTAAAGAGGACGAAGGATGAGAAAGAGCACTTTGGTGTTTTCGTGCAGGAAAGCACACAGTTTTGCTTGCTTCCATCTCGGGGGCTAGTTGGTGGGACAGGCAAAGGATTCCAGAGCTGGAGTTGAGGAGCCCACGTGGGCTGCTCACTCCCTCAGGTCTACCAGATGTAAAAACGAGAGTGCTGTATTGTGTGTCGCTGGAACTGTGCTGCCTCCCAGCGATCTCGCTGGGTCTCTTTATTTGCTGTTTTTAGGTTGCTGCCTGGTGGACCACAGAATACTAATAATTCAATAAATTGGTCATAATAGGAGCTGCAGGGTTCACCAAAGGTATTTTCAGAGGTGTCCAATGGCGACATAATTCAAGAAGGGCCAGGCATGGTGGTGCACACCTGTAACCCCAGCACTTGGGAGGCTGAGGCAGGAGGATTTCGAGTTTGAGGTCAGCCTGGACTACATAGAGAGACCCTGTCTCTTACAAACAACAAACCTCAAGTCAGGGAGGGCTATTGAGGTGGGCTGCGTTCCTCCCTAACAGAAGAAAAACTATGAACTCCGCTTCACTATGTGGCGGGGGGGAGCCCACAAATCCTTCAGCCTCCACCAGTCTGCAACTCACGGGCAGCAACAACTTGTGTGTAACCTGACGGGCTTTAGAGTAATCCTCCCCCTCAGGTACAGAAGTGTCGTTGAAATGAGCTCCCCGGGGGAGGTCATATGCGCACAGTGCACTGGGGTGGAGAAGAGTGTCCCCATGTCAGCATCGGGGTGTGTGAAAGCTCACAGCCTGGAGGAGCCAAGCCATGCAGGGTTCAGCGAGTGATCTGCGGTCGACACTCGGTGGCTTCCACTCACCTCCGGGGGGCGGGGCGGGGGCCGGTGCCTCATTTTCTAGGGAGGACAGAGGACAGGAGTGTTAGGCTGGCTTCCTGCACCCGGCTGCCACCCGCCGCCCGGAGGGCACAGAGGGTCGCCCTGGCCTCACTGCCGTCTGTGCGGGGCGCTGGGGGCGAGGGTACTGCCCAGGTCCGGGAGCGGCATGACACCGTGGGGGAAAGAGCCCGGGGACACGGGGCCCCAGGCGTCCTTGCCACTCAGCGACCACTTGGGTGGCACTGGGTGAAGCCCGTTTTCCCCTCTGGAAGAAGTCAGGCCCCGACAGCCCCCTTGTACATGAGGACGAGGTGAGAACCAAAGATGACAAGGGCACCACACGTCCCCACCTACGGGGCGCCTTCCTAGAGACGGTGACGCTGATGCCCTCCCGCTCTGGAGCAGCTGACTTCACTGCAAGCCGAGCGGAAGCCCTCCGAGTTTTTCCACTGACTTTGGATGTCCAGTATTATATAGCAACCTGGCTACAACATCTGTTAAAGAAACTTCTTCTTTTTTTTTTTTTTTATGTGGGTACCAGGGGTCAAACTCAGGACCCCACTCTTGCCAGGCAGGCGCTTATGCCGCTGAGCTATCTCACCGGCCCCAAAGAAACTTCTATTAAAGGGTATATGGTTTCTGGAGGGCGTGGCGATTCACACCCAGCACTCAGAGGCTGAGGCAGGAGGATCGCTGCGAGTTTGAGGCCAGCCTGGGCCACATAGTGAGTTCAAGGCCAACCTGGACTGCATAGCAAGATCTCATCTCAAAAAACAAAATGAAAAAAAAAAAAAGAAAGAAAGAAAGAAGAAAACTATTTTCTAATATTCAAATGACCGTAAATGAGTATGTTACCATTTGCTAATCAGGGAGAAAAACCCATATAATCACAGGAGACAGAACTACAGCCTAGAGGCCGGCAGAAGTTGCCGTGGCTGGACATGATGTCATTCACAAGTGCTGCAGACCCATGAGTGTCCCTTAGACGGCCTGGCCGGGAAAGCTTCCTACTCTGGGCCACATCGTGGAAAGCATCCTCAATGCCGTCATCCCCAGAGAGGACGCCCTCGGTCGAAACATTTTATTTTCAGAGCAGCGCATGGAGCGGAAACCGAATATCGACAGCTTGCTTTGGGCGCAGCCCCCGGACGGGTGTCGGAATATGAGCCCGGGACAGTTTCCCTGATGCGTCATCTCTGGGACTAAGCCACTGTCGCCCAAGGGCCTCTTCCTCCTGGCTCCCACAGACAGCTCTGTCCGCGCCCTTCCCCGCCGCCACAGAAGCGATTTATGCAACTGCCGCCCTCGTCCTGAGATTGTGCCTGGCTGGGGCTGCCAGCTGGGTGAGGTCGGCATTCAAAGCCATCTTGGGGCCCTTCCTCGCCACCCCCACTGAGGCCCTGTGTCTCCCCAGTCTACAGCGCTCTTCTCTGTTCAACTTGTGACCTTTCTGCCACTGAAAAGAGCGATGCCCTCCTTCTTCTCCCCACCAGACCTTCTGCTTTTTCTCCACAGAAAACTAAGCCAGGTAAAATTAGGTCTAAATCCTGACGGTGTGTCTTACTAGTTGTGTCATCTTGGTCGATTTCTTAATCTCTCTCAGCCTCGGTTTCGTGGTCCGTGAAATAAGAATAGTAAAGTAAGTGACCTTAGCTGGGCATCATGACCCATGCCTGTAATACCAACACTTGGGAGGCTGAGGTAGGAGAATCGCTATGAGTTCGAGGCCAGCCTGAGCTGCATAGCGAGTTCAAGGCCAGCCTGAACTACATAGTGAGACCCTGTCTCAAAAAGACAGAAAAGAAAAAAAATCCAAGCAAGGCCAATGGTGAATTCCAACCACCTCGGTCAGAATACCTTGGGCCCTGAACCCAGAGGTGCACCATTTCCTTTGTGCCTGTTGGGCCCAGGCTCTGTGACAAAGGCCAAACATCTGACCAAAATGGGAATTCAGAGCGCTTAATGCAGCTCCCGCCGAAGCCACGAGCAGCCCACTGTGGGACGTCAGGGGCTATGCGAAGATGTTTGCAGGATTGCTGCGTGGGGGAGAACTGAGGACTGTATCTTCCCTGGTGAGCAAGTAGAACCAGAACTGTCCCTCCTTAAAAATCATAGAAACCCCATTACTTTATAGCCAGCGAAGGAATAAATAAATAGCAACTCATCAGTACCTGCTGAAAGGCAGAACTTACGTATGTATGGATGTACGTATTTTTTGGTATTTTTGAGACAGGGTCTCGCTATATAGCCCAAGCTGGCATTGAACTCGAGGTGATTCTCCTCCCTCAGCCTCCCGAGTGCTGGGATGACAGGTGTGCACCTTGACCCTGTGCTTGACATTTTGAGTGACAAGGTACAGCCAGGCTGTCAGTGTCACCCGTCCCGTCCTTGTTGAAGGCAGCTATGAATGCTGACAGACTTACAGTAGACGGGGACTTTTCCTGTCCCCTTGGTCACAAGCCTCGTGAGGACACGGCCCAACTCCACCTCCTTTCCGAGTCGCCCACGGCAGGTGCTCTATAAATATAGTTGCCGGGCAGGCTGTTCCTCCCGCACAAAAGCCCCTTCTCCTCACTGCCAGGAAACCGAGTCCCGTCCCCTGGCACTCCCGGGCACTTTGGTGTCCTCATCCCCACAGGGAACACTATGTCTTGCTGGTCACCTCCAGGGGCCAGGCCGGGAGCCACTGCTTAGCTTCTGTCCACACGGGGCTGGTGCTGTGCAACAGGTTGGGAGAGCAGTGAGGGCTGGAGACTCGGCCTTCGGAGTCACCCCCGCCTCGCTGTTCCTCTCCATTCTGCACCGGGAGAGCGCAAGTGACTGAGCCAGGGAGCCCGCCCCACCTGGCTTTTGGCAAAGAGCCCTCAGTTGGCCACTCGTGGGTGGCAGCGGGGTTGGGTGGCCAGGAGGCACCTGCCTTTTGGAATTTCCCTAAATCCTAAGCAAATGCATCTCGGTGGAGGTGAGGTCCTGCTGTGGGTGCTTATTAAACGTCAAAAGGCATTGGCAGGGTGGCGCGTGCCTGTAGTCCCAGCACTCAGGAGGCTGAGGCAGGAGGATCACCGTGAGTTCAAAGCCAGCCTGGGCTCCATAGTGAGTTCAAGGCCAGTCTGAACTATATAGTGAGACCTGGCCTCAAAAAACCAATGAATAAATAAATAAGTAAATAATAAAATAAAATTTTGTTTGCATGGAGACAGTCACAATACTTAGAACTTTTGACCATATTAATTATAAATGTCACTAATCAGCAAAAACAAATTACAGCCAGGAGTGGTGGTGAATGCCTGTAATCCCAGCACTCAGGAGGCTGAAGCAGGAGTATCTCCTTGAGTTTGAGGCCAGCCTGGGCTACCCAGTGAGTTCAAGGCCAGTCTGAACTACATAGGAAGACTCTGTCTCAAAAAAAAGAAAAAAAAAAAATTAAGGTGCATTTGTATTGGCTATGTTGCCTATGTACCAGGGATAGAGAATTTGGATGTAGTCAATATTTAGTACTATTTTAATGGTTAGGTGCTTATTTTTGTTTCCTACTCTACTCAGTATAATTGGGGCGGGGTCCTGATGTCTCGTGCCTTGAGATGTAAAGGAATTACCTACGTTTTAGAGTCAATCATAGACTAATTTTTAACAGTGGCTCTCGAAGTAAGGTCTGGAATTCCCAAGAGTCCCCAAGACCCACTTAGGGAGTCCGAGAGGTGCTCAGAGGTATTCCTGTAATCAGGCTAAGTCAGGCTTTGCTTCTGCCACTCACATCCTGTCACAAGTCCGCGGTGAAATGCTCTAGCGAGCACATCCCGTGCGGTGACGTCAGTGTGCTCACACTCACAGGACGCCCTCTGTAGACGCTGGTGCTTGAAACATTTATCAGTGCCCCCTTTCTAATTAAATAATAAACATGTTTTAGTTTCTTCAGTAATTATTAAGAGCCACATGTGGTGGCACACGCCTGTAATCCCAGCACTTGGGAGGCTGAGGCAGGAAGATTGCCATGAATTTGAGGCCAGCCTAGGCTACCTAGTGAGTTCAGGGCCAGCCTGCACTACACAGCAAGACCCTGTCTCAAAAAACCAAAACAGGGTCGATGAGATAGCTCAGTGGCATAAGCGCCTGCCCGGCAAGAGCGAGGTCCTGAGTTCGACTCCCGGAACCCAGATAAAGGAAAAAAAAGGGCCAGTGATATCGCTCAGTGACACAAGCGCTTGTTGACAAGCGCGAGGTCCTGAGGTCGACTCCCGGTACCCACATAAAAACAAAACAAAACAAAACAAGAACAACAAAATTATTGAGAGTGAAAATTGATCTGAGACTTTCACATATGAGAACACTTGGTTTAGAATTTGCTGCAAAATTTTTAAAGAAAAGAATTGTTTATCTGTGTGTGCATTGTTTTGCTTTTTCATAAACACATGTCATATATCTCATTTGGGAAAAATCTATAGCTCTGATTGATAAAATGAAACAGTCAGAATAAAACCTGCAAATTGATTTTCCAAGGGTGCAAAAATAGCAACAAAGAGTTAACTCAGGCCGCCGGGCTCTCTGGCCCCGTCCTTACCCAGACAGCAGCTGCTCCGAGCAAGTCGGAGGGGCCCGTGGCCTAGGGAGACCCCCAGGTCTCCAGGAAGCCGACTGTGAACTGGGGAGAGCCAGCCGGGTGCCTAAGGGACGGCTCCCCCTTGGGGTACCCCAATATTCTGCAACTCTGAAAGTGAGCTCCTTCTTCTACCCTGCTAGGACCCCAGATGCGGAAGGACCTGGAGCGGGGTCCTAACAATGGCAAAGGCCGGCAAGGGGAGACGTTTCTACTGACAGAGAGGGCAGCAGGGTCACGTGGGCCTGAAACCCCAGCTACTCGGAAGCCGAAACAGGAGGATCGTAGGCTGGAGCCCAGCCTAGGCAACTTGTCTCAAAATAAAAAATGAATGTTGCTGTGGATGTAGCTCAAAGGGCGGCCCTGGACTTGATCTCTAGTGCCACAAAGAAAGAAAAAGAAAGAAGGAAGGGGGAGAGGGAGGGAAGGGGAGAGGGAGGAACGAAAGAAAGAGACAGCGACCCTCAAGGAAGGGGTGAATAAGGAAGCTATGAAAACTTGGATACAAGTTCAAAGTACAAATGAATATAAGCACAGCTCACCAAAAAGCAAGTCATTTAGATTTTCAGTATATCACATGCAATAATAATGGATATCCACAATTTAAGACAAAATTAAATATACCCACTGCCTTTTTTATTTATTTATTTTTATTAAAAACCTGCAAAACCCCCAGGGTGCCCTGCAAGCTAGGCAAGCGATCTACTACCGTAAACTCCAGGCCTGTACTTTCTTTTCAAAAGCAAGGAGAGCTATATTACACTTCAGGAATACTCTTATCCACATAAGTAAGAATGATAACGATAACGTTCTCAGGTTCCAAACCAAATGAACCCTTAGTTTTGCAGAAAACCGAGCTCCGGGGGAAGGTGGGTCGGTTTGGATCCCCATGCTGCCCAAGTCTGTCCTCTAAGGCCCGAACGGGTGAGGTCTAACTGCGTGGATGAAGTAGGTTTTTTTCAAGGACTCGTGATTCAGCCTGATGGAATTTCCCTAAATCTACAGGGCTTTTTTTTTCCTCCTGGTCAACTGGTTCTTTTGTCCTTCTAATTCTGCACGTTTCGAATTCAGGACGAATTTCAGGACGTCCCTCTACAATACCAGGGTTAGAATATGCTCCCTGCTGTGTAGCCATGAGGGCAGGGGCTGCTTCCAGACCCAGGGAGCTGCCGCGCGTCTTATGTTTTCAGACAGAATCAAATGGGAGCGGGAGTGGCAGCGCTGGGCAGACAGGGAGGAAAACGTCCCTCCAACGGAAGCAGTTGAGCAATGTTAGCAGAAGTCAAAAGGAGAGAATTGCAAAAGTGATTTGAATCGCTCACCACCCCCTCCCAGAGCCTGCGTGGCTGAAGTGGTTACGGGGTCACAGGACAAGTCCCTTAAAGGCTACGCCCGACCTTCGCTGGGCCCCACGTGGGGTGACTTTTTTAAAAATAGAGGGAGGAGAGGCCCGACGCCAGGTGGGGTCATAAAAATAAAGTCCCCGGCAGTAAACACAGTGGCACTCAATCTGTCACCCACTGCCTCTCCATGTGGGCACGTCGAGCTCTCGAGGCGCGCTGTCCCAGAGAAATCCAGATCTGGGGACTCCCAGACAAAGGCTCCCCCAGGGTGAGAAAAGTCCGAATGTCCTTCCCTCACAAGCTTCCCGAGCCCGGGTCGCAGTGACAGTGACAGGGCTGACTGTGCAGGGCGACTCTTTCCTCTGCGCTGGGCAGGAAAGGAGCAGCAGCCGTGCTCCTGAGTGACAGCTGGAGACCCCAGCTGGACTGGCCACGCCGGGTTTCCATGGGAACGGGACAGAAGGGGAGACCCTTCATTTGATCCGAGCTCCCGAGGGTGACAGCTAAGATGTTTTGCCAGGAGTAGAACAAGGAAGTTCTCCTGGTGCTGGGGTGTGATGGTGGTATGAGTAGCAGCTTTTTGGAAACATTGTAAATATTACTTCAAGGTGTCCGGGAAGCAGAGGCTGCCAGATACTTTGTGTTGATAGAAGTGGCCTCCAAGTTTATAGTAAGTGTGAGACATTAATACCTTATACCAGGCAAGATTTCTGAGTCGACTGCTTTAAAAGGAAAATGCTTTTGGTCTTGCTATATCTTACCTCCAGTTCGGAGTACTTCACTAGATTTATTTCAATTTTTACAAAGAGAGGAAATAAAATGTAGGGTTTGTTTGTTTGTTTGTTTTGCTTTTTTGAGACAGGGTCTCACTATGTAGTCTAGGCTGGCCTTGAACTCACTATGTAGCCGAAGCTGGCCTTGAACTCATGGTGATCCTCCTGCCTCAGCCTCCTGAGTGCTGAGATCACAGGCATGAGCCACCAGGTCCAGCAATAAGATGTAGTTTTAATCACATTTTACAGATGAGGAAACAGAGGCATACAAATCATAGTAACTCAGTAAATGGTGCAGCTGGATTTTTTTTTTTTTTTGTGGGTACGTGGGGTCGAACTCAGGACCTTGTGCACCAGCAGGTGCCCGTGCCGCTGAGCGATATCACCGGCCCTTTTTTCGTATATGGGTACCGGAAGTCGAACTCAGGACCTCGTGCTTGCCAGGCAGGCCCTTATGCCGCTGAGCTATCTCATCGGCCCTGCAGCTGGATTTTGAACTGTCTAGAATGTTCCCTGAACGGTATACACATTTAATAATGAACATTATTTAATACACATAAAGAAAAAGTCAAAATACATACCATATGTGAAGCAATCTTAATGACATCTAACCTAAACATGAGACATTAAAATGTCCAATTATACACATAGGTGAACTTTTGGTTCTAAGAGAAATTTTACAGAGGTAAAGGGTATTACTGATACGGTAAAGAATTCCTCAGGAATTTACAAAGAGATATGATGCTACTGGGAGAAAGTTTTAGATGATTTTGGAGAAGAAACATGTTTAGCTTAAATAGAAAAACACAAGTGAAAAACTGGATGAAACCAAATTTAAGGTCTAACACCTGACTTTTTAAAGGTAATTTTAGATATGGCACTGTTCACCGAAGTGGCCTATGAAAGAGTTCCTAAGAGAGTGGAAAAGGGCAAATTACCAAAGTGGATTTAAACTTGAAAGGCATAGTGAAAGATTATGGTTAGCTTTTGGTGCATTCATTTTAGAGAGAGAAACAAGCCGGAGATTGGAAGATCCTGGCTTTTCCTTCTGCCAGATCAACCCATCCACTGCCCAGTCCAAGGGACGAAAGCTTTACTCTGGAAATGCATATGGAAGCCCCTGAATGTTCTTCTGCCCTCCCCCACCCCGACTAGGGGCATCCCGCAGCTTGGCTGTCTGTCTGTCTGCAGGGCTGTCCAGATGTCCTCTCTGGAAACTAAAGTTGGGCGTGACCACCCAGAACGGACTCTTCGTGAAAAGCTATGGAGAGAAGCCCTGTCCTCTCTGGTTATAAAGTAATTTGTGTGCAGCTAGGAAATTAGATGATGATGGGTGAAATGCATCTCTTTCTCACAGTTTTATCTTCCATAATCACGGTGTTCTCAAACCTTAGGAAATGATTCTTGAATAACAATCGCTACCGGGAAAAGTATCACTTAGCAACTGCTTTTCTATGTATTTAATGAGTTTTCCCAGGGCTCTGAACAGAGCAAGGAAACCAGAAAAGATATCTGTTCCCCTCGAAAATTGACACAGGCTGGGCATGGTGGTGCATACCGGTAATCCCAGAACCGGGGAGGCTGAGGCAGGAGGATTGCTGCAAGTTTGAGGCCAGCCTGGGCTACATAGTGAGACCCTGTCTCAAAAAACAAAAACAAAGGAAAAAAAAAAAAAAAAAGATCAACATGGAAAAAAAAAAAAAAAAACAAGGGAAACATGGCCACATCCCCTGGGGTACACAAACTAAATTAACATTTTCTACTGATTTTTGATTGCTAGAATTTTAAGCCTGTGATTTATTTATTTATTTTTTTGTGTGGGTACGGGGGGGGGTCAACCTCAGGGCCTCGCACGCCAGCAGGCGCCCGTGCCACTGAGCGATATCACCGGCCCCTTTTTTGTATGTGGGTTCCGGGAGTCGAACTCGGGCCCTCGCGCTTACCGGGCAGGCGCTTAAGCCGCTGAGCCATCTCACCGGCCCAAGCCTGTGATTTATTATCTAACACACCCAAGTGTGTCTAGGGATCGGGTCTAGAATTACTACAGAAGTCCCTGGCCGCCAAGGGCCTCTAGTGACACTTAATGTAGGTATCATATGCTAACTAGGGAGAAGTGCTGATAAAAACTGTAATTATTCGTAATAATAAAAATTCTTCTTGAGGTGTAACAAGGGCCATAAAATACACCTTCAGTAAAACAATCATAGAATTGTAACCAAAATCATCAAAGATATTTCTATGGCTAAAGAAAAAGAAATAGTAATAATTTCCCAGTAGCCTTCTCTCAAAGACTCTCTAAAATTTAAAATAATAGGTTTGTTTATAAAAGTATTGCAGAAACATCATTTCACATTCATTGAAGATTTTGCTTTTATTTTTTTCTTTTTGAGACAGGGTCTTACTATGTAGTTCAAGGTGACCTTGAACTCACTGTGTAGCCCAGGCTGGCCTCAAACTTGTGATGATCCTCCTGCCTCAGCCTCCTGAGTGCTGGGATGACAAGCGTGCAGCTCATTCAAGCTTTCAAAGAGACCATTTATTTAATTGTCTTTGTGCCCAGGCATTTTTAAAAAGCCACTCTAGCCTGGGTAGTTTATTCCAAAGTGAGTGTTGGAGAATCGAAACATGAAATTGCTATTAATAAGGAAATGCTAATGAACTGCGCGTGCAGTTCCTGAGCATGTCAAGGTCGTGTCTGACCCTTAAGACAAAGGCAGCCACTGTGAAGACACAGGGCTCTAAATGCTCGGTCCCCAGGGGCAGCCGGGAGCCTGGCCTCTGCCTTTGACCCTTTCCCGATGCCTTGCCCTTGGCTTCGCTGCTGTCCGAGAGGCCTGAGAACAAGAGGGAGACTTCTTTGGACCCACTGGAGAAGCATGGGTACTTGTTTTTCCAGAGTTCTTTTAAAGCGATATATTTAGGACACTGGAGAGGAAAGAATTGGCTGGCCCTTTATTTATCTTCCTAACAGGTGCAGGCGAACGGTCATGAAAGCAGGCTACCGAGAGAAGAGTGACCCTGCCAAGGACTAAGCCCTGCAGGGCGCCTGCGCCTTCTCACAGCCAGAGCTCAGCCCTTTGTCGCGTCTCCAGGGAGGGGATCGGTGGCATTCATTCCCGGACTCTGTTCCTCACCCAGGTCTTCGAGTTGGTGCAAAGGAACCAGTCAATCGCGGAGGAAAAGAGCTACACCTGCGAAACCGCCCCCTTGCGCCTCCCTCACTCTTTCCTTTTACTTCCTATAAATGACGAACTTTCCCAATTCGAGGTAAAGGTGCTCTTTTAGATACATAGATATAGATGTGTACGTATGAGGGATGATCAAAATATATGGTGAATGTTTAAATTTTAAAAATTATCACACTAAGACACAGCGCCATTAATTCCCCTCAAAATCCTCGCTGTCACTTCAAACACCCTTATCCCATTGTTGTTGCCATTTTCTGCAGCAGTTCTGGAAGTCCTCTTTCGTGAGTGTCTTTATAAGGTGTGATCAAGAATACTGGGAATGCTGCTGCTGAGTGTCACCCAGTGGAAAGGCAGGCTCTAAAAACAGTGTGTCCTCATCCAACTTACACTGCATCTGGTGCCATGTGACTTCTGGCTCTTCGCCAAAGTCAAAATGACCATGAAATGCATGAGGTTTGAATCTATTGGGGACACTGAGGCGGCCAGGATAGTCCAACTAAAACACTCAGAAAAGAGGACTCCGGAGCTGCTGCAGAAAATGACAAGGATGATGGCATAAGTGTGTTTGAAGTGAGGCGGAGGGTTTTGAGGGGAATTAATGGCAATGAGTCTTTTCCTGTAACACATTTTTAAACATCCGCCACATTTTTAGCTTGATTAGATGCATGATGTCTTTCCAGAAACATTGATTTTGCTGTGTGAAGCGGATCATCCGGGCTCGCAGAGGTAGACCCTGAAGGTCAAAGAGTGAACTTGAGAGCCAGGATCCCGTCGCCCACTGCGGCTCCTTCTCCGATGGTGACTAAGCCCTGGGCGATGCTTGGAAGTAGGCAAGGCGTTATCCATGCTGCTTTCCACTCAGATAGGTTTCTGGACTCAGCTCAACTTTAAACTGGGATAAAGTCTCCAGGGACCGAGAAAGCAAGATGCAGAAAGACGAAAATCCTTCTGGACTGGTAAAAAGTTGTTCTCCTTGACCACATTTCCACCTAAAACCAAGGTGGATACAGTAGACAGTGGATGCTGGCCTAGCAAAAGGATTGGCGGCCACAACACCACGGCTGTGATACGTGAAGTCGAGAAATTGGCCCCTTAAAATTACAGTCATCGAGGAACCCGTGTTTTGTCCTGTGTGTGAGTTTTCGACAAGAAATCTTACCTGAGAGGTAAGAGATCTACAGAGATTCATCAAGGATTCACAAATGGGGTCTGAGCACTGAGGAGGAACCAGCCACTGTCCTCTTCTGATGAGTTAGGGACTGAGAACAGAATAGGACCAGAGGTGTCACACACCAAGATGAAATTCACAGTAAGGCCTCAACTTAGGGTTTTAGAAGGAAAGTTTTGTGGATTCTCTAGGCTTTGACTGCTAACAATAGCCTCAGGGTGTTAAAGAACAGTTTTTCTCCTTCTGAACTACAGAGAAGAATTCTGAAGAGATCCTTTTATGGGTTTCAGAGCCATTTATAATACATTCAGACAGACAGAGATCTTACCATAGGGAAAAATAGCCACTGAATTATTCCAAGTTTATGGTAATAAAGCTTTTTTTCTTTTTTACTGGAATTTATTGATACATTAGGAGCTAAGGAAACTGAGGACCTCCAGGACAAAGGCTATGTTGCATATACTCCTGAAATCCTAGCCACAAACAAGCACACACTAGATGCTCAATTAATAGTTGACTCGTAAATAAATGTTGCAGCAAGGCATTCTGGGAGATTTCCACAGAGCTGGAGTTTCATGTGCCGTCTCTTACTATTTTGCTAGAATAATTTCATTGTTATTCTATGAAGAATGCAGTTGTGTTGTGAGTAAAGGATTCATTCAATTGTAGTTCTCCAAAGAATAGGTACACTGTTGAAGAAGGTAGACAGTAGGAAAACAGGAAGTGGATACTCCTTCAAAATAATGCCTGCATTTCCCCCAAAGGGTCGCGGAGTCATCAGAGACATTTTGAAGGCTTTCAGTATGGGCCATTGATGGATTACTTCCACTGGACTGCTTCCCACAGGGGCTCAGATTACCCCTGGCTTTCCTCTCCCCAAGACCCAGTGCAAGGCTCTCTGTAGGAACCGGGCCATCATAGGCCTGGGGCGGGTAAGTGCGACGTCTTTTGTACCTTCTGGGGCTCAAAACTCAGTTTCGGAGAAAGTTGCCAGACCCTCCGGGATCCCAGGAGAGCCCAAGAAGTCCACAGAGCCTATCAAGACTCATGGTAACTCGGGTGTCGTGGCACATACCTGTGATGCCAGCACTCCAGGAGGCTGAGGCAGGAGGATCTCTGGGAGTTGGAGGCCAAAATGGGCTGCATAGCAAGGCCCTGTCTCAAAAACCCAAAAAAACCCCAGACAAACAAAAACGATGCTGTATGGGGGCTGTAGGGACTGTTTGGGGACGGAAGAATCTGGTCTTCGGCGGGTTTCATTCTTGGGGCACTCTCAGAGGGACCAAAGCCAGTGTTAGGAGCAGGCGCGAGTGACCATTCGCGAGCGGAATCAGAACTGCCAACTGCTGAGTCCCTGATGTGGACAACAGGAAGGGACAGAAGCTTCGCAAAGCAAAACTCTTCCAGGTGCTGCTCCTTTAAAAATCAGTTCCGCTGGGAAGGAACAATCTCTGTCCTTCCTCAGTGGATTTTAAATCAATCAGGAACTCTCTTTATTTTTTTGTGCCTACTTCCCATCATCCAAATTTAAACTAACCAAAGAATCTGGGGGTATAAAGTTACTGTGATGGGGGTGGGGACTCCTACGCAGAATATCAACCATGCTTTCAAAGCCAGGGAAGGTCATGGAGACTTTAGGATACGTGCGGATTTATTTGAAAAGAAAAATACATTTGAGTGTGGGAGGCCTCTTTTGTTTTTGTTTGTTTGTTTGTTTGTTTGAGACAGAGTCTCGCTATGTAGTTGAGGATGGCCTTGAAGTCACTATGCAGCCCACGCTCGCCTCAAACTCGCAGCGATCCTCCTGCCTCAGCTTCCCGAGTGCTGGGGTTACAGGCATGCATCACCGCACCCGGCTGTTTTCCTGTTTGTAACTTTAAAATTTCACTCTCTCCAAAAGTAGAATGAATCTGACTGAGTTGTCAAATGAAACATAAAGCTTGGTGTCATCTAGCATCAGAATAATTTAATTAGATTTATCACTTCTACAGCCACGACGTATTTATTCATTTTTCAACTTTCTTGTTGTTTTCCACTGGGCTTTTTCTTTTTGCAGATGCTTAAACTTTTTATTTTAGCGAATGAGGCCCTCTACATGTTCTTGAGAATATGCTTCTGCCCTTTTTCTAATGATTATAATGAACATCCCTCCGTGTGGATAAACATCCATCTATAGCACGCCGTTAACGACTGTGTAGTATTCTGCTCTCTGGCTGTAACACGATTAATTTACTGGTCTCTCCCTCGGACATCTAAGCTGTCCCCAATTTCTCCACTACTAACAGCAATACTGGGATAACCATCCGTATACAACACCTCCGTGAAAATGCTTTCTTATTCCCACAGAATGGCTTCCTAGATTGGAATTTTGGGGTCAAAGGGGATGCACATTTAAAGACCTTTTTATGTATGTTGATAAATCGCTGCGCCTCTCTTCACCCACCTTATTTGGTCAATTTACATTTGGAAGTGTCTTTCTCAAACCTTGTCCAACACTGGCCAATGCAATTGCACCTTCAAACAAACACACATTTATCCACTAAGTCCAGGATAATTAAAATAATATTCTGCCCTCTGCTAGGAAACACAGAATGCGTGTCGTCCAAATGAGCATCGGAGAGGAGAGTCAAGTGACAGATCAAATAAAAAGGACACTTAATACACATGTAAATCATTTGCATTACAAACAAGACACTCTGGCAGGCCTTGGCCTTGCTGCCCGGGTGGGATTAGGTCCCATATTAATACATGCATTTGGTGTGGTTATTTCTGGCGGCAGATTTCACTCTTCAATGATCCCACCACTAAAGAAGGACACCTGTAAACTGATCACCACGGCCTGTCACCACCGTGCACTTAATGACATAAAGAAAATAGATTTAAAAGGCTTCTGAGAATTTGGTTAGTATTTCCACTTGGGGTTCAGTGTGTGGGATCTTTTTCAAGGCTGTGTGAAATAATAGTTGAAAGCATTTTTAAGAGTTAAAAAAATGAAAAAGCTAAATATTATTTTTATGTTCCCTTCTAGTCTTTTCATCTTGTGTGTGTGCTTTTATTTGCAGAAATGTAAAAGAAAGATTCAGGAACACAATGCAGATGGATGTGAATGAAATAATATTTTAAAAGATATTTGCATTAAAAATGAAAGTCAGTCCTTTTATGCTATGGATGCTTTTTATTATTTTTATACTCAATAATTCCACTTATTTACATTATTAATTAGTAGTTTTAAAAACATTGTTTTTTTATAGAAAGGAGAGATTTAACTGAAGGAAACATTTCTTCTGATGAAGAATATTCTTATATTTTCAATTTTACTATTTTACAAAGGCAATGCAGTATAAAACTGTACTCAATAAATCTCAGGAAAGATATGAGCTATCAGAAACATCTTTTCATGCAAGGATTTGACAATAAAACTCCAAAAGTACCAATAAAAGCAAATAATACCTTCGATCTGTGTATTTTAAATGTCTTTCCATAAAAAAAATACAGCAAATCTGGAAATAATGTCACAAATTCTTTTCTGAAGTCTTGATAAAAGTTAGTAGCCACTTGGGAAAGCATTTGAAACCCCCGTCCTCCACAAATTGCAAATACAGAGTGAAAAATGTGACATCAAACCTAAGATTGAAAACAAGATCTGTTTCCCGCGTGCAACCAGCACCTTGAAATTTTACTCTAAGGGTCCCTTGCTGTTGAACGAGAGAGAACATTTTCAGTTAATCATTGAAATCAATGTCCCTTTGTAAGCTATCATCATGAGATATTTTTCATCATATCCTTCTATTTTTCACCTCATCTTAGCCGTACAGTAGCACAGCGATTCTATTATCTCTACATCCATGTAGGAAATTGGATATCTGCTTGAACATGAGTACCAAAATGAGCGCGCTTCATCGAAAAGGACAGGCAAACTCTTTGGGGTGGGTCTTACCCTCCTTCTTAGTGGGCTCTGGCATGACCGCAGGCAGACTTTCCTCCCCTCGGGTGCGGTGGACAGAGGCCCGGGGCGCTGAGAGCCGGCGCAGGTCGGTGTGACAGCGGCTACCGAGGGACCCGGGCTTTATCGGGCCCCGCACGTCAATCACGCGGCCCCGCCCCTCCTCCCGCGAGGATGCTGCGGCCACATCTGTCGCCTGCGCCCGGCCTGCCCGCTGCAAGGAATCTCCGTCCTGCTCACATGGCCACGGGCTGGCAGCACCTCCGACTTTCCAAACTCAGCTTCCCCTCCCGGTCCCATCCCGTCACAGCCTTTGTGGATAATAAAAAAAAGAAAAATCAAAATCAAAATCGTAACAGGCTAATCCAATCTGCGCCTTGATTCTTACTAAGATCAGAGGTAAAAATCTCTGTTCCGATAGTCATTTTCATGTTCTCTTAACTTTTCATTGTCGTCGGTTCTTCATTATTTCGGTTTGAAAGTGGTGTATTTCTTTGGCATAGCAATGATAATTGAGGCCAGGTTTCTCCGTGGGATTTCTTGTTTCACTTTCTTCGCCAAGAGGATTACTCGGTGCCTGCACTGCATTTGCCTTTTTCCAAAAAGCACCCTTTTAAAGATTATAGGGCAAATATAAAAGAACGAAGCGATGATGCGTACCAGAACAAGAATGAAACTTACGCTAAGGGAATGAAGCCAGACCCCCAAGTGGACACTGAAATAATACACCACGTGTCCAGTTCCCCTCGGAGGGGACTATCTGGAATCGCCAGTCCATAGAGTCAGGAGGCAGATTAGCGGCTGCCGGGGGCCAAGGAAGTGGGATTAGGGGCGGCTGCCCGTGGACATGGGATTTTGAGGCAGTGAGGAAAAGGCTCTGGAATAGAAAGTGGTCCTGTTGTCCAACTTTGTGAATATATTAAAAGCCACGAGACTGTACGCTTACAAGTATGCAGGGCGTAGGGGAGATGGACCAGCAGCCGTCGTTTTGATGCAGGGTGGCAGGTGGCCACACAGTGCTAACTGAAGACAGCCATAGAATCTGAGGGATTTGGCTCCTTTCTGCTGAAATTCGTGGGAAAGATGGAGAAGCTAGAGAAAAAGATGCCACCCTTTCTCTGCTCGCATGCACAGGGCGACAGAGACAAGAGGTAAAGTTAGTTTGTATGAAAAAGTTACCTGCTGCGTGTTTTATGGGTGCGTGGGATTTTTCATATCATTTTCGGGAGATGGACTGACGTGTCCCGAGGCAGACACACGGTCTTGTTTCATTTCCCTCATGGCCCCGAGCGCAGCTGGTCAGACTTAGCGCTACCTGACTCTGTGCCAGGCCAACTTTTCATGCAAGGATGGAAACCCGACTTAGAACTCCATAACCTCATGCCCGAGCTATGCGGGCAAGGAGGAGGCCGGCCAGGCCCGCCAGCCAGGCCCAGTGTGGGGAGAGAAAGCCTCTCTCCCGCTACCGTGCAGTCGTTCGCTTTTAAGGCAGATTCTTGAGCTTTGAGACACTAAACAGTTAATGTCGACCAGAACAGTCTTATGTAATAAAAAGTTAGATGTGGTCTGAAAAAAAATAACATAGCTTTCTTGAGTCTGCCAATTAATAGATGAAATAAATTAAAGAATCTACAGCCGGGTGTGGTGGCACACGCCTATAAGCCCAGCACTCAGGAGGCTGAGGCAGGAAGATCGCTGCGAGTTTGAGGCAGCCTGAACTACATCGTGAGACCTTGTCTCGAGAGAAAGAAAAAAGAAAGAAACTAGAATCTATTTCTGGGCCTATCATTAACCAGCTGAGTGACTGGGCTTCAGCTTCTTTTTTTGTAAAATGAGGAGTTTAAAAAATAATTGCCGAAGCCCCTTGTGGCTTTAGCACTGTGAGACTACGGGAGGCCTCCAAAAAAGAATCACTTTCCCTGCATTCCCAGCGCGCTGAATGCCACATAGAAAAGGGCCAGAAGGGCACAGTGTCGTGTTGCAGAGGAATGTCCAGCGTGATGGGCAGATGACACGCACGCCACAAGGAGGTGCCGTGCCATCTTTGGCCTCGGCACAGCAACCCTGGATCTTTAATACACCGATCGTTTTACCGCAGGGAATGTGTGCCAGGAAACTCTGGAGAAGGTATTTTGTGGCCCAGGAGCTTTCGGTAGTAATAGACTTGATTATGAAGAGCAAATATTCTTGGAAGGATGGACAGATTCTAGCATAAATGTTTATACGGTGTGTTGGATGGTGACTGTAAAATTTTAAATTCACATAAGGAAGGGAGAAATGGCCAACAGCATCTTTTTTTTTTTTCTCTTTTTTTTTGTTAAATGAGCTCTTAGATTTTTCCTCTTGTGTATTAAAGTTGAGATGAGATTTGGTCAACTCTAACCCGAAACTACAAGACAGCAACAGTTGAATCCAGATAGACGTGTTTGTTGCTCACATGAAGCAAGTTCCAGAGCAGGTAGTTCAGGGTCTCCGTCTTCTACCATCCACTAGGCCTAAGTGGCTTCTGGCTGGTTACAGTGGCGTGGTGCACCGGGAGTCCCAGCCACTCAGGAGGCTGAGGCAGGGAGACCGCTCGAGGCTGGAATTCGAGGTCACCCTGTGCAGCATAGTAAGATACCCGTCTCAGAATTTTTAGATTAATTAATTCATTAAAATAAGTAAATGAACAAATAAAATGGCTTTAGTGCACTAGCCGTTTCAATCATTTTCCAGGTGGCAGAAAAGGAGGGAAAGAGAGAGAGAGAGAATACAAATTCCCTTTCTCCATTTTAAACAGCCTGATTGAGGCCCCATACCTTACCCTTATTGCATCCCATGTGGCAAGCTTGATAAGAGGGGCTGGATCTGGCTACAAAAGAAGCTAGGAAATGTAATCTTCCCTTTCTTTTTTTCTTTCTTTCTTTTCTTTCTTTCTTTCTTTCTTTCTTTCTTTCTTTCTTTCTTTCTTTCTTTCTTTTTCTTTCTTTCTTTCCCTTTCTCTCTCCCTCCTATCTCTCTCTCCCTCTCCCTCTTTCTTTCTCTCCCCCTTTTTTCTTCCTTAGATAGTGTCTCCATGTATAGTCCAGTCTGGCCTTGAACTTGCCATCCTCCTGCCTCAGCCTCCTGTGTGTTAGAATTACAACCATGGTTCACCTTAGCCAGCTCCTTCTCACTTTCTTAATAATGTCATTTGATGTATAAAAGTTTTCAATTTTGGTGAGGTCCAACTTAACCTATTTTTTCAATTGTGTCGCTTACACTTCGTGTACCATATCTCAGCATCCATTGCCAAAGCCAAGGTGCTGAAGACTCACTCCTACGTTTCCTCTGACGGTTTTACAGTTTTAGCTTTTCTATTTAGGCTGTCAATGCATTCTGGGCTCGTCCTGTACTCACGCGAGGCTGGGGTCCAGATTCATTCCTCTGTGGGTGGATGCGCAGTTGTCCCCGTGCGACTGTGGAAGAGTCTCCCTCACTGAGTGGTGCCGGGTGCCCGGGGAAGTGGTCTCGTCACCGACGCGAGGGCTGATTTCAGCTCTCTCAGTTTGCGTCCACTGCCGGCAGGTCTGGCCTTCTGCCAGCCTCACAGCTTGTTCTACTGCTGTAGATTTGTAGTAAGAATTCAGAAGTAAGAATTTAGATCCTACAACTTTGTTCTTTTACAATATTGTTGCGGCTGTTCGAGGTCCGTCGAAATCCCACATGAAGTTGAGGATCTGCTTTTCTATTTCTTCAGAAAGCCCATGGCCACTGGACAAAGATTCTCTAAATCTGCACCACATCAACAATGTCACGTCTTCTAATCTATAGACACAGATGTTTTTCCACTCAAGTCTTCACTAATTTATTTTATTTATTTGTTTGTTTGTTTGGTTGGTTGGATTTTTTAGGACAGGGTCTTGCTATGTAGCCCAGGCTATAATCCTCCTGCCTCAGCCTCCTGAGTGCTGGGATTACAGGTGTGCGCCACCACACCCACCTCTAATTTATTTTAGCAATGTTTTGTAGTCTCAGTATCCAAATCTTTGACCTGGGTTCCACTTATTCCAAGGTATTTTATTCTTTCTGATTGTTTTAGTTAGTTTTCTCTTGTTGCTGAGACAAAATACCTGACACCCAAAGTTAAACGCTGAAAGGTTTATTTAGCTCACTATTTGTGGAGGGTTCAGTCCATAATTGGCTGGCTCCAAGGCAGGGTGGCACATAGCAGAGGGGCAACCGTTCATGGTGATGGAAGAAAGCAAAAGCAACAGGAGAGCAGAGAGAGAGAGAACAGGGTTCTTTCTGTCCCTTTTATCTTATCCAGACTCCTGGGATTAGGGCGGTGCCAAGCCAATCAGTGGGCTGATCCTGCAATCGCTCACCCTCAGTCCCAGCACCCTTAATCCTAGCGTTGAACCATGAATCAGTCACAAGCTCTCGCCCCCTCTAAAAGTGCGTGAGGCTTTGGGGGGCCATCTAGACACAAACCATAACACTGACGACATTGGAGATGGAATCGTTTTCCCCGCCTCTCAGTTGCGTTAATCCTGTTGGTGTGTAGCAGTGCAATGGAGTGTGTTGATCTTGTACCCACCACGTGTGGAATTTGTTTATTAGCTCAGGGTGTGTGTGTGTGTGTGTGTGTGTGTGTGTGTGTGTGTGTGTGTGTCTGGTATTCTCTACCTACAAATAAAAATGGTTTGCTTCATTCTTTCCAACTCGATTTTCTTTTATTTCATTTTCTTGCCCAGTTGCTCTAGCTGGACCTAGAGCATCATAATAGCCAACGTAAAAGTGGGCATCTTGGGCTGGGGATATAGCTCAGCGGCACAGTGCCTGCCTGGCAAGTGCAAGGTCCTGAGTTTGATTCCTGGTACCAAAAAAAAAAAAAAAAAGTGAACATCTTGTGATTCCCTGATTTAAGGGAAAAGTTTCTCATTCATCACTGAATAAAATGTTAGCTGTGTGAGTTGTTCATAAACCCCCATTATCATATTGAGGGAATCCCTGTTTCTTTTAAGTGTTCTGAGTTATTTTTCTAATCATGAAAGGGCATTGCATTTTGTCAAATGCATTTTGTGCATCGGTTGAAATGATCATGTGTGCCTCATTCTGTTAATGTGGGGCTAGCACTGATTTTTTTTTTTTTACATCGAATAACCCTTGTGTTACTGAGGTAAATCCCACACGGCCGTGGATATAACCCTGTTAATGGGCTTTGGGCTGAGTTTGCTAGTATTCTGTTAAGGATGTCGGCTTCTGTATTTGTAAGAGATACTGGTCTGTCTTATTTTTCTTGTAGTATAATTATTTGGCATTGGGGTAATTCTGGCCTCATAAAACTAGTCAGGGGCCGGTGATATAGCTCAGTGGCATAAGTGCCTGCCTGGCAAGCGCGAGGTCTTGAGTTTGACTCCCAGTACCCACATAAAGGAAAAAAAAGGGCCAGTGATATTGCTCAGTGGCACAAGCGCCTGCTGGCAAGCATGAGGTCCTGAGTTCGACTCCCGGTACCCACATTAAAAAAAAAAAAACTAGTCAGCAAGTGTTCTTTCATCTTCTTGGAAGAGTTTGAGAACAACTGGTGTTAACTTTTCTTTAAATGCTTGGTGGAATTCACTAGCAACTTCATTAGTTCTGGACTTTTCATTGTTCTGAATTTTTTGAGGACAATTTAACTTATTTACTGTTATAATTTTTTTCAGAGTTTATATTTCTTCTTGAGTCTGCTCTGGCAATTTGCGTATTTCCAGGCGTCTGTGCCTTTTGCCTTGTTGCTCTCACAGGGCTCCCACATTGTCCTTTCCATTGGCGTAAGGTCGTCCACACCTTCTCCGCTTCCTTTTCTGACTTCTGCTATTTGTATCTTCTATTTTTTATTCTTTGTCTTTTTTATTCTTTGTGCAGCTAAGGAGCTATCATTTTTGTTGATCTTTTTCATAGGACCAACTTTTGTTTCATTGACTCTATTGTTTTTCTATTCTTTATTTCATTCCTATCTTAATCTTTATTTCCTCTTCCTCCCTCCCTCCCACCCTCCTTCTCTCCCTCCCTCCCACCCTTCCTTCCTTCCTTCCTTCTTCTTCTAGCTTTGGAGCTATTTTCTTCTTTTTCTAGTTCCTTAAGATGCACAGTTTTAGGCTACTCCTTGGCGCCCTTTATTCTTTTTTAATGGAGGTGTTTATTGTTGTGAATTCTCTTAGCAGAGTTTCCTCTGAATCTCACATTTATGGTGTCATATTTTCTGATGTTTCGTCTAATGTCATTTTAGCCCACTGGCTGTTTAAGAGCGTGTTCTAAAATTTCTAACTACTGATAAATTTTCTAGTTTTCCTTCTTTCTTTTTTTCTAGCTTCACTCCATTGTAGTCAGGGAAGATATGTGTAGTTCAGACTTTTAAAGACACATTAAGACTGGCTTCTGACCCAACCTACGAACCCCTCGAGAGGTTCACTGTGCCCTGAGATAAACATGAATCTTACCTGGACATTTTCTTTTATCTGATAGGTCTGGTTGGCTTATTATAGTGTTCAAATCCTCTCTTTCTTTATTGATTTTTTTTTTTTCTTTTGATTTTTGAGACAGAGTTTCCCTATGCAGTTCAGGCTGGTCTTGAACTCACTGTGTAGCCCAGGCTGGCCTCCAACTCTCAGCAATCCTGCCTCGGTCCCCAGGTGCTGGGACTGCAGGCGTGCGCCACCAGGCCTGGCTTTAGTCTGGCTTTGAATACACTATATGGCCCAGGGTAGCCTTGAACTTGTGACGATCCTCCTGCCTCAGCTTCCCAAGTGCTGGGATTACAGGTGTGCGCCACATGCCCAGGTCTGTTTTTTTCATTACTGGAAGTGGGGTCTTGCGGTCCCCAACTGTTACTATAGGACTGTATTTCTCCCTTCAATTCCCTCAATGTTTGCTTCATATATTTTGGAAGCTCTATCGTTGGATGTATTTGTGTTTATAATTGTTATACCTTTTATAATATACAATTCCCTTCTTTATTTCTTGAAGTATTTTTTGGATTAAAATCTATTCCATCTGATGTTGATGGTGAACTCTGTCTCTTTCTGACAATAAATAATACCCAACCATAGATAAATAAACTGACTTTGGGGAAAAATCATTTTCTCCCTCATAGATACATTTCCAATAAACTATTATTTTATACTTACTGATGATCTGTTGATTACTATTATCTTTTAGGTTGCTTAAACCAACTGTATACTTAATTTCAAATACCTTTTATTTATTTATTTTTTTGTGGATACTGGGGGTTGAACTCAGGACCTTGCACTTGCTAGCAGGCGCTTGTGCCACTGAGCGATATCACCGGCCCTTTTTTCCTTTGTACGTGGGTACTGGGAGTCGAACTCAGTACATCAAGCTTGCCAGGCAGGCGCTTATGCTGCTGAGCTATCTCACCAGCCCCTCAAATACCTTTTAAAATACTTTAAGCCTGGTGGTCATGGAAAAGAAAGATTTTTTAAAATTTCAATTTATGTATCTTTTGAGACAGAAATTTGAGGTGAAAAAAATTTTAAATGTGTAAGGCAAAAATTATATTAAATGGAAATAGAGTCCTATGAGTTAAATGGGATAAAAATATTCACTCAGGAAGAGAAGAGAATAAGGTTAATTTCCAGTGGTTGAAGAGTTTATTTCTGGGCCGGTGAGATGGCTCAGCGGCATAAGCACCTGCCTTGCAAGCGTGAGGGCCCGAGTTCGACTCCCGGAACCCACATACGAAAAAGGGGCCGGTGATATCGCTCAGTGGCATGGGCGCCAGCTGGCACGCAAGGTCCTGAGGTCGAGCCCTGGTACCCACAAAAAAAAAAAAAAGAGTTTATTTCTATGCTTTTGATGTTTTATGGTGGGTAGCACATCATTATGGCACTTCTATTCCTACTTTTATTCAAAGTAGGTGTGATTTTATTTTTATTTTGAATATCATCTTTTACTAAATATAGAAAATTACAATTTTTGCAACTATTTAAATTTATGATAGAAAAATTTAAATATCTATTTGAAAAGGTGTGAAAATGACCCAAAAAAGAAATTTTGAAAGGTGTTTTCAGTCAGCTTGGGCTGCTAGACCAACATATCACATACTGGGTGACTTAAAAAAGCAGAAATTTATTTCTGCTCAGTTTTGGAGTCTGGGAGTAGGAATTAGGTTGCTGTCTTAGTCACTTGCCTGTCTGGGGACAAAACATCCAACACCACAGCTTAAAGGAGGTGAGGTTTATTTTGGCCCATGATTTTAGAGGGTTCAGTCCCTGGTTGGCTGACTGCAAGGTAGAAAAGGCATGGCAGAAGGGAAAGGAGGGGGAAGGCTCTCACTGTGTGGCAGCCAGGAAGGAGAGAGGGAGGGAGAGAGGGAGAGAGGGAAGAAAGGAGGGAGGGAGGGAGGAAGAGAGGGAGAGGGAGAGAGAGAGAGAGAGAGAGAGAGAGAGAGAGAAGCGGGGGGACAAGAATGCACTCTTCCAGGTTGCGCCCCTGGTGACTACCTCCAACCAGCCACCACCTCCCAACAGTGCAGTCGGCTGTGAGCTCATCCACAGAGGAATCCACCAATGGCTGCAGCACCCCGTGATCCAGTCACCTTCTGCACGCATGAGACTGTGGGGACATTTTAGATCTAACAGGTGGCAACATGACCAGGTTCTGGCGAGGGGACTCTTCCTGGCTCACTGTGTCCTTATGTGGCAGAGAGAGGGACAAAGCAAGCTCTGGTGTCTCTTCTTCCAGGGGCACCCACGCTGCTAGGAGGGCCCCACCCTCCTGACCTGTAACTGGATTACCACTCGAAAGCCTCGTCTCCCGCTCCCACTGCGCCGGGCTGGGATCTCCAGGGACAGACGTGGAAGGGACACAGGGGCTGGGACCTGAGTAGAAGGTGCGCGAACAAAAGCTCTCAAGACCTCGGTCCAAGGACCCACTTGGAAAGGGGCCAGTAACTCCGAGGATGGAGCGGGTGGATCTGAGTGGCTTTTCCTGCTTCATTGGCCTGAGCAGCCCTTGGGGTGGGGGTTCCCCTGGGTTCAGCCCTGGCGCCCTGCTCGAGGTGTAGCCGTCTCCCTGAGTGAGCTCATCCCTCCTCGTGTCCTTAGCCTGTGAGCATGAAGGACTCCAAGCCTCTACTTCCCAACCTGAATATTCTGTATGTTGAGCATTAAAGTTCTTAACGGTTCATGTTTGCATAATACATAATCGTTATGTTTGTTGGGCATGGTGGCGCACGCCTGTAATCCCAGCACTTGGGAGGCTGAGGCAGGAGGAACTCCATGAGTATGAGGCTAGCCTGGGCTACAAAGTGAGTTCAAGGTCGGCCTGAACTACACAGTGAGACCCTGTCTCAAAAAACAAAACAAGGGCCGGTGAGATGGCTCAGCGGCTTAAGCGCCTGCCCGGCAAGCGCGAGGGCCCAAGTTCGACTCCCGGATCCCACATACGAAAAAGGGGCCGGTGATATCGCTCAGCGGCACGGGCGCCTGCTGGCGCTCGAGGTCCTGAGGTCGACCCCCCGGTACCCACAAAAACAACAACAACAACAAAGAAAAACACCACCAAAAAAAAAGCAAACACGTTATGTTCATTTGGGTGTTGGTACCCACATGTAATGTTCCACTCCTTAACCCCTTCTCCCTTTCTGCCCCCTCCCCCTTGAATATTAAATTTTTAATCCATTAGAGATAATCACTATTGGTAGAATTGTTAAATTACCTTCCAATTTTCCCCATGCATATTTTGTGGAAATTTTTGAGTTTTTAACTAAGTCATGGAAAAGCAGGGGTCTAGAATTCAAGGTGAATGTCGAAATCTGAAAGAGAGCAGCTTATGGAGTAAACTAAAATTTGAAGAAGCACTCTGCAAAAGTATCACCAGCATTCTTGGGTTCGCCAGGTCTTCCCGCCATGAATGAACCAAGTATGGAGTAGAAGGGGCAGCTGGTGCAGGTGGTGAAGGGTTTACAGACCCTAAAATTTTAGTAGGGCTGTAACGGCTGGGTAATGACTAAGTGAGCTCTGTGCCTCTCTCCTCTCTCCCTCCTTGCGGCTAGAATGACGTTTCTATCTACCACATAATAAATTGATATTATGATAACTGTTTTTTTTTTTTTTTTTGGTAGCAGGAATCGAACTCTGGACCTTGCGCTTGCCAGGTAGGCGCTTGTGCCACTGAGCTATATCCCCAGCCATAACTGTTCTTTAAATTCAGCATTTGAATGAAGGATGATGTTAAAATGAAGGGTGTTCCCCGAAACACTTTAAGGAAATCAATTTCACTAAAAGACGAAACATTTTCTTGCACAAAACGTTGCTGGGTTGGGGGTTGTCGCAATGGGAAAGGAGGTGGCTGCCGGTGTCTTGCTTCCCGTTCCCAGAGGCTCTGAGCTGGCCCTGTGCCGAGCCGAGCTGAGCAGAGGAGTGCAGGCCGGCCCCGGGCTATCAATAGCAGTGGCTCCCGCCTTATCTGAGCGCCCAAGCATGTTAAGCCCCCACGCCTGTCCTCCCAAGATGAACTCTTCATCTCCCAAATTAGGCCTGGGCCTCTGCTGGCTGCCTTCCAGGACTGCGATGTCCTCCTGAGCTTTGTGTCCTGCCATGGGGGTGACAGTGGCTGGGCCTCAAAGTCTCCTTTTGCTTAGGGACCTGACACGTTCCCCTTCCGTATCTCTACTCCTTTTTAGTGTTCATTAAAAAACACAAAAAGTTTCCTAGCTTGGTGGAATCTAGATCCCTTTACAGTATATCTGCTTATGATAAGAAAACAAAACAGCTGGGCGTGGGGGCGCACACCTGTAATCCCAGCATTCGGGAGGCTGAGGCAGGAGAATCGCTGTGAGGTCGAGGCCAGCCTGGGCTACATAGCGAGACCCTGTCCCCAAAAAACAACAAACAACAACAACAAAACAAAAAGAGAGAGAGAGAGAAGAAAAGAAAAAAGAATAAAACAAAACCCCCAAGTCCAAGTACAGCGTCACCAGAGGTCTCACCTCTGAGTCTCTCCTCCTGTCATTTCCAGCAGCCAAAGCTTGGTCCCCCCATCGCCCTGGAGCCACACCCAACCCATAAGGAAGAAACCCAAAGGCGGCTTCTTCCCCGCCTCTCTGATGCTCCTGCTGGAAGTGGCCCCTGATACAGATGCACAGTCTTGCCCCCTCCTGCGACCCTCGCTATATGTGCGCCTCATCACCTTCAACCTGGCTGCCGTGAGCTGAATCTGGTCTGCAAGTAAGTTTTGTTTGGCCCGCACATGTGTTTCATATAAAAAATATAAAAATCATATAAAATATGAATTTGTGCTTTTTGGGGGGCAATCACGTGTCCAGGTAGAAATAAGCTGGAACTCCTTAGAAGCTGCCCCAGTTTTCTTCTGTGGTCACTTCGCTCACTGTGGTTAACTGCCAAGCCCAGTGGCATTTGTATTTGCGAAACCTTGTCTAGATTGCAGCATTCTTGAGGCAGGATATGATCTTAATCATCTTTACTATTCATAGTAATTTGTAGCTGGAGAAAATATGTAGATTGAAAGGTAGCTTTGTTGTTGCTTTTTTTTTTTTTTTTTTTTTTTTTTGAGACAGGGTCTCACTATGTAGCCCAGGCTGGCCTTGAACTCCCAGCGATCCTCCTGCCTCAGCCTTGCGAGGACTAGGATTACAAGGCATGCACCACCACGTCTGGCTTTCAAGGTGAGAGGTATTTTCTAGGGGCTTTGAGGTTATGTTATTGGGAGCTCCTGATTCCTCCCAGCCTTGGTGACAGCTCTGAGAGACAACACAAGCAACTGCAGATTCCCCGAGCCCCCAGGGGATAATTAGAGGAAACAAGAAATAAGCAGGTGACGTGGTTTGTGAGCAAGACCTCAGAATGAAGTATTTAAGAGGTGAGATTCTGGAGTCAGACCGACTCGGGCGATGCCTGGGCTCTGCCCTTAGAATCTGTGACACTGGGCAAATTCCTAACCTTGCTGAGCCTCCTGCGGGCCCTGCTCCCAGATCAGACGGGACAGTGACCACTGCTGGCCGGCAGAGATGTGGGGGATGGAAGAAGCCAGCGCAGGCGAGGTCCCCGGCCCGAGTGTGGCCGCGTCTGTGGACAGAAAGGGTTCTCGAGGGCAGCTGTGTGATCCAGTCGTCCACGGTGCCCAGGGACATCTCAGCAGCACCTGAAACGCACCGTGGGCTCTTTCCACCCCGTCGGCCTTTCTGGGTACTTGCTATCTACTGAAAGCGGAGCCTCCGTGTGCACGGTTTGCTCCGTGCACGCTGCTGACGCTGTGTGGGTGTGACCAGAAAGATCAGTGTGTCACCCGGGGTCCTCTTGCACCGCGGACAAGTAAAGGCCGGCTCTCAGCTGCAGCTGCAGCTGCTATTTGTGGCTGTGTGCTGAGATTCTGGGGCTCTGATTTATTTTCTGCCCTGGGCCTTGTTTGAAAAGACCCCAGCTGCCCTGATCGTTGTTGGCGCCCTGCAGTTTTGCCTCGATGGCCCAAGGTGTGCTGACCCTCTCAGCTGTCCCGGGAACTTCAAGAACGTCACCATTGTCGTTTAGTCAACATGTGCGGAGCCCCGGGCAGCCTGCTAAGCATTTTTCATGATTATCTCATACACTCCTGTGAGAGGAGAATCACTGCTGTCCCCTTTGGGGACGAGGACATTGAGGTGCAGAGGTTCGGTTATCTCTCAAGCTCACCATTGGAGGCGGAGCCAGTATTTGAAAACACAGGTGTTTTCCAGAATCTGTGGTGTGAACCGTTAAACCATGTCACCTGAGTGTGACAGAGACGATAGCAAGGAGGCTTTCTTTCTAGACCCACTCAATACCAGATGTGGCCACAAAACACAGGGACCATTTAAATTAAAACTTTATTACAGTGAAAGGCGCATCGCCATGAATCCCCTCAGAATCCTCTCATTCACTTGGAACACACTCGTCCCACTGTCCTTGCCATTTTCTGCAGCAGCTCTGGAGTCCTCTTTCCTGAGGGTCTTTCTTTGCACTGTCCTGGCTGCCTCGATGTCCTGAATTGATACCAAACGTTTCCTTTCCATGGTCATTTTGACTTTTGGGAGAAGCCAGAAGTCACACGGTGCCAGATCCGGTGAATAAGGTGGATGAGGACACAGCGTCATTTTTTTTTTTTTTTTGTGGGTACCAGTGGTCGACCTTAGGACCTCGCGCGCCAGCAGGCACCTGTGCCGCTGAGCGATATCACCGGCCCTTTCTTCGTTTGTGGGTTCCGGGAGTTGAACTCAGGACCTCGCACTTGCCAGGCAGGCGCTTATGCCGCTGAGCTATCTCACCGGCCCCACAGTGTCATGTTTTTATTGACACAAATTGCCATAAACAAACTGCAAATGCTTGTAATCCCAACTTAAAATCCATACTTACATAATTAATTTAGACTTGTGCTTTTATGTTGAAATCTCTGAGTTTATGGACAATATTAGCACATCTGATACATGTGCATGCACACGTGAACATTATATAAGTATTTAAGTATTTATTTAATTCAAAAAATTAAAATATTTTAAAAAGAAAGCCAAATATACTAAATATACAAATTCTAGCCTGTTAGAGTGATGTGCTGTTTTTGAAAGGTAACTTTTTTGAAAGATAAGCCTTGAACCCACTGTGGAGCCCAGGCTGACCTTGAACTCACAGTGATCCTCCTGCTTCAGCCTCCTGAGTGCTGGGAATACAGGTGTGCACCACCATGCCCTGCTTAGTAATTAGATTTATAGACTGAATTTAAAAGCTTTTAGGGGCTGGCAAGATGGCTCAGTGGTGTAAGCACCTGCCTGGCAAGCACAAGGGCCTGAGTTCGAATCCTGAAACCCACATACGAAAAAAGGGCCGGTGATATTGCTCAGTGGCACGGGCCACTGAGCCTCGTGCCTGCTGGTGCACGAGGTCCTGAGGTCAACCCCACAAAAAAAAAAATAAATAAATAAAAATAAATAAAAAAATAAAAGCTTTTAAACAATAGGGGAGTATTTCAATTTCAGATGCTCCCTACTTATCCAGAGTAGCTAGCATCTCTTTCTTCTCTCTTTTATTCAACCTTCAAATAAATCGTCTTCTCAAAAACAAACAAACAGAAAAACCAAAAAAACCCCTCTAGATTTGTGAATGTACAATTATAATAAATTTAATAGCAATTGTTGATCCCAAAGCAAATTTCTGAATAATCTTTTTAGCAAACAATAGGCCCCAAGGCACCCTAAGCCATCTCAGTTTAGAAGTATTGTTCCTTGTTATTTAATTCAAATACACTTTCCTGGGATAATCAAGACTCCACATCCGGGCCTTCGAGGAGAGCTCAATCTGGTCCAGCTCGATAGCCATGCCATGAATGCCCCCTGGGCCTTGCCTGGCGGTATCACGGGGTAGTCAGTGATGATTATCGCCGGGTGTGGTGGCACACACCTGTAATCCCAGCACTCGGGAGGCTGAGGCAGGAGGATCACCACAAGTTCAAGGCCAGCCTGGGCTACATAGTGAGACAGTCATCTCAAAAAAACAAAAAGTTATAATTTCAAAAAGTGTATTCTTCACAGTGGTTGCTCATGGGCACTTCTGTATCTTTGTCAAGTAGCTAAGGGCCTAATGACCATCACTAAACACACCAGGAAAGCTGATACGATAGGAACCCTGTAGTGAAGTTTTGTGTTATTTTTAAAAAGCCTGTTACTGAGCCGAGTATCAGGTGTCATACTCTGTTCAGAGGTCACATAAAAAAGTTGCCCTCCTCACTTCCTACCCAGTGATCATAGATCTTTCCTTCAAAGGTCTTAAATTGAGCTAAGATGGAATTTTGGTGCTATATCACACCTAAGCTGTATCATACCTGATAAGAATATTTTTGTCCTGTTTTTGGTTTTTTTTTTTTTTAATGTGGGTACCAGGCGTCGAACTCAGGACCTCATGCTTGCCAGCAGGCGCTTGTGCTGCTGAATGATATCACCGGCCCTTTTTTGCTTTATGTGGGTACTGGGAGTCGAACTCAGGAACTTGCGCTTGCCAGGCAGGTGCTTATGCCGCTGAGCTATCTCACCGGTCCAGTTTTTTAGTTTTTTTGAGACAGGGTCTTGCTATGTAGTTCAGGCTTGCTTTGAAATCATAGCAATCCTCCTGCCTCAGCCTCCCCAGTGGTGGGATTATAGGTGTACGCTGCTGTGCTCTGCTGATCTGGATATTTTTAAAGGACTATACTTTTAGAGGCCATAAAAAATGATAAGCAGACTCGATGTCATAGTATAAAATCTCACCAGAGGGCCCATAAAGAATTTTCACAGCATGACCTGCACAGTTGGACACATGCACTATAAATTATTTTTCCTAGTCTACCAAACCCCAAAGCTCACCTTTCTTATGCATCTGAGAAAATCCCATGTGCCCGACTCATCCAGGAGAAGGAATCTGTCGGAACATTTCCAGGTCTGGTGAAAAGGCAAGGCGCAAATTCCCAGGTCTTCCCATATTTCTCTTGAAGCCTTTGCCAAGGTCGCACCGAGTTTTGTTTTGTTTTTAGGGAAGAAGAAAATTTTGCATTCATTGATCAAAATTATGTTTTTTTAGGAAAATAAACAATTAAGCTCTTGTAATGAACTTTTCTAATTTCTTAAGAAAATTGACACCAGCACATGAAGTATTCTTTCAACACAAAACACTATATGGCTCCTCATGGTTTTGTTTTTTTGAGACAGTGAGACAGGGTGGCCTCAAACTCACTGTGATCCTCCTGCCTCAGCTTCCTGAGTGCTGGAATTGCACCACACATGGCATGTTTTCTAAAAATATATTTTACTACTCTTCCCTTCCTCTTTGATCATTTTAAAACTGTATATTTATAGGTTTGATGAAATGGGTATTTTTCGTGTATTTATCCCATCAACTGTCCATACTTGAGATTTATGGGGTCATTTTCCCAAAGCACAGGTGACTAAAATCACTATCCAGGAGACCCTTCAATGTCCTGTCCATTCGGTGGTCCCCTCTACAAGCTCAATCCGTGTGACCAATGCCTGCTATTTTCTGAGAAAGAAGCACTTCTGATAACTCCAAAAACCAGCTTTCTCCTCCAAAATGTCCCAGTCTCTAAAGAGAGAGAGAGAAAGAGACACTGGTGGACAGGCCGGTCCCTGGGGGAAGATTCCTCATCCCAAAATAAACTCTTCCTGCTCCAGTTAGAGCCCAAGGCTTAAAGTCTCAGCGCGCTGGAACCAGAACAATACAAAAGCGGGGAGTGAGCTCCACTCGGGCAGCGTGGCCGCCCTGTCCCTGCTGCCCTGCCACTCAGGGAAGGCGCTAGGCTGGGGATTGGTCAGCACGGCCGGTCCAGGGGCCACCTGCTGGTGGGGAAATGGAAGATTTGCATGCAGCGTGGTCTTTGCAGGCAGCTCAGTCTGGGGAGCGACCTAAGGGAGTGCTGGTTGTCACCCTGGCCCTGCTGAACAGGAAAGGTGGTCTAACCCATCCCCAGCTGAGTTCCCTGTCTACAAACTGCTCTACCCAACTCCCGCCCCAAGGTGGTCAGGGTGACTTTACCGTGCTTGCCTCTAGTCCTACCTACTTAGGAGGCTGAGGCAGGAGGATTGCCAAGAGATCAAGGCCGGCCCTATTCTTTGAGATTGGGTCTCCGTATGTAGTTCAGGATCATCTGAAACTCAAGGTGATCCTCCTGCCTCAGCCTCCCCAGTGCTGGGATTACAGGCATGTGCCACCATGCCTGGCTTAGCATTGATACTTCTTAATAAATACTCCCCAATAGGATTATTAACAAATCAGCATCCTAGTAAAATATTGTTCTGCAATCTGTAACTTGCTTATTTCTCTTGATATACCTCCAACATACTGCTGCATGTCGATATGTGTAACTATTTTGTGTGTGCATTCATGCGACCTAGGGACTGGACTCCGGACCTGATTGAGCTCCACCTGCAGCTGTTTTTAATATTTTATTTTGAGACAGGGTCTTGCTAAACTGCACAGCTGTGCAGGTTGGGCTCAAACTTGTGATCCTCCTGCCTCTGCTTCCTGAGTAGCTGGGATCACAGGTGTGAGTCATCGAGCCTGGCTGGCTTCTACAGTGGGACCTCCGTCCCAAGCACTTCTCAGATTCTCATCAGCCAGCAGGAGTCCTGCTCCCTTCCCCTCCACTGCCACATTTGACTGCGGTCCGCAGGGCGAGTCAGGGCCTGCGTCTCAGCACTCAGCACCCAGCACCGGGCTGGTCGCCTCGCTCCAGAGGAAGGGCCGGCTCGGGTCTGCACAGCGCGAAGGCTTTGGGGACTCCTGGCCAGCACCCACCCTTTTTGGGCCATCATGTTATCCTCGCTGCTGGAGGAGAGCTCTCCAGCCCGGGGCTTTTTGCCCCTTGCCCCATCCAGATTTAATTACAGAACTTCGGTTCTATGGTTCTATGTCATTGGGAGGATTAACGTGAGGAGGGAGTCATTCCCAATGCGTTATCTCAGAGCTAATGCAATAATATTACCTGCATGAGCATTTATTTTATTTTATTTTTTATTTATTTTTTATTTTTTTGGTTTTTTGAGACAAGGTCTTGCCATGTAGCCCAGGCTCGCCTTGAACTCATGGCGATCCTCCTGCCTCAGCCTCCCGAGTGCTGGGATTATAAGTGTGCACCACCATGCCCAGCCAGATTGGCACATATAGGTTTTTCCTTTTCTAAAATTCATATGGATGGCACTATGCACGTTACCATGCAATTTACTTTTCCTCACAGTGTTGTGAATATTACTTCACATCAATGTAGATAGCATCAATCCACTATGTCTATAAATACACCACAGATTTTCCATTTTTTCCTATAGTAATGCACATTCAGGTTATTTCCAATATTTTTGCCCAAATACAGATGCAATAAACATCTTTGTATAAATATCTTTACTTTCCAGTTCTTTTATTTAGTCAACAGAGATTCCAAGCTGGGCATGGTGGCACACACCTGTAATCTCAGCACTGTGGGAAGCAGATCGCTCCCAGGCCGGCGTTTGGTGTGGTCTTAGAGTTCTCGCCCGGGTGTCTTTGCGCCAGCTTCCCTCATTGGCCTCTGTTGCCAGAACCTCCTGGGGAAACCTCTGCTGCGTGCCGAGCCACTAGATTGAACCTGCTGCTGTGCCTGCTCCTCAGCGCTGGAGCCCCGTGGAGTGGAGCCGGCTGCTGCGGTCCACGCGCGCTCAGAGCCAAGCCCATGCCTCCCACAGTGGGCACTAACTCGCGGGGCAGAAGACTCGGAGCTGCAGCACGATCCTGGGACTCATCCCTCTGGTTCCCATCTCTGTCGTAGCCGGGCTGGTGCTGTGCGCCTGTAAGCACAGCCCTTGGGAGGCTGAGGCAGGAGGACCGCTGCGAGTTCAAAGCCTGGCTGCAGAGTGAGTTCAAAGCTGGCCTGAACTGCACAGTGAGGCCTGGTCTCAAAAATCAAAGCAGCCCTGCTCCCCCACACCCCGGGAGCTGTGCGGATAGGTAAGCTGTAAGTCACTGCTGACCTCGACACCATTCTGCTCCACGGATCGCACATGCACACACGAGTGCGCGCTCATGTTACCCAGCGAAAGGACGAGGGCAAGGGTCTTCCATCGTCTCCTGCACTTCCACAAATGCCTCAGCTCCCTCAACCTCCGTCTCCTGCTTTTCTTCCCACCTCTACACTTCAACTTTTCCTCCTTTCAGCTCACCTCTCTCCACAGACTTTGGAACTCCTATTCATCCTTCAAAGCCCATCCAAAGCAGCACTGCCTCCAGGAAGCCCTCCTAGATCTCCTCGACTAACCCCACACTCTCCTTGTCCGCCTTCACAGCGCCAGGCGTGCTTCCCTTGGAAGCTCCTGCCACAGTCGTGAGTTTACGTTAATTGCTGCAATTGATGAATTTCTCCCCAGAAACCCCACTCTCTGAGAACAAGATCTGCTGTCTCCTAAAGTTCACCATCAGAGCTGTGTTGACGGCCACAGGTGCCAACACACAGTGCCACGGACTTGGTTTAACATAGCTTTTGAAGCAGGAGCCTTGCATGAATTAGACAGCGGGTACTGCTGCTTCTTTCTCGGTGCATAGTAGCTGCTTTGTAAACACGGGTGCGCCGCGGGGGTGAAGGGTGAGTGACTGCTGCATACAGAGAGCAGGAACTGTGGCCGGGTCGGTCTGGCTCCTCAGCGTGTCCCCCACCTCTCCGTACACTGCCAGTGCCACCCAGGGAGAACCCCGAGTTGCTCTGAGTCCACAGCGCTTGCTCTTGGGGCGTCTGGGGTAGGGTTGCGAGCAGTGTCCCCTGGCTCGGCATCCCTCTGAGTCACCGAGCAGTCCCACCTCGAAGAGGCCCGGACAGCTGCGGCCGCGGGCAACTGCAAGTTCCTTTGGGACGGCATGAAAAGCATCTCCCGATTGGCTCCCTCTGCTGTCCCTGGCCCGGATGGCAGGGGCCACATTTCTGCAGAGGACTTTTATACACACAGGGGGACGCAGCACCAGCTGCTGAGAGGCACGGCCCCGGCCCCTCCCGGGCAGCGCGGATGATCCCCAGCTTCAGAATTAATGTGCGCTGGCTCCGAAGCTCTTGGAGCCGCTCTGCTTGTCCCTCACTCGGGAGCCGCATGAAAGGCCGGGCTGGGGCAAGGACCGGGTGGCAGAGGGCGTGATCCGTGCGCGGCGGACCCACAGCGGCAGCCAGTGTGCAAACGCCAACCTCAAAGCAACCATCAAAGCAGAAAGCCGGGCCGCCTTTGGGCCGGTGCCCACTGGGCAGACGCCGAGCTCTTCCAGCCCCAGCTCTGTGCCCGGAGCCACCTGGCCAGCGTGCCGGGCAGGGACAGGGTCACTGCAAGCAGCGGGATCAGCCTGGGAATGGGGTGGCCCGAGCTTCGTCGTGGTTGTCCTCTGCCGCATCCACCATGTCCTTGGCCCATCATGCTCAGGGCCTTCGCCGCGTCCTCCTAGCGTTCTAGGCGGGTGCAGACATCGCAACGGGTCCCCTTGGGATTCCCTGGGCGGGTTCCTCTGCAGCGAGCGGATTAGAATCTTGGGTTGTTTCTGGCAGTGATGCCATGTGCCCTAGGAAGTCCCCAGTGCCGTGGAATGTCCCCATGAGTCTGGCGGGTACAGAAGGGACACTGTGGCACACCCGTCCTTCAGAGAGCTCGAGGACTTCGATACCTGTCACCTGTCTTTCTGACATCCTTTTGAGGGACCTGGCCTCCAAATCTCCTTCCAGCCACCCGCTCTCGTATGGTAGCACAGTGCTAAGCTAAGCACTGGCACTTTGGAATTATCACCATATACAGAAATACTCCAAATTCCTCTCACGCACGCGCTGATTCCCAGGGAGGCCTGGCGGTCAGTGCTAGAATTGCCGCCTCCCAGTTATCGTTTAGTTCCTTTGACAGCCTTCCAGGTGGAGTGATGGTCGCTCTGGGGTTTTTTTTGTTTTGTTTTGTTTTGTTTGTTTTGTTTTTGAGACAGGATCTTGCTTTGTAGCTCAGGCTGGCCTTGAACTCACTATGTAGTCCAGGCTGATCTTGACCTGGTGGCGATTCTTCTGCCTCAGCCTCCAGGGTGCTTACATTACAGGGGTGTGTCACCATGCCCAGCTTCTAGGAGTTATTCTTGACACCTCCCTCTCCTTTTCTTCTCTACACAATCCACACCAAGCCCGGGTGCTTTTACCTGCTGCCTGTCCAGCCTTCCTACTTGTCTTCCTAGTTAATGCCCCTTCTTGCCTGGACTATAGCGGTAGCACCCTTGTCTCCTGACTCTTTGGTTTTTTGAGACAGGATCTTGCTGTGTAGCCCAGGCTGGCTTCAAACTTGCGGCGATCCTCCTGCCTCAGCCTCCTGAGTGCTGGGATTGCAGGCATGCACCACCACACCTGGCCTTCTGCTTACCCTTTGACCTCCTGGTGCCAAGCAAAGTTCCTGGCCCATAGTGAGCTTCTGTACATATTTGTTTAACAAAGGGATAATTGAACGGAAGAAAAATTATATAAATAAAGGAAAGAATTAAAGATCTGGGCATTTCCAAAAGATACATTTTACATGACCCCAAACAATCACCATTGCATAATCACATAATCACTCCACCACGTATTCAAATCTGTCCTGAAAGTGCCCAGGCGACAATTTACACAGCCTCCAAGTAGATGCCGTGATATTAATACAGATCTGTGGCTGTGAGCCATCGTTTGGGGACAACAAATGCTCTCTTCTTACCCCGGGAGGATGGTTTCAGTCTCTTAAGAGATTACCAAAAAGCAAGCTGGGAAAATTTTATAGCTGTGAACCTAATTTTATATCCTAGTAAAAATATGATACTGCTTATTTGGGAAAATCATCAGGAATCTATTTGCAGACTCATGGCTAAAGGAGTTTGCTGGGTTAGAGGCTTCCCGCTGGGGACCGAGCTGGCCCCGTGGAGGCGGGGATGTGGCACAGGGGATCCCCAACTCCAGAGTCCGGAGCAGAGCGAGACCTTGGAAGGTGACTTGGGGCATCGGGAGACGCGATCGACTCCCGGCCGAGGAGCGGAGGCCGCACTCGCTGAGCTCCAGCTACCACCGGGCTGGCGATGTTCTCTCCACATGAACCGGCGTGGCTTGGTTGGGATCATCCCCATTTATGATGACGTCACTCCTCTGGATTGCGCTCTTAGGGCTGCAACCGTTACCCTGTCACCCTGTCACGCTGCCTTGTCCCTTGGCTCCCCACTACCCTGCAAAGCAATCGAAAGCCTGGGCTGTGGCCTGTGAGAGCGAGCCGTGCGATGCCTGTGAAGGCTTTCTGTGACACACAGGAAATATCTCAGTCACTGGGGTTGCTGGCACACACCTGTGATCCCAGCCCTCCGGGAGGCTGAGGCGGGAGGATCGTAAGTCCAAGCCCAGCTTGGGCATCTCAGCCACTTAACAGGACCCTGCTTCAAAATGAAAAATAAAGTAGGATGAGGATGTAGCTCAGTGTGAAGGCCCCGGGTTCAATCCCCAGGGCTGAAAAAAACCCATTAGTAATGTTTTCTATTCCTTACTTATTTAAATGATAATATTTTGCTCGAGCGGGACGAGACTCGGGGAAGTTGGGTTTCTCCCGGCTCTCTTCTCGTTAGTGCAGCTGCTGAGGCGCTTCCAGGCACACCTGTGCTTCTCCTCTGCTCCGGTCGGAGCCTCTGGTCCTCTTCCTGCGGTGGCCAGGCTGTTAGTGAGGCGTCAACAGCGTGGACAGGAAAGCAGGGGAGGCGCAGAGCTGTCACCCAAAATGCTCAGCCCTGACCCCCGGGCACACGCCTGTGGGCGCATTCTTACTTTTTAATGAATTAATAATTATATTTTGGGCCGGTGAGATGGCTCAGCGGCTTAAGCGCCTGCCCGGCAAGCGCGAGGGCCCGAGTTCGACTCCCGGATCCCACATACGAAAAAGGGGCCGGTGATATCGCTCAGCGGCACGGGCGCCTGCTGGCGCGCGAGGTCCTGAGGTCGACCCCCCGGTACCCATCAAAAAAAAAAAAAAAAAAAAATTATATTTTGTGATACGGCGGATTGAACTCGGAGCCTTTGCATCAAAGCTACTGTACAGCCTCAGCCTTTTCTATTATTTATATTTTGAGACAGGATCTCATCGAGTCACTAAGTTGCCCAGGCTGGGATCAAACTCGCCATCCTCCTGCCTCAGCCTCCCAGAGTTCTGGGATCACAGGTGTGCGCCACCACGCTCCATCTTCTTCCCGAGGTTTAACTGACAGACAAGATCTGCATGTTGGATACCACATGGTTGTCACCATGATGAGCTCAGTAGCAGCCTGCGTTCTGAGTGCAGCGAATCCCCAGCATCCGTCCATCCTCGTAACTGCTGTCCCGCTCCTCATCTAAGCATTCAGTCTCTTGCAATTCTGCAGCGTCTGCTTTCCCGAGTCTCTTGTTTGACTGAACAGAACCTTCTCGAAGTTCACGCGTGGCTGCAGAGACACAATCCCTCCTTTGGGGGCCGAAGGAAGCGCCCCCGTGTGCAGAGCCCACAACTTCTTCCTGCCCACTCGTGTTGCCGGACACTTGGGCTGTCACGTGTCTTAGCTGTGGTGAATGACACAGGAACTGAGAGCACGGACAGCAAGTGTAGCTGGCAATCTGCTCTTCCCAGTTCCTAAAGAAGCTGGCGCGTTTATAATAGCAAATATTCTGCATTTCCCGATTCCTAAAATAACCGAGGTATTTATAATTGGGACAAAATAAATATTGCTTTCAAAAGATATTTTGACTGCAAGGCGCAGCAGGGCAAGCCTGTAATTCCAGCTACTCTGGAGGCTGAGGCAGCAGGATGGCAAGTTCCAGGCCAGCCTGGGCAATTTAGCAAGACCCTGCCCCCAAATAAAAAGGGCTGGGGATGCAGCTTGGTAGCAGAGTGCCCTGGGCTCCATCCCAGCACTGGAAAAAAAAAAAATAGACATTTCGACAATAACTTCTTAAAAGATTTGGTGTGTTTGATTAAAATAACATAGATGTTTTCACTACACGTCTCAGAGCAGCCTATATGCAAGCCAAATTAGAAGACATTTCCACAGAGCGAACATTTCTGGGGACTTCGTATACACTGACCAGTGAGGCAGTGAAAGGCTGAATATTCCCATTTTACAGATGAGGCTGTGGTGCTGACACATGAGCGGCTTGCTTAAGGTCACATTGTTAGAAAGTGGTGGACATACCTGGGCATGGTGGTGCACTCTGAGACGCTGAGGCAGGAGGATCTCAAGTTCCAGCTCAGCCTGGGCAACTTCGCAATTTAACAAGACCCTATCTCAAAATAAAAAATAAAAAAGGGTGGAGATGAAGCTCAAACGGCCCCTCTGGCCTCCTTCCCCATCCCATTGTCTCTATTAAAAAAAAAATTCAGCCTAACATAAAAACAACTTTTCATATTGAAAGCTATCCACCTTAGCATAGGCTAGCCGGGTATGGTGGCACATGCCTACACTCCCAGCACTCGGGAGGCTGAGGCAGGAGGATCGCTGCGAGTTCAAGGCCAGCCTGGGCTACATAGCGAGACCCTGTCTCAAAACCAAACCCAACCAAAACAAAAACCTATATTCTAAGGCCGAGGCAGTGCAGGGGCGCAGTGAAGATCATCAGGACGGATGCCACAAATGCTCGGAAAAACGTTTAAAGAGTGCTCCGGATGTAACGGGGTCGTGCTGGGATTACACAGGGGCTCTCTTGGGCTGCGCCAGGGCGTTCGTTTACACCAGGGCGGCCCTGCTGGCAGAGCAATTTAAAGGGAGTGTGCTCAGCAGAGAGGCTGCTTGCCAATCGCAGTCGATCGAAACATCTTCCAAACGAGAATGAAAGTCCGTGCCAGAGCGTCTGCGGGAAAACGGGGCTCCGTCAGGTGGCCGAAAATGCCAACTGCGCTTGAACGTGTGGGAGAGAGCGAGGTGGGCCGGGGCGCCCGCCCCTCCGAGACCAGGCCCCTCCGCCCACGCGCTCCCTCGCCCGCACTCGCTCAGTGCGAGGCGGGGCAAAGCTGTGCGCCAGCACCTGCCATCTGTGACGTCTGCTGAGGTGCGTTTAGGTTCGGGGCAGTGCGCAGGCCCGAGGACTTCGCCCGGGACAACGGAGGGCTGGAAGGAAGAGACTGGACACAGAGCCCCCAGGTCTGTAGAAGCTGCCCCAACTCGCTGTGTTAGAGGGGCAGAGCTACTGACTTCTGGCGTGACAGTGTCACTGCTTTGCCTGCCCTCGTGACCCGGGAAGGGTACTGTGTGCCCGACCCTTTATACTAGGAAAACCGGCAGTTTCCCTCCTTTCATACTGTGGGTGAATCTCCTACCTGGTTCCATCGCTCTGCTCTGGTCTTGATGGTTATCTTATGAGTTCTTGTTTGTTTCGTTTTTTGATATGGGGTCTTGCTATGGTGTCCGGCTGCTGCCAAACTCGTGAGGACTCAAGTGATCCTCGTACCTCAGTCTCTCAAGGAGCTGCAGTTAGAACTGCACCGTCACGCTCTACTTGTGTTCTTGTTTTTATGGCCCTGATTTCCTACTCAATTATATGTTCCCTAATTCTAAAAAAAACAAAACAAACAAACAAACAAAAACCCTTATATTCTATCCAGGTGCTTTAGTGTACGATGGTAATCCTAGTTCTGGGGAGGCTGAGGCAGGACGATCTCTGGAGTTCGAGGCCAGCCTGGGCTACACAGTGAGTTCAAGGCCAGAAAGAACTGCATAGTAAGACCCCAAGCACTGGGATTACAGGCGTGACCCACCCTGCCCAGCTCTCTGGGCGTGTTTCTTTCTACATCTATAAAAGGCAGACATTAAATAACAAAAGTTAGAACAGAAAGATCGGTAGCCTCCTCTACCTGCTTGGTGCAGCTTGGGAGCCGAAGGACAGGTTGAGCCCCGCGTGAACGGAGTCCTGACCTTTCCTCTGACTCGGAACCCCTGCTGTGACCGGGCCCTGGCGGTGGAGACAGGGAGCTCGGAGCTCGTGAGTCTGCGTCCTGCTGTGGTCACCGGTCCCACTGCCTGCAGCTCGGCCCGCTGGCTGAGTTGGGCTGCCACAGGGCACAGGGACTCCGAGGACGGACGAGCGAGAATTCCTGCCAGCCCCTGGGAGGCCGATGGCTCAGCTCGCCTTGAGAGCAAACGCTATTTTGAGTCTGCTCAGGCAGTGTTCCATGGAGGGGACAGCAGCAGGATGTGACCCAGCGTGAGTTCTGACTCTGGCGCCAGGCCCCCCCCAGGGGGCTATTTTTATTGCTAAACTTGCAGGTGGAACCCTAAAAAGCCTGGTTCCTGAGAGAGAGGTAAAAGTTATTGCGCAGTCTGGAAAGTGTCTGAGATCATAAGACGGCGTGGTGGTGTACGCTAGTAATCCAAGCACTCTGGGAGGCTGAGGCAGGAGGATTGCAAGTTGGGGCCCTGCCTGAACAACTGAGTGACTTAACCAGACCCTGTCTAAAAATAAAGATAAAAATGTCCTGGAGATGTAGCTCAGTGTGAAGGCCCTGGGCTCCACCCCCAGTATCTCAAAACAAACAAACAAAAAATTATGTACCTAGCCAGAAAAAGAAAAAATAGGAAACAAAAAACCCAATTTCTGTTTGAAGGAAAAAAATGGCGAGGAAGGGATCTCTGGCCAAGTGATTGAGACAAACTCTGAAAAAGAAGAAAGCCTCATATTTCTTCTTCTTCTTCTTTTTTTTTTTTTTTTGTGGGTACCGTGTGTCGAACTCAGGACCTCGTGCGCCAGCAGGCGCCCGTGCCGCTGAGCAATATCACCGGCCCTTTTCTCGTATGTGGGATCCGGGAGTCGAACTCGCGCCCTCGCGCTTGCCAGGCAGGCACTTATGCTGCTGAGCCATCTCACCGGCCCTGAAAGCCTCATATTTCTAAAATCGTCTACAAATAGTTCGTATTGTGCTGATCAGAGGTGAGTGGGGCATTAGATGTCTACATTTGCATTCAAAGAACATTAAAAGCCTTGTTACTTTATTAGTCCATGCTGCAGTACCGAATGATCGCTGTCCGAGTGTGCAAGACACATCTTCATTCTTTCTACATCTCCTTCCCACAGCCCAGGTCCCTTCCCACTTGCAGAACATCTATTTCCCTATCAAAGAACAGCTTCCAATGACAATAAGGAAGCCGGGAGAGATGGCGCGCCTGTCATACCGCACGCGGGAGGCTGAGGCAGGAGGATGGCTGTGAGTTCGAGGCCAGCCTGGGCTACATAGTGAGTTTGAGGCCAGCCTGAGGTACATAGTGAGACCCTGAATGAAAAGGCCCCTAAATATTTTTTTTAAGTGTAAATAAAGGGCTGAAGGTGTAGGTCAGTGGTAGAGAGATCGCCTTGCATACAGGAGCCCCTGGATTCAATTCCCAGTACTGTGCTCAATCAATCCGTGGGGACGTTGGCCAGAAACACAGACATGCACAGTGGGAAAACCATGAGAAGGGACACAGTGAGGAGACAGTGACCCGTTAGCCAAGGAGGGCGGCCGGAGCCTGCTGCTCTCATGGCACCAGCTTGGGGCCTGACGCCCGCTAGAGGGGCCCTGCTCTCTGTCCTGGTGGTAGGCGTAGGGATGGTCACCGGTCACCGGGTTTGATCACTGGGGTAAGCTGCCAGGGCTCCCACGTGGCTCGATCCCGGACGGCTCGGGAGGAGTGCGTCTCTCCATACCTCAGTCACTGTCACCAGCTCCCCAGGACAGGGCCAGCGTCCTGCCGGGGCAAGGGGTGCAGGGCGGAGACAGGCGGACCAGGACATAGCACAGCACCGCCTCTTTTTTTTTCTTTTTTTTTAATTAAGTTTATTGGTACATTTTAGATATACACAATGATCACATCCATCATAGGGAACTTGTACTGTACATGATATATCTTGATTGTTCTTTTCTTCTTATTCCCCTCCTCTCCCTTCAACCCCTCTTCCCCTCCTTATTTACAAAGCTTTATTTCCATTTTTTCCTTCTTTTCTCATTTTTTTCTTTTCCCTTCTTTCCTTACCCTCCCCCCTGCCTTGTTCCCCTTCTCATTTGAACATTTTCTTCCCATTTCCCAATATCTATTATACATTTTGGTCCTTATTTATACTTTCAGTTTCTCACACTGGAGAAACAATGTGATATTTACATGCATGTCCAATTGCACAGCAAAATAAATCACCAACAGAGTGAGGAGGGGACCCACAGAGTGGGAAAAAATTTAGCTAGCTGTTCCTCAGACAAAGGACTTATATGTAGAACACATAAAGAACTGAAAAACATCAGACCCTCCAAATTCAAAGACCCAATCCAAAAACGGGCATCTGAGATGAACACACACTTCTCAGGTGAAGAAATACAAATGGCAAATAAGTTTATGAAAAAATGTTCAACATCATTGGTCATCCAAGAGATGCAAATTGAAACAACACTGAGATTCCATTTCATCCCAGAAAGAATGGCTGTTATCAAGAAATCAACCAATAACAAATGCTGGAGGGGCTGTGGGGAAAAAGGAACCCTTCTCCACTGTTGGTGGGAGTGTAGACTGGTGCAACCATTGTGGAAATCAGTGTGGAGATTTCTTAAAAAACTAGCATTAGAGGTCCCATTCGACCCAGCTGTTCCCCTTCTGGGTATCTTCCCAGAAGAATTAAAAACATCGTACCACAGCGATATATGTGCACCTATGTTTACAGCGGCACAGTTTATAATAGCTAAATCTTGGAAACAGCCCAAATGCCCAGGACCTCCCTCTTAAAACCCTTCCGTGCTCTTTCTTTTGTTTTGTTTTTGAGACAGGGTCTTGTTATATAATTCAGGCTGGCCTCAAATTCGCAGCATCCTCCTGCCTCAGCCTCCCAAGTGCTGAGACCACAGGTACACACCGCCACCCCTGGGTTTATTGTTTTCCTTCTCTCACTGCACCGCCCCTTCCTGTTGCCCTGCACCCCCAAACCCTTCCTCACCTGCTCATTGCGCAGCGCTTCTTTGACTGGCTTATCCTTCAGGGCTCCAGGCCGAGGTCGTCGCCGCCCTCCTGGGGTTAAGCGGGCTCCCTCCCACATCCAGTCTTTGTGCCTCCCAGTTTTAGTTCTCTGCGGGTGCTCAGGACACTTCCGTTTCGTTACTTACTTGACTCTAATCTCTCTCTCTTTTTGTAAATAAGCGCTGTGACACGTGGGGCTTATCTCATGTCGTACTGTGTCCTGCGTACACGCAACAGGGCCTGGGGCTAGCAGACCTCAATACTTGCGTGCTTAAGAAATAAACAGAAGCCGGGCGTGGTGGCGCACACCTGTGAACCCAGCACTCGGGAGGTTGAGGCAGGAGGTTAGTTTGGGCTCAAACTTAGTGAGACCCTGTCTCAAAATACAAAATAAAAAGGGCTGGGGATGTGGCTTAATTTACTAGTACCCCTGGGTTCACTTCCCAGCATTGAAGAAATAAAGAAAAAGAAAAAGAAAAAAATAACCATGTGCCAATCTACAATATAAGCTTAAAATATCTTTCCTTTATTCCAACCAAAGTGTCTTTGTACTCCACCAGAGTCAAATGAGCTGTATAAGTTATTCAGTATGGAGGTAATAAGATAGCCAAAATATTTTTATGAGTTGGGATGACATATTCCTTCTGCCACTCAAGGGACATGACAGGACATTCTTGCTCTGCAAAAATGTTTTTACATCATCCGGCTATCATGCAGTCCCTACATATAAACACTACTAAAAATATCCATAATAAATGTTGCATTGTTTCTGCATCTGAAAAACTTTACACAGGGACACCTAAAAGAAACACTAATTTTTCCATGGGCAAAGACATGAAAATAATGCTTTTCTTTTATTTTAAAGTGCCTTACATTCATCAAAGTTCAGCAACATAATTTCTATTAAGTAGTTTAAAAATGCTAGTGCTTTGTGTATTGATTGTCTATCCCTTTATATTAGATGAGGTTGATTTTTCAGTGACTTAAAATGTCTGAATTTTGGTTAAAAATTACCAGAGTCAATAAATACTGTCACTGCCTTCGAAGGAAATAGTGAGCTCACAAAAATAAGCAAGGAATAAAATAATATGGTAGAGAGATGGGGATATAGGTATAAGGGTATAGTTATGTCCCCACCTACTTCAAAGAAGGTAGCAAACGATAAATACACATAAAAGTGTATCTGATAAAAATAAGAAAAAAAGAAGCTACACATAGAAAAAAAGCAATAATTAAATGATAAATGATGAATGAAAGAGTGAAATAAATGGATAAATATATTAATGGGATTGACTAGGATGAAGGTCTACCGTGCCATGTTCTGATTTCTTGGTAATCAGCAATATAGAAGGAAGTAGAATTGGAGACAATTTGTTCCTCTCAAATTTTCCCCTAAAGTTCAAACTTTCTCCTAAACTTCTGGGGTACACAGGCTGAAACATTCCACCAGAACTGAGAAATTGTGTGACGTAAGAGAGTTCATCAATATTGCATAGGATCATGAATAAATTGAAGGCTGTGGGTGTAGTTCAGGGATAGAATGAATGCTTAGCGTAGGTGAGGCCCTGGCTTAAGTTTCTAGCATCAAAATAAACTGGAATTTGTTTTAATAAAAAAAAAATCATTTTTACTGTCCAAATTTATTCACAAATCTGTGAATAAAATTTGATCTTCAGAATAAAGTGCTATGTTAATTCTGTACTATTATACCATGTCCCAGTGGTGTACTTTCTCTTACCTACTTCTGGGAAGTAAATATACACAATTTAAGAAGTATGAATTTATAGCTGGGCGTGGTGGCACATGCTTGTAGTTCCAGCACTCAGGAGGCTGAGGCAAGAGGATCACTACAAGTTTGAAGCCATCCTGGGCTACATAATGAGTTTAAGTTCAGCCTGAGCTGTGTAATGTGACCCTGTCTCAAAAAAAAAAAAAAAAAAGCATGAATTTACAAAGTTCTCATCTAATTAAATTTTGTACAGTTATATTTTAAATCACACAACAGACTTTTTTTTTTTTTTTTTGTGGGTACCGGGGGTCGACCTCAGGACCTCACGCACCAGCAGGCGCCCGTGCCGCTGAGCAATATCACCGGCCCTTTTTTCGTATGTGGGTTCCGGGAGTCGAACTCGGGCCCTCGCGCTTGCCAGGCAGGCGCTTACGCCGCTGAGCTATCTCACCGGCCCACACAACGGACTTTTAAAAGAGAAATATTTAGGGCCAGTGAGATGGCTCAGCGGCGTAGGCACCTGCCTGGCAAGCGTGAGGGCCCGAGTTCGACTCCTGAAACCCACATATGAAAAAAGGGCCGGTGATATCGCTCAGCTGCATGGGCACCTGCTGGCATGCGAGGTCCTGAGGTCAACCCCTGGTACCCATACACACACAAAAAAAAAAAGTGAAATATTTAAACATATATATGGGCTATACACCATTAGCTAATGTAAAAAGGAAATAGATTATACCTTATAAAAACTGAAATTCAGTCTTGAATTAGCTCAGCCTCTGAGTGGATTAAAGTGATATGCTCTAATCCATCTCCTAAGGGAAGCAAGAGAAATCTTTCTAGAGGAAATAATATTCTCCAGAATTTCAGTGATTGTCCATATGCCATGTCTGGCATTCGGTTAAAAATTACCAGACATACCAAGAAATGAACACAGGAGTAAAAACAGACAGTAAAAACAGAGCCATGGATGACCCAGTGGAAGGCTAGTCAGTACCTTGGGCAGAAGAGAAAACATCCACCTGTGTCCACAGAAGGGAAACCTTAACAACCAAGCTGATCTGCCCTCCTGAGAAGGTCAGGATTTGGGGGCATAGGTATCACAGAAGGCAGAGGTGTGTATAAAGTTGAAAACAGAGTGATTGTTTGATTCTTTAAATGGATCAATTGCTTCTCTAGCCCCTGTAGACAGAAAGGTGACTTTTTCATTCATAGGAGATCACAGGCTCTTTGTGTAGAGAATTGGATCAGAACCCCAACAGAGCTTGGAGCATAGGATGAAGTGTGACCAAAAACATAAATATTGGTGGACATCTGCCTATTAAATAGTGGGATACTCTGAGCCCAACTGAACTTGCTCTCAGAACCCCCAGAGCCAGGCACAGGCCCCTCTGGTCAGGCACTGGAGGGTTCTTCTAAGGAAAATTCTTCTCCAGGTTGATAATAATTGAGCTCTTCCCAAAATAGCCAGCTCACAACCACATAAAGTGAAGCACAGTTTCAATTTTTCTTGAAATTTGGAGAACGGAAATGTGGTGCTAAAATTGCCTTCTCAGAAAGATAAGGAAAAGCTGTTTAGAAACTTTAAATTCCTGTGGCCACAGAAGTACCAAGAACAAAGAACATTTTTGGATGTTAGCCCGGCGGAGCAAATGTTCAAAACTGAACTACACATGCTGTGATTCTCATGAATGGGGTTAAAAATTCTAATGAGTTTTTGTCATCCTCCTGGCTGCCCAGTGTCTGAACTGTTTCCTATATTTGGGGAATTTTTGACCTTTTGAGTCTTGCTAGGAAGTGGAGATTTCTTTTGCTTGGTAGGAAGCAGAAACTAGCTTTTGGACAAGGTAGGAAAGTGTCTATTCTGAGAAGTGTCTATTCATTTTGCTTGCCTGTTTTTTGATTGGGTCTAAGTCAGAGACACATGACTGAGCCTCAGCCAATCAGAAGCCCCTTTCTAGGATATGCATGGAAAACCAGTGATGCACATGGCAGGGTGGGCAGCAAACCATGTCTGGGTGCAATGGTGGCTGCAGCAAGATGGTTCCTGAAAGCAGTAGGGATGCTGTGTTAGCTCTGTGCAGTGACATACGAGATGGCAAACAGACCTGCTGGGATTGGAACAGAATGACAGTGGTGTCCTAACTTGACCCCATCTTTGGTGTATTTCGTATGCTCTCCAGTCTCCTCAGAAAGTCTGTAAGCAATCTAATACCTTTCAGTAAATTCCCTTTGTGCTTACATGAGCCAACACTGGCTTCAGTTAGTCACCAAGGACATCGACTGCTTCGAAATTTGGTACCAGGAAATAGTCTGATATCAGTCGCAAGTGCCAAAATGTGGAATTGGCAGTCTTAGTGCTCTGAACTCACATTAACATATCGCCGCACGATTCCAGGGAAAGGACATCTTCCTAAAGCCCATCTCAGATATGAGCACAGGAGGAAATGAAACGTCTCTGCGGAGATGACCCCAGAAGGCGGAACCGGGGACCATGGAGAACTCAAATATTCCCTGCTGCATGTTGTGGCACATGCTGGTAATCCCAACACTGTAGGAGGCTGAGGCAGGATGATCACAAGTTCTAGGAAACTTAGCAACTTAGCAAGATGCTGTCTTAAAATAAAAAATAAAAAGGGTTGGGAATGCAGTCAGTGTGAAGGCCTTGAGTCCAATCCCCAGTACTGAGAAGAAAGAAAAAAACTGTGTTCCTAAAGAGCATGGACAATGGGTCAGCCCACCAGGCTATGCATTCCTCTACCAGGCTGGAATCTCACCATTCCTGTGCAGTTGGATAAGATATGCACTGTGGACAAGGGCCTGAGGATGCTGTCTGCTCCTGCCCTTCGCAGGTCAAACTGTATAGTTTAGCCCATTGCAAATCTGGTCATGGGCTAGGGAGACAACTGAACATAACTCCAGTGATCCTGGGCTTGGGCCATAGTTAACTTCTTGAAGCTCTCAGCTGCCTTTTTTTTTTTTTTTTTTTTTTTTGGTGGGTACCGGGGGGTTGACCTCAGGACCTCGCGCGCCAGTAGGCGCGCGTGCCGCTGAGTGATATCACCGGCCCCTTTTTTGTATGTGGGATCCGGGAGTCGAACTCGGGCCCTTGCGCTTGCCGGGCAGTCGCTTAAGCCGCTGAGCCATCTCACCGGCCCTCAGCTGCCTTTCTGAGGGAGGATGAGAATGACTTCCACAGAGGCATGAATGTTTTTTAATGTCTATGGAGATATCAGGCAGTTAAAGGGGTGGACTGTGGCAAGTACTGCTGGTTTCCTACTCGACATCCACTACTCTCTTGCTCCCTTCAGACAAAACCTCAGTTGTATGTAGGTGGTCATCCCTCTGCCCTGCAATTCCAGGGACAGTGACCCTCTCCCCCTCCAGAAGAGAATTCTGTTTGGCCTGAACCAGTCATAGCTGTTCCTTTTCCTTTTGCCAGTGACTGTTTTAGTGCTGTGACCCAGTTCTGGACAATGAAACATGGGGAGAAGCCAAGCATGGTGGCACATGCCTGTAACCTCAACTACTCAGGAGGCTGAGGCAAGAGGATTTCCAGGTTCAAGGCCAGCCTGGGCAACAGGCTGATGAGATCCTACATCAGAATAAAATACAGGGCTGGTGTGTTGCTCAGTGCTAAAGTGTTTTTTTAGCATGTGGAAGGCCCTGGGTTCAATTCCAAGTACTGCAAAAAAAAAACCCAAAAACCAAAAAACAAAAAACCACAACAAAAAACCACGTTCTGGAGGGCTTTAGGAAACTTTCTTATGATGACAGAGGAGACACTGGAAGAAATGCCCCTTCGTGCCTCTGAACATCGCTGTGCTGAGATGATGTAGCAAACATCTTGCACCTTCTCTGCCCAAGGATAAAGCAATGGCAAGAAGGAGACAAATGAGTCACCAGAAGCGAAGCCACGATGACAAAAAGTCACGGTGTAGCTCGCTCTGCCTTTGGCCTTCTCAGACTGTGCAATGACAAGGTTTCTTATTGTTTAGTCCAGTTCGAGACAGGATTTTTTGGTACTTGAAGCCTAGAGCATACCAATGGATCCCCCTGCTTTTACTAAGAGTGAGAAGAAACAGAGGGTTTCAGGGGACAGAAATCTGTTTATGTGATCTTTCACCATATAACTGGCTAGCATCTAATCATAGTAATTCCTCAGTTCACAAATGCTTCTGTTCACAAATTGAATTGCTCATGAACAGAATCGGTCAGCAAAAATTTGCTTCTAGGCTGGGCATGGTGGTGCATGTTTATGATCCCAGCATTCGGGAGGCATGCCTGTAATCCCAGCACTCGGGAGGCTGAGGCAGGAGGATCACTTTGAGTTCGAGGCCAGCCCGGGCTACAAGGTGAGTTCAAAGCCAGCCTGATCTGCATAACAAAACCCTGTCTAAAAAAGACAAAAATTGCTTCTGTTTGCGAATTCTGCCTCTAGTGATAAACATAACACAGCCATCTTCCCCAGAATCATGGAATAAATTAAGTTTGTGAAACGAGGCACCACTGTAATCACATGAAATGTGCTGTTTAGATAAAATTTTATTTGTTTGCCTACGTCATAACAAGTTGGCTGTAGGAAATTCAGTCCGTTCCCTTGAGCTGTGGATGATTCGTGGGTTAATCTTCTATGAATCTGAGTGAGTTTGCACGTCAGAGTAAGCCTTCCCCAGCTCCCACGGCTGTAGAGAACAAAGCCACTTCACACAGCTGGTCCAGACACTGCGCAAAGCTTTGTTGTAGCAGGTGTGCCTGCTTCTTATCTGAACCACACCCACTTCTCTGACACCAATTATTGACTCAAGAAAGCCGCCTAGAATAGGGAAGTGCAGTTGTGGGCGTGACTGTGGATGATTGACATGGAGCCCAGCCAACCGAAGGGGAAGACCCACCCCGGATGTGGGTGGCACCAACCAATAGGCTTATAACCTAGATGGGCTAAAAAGAGAAAGAAGAAGGCGTGTGCCTGTTTCCGGAGCGCTCCAGTCTTCGCCGTTGGCCTCCGCCCTCGGTCTCCAGTTTCTTCAGCCTCCCACCGGCTGCTGTACAGGGAGCGCCCGGGCCTCTGACTTTGGACTGGAGCTGCATCCCTGACCCGTCTTGTTCTCGCTAATAAACCTGCCCAACAAGCCCCTCGGGTGATGACACGTGTGTCCCCATCGGTTGTGTTCCTCTAGAGCCCTAACACGACGTGCGATAACTACGTGTTTATGGGGTGTGGCGTGCTATTTCTACGCGTTTATCCAGGGTGTAAATGGTGCTAAGGAGCATTTCCACCTCCTGATCATTTGCTTATTTCTGGAGCCCTCAAGGGTCTCCCTCCTGTCTCCTCTCAGATGGATCCCTCGCTGTCGTCAACTGGATCGACCACCGATCCCTAAGGCGCCCCGCTCACGGCTGTGGGAAGCCGCCTCGTTCTTGCCCGGAGAAGCTCACTCGACCCTGACCGGTCTTCTCTTTCTTGAATCCAGCAAAGCCTTTCAAACCCACCCACGTCTAAGTTGAGGAGGCGGCGCCCCCCGAATGCAAAACACTTCGTCGTGTACATTCCACTCACTTGAACGAAGGCAAGCAGGTTATGTAAACTGTCTCGGTAGCAAAACTGCTGGTGCATGCAACTGCGGGTAAGTGTCAGCCATTGTTATTGTTAAACAAATGGCTCGAAAGGCAACCCATCTGTCAGCCGTGGCGGTGTGCAAGCCTCAGGGCTCCGCACAGCAACTCTGCACCGGTCTTGTCGGAAGGGGGCCGGGTGAGGCGATGCAGAAGGGAGGGAAAGGGTGAGAGCACTGAGAGAGATGAGAAGATGGGAGGCGCTTAGCAAGAGTACGGAGAAAACGGTGCACAACACAAAGAAGAGAGGATGGGCTCTGGGGAGTCCGGTGCAAGTCCGTGTCGGAAGCTAAAGCGTCTACACAGGAAGGCTGAAGCGCTTGTGCTGGAAGCCAGGACATGGATGTCCAAAGGCGATGGCAAAGACCAGAGCTCCTCCAAAGAAACACAAGGGAGCCCTTCTCCCTTTCCCTTTTTATTCCATCCAGGCTGCAAGCCTGTTGGTTGAGGCCACCCCCACCCAGACAGGCCTTCCCTCTTCAGTGAATCCATCATCCAGACACACCCAGAACTGTGCTAAACCAATCAGCTGAGCGTTTCTTATTCAAGTTGACACCACAGTTAACCATCACAGAGATGCAGAAAAACAAAACAGAGAAAAGTATGAAGTTGTCCATAGCACTAACCCCATCTTCCTGAGGAGAGGGGGCCCCAAGTCAGGAAGCACAAGGGCAGCCCAGAGAGGGCTGGGAGCCCCCGTGGTGAGCAGCAGACTGGCCGCCCTCGCTGTAGGAGCGACCTATGGTCATTACAAGAGGTGAACTCGGTGGGAAGGGTTAGTGTTGTTATGTTAGATCTCGATGTCCCCCAAAGCCTCCTGTGTCCGGAAGTGGGGCTTTGGAGAGGTGACTGGATCATGGAGTGCTGTCCCTATCAGCAGATTGGTCCATTAATGCGTTTATGATTGAGTGTGCTGTGGGAGGTGGGGCCTGGGTGGAGCTGCATCGCTGTGGTGTGACCTGGACGGCTGTGTTCCTGTCCCCAGCTCCTCCCTGTCTCTCTGCTTCCTGGCTGCCATGGGGTGTGCAGCTGTCCTCCACCCAGCCCTTCTGCTGTGCATTTCTGCCTTGGAGCCAGCTAACTATGGACCGAATGTTCCAGAAACCATGAGGAAAACTAAACCCCTCCTCCTTTAATTCTGAGGTGTCAAGTACAGTGTCCAGCAATGGGAAAGTGACTAAGAGAGCCTGGAAGCGACTCTTCTTGCATGGCAAGCTAGCCACCCCACCCCCCATACAAGGGGTTGAACTCGGCCTCATGCACGCTAGGCCAGCCCTCTACCACAAGCTACGTCCTCAGCCCTCTAGGAGCCATCTTGAGAGGGGATTTAGAGTTTGGGATTTAGCTACTCAGGGGATCAGAATCCACAGACCTGCTGGGCTCAGTGGCATACGCCTGTAATCCCAGCACTCAGGAGGCTGAGGCAGGAGGATTGCTTCAAATTCGAGGCCAGCGTGGGCTACAAAGTGAGTTCAAGCCCAGCGTGGATTGCATAGTGAGACCCTGTCTCAAAAAAAAACACCTGTCTTAAAAAATAATGAAATCAGGACTTCATTTATAAAATAATAAAGGAAGGAACTACTTAAAGCTTGATATGTGGGCTGAGAAATCACGTCCTGGGAGGCTGTCTTCCAGAGCCAGGGCAGGGGGTGGTTAGGGGCAGGAGTTTCGCTGTGCTGTCCCAGATGGAAGGGACAGAATGGAGGACTGGGTGGCACAGGCCAGGGAACAGGGGCCAGTAAAGGCCGGGAGGTCACTCCTGCTCCTTCCTGGTGGCAGGAGAGTGACCCTGGGTGACAGAAAGTGCCCCATCCAGACAGAGCAGCGGGGCTGGAGCTCAGCCTGGGTGTGAGTGGACTCAGCCCTGGGGCTGGGGGGGCGGCCAGGGTGAAGGCCAAGGGCGCAGGGCCTGGAGCCCCGAAGGCTGAGGGGCTGTGTCCCTCCAGCTGACTGGGCTGCCTGGGGCCCTCATCGCTGATTCCCTTTCAACCACTTGGTTTGCGGTGCTGGGATGGAAGCCAGGGATTCTTGCTGAGCTACAGCACCAGCCCCTTTTTATATTTGTATTTTGAGACAGGGTCTCGGTGAGTTGCCTAGGTGGGGCTTGAACTTGTGATCCTCCTGCCTCAGCCTGACCCGCTGCATGTTCGTGTCCCAGTAGGAGCAGGAAGTCAGGTTCCTGGGCTTACCTTGTAACAGGAGCTCCGCCTAACCCTCTGGGTAATTCCTGCCTCAGCCTCCCAGTGCCGGGACTACTGGTGTGCAGCATGGTTCTTATTAATGCTTTGTGAAGCCTGTTTACTTTGTGGAGGGGCATGTGTGAATGCCGAGTCCAGCCCTTTTTTTTTTTTTTTTTTTTTTTTTTTTGGTCTTTTTGAGACAGGGTCTGGCTATGCAGTCCAGGCTGGCCTCGAACTCACGGCAATCCTCCTGCCTCAGCCTCCCAAGTGTTGTGAGTACAGGCATGCACCACCCACCTGGCTAGCTTCTAGCCCTTGTCAGTACTTCTCCCCTCCAAGGGTCTCAGCCCTGGCTCGGCTGTGCCATTTGAAGGGCAGCGAGACCTTGTTCAAGATTGGGGCGACAGCACCTCCCAGTGGTTGAGTTGGAGGATAGCAAGCAAGGCAGCGGGACGCCGCGGGCACGGCCTCAGCGCTGTCCTTAAGGGCTGCCGCAGTCCCTGGGCCTTTGTTCTTTTTGGCACGAGGGTTACAGACCGCAGGCGGCGGGGAAGACGGGAGCCCGGTGCCCGCTGCGGTCTCGCTGAGGGGTCAGGTTTTTCCCTCGACTGCAGTCGCTGCTGTCCGTCACGAGGTGGCCACTGCGGGTCACCAGCACCTCCCCCTCAGATAGTAATTGTTTCTCAGGGGCGAGAACACTTAAAACACTCTTTTAGCTATTTTGGAATGTACAAATTACTATGTCACCATGCTACGCAATGGACATCAGCATCTGTCCTTCTACTTAACTCAGCTGCCAATCTGCCTCTATGTGCTCTACACTGTTATGTGTCTTTCTGTTTGGTTTTTTGAGCCAGGGTCCCGCTGTGTAGTTCAGAACTCACTATGTAGCCCAGGCTAAACTCGAACTTGCGATCCCCCTGCCTCAGCCTCCTGGGAGTTGGGATTGCAGGCGTGCACCGCCACGCCAGGCTCTCAGGTCAGTATTTTTGACAAGGGTGCCAAGAGCACACAATGGGAAAGGAGTCTTTTCCCTAAATACAAGGAAATTGGAAATCCATCTACAGAACCACAAAATGGAGCCCTTAGCTCACCACTTAGACAAGAATGAAGTCAAGAGTAAAGATTTCAGCATGAGACCAAACTCTTAATATTGCTGCAAGAAAACATGGGGGAAAATAATGGGACACTGGCCCCAGGCAGAGAGCTCTGGGGTGCGACCCCCAAAACACAAGCAACAAAAGCAGAAAGATAAATGGGATTGTGTCAGACAAGCTCCTCACAGGAAAGACCACCCAAACACTAGGACGGAACACTGGAAAATCATGACTCCTATAAAGACCCAATATCCAAAATATTCAAGACGCTCGAAGTACTCCATAACAAGAAAATAAACATCCTTGGTTAAAAAACAGGTGAACACCAGCTGTGGTGATGCCCACCTGTCATCCCAGCACTCGGGAGACTGAGGCAGGAGGATCGCCACAGATTCTAGGCCAGTCTGGGCTACATAGCGAGACCCTGTCTCAGAGAAACAAAACCCAAAAGAGAAAAATTGTCTTTTTGCATCTGGCTTATTTTACTTAGCATTATGTTCTCCAGATCTGTCCCTTTTCCTGCAAATGACAGAATTTGGTTCTTTGTGACAGAGTAATACTCCATTGCATATCTACACCACGTCTTGTTTTTAATTTGTCTTTATTAGTGCATATTGCAGTATACAATGACCTTCATCATGGGGAGCCAGTCCACACACATCTTCATTCTCTCTACACCTCTCCTCCCCTTCCCTTTGGCAAATCTGTCTGTTTCCTATTATCTTTTATTTTCCTCTATAAATTATTTCTAGTTTGGGTTGTTCATATAAGAGAAACCATGAAATATTTAAGCTTTTGTGTCTGATTTATTTCACTTAACAGTATGGTCTCAAGGTGCATCCACTTTCATACAAATGACTCAAGTTTATCCTTCATGGTAGAGTAGTACTCCATTGTGTGTAAATACTATACATTAAAAAAAAATACTACACATTTTTTTGTCCATTCACCCATTGATGGACATACAGGCTACTTCCAAGATTTAGCTATTATGAGCTGTGCTCTATAAACATGCATGGGCATGTGTCACTGTAATAAAATGTCTTTAACTTTGGTTTTTTTGAAGTAGGGACTTGCTATGTAGTTTAGGCTGGCCTTGAGCTCACTATGTAGCCCAGGCCTACCTTGAACTCTCAGTGATCCTCCTGCCTCAGCCTCCCGAGTGCTGAAATTACAGGCATGGGCCACCGCACCTGTCTGGCTCCTCTTTTGTTGCACCGTCGTGGCTGCCTCCATGTCCGGAATTTATTCAAACCATTTCCTTTTCATGGTCACGTTGATCTAGGGGATGAGCCGGAAGTCCCACGGTGCCAGATGCAGGCATAAAGGCAGACGGCAGGGGGTGACATGTGGTCATGTTCTTACGGGGCCGCCCGTCTGCGGCCTGGCAGTCAGCCTGGTAGAGACACTCTTGTTAGAGGACTTCGCGAGCTGCTTCAGAAAGCACGCGCTCCACACAGGCATAGTTTTTGCAATTTTCCAACAACCCATGGTTGGCAGAATCTAGGACGTGGACCCTATGGACACGGAATTCATTGAATTTGCTTTAAGAGAAAGATCAAGCCAGGTGTGCTGGGAGGCTGAGGTGGGAGGATCGCAAGTTCGAGCTCAGCTCTGGCAGCTTAGTGGCTTAGCCAGCCCCGAGGCAGGGCCAGGTGGGCGTCCTCGTAGACAGGGTGGCCTGGCACGTGGTGGCCGGAGTATGGGTGGCCGAGCCCCATGCTCCAGCTGCTGAAGGCCAGATGCTCCTGCTGGGGCTGGACACCCTGGGCAGAAAGGACCTCCTTGCCAAGCAGGCGGCCGGGTGCCAGCCGCTGCAGGGTGGCCTCGCTGAACTGGTAGGTCAGCTTCCTGCGGACCTTGGTCACCTCCCCGGTGCGGCCGTAGTTGCGCAGTGCCCGGGCCATCTTCTGGTACGTCATGGGCTTCCGGTTACCCTTCCTCCTGCCCCACAGCTCGGCGAGCCTTTCCTTGTTCTTGGACACGAACTGAAAGATGCCTCTGGCCCTGTCCACCCACTGGATGCACGAGGCCATCTCGGGGTCGCACAGCGACTCGTGCAGGTACTCGAACAGCCGCAGCCTCCTCCGGCCTGCAGGGAAACAGAGTCAGACATGGCGTGGTCCACAGAGAGCCCTCGGGGAGGATGGGGGCTTTCTTTGTTGTTTTTTGAGTCAAGGTCTGGTTGTGTCATTCAGGCTGGCCTTAAACTCACTAGTCTGGCCTTGAATGTGCTTCGATCCTCCTGCCTCAGCCTCCCAAGTGCTGGGATCACAGAATTTGCTGAGTGACTACTTTGGGGAAGTTTTTCCTCCAACTCTCTTCCTTAGGAATGCACTTATGGCATCCCTCTATGGGACGTGGAGGTCAGACATGGATTTGGCCCACTGAAGTCCCAAGTCCTGACATCCTCTCCTGGAAAGGGGAGACTGAGGCCTCTGCGCACAAGGGCTTTCAGCACAGCTGACCCCAATACCTCGTACGAGGTCAGACCTCAGACTTCCTACAGAGCAAAACAGCCCATGAACTGAAAGTTCTCTGATTATACAGAGGTGCCCCATGCCTGGAATCCCAGCACTTGGGAGGCTGAGGCAAGAGGACCCCAAGTTCAAGACCAACCTGGGTAATTTAGCAACTTTGTGAGACATTGCCAAAAAAAAAGAAAAAAAAAAAAAAAAAAGGGATGGGGAGGTTGGTCAGTGCAAAGATCCTGCATCCAATCCATAGTACTGCAATAAAATAAAAAAAAATAGCTGTTTCAAAAGCCATTTCCAGAAAGCAAGTCATTTGAAGGAGCTTTATTCAATGAGTTTAGTGAAATGAGTTAAAGGACATGAGGCACTTTGTCAGATGGGAAAAACAATTCAAATAGAAAGTAAGGTTAGGGGAATTCACAGTAACAACTTGGGTAGAGATGCTTACTCTTGCCAGTAATCCCAGCACTCAGGAGACTGAGGCAGGAGGATCACCACAAGTTCGAGGCCAGCCTGGGCTACTCACTGAGTTTGAGGCCAGCCTGCACTACCCAGCAAGGCCCTAATCTCAAAAACAAAACCAACAAACCAAAACAAAAAGATGCTAACTCCAGAGCTGCAGAACGACTTGAAAAAAATAGAAAAAGGCTAGAGTGGAAATGCCAAAAGAAGAAAGCCAGCCAGCCGCTGTCCAGGTGCAGCGAGAGCCGCGGGAATCGCGATGCTTTCTACCGCGGTGCCGGCAGTGACCCCCATCTTCGCAGGAGCACAGGTGTTGGTGCTGGCTGCTGTCCACGGAGCCCGGAGCTGCTGGTCCCCCTCAGTCATCGCTAACCCAGAGCCTTTGGGTTTCCTGAGGGTCAGCGCTTGCGGGGCCTCAACTCAAACCTCTGCCCCGGCCCAGATCACAGTTACGGCACGAAAGAAAAGTCTGCCTCTCTCTCAGAGGTCAGTCTTCATTACCCTTTAAATTTTCTTTTCAGTTTTTAAAAAAACGCTTAAATTTTTTTATTTTTTATGGGTACCGGGGGTCGAACTCAGGACCTCGTGCACCAGTGGGCACCCGTGCTGCTGAGCGATATCACCGGCCCTTTTTTCGTATGTGGGTTCTGGGAGTCGAACTCGGGCCCTTGCACTTGCCAGACAGGCGCTTACCCCGCTGAGCTATCTCACCAACCCCAAATTTTTTAAAAGTAACAGTGTGGTGGTGCACACCTGCAATCCCAGCACTCAGGAGGCTGAGGCAGGAGGATCATTGTGAGTTCAAGGCCAGCCTGAACAGCATAGTGAAACTATGATAATGTTTAATTTAAAATTGTCTCTTGGTCCGGTGATGTAGCTCAGCGGCATAAGCGCCTGCCTGGCAAGCATGAAGTCCTGAGTTCGACTCCTGGTACCCACATATAAAAAAATCAATAAATTAGTATGGAACTTTGTGCAGATGGTGCATGTAGATTTTTCTCTTATGGTTTTTTCTTTTTCTTTTTTTTCCTTTTTGGTCTTTTTGAGACAGGGTTTCACTATGCAGTTCAGGCTGGACTTGAACTCACTTTGTAGCCCAGGCTGGCCTCCAACTTATTCATGGCGATCCTCTGCCTCAGCCTTCTGAGTACTGGGATTACAGGCGTGCACCACCATGCCCAGCCTTGCTTTTTCTCTTTTGGAGAAGTATTTTTATTCCAAGATTCCCAACAGGAGTAGGACTGTTTAAACAATTGTATATGGTGTAAAACCCTCCTAAGCCACTGCTCGGAGTCAGCTCATTCATGACTGGGTGTGTGTGTGTGTGTATGTGTGTGTGTGTGTAGGACAACATACCTTTTCCTTCCCTCGCCTGGGACAGTACAGGTGGGACCAACTGATTTCCAGCTGTGCTTTGCAGAGATGGGTGAATATTTCCTTCAAGGTAATAGAAGTCCGAAGCACTGTTCTACACAAATAATATTCCACTATTAAACTTGGGCTGGTTGTGCTATTTTATAAAATAATGCAGTAAGGTAAAATACTTTTTCTGGGTGTAGCAACACACACACCTGTAATTCCAGCACTCTGGGAGGCTGAGGCAGGAGGATCATGAGTCCCAGACCAGCCTCAGGAACTTAGCGACTTGGCAAGACTCTGTCTCAAAATTTAAAAAATAAAGTGTGTGTATATATTTTTTTTTTTTTTTTTTTTTTGAGGGCCCAGATGTAGCTCAGTGCTGAGGCCCTGGGTTCAATCCCCAATATAGGGGGAGAAAAAGAATATTTTTTTCACAGCTATGGTAGAGAAGTACAAAAATATGTCAAGTAGTTCTGCAGCTTTTGCTCATGATATTGTTATAATTACAGAAACATTGCTCATGCTAGAAAAATCAGCGGTTGCTTATTTATTAGTTTTAGTCCAGCATGATTTCAACATCATCTCAAAATAAACAGAATCCAAAAAAAAAAAAAATTGTGGGTGAAGGCAGAGCACACAGCACAGCACGGAGAGATGAGTACTTCTCAGGACAACTGGCAAGGCAGTCTTCTCGGTTTCCAAAGAATGTACTTTGAAAAGACATTGCTTATAAAATATGCTGAATTCAGTGCACATCAAGGAATGCTTCATAAAATAAGATAGCAGAACTGAAAACTCCTGTCTTCTATAGCTCCATGGATTTAGCATTTTGGGGGGACTTGACTGCTCATTTAAATGCGTTAGTCATGCATTTTCAAGGTGAAAAATCAACTTATGCGTGCTATGTGTCAAACCACAATAGCATTCAAAGTAAAACTTATATTACGGCAAGCTCAACTTATGGCAAATAATCTTTTTTTTTTTTGTGGGTACCGGGGGTCAACCTCAGGACCTCACGCGCCAGCAGGCGCCCATGCCACTGAGCGATATCACCGGCCCTTTTTTTCTTTTATGTGGATACCGGGAGTCAAACCTAGGACCTTGCGCTTGCCAGGCAGGCACTTATGCCGCTGAGCCATCTCACCGGCCCTCTTTCTTTATTTTTTAGGCAGGATCTTGCTATATAGCCCAGGCTGGCCTCAAACTCGAGATCCTCCTGCCTCAGCCTCCCAAGCGTTAGGATTACAGGCATTCGCCACTGTGCACAGCTCTCTTTTCCATTTTGGTACAGGAATTTGAGAATCATCAATTTTTTGGCCCATTTGTGACTCCAGTTTTAGTTGACAGAAATACATTCATTCCCTGCAAATTTCCAAATGCAATGTGGAGTTGCATCAGACGTTCAACTCAAAGAAAAGCCCTGATTGCTTCTCTGCTAGACTTCGGTCAGAGCTGGTGTCCCTCACTTTCCATCCTCACCTGCAGCAGCTGTGAGCAGCTCTTTCCAAGGAAAAGTCACAGGCAGGGTGCGACCAGGCCCAAGATTCCCAACCAGCGCCGGAAGATCTCACTGAGAACCTTGACCCTTCCACCCGCCCCACATTGTTGTTAGTGTCACAAAAACCAAAGTCAATGGTGCACTTGTTTATGTTGCCCTCTTTTTAAAAAGCGTACAAAAGCCAGGCGTGATGGCGCACACCTGCAATCCCAAGACTCAGGAGGCTGAAGCAGGAGGATGGGAGGCTGAGGCAGGAGGATTGCCACGAGTTCAAGGCCAACTGGGCTACCTAGTGAGACTCTGACTCAAAACAAAATAAATTCACATTTAGATCCCACCCTATTAGACTGCTTGATAACTGCAGGAAGAAAACAATGTAAAATAACAGCACTCAGGAGGCTGAGGCTGAGGCAGGAGGATTACAAATTTGAGGGCAGCCTGGACTCCATAGCGAGTTCCAGGCCAGCTTGGATCTTAACAAGAACTTGTCTCAAAAAACAAAAAAACTACGTGAATGGAGAGACAGACATCTTCCTCTGCAGATGGCCACTAAATTATTGATAAATTGGCCCAAAACATGGAATTAAGAAAGAAAAAAAGGCCAGGCATAGTAGTGCACACCTGTGATCATCCCACCACTCAGAAGGCTGAGGCAGGAGGATTGCCACTAATTTGAGGCCAGCCTGGGCTACATAGTGAGACTCTGTCTCAAAAAAAACCCCGAAAAACCAAAACAAACCCTAAAAAGAAGGAAAAAAGAGCAGGTTAATATAATATCGTATTCTTGGAAAGATTGCCAAGCAAAGAAAGCCTGTGCGGGGACGGGGGTCGGGGGGTGGAGGGGGCTGTGTCCTGCGTCTGTCTTTTGGGGGCGCTGCGGGCTTTCGGGTCACCCGAGCGGATTAGGAGAAGCGGGGCAGCGGGCGCTGAGCGGCTCTGTGGGACGCGACAGTCCCTCCTGTCCCTCGCAGGCGGGGCGCGGGGATACTCACGAGGACGGATCGCCAGCCGCAGATGGGCTCCTCCATGGACAACGCCCAGGGGCCGCTGGGGCCGGCTCTGAGCGGGGGCCAGTGGTTCAGCAGGGCCAGGCAGCTCTTGTAATCTGCGCGGATGCAGAGAGGGACCGAGTGTGTGAGTGCGCACACAGGACCTCGCTGTGCGGCCAGGCTAGCCTGTGACTCTAGGCGATTCTCCTGCCTCAGCCTCCCAGCACACACACAACACAAAGCACACAAGTGCACACACAACACACACGCACAAACACGCGTGCACACAATGCACGCACACACGCACACAGCCTGCAGGCCCCTTCCTACTGTACTGCTCCGTGTACACAGCCCGAGGCACCAGAGTTTGTTATCTTGAACTCTGCAGTTCTCTGTGTAAACTCAGTAGGCGACATAGTCGCTGCTCGTCCAAAGCAGCAGGGTGGGAACCGGAGTCTCCGAGCAGGCCGCATCCCCGCAGGTGGAAGGGCTCCTAGGGGAACGGGTCATTGAAAACCCTTTTTGGATACAGACAGTCCTCGTTCAGTGAGGAGTTCGGGTCCTGTGACCAGGTCGTCAAATGAGTGGGTCGCTAAATGAGGAATTGTGTGCAGTACGGAGGTTACAATATTCGCAGCAAGAAACGGTCAGACTGACTTGATGGCCTTGCTTTTATTTGCATGACTCTGACACGCAGTACTGTGACGCATAGAACATAAAACTACGGTACCGTCCTGAACAGTGCAGTCAGCAAAAATTATGGTACTGTAGAAACAAGGCGTACTGCGCAAAGAAAAGACATTGAGCCAGGCGCAGGGGTCATCCCAGCACTGGGGAGGCTGAGGCAGGAGGCTACCCGTGAGTTCCAGGGTAGCCTGGGCTACATAGGGAGTTCAAGGCCAACCTGAATTACGAGATCCTGTCTCAAAAAAACTAAAACAAAACAAAACAAACAAACAAACAACAGGTCATAAATCCGAGCGGACTGTCATAATTCTGAACGGGTAGGTCGTTAAAATAGGAATATCTGTTGCTAAAATGATATGTGTACTAGATAAACACCAACCAGACTCTGCCAGACTCTTTCAGGGATTTTTTGGTACTGGGGATTGAACCCACGGCTTCTCCCTGAGCTGCATCCCAGAGCTTATTATTTCTTGTATTTCGAGACACGGTCTTTCTAAGTCACCAAGCTCCCAGGCAGGACCAGAGTTTACCACTCTCCTGCCTGAGCCTCCTCGAGCGCTGGGATTGCGCGTGCGCACACCATGACCAGTGCTGGGATTGCCCGTGCGCACACCACGGCCAACCTTTTGTCTTTGAAGCAGGGCCTCCCTTTGCTGCCCAGGCTGGCCTTAATCTCTATGTAGCTCAGGCTGGCCTCAAATTTGGGATCCTCCCATCTCAGCCTCCAGAGTGCCGGGATTACAGGTGTACCAACAAGACATTTTAAATAATAATTTTATATCTAAGGGAAGCAATACTCCCAAATTCATTCCTGGAAGCAAGCATTACCCTGATACCAAAACCAGAGAAGGACCCAACTAAGAAAGAGAACTACAGGCCAATCTCCCTAATGAACATAGATGCAAAAATCCTTAATAAGATACTGGCAAACAGAATCCAACAAATCATCAAGAAGATTATACACCATGACCAAGTTGGATTCATCCCTGGGATGCAGGGATGGTTCAACATACGTAAATCAATAAATGTAATACAGCATATTAACAGAACCAAAGACAAAAATCACATGATCATCTCAATAGATGCAGAAAAAGCTTTTGACAAAGTCCAGCACCTTTTCATGATAAAAACCCTACAGAAAATTGGAATAGAGGGTCTTTATCTTAACCTGGTAAAAGCTATCTATGACAAACCAACAGCCAATATTATACTAAATGGCCAAAAACTGAAAGCCTTCCCTCTAAAATCAGGAACAAGACAAGGATGTCCACTGTCCCCACTCTTATTCAACATAGTTCTGGAAACTTTAGCCAGAGCGATTAGACAAGAGAAAGAAATAAAAGGAATAATGATTGGAAAGGAAGAAGTTAAATTATCATTATTTGCAGATGACATGATACTCTACACAGAAGATCCCAAAAACTCCACTAAAAAACTGCTAGATTTAATAAGCAAATTCAGTAGTGTAGCTGGATACAAAGTCAATACTCAAAAGTCAATAGCCTTCCTGTACACAAATAACAAACTTACTGAAAGAGAAATTAGGGAAACAATACCTTTCACAATAACATCCAAAAAAATGAAATACCTAGGAATCAACCTCACGAAGGATGTAAAAGACCTCTATACTGAAAACTACAGTACTCTGAAAAAGGAGATTGAAGAGGATATCAGAAAATGGAAAGATATCCCTTGCTCCTGGATAGGAAGAACCAATATAGTGAAAATGGCCATACTTCCAAAATTGTTATACAGATTTAATGCAATTCCAATCAAAATTCCAACAGCATATCTCACAGAATTAGAGAAAACAATCCTAAAATTCATTTGGAATTAGAAGAGACCTAGAATAGCAAAGGCAATTGTGGGCAACAAAGGCAAGGCAGGGGGCATCACAATCCCCGACTTGAAATTATACTATAAAGCTACTGTGATAAAAACAGTGTGGTACTGGCAAAAAAACAGACCTGAAGATCAATGGAACAGATTAGAAGATGCTGAAACAACCCCAGACATACTAAGCCACCTTATCTTTGACAAAGGTGCCAAACACATTCGCTGGAAGAAAGATAGCCTCTTTAATAAATGGTGCTGGAAAAACTGGCTCTACACATGCCGAAGATTAAAGCTAGACCCATATCTTTCACCATGCACTAAACTAAATTCAAAATGGATCAGAGATCTAAATATTAAAACAGAAACATTAAATCTGCTGGAAGGTAGGATAGGTAAAACCCTTGGAGACATTGGTGTAGGCAAAGACTTTATGAATAAAAACTCAACCGCACGGGAACTATCCCAAAGAATCAATAACTGGGATCTCATCTTATTAAAAAGCTTTTGCACAGCAAGAGAAACCACCAACAGAGTGAAGAGACAACCCACAATGTGGGAAAAAATGTTTGCCAGCTGTTCCTCAGACAAAGGATTACTATCGAGAACATATAAAGAACTCAAAAAAATCAGACCTCCCAAATTTAAAGACCCACTCCAAAAATGGGCATCTGAGATGAATACACATTTCTCAGATGAAGAAATACTAATGGCAAATAAATATACAAAAAAATGTGCAACATCACTAGTCATTCGAGAGATGCAAATTAAAACAACACTGAGATACCATCTCACCCCAGAAAGAATGGCTACTATTAAGAAATCAACTAATAACAAATGCTGGAGGGGCTGTGGGGAAAAAGGAACCCTTCTTCACTGTTGGTGGGAGTGTCGACTGGTACAGCCACTGTGGAAGTCAGTGTGGAGATTCCTCAGAAAACTAGGGTTGGAGGTCCCATTTGACCCAGCTATTCCCCTTCTGGGCATCTTCCCAGAAGAATTAAAAACATCATACCACAGCGATATATGTGCACCCATGTTTATAGCAGCACAATTTGTAATAGACAGATCTTGGAAACAACCCAAATGCCCATCAACTGAGGAATGGATAAGAAAGATGTGGTATTTTTATACAATGGAGTACTATTCAGCCATAAAGAAGGATAAACTGGAGACTTTTATAGGTAAATGGATGCAACTCGAGAAAATACTCATAAGTGAAATAAACCAGAAGCACATGTGTAAGCATCGTATTATCTCTCTAGTATGAGAAACTGAAAGAGTAAATAAGATCCAAAATGTACAATAGACATGGTGAATCAAAAAGAAACTGGTCAAAAGGAAAGAGAGACTGGAATAGGGAAAAGAAAGAAGGGAAAGGGAAAAAAATTGTATATATATATATAAGATGGTTAAGATAGATACACTACCATTTTTACTTAGTTCATTGAAGAGTAATGTTTGTGCCAATAATGTTTGGACAATTGAATGCTAATGTCTGGTGTCCTGAATAACTAACTTAAAGATAGTAATACGTAATGTATTAACCATTGTTACCCTCCTATTATGTTGGTTTGAAAATTTGTTCTTCTTTTGATTTGTTTTGTTTTTTTTCTTCTCTTTAAAAAAAAAAAAAAATTTATATCTATATTCCCTGAATTTTTGTATGTGAGACTTTCATTTTTTTTTCTTTTTTTTCCAGTGCCGCGGATCTAATCCAGGGCCTTTTCAGTGAGCTACATCCCCACCCCTTTTTTAAAATTTTGAGACTGGCTTTCGTTAAATTGCCCAAACTGACCTTGAACTTTCGATCCTCCTGCCTCAGCCCCTGAGTACTAGGACTACAGGCACTTGCCATCACACCTGGCTGGTCACTACCCTTGCATGTGGGACCAAGCAGCTGAAGAGGCCTCTTACCTGGGGAGGCCTGGAGATCCGCCGCTGAGTGCTGCCTCAGTACCTCGAAAGCATCCTCAAACGCTTGACCCAGCTTGTCTTGTTCAACACAAGTCTGTTGGAACAATGCCAGAATTCAGAGTTACAAAATTACCAGTGAAATTTAATTTTCCTGAGAGAAAGTAGTGTTTTGGCTGGGCATGGTGGCATATGCCTGTAATCCTAGCCCGCAGGAGGCTGAGGCAGGAGGATCGCCACATGTTCCAGGCCAGCCTGTGCTGCATAGCAAGATCCTGTCCCCAAAATACTAAAAATTTGAGACAGGAATTATACACCAAGGAAAGCCAATTTAGAAAAAGAGGTCAACAAAATAAAATTAAAAGAAAGAAAAAGAAAAAAGATCCAGGAAATCTTTAATGGAACAGAATTTGTCATCATTTAAACAAATGAAATGATCTTAATTTCAAAAATCTGTCCCAGAGACTTAACACTGAACTACTGTACTTTGCAAACCATTTCAGATGTTTAATCATTTGATCCAAACATTCTGTTTGTAAAATAGAAGGGGTGCAAAGATTTTAAAGTATCAACTTACCATGCTTCATGAATAAACTGAAGACCCTGAAAAAGTTAAACATTTAAAAGACAAAGTTAATAAACTGGCTTATAAATAAATGTCAGTAGAGTTAAGGACATGCTTCCACCCAGGCTGCTAGCTGATCAAAATGATGTTAAGACTAGTTTTACAAATGCAATGCATATTGTTGTCTGTGTACGATAATTTGAAAATCTTTCATTGGTCAAGAATATGTTGGGCCAGTGAGATAGCTCAGTGGCATAAGCGCCTGCCTGGCAAGCGGGAGGTCCTGAGTTCGACCCCCAGTACCCATACACACACAAAAAAGAATATGTTAATTATTATGATCTGGTTCTCATAGGTCATCTAAAAATTGTTAAGATAATTAAATAAGGACCCCTTACGCTTAAGGAAATTCCTGGACAGGACTCCCCTTTGTGAATAAAGGAGAAGCTGCCTGGAAGCATTTTTGTTCCAATCTTTGTTCACTAATGGGACCCCAGTAATTTCCATAGCCTTATGGGAGACACACCCCAATAAACATTGCTAAACATTAAAAAAAAAAAAAAAAAAAAAGACAAAGTTAAATACAGCTCCAGTGTGATTCTGAATGAAAAGATGGTGTTTAAAGATGCTGGGACATTTATATAACATCATAGAAACCAAGAACACTGTTTGAATTCTCTTTGAGTGGTAAAAATTTTCGTCCTGCAGAATTTCCTACCAACCATTCTCTTTGCTTGTCTACCCTCACAGCCTTTTAGCTGGTGTCCGGTCCAGATGGAACATTTTTACAGAATGTTTGTGTTGTTGCGGGCACCAATCTTGAACCCAGAGCCTCCTGCGCTACCAGGGCTCTGCCCCCGCATTAAAAGCGTTAACTGCCTGCCCTGCTTAATTGTAGGAGGGTGCAGAGCCGACTCAGTACTATGTAAAGTACTTCAAGGGTTTCAAAGTCCATTTAACTATTTGGGTATTTTAAAAATTCTGAAAATCAAAATCCAAAGCCTCTCTACCTTCTGAGAATCTGATAAAAGACATGCTCTCCTCCCATGAAATCCAGATTTACAATACAAGTAAAATTCAGCTTATGAAGCCAGTTCAGGGACTCCCTTAAGTCTTCAATTAAATCTTAGTTCTTAGGTTAAGTGCTCTGTCTAGGCTTGGTGTGGTAGGCACGCCTGTAATCCCAGCACTTTGGGAGGCTGAGGCAGGAGGATCACAAATTCAAGCTCAGCCTGGGCAATGTAGCGATTTGGCGACCCTGTCTCAAAACAAAAAAATAAACAAGGACTGGAGATGCAGCCCAGTGCAGAGGTCCTGGGTTCAACCTTCAGTACCGCAAAAACAAAACAAATTTTACATTATCTACTTCCTTATCCTTTTAGATTTTGCTTCAAATAAACAATTATCACATAGACAAATGTCTAAATTTGTCTTTAATTCTGTCTTCTACAATGACAAATCACATGATAAAAAGATCGCACAGTATGGTGGGCCCAACACTACGGATTTCATTTAACAAATCCGAAGACTATTTACACAAGCTTTTAGTTTTTATCCTGCAAAAGTCAAAAGCTGACCCTCAGGATTTAATAGTAAGCGATACAACGTGATGATGTAGTCCAAAGCCAATCTCCTCTGCATCTACACATCAGAATTCTGACCCGCTTTTTGAAATCACTAGGTCATGCCTGTTAAAAGAAAAATCTGAGAAGAAAACCATACATCCGTGTGGCCTGGGGTCTCGGGTGACCACTGTCCACCGTGGATGTGTTTTAGAAGCTACGACTCTCGGTTACACCTTGAGTCCGAAGTACTCAAGCTCTGGATGTTTTGTAAATGAAATACTTCAAGGAACCTGCTCTGTGATGAAAACACTCCATAAAACTCTCACTCCTCGTACAAGTTGCAACCTAAGAAAGAAAAGCCTCTCGCAAACACTATTGATCCCTTCGGAGGCTGAGACAGTCGGGCCAAGGAGTAGTTATTATGAGATATTTTGGAAAACACGAGCCGGATGCTTACCAGGAGAACGTGGAGCCCTTTCCCAAGTTGTCTCATTAAAACCAGGAGCTCTGGCTGTGGCTATGACCATGCAGAACGCGGGCAGTGTGTGCTAAATAGCAGCTTTTGAGGAAGTGCTGCAGAAGGGGAATTTTTTTAAAAGCTACAGCGCCTTCAGAATGTCTCCTGCCCGGAGTGGCCGGAGACACCAGGGCTGCTATTCTGAAGAGGCGACGGGGACAGTGTGCATCCTCAGGGACCAAGCGCTAGACCGGAGCCTGTGAGCCAGCCTCACCCCATGCAGATAGATCAGATCGCGCTGCGGCTTCGCGGCCCTGTCTGGCTCTGGTCCACCCTTGTGGCTTTGCCTCAGCCTTTTGTTCTTATGCATTGGTCACCTCTCCCAGTTCTGGCCCCTGCACTGTCTTCCTGTCCCCCGCAAGCCGGTCTCCATCCCTGGTACCAGGGACAGAATCCAGGGCCTCGCGCACACTAAGCAAGCATGCTGCCACTACTGACCTATGGCGTCGGCCCTTTCTTCCTTTTGAGGCAGGGTCTTCTTGAGTCGAGACTGGCCTGGAACATGCCATCCTCCTGCCTACCTCCCCAGTAGCATCCACCACCATATCCAGTTGGCCTTAATCCTTTTAAGTCACAGTCTCACGCTGCCATCTGATGACTGCCGTCCTTGGGGATCTTAAAGGCTCTTGATGACCCAGCCCTGTCATTCAAGACTTTTTCTGATGGTCGGCTTTGGCTTTACTTCTCATCACTCATGTGAGAGGTAGAGCTGGCAAGCTGGGCATGGTGGCACACACCTGTAAACCAGTCACTCAGGAGGCTGAGGCAGGAGGAGCTCCCAGAGTTCAAGGCCAGCCTGAACTCCTAACAGCTGAGAGCAGCCCAATGGTGGCTGTCCCACTTGAAGGTGCTACCTTTGCCCTGCAGCCTTGGTCCGTGACTCAGCCTGAGTTTGTTGGGGAGGACTTGGCAGCTGTGATGAAAAGTGTGGGACGCCTGCCCCTCTCCACCCCCACGTACCTGTCCATCAGAGCCCGGTGTCACACGCTGCCACCGCCGGAAGTCACCGTCTTCTTTGCAGCCGTGCCTGCTCACTGCCATTAAATAGACATGCATTTGGCCAGGGGCGAAGGCCCGAGGGGTTTTGGCAGGCGTGTGGCAGGTACCTCCCAGCCAGGCGGTGGCTCCCTTTGCCTGTAGGCACCCGAGTGCACCTTGGTCCAGGGCTTTGTTCCAGGCCAAGCACTCTTTGGAGCCAATTTGTTGTGCAAATGCAGTGGCTCAGCCCCTTTTGAAAATGCAGATTTATAATAACAAGCCGAAAGCCTCATTGCTGGTGTTCATTTGCTTTGCATCTCTACCAAATAGCACCTACATCATTTTTGAGACACCTTATTTTATTTTATTTTTTTTTCTTTTTCTTTGGTCTTTTTGAGACAGGGTCTCGCTATGTAGCCCAGGCTGGCCTTGAGCTCACAGTGATCCTCCTACCTCAGCCTCCCAAGTGTTGAGATTATAGGCGTGTGCCCCCATGCCCGGCTAACAAGGTACCTTATTTCATGTGGTTCATTTATTCAATGAATATATAGCAAATCTTTCTGAGCTTGCTACTGAGCACTGTCCTGCGTCCAGGAGCTACAGCCCTGAGCAAGTTCTAGTGAGAAGAAAACATTTAAAAAAATAAGCACAGCCGGGCGTGGTGGCGCATGCCTGTAATCCCAGCACTCGGGAGGCTGAGGCAGGAGGATCACTGTAAATTTGAGGTCACCCTGGCCTATGTAGTGACTTTAAGGCCAGCCTAGACTACAGAGTGAAACCCTGTGTCACAAAACAAAACAAAACAAAAGAAGCCCCCAACCTCAGGCTTAAAGTCGCCCGCAGACTCGCCTGCGGAGAGGGTCCTTGCACAGCCCGGTTCCCAGGTAAGAAGCTCATCGGAGGCTTCCTGTGGGCGCCCGGGACCTGCAGTCTGGGGCACTAGAGCCATGATCGGCTCCGGCAGCGCCCACAGCCCCCTTCCTTGCCCCGCTACGGTCTCACTAAGTATTGGCAGTGATTTCTTTTTTTTTTTTTTAAAGAGAAAAAACAATATAAACAATGATACAAAATTTCTAAACAATAGGAGAGTGAGAATGGTTACTACATGGGGTATTGTCACCTTCAGAGTAGTTGCTCAGATTACAAGACATAGGCGTGAAAACTTGATCAAACAATGACGGGCTTGCTATGTCCTCAAACTCACGGTGATCCTCCTCCCTCCTCAGAGGGGATTACAGGGATGCACACCTGGCTCATAGGCTCGAGTGACCCTCCTGCCTCAGCCTCCCAGAATGCTGGGACTATAGGCATGCATGTGTCACTATGCCTGTCTTCAAACAAGTGAATTTACTACACTCGCATTTTCCCGAGTGGTGTCTCCAGTTTTATTCTGCAAGGTGTTGTTTTTCCCTGCAAGATGTTAATAAGTGGACCTGAGAAGTGAGATGTGGTGGTGCACGCCTGTCATCCCAGCCCTAGGGAGGCTGAAGCTGGAGGATCGCTGAGTTCAAGGTCAGCAGACTGAGTTCCAGGCCAGCCTGGACTACACAGCAAAAGGACAACAGACAAAAAACCCCTGAGAAAGTGTGGAGTGGAAGCCAGGGCTGCTGCCTAGACCTCCAGCGAGGCAAGGCGGAGTCAGACGTGGTGGACCAAGCCCCGGGCTCCACCTTGGGAAGGGGGACTCACTCGCGGTGCCCTTAGGACTAAGGCGGGGGGAGGTTTGGGACAATTTGAAAAGATGATGCAATAGTCCTTGTAGCATTTTGGAGGTCAAAACTATTCCAGCCTGGTGTGGTGACGCATGCCTGTCATCCCAGGACTCTAGGAGGCTGAGGCAGGAGTATCACACGTTCAAGCCTAGCCCGGGTAATTAACGAGAACTTTTCTCAAAAAAACAAAAACAAAAAAAGACTCCTGTTCTCTGGGAATCTGATGAAAACTAGGGGTCCCTTCCCTAGGACAACGCCTTCTGCACACTATTTCGGACACTCCTTTCCCACAGAGCCCCCAGCAGTCCCTGTGGGAGCCGTGGCTGTGTGGCACCGTCGGGGCCTGAGGACGGCAGGACACAGGGGACATCTGTCGGGGAGGAGCAGGAGGGGCGGGGCCGCACCGCCTCGGATCCGGAAGAGGCCAGGGGAGCCCGGCTCGCACAGGGCCCGGGGCGCAGACTTTCACAGGCGCGTGTTGTCCTCAGAACAATCGAGATTCTTTTAGAAAATCCTAACAGATGTGCTGGTGCCCGAGTCATGCGGTCGCAGGCTTCACGTGGGGACCGCGTCTCTCAGAACTGTGAAGTGCGGAGTCCAGGAACGGGGGGCGGGGGGACCAAGCCGAGCCCTTTCTAATCTTTATTTCTGTGGTATTTTTCTTTACGGGGGTACTTGGGAGTGAGCCCAGCACCCTGAGCTGCATCCCCAGCGCTTTTTATTTTGAGACAGGGTCTCACTAAGTTGTCCAGACTGGCCTCAAACTTGGTGACTCTCCTGCCTCAGCCTCCCAGGTAGCTGGGATTACCAGGCACCCAGGAAGAAGTGGGTCTTAGTCCTGGCGAGACATTTGGGAATCTAGTGGGCAAATGCGGAGGTGAGCAGGCTGGGGAGGAGGTAAAAAGCTTACGGCAACGCCTCGTAGGAGGGATTTCTGGGAGTTCAGGTCATAAGAAGCTCGGAGACCGTCACCTCCCCCTTCATCATTACCTGAAACATTGTCAGAGATCATTTGGTGACATTCGTTAGACTTTGCTGTGGCCCAGCGTGGCATCTTGAATACCTGCTCCGTCTGCCCTCAAAACGCCTGTGCCTTGCAGCTGTTGTGTATCATGTCTGGTGAAGGTCAGCCAGGTCGACTTGGTTGTTTTTTTTTGTTTTTTGTTTTTGGTTTTTGAGACCAAGTGTCCCTATGCAATCCAAGCTGGCTTTGAACTCACGGCGATCTTCCTGCCCCAGCCTGCCAGGTTCTGGGATTACAGGTGTGCGCCATACCCTCGGCTCATCGCCAATATTCTTATGGGATTATTTTGCGTGTGTGTCTGCATGTTCTACCAGTTGCTGAAAGAAGAATCTCCCCAGGTGTTGTGGAGCACGGCTATGATCCCAGAACTTGGGAGGCTGAGGAAGGAGGATCGCTGCAAGTTCTAGGCCAGCCTGGATTATGTAGTGAGACCCTGTCTCAAAAAAAAAAAAAAAACTAACTAAATAAATAAACAGAGGTGCAAACACCTGTAATCCCAGCATTCTGGGAGGATGAGGCAGGAGGAGCACACATTCAAGTGCAGCCTGGGAAACTTAGTGACACCCTGTCCCAAACATTTATTTTGATCACTACATGTTTGCAGCACATCATTTCATTTATACTGAGGAGCTGGTACACGTACATAACACATCTTAATTCTTCTTACCTGTCCCTTCCCCTCCCCCCTCCATTTTTTGGTTCCCTTTCCATTTGTAAAAGGTCTATCTCCATTTCCTGTGATCTGTCTTTTATTTTGCCATTTAATTTATTTGTATGTTGGGTTTCTCATATAAGAGAAACTATGCAGTATTTAAGCTTGTGCATGTGATTTATTTCACTTAGCATTATGGTCTCAAGGTGCATCCATTTTCTTACAAATGACTCCTGTTTATCCTTCTTTACGGCAGAGTAGTACTGCACTGTGTGTAAATACCACATTTTCTTTATCCTTTCATCTGTTGATGGACACATAGGCCATTTCCAAGATTTAGCTATTATGAGCTGTGCTGCTATAAACATGAGTATGCGTGATCACTGTAACATGATGTCTTTCCCTTTTTTCAGGAAGATTCCTAGAAGGGGAATAGCTGAGTCAAATGGAATTTCTCGTTTTAGTGTTTTGAGGAATGCCCACACTGATCTCCATAGTGGATGCATTAGCTTACACCCCCACCCACAGTGCAGAAGGATTTCTTTTGCCCCATGACCTCACCAGCATTTGATTTCATTTTGTTTGTTCATTTGTTTTTCCGAGACAGGGTCTCAGTATGTAGTTCAGGCTGGCCTTGAACTCCCTTTGTAACCCAGGATGGCCTCAAACTCACTGTGTTCCTCCTGCCTCAGCCTCATTCTTTGAATTCTTTTTTTTGCTTGTTGGTTTGTTTGAGACAGAGTCTCACTAGGTAGTCCAGGCTGGCCTTGAACTCACAGTGATCCTCCTGCCTCAGCCTCTCAAATGCTGGGATTAGAGGCGGGTACCATCACGCCTGGCGTCCACCACACCCCTATTGTGCTCTCTATTCTGTTCCATTGATCCACATGTCTGTTTTTGCATCAGCACCATGCCTGTTTTTACCACCGTACATTTGTATGACAGATGTGGTGGCACACGCCTGTAGTCCCAGCACTTGGGAGGCTGAGGCAGGAGGATCACTATGAGTTCGAGGCCAACCTGGGCTACATAGTGAGTTCAAGTCCAGCCTGAACTACATAGTAAAACCTTGTCTCAAAAAATTAATAAATAAACTGTATTAGAAATGTTTGCTGGTCTTGTAGGACTCTTGCAGAACAAGTTACTCTCAATCCAAGGTTTTACTGTATTGTAGCTTTTATCGCAAAGATCTTTCACTTCCTTGGTTAGGGTAATTCCTACGTACTTAATTTTTTTTTTTTTTGATGCTATTGTGAATGGTTTTGCTTTTCTAATTTCTTTCTTAGTGGTTTGATTATTTATTATTATTATTAGTAGTAGTAGTTTGGTTTTTCTTGAGACAGAGTCTCACTGCCAGGCTGGTGTTGACCTCACTATGTAGCCCGAGCCAGCCTCAAACTCACAACCATCCTCCTGCCTCAGCCTCCCTAGTGCTGGGATTGCAGGTGTGCACTGCCACACACAGTGGTGGGTTCATTATTGGTGTACAGGAAAGCTGTGGGTATTTCCGGGTTGATTTTCTATCCTGCTACCTTGTGGAATTCGGTTATTAGTTCTAGGAGTCTTTTGGTGGATCTTTCTATGTAGAGGATCCTGTCACCTGTGGAGAACGACACTTTGACTTGCGCTTTCTGTCTGTTACCCTTTTATTTCTTTCTCTTGCCAGATTGCTCTGGCGATTGTTCTGAGGCTTCTGATGAACAGGAGGTGGTGATAGCAGACATCCTTGTGCTCATCTGGATTTTAAGGGAAAGCTTTCAAGTTTTTCCCATTTAATAGATGTTGGCAGTAACTTTGTCATAAGCAGCTTTATCAGATTGAGGTAAGGTCCTCTTCCTTCTTCTTTTTTTTTTTTTTTTTTTTTTTTTTTTTTTTTTTTGTTTTTTTTGAGACAGTCTTGCTCTGTAGTTCAAGCTGACCTTGAAATCACTATGTAACCAGGCTGGCCTCAAACTCATGGCAATCCTCCTGCCTCAGCCTCCCAAATTCTGGGATTATAGGTGTGTGCCACCACACCTGGTAGGTAAGGTCCTTCTATATCTATTTTTCTCCAGGGTTTTTATCATGAATCGTATTGGACTTTGTCAAAGTCTTTTATGCTTTGTTTTGTTGTTCTTTGTGACAAAGCCTCACTATATAGATCAGGCTGGCCTTGAACTCAAGGTGATCCTCCTGCCTCAGTCTCCTGAGTGCTGGAATTATGAGCATGTGCCACCACATCAACTCTTATTTCTGTAAATTGGTTTTTTATGCCGTTTATGCTACCTTATGATATTTTACTAATTCCAGCTAATCTTAGATTGGCTTCTTTGTATCATCTGGCAGCTGTTAGATCCATTTTCCATGATCTGTTTTGGTTTTTAAGGTACCTCTCTATCTGTCATCCCAGCACTAGGGAGGCTGAGGCAGGGTGATTGCCATGGGTTCAAGTTCATCCTGGGCTACATAGTGAGCTCAAAACTCTGTCTCAAAAACCAAAAAGCTGGGCCAGTGAGATGGCTCAGTGGCGTAAGCGCCTGCCTGGCAAGCGTGAGGGCCCGAGTTCGACTCCTGGAACCCACATATGAAAAAAGGGCTGGTGATATCGCTCAGCGGCACAGGCGCCTGCTGGCACATGAGGTCCTGAGGTCGACCCCCTGTACCCACACACACACAAAAAAAAGCAAACAAACAAACCCCCCAAAAAACTCCACACAAAACAAAACAAAACAAAACAAAACAAGGTATCTCTCAGTATATGGTCACCTGCCTTATCTCCCAGTTCTGACACTGTCCTCATATTGATCACTTCTGCAGCCCATACTTTCTTTTTTTCTAGATTTTTTGAGACAGGGTATTGCTTTGTAGTCCAGGCTGGCCTCAAACTTGTGGTGATCCTCCTGCCTCAGCCCCCTGAGTATTGGGGTTACAGATGTGCATCACTGCGCCTGGTGTGTATCATTGGCCTTTAAAAAAATCTAGTTGGAAATAAAGAAAAAATCTTGCCAGGTGTGGTGGTGCACATCTGTAATCCCAGCACTCAGGAGGCTGAGGCAGGAGGATCACCATGAGTTTGAGGCCAGCCTGGGCTACTTAGTGAGTTCAAGGCCAGCCTGAACTACACAACAAGACCCTGTTTCAAAAGAAAAAGAAAAAAAATCTTGTCATGTATCATGTGATCAAAACATCATGAGAATCTAATGCTCAGAGTAGATTAGCTGAGCTCACTTTGAACTATTACTTGGTTGCCATTATGTTGTATATCAAATAACAAAGGTTCAAGGCGGGCGTGGTGGCGCACGCCTATAATCCCAGCACCCAGGAGGCTGAGGCAGGAGGATCGCCTTGAGTTTGAGGCCAGCCTGGGCTACATAGCAAGTTCAAGGTCAGCCTGAACTACATAGTGAGACCCTGTCTTAAAAAAGTAATAATAAATAAAAATTAAAAAATAACAAAACTTCGATAAGGCCAGCCTATGGACATCTCTGGAGAAGTTGGCTGTTTCCGCAGAAGTGCTGCGCTACCTCCCACCTATGTGAAGCGGGGATAACCAGGATCTGCCATGTGGATAATCAATCTTTTTTCCAGTCTTGGTGACTGAATCCAGGACCTTGCACATGCTAGGCAAGCATTGTACATTTTTTTTTTTTGGTACCGGGAATCGAACTCAGGACCTCACACTTGCCAGGCAGGCGCTTATGCTGCTGAACCATATCCCAGGCCCCAAGCACTGTACATTTTTAAAAGTTGCCCAGCCTGGCTTGAATTTGTGATCCTCCTTCAGCCTCCTGAGTGTAGTAAATTCCCAACTTAGAGACAAGTTTTATTTTGGAAGAATGTACATAAGTCTGACAAAGTAAGTCTCATACACCTGTGAGAAAAATATACAGTGTATATTGCTTTTTGTGGGGTTTGTTTTTTGAGACAAGTTCTCCCTATGCAGTTCAGGATGGCCTGAACTCACTGTGTATTCCAGGCTGGTCTCAAACTCATGGATCTTCCTGCCTCAGCCTCCCAAGTGCTGGGATTACAGGCGTGCGTCACCACACTGGGATCTATTATTATTATGTTATTACATTGTTACACAACTCACCACCATGCAGAATCAGTGGGAGACCTGAGCTTGTCTTCCTGTAGCCAGGCGGTCCCAATCAGTCCCACCGGCATGAAGGGAGACAGTGATGGAAGTCTGCTGCTTAGGTCCCCTCTACTCCCCCAATCGCGTTTTGGTTGCTGTCACTGCAGAAACCCTGCTTCACAGGATGCTGGGAATGGCAGCCCTGAATACTCTGCTGGTCTTTACTCCAAAACGCATGGAGATTTGAAGTTGTCTCAAACCTACACTTAAGGCCACTGTCATTTGTGGCCTGAAGCGCTTGGTCCTCTTCTAGCACGGACAAAGCTGGTTCATTTGGTTTGTTAACAGGAGGGTCACGGGTCCGCTGCTTCTCAGTTGGGGGTCTTTGGTGGTTGGGAAGCATTGCTGAAAGTCCAAAGCTGAGATCCTGCACCAGCTGGGAGAAAGAAGGCCCCGGCTCAGTCTCTTTCAAAATCTCCACTAATATCTCTAATGTCAAAAATCCCAGTGCTCTTTCATCACCCCCATAGTTCCAGTTTGGCTTTGAATTCAGCCAGTTTATCTCCCAACTTGAACACAGTTGTTGTTCTCTGAAGTGACGGATTGAGTTCATTGTGCAGGTTGAATATGGCACACAATTAAGCAAGTTTTTCGACCCATTCTGCGCCCCCGAAATGTGCTGCTGCTGGTGACCATTTTTCTAAAAAAAAAAAAAAAAATTCTCTGGAGCATCTCATACCTAAAAACCTCTGGCCGGTAATCTGCCTTTACAAAGCCATTTCACTTCCGCATGTGAGAGAAGTCGTGCATGCTCCGTGTCAATCTGCTCACAGAGCTGTGTGAACAGACGTGAGTTAAGGGCGCGCACTCCAATGTGCTTGATAATTTAATCACATCCTGCAAAAGCATTTTCTGGCTAGCCAGTATTTCTCTGTGTGAGACAGAGAGTACAGACTCACATTCGAAAGTGACCTCTTTGATCCAAAGTTGAGGCCAGTGAAAACCGTAAGCCAGGAATCGTGTAGCTGTCCCGTCTGTGCGTGTGCCGACAACATGACCAGTGTTCCTGACAGGTAATCACTCAAAGGCTTGAATAGTTCTGCAGCTGTGGTGTTGGTTGCCAACATCAGGAGGATGTGCGTAACCTCTGCACATCTTCCCGAAAACATCCCACACAAAAACAAACACGACATCAGTAGGCATGTTGGCCTGAGTTGCATACCATGGTGACTGTCTTACTTTCTTGCTCCTGAGACAAAATACCTGACACCCACCAGTTTAAGGAGGAAAGGTTTGTTTCAGCTCACAGTCTGCAGAGGTTTCAGCCCATAGTTAGCTGGCTCCAAGGCAGGGTGGCACGGCAGAGGGGCATCGCAGAGGAGAAACAGTCCATCGCAGGGCAGGCAGGAAGCAGCCAGCAGCAGCAAGCCTGCCTTCCTTCTTTTCCTCTTACATTCCATCCAGGTTACAAGCCTGGTTGTTTTGTGCCACCCATTCCCAGGGTGGGCTTCCTATTACCCACACTCAGAACAATGCCAAACCAATTGGACTAATCCAGTCATCACACCCTTAATCCACATACCCTAGATCCAGCCTCCTCTGAAAACCCACACCTAGGAGTGCATGAGGCTTTGTGGGGACATCTAGATACAAGCCATATTTGTGACTCATTAATCTTTTCTAACTATTGTGCCTCAGTATCCTCTGCTATTTCATCAATTCTAGTTATGGTGCTACTCTCAGATAAAGGACTATATCTAGAATATATAAAGAACTCAAAAAAATCAGGGGCCGGTGAGATGGCTCAGCGGTGTAAGCGCCTGCCTGGCAAGCGCGAGGGCCCGAGTTCAACTCCCGGAACCCACATACGAAAAAGGGGCCGGTGATATCGCTCAGCGGCACGGGTGCCTGTTGGCACATGAGGTCCTGAGGTCGACCCCCCGGTACCCACAAAAAAAAAAAAAAAAAAATCAGACCCTCCCCCAATCCAAAAATGGGCATCTGAAATGAACACACACTTCTCAGATGAAGAAGTAGGAACAGGAAGTAAGTATATGAAAAAATGTTCAACATCACTGGTCATTTGAGAGATGCAAATTAAAACAATGCAAAGATTCCATCTCATGCCAGAAAGAATGGCTACCATCAAGAAATCAACCAATAACAGATGCTAGGGAGGCTGTGGGGAAAAGGGAACACTTCTCCACTGTTGGCGGGAATGTAGACTGGTGCAACCACTATGGAAATCAGTGTGGAGATTCCTCAAAAAACTAAAACTAGAAATTTCATTTGGCCCGGCTACTCCTCTCCTTGGCATCTTCCCAAAAGAGTTAAAAGCATCGTACTACAGTGATATATGCACACTCATGCTTATAGCAGCACATTTTATGATAGCTAAATCTTGGAAATAGCCTAGATGCCCATCAACAGACGAATGGATAGAGAAAATGTGGTATTTATATACAATGGAGTACTACTCTGCAACAAAGAAGGATGAATTAGAGTCATTTGTAGGTAAATGGATACAACTCAAGACCACAATTTTAAATGAAATAAATCAGACACACAAGTTTAAATATCGCATTGTTTTTATTGCAAGGAACCCTAAGGGCCAAAATGGAGATATCGGGAAGTAGGAAGAACATGTTCAAATGGGAAGTGGAACAAAGGAGGGGGAGGGGAAAGGGAAGGAAGGGAAAAGGATTAAAAAAACAAACAAAAGAAACAAAGCTTGTGTAAATGGGTACGGGAATAAGGGCTGAAGGCAGCAGAGGGTAATGGGAAAAAAAAGAATTAAGATGTATTATGTACAGGTACAAATTGCCTCTGATGAATGTGAGCATTATGTATGGCAAATACATACTAATAAAAAATAAAAAATAATTAAAAATAAATAAACGTAAACAGGATCTGGGGTGTCTTCCTGTAAATTCAGCTCTCTTTCTGTGGGCGTCTTAGGGTCTCCTGCTCTTTCTTCACTGTGTCTTCCCCCTTTCAGAGCAGCTCTCCAGAGCCATTTGTTTCTCACCCACCTTGGTTCAGGTTGGCTGTAGACTTCCCAGAGCTGAGACTGAGAGAAGCATGCAGTGCGGGAAAGGGTGCGGATGGAAGTGGTAAATAAAACAAGGGGTGGGCCATGTGCTGACTCATACCAGTGGCAGATTCTGGCTTCTAGTTTGTCACTTGCTGCTCACCAATGGGGTCTTGACCTGAGTCTGCAAGCATCGACCCCCGTGGTCTCTGCAGTGTGACCTCTTTGCTGTTCATCTGGATCTGCAGTTGCTCCCCAGGGCTAGCATCACAGCCTCAGCTCCTCCCACTCTGTCAGGCAGTAGAGTCTCACGAGGAGCTCACAGCCTAGACCCCTCACACGCACAGCTTGCAGCAGGGTTTGTGCTCCTCTAAGGATCTAACACCCCATTGACCTGACAGGAGGCAGAGCTTGGGCAGTGATGCAGCCATGGGGAGTTTAGCTTTGCTCACCCTCTGCTCACCTTGCTGACCAGGCAGTCGTGGTCTAGGGCTAGGAGCCCTGAGGGGTAAGATTCATCTGTACATATGTACACTGGGGTATGTGAACTCTTTTTCTTTTTGAGTCAAGATTTTACTATGTAGTCCAAGCTAGCCTCAAACTTGTGGCGATCCTCCTGCCTCAGCCTCCTGAAGGCTGGGATGACAGGCATGGCCCACCAGGCCCAGCAGTATTAGAAGTTTCTGAGGATAAGAGAAAGTCAAAGATTCCATTGTTGGCCTCTGTAGTCATGGATGCCAACGGGATGTTCACGTGACCAGCAGGATCATCGTTACTTGAGTGAGTCTCTTGAGACCTTGCTTGGAAGAAGATAAGATTGGCCCCGTGGCCAGGTCAGTGACCAGGAATCAAACCACCCTGGAGAGCCTCCTGGCCCACAGGAGGAGTCACTGAGGATGGGGATCCAGTAGCCAAGGAACCAGGAAAAGAAACCTTTGCCAGCGGGAGGAGGAGGAGGAGGAGGAGGAGTAGGCGATGGCGTCTCCAGAGCTGGGCTACTGTGGAGGTGGCTTTAGGGTAATGGAATCTCCAAGGAGATGACCTCCTGAGGACACGAGGGGCCAGATTAAGCCACGTGGGCCAGACCACGGGATCTAGAAACAACACTGGGTGAAGATCTCAAAAATATCAACACTGTACTAGGGTGCAGTGGCATACGCCTGTGATCCCAGCTCTCGGGAGGCTGAGGCAGGAGGATCATGAGTTTGAGGCCAGCCTGGGCTACAGAGTGAGACCGTCTCAAAAAAAAAAAAAAAACAGCCAAGGTAAACCCGGAAATGCTTGCTCTGTTGTTATCTGCAGTGCACCGGGCAGGCCCTGCACTGAGCACTTCCCCCATTCGCCCTTTAATCTTCTCAACAACTCTCCCCCAGGTCAGCGCCATCCTTAGCCCCAAGGCACAGTAAAGGAAACCAAGGCCCAGGGCTCTGAAGGTCAATGTGTCCGGGACCACATACAGCACGCAGTGTCCTTCAGGAGTTTGCTTTCTGCACCATTGTGGGATCCTTCCCAGAAAACATTAGAGTAACCAGAAGTAGCCAGGTCTGGTGCTGCACATTTGTAATCCCAGCACTGGGGAGGCTGAGGCAGGAGGATTGCCAGTTCAAGGCCAGCCTGGGCCCTGTCTCTAAAAAAGCTCCAAAAGGCCAGATTTGCTGATGATGGGAGATCTTGGACCTCCAGGAACACGAGAACAGCCAGCTTTGAGAAGCAGAGCAGAGGCCTCGCATCGGAGTGGGTTGAACCCAGGGCTGCTGGTCTCCCAGTTCCATTGCCCCCTTGCAGAGCTTGCTCCGGCTGTGGATGAATTTCTAGGAGCCCAGCGCACTCGGCACCTTTACTTCTTCCCAGCCAGCTGTTCACGTGGAAGTCAACCTCGACTCTGCTTAGCTAGCATTTTATATTCTTCAAAAAGCAAGCTAGCAGCCAGGCGTGGAGGCGCACACCTGTAATCCCAGTACTTAGGAGGCTGAGGCAGGAGGATCACTACATAGTGTGACTCTGTCTCCAAAAACCAAAACCAACCAAACAAATGCACAAAAAGCTAGCACTAATAGGAAAGGTACAGTGTGTCTCCTGTTGTTCTAAGCATCTTCTGAATAGTCGATTGTTTATTCTATGTCTCCCATGCTGGCCTGCAAAAGATGAGATTTGTGAGTTAGATTTTCACCCCATTTCAACACCATGGGCAGGTGCGGGGTGGCAGGGCTGAAGGGCGGATCAAGGTCCAGTCAGATAGGACCAGGAAGTCTCCTCCAGTCGGGGACTGAGGGTGACACTCGTGAACTGTACATTTCAATCAATAGAAAAAAAAAGCTTCTTGTTTCCACCATCGCATGTAAATGTCCAGAAGCCAAGCACGGTGGTGCAAACCCTGTAACCCTAGCACCCGGGAGGCTGAGGTGTGTTTGCTTTTGTTTGTGAGTCAGGGTCTCACTTTGTGGTTCAGACTGGCCTTGAACTCACTGAGTAGCTCAGGCTGGCCTGGAATTTTAGTGCTGGGACTACATGCGTGCGCCACCATGGCCGGCAAGGTGATATTTCTTATGCAACTGGTGCTGTGTTCAGAAAGTCATTACCTGTGCCTGTGTCTGCAGAAGCTTTGCATATTTACCTTTCAGCGGGTTGTTTGTATTTTAAGGTTTAGATCTTTGATCCATTTTGATTTTATTGTTGCTGGGTCGGAGACACCACCCTAGATTCAACCGTGTGGGTGTAGGTGGCCAATTTTCCCAGCACCATTGTTACAGAAGCTGTCTGCTTTTCCAGAATATGCTTTTGGCCTCTTTGTCAGAGAGCATTTGGCTGAATGTACCTGGGGTTGTGTCTGTACCCTCCATTCTGGGGCTTCTGTTTTTGTTTTTTTGAGACAGGGTCTCATTATATAGTTCAGGCTGGTCTTGAACTCACTATGTAGCCCAAGCTGGCCTGGAGATTGCAGCAATCCTCCTGCCTCAGCCGCCTGACTGCTAAGATTGCAGGTGTGTGCCACCGTGCCCGGCTATTCTGGGACATCAATATTCTGGGACAGTACCATGCTGTTTCTATCACTATAGCTTTGTAATATAACCTCAGATCAGGAATCGTGGTGTCTCCTGCTTTGCTCTTGTTCCCCAGGATTGCTATTGCTATTCTATACCTGTAGTCATTGGGTTGGATTTTGTCAAAGGCTTTTTCTGTGTCTGATGAGATGACCTTGTGGTTTTTGTCCTTGCTTCTGTTTATGTGATGTATTCCATTCATTGATTTGCCTTCGTTAAACCCTCCTTGCATCCCTGGGATCAAACCAACTTGTCATGATGCATGATTTTTTATTGATTTGTTGAGGACTTTTGCATCTATGTTCATTAAAGAAATTAGTCTTTAGTTTTCTTTATTAACTGAGTCTTTGTCTAGTTTTGAAATCAGGATAATGCCAGCTTCAGGAAAGAATTTGACAGAACTCCTTTCCTTACAGTTTCATTCAAGAGTTATAGGATACTGGCTTTAGATCTTCCCTGGAGTTCTTCCAGAATTCAGTGGTGGATTGATTGGGTCCTGGACTTTTCTTTCTTTTCCTTTCCTTTCCTTTCCTTTCCTTTCCTTTCCTTTCCTTTCCTTTCCTTTCCTTTCCTTTCCTTTCCTTTTCTTTTCTTTCTTTCTTTTTTTTTTTTTTTTTCTTTTTCTTTCCTTTTTTTTTTTTTTTTTTTTGTTTTTTTGACAGAGTTTCACTATGCAGTTCAGGCTGGACTTGAACTCACTATGTAGCCCGGGCTGGCCTCGAACTCACAGCAATCCTCCTGCCTCAGCCTCCCGAGTGCAGGGATTACAGGCATGCACCACTACGCCCAGCTGGGCTTTTCTTAGTTGGTAGGTTTTTTTTATTGTTGCCTCAATTTCATTGCACGTTCTTGGATTATTCAGGGTTGCTACTTTATCTCCTCCTCCTTTTTTTTTTTTTTTTTTTTTTTTTTTTTTAATGAGACAGGGTCTCTATTTAGCCCAGGCTGGCCTCAGACTCATTGTAATCCTCCTGCCTCAGCTTCCCAAGTCCTGAGATTACACATGTGTGCCACCATGGCTGGCCAGGGTTGCTATATCTTCTTGGTTCATTTTTGGTATTTATATGTATCTAGAAATCTATCAGTTTCTTCTGGATTTTCCAATTTATTGGACTACTTGTTTTTGAAGTAGTTACTAATAATTGTCTAGATTTGGAGGTGTCCAATTTGAATTTGCCTAATTGCCTTTTTCATTTTTTTCTTTTCTTTTTGGTTTTTTGAGGCAGGGTTTCACTATATAGTCCAGGCTAGCCTCAGACTCACAGTGATCTTCCTGCCTCAGCCTCCCGAGTGTTGGGATTACAGGCATGCGCCACCTCACCTGGCTGCCTTTTCATTTTTAATTGCATTGATATAGGTCTTTATTTTCTTCTTTTGGTAAGTTGGGCTGGAAATTTTGTTATTTTGTTTGTTCTTTTGAAGAACAAGTTCTTTGATTCTTTTATTTTTTATCTCAGTTTCATTGATTTTTTGCTCTGATCTTTATGCTTTCCTTCCTTGTATTAGCACTGGATTTGGATTTTTCTTGTTTTTCTACGACCCTTGAGTGAACCATCCAGTTCTTTATTTGGGCTTGCTCTGTTTGTCTGATGAGGACATTATGCCTAATACTTCTGTCTTAGTACTGCTTGTATTGTGTCCCATAGGTTCTGGTATGTGGTGCTGGCACTGTCATTGGATTTTATTTTTTATTTTATTTTATTTTATTTTAGTCTTTTTTTTTTTTTAATGTGGGTACCGGGAGTCAAACTCAGGACCTTGCGCTTGCCAGGCAGGCACTTACACCGCTGAGCCATCTCACTGGCCCTACTTTAGTCTTTTTGAGACTGGGTCTCACTATGCAGTTCAGGTTGGCCTTGAACTCACTATGTAGCCCAGGCTGGCCTCGAACTCACAGCGATCCTCCTGCCTCAGCCTCCCAAGTGCTGGGATTACAGGCATGCACCACCACGCCCTGCTAGTCACTGGATTTTAGAAACTGTTTAATTCCTTCCTTAATTTCTTCTACAACCCATTAATTATTCAAGAGTGTATGCTTTAATCATGTGTTTGCATAATTTCTATTTCTTTTGCCATTGGTTTCTATGGAGTGTTGGTTTGGAGGTCACAAAAAGCCCTCATTTCTCCATCAATTTTGAAAGATGGCTTGGCAAGGATATGAGTCTGTGCTGGAAGCTGTTTTCTTTCAGGGCTTAAAACGCTTTGTTACAAGCGCTCCCAGCCTTCAGTGATGAGAAGCCTGCTGCAATGCCTACGGCTTAACCTTTGTAAGTGATTTGTTGCTTTTCTCTAACAGCATTTAGGATTCTGTCCTTGTTTTAGACTTTTGGGATTTTGACTAACATGTAGCATTTAGAATTTCTTTTCTGACCTTGTTTATTTGATGCTCTTTATGGCTTGCCTGTCTATCTTAAATTCTGTCCCCACACTTGGAAAGTCTTCAGCTATGATTTCTGTAAACAGGTTCTTTGTGGCACTCGTTAGATTCTGATTTTTCCATTGATTCCAATTCACCCTTTTTCCTTCAATTCATCTTAGTTTAGTCTTCTTTGCATCATCTTGCAGTGGTTGGATCCCTTTTCCATGCTCTCTCTCTCTCTTCTTTTGAGGTGTCTCTGAGTACACGGCCGCCTGCCTCAGCTCTGTCTCCTCGTTCTGACCCTCTCTCTTCACAGGGGTCGCTTCTGTTGCCCACATCATCCATAGAATAATTTTTTATCTCCTGGATTTCTCTTTGGTACTTTTTCACGGACTCTACTTGTGAAACTGGTCATTTGTGTTTCGTATCGTTTTGTTTAGCTCAGCCAGTTTCTTTATTTTTGTCGTCCTTAAGCTCACTGATGCTCTTGTTTATTAAGTTCTCTATCTGTTCAGTATTACCGGGTATCAGCTCGATGTGCGCCTGATTTTTTTTTTTTTTTTTTTTTGAGACAGGGTCTCACTATGTAGTCCAGGTTGGCCTCGAATTTGTGGCGATCCTCTTGCCTCAACCTCCTGAGTGCTGGGATTACAGGCGTGTGTGCCACCATGCCCGGCTCTTGATTTTTTTGTTTCTTCTTTTATCACTTCATTTAATTCTGTCATTAGGTTTTTTATTTCCTCCTCATCAATGCCCCAAGGATCAGCTTTTGGGGAGCCAGGAGCTTTGGGAAGCATTTTGTTGCCTTGTTCTTCCTTCCTTCCTTCCTTCCTTCCTTCCTTCCTTTCTTTCTTTTTTTTTTTTTTTTTTTTGTGGGTACCGGGGGGTCGACCTCAGGACCTCACGCGCCAGCAGGCGCCCGTGCCGCTGAGCGATATCACCGGCCCCTTTTTCGTATGTGGGATCCGGGAGTCGAACTCGGGCCCTCGCGCTTGCAAGGCAGGCGCTTAAGCCGCTGAGCCATCTCACCGGCCCTCTTTCTTTCTTTCTTTCTTTCTTTCTTTCTTTCTTTCTTTCTTTCTTTCTTTCTTTCTTTCTTTCTTTCTTTTTGTACTGAGGATTTCACATCAATCTACATCCCTAGCCCTTTTTAATTTTTTTTTTTTTTGGTGGGGGAGGTCTGGCTAAGTTGCTAAATAGCCAGCACTGGGCTCAAACTCACGATCCTACTGCTTCAGCCTCTCAGAGCGCTGGGATTACAGGAGTGCACCAGCACCCCTGGTTTGTATGCATACTTTTTTTTTTTTTTGCATAGTCACAGTGAAATTGCATTTTCATACTAGGGAGACAATACGATGTTTACAAATGTGTATGCACACTTTTTAAACGGAAAAAGGCACCACCTTTAGCAGAAACCTTGGCAAACAGGTAAAGCAGTGTGGCTTCTTTTCGTACTGCTAGTCCAGCAGTCTCGGGCGGCTTCCTTCGATGATTCTGTGGAAAGCTGGCGCATTGCTTGGTAATCATTTCCCAGGGCGCTGTGAGCCCTGGGTAAGCAGGGCGTAGGGAACAGGAAAGGCGAGGGGCTGTGTCCAGTAGCAAAAGGGTGCTCCCAGGGGGGCATCTGAGGAGGGGGAGACCTCCTGCTGTCACTGCTGGAACCCCAAGTCATTTCTACTCTTCAGAAAACCACTGGGCGAGCCAGACATGGTGACACACGCCTGTGATCCCAGCACTCGGGAGGCTGAGGCAGGAGGATCACTGTGAGTTCGAGGCCAGCCTGGGCTACACCGTGAGACCCTGTCTCAAAAAAAAAAAAAAAAGAAAGAAAGAAAGAAAAGAAAAAGCAGAGGCTCAGTCCCGTCAGACCATCCTGGGGCCTGGGGTCCGGGTCACAGACTGCAGCCCAGGTGAGGGTCCCGGGAGACCCCAGCGCGAAGAGGGCCGCTGCGCGAACGCGGTCACCCCGGCAGCAAAGCGCGCGGGTCTGCGGTGGCGGGGGCTCCCCTGCCAGTTTCCCAACATCTGCGCACCCGGATCGGTGTCAAAGAGGAGCAGCCGGGAGAGGGCAGGGGCTCGGCTCATGTGACTTCCCCGCGGCGCTGCCAGCGCGAGTGCGGCAGGGCCAGGAGCAGGCAGGCGCACCAGTTCCCCTTTCCGCGCAGGACTTGAAACTTGCTAACGCGGTTTTCCCAGGCCCCCAGCACCGGTTTCACACCCCGCAATGCCAGCGTGGTGCTTCCTTCCTTTTTACTCAATGGGCTGTCCGATATTTTAAAGGGAGAAAAAAAAGTCAATTAAATTGCTTGGAGATTGCTTACAGGTTCTCAAAGAACAGGAGAATTTAAAACAAAAGCAACAGTAAATACGGGACCCGGGGTCTTGTTGGGGATTGAACCTAGGGTCTCCCCGCTAAGCTGCATCCCTGGCTTTTTAAAATGTTGAGACAAGGTCTTGCTAAATTGCCCAGGCTGGCCTGGAACTTGCAGCCCTCCTGCCTCAGCCTCCTGAGTAGCTGGATTACAGGTGTGCACCAACGTGCCTGGTTGTCTGTTTTTGTAGAAGGCAAGGAGTTTTTTTGTTTGTTTGTTTTTGTTTGTTTGATTTGTTTGTGTGTGTGTGGGTACTGGGGGTCGAACTCAGGACCTTGTGCACCAGCAAGTGCTCTTGCCACTGAGCGGTATCACCGGCCCTTTTTTTGTATGTTGGTTCCGGGAGTCGAACTCAGGACCTCACACTTGCCAGGCAGGCGCTTATGCCGCTGAGCTATCTCACCGGCCCTGATTTGTTTTGTTTTTTGAGACAGGATCTCGCTATGTGGTCCAGGCTGGCCTTGAACTCATTATGTAGTCCACAATGGCCTCGAACTCACATGATCCTCCTGCCTCAGCCTCCCCAGTGCTGTGATTACAGGTGTGCACCATCACCCTGGGCAAATCCTTTTTTTTTAACCGTTGGGACTTGGCTGTGTACCAACCTGCATGGACCACACAGCCACTGCCGGAGCACCGATCTGTCCCCACCTGCAGGTGCTGCACACGCAGGAGGCTGAACCTCAGGAAGGCTGGCGCTGGGCTTCAAAAAAAAAAAGCCGGGCGGGTGGCCCACACCTGTCATCCCAGCACTCCACTCGGGAGGCTGAGGCAAGAGGATCGCTGCAAGTTCAAGGCCAGCCTAAAAAAAAAAAAAAAAAAAAAAAAAAAGGCCAGCCTGAACCACATAATGAAAACCTGTCTGAAAAAACCAAAAAAGAAAAAAAAAATGTGATAATGTAAAATATTCCCGGGCTTTCAATAAAATTTGCATTCAGGTGATGGTTGGCCTTCACATGTGTTGGAGCCTTGAGCCAAGCGATGTGGATGCACTTTCGGGTGAGAAACGCATTGTGAGCTCAACACGGAGCCACACTCGCCCTGTCCCGCCCTAGCGGCCCCGTGTCCTTTTGCACTTCTGGCTTCTGCTGCAACGTCACCTTCTCCAGGACAGCCCTGGCCTGGCTCCCCAGTAGCCCCTGCTCCCTTTTAGCAACAGTTTACGCCATTACCACTTCCTCCGCCGCATTCGCTGCAATCTGCATGCATCTTGCTTACTGCCATGTTTATGGGTAGCCCAGGCTGGCCTCAAACTTGTCACCCTCCTGCCTCAGCCTCCCAATCTTGTTTTTATGCAGAGAGCAACATGTTCTTTCTGTAGGGAAAGACCCAGAGGCCAAACACAGTAACCAGCCTGTTGCCACTGCTCAGTGGATATTTACTTTTTGAGTGAATGAACATGTGTAATGCCGAAGGCCATAGAGTTGCCCAGGAAGCATAGCCTTTAATAGGAAAATAACATTTTAATTGATGCCTTTTTTTTTTTTTTTTTGAGACAAGGTCTTGCTATGTAGCCCAGGCTGGCCTGGAACTTGTGGTGATACTCCTGCCTCAGCCTCCCAAGTGCTGGGATTACAGGTGTGCGCCAGCACACCCAGCTAGGATGCTTTAACATGAGTCCCTTCCTGGACATGCAGCCCCACTTGGGTCTGAAGTGAGGTACTGAGCCTCGCTGTCCTCCGCTGTAAGTGGGAACAGTGACATCAGCTCCGGGGACCATTAACCTAAGTCCCTTTCCTCCATGCCCACTGGGAACAGCGTGTGAGGAGCGGACGCTGCAGGACAGCCCGCTTTGCATGCTGGGGCTGCCAGGGCTCGCCTGGCCGCAGGGGAGGACTGTGAGTTCACAGAGCTGCTTTGTCCTCCGGGAGAGAGACGACCGTGATGTCGCACTCAGATCTGAGGTGTAGATCACGCTGGATCAGGCCCTGGACCAACTCCTAAGACCCAAACACTCCTATAGGACACAGTGGGCAGGAGGATGCCCAGGAGTCCCATGCAGGGCGGTGACTCTATGGCCTGGGCCTCCCAGAATGCTGGCAGCAGAGGGTGCACCTGGGCATCTTCCCATTCCTCAGGGTCACACCTACATGGGCTTCGTGGTGGGGTAGGAGTTTTCCCAGTTATGGAGAAGACTGGAGGTGGTGATGGAGAAATGCTATTTTTACCACTAATGAATTTCCACTTCATCATTTTTTTTTCCAGCTAGGGAAAAGAATGGGATCTGCATGTATTGATATGGATTATTTGCCAAGATATATTATTGTGAAATGTATGTAACTGTTATGGCATGGTGGCCCATGCCTGTAATTCCAACACTCTGAGAAGCTGAGACAGGAGGATCTCTAGTTCAAGCACAGTGTGGGCAATTTAACCAGACCTTGCCTCAAAAGAAAAAGAATAAGGACTGGGGTGTCACTCAGTGGTAGTGCAGCCCTGGGTTCCATCCTCTGTACTAGCGGTTGGGGTAGAGCTAAGTGTATATGGTTATTAGGAATGTTACAAAATGTTACAAAAGAAACATTTCTGAGTCCACATGGAATCCATTTGGAAGGCCTGAGACCATGAACAGTGATTCGGTCTGAGACGGTGACTGTCCGTTCTTTTCTGCCAAAAATGATAAATTAATATTTGAGTTAAAGTTTGTTCTAGAAAACAAATACTGCAAGTTGGTATTTTTAAAAAAAGTATTCAAGAGAAATGCAAAGTAGGGTGGTATGACCTACGCTGCTTCAAGCATTTTCCCACACCAGCGAGTTGGGCAACATTCAGAGAACTTCCTTATTTCAACTTTATTTTTATTCTATTCTAATTTATGTATTTGAAACAGGGTCTCACTATGCAGTTCAGGGTGGCCTTGAACTCCCAGTGATCCTCCTGCCTCAGCCTCCCGAGTGCTGGGATGATGGGTATGCACAACCATGCCCAGCGTTGTTTGCTTTTAAACAAAGCTCTGAAGCCTTTGTTTTCTGGGCTGTGGGCAACACAAGCTGGTTGTTTGTTCCCAATTGTCACCTAATTTCTTTTTCCTGTTAGTGCAACAGGAAGAGCAAAAGTGCCAATAACCAAGTTGTGTTTTTAAAAATTCCATTTCAAAGTCCTATGAGCATAGATTTTGCCACACAAGTGCCCTTGCTTGAAGGCATCAGCTGATATCAGAAGTGCTGTGTGACAACGTCCCCACTATCTAAAGGTGACAGCTAACGCATGGCAGGGTGGTTTGAGGTCCTCTGCCAGGGCCGTGTAACCGACCATCTAAGCTTTGTGGACCTCCGCAGGCACCATGATGCTCTGTCCCCGAGAGGTGGTCAGCCTCTGCTGCTCCTGGGCCTTTGCTCAAATTTGAGGTGATCCTCCTGCCTCAGCCTCCCAAGTGCTGGGATGATAGGTGTGCACCCCTTCACCCAGCTCACAGCTGTGATTTTTTAAATGAATGGTGCTATTTAGACATTCTTGTACACACCTTTCGGTGCCCATGTGCAGATATTTATGTTAGAGTTCACCCAGGCACATGGCACTGCCAGCATCTCACTCTGTACTCCCAGCACTCGGAAGGCTGAGGCAGGAGGGTGAAAAGTTCAAAGCCAGCCTTCTGAGCTACACCAGGAGACCCTGTCTGAAAACAACCACCACCACCACCAAATAGGAAAAGAATCTTTGAAAAGCTGCAAAATTTTTAAGAGAGATATTGGCAAAAGCACACGCATATCTTTAAATTTAGAAATATTTTATTGGACCATAAGATTTGAAGAGGTTTCATCAGTCCCTCAGTTTGTGGTAAATCCAGCAACTGAGCGAGCGTTCCAACTACTTTGCAGCAACAGCGGCCCCTGGTGGCTACCCTTCGAATAGGACAACTTCCTCGATAGATCGGTGTCTTTTATCAAATAAGGAAAAGGGGTTCAGTTAGGACTATTTTAGGAAACAGTTTAACAAATTGCACAGTACAGGTGTAAGAATTAACTAATATTTATGACATTGGCCTCAAGAGCTTATTTTATAATTTAACAAATATTTGCTTAGCGCCTACGCACAAGGATAAAGTTGCCAGCAAAATGGACAAGAAAATGCTTGCACCCATAGATCTCACATCTTAGCGAACGCAAGACAATTTAAAAAGCTTAATAAGGGGCCGGTGAGATGGCTCAGCGGCTTAAGCGCCTGCCCGGCAAGCGCGAGGGCCCGAGTTCGACTCCCGGAACCCACATACGAAAAGGGGGCCGGTGATATCGCTCAGCGGCACGGGCGCCTGCTGGCGCGCGAGGTCCTGAGGTCGACCCCCCGGTACCCACAAAAAAAAATAAAATAAAATAAAAAGCTTAATAAGCAAACTAGAATGTTTGGCAAGAAGCTGTATTAACAATCAGCATAAGAGGGGTGGGGGGTATGCTACAATTTTAAATAGGATGGGATCTGACCAAAGACTTGAAAGAAAAAATGTCACCAGGTTTGGTTACGTGGCGCCTGTATTCCCAGCACTCAGGAGGCTGAGGCAGGAGGATCCCTGCGAGTCTGAGGCCAGCCTGGGCCACATAGCAAGTCTGTCTTCCAGCTGTGTCTTCACATGGCCAGATTTCCCTTCCCTTCTTCCACTGCCACGAGTTGCATCCTGGGGACCCCACCTTTGTGGCTTCATCCAACCCTCACTATCTCCCCAGGCCCCACTTGGAAAACCACCGTGTGGGGGTGAAGATGTCCATATACGCACCCAGGGAGCGGGAGGTGCAGGGGGCACACTGCAGCCCTAAGATGCACGCGTCCCCAGGCTCTGTCCCTCTCTGCCACAGAGCGGCTCTACCTCTGCTGCTTGAACTGACCCCCGCAGGCCCCCGCGAGGCCCGGTGGAGGCACGCAGCTGGCGCAGGATGATCCTCAGCCCTCGCAGGAGCAGCTCCCATGAGGACAGTGTTCTGGGGACCGGGTGCTGCCTGGGATTCCCACAGGGACCTACAGGCCGGGGCCTTCCAGCATGAAGCCCCAGGGCAGGGCACAGTGACCTGGATGGCAGGACCTGTCCGATCACGTGGTGTCCTGAGTGTGACTCTGGCCACCCGGCCACCCACTGGACCCCAGGACATCTGTCCAGCTCGCTGCCCGGCCCCTGGGTGGGACTGTCCCCTGCCACTGCCCACACGGAGCCCAGGGCTCCTTGGGAAGATGGCGTGCATGATGCAGCCTGGGAACTCGGCGTGGAGTGACAGCTCTGCTCTCTGGGACTATGCCACCCTGCAGCCCTGCCTCCCACACGGACTGGGTTGCAGGCCTCCCTTGTGCTATTTGGGGACTTGGGGGCATAGTGACGACAGGCCAGCAGCCCCTACCGGACCAGTGACAGTGGCGACCACGTGGGTCAGTGTCACACCCGGAGCCTCGTCCCTTCTGAAGTGCGTCCAGTCACACGTCCCTAGCTGGACCCAGCGCTGCAGTCCCACCCAATGCTGCAGCCTCGTTCATCACTCGTCAGGGTGGAGCTGCAGGACGGCCATCAGCAGCCACCCCCAAGGTCACCCTTGGAGGCTGCGGGCCGTGGGGTCGGAGGGTCATTCACTGCACCGTGGCAGAGCTGTGGGCGTGGTGCTGGCTGTGGGTAGGGCCAGGGCTGGGCAGGGAGTGGGTGGGAAATCTTAACTCTGCTCGCTAAAATCCACTTAGTCTGGCTGGTGTCATTTTCCTACGGCAATTAGAAAACGTGGCTGGCGCTGCCTTTCTGCTTGCAGCGCTGCCTGAGGCCTGAGTCCGACCTCAGTGTAGCCCTGCAGGGTGAGTGTAGGTGGTGGGAGTGGGGTTCGTGAGGGTGGGGAGGGGAATGGTGGGCTACCGCCTCAGGTCAGTTCTGTCTTTAGATCAAAAGTTCCTGTGAGTGAATGGAGCTTTGGTTTTTGTTTTGGTATGCATCCCAAGAACTAGACCAGACCTTTACAGAAAAAGCAAAGGATTAAATGGGTATATTTTAAAAAATAAGTGTTCGAACTGCCTATGGGGGCATGGTGGTACTCGCCTGTAATCCCAGCACCCAGGAGGCTGAGGCAGGAGGATCTCTGTGAGTTTGAGGCCAGCCTGGGCTACACAGTGAGTTCAAGGCCAGCTTCAACTACATAGCAAGACCCTGTCTCAAAAAACCAAAACCAAAACCAAAACCAACCAAAAAAAGAGGGAGGGCACAGAAAGACTAATACTTTATAGTAGTAATCCAAGAAAGTGGAACTCGGAAGGATCTGAGAGTCAGACCAGCAATTCCCGAGGGCTACAGGATGTAGGGATGAAGAACTGTGAGTAAAAGGCCACAATTTCATTCAGAGGTGAATTAATTCTGGACTCTGTGGCACAGTATGGAGATTTTATTTAATAATACTGCACTGTGTACTTGGAAATTGCTGAGATCTTTAACGTTCCCATCAAACATGAAAACAACTGTACACCACAGGGTTTCTCTTATATGAGAAGCCCAGAGCAAAAACAAGAGACTAACAAACTAAAATTAAAAAAAAGAAAGTGACTGTCAGGTGATGTTAGGTTGTAACAATCATTCCACAATGTATACATATATTGAAACACGGCACTGTACACCCCAAATATTTAAATTTTTGTCAATTATATCTCAATAAGGCTGGAAAAAATTCTTAGGCAGTTCATAAACTGTTCAAAAGATGAAAATTTCTAAGCAAGGCCTGGTGATGCACGCCTGTAATCCCAGCACTCGGGAGGCTGAGGCAGGAGGATTGCCTCAAGTTTGAGGCCTGCCTGGACTACAGAGCGAGACCCTGTCTCAAAAAAACAAAAAATAAATAAATAAAATTATTCCCAGATTATAGCAGGTAACACATTAACGAATGGGGTTAATGCTAGCAAACGGTGCGCACTTACTGCAAGAAGAGCCGTCAGCTCATACTGAGAAAACAGAGCCGGATTCTGAGACCCTTTTAAGCTAGATGTAAGCAGCCCTGTGTTTGTGTGTTCCCCTTGATGATATCATCTTTGTTTTAATAATGATGCCTGTCACAAAGGTTAGATTCTCATTGACTGTATCCTGCTTAAGCAAGGGTGTGGGTAATATGTACATTCATTTTTTTTTTTTTTTTTGGTGCCGGAAATCGAACTCAGGACCTTGCGCTTGCCAGGCAGGTGCCCATGCCGCTGAGCTATATCCCCGGCCCTGTACATTCATTTCTATTCAAAATGATTATGAAATACAGAATATGGTACTTAAGAGAAACACTAGTGATCTAAGAAACTCATTACTAGATAACACTTCACTCACAAAATTAGATAATGGAACATTAGCTGGGCGTGGTGGTGCACGCCTGTAATCCTAGCACTCGGGAGGCTGAGGCAGGAGGACTGCTATGTGTTTGGGGCCAGCATGGACTACATAGCGAAACCCTACTAAAAAAAACAAACAACAAAAACCCAAAAAACTAAAAAAACGAGAGCGTGGGGACTCGCTTCCCCCATCTCCCCTACTCCCAAGCACATTTCGCTGTCAAGATCGGTACAGCTTTCCAAGGATGCCCCTCGAGGGACCAAAGCCCGGATCCGGAAGGCCTGTCCACACCGCTGGCCGGGCAACGCTTCAGGTGCCCCGAGGCAGCGGGAAGAGCGCACGGCCCGACCGCTACTTCTTAAGCCATCGAGTCGGGAGAACACTCTGGCACGCCAGCCCGGGCATAAGGCGGCTGCGCATGCGCCGGCGGAGGAGTCCCTGGGTTATGACGTAGCCCCGTTTCCTCCGGCCGGAGGGGCCAGGGCCCGGACACCGCGCGGCGACTGCATCCGGGACCAGCATGCCTGAGACGCCGCAGCCTGTGCCTGCGTCCTGCGCGCCGCTTCCTCGACGGCCTACTCGCATTCCGAGTTTGCCGATTCGTCACACTGCGTTGTCAGAATTAAAAATAAAAATAAAACTTTCTCTAATTCAAATGTTTTTCCTGAACAGAAAAGCAGAATCAGGAGAGAGGAGAGTCCTCGAATTTTTTTATATTTGACGTCCTCAGCATCGATTCCCCCACGAGCCGGGGCTTGGTGTCGAAAGCGCCGACGCGGACGCTCAGGCCGCCGAGTTCGCGCGCAGTCGCGTTGGCCGCGCTCCACCACCCCCCGCCCCCGTCGGAGTCCGACGTGGAAGTTGCTGGCGGCCCGACTTGGCTGGCTGGGAGCGCTGGGGCCGCGGCCGGAGCCAGAGCGAGCGGAGGTGGCGGCGCCGAGGTCGAGTAGGAGTCGCTGCCGAGTGCAGGCGAGGGCGGACCGGCGCTCATCATGGGTGAGGAGTCTTGGGGCCGGCGCCGGGGACCGGAGTTCGCCTCGGCTCCTCCCCTGCGGGCTGGGCCGGGCCCGTCCCCGGGGCCGTGGCCGCAGCCGTCCTCGCAGGCTCGCCGGCTCGGTTCTCCCCCGGCGCCGCGACGGCGGGGGGATGGAAACCCGAGCGGAGGTGTCCCCCGTCGCGTTGCCCCCTCGGCCTGCGTCCGCGCGTCGGCTGGAGCTTTTCCTGTGGCGTCTGCCGCGTCTGCTCTGTGGAGGAGTAAGGCGCCCGCGGAAGGGGGAAGGCGAGTGCTGGGCGGTGAACGCAGCCTGCGTCGCAGTTCTTGGGCTGCTGCCGAGGGGGCCGCGCTGTCACTGCGAGCATCGCGAGCGACCAAGCCGCAGGTTCTTGAGCCTGGTCGCCATCCGCCGGCAGGAGGCGCGGACCCTTCGGCTTGGTGGGCTCCCTCCGCAGTTTTGGGGGGAACAGAACTTCCTGCCCCCATCAAAGGTGCTGAACGGGCGTGTCACCTTCGGTCTTGTTCTTCCGCCTCTCCCACCTGTAGTTGGCACAAAGGACTTTGCTAAGCCACGCCCGTGCTGCTTCCCTCTCCCAGAGTGTTTATCAGCCCCTGGTGTGTTTATTTTTCGGGTCACTCAGCTCTAGATTGTGCCAGGTCTTTTCAACTGATAACAAGTGTTATCTTTTCACTGGTAACAGCCGTGCCGAGGCCAGGCGTGGTGGTGCACACCTGTAATCCCAGCACTCAAGGCTGAGGCAGGATGATTGCCCTAAGTTTGAGGCCAGCCTGGGCTACATAGCGAGTTCAAACCCAGGCTGAACTACGTAGAGAGACCCTGTCTCAAAACAAACCCCCAAAACAAAGTGTGGTGACATTTCTGTTGTCAGTCTTTTTTTTTTTTTCTTTTTGTATTCTTTTTTTTTTTTTTTTTTGTATTCTTAATGTAATTTTTTTTTTTAAATTTTCTCTAGTGAATTTTGGTCGGAAAGGGACTGTGCCGCAAGTACCTTAATATTACCCAGAACACTTGCACTCTGAAAGTTTTCCGGAAATATTTCCTGGTGCATTTGGATGTAGCTTTTTGTGTTTGATTGATTGTTTTTTGAGGCAGCGTTTTGCTATGTAGTTCAGGCTGGTCTTGAACTGTGTAGCCCAGAGAACTCTCAGCGATCCTTCTGCCTCAGCTTCACCAGTGCTGGGATCACAGGTGTGCACCACCATGCCCTATTGGATGTAGCTTTATTTTATAAAATGAGCTTTCTTTCAAAAGTAGTTCTGGTTACTTTTGGCCTGTGAGTGCAATTTTTTGAGCGAGTTTTGTTGCTTAGTGAACTCTGAGTGATCGCAGGTGGTTACAGTGGTGATGCTGCTCTTCAGCTGCGAGGACCTTGTGGTCTTGGTTCTAGGAGGTTGTGACAGTTCTGTGGGTCACAAAATGCCCGGTGAGGCCACTGGCTGTCTTTAACTAATATCTTCTGCCTGCCTGGCACCCTGTTTAGGACCTGCTGACATCACTAATTATTTATTTGTCGTTGTTGAGAAATATATTTTATTGGAAGTGAAAATAACTACCTATGCGTCTAGGAAGAATGTTTTTAATTGGTATATATCTTTCAAAGGGCAAGATTAAATGTTCTATGGACCTAGGTCACAAAATGATACTGACTGCATTTTTGGTTTTACTGTCTTTTAGGTGGCTTTTTCTCAAGTATTTTTTCCAGCCTCTTTGGAACCCGGGAAATGAGGATTTTAATTTTGGGATTGGATGGTGCAGGAAAAACCACAATTTTGTACAGATTACAGGTCGGAGAAGTTGTTACTACTATTCCTAGTAAGTGTTGGTGTGATAAATTAATTGTAGGCACTTTCTGGTTTCTGTTGTAACACGGTTTTCTGAATAATTATAATAAGTTAATATTGTAAACTTATGGTATTAACATCATATTGAGGGCGCTTTTTCCATAAACGAGAGGCCGTTTGATGTAATTAAGGCCCTCTGTCCTGCTGCAGAGCTGGCTAAAGGTGGTTGACGCCACCGGATCCTTCTGAGAGCCAGTATCCTTACTGCTGAGATGAAGATAATTCTGTGGGCTTAGAGAAGGTGAAATAAATGAAGCTTACAAAAGCACTTTGCAAAACTGTGGAAAGAATTATATACATGTTAAGTAATACTATTGCATATAAAGTGCCTTTTGTGTGTATTTGCCACTATTTGAATTAAGACTAGTTTCTTTTCAGTAATTTATTGATTTCTTTTAAAGATCTATGCTGTAGACTGAATGTTAAAGTAAACCGGTACTTAAAATTAATGATACCTCAACTTCGAATCGATTGTTGCTCTCTGGGACAACACTCTTAGGCCTGTTTGGTGACATAAGGATGCCATCGATACTGCTTTTTCACTTGTTGTCGAATTTACTTGGGAGACCGAACGCATTGAAACTGCATCGAAGATTCCCGCAGCTTGCTCAGGATGGTTTGCAGTTCCCGTTTGAGCGTTCCGATTGCGTGAGGGGACTGCTTAAGCCTGTGGCATCTGTTCGTGAGCCGCCTTGCGTCCTGCTTCTCAGTCTCCTGCCTTCTGGGCTGGCCCTGTGGTGCCCAGTGCACATGGCAGGGCTGCTCTGGCGGCCCCGGCCTGGCGTGTGGCGCTGTGTGGCGGGCAGGCGGGCGGGCAGCAGTGCCCTTCGCAGGGAGCCGGCCCACACTTGCTTGCCAGCTTTTCCCAGGGTTGCCACATCACAGTGGGAGGACACAGATGTACGAGATGAATACCCATAAGCATCATTTACTAGTAGAGTTGATGAAAAGCCAAAATCATCACCCAGTGATAACTCTACGTCATTTTTACTGGGATTCTTTTAAGCTTGTAAAATGTAAGTGGTCTTTGCAGATGCCGAGTTTCCGTGGCATCCTTTCCGCCCCAGGCCCCTCTCGGGGACAGCAGTGTCTCCTGCGGCTGCCTGGTGCCCTGGCTCCGCCTAAGGAGGCGGGATGGCCGGAATGCCCCGCTCGGCCCGGTGCTGGCCTGGGTTTGCGCCGTGTGAGCTCTGGGTGCTGCAGAGGGGGCCCCGAGACCGGCCTGAGAGTGCGCAGCCTTGCAGCGTGTGTGCTGGGTCCGTGCTGCAGGTCCGAACCCAGTCCTTGGTTTTGGTCCTTGTTTATTTGGTGGCCACCAGTGTTCCAGTTTCTGCAATATATCTAAAACCATGCTTTGTAAATATGACTCGTGAACACGTAGGTGGGCCGCCCCCGAGGGCAGTGACACAGCACCGTGGGGCTGAGCCGGCCTCACCGGTGGATGGCGCCCCGATTGCCCAGGCTCAGGCAGGTTGGACCCTTGGAAGGTGCGTGCGTAATTCCACACATACGAGTGACTCAATTTGTCTTTCAGCCATCGGATTTAATGTGGAGACAGTGACATACAAAAACCTTAAATTCCAAGTGTGGGATTTGGGAGGACAGACAAGTATCAGGTACGATACAAACATCAGATTATTTTATGTTTTGTGGTATTTAAACATTGATATTTCTTTATATATATATATATGTATATATATATATATACATATTCTTTTTTCTTCATATATATATATATATATATATATCTGCCCTCGCGCTTGCCAGGCAGGCACTTACGCCGCTGAGCCATCTCACCGGCCCTATATTTTTATTTTTGAGACAGGGTCTCACTGTGCAGTTCAGGTTGGCCTTGGGCTCAGTGTAGCCCAGGCTGGCCTTAAACTCCACAGCAATCCTCTTGCCTCAGCCTCCCGAGTGTTGGTATTGACTTGTTTCTTAAATAGCAATAAACCAAAATACATTTTCCCTTGTGTATTAGATGGGAGTTACTAGTTTAAAATGAGATAAAATTTGAAACTGTTTCCTTAGCGCATACATTGCATTAAAGTGTAAGGAAGCCAATTTTTTAGTTATAACATAAATAAATCTTTTTAATAAAAGTCTCAAGACCCAGTTACATCAGTAGTTTTTAATTCAGAAGGGCCCTCCAGCTCATTCTTGTCAGCTCCTTCCTCAGTGAGGAGACTGCTTTGGAATTTGTAAAAATACCTCACAGGCTGGGCGTGATGTTGCACGCCTGAAATCCCAGATACTAGGGAGGCTGAGGCAGGAGGATTGCCAAGTTCAAGGTCAGCCTGGGCAACTTAGCAAGATCCTATCTCCAAATAAAAAGTACCCAGTGTGAAGGCCCTAGTTTCAGTCCCCAGCACGGAATGACTGACACCCTGTCCCCAGCATGACGGGTCCACCACTTGGAGGCTAATGTGATCGTAGATGCCTTCTGCCACCCAGGGCTCCTGAGGCGCCGTGAAGGCTCGGCCACTCAGTTGTAGCTCGCGTGCCACCATTATGTTAGTAACTCTTCCCTACGCCACTGCCTGCCTTGAACTCATTTCTTAAATCACTTTTGACTGTAATTTTAGCCATTTCTACTTCTTGGTGTCTTCAGTGACTAATGATTATCATGTAAAATCACATTAAAATAGCGTCTGTTCCTTTTCACGGGATTGCTGGTTAACCATTCTTAAGGTATAATGATTAGGAATGTATATAACTTCTGCTAATACATTTAGTATTTATTTATTTATTTATTTATTTATTTTTTGGTGGGTACTGGGGGTCAAACTCAGGACCTCGCGCACCAGCAGGCGCCCGTGCCGCTGAGTGATATCACTGGTCCTTTTTTCCTATGTGGGTTCCGGGAGTCGAACTCGGGCCCTCGTGCTTGCAAGGCAGGCGCTTATGCCACTGAGCCATCTCACCGGCCCACATTTAGTATTTATTACTTATTCTGAACTCATTTTGAAACTTTGTGGTTCTGTGTTTTCTGTTTTTTGAGACAAGGTCTTGCTATGTAGCCCAGGCCAGCCTTGAACTCACAGTGATCCTCCTGCCTCAGCCTGAGATTAGAGGCGTATGCCACCATGCCAGCTGTGGTTTACTCTTTTTTTTTTTTTTGGTATCGGGAATCAAACTCAGGACTTCACCCTTGCCAGGCAGGCACTGTGCTGCTGAGCTATATCTCTGGCGTGCTTTACTATTTGTCGGTATCCTTTCAGCCGTCTGGCACGGAGGGACATGAGATCTGTGCCTGTCAGAGCCGGCGCACGATGTGGCTCTGAGCTGGCAGGCACCGGGCTCTGCGGAGCTCGCCCCTCCCGCCTCCGTGCCCCATCCTCCCTGCGCACTGGCGCGCCTCCCCGCTCTCCCGGAGTGGTGACAAGCGCTCCCTCTCTGAATTTTCTGCAGACCGTACTGGAGGTGTTACTACTCAAACACGGACGCGGTCATTTACGTCGTGGACAGTTGTGACCGGGACCGCATTGGCATTTCCAAGTCAGAGCTGGTGGCCATGTTGGAGGTGAGCAGGCTTGGAGGCGCGCTCAGGTGACGTGCACAGCTGCTTTGTCCGCGGGGGCCGGGGCGCGCAGGGTAGAGGGCGGGGGCGCTTTCCCCATAGCTCTGCGCGGTGACTTCCAGCTCCAGAGAGCTGCTTGCAGAGGTGGGTGCCAACCCTGTGCGGTCCGGAATCTGGACCGTGCTTCCCACGATGCTCAGGGTCCTTACACCGCGACCGTGCTGCTCACGCCTGTGTTCCGACGTCAGGAGCGTCTTCCTCAGCTCTCAGAGTGTCACAGTTGTGAGAAACACACTGTTTATTTCTGCGTTGTGGCACGGTGCCGGCCCTGCTGTGTCATCGTTGCCCTCCCTGCATTGGCAGTGCACAGCCATGCTGGCCTCCACCTGAGCAGACCGAGCTGCACTGGACCGAGGGCCTCTGCACCTGCTCCAGGCTGGCCTGGGACTCGTTATCTTCCTGCCTCAGCCTCCCTAGTGCTGGTATCATGGGGGGGCACCACCATGCCTGCCATGAAAAAATTTTTATGGTTTGGAGAAATACTTGTAATTTTATATTTTTAAAAACAAGTTATAGGAGTACATAGAAATGTCATCTTCAGTGGGTAAATGTATTAAGTATATACGTGCATGGGCCAGGGATATAGCTCAGTGGGCACAGCACCTGCCTGGCAAGCTTGAGGCCCTGAGTTCGATTCCTGGTACCAAACCAAACAAGACAAAACCATAGTATATATGTGCAGAACACAGTGCTAGTAGAAAATACTCCCAATGTTAATGACTATCATGTTTAGAAGGTAGGATTGTGGGTGGAGTTTTTTCTTTATATTTCTCTATCACTTAAATAATTTGTAGTGAGCATTATTAATAATGTTAAAATATACTTGTGCTGGGTGTGGTGACATGCCTGTAATCCCAGCACCCGGAAGGCTGAGGCAGGAGGATGGATGCAAGTTGTAGCCAGCCTGGGCTACACAGTGAGAGCCTGTCTCAAAAACAGAAACAGACACCCCTGCCCCATGCATTCTTGGCGCTTCTTCCTAAGCCCAAGGGAGCAGGCTGGCGAGAGGGTGTAAAGGCTCTGTCTCTTTAGGAGGAGGAGCTGAGGAAAGCCATCCTGGTGGTGTTCGCCAACAAGCAGGACATGGAGCAGGCCATGACCCCCTCGGAGATGGCCAATTCCCTCGGCCTGCCTGCCCTGAAGGACCGCAAGTGGCAGATATTCAAGACGTCAGCCACCAAAGGCACTGGCCTGGATGAGGCCATGGAGTGGTGAGTGTCCGTCCCCGGAGCCCCGTTGTGAAGTTCGCGTTACGAGCGTCCGTGCTTTCTACCCGAAAGGCGGTCCCACGACGCTGTTCATCTTCTCTGCAGGTTGGTGGAGACCCTGAAGAGCAGACAGTAGTCACTTGTCACCGGGGCCCTGTGGAACGTGGGCTGCGCGCTAGGACTTGTGATGGAGGCAGGTGCCGGACCGGTGTAGCGTTCGTAATAAATACAGGAAATGAGTGGTTGCAGGGAACCTTGACTGAATCACTGAATGTCATGTGTCGTGTGTTGTGTGACGTCCCCTCCCCGCCGCCTCGTGTTGAGGTGTGTATTCTGTCTGTCTGGAATTCTCGTTCAGGTGCGGTCGCATTTAAGAGCGCGCTCCCCCGGGAGGGAAGCCCTCACTCGGAGCTGTTCGTGTGGACACTAACGATACTCTCACTCTCCCCTTCCCCACGGCGAGACTCGATAGGGACAGCCGCGGGCCGCGCTGTCTGCAGTGGCTCCCGACCCCGCTGTCAAGGGGTTTCGCTTAAACGCTTTTGGTTACACTGTTAGCGTTACTCTGGTGGCCGACTCCCCCGACCCCTGTGTGACTGGCATCTTACAGGACTTTGTAGTTGTTAATGTTATGTAAAGCGACCCACCCAGTCGGGGCCAGGAGGCGGTGCGGACAGACTCTGTCCCGATGTCTCGTGAACAGCTCCGCAGGACACTGGACAGCCGGGCTGATAAACGTACGTTAATGAGTCACAGATGTTCAAAGTAGGCTCATAAACTTGTCTGTACTAGCGGAAGTGACCAGTGGCATAATTAAAACAATCCTAAACAAATGGTTATATTTGACGGAGTTGTCAACACAGTTAAAAAAAATTCATGTTAAAGGAAATAAAATATCTATTTTAAGAAGCATGAACGATGTCTTCACTGTCTTCCATTTATCTCCTTGTAATTGGGCACGTAAGTGGGTTAGGAGTAAAACCCTATTGTTTCTGCAGGGAGAAACCGAGCACTCGGTATAAAAATCAGACTGAGCTCCGAGGGCTCTCCGCACTCCTCGCCGGCCCCGGGCTCCCCCAGCGCGACGGGTAGAGGGAGCCCTCCGTCGCCGAGGCGGGGGCAGCGGTGGGAAGTGTGCTGGAGAGGAAAGGCGGCCGCCCTCGGCCCTTCCCGGCTCGGCGGCTCCCCTCGCCGAGGCCTCGCTCTTTCTGCCCAGCGCCGCCGGCTGGGCTCTGCCCGGCGCCGCTAAACTCCCTCGCTCCTCGGGGACAGGACTCCTTCACGCTTCGCTCTTGCTGTCCGGCGCGGTAGCAGGCACGTCCTGGCCCGTGGGCATGTGCTTGCCTGAAGGAGGGTGTGTGGCTGCCAGCTGGGGACAACCTGTACTCCATGTGGCTCGGGCAGGCACTTGGCCATGTGTGGGAGGCCCTGGGCTCGGTCCTCAGTACTGTGCTGAGTGCTCCCCACGACCCGGGCAGGGGAAGGCCACAGGCAGGTGCTGCCTGGTGTGCAGACCCATCTCGAGCCCTGGGGGCCTTGGCCTGGCCCACCCGCGACCCTCAGATGACCCTTTCTGGTCTGTCACAAAGGACAGTTCGAGACAATGAGTGTGCTGTGACAGGACATAATCCCCAAGGTCCCGTACAGCAGGAAGCCAGGGCGCAGCTGATGGCAGGCAGGGTTTACACGCTGATACCCGCAGGACAAGTCCGGATGTTGTGTGGCCTGGTGACAGGAACACAAGTTCTAGATGCGACCAGCTCCCACTTCACTTGGTTTCAGTAAATGGGATGACAGGTGACACCAAAGGTCTCCAGTGCCGCCACTGTTTGTAAGTGGCTGGGAGCGGTGCTGGGTCCCGAGTTTCTGTTTTCCTGAGCGCCTGATGGGCTGGGAGCCATGGACACCAAAGCCCTGCCAGGGCAGGGGCCTCTAACTTCCCGTCGCCGCCCTGCAGTAAATACCGGTTAAAGACAAAGATGTGTTAGGGTCCCTGCTGCGCTGGTCCTGATGCTCACCTTCATATTTGTCTCTGAGTTTTGAAGTTTTTATGAGAGCGATCCATGCGCTGAGTTTAAGCCACCTGGGGCAAAGGGCAGCCTTCTGGGTCCCGGCACCGTGCAGAGCCCTCAGGCGAGACCTGGAGACGCGAGCTACAAACCTCAAGACCTCACAACCGTGGCGCAGAGCGCAGGCTCGGGTCTGGTCACGATTCTGTCGCCTACCTTCCTGTCACATTCCGGGAGCTCTGTGCCGTCTCCACACCTCGCCTATAATGGAACCGATTCTAGGAATCTCAGCAATTCTAGAACTAAGATGGAGGCAAAGGCCTGGCACAGAGGACGGGTTCTACCCGCCGCCAGCTGCCCGGGGCACCGAAGACCCCTGCGTCGATGCCAGGGAGGCAGGTGGGTGACAGGTGCCGTGCGGTGAGCACCCTACGTGACAGCGTCCCCAGGTGTGGCTCACTGCAGTGTCAGCTGTAAAACCTTACAGGCAAGTAGTGGGGTTCCGAGGAAGTACGCTGTTATTTGTTTTCTCTGCATTGTGTGGTTTAGGCCACAGATGTATTAGGAAGTAGTTGACAAACACAAAGTACCAGTAATGAAGCAGAATACGAAAAAGTGGGACACTAACGCCAGATATAGAACAACTTTATCAGTACAGTCCCAGCCCTGTGCCACCACGCGCCATGTGCTTAATCTCCTCGGCAGCCCCGGACCCGGCGCGGTTCCCGCGCGCTCACTCGCCGTGCTGTGTGCGTGAACCCCGTGCCAGGCTCACTTCAGCGCCCCCAGCGTTATTTCTAGGATTTATCTACACTGAGGCCGCTGATTCTCATCACCCCGTTTCTTGGCCCACCATTTCATTGTCTGTGCTCTCGTGCAGGGACGTGGATTGTTTAAGTCTTTGACTCCTGGTTTTAGGTTTCTCTGAGAGGAACTGTCGTGCTAGGAGTGTACTCATCGTAGTGTTTAGAAGGTAACGCCAGCTTGTTTGCAGACTGCGCTGTAAGAATTCTCACTGCTCTACCAAGCTTCCAAACAGTACCGTCAGACCGGCAGTCTGACGGGTTCACCACTGAATCTCACTGTGGTGTTAATTTGCGTTTTCTAGCCACTAATGAGGTTTACAGCAGTGACTGTAAACTCTTACCAGCGGGTAAGAGCTGGTGCGGGTGGGCCACCCTGCTACTCCTAGTATAATCCTTCAGTGTCTCACCGGGGGAGGTCCTGGGCCGGGGACTCGTACAGCCAGGTGACAAGTGGGAATATCAGGCAGTAAGTACTGAGCAACCTGCAGTAAATACTTCACTGGTACAGCCTTGTCAACTGTTACTATTTTTCACACAGAACTGGGGGTTGATCCTAGGGCCTTCCCACTGAGCTCCATCCCCACGGCTTTGTTAGTTTTTATTCTGAGACAGGGTCTCACCAACTTGCCAGGTTGCCCAGGGTGGGCTTAAACTTGCGATCCTCCTGCCTCAGCCTCCCAGAGTGCTGGGATTACAGGTGTGCACCACCACACCTGGCCAGCAAATTGTTAAAGGATCATTTCTGTTTCTGCTTTTGTACAGTGTCTGTTTCTAGCACATTTTCTCCTGGATGCTCTTTACTGATGCCCAGGTGTTCGTCACAGCCTGGTACTGCCAACCGACAGCGCTCTGTGGTCTACGCCATCAGCCAGCCTGTGTCCGAAGTTCTTAGTTTAATGATGTGGAACTCAGCGTATGTTCCCTGTCACCAGTACTTCCTGTGTCTTGGTTTTGGTTCCCCAGGGCAGGTTCCTTATCCTGTCCTCCTCTAGGCTCGCCTGGGCTGTCCTGCCTTATCACCTTCCACAGCACTTTAGAATCCATTTTATTCGGCTAACAGGAAGAACTCTGCAGGGTTTGTGCAGAGGAGCACTTGACCAACAGCATCAACTTGCTGAGAACTAGTGTCGTGGGGCGCTGCCCTGTCCTAGCGCAGTGTGTCTCCACTCGCGTGGCTTGATGCCTCCCGATCATGTGGGACGTGTTCGGTACTGCGCACACCGAGTCACTTGTAAACTATCCTTTAATTAAAAAGCTATGCTTTAGGGCCGGTGAGAGAACTCAGCGGCATAAGCGCCTGCCTGGCAAGCGCGAGGTCCTGAGTTCGACCCCCGGTACCCACACACACAAAAAAAGTTTTAAACTTTCAGTGTTAGGTGCTTTTTAGACAAAGATGATACAGTAGAAGTATTAAACATTTTAATTTTAAAAAAAGAACGTGATTATTTTAACTACACACATTACACAGTCCATGCCGAAGTTTAACTTAAATGATAAAGCCTGCGCAGTGCAGCACAGCAGTGGGCGCGTGCTGGGTGAGCCGAGACGGGCGGCCTGTCCTGTCCTGTCCCGTCCCGTCCTGTCCCTTCCCGCCCCGTCCGGCGGGGCGCTACTCCACCATGGCCAGGTCTCGCAGGCTTCGGCCTCTCTGTCTCTTGGCCTTGTAGCCTGGACGCAGGAACTCGATCTTTCTCTTCTTTGCTTCACTTTTATTTTTATGTTTCTTCAACTTTTTCTTGGCAGCAATATCAGGATTAGTTACAAACTTGAAAAAGAGAACAGAAATTTTCCAGTAAGTCCTGACTTACAAACACGCATGTGGGAACTTTCTCAGGAGACTCACTGTTGGCTCAGGGGCCACTGTGGCTCACGAACGACTCTCCTGGGGAGGTGCAGTTTATTACGTTCAGAGTACACCGTAAGCCGGTTCAAATCGCATGCAGCAAATGCGCAGTTTCCTGATGCGACTCGAGCCCATGTGAAATAGGCGCGGGCGCCGCCTGGGGCGCACTCACCTCCAGCGCCTTCCTCCTCTTCCGCAGCGCCCTCTTCTCGCTCGCCTGCTTCTGGACGGAGGCGAAGGCGCGGGAGAAGCTCTCGAGGCCGACCAGCTTTTTGAGCAGCTCTATGACTTCCTGGGACAGGTTCTTCAGCGCAGGGTCTGATCACACAGAGAGCAGCCGTTAGCGGAAATGTCGCGCCAGCCGCTTCCCAGCCCTCCCGAGCCGGTCACAGAGGCTGGTGCCATGGCGACCAAGAGGCTGACAAGCTGTCCTTTTCCTCTCCTTGATGCAAAGAGCTGCAGAGCTCCTGTGTGCAGGGCGCTGGCCCGCTCCCCGAGGCCGGGGAGCCCAGTGAACGCTGGCCGACTCGGAGCGGATGAGCAGCTGTCCCGGCCCACACCCCCTGCGCCATGAGAGCGGAAACCCCAAGGCTGCACTGCAGGACCAAATGCCACTTCCACGTCCACCCCATTTACTTGCGGACACGTGGCACCTGTCCCCCCCCCCCCCAGCCCCGAGTCCCTCTTTCCCGCCACCAGCAGTGGGGGTCGGTGGAGGTGCAAAGGGACTGGGCGGGGAGAGAAGGGAGGGCAAATGGTGCAGTGAGCTCAGAAGCCGTCGTGTAGAGCGACAACGCATAGGGTTTGCCTCGTAACCCCTAACATGTTACTGTCCGTTACTGTTCACAGCACTGTGAGGGTTAGAACCGTTCCACGCTGCATTTCCTTCGACCGCAGTCAGTGCTTGGGAATAAAGCATCATCTCAGGAGAGAACCGTGATCCGAGAAAGCGGACAGGAGACAGCCACCAAATGTACAAACGTGTTTACGACCGCTCTCGATACCTCACCAGTCTGCCTGCCTGCTTGCTGTATAGTGCAGGCTGGCCTTGAACTACGTAGCCCAGCCTGACCTGGACCTTGTGGCCATCGTCCTACCTTAGTCTCCCGAGTGCTGGGATGACAGGCATGCGCCACCACGCCTGGCGAGTTTTCTTTCCTAAACTGTGGCAGGGGAGGAGGTGAGGGAGGAAGGAGGCACTGGGGAGAGAAGTAGGTGGCTGGGTGTAAGGAACGGGATGGGGGTGCAGGGCTACCTTGCTCTGCGTAGGTGCTGTTCAGTTCCCGGAACAGAGGAGCCACGAGCACAGGCAGGTAGGGGTTGACCTTGTCCACACCGAGGTCCATGGCCACGGCGCCAAGGAACTTGAAGATGCACGTTCTCTGAAAGCAGACACGGCCTCGCTCAGCCACGCGCGTGTTTAGAAAGCGGGCAGCCTACGCCAGGACGGACGTAACTGCTGCAGTTCAGGTTCAAAGTTCAGGTTCCTAGGGACTGGGGCCTCAATCCCCTCCCAATACCGTTTACAAAAGGGCCGGCTCCTGTCTCCCACCCCGCCCTCAGGTCCCACCTTTAAGGGGCTCCGCGGAGAGTAGGCGGCTTCCAGCTTGGCCATGCGTGTCAGCTTCAGGAGCAGCCAGAGCAGCGAGGTGCGCCTGGCGCCCTCCTCCCCGGCACAGCCCGGCGTCCCGTCCCCGCCATCGCCCGCGCTGTCTCCAGTGTCTCCTGGCCCCTCACCTTGCCCAGCCTCAGAATCCGCTTCTAGCAAGTACAAGACTTTGGCTATGAACAGCAGATTCTTAACAACCTTAGGAAAAAGGGTGAGAAGGAAACAAATATGGCTCATGAGAGAGCAAGTGAAAATGGGCATTCTACAGCCAGAAAATACACGAGTGGGCGCTGCAGTGAGTGACAGGGCCCAGTGTTTGGTCATTTAGTTCCTCCACACAGCATGTCCAAACCCACCGCACGTAACTTCTGTCCACACGGTGATACACACCGTCCTTTCAGGTCGCATGCACAGAGGCGGCAGAGGCTTCCCCGTAGCACGGCCGTTTCTGTACTTAATGCTTTCATTCCGCTCTGGTGGAAACCACCGTGTTAACCGAGCTTGGGCAGGCGCTCGCCACGCACGCCCCTGTCCGGCCTCAAAGTCTCTGCCAGGTGCCGCAAGCCGGGGGGAAGCCAGGCTCAGGTGTTAAATGACGCACCCGAAACCAGGGCGGCAGGTCCGGCCGCAGAGCTCCTTGGAACTCACGACCCAGCTCTAGTGCTGGGCTCCTCCCTTCTCAGTCCCCCCTGACGCAAGCCTTGCAGCATCCTGTGAGGGAGAACGGAGGCCGCTCTGAGGTCCCTCTCCGTCCTAGAAGCTCGGCCAGAGGTGCTGGGTACTCCAGTCCCCCCACGGAGTGGCCAGCACCCAACGCACCCAGCCAGCTCGGCACCAGCACTCCATGTCGAGGCCCTTGCTCCCCTCTCTGGAGACGCGGCCACCCCGGAGGTTGCGTGCTCCACGCTGCTCGTTCCCGCAGTGCATGATCCGCTAAACCCCAGCTTCTCTCGTCCCCGTGTCTCCCTCTCCCGGCTCTGCAGCCCCATCACTCCTGCTCCCGGGTGGCGCGGCGCTCACCTGCTCGCCCAGGGACGGCTCCAGGAACTTGGAATGCAGCTGGTGGCAAGAGGCCAGAGAGAGGCTCCTCATCTGTGAAAGGAGGGGACACGCAGTTGACACGGGGCACCTGGGATTGTTCTGAACACGACACTGCGGTGTACTAGACACGATGTGCACGAACATCTGCACCGGCACGGACAGAGGAGGTTTGGGCCCGGAGGGTGTGTGACTGCTCCCTGCTGTGGCCTGGGTCCTGCCCACACGAGGGGACACAGAGATGGCGACTCCTGGCCGCCTCGCAGGCACCTGGCAACACTCCCCTGCCCCTCTCCGCGTGCTCGCCGGGATTTAGTGCTGCACTCTCACACTGAGCAGCGTGGGATGGGCCCCAGGGCATCAGAGCAGCTTGGACACGGTCCCCACCTGACACTGCAGGCGGCCGCCATCCAAGGCTGTGACTGGGGGGCCCGGCAGCGCCGATGTCCCAGCACGCACAGAAGTGGTCATGCAGCGTGTGCACCCTCTGAACGGTGCCCGTGAGTTACTGCCGGGCCACCACAGCTTGAGGGACCCTCCCTGCTGACTCACACGTGCGAGAGTCCACGCACCGCAGAGGACACAAGGGCCACACGGGCTCGAGAGGGCAGGGGTGCCGGGGGCCCGCACCTTGAGGGCCAAGTCACCCGTGAGGAAGCGGACCGCCGCGGGGACCGGGGCTCTCTTCGTTGTCTTTGCCGCTCTCCAGTGTGCAACCAGCTCCTCAGGCGGGCAGGAGGCGAAGAGCAGGCCGAAGATCTGGGCAGCCGTGAGCCACACCCAGCTGTGTGGGTGTCGCAGGTGAGCATGCGTGTGACCTAGGGGACAGAGATGCAGCTTGGCACCACGGCTCCGGGGTTCCCTGAGCATCTGCTGTGTGCTTGCAACCAGGAACAGCGGTGAACAAAGCAATATGCATCCTGGAAGCTCACAGGAAGGGCAGGGGGGACTGGGCAGGTGAGGAGACCAGCTGCCACCGAAGGGGTACGAGCCTCACACGGTTCCCACGGCCGACGATGGCACTCACTTCATTACCACTTTTTTGTGGGTACCGGAGGTCGATCTCAGGACCTCGCGCGCCAGCAGGCGCCTGAGCCGCTGAGCGATATCACTGGCCCTTTTTTCGTATGTGGGATCCGGGAGTCGAACTCGGGCCCTCGCGCTTGCCAGGCAGGCGCTTACGCTGCTGAGCCATCTCACTGGCCCTATTGGCACTTTTTGAGACAGGGTCACACTATGTAGCACAGACTGGCATTGAACTCACGGCGATCCTCCCGTCTCAGCCTCCTGAGTGCTGGTTTACAGGCGTGGGCCACCATACCAGGCTCTTTTATGTTTTTTTTTAATCATGGACATTTTTCTTGACATTATCTACTTTCTGAAATGTTCCTATTCTAATTTCCCAAATCTATCTCAGTTATTTTATTACAACAAAACAGAAAGGAAACACTTACTCCAGATCTTGCTTAAAGTCTCGGCGGGCCTGGTGAACCGAATAATGTCACACTCCGTGATGAGTTTACTCAGCAGCGTGAGGAAGCAGAAGAGCAGGCGGTCGGCGGCTTTCTCCTCGGTCTCCGCCACGACCTGTGCGCAGGCGGAGGTGGTCTGTGGGGGTGCCCGCCCGCCCGCCCACCGCGGCTGCCCGGGACCTGCACCTCAGACGGCGGGCGCTGGGCACAGGGAAGCCCGGCCCCGCCCCATGTCGCCAGCACTCCCCCCGCCCCGCGACAACCAGTGTCTCGGGACGCTGCCGACTGTCTCCCGGAGGCGAGGTGACCCTTATCTTCACGTACCACGGAAGAAAACAACTCGGATGCCTTTAGAGCAGCTCCAGCTGCACTGAATTTTACTAATGGGAAACAGCTTCTGAACACAGGATTCGATCTACACCTCTGCAGACGAAGCCCCTAACCCTAAGCTGACCACGGTTCCATTCCCAGCCACGCACTCACATCTTGCAAGTTTTCAGGGTCAATTTCCTTCTCGATGATGGGAAGGATAGCTCCAAGCCTTTTCTTAAAATCAGCTCCTTCGCTCTCCACAAACAATCCGCAGGCGAGGGCGGCGAGCTGCCTGCTTAGTCGCTGCAAGAATGAACCAGGAGAGAGGGTCAGGGCAGCCCAGGCACCCGAGTGGGAAGTTATAGTCGAGGGTGGCCCTGTGCCAGCAACCGGATGGAGCCGGAAGCTCTTCCTGATGCCAGGAATCAGTGAAATACAGAGTCTTGAACACTAAGAAATATGGAGAAATCTTGACACCCAAGAATTTTGTTTTGTTTGAGACAGGGTCTCGCTATGTAGCCCAGGCTGGCTTTGAACTCATGGCAATCCTCCTGCCTCAGCCTCCCTCATGCTGGGATGACAGGTGTGGCCACCATGGGTTCTTATTGAGAGCATGGACCCCAGAAGTGCAGCCTCACCACTGAATTGTGCGCAGAAGCAACACTGACCTTCTTCGCTCCAAACCAGGTGGTGACCATTCCGAAGAGCCAGTCCCTCTTCTCGGGGCTAAGCTTGCCGAGCAGGGACTTGAGTGCCAGGGATGCCATCTTCTTGCAGGTGGCTGAGGCATCATTCACCATGGCCAGGCAGAGTGGGATGAAGAAAAGGCCGCAGTTCTCGTGCAGCAGGCCCTGGGGACAGAGGTGAGCATGAGCTCGGGCCCAGGCAGCCAGGCCCAGAGCTTGAGGGGACGGGGCAAGGGGAGGGGACAGTCGCGTAACGGCGGAGCACGTGGGTACCTGAGGGAAGGCGTCGAAGAGGCAGGCAATCATCTCCAGGGCAGACTCGCGCCCGGTCTCGTGCTCATAACTAGGGCCAGAGCATCAGACACCCATTAGCACCCGGATGTGCCAGCAGTTATCAGAGGCATCTGACACACTGTGTGTCCATCTACTTGTTAAAACTGGGAAATGCTGCTTCCCGATTTTAACGCTTGCACACATCTATCAAGCTGCCAGGCAGTTTTAATGTCATTTACTAGTTTCAACATTCACGAGTGGCTCTAGTGACAATCAGTGGTCAGACGAGACAGCGTGCAAAGCGACCCTTGCAGCTGCCGTCCCTGGCTGAGCACATCGTCTGGTGACAAAGCCGGGGTCACAGTGGCAGCCCAGGGAATGTGCTGCCTTCTAGCCCCGTCCTTGCTCAGACAGCGCCGTGCCACGGGGAAGGGAGGGCCCCTCTGCCCTGCAGCCAATGGTGCAGGCTTACTTTAGCTGGGCGAGCACGAATTCCAAGTTTGGTCTCAATCTTTCTCCCAGGGGATAGTCCAGAACGTACTTCAGGAAGACCTGCAAGGACAGGCACAGTCGGCCTCCGAACCCCGACTCCAGGACTCCTGCTGGTGCACAGGTACCCAAGGGTTCAGCTGGGCTCCCAGGGCACTTGGCCACGCCTGGTCGCCAAAGGCTCCGATCCTAAGCTCATCTCTGCGCTGGGTCGTGTGGGTTCCTGGACAAGAACAGTGCCACCAGACTGTCCCTGGTCACGCACACTGTGCAGAAGCGGTGCCGACAGTAACACTGTCTGCACCTGAGTACACACGAGTTTCCTGGTGGATTCTCCGTGTCTCCTTAGGGAGCAGGCAACACTGCCTTGCTACAGGCGGAGGCAGTGAAGGGGGCAGCGAGGGTAAGCAGCCTGCTTGTGTGCAGCGGAAATGCAGGCCCAGCCTGCGCTTTCACCCTGCGTGCACCAAGGATGCGGGCACCTCGTCAGCGGCCCTGCACACAGCCCGCCCCAACCGCGGCCTCGCCGTCCTTCCTGAGAGGCTCCCCACCTGGACTGCCCACCCCTCCATACGGACACACGTGTCAGAGGAGACATGGATAAGCTGGAGCCCGCCACTCCTCTGCCTGGGCAGCGGCAGCTTCTCCCTGCTCTTCCCTCAGCACCCTGAATCTCCAGCAAGACCCCAAGGGCCGGCCCGGCCGGCCTCACTCCACTCTCGCCTTGCCCCGAGGTCCCCTGCCTGGGCTCCTGCCCCCTCTGCACACCTGGCGGCACTGGACCCTGGTGGGCTCGCTCTGCGCAGAGATGGCCAGCGTGGACACCTTCCGCATGACGTCGTCGATTTCTGGGACCAGTAACTTTCTTGATAAAATAGCCTCAAATATGAAAGGAAAAGACACTCACTCACGGGTTTTGCTGCAGACAGGTGCCTGTGGGCCCGGTGCTAACCGTAGGCACAGGCAGTTTTATAACACAACAAAACTAACTTCAAAAGCAAAACAACACGCACTTAAAAATCACTAAGATGGTACAGTTCACGTAATGTATACTTTACTTCAAGAAGAAAAAAATACCCAATACATTAAGTAAAAGTAGAGTACCCACATTTAGAGTTCCCTGGGAATGTCAGTACAGAGCTCAAACACTTTCTTTCCCTCTTTTGCAGTACTGAACATTAAATCTATGGCCTTCACACTGAGTCACATCTCTAACCCTTTTCATTTTTGAATTTTGAGATAGGATCTTGATAAGGTAAGTTGCCCAACTGGGCTGAAACTTGCAATCTTCCTGCCTCAGCCTCCCAGCTTCAAACATTTCCATAAACAGACACGGTAACTCGTAACTGACCCATCACAATGATGACCCTGATGACAGCTAGTCACACAGCTAGTTCTACACTATTCTAAACGTCTGGCACGAGGCTTGAAAACTGCAAAAGCTAATGTCCCGTGACACCGCACCTTCAAAAGGCCAAAGGCAGTGGCTTGTCTGGAAGTGTCATAGATATCCTCCTCGGCGTACGCCAGCAGAACTTGCAGCTGTTTCTCAGTGACCTGGTGGGACTTGACTTTCTTCACGAGGATGGTCACACACTGCAAGACGCAGCAGGCAGTGAGCAGGCAGCACCCAATGACAGGTAAGGGCCTAACGTGAGAGGCGACCCCAGCTCTCCCTCACAAAGGGCAACGGGAAAGCTAACCCCGACGCTGCTCCACCTGTTCCACCCACCTTGAAGCAGTTCACCACCAGGTGGAAGTTCGCACCCAGGGCAGCCCCCAGCCTGGCGTAGTTCTTCAGCAGAAGGAAGAGGTGCTTCGTCAGCTGCCCTGCTTTGGCATCTATGGACGGCAGAGGGAACCGCAAAACCCAGATGAGGCACTGCAGAGCACCGGTGATCACCTGGGAAAAGAAATACAAAATAACAACTCACGAAGCAAGAAAATGCATCAAACCAGCACCGGAGGCAGCGGTACTCGCCATGTGGCTGAGTCCAATCAACGATGCCGCGCCAGGCATGGGCAAGGGTGAGCCTCCTGCTCCTCACGGGTCATCCCCAGTGAGTGAGGAGGGGCGCTGCCTGCCCTGTGCTCTTCAGCATGGCAGGATGGCTGAGTTTCAAGTGCCTCCTTTTTTAGAGCGGTATTTCAGTGCAACCCATTCTGCCCCGGCTCGTGCTGTGTGCATGGCACGCTACTGGGTGCTGCTAACTTCACTGGTGCTGGGTCACACCCGGGCCTCACGCAAACGGGCCCCACTTGACCATGAGCTCCAGCCTCGCCTCTCCTCAGTGTCATAACTCAGAGGTAAAGAAGGGCAGCACCTCTGAGCAGAGAGCACCGAGCAAGGGGACGAGCAGCTATCACTGAGCATCACTGATGTGCACCAGGACGTGGAGCGCGCTGGCACCAAGGGACCCCCCAGAGTCCCCAGCTGACGGCCAAGCCCGAGGGCGTGCCAGGACCCGCTGGGTCCGCTCTGCTTAGTGCCATCCCCGTGGCGCTAGACCAGACAGAGACACGGAGGACACCGCTCAGAGCCCCGAAGTCACAATCCCTGTCTGCAGTGATGCCCGGAGGACTCGAGATGCTGCTTAAGCTGCAGCACCATCGTCTGAGAAGCAGGAGGCAGGAGGAAGTGGGGTCCCACAGCCCCAGGCTCACATCTGGACCTGGGGCTGGATCCCCGCCCTCGTTCTCTCATCTACTGAACATTAAGAACATCTGCATCACTGCTGGGTGTGGTGGTGCATGCCTGTAATCCCAGCACTCAGGAGGCTGAGGCAGGAGGATGGCCATGAGTTCAAGACCAGCCTGGGCTACATAGCAAGATGCTGTCTCAAAAAAAAAAAAAAAAAGAACATCAGCATCAAAGGATAGAAGGATTAGCGATAACATCTTCAGGAATGACAATGGCTTAGGGACACCACCGCTCAGTCCTGAAATTGCCCTAGGATCAAGTCATCAGTGAGCCAAGAAGGGCACTAAAGACGCACAGGTCCACGTGAGTGGGAGTGATCAATGCAGGGACCAGCAATGGCTCTGGTGTCACAGCCTCGTCTTCCATAGGGCATGGCCACCGCTCACCTTCACGTCCCGAGAGTCCAGGCAGCTGATCAGGAGGGACACGAATGGGTCCAGCATCTCCAGGGCACGCTTGCTCGAGGACCTGACCTTGGACGTCTTCAGACTCAGATGCAGCAGCTGCAAGGTCAGAGAGAGAAAATGGGAAAGGTGTGAGGCGGGAGGGCGGAGCTGCCCACGCAGCCTGAGACCAGCACCGACGCCTGAGAGCCACCACCCGCCCGGGCTGCAGCCCAGGGAGACGCACTCCACGGAGGCACATGCTGCGTGCTTTGAGGGTTCCGGGCAGATGGTGCAGGAAGAGCAGGCAGTGACTCGAGTTGCAGAGAAGCCCAGGAGGCTGGAATGTGTGCTCAGCGCTAAGTATGAGGCCAGGACCTCGAAGCCAGAAGGAGTACAGGGCTTCCTCCCAGGGAACGGGAGCCCAAGGAAAAGAAATGTTCAGGTTCCTGTCTGTAAAAGCGCTCCATCACTGGCCGTAGTGGCGCACGTCTGTGATCCCAGCACTTGGGGAAGCTGAGACTTTGTGAGATCTTGTCTCAAAGCAAAAAAATAAAAAGGGCTGGGATGCAACTGAGTGAGGCCCCGGGCTCAATCCGCAGTACCAAACACGAAAAGAAAAAAGCTCTCCATCTTTAAAAAAGCTCCAAAGTAGTTCAGAGGTGCACATGGGCGAGGCGACAGTGAATCCCCGATAGATACAAAGTTGGAATACTGATCCTGGGACAATTACGTCGCTAAGTACTGCAGAGGTAAGCCGTACACGGACAAGTGCTTCGCCAGACAAGTCCCCGTCTGCGTACAGCAAGGGGCTCCTGGCGCCATGTGAGGCCGGGCCCGCTCAGCGCGCTTCTTACCCGCAGCCCGGACTCGATCAGTATGTGCATGTTGGTCTTCCTGGCCACCGCGGCTTTCGGCCCACCTCGGACTGGGGCTGGGGGGAGCAGAAGGCAGCTCTCGGGGGGCAGCCGAGGGTCAGGCACAGGGGCTGCTGGGCTCCTGCCAATCACAGGGATAAGAACGGGAAAGAACACCGTCAGCTGCACCCAGAGAAGTCGCCATGGCCCCCAGGACTAATAAAGTGTTCTTTGCTCTCCTCTGCTGAACCACAACATGGGACACAGCAGAACAGCGACTGCGATCATGGGACGACCCCTGGGAGCAGGTGGGAGGTGAGCGCAGCGAAATGAAGACAGGCAGCAAGGAGGCGCTCTGTGCCGCCTGCGGGCCGATGCCATGGACTCTCCCTGGACACAGTGGCTGACACAAGCTTCTCAAACACCCCGAGGTCAGGTCTGAATTCAGAGTAAGTGGCACATATTCAAATCCATCCTTACAGTCAATAAATATTTAAAACAAAAATGGGATGTGAGGCCAAATGTGGTGGCGCATGCCTGTAATCCCAGCACTCCGGGAGGCTGAGGCAGGAGGATGGCAAGTTTGAGTCTACCCTGGACACCATAGTGAGACTTTGTTTTGGAATAAAAAATTATGAAGTGGGTGGGGGTATAACTTAACGTGAGGACTCTGGGTTCAATCCCCAGTACAGAAAGAAAAGGAAGTGTCAGACTGCCTACTGTCACACCTACCTCAATTTAAAGAAAATCTCGTGTTAGAAGGTTCACTGGAAGAATCTCACCCCAAACACAGCAGAAGTAGTACCATCTTATAGTTCAGATAAATATAGTTTTTGTTTCTCACTGAAGTAAATTATTAAATGAATCTACCTGAGAATAAACGAAGCACTGAATGTCTTCTCAGAAATAAGCACCTAGAGAACAGTCTGGTTTGTTTCCCCAAACTCACTTCTCCTTCTCTGTTAGCAGCGGTAGATTTTCGCTGACCAAACCGTAACTGAGCAACAGAACGGACTCTGCGGCCATGTCCGGGTTCGTGATCAGCCCTCCTGTGATGCGCCGCAAGGTCTCATGAACCTTCCGGGCCAGCTTCAGGCTTGTGGTGTTTTGTAGGATCTGCAGGCAAACAGAAGCGTTACTCTGAAATAACACGCAACTACATCACTCGTTCAGGTTTTTCTTGTGTATCTTTGCTTTCTAGGATATTTTTTTCTAATTCAAAAGAGTATACCCTTAATAAGACTGAATGGACAAACACAATAAAGTCACCTGTGACCTCAGCCTAGAGATGACCGCTCCCTAGGTCCCCTCCACCCCTCCCTGGTGGCGAGGCCTGGGCACAACGCTGCAGACACGGCGTGAGACTTCTAAGACGTCACCTTCTGAGTGCATTAGAGGGAAATTAACTCTCTCACTCGCTCTCTCATGAAATGCACAGCGGACTCTTGAAGGAAACCACGCACATCAAGCACTACAGTGAGCGGAGAAGCCTCAGGGTTTGAAATTAGTTCCTGCCGGATGCCGAAGAACGTAAGGGAAGCCAGAATCGTCGGCCTCTGCAAAACACCAGCGCCTGGCAGCTGCTGTCTCATGCGCGGGTCCAGCAGTCCCAGGCTTGGCCACCCCGAGAGTGCAGCCTCAGGTAGAGCTGTGTGCTGAGCTCGCCCAGCACCAAGAGCTCGGGAGTTGAGAGCTCAGGCTGCAAGGGAGTGCTTTCCGCTGCAGCTCTGGCATATAAAGCTGGATAGAATGAACTAGTAACACCTTCAAGGGTGACTCCTGACACAGGCACAGGAAGTAACAGGAAGGGGGGTAAATGACTCCCTCTCCTTTGTAGGGGACAGAAGGAAACGGGAAGGGCTGTGAGCTTCGGATAAGAAAGACCTGAAACTTGACCCTGACTTTCTTCCTTCACTATGTTTCTTTCTGCTCTCCTGAGCCTGCTTGCTTTCTTTTCTTCCCTTTCTTTTTTGAGATAATGTCTTGCTAAATTGCCCAGGCTGGCTTAGAACTTGGGATTCTCCTGCCTCAGCTTCCTGAGTAGCTGGGGTTACAGGTGTGCACTGCCTTGCCTGGCTCTCCTGAGCCTGTATTTTTTTTTTATCTGTGAAAAGGAAATACCTTGATTGCTGGGGCACAGATAAGCAGCGATGAGGCAGCAGTACTTAGAACAGGCTCTCCTCGCAGCTGCCTGGCAGCAGCAGCTGACCGAGGCTGTGCGCATAGCCCCTGATCCCCCAGGTGAAACTCCCCCTGTACCCCAGTCTGTTGCCTTTCCTCTCACAGGGCGAGGTGTACAGCAGGGGCCTGTCCAATCAAGACGCTGCCGCCTCACGGCTGCCACGCGGCCTTCAGGCCCCAGCACCAGAGAAGGGTGCCCCGCTGGCTCCTTAGGGAAGCAACTCCTGCACGCCCTGCAGCCCTCACCTCTTTCAGTGGAAGGATGAGTTTCGTAACTTGATCTCTTCCCACAAACTTGCCCAGGATCTCATAGGATTCATAGCTCTTGCTTCTTCGCGCCTCCATGACTTTGGAGAGGATCTGCTTCACTTCCTTCTCCTCAGCCACAGCCCCGAATAATTCCTGGTTAAAGATCTGTGGAGACAAAGGCCAGGGCGTGCGAGGAGCAGTGCTGGCAGCAGTGAGCCAAGGCCCCATGCCCGATGGCGACTGCAGGAGTGGTGGGACAGGGCAGATTTGTCACATTCGTCCTCTGTCAGCACAGCTCAAGAGACCCAGTGCCAAAACCCCACGCACAGGGGAAACAAAGACAAACTCACCACGTATTTCCCACCAAGGAATCCTCACACTTACAACTTAATTACTGAAATGTAAATATTTAAACTGATCTTCAAAATCACTGTCTATAGTTTTTATAATGAACAAAAGGCTGCACTGCAAATTTATTCTCTTCACAATCATACTTCCCAAATTACTACATTATCCAACTTTAAAAAACTGATTATTAATTTTATACTATTATACACCAAGCTTTCTTGGAGCATCCTTTTATAAAAACCCCAGGCCCCCTCTGATTATCCTTTAAAATGGATTCTTGGAAGTAACTGAAAACTTGCTTGTTGAGAAAGCAAGGCCAACTTTCTTTCCAGACCCCCCAAAGCACAGCCCCTTTGAGCGCCAGACCTCTGCCACGCTCGGACGCGACGGCACGTTATCCTCACGGGCCGCTGGTGCGGGCTTTTCTGTGAAGTGGCTGCTCATGTGCCTTGCGCCTTGCTCGGTGACCTCACCTCAATCATGATGTCTAAGCAGGCGTCCAGGTCCCCGACCTGCAGGCGGCCGGCAAGGTTCTGCAGCAGCAGGTGGACGGTGAAGGTCAGCACGTGCACCTGGGGTGGACACGGATGGACAAGGACCGTTATGGACCCCACACTGCACTGTGTACGCTTGTCACCGCGTTGACAAATGTCACTTGTTTTTTTTTGCATTGTTGCTAATTAAAAAAAAATTTTATCAGTACACGTTTGCAATCCACCGTGCTTACATTCCTCATGGGGGAGCTGGTCAATGTTCACAGCACATCTTAATTCTTTTTTCATCCCCTCCCATATGTCACTTTTTTATACTTAGAAGTGTCTCTTGTGGAGCTTATATAATTTTTAAAAGTCCTTGAATTTTGGCAGGGTCTATACAATTAACACTAAAACCTAAACTAGTTGCTCTTTCAACCCTATTTCAGTTACTTTAACAAAAGACAGGCCAGACTTGGGGAACAGCGGAGAGGCAGAAAAGGGCTAATCACGTGACCAGCCAGTGTCCCTAACAGCCGTGGGGCTGGGGTGGAGTGCGGTGGCCGTGCACACCCTGAGCACACCTCAACCTCCAGCCCGGAAACAGTGCCGAGGAGACTGTGAGTGGGTCCCCAGGCCTGAGGAGTACTCAGTCCACACAGGGGACCCTCCCATGCTGATGCCCCTACACCCCACACGGGTGCCACGGAACAGATGCTGGTTCAAAGAACTGAACCGAATGAAAACGACCCCTGACCGCGGCTCGAGTTCCAGGGAGATGGAGAAAAGCTCTGCCCTGTTTCTCCACAGTGCGCAAGGGACGCATGGAGCAACTGTCGGGGAGAAGAGAGGAAGCAGAGTGCGCCGAGCTCTCCAAGAGTTCAGCGCTGTGTCCTCCCGCCAGGGCCACAGCTTGGGGAGGGAACTGTCCTCTGCCCCTGGAGCTCGAGCCCAGCTTGCTCTTCTTCCCGTCCTGGCCTCGCCGGACACTGGCCCGATGTGAATGGCTGTGGCAGGTGCATGGTGAGGCGGAGCACTACAGTGCCAAGTGTTTAGCTGCAGGACTAAGTGGGAAGACTCACGTCAGCCTAGACAGGAAGATACAATGAAACAGGAGAGGGAATTTTACAACTGATACCCAGCTCCTCAAACCAGAGTCTCACTGGATGGCGATGCAACAGGAAGGTGTCAGTGAACCAGAAGTCAGACTGATAGAAACTGCCCGCCCTGAAGACCAGCGAGCAGGACTGGAAAGAAAATGGAGCAGCACCTCTGACAGGCGAGAGAAAAACAAAAGGTCTGACAACTCCACTGGACTCTGCTGAGGAAGGGTGCACTGCGGAGAAGGGCGGGAGGGAACGCGCAGCAGCCAAGTAACCCATTATGTGGGGAGGACAGCAAACAGAGCAACTCCTCCAGAAGGCCAGAGGGTGTGGCAGAACCCTGTGGCAGCGGACAGAAAAGAACCCTCAGGGCACAACCATGTCTGTCTGGCCACAACGTCCTCAGGGATGAAGGTGAACCGAAGACACTGGTGACAGAAGCAGACTGAGGGCCCAGTGCCACCAGCCTGCTCCATGGACTGCTGCCAAGTTCTTCAGGCAAACTTGGGACTGTAGCGATGGAGGGAGAACAGGGAAACAGTAAACAGCTGGAGAGACGGTTTGACGATTACAGCTGTATCGTTGCCTGACGAAGTCTTCCACACACACAGATGTAAACAACCCTAACTGGAAAGCAGGGGCAAAGGGAGTCACGTGGTGGTGAGGCTGTCACGCTCCACTAGAAGCACCGTGTTGAGAGTAATCCCTCAAGCAACCCCACGGAGAGAGATTACAACCTACAGAAGAGGCTGGGCGTGCCTGCCAATCAATCAGGACACACCGGGGAAAGCCGACTACCAAGCGTCTTGGCCGGGTTCGTGAGAAGACAAGCTGTGGTGTTTCTCCAACTGAGTCACTGGGGGTTCTGTGGACCGGGCACAGGGCCCGCAATTCTGCACTGCTCACAACTCCGTGCGCTGCGGGCCGCCTAGCCCGGCACCCACGCAGAATCTTACTGCATTTACAATTTATGTTTCACGTCGTACGCGAGTGTGTAGGTTCTTTCTTGTTCACTCTGTGCCAATACATTCAGTACACATTGCAGAGAATATAAAATGATACCAATAACTTGCGAGAAAAAAGTGCTCACGTAACTCAGGCCTCTGAGGATCTTTTAAAAAGTCAAGACACAGGAAGGAGCCTTTTCAGCAATACCCTTCTTTCCTACCGATTAGAACGCGCCGAATGCTGCCGCCTGCTGGCTCAGGGACCAACCTTCCCACAGTCAGGGCCAGGGCAGCGGGACGCACCGCACCCACGATGCTCACGGTGCGCTCACCTGATACCCGCGCACCAGGGTGGTCCGCAGTTCCTTCAGGACGTACTGCAGGAAGCGCACGCCCAGGTCCTCTAGTATCTTGGCGAGAGTACTGCGTGCCACGTCTCTGACCTCCTGCGCTCTGTTCTTCAGCAGGGCACACACTTTCAGCAAGATACTAGAAAATGCAAAGTAAAACAATAGCTAAGGAAATAAGCAGAAATAAAAATACAAATGTCCTTCTGTCTCTCAACTATTTGTAACCCTATTTTCCCAGTTAGGATGCAGAAACACAGCAAATGGGGATTTTCGTTCTCTTTTTGAGGCAGGGTTTCGTTATGCAGTTCAGGCTGGCCTTGAACTCACTATGGAGCCCAGGCTGGCTTCAAACTCACAGCGATCCTCCTGCCTCGGCCTCCCCAGTGGTGGGATTACAGGCATGTGTCACCAGGGCTGGCCAGCAAATGGCGACTTCTAACAAGAGACTCCAGAGGCTAGAAGAGAAGATCCGACCCTGAGTCTCCCTGGCCTCGTCTAGCTTGTCACTTGCATACCCTGGCAGGTTGGCCTCCATCACCTCCTGTGGAAGGCACCGCATCAGCTTAACCATGGCAAATGCTAAGGGCACACGGGCCACTTCCTCGTTGCTCACAACCTTTGACTTGATGAGCTTGTGTTCTTCTTCCCGTTTAGTCTGCAAGAAAAGGTGGGTTCAATGACAGCCAAGATGAGGCCCAGCGGCCGCCAACGGTAACCCCGCACCTGGGAGACAGCTTCTCATGGGGGTTAAGTCCATTTCTAATTCATTGTCTTAAAAAAAAATTGCACCATTTGAGGCTAACCCTCTAAAAATTAAGAATAAATAGAAGAATGTTCTATTATCAAAGAAACAGCTAGAGAAAAAGCCAAGTTGTCACTGATGAGTTAAGATTGCTGTGAAATACATAAAACTCACACAACTGACAGAGTCAATATTTATACCGGCAGTTGGTAAGCATTTTCTGTAAAGATAATAAACATTTTTGGCTTTGTGGTGTCTGCTGAAGTTACTAGACTGGTACTGTAATACAAAAGCAGAATTAGGTGATACACAAACGAGTGTGTTCCAATAAAACTTTATAACAACAGCTGCAGCGCAGGAGTCCTAGTTTGCTGGCTTAGGTTTTACTCTGAGGAAAGGCCCTGGCTTCACGCAAATGCACTAGTAAATGTTACCCCTGTTACCAGTGGAAGGATAAGCTGTGAATAGTAGAGAAGTGGTCAATAAGCAGGAAAGGGAAACTGATTTGTAAACAACTTCTTTGGAAATGAGTCGTTTTAACATCTCCTTTGGAGAGAAAAAGCATATACCTATGATATGAAATCCTACAGCAGAAGCATTACTGACTGGCCGCGGCAGGGGATGGGCCCGAGCTGAGGAGGGAGGGAGGGACAATGGGGGGCAGAGCAGGCCACGGAAGCCTCAGTGCGCCAGCCCCAGCAGCCCGAGGCCAGCCCAGCCCCGCCCAACCCGGCCCGGTTATTACCGTAGACGCCAGGCACCTATGCAGCCGGGGGAGGATGTCCCCAGTTATGGTTCCCTGGATGGTTTTAACTGTTCTCTCCAGTTCTTCCTTATTCCGAGGAAGGAAGGAGACGGCCTGTGGAGCACATTCAGGCTCCTCTGCTGCTGTCCCGGCGGGATCGGCTGGGTCAGGGTTTCCCACAGCCTCAGCAGTGTCTGACGTCTTACTTGTGTCTTCCTTCTCCTCCTCCTCCGGGGGCTCTACTTCCATGGCCTCCTCCTCTGGGAACCCCGTCATTTCTATTGTGTCTGTGATTAAGAAATAAAACTCACCTTAAATCCAGTAACGAATGACACAGTTGTGAAAGCGGTCTTTCCCCGACAGCTGACAGCTAATAAAACGTATCTGGTCATCAGCTATGGACAGACGAGGTAAGCGGCGAGGAGACGGCAGGAGGCGAAAGGGCTATGCTGCCTGCTTCCTCCCGGGTAGGAGGCTAATAAGGAACAGACACAAGGAGACTTGGGAATTACGACACGGCAAGGACAGAGCCAGAGGACACACGGGGGACACACTGGGAGGAAGATTCTGAGCCAAAGGAAAGCTCCTTGAGTACTGTGCTCAGAGGTGCCCGTAAAACTTAGTCATGAGCATGAAAAAGTACGAAAACCGGAAGGGCAGCCAGAAGTTGGCAGGCAGAAGTCTCCCGTGCTCCAGGCCGCGCGGCACTGCGAGGCGAGCAGATGCCCGGCGTGAACTCAGGCAGCGAGCACTGCAGCTTCTTGGGCAGAGCTGGGGGGTCAGGCCTGGGGGGACGCGTCTACCACTGCCTGGAAGAGTGCCTGATGCATCCCTCACTCTCAAAATACTACCTGTTGGTCTCTTTCTTTCTTCTTTTACTGGCTGAGTAGCTTTGGATAAGTTACTTTACATGCACGAACCTCAGTTTCTCAGGCCGAAACTCTGGGGTCACTGATATAAGGCTCTTATCAGGACAAATGAGGTAATGCCTATAAAAGCCTGGCAGACGCTCAGTAAAGTTAAGACTTCACTACCCTCCTTGTCATGGAATTTAAGTTCCTTTTCCTTAAAAAGGCTGTTATTTTCATTTGCCACTTGATTGGCCCCAACGTCGGCGAGGGCTCTGGGCTGCATGGCAATGCGGTGGACATTCTCTCCCAGTGCTGTGGGTATCTGAGGTGAGCGGCTCAGAGCTAACCGTGGAGGCAGACGAAGAGCGAAGGGTCGCTGCTATGAACATGGATATGCGTGGGTCACTGTAATACAGTATTTTTAACTCCAGAAGGGGAATGGCTGGGTCAAGTGGAATTTCTAGTATTGTAGCAGAAATGGCCCCCCTGGCCAGTATACTTCAGTTTCTTAGTTGCCCAGGTAATAGCTCCTGTTACAGTTCCTGTTACTGCCGTCTCCCAGGAACGGCTGGTCACTGTGATGCATATTATAAGAACCAATCAAAGACAGCCAAGTACTCTGCCTCTGTACTTCCCCTTTCAACTCCATAAAAACCTCCCTCTCTGGGCCTTTAAGGCCTGACATTTCTGTAAGGATTGGTTCCTTGTCAGTGCCTGTCCGATGTTAAATAAATCTGCCTCCAAATCCTGGGTGTTGTTTCGGTGTTTCCGCTGTCGTTGCAGTATTAGTGTTGGCTTTTTTGGGGGGTGTGTGTTTGAGACAGGGTCTACTGTGTAGCTCAGGCTGGCCTCAAACTTGTGGTAATGCGCCTGCCTCCCGAGTGCTGGGACTGCAGGCATGCGTTGGTTTTAGTTTCTGAGGACTCTCTATACTGATTTCCGTAGTGGTTGTACTACAACAGTAAGAATTTTTTTCTTTTTGGCCGTACTGGGATCAAAGCCAGGTCTTTCACAGCCCAGGCAATGGCTCTACCCCTGAGCTACATCCCCAGCCCTTAAAACAACTAAAATTTGCAATCCCTTGTGTTGCATTAATAAAATATCCCTGTGAAACCTTTCTTAGCAACAAAATAATTTAGTATTTAAAAAAATCTGAGTATTGTGAAATGTCACCAGGAGCTATCCATCATTTTCATGAGAGACTTCAGACAGCTACTAAATGGAGATATCGGGGGAAGGAAGCAACAGAACAGCAGGGAAGAAAGCCACACGCAGGTGGGAAACACATAGATTTCACCTCCTTTCAAACACATCACATCATATAGTTCGGACAGCACTAAACTTGGGTAATGTGTGCTACTTTAGAATAAGGAAAATAAACTTTCTAAGAAGAGTTAAGTAAACTATGTATTTTTAACTTTTAAAAATATTTATATTTAAGTGAAACTGCCAAGTACAGGTTTAACTGACTAAAGAAAACAGTGCAAACTGAGAGACAGAATCTGAGACTTCAGCCAGCACAGCTGGGTGGGGTGAAGCTGGGCACAACTGTGTGCTCATCCCCCTCACTGTCCGAGCTGGCGAAAGCTCCAGCTTAGTGTCAGCAGAAGCAGGTAGCAGGAGGTAGCCTTCCCTTACTTGGTTTTATTTTATTAATTTTTGTTGAGACAGGGTCTCGCTGTGTAGTGCAGGCTGGACTCAAACTCACGGTGACCCTCCTGCCTCAGCTTCCCAAGTGCCGGGATCACAAGTGTCGCCACCACGCCCGGCCCCACTCTGGTTTTAAAGCAAAGGCTTGTAACCCATTTCCACTGAGTAAGATGTTACATTAGGTTCCAAAAAATAAATGCTTTACAAAGTTAAGGAAAACTTTATCGATTCTGAAACAAGTTAAGGAGATCCGTGTCCTCTGCCCACTGTCTCTGGCTTGAGTAAACACTGAATGTAATTCAATGTACTCGATCACATGGTTTTAGATGCCACTGCGTTAAATCCCATTAGCCACTTTCCTAGAAGTGAACAAACCTTACACTCCCAGAACCACCAAGCATGTTTAAGGCTTTGATGTTTTTACTCATCCTGGGATTTCATTTGCGAGTATCTGACTTAGGGCTTTTATATCCGTATTAATGAATGAGACTGGTCGTAATCGTCCACCCTCCTGGAGCCTGCGCCAGTGTTAGGCACGCAATTCCTCCGATCTTAACCGTCTGAAACCTTCGCTAACCGCCACAAAGCGCTCTGTGCGGCCACTCTGACCACAAGCTGCGTCGGTGCAGTCAACTTCTCCAGCGTCAGAGCCCTCAGATCTTTCCATTTTCTCCTAAAGACACTTTTTGAATTGATACATCTCACACAAGTATTCAAATTTATAAACACAAATGTTTTATTTGTGTCCTTTTCAGTTCCTACTGTTATTTATTGTATCTCCTATTTTCATGGAATCTTTTTAAACATTTTCCAGTTCACGGTCTCCGCATTTACTGGTTAATGCTCCCACATACATCAAGAGGATGGGCTTCGAGGTGAATAGCCTGTAGTTCAGGTTTTGTCCACTAATGAAATTTAGACTAGCGCTTTCGAGGGTGAATACATTTTACAAGAAAGCTTAAAACTAATCATTTTAGCTTCCTCCTGACTCAGCAACTGTCACTGCTAAAAAGAAAAGAAAGAGGAGGAAGCTGAATTTTGCCATCTTTAATTCATGATCATAAATTATCCAAGAGAGTGAAAACCTAGTTTAAGAAAGATTTAAAAACTTACTTTCTTCATTCTGAATTTTTCCCATTTGCTCTTCAAGAGTTTTGTCGTCAAAGTGGAATGCTTCCAACACTGTCACCAGCAAACTGTTAAGACAAGACACATGGCAATGCTCCCTTGGTTGTCAATCCCACGTGACTATTAAAAGGACACTTAAAGACATAAACACTGAAATTATTTTTACCAATACTTTTGACTTTAACAAGCATTACCATAACCTCATTAATACTGCATAAAAGGAAATTGAGAGTACAAAGGATCAATGCAGGAAATAATGCTAAGGTTGCATTTTTTTTTTTTTTTTTTGTGGGTACCGGGGGGACGACCTCAGGACCTCGCGCACCAACAGGCACCCGTGCCGCTGAGCGATATCACCGGCCCCTTTTTCGTATGTGGGTTCCGGGAGTCGAACTCGGGCCTTCGCGCTTGCAAGGCAGGCGCTTAAGCCACTGAGCCGTCTCACCGGCCCTAAGGTTGCATTTTTAAAACAACGCCAGAATAGAAACTTTGCGCATACTTGACACCCAGCTTTTGATTGATCCGTCCTGTCTGTAGGACATGGATGAAGTGTTTCAAGTAGTAGACATAGGCCGGCCAGGCGAGATGTCTGCACATAGCTCCAATAACTTCCACGGCAGCAGTGGTTATGTTTTCATGCTGCAAAATAAACACAGAGCATCAGTAGAGAACAAGTACTTGCTAACAAAATACATGGCCACCTGGTTCACCAAAAAGCCAGCAGGTGATCAATAATTACAGAAAGGGAAGAAATGTCCAAATGTCCAAACTATACTCCTCCCTCCTTGCCAAACCCACGAAGACACCATCAACTTAAAGGGGCGATGCCTTCCTTTAAGGGTTTAAGGTATTTTGGACTCTCTTCCAGTTAGCCCTCCTGATGGGCTCCAAGCCTGGCCAGAAATGAGACAATCACAACAACAAAAGCTGACACATGAAATGCACAAGGCCCTGAGTTTAATTTCCAGCACTGCAACAATACAGAGGCAGCAAATGTCAAAGATTATACACCACACTCCTCAGCACTCAAAAGCATAATGCCTCGGAGACATTTCTTCCAGGAAACATTGATAGACAACAAGGAACCAGGTCTACCTTCACACATTAAACTAGAAGAGTGCACAGAATCTAGGGACAGCAGGTTTTAGACTGTGGACAGCAAACAGAGCAGCATGGTGGCCCTGAAGAGAAAGGCAGCATGAAGCGAGTCAGAATTACCCACTCTGGCTGTGTGCGGAGTTTTAGGCTGCAGCACAAGGTGGGACCCAGGCAGAGCCCAGTGGTGGTGCTGAGTTGGGGACAGAGCTGAGGCCACAGCAGCGGAGTCCACGGGGCAGAGGACCCTACACAGAGTGCCAGCCCCTGACCCTTTAGCTGGTACTGACCAGCACATGTGAGCAAAGACGAGCACGGAAAGAGCCACAGGAAGGGGCAGGTGACAGTCATCAAAGAGCAAGCGAGGATGAGAACAGCGCACGTTCCTGTCAGCCAGAGTGACAGACTCACGATACAAGGTGAACATCTGGATCTAACACAGGAATGAAGAGCAATGGAAATTACACATATGCAGGCTAATGTTAAAGACCTCTCCCTGTCTCTTTAAAAGATAACTGCATAAGGCCAAAGTAACAACGTACTACATGGTTTAAAACTAACGTCGAGGTTAAAAAGTCCAAAAGAAGGAACAAAAGGAAAAAAAGAAAATGAGGCAAACAGAAAATAAACAAGATCACAGATTTAAACTCAACCTCATCAATAATCATATTAAATGTAAATGGGATTTTGTTAGATTGGATAATGTGATACCCAGCTAAATGCTATCTACATGAAACCAACTTCAAATGTAAAGTCACAGCCAGTATGGTGACCCCCACCTTGAGCATTTTCTCATCAAAAACTGGAGTCATGGCATACGGCATGATGTAGTTCTGCAGAGACTTGGAAGACAGCGCCACTCTGCCTTCCGTGAGCTGCTTCGCCAGCTTCTTCAAGGCTCTTGCTCTTCTATGGATCTGCGCATGAGATCAAGTGTGTGTCAGTTACTGAAAAGCCTCACCTACAACCAGCTCTACCTCGAGACCCTGTCCTTTTTCCAAAAGAAGATTAAAGAGCGAAAACCCACACCTCCTGGCTCCCAGACACACCCACAGCATTCGCTTAACAAGGGAGCCCAACCATTAAACTTCTTAGGAAACAGAGAAAGGTGACACTCATTATCTGCCGGCTTCTGAAACCACCAAAAACACCAGACCCCAAGAAAGGACCGCCTCCTGTGCACAGGTCCTGTGCGATGTGTCTGAGGATCCTGGGGACCCAGGACTGAGAGGTTTAACCCTTCGGGACATTAAAGTGCGCCTTTCTAAAGGACACGTGATTGTCTGAAATGCTCTTCTGCAAGTAAGGGGGAAAGCAGGGCTGTCTCCTACCTGAATGTGCTTCATGTTCTCAAAGAAGTCCATTTCTGGGTCCTGCTGGTGAGTAAGCTGCACCAGGTCTTTAAACTCCAGCTGATCTGGGAAGGTTTGAATTAAACACGAAAGTATGGTGGTATAATCCTGTTGGATACTCTGCAAATGTCAAGTGGAAAAAGAAAAATTTTATTTTGGAAAGAATCTGCTTCCTACATAGTAGGTGGCGGCACCAAAAAACAAAAACAAGAACAAAAACATTTCCACTGTAAAAATACAGTAAAGTCAAACCACTTGTAAAATCAGTAACGACTATGCTCCTTTTGGCCCCCACACCCTGTTAAAGTCTGCTGACCACTGATACACTTAGGTATTTTAGTTGAATGAATTAAGCCTGACTGCTTTCCCCACACAACGGAAGTAGAAGGAAACCAAATCAAAGCAAACCAACTGCAGACAGCAGTACTTCCACAGGACAAAGCTACAGTACCTCTGTGGGGCTCCTCAGGCCCTTCCTCAGTCTCTCCAAGAGGGAGCGATGGATGATTTCCCGATAGTCTTTCTCCGTGACGTTCAAGGCTGCCAGCTTCCTGATGACACTCATCAGGCACATGCTGGCATTGTCACTTAAGGACATGTCCCCTAGCTGGAAATGAGAACACAAGGCATTTGGTGCAATAACTATACACAATATCATTTCCAAGAAGGGTGAAACTTTGTCACTGCTGTGTGTAAAAAGCCCTGCCAATAGGACCAGTGAGATGGCTCAGCGGCATAAGCGCCTGCCTGGCAAGCGTGAGGTCCTGAGTTCGACTCCCAGTACCCACGTAAAGGAAAAAAAGGGGCTATCGCTCAGTGGCATAAGCACCTGCTGGCAAGCACCAGGTCCTGAGTTCGACTCCGGTACCCACATAAAGGAAAAAAAGGGGCCGGTGATATTGCTCAGCAGTATAAGCGCCTGCTGGTAAGCGCGAGGTCCTGAGTTCGACTCCCGGTACCCACATTAAAAAAAAAAAAGCCCTACAAATAAATGTCCCAAAGTACTGCGAACCCAAAGGAGAACCAAATGGAGAGCTGTGAGGAATACAGTGACTGAAAACTCACACTTGTTGAGAAGTATCACTTGGTTTCAGGAAGGACTATGAACTATTCTTTGAGTTAGTTTTACTTTCCAAAGCAAGCAGAAGACAAGATTCACCACCGCCAGTTCTCAATATTCAGTCTCGGGCCGTCGCTAGGAACGAGCGCGGGCCGGTGTGATTCCGGTGAGCTGCTCCCGGCTCCTGGAGTCAGGAGTGTAAGGGAGAGGAACTCACGCCTGGCGCAGCCACGCAGGCGGTGGCACAGCTCTCCTTGGGCCAAAACTGCATGAGGCATGAAGCCCAACAGGGAGATGACTCTCTTCACACACTACACAACCCTTCATTTAGACGACGATAAAACGCCGCAGATTACTGACATTATTTCATGGTGAGCAGTAAGCCAGGGTTTTGTATTTTATTCAGTTTAGCAATATGCCACCTATAATCCAGACACTTATTTTTACCGTATCTGCAATAAAGGCAGACTCCTGGCACAAAGCCTTCTTGAATAAGACTCCGGTAACACAAGAGATAACGAATGGGGCTACGTTAAAGTTTCTGCACAGCAAGGGAAACGACTGACAGAGTGAAGAAACAGCCCACGGGATGGGAGAAGGTCTTTGCCAAGCAGTCTTCTGACAGAGGATTAATATCTAGACTATACAAAGGACACTCGACACCAAAACAATCAAACAGCCCAATCAATGAATGTGCAAATGAACCGACAGACACTTCTCAGAAGTAGTGCAGATGGCCAATGAGTAAATGAGAAGTGCCCAACACCTCCGCCACCAGGGAGATGCAAATCAAAACTGCACTGAGTCCCATCTCACCCAGTCAGAATCGCTACATCAAGAACACAGAAAACAAGACACGCTCTCGAGGATGCAGGGGAAAAGGAACCGTTCTCCGCTGCTGGTGGGAACATGAACAGCACAGCCGTATGGAGAGCAGCATGGAGGTTCATCCAAAACCAGAAACAGAGCCACCGCCTGATCTACCCACGCACCACGCCTTGGCTTATGCCCCGGGAACTGAAGCTGTGCTGCGGGGACACCCGCACGCCCCCGTTCACTGCAGCACAGGGTGTAACAGCAAGACGCGGAGCCAGCCTTGGTGTCCACCAACAGAAGATGTTGTTTTATGGACAATTCAGCCATAAAAAAGGACATTTTGTCATTTGTAGAAAAATGGATGGAACTGGAGATCATTTTGAGCAAAATAAGCCAGACTCAGAAAGACAAATATTGCCTGTTTTCCCTGATACAGGGAATCTAAACAAGATGACAGGAAAGCAGAAGCGAGACTATCATTAGACAAGAGGAAGGGAATGGGGTGAGCAGTAGGGGGGAAGAACACGATCAGATGCGGTATACACACTGAACCCCCCAAATGTGATCCAAGGGGACAGGCAGGACGGGGGTGGAGGAGGGGATGACTAAAGTATGTTAGGTGCAGGTACGACTCTGCCAAAATGAAACCCACTCCTCTGTAGAAGCAATATGCACCAATAAAAACATGGACGAAAAGAAGGGAAAACATTTAATATAGATGTAACATAACTTTCAAACATTGAGATATAATTAAGAAACCATGAAATTCAGCCTTTAGAGTGCACAGCTGGCATTCCAAGTACATAAAGGAGGGTGTACAACTGCTGCACTAATTTCGGGAGGTTTTTACCAAGTCCAAAAGCAATCCTACGCCACTCAGAACTCGCTTCTCCTTCCTCCCTCCTTGCAACACTTTGTAAACCTTTACTTTGTATCTCTACGGATTTCTCCATTCTAATACACAACTTGATTTTTTCAAAGTCCTTCTACCTACATTGTTTTATTTGAAGTATCTGCTTTCTAAATTATGGGAACAGCGATATCCTTGCCCAACCAAAAATTCTGCATCTAACAGAACTTTTATACTAAAAACTCTGGTCCCCCTCAAAAAATAAATGAAGAAATGAGGCCACTGTGCTAGGTATTGTATTATCAAAATAATAAGAATTCATACACTTTTGCTACAAAAACTTACCTCCATATTATAGAAACAATTATGCATCACTGGAATTAGGTAGTTAACATCCACGGTTTGCATCTCTTTAATGTAAGATGTGATTGTCTGGAACTCGGCGAAGCGAACATCGAAGTTGATATCGTCAAGATGTCGCTGATCAAAGGCGTTCAGCTGCAAGTAATGCCATTGAGATCACATAAATGAAGGTGTAAACGTCTTAAACACACAAAAAGGAGTGTACTTTTGAGGCCAAAGACAAATAAGAATTCTTTCTTACCTTGGCAACATCAGTAATATATTTTAGTCCACTTTCAAAATCAGACAGACCCTAAGAAGCAAGTACAGTGTGTTTTCAGTCAATGCCCTAACTTTTCTGCCTCCCCTCAGCTCCCTGTCACCATCAAATTCATGGTGGCACCCAGGAGGCGCCCCGAGGTTCTGCACAGCATGGTTATCTTTCAAAAACAGTGGTTTGGAGCTGGGCGTGGGGCGCACACCTGTAACCCCAGCACTGGGAGGCAGGACGATTGCCGTGTTTGTTCAAGGCCAGTCTGAACTGCACAGCCAGATTCTGTCTCACCTGCCGCCCCACCCCCAAAAACAAAAAAAAACCCGAGGTGGTTTGGGGTGAGAATGAGTATACACACCTGGAAAACTGTACATAGTAACTGTCTTGACAACTTGTTCTTAATGACTGAAAAGAGTTTGGCCAGAGGCTTGAGGAAGCTTGTCGGGTCCAGACAATGCTGTAGCAAGTTCTGCACTGTCACCAGGATATCGACCTCTGTGTCCTTCAGAAGAATGAGGAGAAAGCGTATTTCAGTAATTTACAAAGTGAGTCAATTCATACTTCAATATATTACAGCACAGGAAATAATTAAGGCTAAGAGTGAAAGTAGTAATGGGAAACTTATTTCCTAGTCGTGTAAAAGTTTCCAACATTTTAACTTAACATAAAATCCACGATAGTGTCTGTAACAGTTTCTTCCTTTGGTTCTAACAGAACATGCATGGTTTTGAAACATGATGTCAATAGTCCAGTCCGGTGGTGGCAAGCCCATGGCCCGTGTGCCGCCGGCAGGCTCTATTTCTGAAGGCTCTGAAAGGTTCGCCATCACCACTCTGGTCAAAACACAGCCAACAAAATGGGCTTGCTGACGGAAAACTGACCCTTGTGGCACCCACAGATACGTGGTACACAAAGCAGTAACCGCTGCTCAGCATCGCCGCGGAGGCCCCGACATCGCGTCTGAGAGCCGCATCAGAGTGCTTGGCTAAGTTCGCACGTCAGAGCCTGACGTTCGTTCAGCTTTGCCGCTCTCCAGCTCTGAGACTGTGTACGACACACTCCTCGGGTTCTGTCTGCTATCGGTCAAAGTCAGAAAAAACTGACGTGAATTGGAAGCAGAACATGGGAAAATAAAGGGGTTAACGCTGCCATGCTGGGGCGGATGATTCTATTTCTGTCCCCTCTATTTCAAGTTTTTCTTTCTATAGTCTTTTAAGTTCTTGGGAAATATGTATAACAGAATCTAACCAATAAAATTGCGCCTTCCAGATGAACCACTTCAGAATAAGCCTCTCCTAGCTCCGTACCTGCATGATGTTGCCGCGGTGGAGGAAGGGGAGGAGAAGTGTGATGAGCACAGAGCTCTGCTCTTTGTCTTTCATAAACTTGCTGATCCTAGAAAAGGAAACAAATGGGTATGTTAGGGAGATACAGGAGTTAGGACCTTTTCCTAAGTGAAACTTTGGAGAAAATTATCAGGGACTAAAGACACAGCTTTACCATCCCAGCCGACGGTGCTCTGGCGTCCGCGTGCAGGCGGCAAGCAGGCAGCAGCAGCCTCGCCCGCCACCTCCTCGCTGCGAGTGTTCTCCTTTCACCTACCTAACCGCGCAGGAGGTCACTAACCAGGCTAGCGTCTGGCAAGCCAGGATTTCTCCTTTTGCAAGGAAGTTACATCTTTAGTGCCAAGACTTAATGTCTCATGTGCTGAATTTCCAATAAATTCCCACGCGGCCCTGCGAGAATTATTAGCCTCACTTTGCCCAAAGAAAAATGAGTCTGAGAAGCCTGTGTCGCGCTGCTGGGAGGAAGCGCAGCCGGTCTTTCGATCTGACATTTCTGCCTAACCCCTCTCCACCTCTTCACTGCCACACCGTGTGAGATGGAATAAGTAAGGGAACGACTTCCCACTCCGCATAACCGAGAAACATAACAGTACAAACAAAGCATCGCGAAGAAGCTTTCAGAAGATTCTAATGTTATTTTTAAGTTTCTGATGGTGAAAGTAATATAAAAAAAATCTAATAAGTCCAGTTCCTGTCAAATTAAAATTCAAGACAGAATCATTTCTTACACCCAGGTTTACTACCCTCGACCTCTGGAGAAATCACAATTACATACTCCTAGGTTTACTGACAAACACACCCTTTACAAACCCTCGAGTCCGAAAAACAAAACAATTCGTTCTTTCAAGGTGGATATTTTTACTAATTAAACTAAAAAAAACCAAACAGGATGTGATTTCATAAATATCAAGGCTTAATTAAATAAAATACACAAAGCCCACACAAGCAGATCTATTAGTTCCACTTAGGACTTTGAAGTTGGTTGTCTTTAATATCATTGAATGAAGGTGGAAGCCATAAAAAGTCTGAAATGTTTAGCACAGACCCTGAATTCTGCATTAACTTAATGTGAAGGGCATTTAAAGTACTGATAACTTTCTTTTTGTTGAACCCTGGGCCCTGTGCGTGCCAAGCTACTTTCTACCACTGAGCTGGACTCCCTAACCCTATAGGTATTCCCACTTCTTTTCTCTCTCTTTGGTGGTGCTGGGGATTGAACCTAGGGCCTCACATATGCTACTAAAGGTTTAAAACCTTTTAAACTTATTACCACATTCAAATAACTGAAAAACGAGATAGTATTTTTAAAAATTAACGCGCACGGACGGGACTGTTATCCTTTCAGCATGAGTATGTTGACTTACTTCGAAAGAACGCCAAGTTCCTTGCTGACTTGCGCCCTATTCTTTTTCTTTTTCACCTTTTCTGTGCTGACTGTGGTTTTGCTGAGATACTGAAGAATCACAGGCACATGAGGTAGAATCAGTCTTCCTCCCATAGTGATAGACTCTGAAACAGACAGTGGTTAAGGTTTTGATTTTTAAAAATTCACTTAAAAGCATACCTGTATAATATCTGCTGGGTGACAGGGAAAGTGTTTGGCTACTAATGAAAATTTAATAATATTTCAACTGTAAACACTACATAACTTTTAATTCAAAAGAGCTATTCTAGTAGTGAAATAAAAAATGTACATGAGAACCCCTGAGGCCTTGTTTAAAGCATTTTTTGCTGACGGTAAGGGGCTGCTGGGACATACGGTGGAAATCATCTGGTCACTTCCTGGAAGGCAGATGAGACTTTCTCTCCTATAAATAAGCTGTACTCCTACAAGTGCAAAGAAAACTCCTTTATATAAATGAGAATTAGTTCTCAGGGAAAAGACACCCGTGAGCATGAGCTACCAAGAAAGTCAACTGCCAGTGACTTTTTCTCTTCAAGCGCCTGCTGGATCCAAGCATCACCCACCGGCTGTGTCACCTGGAGGGTTGGCATACACGCAGCCAGTCACTGGCAAGCTCGGCACTGTGTCTGTGGGCTCGAAATCTGGAAGGTTCAGGAGGTCATCAACTATGTCCATCACGATGCTGGCTGTGGCATCGGAGAGATTCTTTGCTGACAGAACTGCAAAGACGTTGGTCAGGATGTCACATTCTGGGTGCCCCGGCTTCTGTTTAGCCAGAAAAGGGAAATACCTGCGAGAACAAAACCACTGTTCACCTTATTTCTTACCATGTTGATTTCTAAATCATCTCCCATATGAGCTTCACGTCGAGTTTAACAAATGTACACGTGTGCACAAACACTGATAAGATTACTTACAAGAGGAGTGACTTGAAAGCCTAAAGAGGATTAGTTCCAAACACCCTGCGTGTTCCGCTGTCTAGGTGCTGTACATGTGTTTCTTACTTAATCCTTGTAACAGGTCTATGAGACTCTATCGACTACAGATAAGAAACAGACCGGGGCAAAGCCAGTGCCAACAAGTGGTAGAGGAGGTTTAAACAGCAGTCTAATTCCAGCCTCAGCCCCTCTGAATATGAAAGCTAGGCATTGTTTCATTATAAGCTTTACTCTCATAAAAACCAGTGTACAACAACAGGGACTTAGCAGGAGACCACAGAGCCACCTACTGCATCCGAATACGCCACGTGCAGAGCTCTGTGGCAGGGCTGATCCATCCCCAGTAAGGAGACCCGAGAGACGGATGTCCTCGTGGCAGAAACGCACTAAGGAGGCCTCAGAGAGCGAGGATCTTCCAGCCAAGGGCAAACTGGCAGTTATTTTAGAGTAAGAGACACAATCCTAACAATCTGTACAAAAGAATTCTGACGATTTGACTTTTTCAATTCATCGTTACTGGAAAAAGAGTGCAAGTACTTTAACCTACTCAGCATAACAAACTGAGGAAAAGTTCTAAGAGGTTAGTCGCACATCTTTCCACCCAGTAAATGTAATACAGCCCGAGCAGGTCCCAAGCAAGACACGTCGTTACACGTTTTCATCTCTATGATCAATGAAGGAGGTCTATTACTGTTTCCATTTCACAGGTGGTAAAACTGAGGCTCAGAGAGGCCATGGTACAATGGGCACAGTCTATTCTGAAGCTACAGCTCCAAGGGAAAGTCCAAGCCTGGCTCTGCACGCCGTGAGTATTAACGAGGCACGGATCAGGAGTCCTGCTCTGTGGAAGACGGTGCGATACCAGTGAGACCGGGTCTCCGCAGGCAAGGAGCCCTGGGCCACAGTGACGAAGACAGAGCATGACAAGGGGTGGGACTGAGCCACGTGGGGCCACAGTGACCGAGAGCAGCTCAGGGACGAGTGGCAGGGACAGTCTTGGCAAGTGCTGGTTTGGCTTAATTATTCACAGTGACTCTTCACATCCCCGGGACTGTAGACCACAGTCACACTGGCTGTTGTCTTCAGCATACCTAATTTCTAAGACAATCTGTCCTTATCTGTAAGCTTAAAGATACTGGCTACAGCTTGGCTCTACCTGCATTTATAAAAATACTAAGTGTATCTACAGATGGAAAATGGGCTTTAATACCCGACTGACACTTAGGTAAACTGAAGTGTACTGCGGATCCAGAACCTATTTTTACTAAGAGTAACATTCCCACGAAGTGGCTCTGAAACATTCGCTCATTCATTCGTTCACACGCAAGTATCTGTTACAAGGGCGGTCAGCCCCTCTAGAGATGATTTTTAAAGGAAAAAGAGGAGCTTCTGTCGCCAGCACCCTCAGCTGCTGTATGACTTTCCAACCAAAACAGGAGCGAGAACGCGCAGGACGGAAGTGAGTGCAGGCAGTTCTGCAAGGAGCCCGCTCGGACATCATCCCGGATCAAAGCTCTTCACGGCTTATTTGCATAAACAGTACACAACCATAAAACATTTCTCAAATATGCCTATGAAAGCCTGCTTGTAAGTGTTTGGCGATTAGACGAACTATAAAATGTGTTATCAAACTGGGAAATAAGGGAGAAAGTCCTTCCTGTTGATAAAATAGATTTTCCCAAAGAAGACAACTTGGAGGTTTCTGAAGGCTATTTAATGACGTGGGAAAATATTCAGGATATAATGGTAAATGGAAAACAAAATCAGAGGCTGGTTATGTAGTATGACCCCAGCTTTATAAAAACCAATGCCAGGGTCTTAATTAACATCGTTGAATCAGTATCAAAACTGTGTCTGACCCTAAAATGTAAATAAATAAATCTTTCTGACTTTAAGTGGGAACTGGGGAAAGGCATAACAGAAAGCCAACTATAAGTTGGCTTTTATTTTTAAGCAAGCATGCAGAGAATGGTAATATTTATGTGATGCTGTAATTATCTGGTGTGTTTCACACTCCATTCCTTCCTTTGCTAGGCCTAAAATAATTACTATATATTAGAAGGGCATCCCTATCAGTTCCAATACTTCTGTTCCCAAATTTTAATTGCACTGTAAAAACTGTAAAAATGCACTCACTGATTTAATACCGTCTACGAGTTTAATTAACATTAAGTTGCAATTTTTTTTACCTCTTTTTCTTTAATTATAAATGATTCAAACACGTTCAAGGCTGCTCACAGAGAGCATCTTTCCCTGCTCTGTGGCACCAAACCCTGCATGCTGGGCCTCGCCACTGAGCTTCCACTCGCTCTCCCCTGGGAGGGAGCTCCCCGCTGCTCTCGGGGCGCTGAGAATGGAACAGTGGTTACCAGAGCCGGGGAGAGCAGGCTGGAGCGGGCTGGAAGGCTGGGTCACGGGCACTGAGTTACAGATGGATGGGTGAAAGAAGCTCTGATGTTCTCTCACACAGCAGGGCAGCTACAGACTAAATGGCCAAATGCATCGCAGTGCAAAAAGGCTGGTAGAACGGGTATTAAACGTTTTCACTACAAAGAGATGATCACTTAGCAAGCGGGTGATGTGCTTACTCTGATGTGAACATCACACAACATCTGTACCTACTGAAATCCTGCACAGTACCCCAGAGTACAATCTACGTATCAGGGTTTCTGGTTTTTTGAGACAGGGTCTTGCTATGTAGCCCAGGCTGGCCTCAAACTCATGGTGATACTCCTGCCTCAGCCTCCCGAGTGCTGGGATTACAGGCGTGTGCCATCACACCCTGCTAGGTGTCACTTTTTTAAAAAAAGTTTCTCATGTAACTCTAGATATTTTCTATCTTATTTCATATTTATACACAAATACGCACACGCCTAAACACATTTTCCTTGGACCACATTATACATATTATTTAGCACCTTGTATTTTTCTCAAAGTTACGTATTCTAAGATCTCTCTGTGCTTTTACCCAGCTGCCTCATCTTTTTTTTTTGTGGGTACTGGGGGGTTGACTTCAGGACCTTGTGTGCCAGCAGGCGCCCGTGCCGCTGAGTGATATCACTGCCCTTTTTTGTATGTGGGTTCTGGGAGTCGAACTCGGGCCCTCGCGCTTGCCAGGCTGGCGCGTACGCCACTGAGCCATCTCACCGGCCTCCATCTGCCTCATCTTTAACTGCACCCAAAGGAATTCACTACCTGGAAAGACCACATGTTGTTATTAGCTCCCCAGACTTGTTTTGGCTAGATTAGCTTAACATACTGTCCCACTTTATTGTTATTGTTATTATTATTATTATTATCATTATTATTTTAGCAGTGGCCAAGTTTATTCACGAATGCAAAGTGAAGAGTGAGAGAGAAACTAAACTGGTTCTGCAGAGCGAGTCTGGGCCGAGTGAATACAAAAAGAGGGAGAGCACGGAAATAAAAGCACCCGCTGCGCCTGGGAGCGCAGCGCGGGCTGCTGTGGAAGGCTACCACAGCCGACTGTCCCTCTTTCAAGTCGGGGGGGCGGGGTTTACCTCGCATTTCTGCTCCAGACACTAATGAGCTTCAGCAGAGGAGTAGGCGAATACTGAGTCTCAGATCCAAGCCGGCAGATCTAGGAGACAAAACAAAAACAGAACAGAAAATGAAAACATATGTTACAGGAAAAACAAAAACAAGCAACAAATCCAGCTTGGTGGCGCACACCTGTAATCGGCCGAGGCAGGAGGATCGCCATGAGTTCGAGGCCAGCCTGGGCTACATAGCAAGACCCTGTCTCAGAAAACAAAACAAAACAAAAACAACCAACAAAAAGAACACGTACAGAAGCCATGCCAGAGGGTAAAATAGCCAAGGGACAGAGGTGAACATGTAGAAGACAGAGGAAAAGATAAAGGGGTGCACAGAAAAAACAGGTCTTTCAGTCCCGAACGGTCAGAAATGACTGAGCAGTCAAGTCTCTCCTAGAGTGTCCTGGGCTCTGACTGTGCCCGCATCAAGCGGTTGCCACGACAGAGATCAAACATGCTGAGTGAGAGAGGCGCCTGCGTATTCCCTCCGCTGGCTGTGTGGGACGCTGGGAAAGCTGTAGCACGTCTGTCGCAGAGACGCGGTCCGATCCACATTAGCCTTAAGAATAGAGGGTGTATGGTGGTTAAGAAAACAACTCATACCTTTAGATCTGGTGGGAGAGGGAAAGAATAGTGTTCTAAGAACTTCCAGAAATAAGCTAAGTATGGTGGCACAGGCCTGTAATCCCAACACACTGGGAGGCTGAGGCAGGAGGATCACAAGTTCGAGCACAGCTTGGACAACTTAGTGAAACTGTCTCAAAATAAAAAATGGGGTGTGGCCCATGTTTAGAACGGCACAGTCTGTAATAGCCAAATCTTGGAAACAGCCCACATGCCCATCAACTGGTGAATGGATAAAGAAGATGTGGTTTTTCTTATATAATGGAGTACTACTCTGCCATAAAGAAGGATATGCTCAAAACATTTCTAGGGAAATGGATGCACCTTGAGAACATACTCTTAAGTAAAATAAATCGGACACACGTGTAAATACCACAAGTGTTTCTCTGGTGTGAGAAACTGAAAGTGTAAATAAGGACCGAAATGTTTATTAGGTTGTGCAATAGGAAGAAAATGTTCAAATGGGGAGGGGAACAAGGGAGGTGGGAGGGGGAAAGGAAGGAAGGGAAAAGTAAAAAAAAATAAGAAAAGAAGGAAAACATGGAAATAAAGCTTTTGTAAATGGGGAGGGGAGGAGGGGAATGGGAAAGAAAACAAGTTATATCATGCACAGGTACAAATTCTCTATGATAAATGTGGCCATTATGTATACCTAAAAGGTACCAATAAAATCTAATTGGAAAAATGCAGCAGGGATGTAGCTCAGTGTGAAGGCCCTAGGTTCAATCCCCAGCACCACACACACACACACATAAACAAAACAAAACACTCCAGAAAAAAGAGAGGCTTGATGTTAAGAGAAAACACCAGGACAAGCCTTCACGGCTGGGGTGTAGATCTCGTTGGGGAATTAGTAAGAAGCAGAAAGCGGCCAGGCAGAACGCAGAAGTCAAGGGTTACCTGGGGCCAAACTGCACCATGAAACACAGCATCGATTTCTTCTGTTCTGAACTGGTAGGATTCCCAGTCCAGAAAGATGTCAGTGACCATTTTGATTCCAAGACGGCGTAAATTTTTCAGGGGGTTAATAAACCGCAGCTGTATCTGCAACACAAAGATCTTCTATTAAAAAGAAGAAAGTGTGCACACACACACACACACACGGGCACACTCAGGCAGGCACACACCCCCCTTCTGCCTCTGACTCCTCAGCCAAACTGGGAACTCTGCAATTAAACTACGGACTCTGGTTCACCTGGGAAGATCAACGCAGCAAGCTGTACCATTTTCTCAGCGAACAAGGAAAGGGGAGGAAAAAACCGAAATGGTAAGATGCGCTCCGTGTCATCCCTGCTCAGGAAACCACCCCAGCTGTCCTCGGGAACACACACTCACGCCCGGACTTCTTCAAATGAACAGAACATTCTAGACAAAGCCACCTTTTGCCATCACAATGTCTTAACTAGGGAGAAAATAAACTTTCACTTCAAGTCAAAGTGATTTTTCTGATGTTTTCATACTTGTATTATTATTTTACCTTTCTTAAAGCTAGGATTAAAAATTATTCTTGTTAAAATCATTCCAGGCAGCTGGGCACGGCACTACAGACCTAGAACCCCAGCTACTCAGGAGGTGGATGCAGGAGGGTCCCAAGTTTGAGGCCAACATAACAACTTTACAAGACCCGGCCTCAAAATTCAAAAATCGGGGGTCAGGTGAGATACCTCAGCGGCACAAGCGCCTGCCTGGCAAGCGCAAGGTCCTGAGTTTGACTCCTGGTACCCACATAAAGGAAAAAAAGGGGCCGGTGATATTGCTCAGCGGCATAAGTGCTTGCTGGCAAGTGTGAGGTCCTGAGGTCAACTCCCAGTACCCACATCAAAAAAAAAAAAAAAAAAAAAAAAAAAAAAAAAAAAATTCAAAAAAGGACTGGGGATGTAGCTCAGCATAGAACGCTTCCCTAGCATATGTGAGGCCCTGGGTCCAATCCCTAGCACCACAAAAACAAAACAAACAAAAAAATAAAAACAAAAAAAGAGGGGGAGGCTACTCTGGCAGTAAGAAAACTAGAAGAATGAAGTGAGGTGTGGGAAGATCTCCACACACAGCTCACATAAAAATGCAACTTAGTAAGAAAAAAGAAGACTTGCCTGTTTAGATGCACAGAAGCTGGAATGGGTCTGAACCAATAGCAAATGTTTTTTATTAACATATCTGCTACTTCTACAGGCATCTCCTCCTCTCTCAGACATAAAATCACAAACACACAACTAATGTGAAGGCTCAAAACCAATTAGCTGCACCCGTACCCACGGTGGTACAGCCCTAGTCCTGACCTCAATTTAAAAATCTCACTGAGTGCAAATTTATTAAATTATATAGAGAATGAAAACGCCAAAGATTGGCCAGGCATGGTGCTGCATGCCTGTAATCCCAGCACTCAGGAGGCTGAAGCAGGAGGATCACTGTGAGTTCAAGGCCAGCCTGAATTGCATAGGGAGACCCTGTCACAAAAAGACCAAAACAAAAAACAAAAAAAACAAAAAAACAAAACAAACAAAAAACCAACAGGCCAAAGAATGTCAATAGGTAAGGAATTCAATAAATTTGGGGAGGGTAAACTCTACGGAAAGGAAGAGTTTCCACTGGGTATTAGAGAATGAGAAGGTTTAGGCCACGAGGAGGAGAGACAAAGGACTCAGAGAGATTTCCACCAAACACAAAATATAAAACCCCAACAAATTAGGGGGGACGCAACTCCTGCTTTCCCACCTGATTACTACGCTGTGGGCGCCAGACAGCCAAGCGGCACCCACCCTCCCGCCCAGCGCTGGTCCTGGAGTCGAAGCCCAGCGCTGCTCTACCACTGAGCTCCCGGCCTCTCCTTTCATTTCCTTTCATTTTTGAGGCAGGATCTCGCTAACTTGCTGAGCTGCCCAGGATGGCCTCACGCTTGCGATCCTCCTGCCTCAGCCTCCTGAGTAGCTGGGATCACAGGTGTGCACCACCATGCCCAGCTTTGAGACTTATTTTTATGTATGACCTTATTTACGCTAAAGCCGAAACCACCTGAAATTTACAAAGATGACAGAAATGCTCTCATACAGAGAATGTCTAGTCTGTGGTCAAGACACCACCAATGAAACCAGCAGTGAAGTCTGAGTCACCCGCAGAGGTGTGTGGCTCCCGGGCAGCACGCTGGGACTCAGCCAGGTGAGCCAGCCCGGGGAGTCATCTCGCACACCGCCGGCGCTTGCTAATGCACTCGTTCCGCGTCACAGAGATCCCAGGGCAACACAAGAAAGCCACACAGCTGCAAGTCACTCTGCTCTGCTTCAGTTCCAAGGGCTGCACTTTCATTCTCAGCTGAATTGGGTTTGAGGAAGACAAAACTATCAGTGGTACTTGAAGAAAAAACACAGTACTGTGCTCATCCGGAGCAAATCACAAAGCAACATCTGCAAACGCGGCCCTCAACGAGACTGCCCACCCTCCGCAGCCCTCGTCCGCTCATTTCCGCAACCGCAGGCGGCCCGCCCGGCTCACGCCAGGGCCGCCGCACACACAGAGCAAACCCTGAAAACGAGCAACTGCAGACCTCGACTCCTCCAACCGTTGACACGTCTGCGTTTCCGTACAGTGATGAGGCACCCCGCGCCTAAAGGCACAAAACCCCCACGAAACCTACAGGAACCTCCACAATGCGGATGTTGAGTCAGTCAATCCCCTGAAGGACGTGAATGACACGAAAGAGCAGATGTGTCACTGAGCTTACACACATGAGCGGAGGGCTCAACTTGCTTAGGCAAAGTTACTGTGTGGTAACTCAGGACGCTGCTCTACAGAATTGCTTGGACTGGTAAGGAAAAAACAAGAAAAGGGGGCTCCTGCAGGCAGGGGTCCCCGCCATGCATCCGAGGCGCTGCCAAGGGGAGCAAAAGCTAAAGGGCTCCCATGGGCTGCACAGAACCCCTCACCTTCGTGCATGATAAAGAAACGGAAACGTCACACCTTTCTTTCCCTGGCCCTTCAGCTCTCATTTCACACAGTTTTTCCAAGGCCTCTTCTCGGTTTCCACTCCTGGCCTCTCAGCCTCTTCCACAAAGGCGCCAAGGCGACAGCTCGGAAGCACCACCAGCCTTTACACGGCTGCCTTCACCCTCAGATGTGAGCGCCCCTCCTGCCACAACCTCCCAGTCCCACGCAGCCTGCCCTACCCGCCGCACCTCGGCCTGCACTTCCTGCTCTCCGAGCGCTAGCTACTTCCGCCTCGTCTCCTCTCAGGACCTGCCACGACTGTCCCACCTCGGGGACTCTGTGCCGGTCACTTATTTCATTATGTCCACGCACAGCCCCTAAAACTTCCACTCTTCGTGACTGTATTTGAGCCAGTTCACTGGGCAAATCCATAAAGCAAACCAAACAAGTTTTTTTTTTTTTTTTTTTAATATTCTATTTTTATTTTTATTTTTTTTTTATTTTAAAGAGAAGAAAAAACAAAACAAATCAAAAGAACAAATTTTCAAACCAACATAATAGGAGGGTAACAATGGTTAATACATTACGTATTACTATCTTTAAGTTAGTTATTCAGGACACCAGACATTAGCATTCAATTGTCCAAACATTATTGGCACAAACCTTACTCTTCAATGAACTAAGTAAAAATGGTAGTGTATCTATCTTAACCATCTTATATATATATATATATACAATTTTTTTTTCCCTTTCCCTTCTTTCTTTTCCCTATTCCAGTCTTTCTTTCCTTTTGACCAGTTTCTTTTTGATTCACCATATCTATTGTACATTTTGGATCTTATTTACTCTTTCAGTTTCTCATACTAGAGAGATAATACGATGCTTACACATGTGCTTCTGGTTTATTTCACTTATGAGTATTTTCTCGAGTTGCATCCATTTACCTATAAAAGTCTCCAGTTTATCCTTCTTTATGGCTGAATAGTACTCCATTGTATAAAAATACCACATCTTTCTTATCCATTCCTCAGTTGATGGGCATTTGGGTTGTTTCCAAGATCTGTCTATTACAAATTGTGCTGCTATAAACATGGGTGCACATATATCGCTACCAAACAAGTTTTACCAAATGAAAATTGCGTCTGTCACTAACGGTGGGTCACCAGCCACAATCTGAGTCTGGATCTTTACAGCAGGTCCCATTTTCTCCAAGAAGCCCCCAGGCCCTGAAGACATGAGGTGTGGACTATTTCCCTAGACTCCAAAGAGTACTTACTTACACAGGCTGCATAAAACCTCTGTTAAACAGTGTAACATGTCGATAAATAAACTAAAACACACATAATTCTTCTACGGCCTTAAGCTCTTATTTAACAGAAACACATCTGTCTGGAGTGAGCACAGATGCGGTGGTCTGCAGCACCGCTCAAGAAAACATCTACAGAGCACCTCCTAGAGCCGCCCGACGCGACCGTCCCCTCGAAACACTGCAGCGACTACCGACAAGCGACTTCCTCTTTACAGAGTTCCCCGCAACTGCCTCAGCAGGGACGTCCCAGCGCTCGGCAGGGGTGAGAGGTGTAAGACAGCCTACATCTCGAGGCTCTTGGAATTAAAATCTAAGACATCAACTCCAGAAGCCCTCACGCTGGGCTTTCAAGGGATGTACCAAACTAATCTACTGCCCACAGTCTCACCTCCTTTTATATTTTAAGGTTTTATTGGTACACGTTTGCAGTACACAATGATTACATTTATTGTGAGGAGTTGGTACACGTGCATTTCATTTCCTTTTAAAATATATACTTAAGGAGCGCCAGTGGTATAATCGGTTAGCGTGTGGTACTTACCGTTAGCATTTCCTAGTTATACCTAAGTAGAAGAGTGAAGATTCTTGTCACGTGGAAGACTGTTGTACCCAGACACCTCCAAAGGGTTATACAAGGAGATTTAACCAGGAAGGATGTTAGTAATTCCGGTCCCACCCCAACTCCCAGGTAAAGCCGACTCCTCGGCCAAGAGCCTGGCGTGAACGCCCACCTTCTCTCGCTGGTTGAGGACGTGCGAGGTGGTGGCCGTCATGCACAGCAGTATCTGCAGCATCTTGGGTAAGTACGCGCTGATGAGATGGCTGATGTTCTTCAGCACGATCTCCAGGCTATTCAGGATGCCGTGCTGACGACCCAAGGGGAGGACTCTGGACAGATCCAAGTCTTCGACTGCTTGCAGGACAGCAGCATGGCACTCTCCTGTGAGGGGAGGGTGAGGGGCAGAGTGAGGCATCGGAAGCGTGGCTTCCTGCAGATGCCCTCGGCAGGGCAGAGTCTGTGGCCGTGATGCCGACTTGGAGATGACCATGCACTGTTCTCATGGTGCATCTCCTTCTGATGCTTGCTAAACACTCAGTGAGCTGGCTATTCAGGATGCCGTGCTGACGACCCAAGGGGAGGACTCTGGACAGATCCAAGTCTTCGACTGCTTGCAGGACAGCAGCATGGCACTCTCCTGTGAGGGGAGGGTGAGGGGCAGAGTGAGGCATCGGAAGCGTGGCTTCCTGCAGATGCCCTCGGCAGGGCAGAGTCTGTGGCCGTGATGCCGACTTGGAGATGACCATGCACTGTTCTCATGGTGCATCTCCTTCTGATGCTTGCTAAACACTCAGTGAGCTGGGAGGGCAGATTTCAGCACAGTATTCCCACTTCAGGTGAGGAAACCGAGGAACGGAGGGTAAGAAGCTTGTCACAGACCCAGGTCTCTATGCCCCACTCTTCCAATCTTATTTTAACAGCCGCAAAGACTGAGCTCCTAGCACCTTACTCCTTGGGGAAGCTCATTCATGGGGCTACGCTAAGCACAGGAGATTCACAGAAAATGCCTTGCTCTATGATAAAGTCCCTGAAGGCTGAGAAACAAATGTTGAATTTCTCTGGTGTTCCCTGACTAATAAATAAAACAAGTGCCTTATGGGAAAGACAAAATAAAACCACCTCCCACAATACTGATTTCAGAATTTACTACAAAATATCTGAACTGTTAGTGCTTAATTTGTCGTCGTTCTGCTTGTTTTCTGCAGGACTGGGGATTGAACCCAGGGCTTTTTGCTCTGAGCTACATCCCCAGCCCTTTTTCTATTACTTACTTTGAGATAGATAAGTTGCCCAGGCTAGGCTCAAACTTGTGATCCTCCTGCCTCATCCTCCCAGAGTATAAGGATTATAGGCATATACCACCATACTCAGTTTTAATTTTTTTTTTTTAATCACTCTTTCTTTTTTAAGAGAGGGTCTCATGTCGTTTAAGCTGGTTTCAAATTCATATGCTCAAGCAATTCTCCTGCCTCAGCCTCCCTGGTAGCTGGGACTACAGACATTCCCCGCCATACCTGGCTTTAAGTTTTACATAAACCATCTGTAACAAGATCATGAGCTTCCTAATCCATATACCTAACTGGCCCATCTACAACTGTTATCTCTTATATCTACCCTTCTAGAAAGGAGGTTATACACTGAACAAAAACATTCGCATTCATTACAGCCAACCTCCTTCACAGGCCAGAATTATACTACATGAAAACCTGTGTACCTGGTGGGCCTATCACCACAGAAAAAAACATGGGACCTATCAGCACCTGAGCTATATCCTAGCCCATGTTGTAATTTTTTCTTCAGACAGGATCTTACTAAGCTGCTAGGTTGCTCAGGCTGGGCTTGCATTTGTGATCCTCCTGCCTCAGCCTCCCAGAGGGCTAGGATTACAGGCATGTGCCTACCATGCTTGGCTCAGAGCAAAGGTTTTTACAGTCAGAAAGGACTTGGTTTGAATCCCAACTCTACCAACTTCCAGTGCCTTTCTAGGCCTCGGTTTCCTCATTTGTAAAATAGGGACAATCAAGCAGTGACAGCCCATGTGGCTGCGTAAGGATCATGTGAGCTGTCTGCACAGGGCCTACTGTAACGTCCAGTGGAAACCGAGCACTCAGCCGATGTTAGCCGGTGTTATCGGTCACAATGACCAACACCGCAGAGCGCCCAGCTCACTGTACACGCGCAGTGTCCACGCTTGGCGGGCGGCTGAGGACTGAGGCCGTGAACATCGCCTTTCTGTTGCCAACTCAACACAGAATCCGGGATGCAAGCAGGCGAGCGATACCAACACAATTAAGACAGATTCTGCAGACGGTTTCAGCTTCCTAGAAGAAACCGTGCTTTGTATTTAGGTAACACGGTCTCCGTTTCTCCGATGCCCTACATGCACAACGGAAAAAGCATGCATTTCCTAAGTAACACAGGTGCTGGGACCCCTGGGGTCAACTGCAAGGTCACCTAACTCCGCACTTCAGCCAGGGACGGTCACCGAGGCCGGGAGGACAGACTGCTAACCCAGGAGAGGAGGGACACCCGGTATGACACACGCCAGCAGTTACCGCTCTTGAAGTGCTTCACGGGCTCCGACAGCAGGTCTAAGAAAACCTCCATCTCCTCGGGCTTGGTCCCCGCGAGGAAGCGCAGGACAATGGCCATGCGGGTGCCTGAGGCGGACTTGCCCTGGGTTTTACTCCCGGTCTTGTTCTTCATTCGCCCGTAGAGAATTCTGAAAAGTCAGAACACTGCTGTACGCGTCTGCTCCCTAATCCTAAAGCACAGTACCAGCTGTTCTGTTTCCCTCAAAGGCTGTGAGGGCAACTCAACAGCCCTCTACGTGGGTATATTACAAAACATGGAAAAACACAGACACGAGGTAACATGGATATTTACAAAAACAGTGAAACATGCCTAAAAGGAAGCAGGAAGAAAGTAGACAAAGGCCAGAAAGTTTTTCTTTGTGTGAGTAAATCAATAAAATAGCCAAGTCAAAGGTAAATCTAACCCAGGAAAAACGAAAACAAGAACACAGAAACTAAATGGAAGTGAAATATTACAACTATGAGCAAATAAGGAAACTGCCATGATGTCAAGAGCTAAGAAAACACGTAAGTACACAGAATAACTTACAAAGAAAAAACCCTCAACAGACCAATGACCACCGGAAAACAGAGCACGTGGAGTTTTACAGTTGAATTTTCAAACTTTCAAGGAAAAAACTAAAACCATGTTACAATTTCATAGCAGAGAGAAAGGAGGAAAACAATCTTTTTTTGTTAATGATGATAGATCACAACGCTGACATGGGTTAGTGAACAAAATATATGAAACTATATATCAGTTTTGCTTATAAAAATAAAAACAACAGTGCTGCGTTAAAACCAAAAAAGGATTACCCAAGAAATCCAACAGTCAGTGGCCTATTAGATTAATATATATCAAAGGCTTACAGGAAAAAGTTAATATGACCAGTTCATTCATGCTCAATAAGCTTCATTCTAATTACAGTACATGCTCAGTTCTAATTCAACATCCATTCCTGGTAAAACCTGAAATAACCTAATAACAGAAAGTTACCTCCTTAACATTATACAGTGCACTGATTCAACATTTAAAATCTAAAGACAGTCGTTTTCAAGCTTTTTGATATGTAGGACCCCTTTACATTATTAGTGAGGTCCCCAAAGAACTTTTATGTGAATTTAAACTACTGATAGTTAGTGTATTAGAAATTAAAACTGAGAGCAGGGTATGGCAGAGCATACCTGTAATCCCAGCACTCTGGAAGGCTGAGACAGGAGGATCACAAGTTCAAGCCCAGCCCAGGAAGCTTAGCAAGACCCTTTCTCAAAGCAAACATGAAGGACCATGGATGCAGCCCAGTGCAAAGGCCCTGGGCAGTGCCCCTCTGTCCCGGCCCTGTCTGCAGTCTGGCTGCGAGGCACCGCTGACAGTGTGCTCCTCGTGGGGCTGGGGTCAGGGTGGCCAGTGCCACCTGGGGCCACGGTTCTCAGGCACGCAGTGTGCCCACCCCTGCTTCTGCCTGGCCAGAAGAAACACCACAGAGCAGAGAAGATGCCTCAGGGACCCCAGAAACCTGACCACCAAGGAGCGCACTGTCAGAGCTGCGCCTGCAGCAAGACTGCAGAGACAGGGCCAGGACAGGGGAATCACCGCCACCACCACAGGCACCTTCGAGGCTGTGCAGGCAGCAGGGAGGGCAGTAAGCAGAATGCGTGGTTTTATACCGCGAGAGAACACGGAACTGTCCTGACCAGAGTTCACCGCCTGTGAGCAAAGGAGAGAAACAAAAGACTACACTGGAAGACAAACACTATAAGAAAAATAAAGTAGGGAAAGGCCTGGCAAGTGGATGGGGCAAGATACACTCTTAACATAAAGAGCTCAGGAAGGCGCCTCTGTGCAGTCACCAGAAAAATGTAAAGCTGCACAAAGCGATCACTGTTCACCACTGAACTAACAAGTGTTAAGCAGCAACGACAAACAAGGCCCCGGTGCTGGACTGACACGGGGAAACAGGTGCAGACAGCGGTCTGACTTCTTCACTTTCCTTGGGTGTCTGGCACCAGAAATTGCAAAATGCCTATTTCTCTGTTCCTCATATCTATTCTAAAGAAATCATCAGCAATCAGGTCAAACAGGAAAACTGTTGGAAAAAAGAACCTAGTTCTGGACGGTAATTATATACCAAAAACTTAAAGTGGTCAATTTTCCCATCAAGAATTACGATTTTATGTATCAGTTCTAAAATTTATGTTTTCTTTTTTGTGGTACTGGGGATGGAACGTAGGGCCTCCCACATTCTAGGCAAGTGATCTGCCATTCAGTCACATCCTGAGCCCTTTTTAATTTTTTTGAGACAGGGTCTCATTAAATTGCCCAGGCTGAACTAGAACTTACAATCCTCCTGACTCAGCCTCCTAAGTAGCTGGGACTGTAGGCTTGCGTCACTATGCCTGGATAAATTTAACTTTTTTTGAGGTCTTGCTATGTAGTCCAGGCTGGCCTTTAACTACACAATCTAGGCTGGCCTTGAACTCGCAGTGATCCTCCTGCCTCAGCCTCCAGAGTGCTGGGATTACAGGTGTGCACCACCCTGCTTGCTTAAATTTAACCTTTTAAAAAATAAATAACTTATTTAGTAAGAATAAGTCACTAAGGAAAATGAAGCAATGATAATAAACATGTACCTACAAAATTAAAAAAAACTATTCTAATAAATTAATCAAAGATTCATAGAGAATCAACATATCATCTGTTTTGCAAACAACAAAAGTAGCAAAAACTAGAGAAAATGCTCAACAGAGGAGACTTGGTTCAGTAAATTGTAGTATTCCTATATAATGAACAATCATATTTTAAAACATTTCGGGGCCGCTGAGATAGCTCAGCGGCATAAGCGCCTGCCTGGCAAGCGCGAGGTCCTGAGTTCGACTCCCGGTACCCACATACGAAAAAAGGGCTGGTGATATCATTCAGTGGCACAGGCGCCTACTGATGCGCAAGGTCCTGAGTCCGACCCCCGGTACCCACAAAAAAAAAATTCATGATCTAAAAATTTTTGTAATATATGAGGTATGATAGAAAAATACAAAGAAAGTATAAAAGACACATTGCCATCGATCCCCCTCAAAATACTTCCCCTTAGTTTGAGCATGCTTATCCCACTATTCTCGCCACCTTCTTAACCTTTTCTGGAAGTCCTTTTCTGTGGACATATCTCAAGTTGTGCTGCCATGGCATCCTTGATGTCCCGACGCAATTCAAAATGATTCCCTTGCACAGTCATTTTGACTTGGAGGAAGAGCCGGATATCGCATGGTACCAAATCTGGTGAAGAAGTGGATGAGGACGCACCATGGATTTTCAAGACTGGTTTTCTGTTGTATGGCACATGGCAGCAGCATTCACCATATTTTTGATCACACCTTGCAAAGACCCTCATAACAGAGGACTTCCAGAGCTGCTTCAGAAAGTGGCAAGCACAAAAGGATAAGTCTTTTAGAAGAAAGGGGGAGTCTTCTGAGGAGGATTAATGGCAGTATGTTTTTTACTGTAATATCTTTCTACTTAAATATGCACTGCATTGTATTTTTTGACCAGTCCTTGTATTTTGGTTGAAAAAGTTATAAAATATTTTATGCAATATGACTGTAGTTATCTTTTAGATTGTGTATGTGTATTCAAATAGTTTTTGGTAGCTGGTATTTACTCTGGGCTTCATGCAACCATTTGAGGCCTACTTTTAGAGAGTTAAAATATATTATTAGTATCACTGACTTTTACGTTTTACAACTGCTTGACAGATCATAAAGTTGATAGTGATTATTATTATTATATTTTTTTGTGGGTACCGGGGGTCGACCTCAGGACCTCGCGTGCCAGCAGACGCCCATGCCGCTGAGCGATATCACCGGCCCTTTTTTTCGTATGTGGGTTCCGGGAGTCGAACTCAGGACCTCGTGCTTGCCAGGCAGGTGCTTACGCCGCTGAGCCATCTCACTGGCCCAACAGTGATTACTTTTCAGTGTTTGGGTAAACCAATTTCTGTCTTCCATTTCTATTGTTTCATATCCACCAAATAATGGTAATTTTATATATCCATTCATTCATTTAAATATGTTTATGTCCAGTATAGCATACATCTTCATGCTGGCTAAAAATGGGACAAAAGGGAGCTCCCTGGCAAGCACGAGGTCCTGAGTTTGATTCCCAGTACCAAAAAAAAAAAAAAAAAAAAAAAAAGAGAGCGAGCGAGCCCCGGATCAGAGCCATTCAGACTTTGCAACATATCTTATCCAACTCCCTCCCGTTAATGGGAAACGCAGCCTGATGACCCTTCAAGACTTGCCCCCCAAAACAACTACACATTCCTAGGCTGGCTGACAAGCAAACGGCTCTTTATCTTTCTAATTCCCAAAGCTAGTGAGCAGAAAGACTCACGATTCATTTTTCTGCTCAGCATTTATGATCTCTGCATTATTTATTTATAGGTCACCTCTGTGTTCCACCATTTATAATTTACGAAGTATTACTACTGCTAAAAATGACATGCTGTCTCGACATTGGAATGAATTATTTCCACTATAGTTAAACTGAAAAAGGTCATAATATTATACTTACAAGTGTGTTTGTAACTTCCTTTAAAAATTAGTTATTTAACAGTAAAAAATACCTCATCAGAATAGGAAACAATTCTGCTCGGTGGGCTGTTTTCACGACAGCATTATCTTCTGAAATGCTGAAATGCACTATCTCTTCCTTAAAGGTTTTGTCATCAAGCAACCTTTGTAAGTTTTCCCTTTAAAAGCAAAACACAGCACAAACCGTCACTCAGGTCAACACACTTTGTGAACATGTAGGAGCAGCATGTGCACACGGTGGTGAGCGCAACTACAATAAGGTACCGGCAGGTCCTACTGTGGCTTTATCACTCATAAAGGCAAATCCTCACTAAAATATCTTCAAATTTCAAAAGGTAAAATGGATTAGAAGGGATCAGATTTAGCCCATAATTTAGCTGTTTAAAAGCACCACAACCACCCCCCCCACACAAACACACACACAAAAGCACAATACCAGAACTTTCTTCAGTTCTTGGAGAAATTATAATTCCCTAAGTAATTACCAAGATTTTATAGCATTATGTTAAAAAAAGAAAGAAATTATACTAACTTTCACAACACATATTTTTAAGTTAATGTTCCCTTTTCTACTTTAGGATTTGTAGAGAACAACTCTTAACAAATACACTTCCAGTTTTCACATATTGCCTTGAAATAGCATTATGATCGATTACCTTACAACAGAGGGAAATGTCTCAGCCTTTTAAGAAATTATTTTAAAAGGGGCTGCTATGTAAACAAATAAAAATCATCCAAAGAAATAACATTTCTTTAGCTTCAAGCAACTTACCTGTAAGGAAGGAGATGAGGATGTTTGTATGTCATTATGCAATCCAAGGTTATTTTCTGCACTGTTTGATCCTGGTGTAGCAATAGCTAGGAATGATGTTTGACAGAATAAATTAATGAAGTAACACACATAGTGGGATAGAAATTTATGTGTATTACTTTCCTAAATTAGATTTCCTAAAATCTAAATTTGTAGATAAGGTAGACCTGAATCCTGACAACAACCTTACATTTTCCTGGAGTCAGAGGAGGATGAACAGAGTATGTGCAAAGAAAAAACTGGAAGTGAAATTCTGACCCAGTTCTCTCTGTGAACCTGCATGTAAACCAAAGGGGCCGGTCTTGCGTTGAGGAAAAGCTCTGTACTGAAAAGGTTACAGCATCAGGGAGACGCCAGAGGAGACTGGGCCCCGAGGCTTCTGATGAGTGAGCTCGGAACGTTGTTTCCAACAGATCACAGATGTTAATTAAAGGTCTGGCTTTACCAACACAGTCTATCGAATTACACACAGGACAAAGATAATTCTGCCAAAGGATCTTCATTCTAAACAAAAACTCTTAATGAAGATAGAAAACTTTGTTTCTCCCAGTAATTTAGAATGATATTCAATACTTATTCTGCTTCTGACATTCATTTTTTTCCTGCAACCTTCTCTGGACTCAGGGACATACACCGGAGCTGTGACAGACTGTGCAACCACCGTATCTGTTTTCGTGTGTCTAACAGATCTGAAACACAAGTCCTCCACGGAGGCTGAATTACCTAACAGGGAAAAGTAGCCATTCTCTTCTAAAAGCTAATTCCAATGACATAATTCATGCTTCACTTTTTTTACTTTAAATACCATGCTGGTCAATGTTTAATCACCCGATATGCCTTTAAAATCAAGTAAACTAACGCAATCTAAGTTATTTCTCAAGGTAACGAAAAATGTGTCTACTGATTTAAATACTAACTTAAAATGTAGACACAGCCCTACTCAGCAAAGAGCAAAAACCTATATATTACTGTGGCAAAGAAAATGATATAGAAAATTTCACAGAATTGTAGTGGCAAGAATTTCTTTTACTTACTTGAAGATATAACTCATATAATTTGGATTCCAGATATAAAGCCCGTGGATTTGAAAATTTAGAGAAAACTTGCAGATGAGCAATTAACTGCCTAAACAAAAACAAAATAGAGAATATTATGGAATTAAAGAATATTACCTACAATTTTATTCTTCTGATGAGTGTTCCAAACATCTGGCCTAAGTTTCACTGTTATTACACAAACTAATATTAATTATTTATATTTAGAAAATTATTCTCTAGGAATTCCCAATCTTAGGCAGGTCTCTCCCTGAAATCTTGGCTTCCCACCCCAGAAAATCCTTCAGGATATGCTTAGAATGGTTTAAACCAAAATTAAAAAGAAAGCAATTAAAACTACATTCCAAAGTTGAGCACGCATGACTCTGGGAATCTTTTCTTGTCCAATAATTTCCTGTCCAGCAGAAAGTGGCAGAATAGATTTTTCCTCACTTGAACATAATACAAACACCAATGTCAGGCAACCTCGATCCAACATTAGACCACAATGGCTCTGTTCTGTGGTTCAAAGTTAAACAGGAAGATGGGAATGTCTGCAGCAAGTGACACCACCCACTGAAATGGACCGCGGAGAGTGCCAAATGCATTCACTTGCCTGAATTCCTAATCCACAGACTCTTATCTAGGAAACTCTAAAAATACTTCGCAAAAACTCTTTTCTCTCTGCATGTATCTGTGAGATGTATGTACTAAAACCTGAGGGGGGGCTCTAAATGAATAAATCTTAAGATTCAAGAGATTTTATTTGCCTGTTTCAGGTAAGGAGGGAGAAGCGGAGAGCGGTAAGCCAAACTGCGCGTGGGCCTTTGGGGGAAACCACTTCATTCACATTCAGTCCCCCTCCTTGCACCCTGAGAAGCAGGAAATGCCCTGGGCTTTCTGTGGGGATTAAAGGAAACCGAGATGTGTTATGTGCGTGAGGAACGTGCTCACGATGTTCTGCAGATGCGGCCAACTAATAAGGAAGAGAAGCACACATGGTGGCCCCTCTAAGTGCACCGAACAGCGCACTTCTCCGCCTCTGTGTGAGGAGCGAAAAGGGGACCGCCCTGCGGTTAACACGGAGCAGGTGAGCTGGCGCCCACGCCTCATTAGATAGTAGGGAGAGGAATAGCCCGCAGCTTTACAAATAAACTTCCACATTTTCTACTGAAGAAGCCATTCCTTGCTCTAATGTTTATGAATACTTTTATATGCATCACGTGGCCTCAGAGTTGGAGAACAGGAGCTAATTCACAGGTTCTAAGCAAAAACTTGCCAAGAGGGCTGTTTCATGAGATTATAAACCCGGGCTATGCGTACAGTATACTCAGATGGCGTCGAGAATGTGACTGCCAATGCACCCACATGTTCAGTAACAGCATGTGGCTGCAATTCTCTAGGTATGGGTATAGGGGGGCAGGCAGACTAATTAAGATCTGCACCTAATTCTTTTTCTTTTTTTGTAGTGCTAGGGATCGGACCCAGGGCCTCACACATGACAGTAAGTGCTCTACCACTGAGCTACAAGCCTAGCCCAAGGCTGACAGAATTTGGAAGGAGTTTCTGATTCTCGTGGGAGTTACGAAGAGTTAAGCCCAGGGCAAGGAGTGGTTCATGACAGAGGTGTATGAGCAGCAGCCTGGCCATGCCCTTTCCTGGCCTGTGCTTTCGCACTATTTCCATCTGTTGGCAAATCCATCCCTGTCGGGCAAACTCTTATCTTTTAGCATCAAAACTGTCCTCTCCATGTACAAAGTCTTCCTTGGGTCTTTGTGGTAAAAGCAAGTGATTCTTCACTGTGCTCCTTAACTCCTTCAAAAAACATTCCTCCTGGGCCGGTGAGACGGCTCAGCGGCTTAAGCGCCTGCCTTGCAAGCGCGAAGGCCCGAGTTCAACTCCCGGAACCCACATACGAAAAAGGGGCCGGTGATATCGCTCAGCGGCACGGGTGCCTGTTGGCGCGTGAGGTCCTGAGGTCGTCCCCCCGGTACCCACAAAAAAAAAAAAAAAACATTCCTCCTGTGAAATCACCTCGGCAGGCCTTTACTGGACTGTGACCCTGACCCTGCAGAGGTTGTGTGTAATTCATGCATGAAGCTCAGCATTTAGCAAAAGGCACCCGATACAGCTGCTGGGATGAATTAGTAAGTGGCTCATGGTGAAGTACTCGACAAATGAGATCCGAAGTTTTCAAATAACACAGTAGCACTAATCCAGTGGATTTCAGGCACCTCAAAATTCAGACACCCTTCAGAGAACCTGAAATAACTTCTCAAGGCAAGATCACTTCTTTTTTTAGGTTTCTAACTACTGAGGTAAATTAATAACCAAGAGAATAAGAGTGTATAACAGCGTAAGAAAAAAGTAACCAGTAGGAAATAAGTCAAAAGGCAAAGTAAAAGTGCTGACACGCTTAACTTCCAAGAAAAAGATGTTCCGTTGTGTGTCCCCCAGCACACAATGCAGCACCTGCAGCTGTGAAAGTGAGCAAGTGTCACAGAGGATTCAAACACTCTAGGCCCGAAAGCACTCTATTTTAAAGAAGCTGCAGGTAAAAGGAACTCCCTCAAAAGTCCCTTCAATTCTAACCTGTGGCCAAACAAGAAAAGACTAATGATAAGAAGCAACCGTTCTGGAGCCACCTGCTCCGAGGACATGGGAACCAGCATGGAGCCGAGGCGGGACAGAAGGAAGAGGCAGACAGACTCGGGGCTGAGGAGCATGGCTTCCCGGGCCTCTGACGGGCATGGCCCTGGGCCGCAGTGAGACCAGTGCATCCCCCGGGAACTGCACGAGCGCAGGCCCAGATCTGCCGGCCTCCTTCTCCGTTCTCCCAGCCCCCTGGTGTTAGTTCTCATACCAAGGTTGTTTAAGAAGAGCAAACCTGACAGTTTTGTTTGGGCTGTAAAAGATAACCCCAGGAGAATGCAGCACTCATGTAACTGTCGGCGTAGTTCATCTTGTACCAGGCCAGAGGAGACCACAGTCTGCTCCTCCTACCACTGAAGATCTGTGATCATCTGGGAATAATGAACTCACTTCGCTGCTGCTCTCCGTGTCTTTTTCTTCTGGGGGTGTTCATCTGCAGGAGCCGCCTCTTCCTCCAAATCCTCATCATGTCCAGCAGCGGGCTCCTCCTCTGTTTCCTCTGCTACCATCCCTCTGCCCTTTTTCCGCAGATCCTGGGTTGGAGCCACTTGCAGATCGGCTGGGTAATACTCGTTGCTGCAGTGGGGAGAGAGAGATACACACAGGTGAGGAGTGCACACTCATCTCAGAGGTGCTGAGTCTATGAGACAGAGGTCTGTGACACAGGACCACGCACTGCAGACACGAGAGGCACCGGAGCCAAACTTCTCCTACAACATTATTCATTTTTACTGGGTCCCTCACTGACAAGTCAACCCCTAGCTGTAAAAGACAGCCCATTCCATTGGTACACTGCTGAGAAGACTGAAGATGTCCATTTTAGATCAAACTGAAATCTGCCTGTATCTGGAACCATGACTGGTTAGGATGGATTATAGTAAAAGATGATAGTTTGGGGACCATGACATCACTTTCCCCAGATACATTCTACTTTGCAGCCGCCTCTGAAAAACACAGCGTCACAGCCCCAAATACCCAAAGTGATCTTAAGGCAAAAGGGCAAAGCCAGAGGCGTTATACTGTCTGTCTTCAAAATATTCTGTGAAGCACTAGTGTTGGTGTCGAAGCAGATACACAGATGAATGGAGCAGCACAGAAATCCTGGAGGAAACCCACGCACGCATCTATGACTAAAACCGATCTCCAGCAACGGCGCTAAGAGCACGCACTGCAGAAAGGAGAACACGCCAATGCACGGTGCTGAGCAAAATGGATATCCACATGCAGAAGAATGAAACGAGACACCTCTCTCTCACCAGTTACAAAGATCAACTCAAAATTAAAGACTTAGAAACTTAGAAAAGAAAGGGAAATACCTGAGGACACTGGAACAGGAAAGGATTTTTTTTTTTTTAACAAGACCCCAAAAGCAGAGCAAGCAAAAGCAGAAACAGACAGAATTATATCAAACTAAAAAGCTTCTGAACAGAAAAATAATCAATGAAGTGGAGAGACACTGTACAGAATGGGAGGAATGTTTTCAAGCCCTGCACCTGACACGGAGTTAGTAACCAAATAGATGAGGGACTAAAAACCCAACAGCAGAAGAACCCCCAAATAATGAGACCTTTCTCAAAAGAAGACATAGATGGCCAACAGGTCTACGAAAAATGCTCAGGGAAATGTCAATCAGAACCACAGGAGGTCAGTTCAGTCCAGCGAGCGTGACCATTAACAGAAAGACAGAAGGTAACCAGCGCTGGCAAGGGTGTGGAGAAAAGAGAACCCTCGCACCTCGTGCAGTGGGAATGTAAATCAGCACAGCCATCTGGAGGGTCCTAAAAAAATTAAGAGTAGAACTAGTGCTACATGATCTGGGGACCCCACTGCTGGGTACACAGCCAAAGGAAGGAAGTCAGCACCAAAGGGACCTCTGCAGTTCAGTGTTAACTGCAGCACCAGTCACAAAAGCCAAGAGCGAAGGGGAAGTAAAAAGGATCAAGATGTGATATGTGTATATATGCCAACTCCTGACGATAAACATATTCATTATGTATTGCAAAATGAATTATACACTGAAAACAAAAGAAAACAGACAACAGCCGAGAAACAGAAGCAACCTAACTGCTCACCAACTGATGAATGGATAAAGAAACTGTGGTACACACCCGCAACAGAGGACCACTTGGCCATTAAGAAATGAAATCTTGGGCCAGTGATACAGCTCAGTGGCATAAGCGCCTGCCTGGCAAGCGCGAGGTCCTGAGTTTGACTCCCGGTACCCGCATGAAAAAAAAAAAAGAAGAAATGAAATCTTGGGACCTGTAACGACACAGATGGAACTGGAGATCACTATGTTAAGTGTAATTAAATCAGACACAGAAAGACCCGAACCCCAAGATCTCATGCGCGTCCAACCTAGAACGGCTGATCTCACGGAAGGCGGGAGTAGGGTGGATACGAGAAGTCCAGCGGAGGCGTAGGAAGGGCTGAGCAGGGCACCAGGTTCCCGTTAGACAGAGTGAGAGCTTCTGCTGTGTCCCGCATGAGAAATAACAGCACGGATCAACAAATGGGATCGTACCAAACCAAAAACCTGCACAGCAAAGGAAGCAACCAAGAGAGTAAAGAGACAACCCGCAGAATGGGAAAAAACTTTGCCAGCTAGTCCCTGCACACAAGACTAATATTAGAATACATAAAGAAGTCAAAAAATTAGACTCCCCCAAAATAAAAGACACAATCAAAAAATGGGCAAGTGAAATGAACAGACAGTTCTCAGAAGAATTACAAACGGCCAATAAACACACGAAAAAATGTTCCAACATTTCTGGCCATTAGAGAAATGCAAATTATGACACTAAGATTTCATCTTACGTTGTTCTCATTCTATAAATAAATTTCTGGCCGAAGAATGATGTGAAAAGGAGAAAATCATCACTGCTTTACCACGATATCCTCTGACCTACTGCATCCATGCCTTCGCCTTTGCCAGAATGAATTATTCGCACAAACCTTTTCCATTACGCCCGGATCCCACCTCCCCTTAGCTACTCACAGACCCAGCTCCAGCGATCCTACCCTCTCTGGCGTTACCGATTTCCCTCCCTACTGGGTCACTGACAGACACATTATAGTCACGCGTGCTGTTTAAACCCTAAATTACTCCATCCACCTCACAGTTCCCTCCTTACTACTGCACTACACGAGTCTCCTGTTCACAAGAACGTACGGGCTCCCTCCTTCTTTTCCGTTTTCCCGAGAGCTTGTTTCATCAGGCTTCCGTCCCCACCAGCTTCACTGAAACAACTCTCTTAAGGTTGCCTCCACAGGGCTCTCCGGCCGAGGTCACCCCCAGAGCCAACAGTCGGTGCTAGCTCGTCTGACAACTGGACTCCACAGATCGCTCCTCCTCCAAACGTTCTCTGTCCGCAGCACCCAGGACACCAGCAGGTCCTGGCGCTCCTTCCGTGGCTCTTCTGTGACCTCCTGCACTGCTGTCTCATCTCCCAACTCTAAATACTTGTGTCCCTCCTTGGTCGCCTTCTCACTCTGCATGCACACCTGAGTGACTTCATTCTGACGCCTTTACACACCACCCACGAACTGATGATTCCAAGTGTGCTGTCACCAGATCCAACCTTTCCTCTCCACTTCAAACTTTCAAATTTGACGCCTAAGTGACATCTCTATTTGGGTATCTAGCATCCCAGACTTCACACGTCTTCAGAGGTACTCTTGATTCTCCCCAACAAACTGCCAACTCCTGCGTTCCTCCTGATCTCAGTAAATGCTAACTCTCTTCTTTGAGTTGCTCCGAGCAAAACCTTAAGAGACACACTCTGGGCCGGTGAGATGGCTCAGCGGCATAAGCGCCTGCCTGGCAAGCGCGAGGGCCTGAGTTCGACTCCCAGAACCCACATACGGAAAAAGGGCCGGTGATATCGCTCAGCGGCACGGGCGCCTGCTGGCGCGCGAGGACCTGAGGTTGACCCCCGGTACCCACCAAAAAAAAAAAAAAAAAAAAAAAAAAAGAGGCACACTCAATTTCTACCCCCATTCACATTTTTTGCAACCACCACACAACAGTCATAATGTATACGACCTGTTGGCAAATCCTACAATTGGTCTAGTTGGAAGCCTTCAAAAATATCAGGCCAAGGCAGGAAAATGGCAAGTTTGAGCCCAGCCTGGGCAACACAGTGACTTAGTGAGACCCTGTCTCAAAATTAAAAAATATTTAAAGACCAGGAAGGTAACTCAGTACAAAGGCTCTGGGTTCAATTCCTAGCATCACACACACACAGACACACACACACACACACACACACACACACACACACACACAGAGTATCTTTTCATATTGAAATCCTTCAAAAATACTCATCGTAGATTTACTGGTACAACTTCCGTCAAGTCATCAGCAATCCTTGCAATCCCCTCCTGACGGGTCTGTCCTGACCACGGCCACACCGTAGTCTGTCCACAACATAGCAGCCAGAAAACCCCTTAAAACTTAGGTCACATCTGCTGCGTAAGCGCCCACTGCCTCCCACCTTACTGACAAGAGGAGCCCAGGTCCTCACCATCACTCTGAGGCCGCAACGTGGTCTGCTCTTACTTCCAGCCTCTCTCTCTCCCGCCCTACGTCCAAGCTCTCTGGACCACCTTGTTCCTTAGCAAGCAAGGCATGCTGTGGCTTACGAGCTGCTTGAACCAACCCTGCAGAGTTTTCCCACGTAACGAAATACTTTTGGAAAATACACTTCTTATTGATTGGGTAGTTCTGTTCTGCACACCACAGCCCCCATCCTAAGAGTTTAGAGCAAATGGACTCTTGCTGACACCGCACATCTATCATAACAATGCTCAGAGAGCTCCTGTTCTCCTGGAGTACATATGGCCCTCAGCACTGTGAGAATAACACGAGGCTCAAAGGAGTAGTTGGGGTTGGGCCACAGGAAAACATCTTCCAGGCCCAGGTAGGCAACGAAACAAGGAACAGAAGAGTAAGAAATAACAAGGCCTTTGTACAATGACCAAACTCAAATGGTCCTGCTTATTTGGTAACCTGGAACATTTTTATTCGTGTTTTTATTAGTATCGAAGGTTATATAACATTAAGCGGTAAGCAAAACGAGTCTGGTTGTTACCTGATAGTGCTAGAGCCTTACAGAAACTGTGACACATGCATAAAGAACTCAGCCAAATTGGGGACATTAACACTTCTCCCCTCCTCTTCCTTAGAAGAGGAACATATTCCTGGGAGAGGATACTTACTTGATAAATCTCAGGAAAAGTGGGGCAAGCTCCCTGGACCGGGGCTCTACTCTCTCTGGGAATTTTGCCAGAGCCCGCCAGAGCAAATATCGGAAGTTGGTATGGTCTAGTCTTTCCCGACAGTCAGTCTTCAACACTAACTGCTCCTGATAAAGAGCGCCGACGTCTCCTTCCTGGGACTGCTCCCAACTTTCATCTCCAATAGGTTTCTCCTCATCTGTGTCCCTCTGCAGTTCTTTTTCTGCAAGAGAAAAAGTCACGATAGTGCTTGAGAATGTTAACGTTGCTCTTTGTGTTTCCTCAAGGCACAGGACATTTTCTCTAGCAATGTAACGAAAACAGCCAACCGTATCCAACGTTATCAAAGATAACATACTTCTCATTCTGTTTCCCATTTCAAGCATACTTACACAGTAAAAGTGAAAGAGTTAAACAGCCACCTATCTTCCCAGCCACCCTTACCCCTTACCTACCAGCATGGGTAGCTGCTTTTTCCAGATGTTCATAGTAGACTTTCCAGAATTGCTTATTTTCCATTTCATGAGCATGAGAACTAAAAGGAAAGATAACAAAATATGTGGCATGGTATAGTCTTTATGATACCTCACAGGAAAAAGAAAAAGAGTGAAAGGACATTAGTAAAATTTTAGATGATCCTTCAACATGGGGCTGGAAACAACTTTTGCTCTTTCCTGTACTTTTCAAAATGCCTGCAATGCATAAATTATTTTTATAGTCATAAAAGACTAAAGAGTATTTTAAATAATATAAGTAGATTCCTGTAAGACTACTTTAAAAGGTACAATAGGAATGGGATATAGCATATGAACTACAGCCCATTAAGGGAAGGAGACCTCTTTTTGGACAGAAAAATCAATGTGCTCAAAGCTAACTTAAAAATGTTGGCTTCCCTCCAGCAAATTCAGGTATACCTATTAATGCATAGGCAAAACAAACATTCAGTACTTGAAAAATGTATTCAGATCTTAATTAGCGACATGAGATGAATCACATAAGTGTTCACAGTTTGATACCCCAGCAACACTAGTCTCTATTTTTAAATATTGTTTGTCATTCATTTTCTAAGAATATATATAAACTTTACACAAGACAGGAACTGCGTATGTTGTTTACTGTACACAGAAAACACACACTTTTCACAGAACGATACCCAGCAGGAACACAAAACGGGTCTCCGGCCCCGTGGAGGCCGCTGAGGTCACTCAGTCCATGCCGAACCGCCATTTTTGACAGTGGCTATTGGTAACTCTGACAGGATAATTATAAAACTCATGTCAGAAGGCCCTTGTTTTCAGCACACTGTTTTGAAGGGCAGTAAAAGGCAGATAAACTGGTTCAGATGTGGAAAGGGATTTGTTTATTCTGTCAAGTAAAAACTAAGAGCTGGAACTTTGAAAGGCCACAGGTGACATATTTCTCATCTGATGAAAAGCTGGACAGGCGCTCTGCAGCAAATGCCTGTAAGAGAACAGAGCTCTCCATCTCAGCCAGGCCACCTATATGTTCTCCGTGACTATTCATGTCCTGTTAGAGGGACCTTCACAAAGGGATTTTTGTACAGTAGACAGCAAAGGTTTTGAAAAGTCCTTTATTTTTAAATTAAGGTATGGCTTAATGACTCAATATATGTAAATAAAAGTGTGAAATTCTTACAATATGCCTTTTCATAGAAGCATCACATATGGAGACAAAGTCCTCCAAAGCCATTTCAGTGCACACAGAAGTATACATACAACTCTGAACTGCCGAAAAGAATCACTGCTTATTTTTCTTCACCTTTGTCCCACAAAGACACTCACTCATCCAAACCACCAAGCAGGAGTGTGCACTGTTAAAACGGAACGGCTTCCCTGCCCACCCGGCCTACCTTATGAGCTCAATCACCGGCTCCCACAGCGCGCTGAAGTTGATGTACAACATGCCCAGCAGGTACCGAAGGGGCACCTGCAAGCACAGGGGACCGGTTTAGTAAGTGGGGAGTGAGCTACGAAGACTGCAGGGCGGAAGTGCTGAGACTCAGACGCCCCAGCTTGGACAACCTAAGGTTGGAAAAGCAGCTTGCATTTTAAGAAAAAAAGCTGTAGAGACCAACCCAAAATTCAGTGTATAATCACTTTCCTCCGTTTCCGAAAACATCACCCACAATTAACAGAAGAACCACTGTAACAAACAGCATCTGAAGCTGTTCAGACATTCACTTGCCTAAACATTGAATTCCACCCTAACAAACACCTGACCCGAGCAGCTGGTACCATACGGCTGCTCACGAACCCGGAGAGCACCCATGAATAGCAGCTGAAGCTTCACTTTCTGTCAGTTCTGGGGACTGAACCCATGGCTTCGCACATGCTAGGCAAGCACCCTACCCAGGATGCGTCTTCAAAACTACACTTTAAAAAAGGTCAGTGCAGGGCCAGGGAGATGGCTCAATGGCTTAAGCACCTGCTTGGCAAGCGCGAGGGCCCGAGTTTGACTCCCGGAACCCACATACGAAAAAGGGCTGGTGGTATCGCTCAGTGGCACGGGCGCCTGCTGGCGCGCGAGGTCCTGAGGTCGACCCCCGGTACCCACACAAAAAAAAAAAGGTCAGTGTAGAGGATGTAAAGTTTTCTTATTTATAGTACTGGGGTTCAAATCTCACGCATGCCAGGCAAGTGCGTTACCTCTGAGCTACATACCCAGCCCTTTTTATTTTTGAGACAGAGTTTTACTAAGTCACCGAGGCTGGCCTTCAACTTGTAGCAATCCTCCTGCCTCAGCCTCCCAAGTGCTGGGGTTACAGGCATACACCACCATGCCCAGGCAACCTAGGATTTTTGTTTTAAATTTGGCACACAGTTTTAAGGAGTAAAACTGAGAGGCACTGATAAAAGTCTGTGTTGCTTTGGGCAAAAAAATAAATAAATAAAACTTAAAAAATCAGATGGCACAGCACCTGCCTGGCAAGCATGAAGTCTTGAGTTTGATTCCCAGTGCCAAAAAAAAAAAAAAAAAAAAAAAAATTAGTAACTAAGTAAATTATTAATAGTCATCTTGTCAGTTTGTTCAGGATTGAGATTACTGGACTTCACTAAAAGCAGTAAAATTCCTAACTGTCTCATGTAATGGAAACTTGAGATATGCAAACTAAGAGAACAATAAAGAAGGCGGCTGAGACTTGATTTCGAAGTCATTTTGTTAGAAAACGTATTGCTTTACTTTTGGATGATTTTTAAAAACCAAAAAAAAATTTTTTTTTTGGTACCAGGAATCGAACTCATAACCTCACGCTTGCCAGGCAGGCACTGTGCCACTGAGCTATATCCCCGGCCAAAAAAATATCAAAATTTTTAAATGGTGGCCACTGAGACCACCATAGTACAAAATGGACCTTGCTACACCGGAGGACCACGTTTTCATAATCAGCTGCTTTCAGTGGATTTGACAGACATTTGCCTTCCTAGGAGGCTGCTGAGGATCAAAAAATCCTTATGTGGGCTGGTGAGATAGCTCAGCGGCATAAGCGCCTGCCTGGCAAGCGCGAGGTCCTGAGTTTGACTCCTGGTACCCACATATGAAAAAAGGGCTGGTGATATCACTCAGCGGCACGGGCGCCTGCTGGCACGCGAGGTCCTGGGTTCAACCCCCGGTACACACACACACACACACACACACACACACACAAAAATCCTTATGTATTTTTAGTTATTTTGTTACAAAAATACACATTGAATTTGTGATTTTTAAAAAATCCAATAAAGGAAATTACGAAGTATTTCCCTAGGACAGAAAGAGGGACTAAACAGAATAATTTCTATATCATTCACTTATTCTATGAACAATTTTCAAATAAAACCTACTTTGTGGGGCTCAGATGATTCCAAAACCTAAACCCCTCAAGAAATACATAATACAATCTAGTGAAGTCATTAAGGGAAAAAAAGAGCACCATCTACTAGCGATCAGCGAGCCTCTGTAAACCAAAGCACAACGTTCAGCAACCATGAGACACACAAGCCCAACCCTAAGTACTACAAGAAGGGCCTGGAAGACACTTCTTACCCGGGACTCGAGATTTCACAGGCATCACCAAAAGCACAAGCCCCAACAATTCCTTGAGAGCCTCAAACTCAGCCAAGTCCCTGTCATGGGACCCTAACACCAGCTAGGACCTCTCAATCATGTTAGTCTGGAGTTTTCCCAAATAAACTACTCTCTTGGCCCTCGCCCCTGCGCGCATTCTTCCTCTCTATTGGGATGTTACCGTGGCGCAGCCCTCCCAGAAATCCCTCCTGAACGTGCTCTCGCGGGTATCCCGAACATGCCCACCGCAGAGCAGTGGTATTTTCTGGTCTTTCTCGTCCCTGACACTGTGATTCCTCTGAAGTCGGAGGCTGGCTTTTATATCACCAGCACCCAGTCACAGGTGGTACGTTTGATAAAATGTCAAGTTCAGTAACTGCAATAGCTACTGTTCAGTGCTTAGCAGGTGCCAGGTGCTATTCTGATGTCTGATATTTATTGCATGGGATTTCCTGAGTACCCCAGTGAGTCGGGGACTGTAACTTTCACAAGTAAGGAAACCTGGTCAGAGAGGCGCTTCAGGCTCAGTCAGTGGCAGAGCCAGCTCTTGACCTTGGCAATCTTTTTTTTTTTTAATTTTGAGACAGGGTCTTGCTAAGTTACCCAGGTGGGACTCAAACTTGTGAACCTCCTGCCTCACCCTTCCGACGTGCTGGGATTACAGGTGTGCAGCCACCACACCCACTGCCCTAGGCAATCTTAGCAACTCTCCCTAAAATGTTGTGTGCCAATCCCAGGAGTCTAAGACTCAGTGTCTGTTTCTTCATGTAATGAACTTCCGCAGCTCACCCCGGCTCCAGGCACTTATACGCTACCCTCTGCATTTCAGAACTGTTGCATCAACAAAACTGGTTTAAAAAACGAATTTTTTTAAATAGTTTATCTGCACAATTAAGCAAATCCTTAGAGACTAAGGTTGACGAGGGTAACTGTCAACAGCAGAGTATTACACTTCAACACGCGCGTGTGTTACCTGCTGTCACCCACAGCAAACAGCACAGAGCCCCGAGTGAAATAAACTGCTGAAAGTGGCGACTTTCCTGTTCCACCAAGAAAAACAATGAAACTAAACAAGGACTGCAGTCACTGGGTCATGCCTTTCCCTGCTCAAAAAGGAGACGCTAAATTATTTCTACTGTTTAAAAGGCTGGGAGAGCCATTGAACTCAAACCACCTAGAACTGGAGAGTGACCTTGTGTAAACACAAATTTTCTTGGTAGCTCTTTAGTATGCTTCCCCAAACAAGACTCCAAACACAAGAAGGAAGTAAACAAACAAGGACACTGCTTTTACCTCCTGCAGCGGCCCATTGGGGACTGCAGCGTGCACCACATCATGCCTCAGTTTCCTTAAGTGAAGCAGCTTCTCCCTGTAGTCACTCACAGTTGCTGGGACAAGCTCCGCCTGGCGCAGGACAGCGAAGGCGGACGGCCGCTCCAAGAGCGCGTCATCCTGCAGGCCGACAGAGTGCGGGCAGCTCAGGGTTGTGTTTGCCAGAAAGAACATTAAATGTGACTAAGGTTCAAACGCAGACAGAACTAGAAGATGTTAATGTTTTAAATGAAGTAAGGAAAATTTTTTGGTAAACTGCTCAGGTTCAGTGTTTAGCACAGAAATGGAAAATAAGCAGAAGTGATTCTCAAAATGACTCAAATTGATTGGTAACATCTATTGAAATGAAGAAAATACACATACACCTTCACTATACAGCTGAATTACAGGAGTATATCCCGACAGGAAGATGTCTGTGTAAGGAGGTTCACTGCAGTGTAAAAACCGATGCAGCATCCACTGAGTAGGGACCGGGGTTTGGAAGGTATTTTATACCGTGGAACACCACTCAGACATCAAGGTAGGAGGCAAAGCTGGAGTGACTGGCATGGAAAACTCCTGTGACAATGTCTAAGTTGTGTATGTGTATCCAAAATTTTGAAAGAATATGCACCAAGTACTTGAGGATTTTCGGTAGTAGCCATGGTAGGTGGGAATGAGAATTCAAAAACCTATGAAATTTTATGATAGGTATTTATATAGCGTGCTTATTTTCTACAAAGATATCATCTCAGAAACTAAAAGAAAAATGTAGAGTTGTATTTTTTAAAAACTTCCCACTAAACAGTTGAAATACCTCCATCAATTCTGGAAGCCGGATATCAAAATGGTTCAGGATTCTTATTGTCAAAAGCCGAATCTAAAGAAAGTAAAAGGCATATTTCAAATTGCAACGTTTAAATGGAGGAAGAAACCAATTTACAGTGAGTGAGAGCTGAGTTTTACAGAATTAAGGGACACCATCTGACCAGACTAGTGTATGCCTATCCTAGCCCTTATTTCATATCCAATGCCAACCAATGCTTCATTCAAATGGAGCGTGGATTAGTGAACAGATGAGATCAGGAGAGCCTGGCTGCCAAACACACCATATTGTTTCTCTGAACTATGACACTAGAAGCAGCTCTGAAAATAAGTGCAAAAAACTGGGTGGTAATCTGACAGTTCGACTCAAATCAGTGACTTTTTCAATCTTAACTAACACACTCAGGGATTTCCACACACTTGAATCAGCAGCAGAAGCATCTATAGGGCTTCAAGAAACTGACATTTTCAGTACAACCCTAACCCCACTGACCCCAAGGCTTGGAGGTGGGGATGCAGAATCCGTATTTTTATTAATCCCCCTCTCTGGCTGTGCTGCAGTGAGTTAGCGGGCCAGTGCTCCACTGCAGCCCTTTCCAGCTCAGGGGCTGGGGGCTCTGGTGTCTGCTGTGGTTGCACAGGGAAACAAGCAGAGACGCGGGGACGACACCACATGACACGCCACCTTGGACACGCCAGATGAAATGTTGGCTTGTAACCTGGGAAACATCTCCAGCAGCGCTTCCTCAGACAGGGGCCCTTTGCAGCCACAGAAGGATAATCTCTGGTAGTAGAGATCGGCCAACAGCAACACAGATGGCTCCGCTGGGAAGGCCCTGCAGTGAGACAGTCACCAGACCCCAGCTGTGACACTCGCTCTGAGTCTTGAGACAACGCTGTGAAGTACGGAGAATCACCCCCGACGAGGGCGATGCACGCACAAGTCTGACACGGACACTTAGCATCGCTCTTCAGCTGTGTGACACGCTCAAGGACCGGCCGGCGGGAGCAGAGGGGGACTGGAGTGCCGTTCTGCCCGCAGGCGCGATGCCCGATCTCCATCCACCGCTGGGTAGTGTCTACTGAGGGCTGCTGCCCGCCCGGCACAGAGGAGCTCCAGGAGGGCAGCCAGGTCTGACCCAGCCTCAGGAGCAGCAGAGGCATAACCCGGGGCGGCTGCCGCAGTCACTCAGCAAACACATCCGTCCACAGTGTAACCACACGTGGCGGCGTTCCCGCAGCCCACTGACAGCGCCGCGGAGGAGACAGTCCCCGGTGTCCTGGGGCTCACACTCTAGTACCGAGGCAGACATAACTAGGAGGGAAGCGAGGCGGTGCAGCGTGCTGTGCAGAGAAGCCACGGGGAGGAGGCTGGAGAGACCTGTGCGGAGAAGAAAGGGGACCGCGGGGGTGACACGGGCGTCAGAGACACAGGCCCGGAGGAGGGGAGACCCTGAGCTAACGGTGTGCAGAAGCACGTTCTCGGTGCGGGACGGTGCGCCTGGCCAGCAGGAAGTGAGCTAAGCAGAAGAGCGGCTGAAGGTGTGGGAAGCAGCCAGGGTCGCTGACATCCGGGCTCATGCTCCTCAGGGGCCACCCTGTGCAATCCTGAGTTTCTCAGCAGCATCGCAGCCTCTGCCCACCAGACAGCAGGACTGTGCTCCTTGACCACGCCAGCGGTGACGGCCACAAAATGTACCCACCCCCCCCACCAGAAGGTGCACGTGAAGGCGTGACACGATCTGCTGCTCAGTCACACTCATTGCTCCCGCTGCAGGGACAGACCACAGAGCGGCAGGGCATGGGCAGAAGCGACAGCGGTGGTCCAGACAGAACGCCACTTTGGAACTTTAGTCCCCTGACGATGGGGACCCCAGTACCTACCTATCGCAGAGTTGTGAGGGTGAAGTTACAGGACGTATGTCAAGTGCTCAGAACAGTGACCGGCACAGGACAAGGGCACGGCAAATGTGACTTGTTTATCATCACAGCGTGCACAGTAGTTTAATCCTCGCAGGGTAAGCACCACTGCTGGCCTTTGTTTCTTGTCTTTGTTGAGGTCACCTAACTCACCCAAGCTACACGGCCACATGCAGGCTATCCTGGCTGCGAGTCCCCAGCACGGCGCCAAGCAGGACCCCGTACCCCAAGCACTCAGTCACCCCTCTGGTGGCCCAGGCCCCCGCCAGCAGGCCTTCCCCAGGGACAACCGACCGCTCTGCTGTGCTGTGTACGCGGTTGTGTCCCTAACTTCTCCAGCCACCTTCTGCTGCTTACACCAAGGACCGAAGGGTGAGAAGGTGAAACACAAGGTCATGGAAGGCGTGCTATGTGATGCGATGAACTTGGTGAAGACAAAGAAACACTTCCCCCAAAGCAAGCTCACTGAAGCGCATGTACACAGCCACGGAGAGATGCCAACTCTGCCTGCGTCGGGAAAGGTGAACAAGCCGGGTGACTGCCACCCGGCTCCGAGCTGGCCGCCTTCACCCCACAGCGTTTCCACCACAGCAGCCTCTGTGAGCCCACTGGGTCTACGAAGTCCGCCTGCAGCCTCCCCGCCCAGGGGAAAAGGCCCGGGCCCTGCAGTGGCCGGCAGGCCACACGCTTCTGCTCCCTCCATCTCCAAGTCCACATCCTGCTCCCTGCCCTGCCTCCGCCCGGCCAGGGGCCCACTCCCTCACTCAGCTGTGTCCTGCTTCGCTGAGGCCTTCCTTGTCCGGAACCGCACGTCCCTAACCACTGGACTACCCGACCCCCAGGCCTCGCTGCTTTTCTTCACCTTTTCATTCAGTTTGGTGTCTCCTGTGTCTTAGCGCCACAGACACAGGGAGTTCTACTCCACTGACTGTGCTTCCCGTGGCTGGACCAGGGCCTGGCACAGCACACCAACACTGACGGGACACAGAGAAGGAGCAAATCTGCTTTAAACAGCTCGTGGTTAAAATGGCCTCATCTCCAGAGCGAGCGGAGGACTTCTACCAGGTTCCCCGGGCTTGACTTTGGAAAGGCTGCGTGCTTGAATCCGCTACACTGTGCTACCACCAAAACCGGAGACTGGCTGGCCTAAAACTAAAAAAACCATCCACAAGCTGGATTGGTTCTGCACCGTACATGCACAGAGGGCACAGGAAGGTTCTGAAGCACAGTCCACGGGTGGTAGCACTGTGAGGGCTGCCATTGCTGGAGCGGGAAGGGGAGGCCCACATGGCGCGGCACTGGCACTGCAAACACTTCACAGCCCTGATGTATACAAACAGTAAAAAATCCCCTGAAAAAGCATGAATCAGTATTTAAAGACCATGTCAAAAAAAGCACTTATTTTCACCAGAGGATCTAAACCAATATTAAGGTTCACTATGTGAACACAACTCAAGTATAAAACAGATCAGGACTTTTACTACATCTCACATTTCACAATCTCAAGGGCTCGTATATTTTATCCATGACGTGAAACGGAAGCTCTGCTTACTTACAACACTAAGTTCTTCACTTGTTCCACGGGAATCAGACGAAGAAGTGCGGAAGAGTCTTCCAAGCTCAGCAGAGTACTTACAGCTTGACAGAGAACAAATAAGTTTCCTAAGGAGAAAAATGGGGGAACCACACTGCTTACTTCTTTGACTTGACTATCAAAACATCTTATTTATCCAACACTTGTTAGTTACAGAAACTTCTTACAGTGCATTTGTGCCTTCTAAAAACTCTGGGTCAGGTGCGGTGCTGCACGGCTGTAATTCTAGCACCTGGGAGGCTGAGGCAGGAGGATCGCCACAAATTCAAGGCCGGCCTGGGCTACATAGTGAACTCAAGGCCAAAGTGAATTACATAGAGAGATCCTGTCTCAAATAAAAAACAAAACAAAACAAAACAAAAAAACCCCCAACTATCTGTCTAATATCTGACTAAAACCGAAAAGAGAAGTGCCCAAGTCTTGTATTTTATCTTTCTCAGAGTGAACACACATTTCGGAGAGAATAAAAAACTACAGGCCATTGGAAGACAAGACACAGGTTGACCATTCCTAATCTGAAACTTCAAGAATTGCTAGGCTACTCAAGATGCTTCAGATTTTTGAGAATTTCTGATTTGGGGTTATTAAATTTGGGATGGTCAACTAGCAAAGTCTATGCAAATACTTCTATAACTGAGGGATACTGAGACCTGAACCAGCCTGGTCCCAAGCACATCGGACAGGGGACAGTGCTCAACCTGTGTAAAGGTTCCGCCTGCCAGCACTATCCACACGCCAGCTTTTGATGAAAGGAGACATGGACTTTACGAAAGCTAAATTATCTTTGTATACAACTCATGGTGATATTATTTAGAAGAAGTCAAATATTCAATAGCTACTACCTAATACATATCCAGTTAAAAATAATTAAATACTAATTTAATCTCTAGCCCAGGGGCCAGCAATCTGTGGCCCACAAGTTGGATCTAATAGGCGGCCTGTTTTTACAGGTCCTGAAAGCTGAGAATGTTTTTAACCTTCTATAGGGCTATTAGAGCAGGGGTGGACACCACAAAGATGCAGTCCACAAGATCTGAAATACATGTGATCTGGTCCTTTTGCCAAGCCCTGCTGTAGATGTTAGACCAGTGCTGTGCAACAGAAATCTCTGCCATGATAAAAATCCCATTGCCACAATGCAGTACGGTAGGCATTAGCACCCGAGAGGAGCACCTGAGACGCGGGGAGCCCGGTTTCCTCCCTGATGTACCTGCGCGGTATCTACCAGAGTAGAGCACATTAGTATTTAAGTACATGAGTGATTACTATGCACGTATTAGGAGAAAAGACTATGGTACGATAAAACAAAGTACCTGCTTTTAAACCGCTGTCCTTGGCCTTTGGGAGAAGGCTCAAGCATAGAACAGGCAGCGGGGTTTGAGGTAGGGCAGTCTAACTCTGCCTGGAGGAGGCAGGAAGGTTTTCCTACACGTGCTGTGCCCAAGCTGAGTTTTCAAAGCTACCTAAGTGGTCACTTAATGACAAAGACTTAAAAAAAGTCCCCAGGCAGTGGGAACACAGATCCAAGGGCACCTTCGCTCAGCCTAAGCAAATGGAAATGCCTGTATCCCAGTGGCAGGGCAGGCACAGGAGGGGGAGCAAGACCCAGGCTGGTGCCTAGCCTTGGCCGTTCCACGCTGCGGCGTCATTTCCTTAGGTCAAGCGGCATGACCCGGCCACCACGCTAGGCGATGAAACATGCCCACCTCATTGTCGTTTTTCCCTCTGTATTTATGTATCACACAAAGAGTCATGCCAGGACATGGCGTCAGCTCCACTCCCCGCGTGACAAGCATTGACAGTTACACTGACCGCGCCAGAAAAGCTGGGAGAAACAGTGGCTCTGACTGACCTTTCCCAAAGCTCCCGCTGTCCACAGTCCTGAAGAGTGCCTCTGCGAAGCGCGACACCAGTGGAAGCACCTGCTCTTTCTCAAGAGGCCTGTCCAAGATGCAGAGAGAAAAGGGGGAAGTTCACGCAGGTATTCAACGGCTTTCCCAAAGAATGGCTAACATTTGATCCAGCACATTCCCGAAACACGGCTGGTTTCCTTACCTAACATGAGGTAGCACTACGAGCGCTGCCCAAGACTGTGACAGGGAAGTGGTATCTTTATCTGGAGGTGACTGAATCACAGATAAGAGATGGTCCAGTACTGGAAACCACTGCTCTTCTTCCTTGGATCTAGTCTTCCTCTGCCTTAAGTGGGATCTGAACAACAGAAAAATAAAATACTTAGAGGAGAGAAGGGCTGTAGCCCTCTGATGTTGGAAATTACATCGGTTCCCTTTCACTGAGGGGGAGCAGGAAGCTTGTGGGGCTGGCTGATGATAAACAACCAAACACACACAGGTCCTCTCCTGATTTCCAGGGACAGGCTCTTCCAACTCTATTGACTCTAGTCCTATTTGTTTTAATTTGTTTCATAACTAATTTCTTCAGGTGTAGGTATTATTTCTCCAGTGTGTGCTAAGAACTGGACCTTCCTCTATCCCCTTTTATTTTTTGTTTTTGAGGCAGGGTCTCACTTTATAGTTCAGGTGGCCTCAAACTCACACTGATTCTCCTGCCTCAGCCTCCTGAGTGCTGAGGTTACAGGTGTGTGCCACCATGCCTGCCCACCCCCTTTCCTTTTTGACACAAATTTTATGACTTCCCAAATACAGAATGAGGCTGCAATGTTGCTGTGAAGATGACAAACACCACTGAAATGATGACAACACGGAAGTAACTTTCTCTTGCTAGCTTCATCTGACGTATGACTAGTTACGTCAAGGACATTTTTGGATATGTCTTTTGGTCTTGGGTCTCTATCACACAGAAAGTGAGTCACTGAGTGTCATGTCACTCCCCAGCTTCCTCAGAGCTGCGAATAAGCCCCACCGAGGACGCCCACTCCTCTGCTTGGCCTGCAGGGCTCCTCCCCTCCCCCCTCCCCCCGCCCACACGTCCTCCTTGCTCGGTGGGCCTGACCCACAGCGTTCCCTGTCCCCAAGCTCTGCCGCGCTTGTCGCTGCCCCAGAGCCTCCGCAGGAACCCTCCCTCCGCCCGGAAAGTCTCCTCGAGACCTCTGCAAGCCGACCCTTCCCACCACAACAGCCCCAAACCAGGCCAGGCTCCCTGAGGAGGAACAGCAAGCGCCCTCTTCCCCTCTCCACGGCAACACACTTTCTTTTCTCTTCATGGCTGTGTCAAAGCATCTCGCTCCCCTGCCTCCCATGTCCCTCCCCACGCAGCGCTGCCTCCCCAGAAGGAGGGAGCTTCTCTGTACATTCCCGTACCCCAGGGTCTGGGACGTATCTGATACTGCATCAGATGTGCATCAGCGACAGAACGAGCTTACTTCTGCAGAGCACTTTCACGTCCCTTCTCCCTTCTATGCTCGTAACAAGCTTATGAAATGGGTGGAGTGTTAGTAAGAAAATTCGCACTCTGATGGAAAAGTCCTCACAGAGGAAATCCAGACAAAGGTGGGCGTGCACCCGTGCCGGATCCCAGGCATGGAGGTGGTGTTTCTCAGAGAGAGAGACACAGAAGTCGTGGCACCTGCCTTGAGCTTATACCTTGACGTTTATTTATTATCGCACCACATCACCTCCCTGGAAGGTCTGACAGGGCTGTGGTGACAGGTGAGGGTCACCCGTCCCCAGAATTCAGCTCGAGAGCCAGCCACAGGCGGTTTCCCTCGCCGGGCACAGACCCTAGGCAGGGCCGCGTGAAGGCGATGCCTGCTGCAGCACGGCCTGGGCTGCACAACCCAGAGAAAAGCGCGTGGGAACGATCTCCCCGGGGCTGCCCAGCGCCCGCTCCTCAGCCAGCGCTCAGTTACACTCTCGGCGTGTGTCAATAGGGAAGCCACTCGTAAGGCAGGCAGGAGAGACAAGCAGCCATGAGAGTGCGCAGTCCCCCAGAGCTTCAAGCCGATCAAACGCCACAGCGGACTGCGTGTGACAGTGGGGACAGTACTCCCACCACAAACGATGCTGTGAAGTTAAAGCCGAGTGCACAGCAAACTCCTACTCCCGCCGCCTCAAAGCAAAGCACCAATGCAGCGCTGGGTCTGACCGACACAGCAGACGTGAAACCAAGCACGAGCCCCGGCAGGCCGGAACTGGCTCCCGAAGCTGCCACCTCCAGATGTACCCCGGCGCAGCTACACGGAAAGCCGCAAGCCCGGTCCTCACAGACTTGCACAAACCCTGTTACATACAGCGCAGTTCTTCTTTTTTTTTTTTTTTCTTTTTTTTTTTTTGTGGGTACCGGGGGGTCGACCTCAGGACCTCGCGCGCCAGCAGACGCCCGTGCCGCTGAGCGATATCACCGGCCCCTTTTTCGTATGTGGGATCCGGGAGTCGAACTCGGGCCCTCGCGCTTGCAAGGCAGGCGCTTAAGCCGCTGAGCCATCTCACCGGCCCGCGCAGTTCTGAATAACATGAAAAAAAGCAACCCAACGGTAAAAGTGAGGATTCTGAAATGAGCAGTCGCTTCTGTTTTCCTTCCCAACCTCCTGACACGAGCAAAGTTAACAGTTTGTGCATCTGTGGGAGATGTCAATTCTCGCCAAACCGATCAATGCAATTCTTAATGAAACCCCAGGGAGGCTTTCCATAGACACAGACAGGCTTATTCTAAAATTCCTACAGAAAGGCAAAGGAACAGGAATAGCTACAACGATTTTGAAGAAGAAGAATAAAGTGAGAAGACTTTTATTTAAAGATTTCAGGACTTATTTTATATCTCACAGCTAGAGCAGGAAGAGCGTGGTAAGGGAGGAGGAGACACACACCAGTGGGACGGAGCGGCGAGCCCGCTCGTGGGCCCGCACACGCTCCCAGCTGGCTTCTGAACACGCCAAGGTCCAAGGGTGCGCCAGCAGCTTCCCGAGGAAGAACGGCTTCTTCCACAAACCACCGCCTCTTTGTTGTTCAGACAAAGATGACCTCACGGTGTTTCAGGGGCTTAAAATGTAAAACATAAAACAATACAGCTTTGAGAAAGAAACCACAACAGAAAATCTTTGCAACCTAGGGCTATTCGGAAAGGGGAAACTTGATAATCTGGACCTCATCAAAATGGAAAGCTTTATTCTCCCAGAAGAACCTTGCTGAAGGAATGACGACAAGCTACAGAGGAGAAAGCACTCGCTAATCACCTATCTGATGAAGAGACTTGTACTTCAGCCACACGAACCGTTCTGTACACCGCAAAGAAACAGAACCATCCAGTCAGAGACCGGGCACGGCGGCACACGCCTGTATCCCAACACTCGGGAGGCTGAGGCGGGAGGATCATCACAAGTCTGAGGCCAGCCTGGGCTACAAAATGAGTTCAAAGCCAGCCTGGACTACATAGTGAGATCCTGTCTCAAAATAAATAAATAAAAATTTAAAAATCCAGTTAGGAAACAGGCCAAAGAATGATGCAGTATTTCACTATAGAAGGCAGACAGATGGAAGTACATGAATAGATGTTTCAATGTGATAAGCCATTAGGGAAATGCAAATTAAAGCTAAAATATGAACATTGCTACACCCCTATCTATTTATTTTTTTTGTGGGTACCGGGGGGTCGACCTCAGGACCTCGCGTGCCAGCAGGTGCCCGTGCCGCTGAGCGATATCACCAGCCCCTTTTTCGTATGTGGGTTCCGGGAGTCGAACTCGGGCCCTTGCGCTTGCAGGGCAGGCGCTTAAGCCGCTGAGCCATCTCACCAGCCCCCGACACCCCTATCAAACTGGAAAAAAGGAAAGAATAAATTCCAAAAGCTAGGGAGGACACAGAAAAACTGGATCATTTATACACCGCTGGTGAGCATATAAAATGGCTCAACCACTCTGGTGCTTCTGGTAAAACTAGCCACGTGCTTTTATCATACAAGCGAGCAACACTGTGATAACAGCCCGAAACTAGAAATGGCGTAAATGTCCTGCAACGAGTGATTAATAAAGCACGCGACATTCACAGCAGACAACAGTTCTCAGCAATACAAAGGAATGAACTTATAACTTGGACACAACTTGGATGAGTCTCAAAGAAAAAAGTCAATCTCAAAAGGTGCATACTACAATTCCATTTATATAATATTCTCAGAATGACAAAGTCTTGAAGATGGAGAGACTAGAAGGTGAAAGAGGTTGAGGACAGAAGGGAATGGAAGAGTGAGTGTGACTACAGAAAGACAGCAATACAGTCGGGCCTGGCAGCTCATGCCTGTAATCCCAGCGCTCTGGGAGGCTGAGGCAGGAGGATCTCAAGTTCAAACCCACCCTGGGCAACTTAGTGCCTTAGTGGGACTGTCTCAAAACAATTGTTTTTAACAGGTTGAGGATGTAGTTCAGTGTGAAGGCTCTGGGTTCAACCCTACCACAAAAAGCAAAGGAAAAAGAAAAAAACAAAGATAGCCTGATAAGCCCTGTAGTGAGGGAACAGTCCCATCTTCACTCCAGTGGCGAGACGGAACTGTGCAGGACCACACATCCACATGAGCATGCACACTCGGACGAGTGCACGGTAAATGGATGAGACCTGGGCGAGGGTGTGGGCTATACCGACACCTGTTTTCTGGCTGTAACGCTGCAGTACACGTATGCAAAATGGTGTGGCAGGGAACACGACAGCTTTCTATACTCCTTGCACTGCACGTGGATTTACAATTATTTTAAAGTAATTCTTTCCCACCTGCTCTCCTGGTATAAGCAAAGTTAACAGGTTTGTGTCTCCCTCCCTGCTTCTCCATGCTTATGTTTTCTACATTTTAACTGTGCAAGATGGGGTCACACTGTGCACACCATGACCAGCCCTACACCTACTCTCCCCACACAGCACGGATCTTAGATGTCCTTCCGGTGATGCAGACAGCCCTCCTGCCACGCAGTATTTAACGGGCACGCTGAGTGCTGTCACGGGACCAGGCTCGGCACTCACCCCTCGGTCCGCGGGCAGAAGAGCAGAGGGTACTTTTCAATCGCCATGGAGCCAGCAGCGGGAGGTGCTGCTTTGTGCAGAATGAGCTTGGCCAAGATGGCCAGGGCTTCGTCCTGGACCACACGGTCATTAGCTGAGAAGCAATCCTCAATGTATGCGAGAAAGCTGGGGAGAAAAAGCTGAAGACAAGGAAGGAAATCATGCTTAGTGACTGGGAAGATTCCAGAACACCTAATAAAGACAACTGCACACTTCTAAAAAAAGTAAGAAGCCACGTGTGCCTCTAACCCCAGCTACTCAGGAAGCTGAGGCAGGAGGATTGCCAGGTTCAAGACCACTCTGCAACTTTGTAAAACTCTGTCTCAAAAAAAAAATTAAAAGGGTTGGGTGTATACTCAGAGAGAAAGTTCTTTTTTTTTTTTTTTTTTGTGGGTACCGGGGGTCGACCTCAGGACCTCGCGTGCCAACAGGCACCCGTGCCGCTGAGCGATATCACCGGCCCCTTTTTCGTATGTGGGATCCGGGAGTCGAACTCGGGCCCTCGCGCTTGCAAGGCAGGCGCTTACGCCGCTGAGCCATCTCACCGGCCCAGAGAGAAAGTTCTTGTTCAAGCCCCATTACCCCAACAAAACAAACCTTCAGCAATCAGTGTTATTAAAACCCTCCATAAGAACAATGAAAGCTACAAGACAATGCAATGCAGCAACAGCTTAAGAACAATCTAGACTTCCACACCCAGGCTACTATTAATGTAGTGTAAGGAGAGGAAAAAGGCATTTTCAGATGTACCAAACTTAAATTCTTACCTCCACTCACCTTCTCAGGAACCTCTGAGAAATGTATTTCTACAAAATGAGTGAGTAAACTGTATTAAGAGGGAAAGATGGGATCCAGGAAATAGGAGAGAAGGCAAAGGGTACCCTTGTTTAACATCTGGGCAGTGGTCTGAGAAAGAAAACCCTCCAGACTGGAATTATTCCTGAGGAACGTCTTCATGGAAGCAGAAGAAAACAAACAAACAATTACGCTGCTCAGTTTCTGAGGGTTTACCATGCGAAAGGTGTTTACAACGCTGTCAAAGACAGGCTCATTGACCAACTATGCAAATCCAATCTCCAGTGTTTAAAGGACGAGGCAATTACTAACCACAGGAAAAAGGAGCAGGTACACAAAAAGGACATATCCTAACATATTCCTTTCATAAAGATTAAGTATGGAGTGAATATGGACTCAACCAAATTCTGTGACAAAACTCTGGGGGATGATGAGTATAAAAGAACCAAAATCCATGTGCCATAGGAAGTAGTCTACATAAATCAAGAAAAGCAGTTTATTCAGATGACAGAAAGATATAATGTAAATACTGGGAAACAACAGCTAAAGATCGTTTGATGAGGTTGCTGCTGGTGACCAAGATGGGAGTGGAAACTGACGACTGCTTTAGCCTCATTGGACTGTTTTAAACTGCACGCGCACGTACATACAAAACTGATACAAGTAGGAGTAGCAGGTTTGTGTTTTGGAGTCAAATCGGAGCACACATTATTAAAGACTAAAAGGAAGACGACAGATACAGATAGGTTCCACATACACTGAGGTCATTAACTAGTTACAAGGAGTGGCAACCGTTTAATGGGGTAGGAAAGAAAGAAGGCACACTCCTTATTTCACAAGAACGGCTTCTACTTCGTTCCATCAGGTATTCGTTTCGCAGCAGTGAAATAAACAGTGAAACATGCAACATTCCTTCAATGCAAGCTAATTCGGAAACTATCTTCTATGCCTGAAATTCACATAATAGTTCACATAATAGTTCCATTTATTAAACTGCTTTTCCAGTTTTTCCACATGGTTCTGTAACTAGCTCAGGTATGATTAAAAACAAGCTACCTACTGCATATCATTTTAAACGCCTTAGCATATGGAATAAAGTTTTGCCTACATCCTAAAACGGAACATGTTTTTTTTTTTTTTTTTGTGGGTACCGGGGGTCGACCTCAGGACCTCGTGCGCCATCAGGCGCCCGTGCCGCTGAGCGATATCACCGGCCCCTTTTTCATATGTGGGATCCGGGAGTCGAACTCGGGCCCTTGCGCTTGCCAGGCAGGCGCTTAAGCCGCTGAGCCATCTCACCGGCCCGGAACATATTTTTAAAAACTAAAACATCAGCACTAATTCTCATACTTTCAAGAATAAAACAAAAAACTCACAAGATTTCAAATTTGATTATTTTACCATGACTGACTTAAAAACACCCAAAACTTAGTATCTTGCTTACCTGCTCGAACTGCTTCATAGCAAACATGACTTCAGAAAAATCAAAAATTAAACGTCTTTCCAATCTGCTCTCAAAAATCTGTGGATCATAGGTAAAAATATATTAAAGGAAGCATACAGTGTTTTCATTGTTTGCCTAAAAGAGCAGCTACAGCAGGGTTCTGGGGGATCCACTTCAAGTGGTATCGTGGGAAGACTTAGCCACCTCTGGGGACTCGGATGCAAAGGCCACGCTCATCAGTGCTACCCAGGCTTGGCCGGGAGTTGCCCGGCGCTCTCCAGCTACAGAGAACGACAAAGCACACACAGTGTGACTGTGGACCTTCCCAAGGGATCTGGCTGCACTTTGTCAAGCCAGGAAGCACCCAAATGATTTTCCATTTACTTTTTTGGTTTTTTGAGACCGGTCTCACTATGTAGTTCAGGCTGGCCTTGAACTCACAGCAATCCTCCTGCCTCAGCCTCCCAAGTACTGGGATTACACGCATGCACCACCACGCCTGGCCAATTTTCTATTTTCAATCCCATGTCTCCCAAATTCACTGAAACAAAATCTCATCAACCTAACCTAAGCTCTGCTTAGGCTCCTCCCAGGCCCCTCCATTGCCTGCAGGATAAACCCACTCTAGCGCTGCAAAACCACAGCGATGGCTGCTGTCACACCACAGACGGCACACACTCATCACCACACGTCTTCCCTGTCCCTCTCCTGGTGTTTTAGGAGACAGCTATGGCTGGCCAACAGCTAAGGAACCTTCAAGGACTCTCCTAAACATGAGTCTTGGGGAAAGCTTTCTGTTCCTCAACCCCTGGCAGAATTAAGAGTTAAAATTCAACACAGGTCCAATAGCTCACTTCCCTAGATTGTAATGACTCTCCCTGAGTCCCCTTCCCAACAACCAAAATCTGCAGGCACCACAGGCCCCCCTGGCACCCCAGAACTGTAAGCCATCACACTCGCTGAACGCGGACTGCACAGATTCAGCTTTCCCACTCTACTCTGCTACTTCCGCTACAGCACGCCACCCGCACTCCCTAACTGACGGTAAATGCCCTGAAGGCAGAGCCTCTGTCCCCTGCGTGTCCCCAGCAGGTACACTCAATGCTAAACACGGCACTAACTACTCAGTTCACATGGGTGAGATAAATTACTTTTTTAATGGTTTCTTTGACGAAGGCGTCCAGCAAGGAAACATTTCCACCTAGGATCAAAGCAGAAATTACATCCAGGAGCGTCTTCCGGCAAGATGTGGAGAGACTGGCTATGGTTACTGTTTGAGACAACACCTACAAAGAAAAAGCAAAAAACAACACCCAGTTAGCAACCCGCTTTTAATAAAGAGAACTGTAAGCACACGAGTTCGGGAGCTCACCTCACAGACACCAGCGGGGTCGGGTATCTTGGATCCATTTCCGTGTTTCACAAGTATCAGGTACGTTTCCGACAACCTCTGAATCTGCTCAGAACTTTCCCCAGAGTTCTTTTTTGTTACTCTGTCACGTAGATCCAGGAGTGACTCCTGCGCACGAAGAATTAAACAGAGGAAATAAAAGAGCAAACTCATCTGTTCGTCCCATGTGGAGACACTGAGACTGCTGCTCAATTTTTCACATTCTTTTGCTTTGGGAGAAAAAGATGCATTTTCCAGGAGCCACTGACGATACTGACGGCTGGCGTTTCCCGAACGTTGTCACTATCCTCACAGCAACCGGAGGGAGGGACAGCGCCACCTCCACCTATCAGGTGCTCCGCCAGGTCACTCGGGCAGCGAGTGCAGAGCCGAGACTCCAGCCGGAGGTCTGGCTCCAGGCCCTCTCCTAACCACAATGCTCAAGAGAGTGTATCAAAGAGGAGTGCCAAGGGTGGAAGGAAGGAAAATCTCAACGTGTGGGTAGAAGGAGAAAGAGAATAATGACGAGACACAGCCTCCAGGAGCCAGAAGACTCCTTATTACACACCCGTATGACTTGACTTTAAAAATCAGAACTCACTTGCAAACAGTCAAAAAATGTACCAAAATGTTCCTTGTAGATATAGAAAACAGTGGATCTGGCCATGTGTTTTAGTGTTTCTCCTACTAAAGTCCATGGAAGTCGAGTTTGTGTTTCAGTAACTGGTCCCAGCTTCTGCAAAATTAGCTTCACTGCCTGTGGGAAGCAAGGACAAACACAAGGAACGTGGAAATCCTTACTTGCAAATGTTAACACTCCAATTACACTAGCTATCTTAAACTCAGGTCTCGAATAACTGAGGCTATGGTGGCTTTCGTGGTTAACTATGTGTCCCAGAAGGGATTTCCAACCCAGGATAGGGAATTCCACCACACAACTGCCGCTCCCTGTCCTTAGCTGCCAGTCAATCCACAGTCTAATCTCCCAGTATGCAGGGCGAAGAAGTCCACAGTGACTTTGTATGCAACAGTACACAGGGAAACACTGTCGCCAGTGCCCTAACTCTGCCCACTAGAGCTTTTCCATTTCCCCCAGTCCACCCTGTCCCCATGCTGCTCACCTAACTCCTTTCTAGTTTCTGTCCAACCCTCCATGCAGACTCCAAATGCTCCTCCCCATTGCTCACCTGACCCGCACAGGAGTGAAACATATTTCTAACGCCTTTGCACATTTCAAAGAGTAACTGTCCAACTCCTTCCACTTTTTCTGGATGTTCATTAAGATCAAGAAACATTAAATTGAAAAGAGCATTTTTATCAGACACCTAAAATGCAAAATGGAAATGGAAAATTACATTTACAACATAAATATATCCAAGTGAGAAATGTCACTTCTTATCCTACATACTCATATATAAACACACTCAAGGAAAAAATTTCTGAAAGGAAGAGACATTAATATCTCAAACCACCAGAACAGTCCATTGTCCTTTGCAATGTCACATGGGAGTGACGAATCTATGGGTAAGATAGGGAAGTAAGTACCAAGAAAAACCACGTAAGGCGACATACTCTCTTTCAAAGGAAATGACATATTTGTATTTATGAGCATAAAAGAAATTCAGTATCAGTTTTTATTACCAAAACCTAAAATTTACTAGGGAAATTTTAGACAAATACAAATAATAGTATGCTACCAGTTCTTTCCAGGAAAGTGTTACAAAAATTCCTATTCATCTCATCGTTCATGTATTTATGACTTGACTTAGAGGTCACTTCTCATACACACAGCTACCAAAACCTCATTAGCAATAAGAGAAATTGTATCATCTTATCACATTAATTATTGAGAAAGGACTAAACCTTACAATGAGATGCACTCAGAATAGCAAGTTTCTACTTACATAGTTAAAAAAAAGTTAGTCCATAATAATCACATTAAAAAACGATGTAAGCTCTATTCATCAGATTCTTGACAATTTATTAGCAATAAACAGAAAATATCAAACTAACCTTTCTCATCAAAAAAGTAAAGCTTTCGGCAGCAAAATTTCTTATATGGAGTTTTCTGTGAGCCAAGAGTGTACTGTACATGCTGTAAATGAGAAAAACAAGACAGTTTAATGACATAACGTCAGTAAGGACGTACACGTCAACAATACGACCCACAGCGAGCGAGGTATGGACGGAGAGCGTAGCAGGGACGATATAAGCCTCACCTCATCCGCTTCCGGGGACGCCACTATGCCAGATAGAAGACCGAGACCACAGACACTAGGAGGACAGGCAGGGCTGGGCTTACGCAAAAGACCCAGGAGAAGCTGAAACTCGCAGCGAGTACGAAGGACAGAGGGGTTCACATAGGGCAGGGGCACACAATGTGAGGACAAAACGAGAGCAAAGATGGGATGGGCGGTGACCAGTCAAGAGATACAAGGCGGCAGTCTGTGTCAGAGAAGAGGGGCAGCTACAGACAGGGGAGCTGCGGCAGGAGGCAGCCCTGAGCGCCAAGCGGAGGAGCCTGGGTAAGCACTTCCCGAGCTCCCCCGCTTCATCAGCGGGACAATTCCACGCGGCAGGCGCTACATCAGCCCCGCTACGGATGACGACGCGGCAGAGCTAACACCCTGCTCAAGGGCAGACAGCCGGTAACTCCCACAGTCGCCGAACTAGTTTTCTTAGTGACGGGAAAGCGCAGAACTCGGCTCTCCTACCACTGCCACAGCCCTCGTCCCCGACAGCTCCTTACTCACAACCACTACAAATACTGGCTGAAGGACAGGTATTTCTAGGAAGAAACGTTTGCAGGAATATACAGGACGCGATCAAGGAAGAAAGAAGAGGCTGGTGGTAGAGGGACCTGGTGAAGGGCGCCGGGGAGACATTCTGGGGGTCCCCGCAGCGGCGCCCTCACTGCTGCTGCTCTGGCACAGCCTGACACTCTCCCCGCACCCACCCTGCTCCCGACGGTGCCAGGTACGCGCCCGGCCGCTTCTCCTGACCAAAACACCATCTTCGTGAGAAGACACTTCACCCGTTTTACCGGGCTGGGTCTCGAGTGCTTCACACGCCAGACGGCATTTGGTAAATACTCCGAGCGTGTACATGTGCGACAGGAGCTAGAGGACGTGGAGTCCTGAAGACGAGCGGGCTGAAGAAGTCTCTCGGGGGCCCAGACGGGAAGGATGTGGCACCACTGACAGAAAAGGGCGCCCAACAGGGCCGGACATGGACACGGACACGGACAGGCATTCAGCGCGCACTCAAGGAGCACGCGAACGTGCAGAAAGTTACCAAGAGTTGGTCTAAACAGAAATGTGTTAAGTTCGGTTTCAACAATACTTGAGTGAAAATATCCAGGCTGTTGAACGTGTCATACTGAAAGCAAGGAAGTTTAGAAGTGAGGAACCTGACTTGGGAGACACTGAAGTGACAGCTTTTATGTCATAAAACCAAATAAACTATGTTTCTCAAGGACCTTGTGGTTTGTTTACTGAAATAATCTTGATTTCTAATACATTTCACCAAAAGCCTCATAGAGAACTAATAAGGCTGGAAAACACTTCTCATTCTTTGTTCAAAGTTCCTAACAGAGAAGAGGGGGCACAAACCAAAATCGTCCGATCCTGTAGCACACCTTTTATGGGGTTTGGAGTATAAAAGGGCTGACCGGGGATCAACGGAAAATTCCATCCCATCTCAGATTTTAAATGATCATATCTTTTCTCTAAACAAAAACCTACTATGAGGCAGGCATGCCAGCACAAGACTGAAATTTCAAGCACAGCCTGGGCAACTCAGGACTTAGTGAGACCCTGTCTCAAAATGAAAAATAAAAGGACTGGGGAGGTGGGCCAGTGTGAAGGCCCTGCGTCTGATCCCCAGTACTGAGAAATCCTTTGTCCTCTGTGTCTACACGTACTCAAAAATATCGGGCATCTCTTTTGGCTCAGCAGCTGAGGAAACGTGGTGTACGAGACCCGAAGGTCTTACGAAGAGCTCACAGGTTTACAGAAGGCAGCGGTGCACTACACACAAACAGTTACAACAAAGTTTTGTAATGCAAGTGACGGACATGCCGAAGAGAAGCAGAGCACAGAGTGTCCGCTTCTGGCTTAGTCGCCCAGGAGCATCCGTAGAAGTTATAAAATTAAAGTCAGGCTCTGAGGGTGGCATCATTTCAAGAGCTGCAGAGGAGAGGTCAGGTCAATATAGACTCGAGCTATGTCCCAACGGAACAGATGCGAGTGCGAGGCCGTGGCTAGCGAGTCAGCTCTGCACGAGGAAGCCAGGGAGCACCATGCTGGAGAGGCCACCGGAGTCAGACGGAGGACAGGGGAAAGAGGCAGATTCACCTGTAAATGTGGGCCATGTCCTTCACCATCAGTCTCCACAGGTACTTGTACAGGTATGACAGCGCGGTGAAAGCCCACTCGAGCAGCTCTGCGTCCTGCGTCTCCAGGAGGGAGGCGACAGTCAGGAAGAAGTCCGGAAAGTGCGGGTAGAAATCTGTCTGCAGGTCTCGCGCCAACTGAACTACCAAGCTGGATTAAAAGAGAAGCAGGGACGGTGAGATAGCTCAGCGGCATAAGGGCCTGCCTCGCATGCGCAAGGTCTTGAGTTCGACTCCCGGTACCCACATAAAGAAAAAAAAAGGTCCGGTGATATTGCTCAGCGGCGTAAGTGCCTACTGGCAAGAGCGAGGTCTTGATTTTGACTCCTGGTACCCAAAAAAAAAAAGAGAAGCAGCTGATTATGTAAAGTTTTTAAGAAGGCTGTAAATCTATTTAATGAGAAATGACCCATAATCATTGGATTAAGATTAATCCAAAATACTTCTAACTCAAGTTTTAAGGAGTATAAAATACTTCAAATTCTAGGAGTTCTGCAAAGAAATCTGGTCAGATACCATATTCCTTCAAAGGCCATGCTTACCTGCACCTGTATCGTCAAAAAAGGGGCTTAAGGAGGAAATAACAAATGTATTCTTAGGACACTGCTTCATAGTAACACTTTTTCCTGATATCATGATCTAACAGAAAAGGTAAATTTCTGTCTCTAATACAAACATCCAATCTAAGGCATATACAGCTATGAGACACAATTTTTCTTAAAAGCTCAGATAAATGCCATACTTACTCCAAAAGAGGTTGGTAGGCAAAACTGTTCTTAACTTGTAGATGAGTTTTCAAACTCTGAACGATCTCATTTTGATGATAGACTAACTGATTAAATGACTGGCATTTGTCAATAACTTCTTTATAAAATTTTCCTGGGTGAAAACAAAACAAAACAAAGGAGTATGTTCTGCTTTTCTATCACATCACTACTTATTTGGAACACGAAAAGTACAAATTGTGGGAGAATAAAATACAAGCAAAAGAGAAGATACCAAAGTGTTCTGTAAGGTTCAATTCTCTCCATTTCAGCAGACCCTCAAAGAAGTAAGTTTCGACTTCCTGCCAAGATTAAAGTACTCCATTAATCAGGTAACACCAAGAAAGCTATGATCAAGTTAGTAAGAATAATATATTAACATCTCACAACAATGATTAAGAATTTAGAAACTCCTTTTAGGTTTCTTAAAAAGGGGTATTAACTAACATGTTAAAAAGCAGTAAGAGGCATGATATCAACAGACTTTTATAAAAATAATGTTGGCTGGTTTGGCTGTAGCAAATAACTTCCTAAAGGGCCTATAGTAGTCCTTCTTCCTGGCTCTTTCATTCTGCTTGCAAAAACATGAACTGCTAAAGTCTTATGGTAAAGCAGTCTGGCATTTCTATTAAAATTAAAAATAGGTTTGTCCTCTGACCCAGAAACTCCATTTTTATGAGCTATTTCTTATGAAACGTGTAAATATACAAGTACAAAGATGTTTACTTAGCTTACCACAGTGAAGAGAAAGCATAAAAGCCTGAAATCCAATGATAGCAAAATATTTAGAGAAATTTATGGTCCATACATACTAAAGTGTATTTTGTGGCTATTTACAAGAATTACATTGAGGCAGGCGTGTAGCTCAGTGGTAAAGCACAAGCTTAGCGTGCACTAGGCCCAACACCCAGCACAGAAAGAAAAGAAAAGAAAAAAATGATCTCTGTGTTGAACCAGAAGGATGTTGATATGACCCCAGGGTGATAAAAGCCAGTCACTAGTGAACTCTATGTTGGGATCTAATTTTTCCTTAACAACGCCAAACACCTCCATAAATGTTTGCACAGTTGGATGAGCACGAGAAGAGCATGAAAGAACACACAAATACTCAACTGTCAAAACTGGTGTCATGGCAACAAGCAGTGAGGGGAAAGAGAGAGCCTTTTTCTAGGTTTAGCGCTGTGTTGTTTAGCTTGTTGACACGGTTTAAAAGGTTAAGCCAATAAATTCTTCCTGCATATGTATGTGCACAGGTAGAGGAGGACAGAAGAGTGACAGAACAAACACATACACACATTCCCAAACAGCATGCAAAAATCTCCTGCAATCTCAAAGAAAAAAAAAAACCCTTAAATTGTGCCTTGGAAATCATTAAATAGGCGGAGGAAAGAGGAAAACACAAAATTCCATTAAATTTTGTTTGGTGTCTCCTCAGGCAGGGGGAAATATACATTAGTTGAAATCTTTATGAAGAAGGCCTTTCTCACCTAGCACAGTGACTGACACATGACAGCCTTTTGTGACAGACCACGCCCCTGTGACTGTGCAGCTCCGGCCTCCAGGATACTCTCGAGCTTAGACGTGACCCACCTGCTGAAAGCCAGGTCCCTAACTCCCCTCCGAAGTCACCTATTCTCTGTATCTGTATGTCCAAATGTTTCTTGGACACTATCAGGCGCAGAGCCACAGGTACACTAAGTTCAACCAGCCCTCACCACAGCTACTGCAATATCCTCCCCTCCCCACCTACCTCAAACTCCCCTTCCTACAAACCAATCTCCACGAATGACATCCTCAACCACTCAGCTATGGAACCAATTCTTTCTCCCTGCATATCCAGTGGGCCACAAGTCTATCCATGCCTTTATATCTCTGGAATCATTCCCTCTCTCTACCTGACTACCAGAATCACTTCTAACTTATACAGATCCTTATAACTGATTGTTCTGACTCCAGTCCTGCTCTTTCCTCCACACTAAAACCAGAGAGATGGAAAATTTAAACCTGATCACATCACCTACTCCCTTGCTTACAACCCTAGAATGAAACACCATAACTCTGGGATAAAATCCAAACTCAGCTGGCATAGGGACCCTTTATGATCCATGCCTATCTCACCAGCTACCCCGTCTCCTGTTTAGTAACCATAAACACACACAAATACTAAACGCATCTCTAAACAAGGCTGAACTGCTTTGCAATGTCTTGACTGTGACATGCATTCCCTAGCCTCTGTTCCTTTATACAGGTTTCTCCCTCAGCCTGAAATAGCTTTTCCTGTCCTCTGTGCCATGCTAAAACCTATACAAACAACAAAACTCAACCGAAGTAGCATCTTGTCTACACCACCTTTTTTGACACCCCACTCTGTATATCCCTGAAGAATTTAGGTTAGGCTCCCTTCACTGAATTCCCAAAGCATTATGTATTTACCTAAAGAACATTTAATGCGTTAAACTTATATGACAGAGGCAACGCGTTCAAAGAAACAGTGAGTAGAATTTGAAAATAGTAAGAACTGAGGTTGAATGGCATATTACACAAGATCTTACAAGGTCAGCAGAGGATAATGACTCAATACACCAAAAAGAGAAATTTTCCTACATGGAACGATGATAGTTCCAGTGTGGTTAGAGCTGGAAAATCATGCAGTCTAGCCCTGTGACGAGCTCCTCCTACCAAGAGGGGCCACATTCTTACTGTTGGATTTTTAGGCTGTTCTGTTCCTCCTCATAGTAAAGCTGAATAAACATCTTTACATTTGTATGTCTAAGCCCTGGAAGAAACTAAGCCCCAGGAAAGTGACTTGCTCAAAATCACTCTAAAATCATAGCTGCAGAACTATGGCTGCAACAGTGCTTGGAATGCACACCAGGAAAGGAGGCTCAGATCAAAAGTTCCCCGAGTACCAAGTTGAGTTGGTTGCCTAAAACGGCTTCACCCAACAGACCTTTCTATGTCTGCACTCATCCAACATGGGAGCAACTAGCCACATCTCATGCATTTCATGTTCATAAAAGAAATCGCTTGAAAACAACTCACTTCTACTAACGGGCCACATTTAAAGTCTATGAACACTTGAAGATTGGCTAATACCACATTCTCTTACCTCATCATAGCTTGCAGTTCTATCGATACGGTGAATAATATCAATATTCACATTCCCCAGCCGTTCAGCAAATGTAAGAAACTGGGAGGAAAAAACATATTTAACATACATCATTATTCAACACTGATTGCATCCTGAGTATTTCAGGGCTGTATAACAATCATGTGAGTAGTTGCCTTGTTAAAGTAGAAAGCGTAAAAGCATCATTCAATAAGCCTCTCTATCATCACAGATAACGCTATCCTGGGCTCGACATTTCAGACTTGTGCAGTGTATCAATCATAAAATGTGTAATTGTTAAACTAAAAGCATACATCACTTAATGAGTCACAAAGAATAAAGGTAAAAACAAACCGAAAGTCATGGGCCCTTAAATGCACTGCGTTACTATTCGAAGATAATAAATACCACGTTTGCCTAAGTTCTTTCAGCTACTCCATGCTAGACTGTTTTTTGTTTGTTTGTTTGTTTTTGCCATGCTAGACTGTTGAACTTGGCCACGAGCACAGAGATCGGGGCGAAGCTGCAGAAACAGTGTACGTATACAGACCTACATTGCAACCAAGACGTAGGAAGACACTTACCGAAGAGCCAAGGTGCTACCGAGGCCATTAGCTGGAGTCACTCTCTACCCCGCGGGCCTGCCCCCCAACTCCGTTTGTAAACATAGAGAAGCAGGTAAGTTTCGGTCCTAAGTGATCTCCTGGGATAACGAATGTACCTCTAAACTGAAGGGGGTTCCCCAAAGCGAATCCGACCTCCCAAACCACGGGCGAAATCTGTTATTCAAACTTCATCACTTCCCCGCCCCCCGTTTACTACACCCTGAGTACCACTTTCGCCAGAGCCTCAGGCAAGTGACTCCGGCTCCGCCGAGACTCCGCTGCCTCAGGAGCCCCGTCCGCCGTCCCGGCCGAGGCAGCAGGACCCGCGGCGCCCGGCCCAGGCTCCCGCGCTCACCCGGTAGGTGTTCTCCGTCTTGTGGGAAACCGGCTTTATCTTCATGGCTGCAGAGGGGCAAGGCCCGCAGAGGCCTCCGGAAGAGTCAGAGGGATGAAGTCCACGCTAGGAAGCAGAACGGGGCTCACACGCGGCGCTCTCAGATTGCCAGCGAGCCGGTCTTTCTCACGTGCGTCTTGAGCACCTGGGCACCGCCATGCTGGAGGGGGAAGGGCTTGGGCGGGTCACGTGGGCGGAAGAAGCAGACGGAGCAGGCGCACTCTCGCCGGGAGCCGGCGGGAGGCGTGGCGTGACGTGTGAGGGGGCGTGGTGTGTGAGAGGGCGGGGCGGGTTGAGATGGGGCGGGGCGGACTCGTGGACCCGCAGTTCCTCTGGCTGCAGCGCAGGTTAGCGAGAAAGATGTGTACAATATTTTCATTATGAAAGAAAATATGCGTGTCATTATCAGCTGAAATCGACTGGCCTTCGCTTTGTTCCCTGCACCTTGCAAAAGCTCTTTCCATTGACAATTTCACAGTAAAGTTCGTTGTGAGTACTAACTGTAAAGGAGGTATTAGGAGGGGTGATCGAAAGATACCGTGAATGTTTGCATTAAAAAAAAAACATTACAGTAAAAGAAATATTGCCAAGAACGATGGGACACGTGTGTTCGAAGAGGGGGGAGTATTTGGACTATTTTGAGGGGGATTTATACCATGACTTTTACTCTAAGAAAAACTTAAATTCACAGTATTTTTGATCACCCCTCACTGATCAAATATTTACAGTAATTTCTGCCACATGAAATCATTAGTGTGTCCTCATCCACCTTATTCACTGGATCTGGTACCCTGTGACTTCTGGCTCCTCTTCAGGTCAAAATGACCATGAAAGGTAAATGGATTCAGGACATTGAGGCAGCCAGGACAGTGCAACTAAAGACACTCCCGAAAAAGGACTTTTAGAACTGCTTTGGAAAATGGCAAGAAGGGTGGTGTAAGTGTGTCCAAAGCGAAAGAGATGAGGGTTAATAGCAATGTGTCTTTTGCTGTAATGATTTTTTTTTATGTGGGTACTGGGAGTCGAACTCAGGACCTTGCGCTTTGCCAGCAGGCGCAAGTGCCGCTGAGCGATATCACCGGCCCTTTTTTTGCTTTATGTGGGTTCCAGGAGTCGAACTCAGGACCTCGTGCTTGCCGGGCAGGTGCTTATGCCACTGAGCTATCTCACCGGCCCTTGCTGTAATAATTTTAAAAATGTAAACATTCAGCATATTTTTAAAATCAGATCTCATACTATTTTTAAGCCCCTTTGACCGTGAAACTCAGGTCATGCAGCTGGGCATCTTCATGCACACTCCAAATGTTGGGATCACTCGTGAGATCAAGTGTTGATTTTCTTCATTTTTGGGGGGGTGGTGGTACTGGGGATTGAACCCAGGGACTTACATACCAAGCAAGTGCCATACCACTGAGCCACATCTCCAGCTGCATGTGTTGATATTCTTAACTGTTATGTTCTAAATAAATTTGAAAAAAAAAAGGAGTTTTAAAGAAAAAGTGTTTAATTCCATGCACAACCATTGTTAATGTTTCGGTGTTTTACTGTCACTTTAATATCTGTGACTAGCATGTGAAAAAACATAATTGTACAATCGTGTGCACGTTTTATTGGTGCATATTAGTTATACAAACTACTAGGTTTCATAGTGGCATTTTAATATGACACATGCACATGACGTAGTTTGATCGTATCCACCCCTCTGATACCCTCCCTGCACCTCTTCTCTCCCCGTCATTCCCTTCCTCTGTCTAAAATACTCTCCCTCCCTTTTTCATGTCATTTTTGTGGGGTTTTTAAAATTATTATTCCTCATATTGGGGAAATCTGAGTCTAGCTTACTTTGCCTAACATGATGACCTCCAGTTTCATCCTGAGACAGACGTAAGATCATTCTTTTTGCAGCAGAACAGTACTCCACTGCATACATAGACATTTTCTTTATCCACCCCCCCAGTGATGGGCATCTAGGCTGGTTTCATATCTTGGCTGTTGTGAATTCCATACGCACAATTTTTTTTTGTGTGGGTACCGGGGGTCAAACTCAGGACCTCGCATGCCAGCAGGTGCCCAGGCCACTGAGCGATATCACCGGCCCTTTTCTCGTATGTGGGTTCCGGGAGTCGAATTCAGGACCTTGCGCTTGCCAGGCAGGCGCTTATGCCACTGAGCTATCTCACCGGCCCAATACGCACAATTTTTAAATAAAATATTTTGATAGAATTTTCACCCATTTAATATTTATTCATTCAACAAATATTTGTTTTATTTCTTTATTTTTATTTCTTTCTTTATTTTTTTATGTTTTTTGAGACAGGGTCTCGCTATGTAGTCCAGGCTGGCCATGAACTCACTGTGTAGTCCAGGCTGGCCTTGAACTTACAGCGATCCTCCTGCCTCAGCTCACGAGTGCTGGGATTACAGGCAGTGCCACCACACCTCAACAAATATTTCTAGACTCAACAAATATTTCTGGAGTCTAGTATGGGTCAGGTGATGTCCTGGCAGCTGCACAAGAAAGACAATACTAACACTAATGCTAATGCTAATACTAATAATTCAGTTTGGAAATACTGAGTCTGGGTTGCTGACATCTTAGAGAGTAAAGGAGATACGTGAAGTAGAAACCAGATGCATTGCTGCATAGTGCTCGGTGTGGCGGTCAGGCCTGGAGGCGTGACGTAAGTCTCTTAAATATACCTGAACACCTCCAGCAAGAGGTACTGGTGATAAGGAAGGAGCCAGCGAGGGTGCTGTGCACGAGGCGTGGCGTGGAAGCAGAGCCACTCTGAACACTGAGGACAGGAAAGTGGCTGTGGAACTAACGAGGCGAAGGTCACTGTGACCCAGACATGACCTTGACCACTACAATCCCAGGGAGAAAGGAAGCAAAACGTGTGGGTTGGGGAGAGAATCAGAGGTGAGAAAGTGAAGAAAATACATTTTCCACATTGTCATTGGCATTACAGGATCAACATCTTCTATGTCATAACAAGGTGGTTCTAAATATTTTGATGGCTGCATAGTATTTCTGAATTGCACTTTTCTAATAATAAAATTATACTAAAATATTGAAGGGCCCGAAGTTTGGTTTGTCACCAGCTGGCCTTTTTTTGTTTGTTTCTTTAGATTGCTCTTAGCCTTTTGTGGCTCACAGATTCCCTAGGACAGTGGTGGTGAACCTGTGGCACGTGTGCGGCAGTGGGCGCGCAGAGCCCCTTCTGTCATCATTCCAGCCGAGGTGTCCCAGCAGCTGACCATCTGATAACGGTTGTTTTTTCTAAACTAAAGCCTCAGTATTGAGATTTAATTGCAGTGTTGGCACTTTGCAATAAACGAATGGGTGCTGGGTTGCAGTTTGGGCACTCGTCTCTAAAAGGCTCGCCATCACTGCCTTAGGGGACATCTAGAAAAGCAGAGTGTAGACCCGCTCCTCAGGAAATGCAAATAAACTCACATGAAAACGTGTAGATGACTTCGGAGAGTTATGGTCTGCAGTTACCCGAGGTACGAATTCCCACTCTAAGCTGTGTTCCCAATCTGTTGCCAAAATTACTTCCAAAAATTGGCCGTTTTCTTTCTTTGCTATTTATTTTTGGTGTTGGAGTTAATGAGCCACTAAGGAGCAGAGAGAAAGATGAAAACTCAAGAAAGCTAAAAGAACAGATGCTTCCAATGTATCTTTTGCCTTGTTATTTGTCCTATGACCTTCAGCCCCTGACTTAGTCCCGATGGGGGACGACATAGTGATGTGACATGGTGATTCAGGGCACAAGGCTGGGACTAGACCCAGTGTGAACCCTGCTTCTGCCGTTTAGTAGGGGGTGACCTTGAGCAAGTTAGTTACCCTCTCTCATACAGGGAAGGAGACAGCAGAAGCACCTGCCTCACTGGTGGCTGCGCGGGCTACGTAAGGTAATGGATGCAAAATGCTTAGGATGACATCAGGAACTGAAAGTGCACAGCCTTTGACAGATGATTCACCTTTTTGAGTCTCAACTTCCTCATCTGTAGTGGGGGGATGATAAAACCAATCTTTCAAGGCATTGTGTTGGTGCGCTGGGCATGGAATAAATGTTTGCTGAATGGATGACTGAATGCTCTACTCTCTGGCTACCTGACAAGTTCCCTAAGGGCGGACACCATGTACTTTCCCAACCTTGGGTCACCTGTGCGTCCCTTGAACTTCTGTTTCCTTCTGCACATCTTGGCTCCTGCTTTTGCCCTCTTTGCTAAGCCTTAAATGCTCCCCACCATCCTCTTCTTCCTCTTTCCATGATGACTCTGCCTGCCCCGTCCAGCCAGGAAACATGCACACAGTTCCTTCATTCTCGAGCTTTGTCAGGAGCTCCTAGAAGTTTTGCTTTTTTCATCTTTGCTTCCACACTGCACTTCCAATCCCAGAAGACTTCAAGAGCACATGAGGATTTTACCCTCATGGACATGGACGCGGAATTCTGAGAGGGCTTCTGGGTGGAGGTGACACCCAAACTGAGGCCTGGAGAGAGAATAGGAGTTAGCCAGGCAGGGAAGGAGCCCACACATGAATGGTGTTAGCTGGCTCAGGGGAACAGTAATGCGAAGGTTCAGAATGATGGAGACGAGTTGGGGTTTTAGTTACTAAACCAAAGCCACACCCTATCAAGTTAGCATTGGCTATTGGTGTCAGCCTTAGCATCCTTGGACTAATAAAAATGAAAGAATAAGCCAAGTGTGGTGGTGCATGCCTGTAATCCCAGCATTTGGGAGGCTGAGGCAGGAGGATCCCCATGAGTTCAAGGCCAGCCTATCTCAGAAAAACAAACAAACAAACAAGAATGAAGAGCCATGGGAAATGCAGAGTCTATTTAAGTTAGGCCTGGTGAGAGCCTATTTCTTTATCTATAAAGTGGGGACAACAGTACCACAGGGCTGTGGGCAGCTGCTTGCAGCTCCTGCATTGGACCATTGCGCAGGTGGAAGGCTACTCCTCTCTTCGATTTTACACGTGCCTCTTGTAGGTAGCAGACTGTCGCTGCTACTTCTGGTTTTATTTTTTAATGCAGTGGATGACTCAGTTTTTATAGAGGAGCCATGCAGTTTTTCAGTCTGTGTTCAAATATTGGTAACACCGTTTCCTACCCCCGAAATGTACACATTCACACAGCCACCCACCCACCCACACATACACACACAATGCACACACACACCCCAGTTTGTCTTCCTCACTTTTATTATTCACCATTTGCATTTCTGTTATGATCTTTAAGTTCCTCATTTTTAAAAAAGATAGTGTAGGCATGGTGGCTCACAACAATAATCCCAGCACTCTGGAGGCTGAGGTAGGAGGATCACCATGAGTTTGAGGCCAGCCTGGGCCACACAGTGAGTTCAAGGCCAACTTGAATTACATAGTGAGATCCTATCCCCCCCAAAATCATAAAAATAAAAATAAAAAATAAAAAAGAGATATTAGAAATAAATTAACATGTTTTTAGAACAGTTTAACATCAACATATTTTTCCTACCCAATTTCATGATTTCTACATTTTATTTCTATCATTAGCTAGACTGTTGACCCCTTCTCTAGGAAAGATAAGGAGTCTTACAGGTTTTATATATCTACCTGTACAGTTTAGATAAAAAATGTCCCCCCCAAAGTCTCATGTGTTCAGAGGTGGGGCTTCTGGAAGGTGATTGGATCATGGGGTGCTGTACTCATCAGAGTTTATAATCTGTCGATGAGTTCAGAGCTGAATGTGCTGTTAGGAGTTAGAGCCTGGTTGTAGGAGGCATGTCACAAAGGGCATGACCTAGAAAGGTGTATTGTTCTCAACCCCTTCCTCTCTCTACAATCTTCTTTACAATCTTCTCTGCTCCCCACTTGTTATGAGGTTAGCAGCTTTCCTTTGCCCTGACATTCTGCCATGTTATTTCTGCCTTGGAGTCAGCTGACCATGGACTGACACCTCTGGAACTGTGAGCCAGAATAAATACTGAGTTGACTTTCTTGGGTATTTGGTCACAGCAATGAAAATCTGACTAAATACACTCCCCTTCTTCATTATCCCTCCCTTCTCTTGGTTTTGATCTTGATTGTTAGCGTGCAATCGTTTCTGTGAACAAGAAGTGCTACATAAACCAAGCAAACAAACAAAAAGAAGTGCTACATCAGAGTGCACAGCTCAGGTATGAACCTCAGTTTACTCATCTAAAAATAGGGGGAATACCAGTGCCCTCATGGGGTTGTTAAGAGGAGTCAGTGCCCTAATCTGTCAGTTCTGAAAGTATGGTTTCCTGAGCAGCAGCATCAACACCCCAAGGGAATTTTGTTAGAAAGGCAGATTATCAGGCCCCACCCCAAATGTACTGAATCAGAAACTCTAGGTGTGGGTGTAGCCTTTTGTGCTTTCCCAAGCCTTCCAGGTGGTTATGCTGTCGGGTTCAATTGAGAATCACTGATTTAATGACGCTAAAGCAACTTGAACATTTTCCAACACATATCCTGTGCCATAGAGTGACATTACTGTGTAGTCTTTATGCAAGTGTTTGCAATTGTCATTATTTAACTCTCCTCTCCATCTCTACCAGGCAAGCGGTAGTATCTTCATTTTAAATGTGAGGGTGTGCGGCTCAAAGAGCTGCTAAATGGTACAGACATTTGAATCTGGGGCTATTAATTTCAAGTTCAGTGCCCTTTTCATGTCCCCTATACCTTAAGAGTGAACTAAAAGGGGCAGATTTAGAGAAATGAATGCATGGCTTTTGTGGCAGACATTTGCAGATTCCTGACAGTATTCTCTCTTCTTTAGGAAACAGCATTCTGCGTTCCCTCTGAGGCATAACTCTTAGCGTCTGGGGCTCATGTTCGGTACCACTGAGGGTCTGTGTCCTTGGGTGTAGTTTCTTGACTCAGTTACTGGTTCAGAGATGAACATGAGCCTCCAAATGATCAGGAGCCCTACCCCAACTTTTCCTGGAGTTATAGAGAAAGGCATGCTTCTTTTTCTTGGATTTACCAAGGATGATAGGAACTGGAAACTTTGTGGCCGTAATTGTTACTTTATGGAGAGGTCTGCTTGAGAATGGAACTGGAGAAGGGACTCATTGGCCTATTTGAGACACTGGACCCATGTAGCTCTTGAACTTTTCAGATTATTAATTCCATCTTTTGTGATTAAGTCAGTTTGAATTAGGTTCTATCCAGGCAGGAGGGCAGGGCATGGCAAAGCTGGCTGCAGGAGTAAGCAGGACCTGTTAGTTACAAGATCCCAGGGCACATGTACCAAATAATTCCAGAGGCCTTGCATAAGGGCTTCTCACGGATTCCTGAGATGTGTAGAAGGAATAAAAGGACACAGATGCCAGAAAGAGCCCGCTACCATGCCTTTCCTCATGGTAGCCTGCCCTGTGTCCTCCAGGGTGTATTTTTATTTTTGTTTTTTACTTTTTATTTTTCCTCTTACTCAGCCCAAGTTCACCCTGCAGAGCCAGTTTTCCCTTACCTTTCACTTTAAATTTTCATGTAAACTGTGTCACTTTTTTGGCTTCTTCACTCAATTCTTTATTTGAGATGAAAAAGAACCTGGAAACCAAGAAGCCAGCACCCCAAAACCCAGTAACACTATCACTTGCAAACAAGATGACACTTATACAGCAAATTTCAGATTTTTATGTTGCTGATAAACAAGACCAGAAACTTAAGTCTTCCTCTAACCACAAATATTTTCATGGAGAGTAAGAATCAAGGGGTCAAATACAAAATCTTGATGACCACAGTTGATGTAAAGGATTGGAAGAATATTAGACCAAGATTCAGAAAATCTGAATTTGGATGCAAGGAGGTTCACCCAGTGGTGAGACTTTGTAAATTTAGCCCTGTAAAGTGTATAAAATTAACCTGCATCAAAAGAAGTCATGTATCCATATGCATACATGCTTGGAATATTGCATTACGTGAAGTCAAAGAATTATTAGAGTTGCTCCCAGAACTTTTTACATACAGTGGTACTTCTGTTTATGAACGTAATTTGTTTTATGATTTGGGGGAAGATGGCTGTGTCTGTGTTTGTGTGAAGATGACTATGGTCATGTTTGTCACCCAATGTGGAGTTTGTGAACAGAAACAAAACTTTGCCAAATGTTTTTGTTTGTGAACCAAATTGTTTGCAAACAGAAGAGTTTGTGAACCGAGCGAGATATTACTGTGTACTGAATGGCAAGTTTTCAATACTGGAGGAAGAAGCATTAGAAGTGATGCTTCCTAGGCATGTAAGAACATGCTACTCCTTGACCTGTGTTTTATAATACCTGTAAGGATACCCTTAAAAATTCATCATAAGGGCTGCTGAGATAGCTCAGTGGCATAAGCGCCTGCCTGGTAAGCGCGAGGTCCTGAGTTCGACTCCCGCTACCTACATACAAAGGAAAAAAGGGTCGGTGATATCAATCAGCGACACAAGTGCTTGCTGGCGAGCACGAGGTCCTGAGTTCGACCCCCGGTACCCACACACACAAAAAAAATCATCATAAGAGAAGGAAAATTAAGCTACTGATTGGGGAAAGTATTTTCAAAATATACAGCTCATAAAAAACTTATATGCCAAATAAGCAAAGAACTTTTAAAACTCCAACAACAAAAAATTTAAATATGAGCAAAAGATCTAAACAGATACCTCACTGCGTGACCTATACAACATGCTATCGAGACTTGAAACATTTAATCAGGAACCTGAAAGGAAGAGAGAGAATGAACCGTGGAAGCATCTAGGCAAAGACAGTGTCAGGGAAAGGGTTAAAGGTGATGAGAGTCGGGGAAATGCCGGTGTTGGCTGACATGACCTTGGGTGTTGCCTTTCTGCAGAGACACTGGCTGTTTTCCCTGGGGAGAAATGCTTTGTAGAGACAGCCTTGAGTGCACTGTGAGAGCGTCCTCGGTTTTAGCCAGACCCAAGACACTCTGCTCTAAGACATGCAGGCCTGTTGGCACCAAGGCATTTTTGTCTGAACACAGTACTTAAGAAACTAACAAACTGGGTACAGTGTTGACATTTTCTCTCTCCCCTGCTGAAGGCTCCCTGTCATGCAAGATCCTTCCCCAGAGGATTCCCTTTCATCTTTGGTGCTGTCTCCTGCCTCGTTGTGTATTGTATTGTATTATTGGACTCTTACTTTCATCTATATAAAATCATGAGAAATGAAGCTAAGACAGTAAAAGTAGAATAAGAGAGGGGAGAGAAATTCAAATTAAAACAATATTGAGATTCCATCTTACTCCAAAAAAGACTATCATCCAAAAGTTAAACAATGAATTCTAGTGAGGCTAAGGGGAAAAAAGAAACCTTCTCCACTGTTGGTGGGAGTGTAGACTGGTGCAACCACTATGGAAATCAATGTGGAGATTCCTCAAAAAACTAAAACTAGAAATTCCATTTGACCTAGCTATGCCCCTTCTAGGTGTCTTTCTAAATAGAGTTAAAGTCATCATATTATAGTGATCTATGCATACTCATGTTTATAGCAACACAACTTATAATAGCCAAATCTTGGAAGTAGCCTATACATCCATCAACAGATAAATGGATAAAGAAAGTGTGATGTTTGTATACAATGGAGTATTACTCTGCCACAAAGAAGAATAAAGTTGAGTCATTTGTAGGAAAATGGATGCACCTTGAACAGATGGATGGATAAAGAAAATATGGTATTTATACACAATGGAATACTACTCTGGTATAAAGAAAGATACATTTGCATCATTTGTTGGAAAATGGATGCACTTTGAGACCATAATGTCAAGTGAAATAAACCAAACACACGAGCTTAAATGTTATATAACTTCTCTTATATGAGAAACCTAAAATATAAATAATTTCAAAAAACAAAATAAAAGATAGACAATAGGAAACAGGGAGAGAGATGTCTTGCAAATGGAAAGGGGATCCAGAAATGGAGACGCAGGGAGGGGATAGGGAGGGGAATAAAAAGAATTAAGATATACATTAAGTAAATGTACCTACTCCCTAAGGTGAATGAAAACATTGTGCTGCAAATATAAACTAATAAAAAGAAAGAAACATTACAAAAAGAAAAATAAAAAAAAGAGATGAGAATCCAGTCCTCAATGGCAAATTTCGGGCATCTAGATCTGGCTGTGTCCATTCTTGGAGTTCTCAATGACATAAGCCAATGAATCCCTTTGTATGTTTGAGCATGTCTGAGTTGGATCTCTGTCACTTTCACCCTAGATTAGTTTTTTCAGGTTAATTGCTTATTCTGATTAATACAGGTGTTACTTATATACCAGACTTCCTGTCTTGCCTGGAAACGTGGAAGTATGCTGTATTAGTTATCTATTGGCCACAGTAAAGCTGCTTTCAATCATTAAGCACAGTGGTGTGCAACAAATCTTCAGCTGGCTGGGTGGGTCTGCTGCTGTGGGTTGGTCTTAGCCGTTCTCACCCAGGCTCGTTCACCCATTGTCGGTGTCCGGCCAGCTGGCAGGTGGGCTGGGCGCTGGAGAGTCTAGCACAGCTGGCTTAGATGTCTCCACCGCCTAGCCCTGCTTCCCATAGTTGCTCGTCATCAAGCAGCCTGAGTGTCTCAGTCACTTCCTTTGTTTCTGGGACAAAATGCCCAATACCCACAATTTAAAAAAGAAAAGGTTTATTTTGGCTCACAGTTTGTAGAGGTTTCAGTCCATGGTCAGCTGGCTTCCAGGCAGGGCTTCGTGGCAGAGGGGCCTGGCGGAGGAGAAGCTGCTCATGGCCACCAGGAAGCAGAGAGAGAATGGAGGAGCTGGCGAGGGAGATGAACCCCTCCAGGCCATGCCCCCAGTTACCCCTCTCTTCCAACCAGGCCCCGCCCCCTATCAGCAAGTCAGCTATAAGGCCCCACAATCCAATCGCTTTTCCAAAGTCTATGAGTGCATGAGGCTTTTAGGGGACATCTAGATACAAGCCATAACATGGCTTTTTTCCCACTGAAGCAGAGTTTTGAGAGAGACCTGCAGAATGCAGGGTGTAAACTGAGATCTGTCACCCCGCCCCTTCCACAGCTTTCTGTTGGACAAAGTAAGTCCTGAGGATATCCCACATTCAAAAGATAGGGATGTAGTCCCCACCTCTCATGGGAAGAGCAGGAAATTCCCATTGCAAAGGGCATGGCTGCTACAGGGAGGGACGGAGGCGAGGGCCATTTTTGTAATCACTCTACCATACTCGTCCTTGTTCTTTTTATTAAAGATGGGGGTGAAAAGATAAAAACAGCCAATGGGTACTGGAGCTTAAACAGGCGCTCACTAAGCTGCAGAGTCCTTTAATCTATCACGCAGAGCATGCTGCTCGCCTGTCTGAATCCCACCCATTACCACGTGCAGTTTTGTTAAAGTCAGAAATGGACCTGCAAACCCTGTTCTGAAAGAAATATTAAAGGTCATTTGGGCCAACCTTCGCATTTTCCAGAGAGAGAACCAGGCCCCAGAGTTAGGGGACTTGCCCAGGGCCACACAGTGAGTTGGTGGCAGTGCTAGGTCCAGTCTCTCCCCTGGTCACATCCCATGTACCAGGCTTTCCATGATCTTTTATGACATTTTTCAATGTGGCTTATTCCTGCCTGCATGTAGTCTAGGAGAAAATATCATAAGGCCTAATGTTTGGGTGATGAAAAATAAATTAACCTTTTAAAATTGCAACTTCACATTTTTCTCATTGAAAAGATGTTTGTAGTCTAATTCATTTCTTTATTTATTAGCAGACGTCTGTGGAAAGCCTACTCGTGCCAGGCACTGAAGTCATTTGCTATTGGTGGAACAGAGGATGACACACTTGGTGGCTTAAAGCAGCTTATGTTCTGGAGCTCAGAAGTCTAAAGTGGATGAGCTGGGCTTGGCTCCTTCCGGAAGCCCGAGGAGACAATCTGTTTCCTTGTGTTTTCTGGTTTGTAGAGGCTGCCAGCCCACATCACTCCAATCTAGCTTTCATCATCATTGTATCTCCTCTCCCTCTACTTCCATGGTTGCAGTGCCTTATCTGACACTGTTTCCTGCCTCTTACAAACCTCTTCATATGGCTTGTGCTTCCTTACAACATGGCAGCTACTATAGTTTGGATCTAGAGTGTCCCCAAAGCCCCATGTGTTATAGGCTTGGTCCCCAGCTTGTCACTACTGGGAGGCGGCAGCAACTTTAAGAGGTAGAGGCTAGCAGGGACTTTCAGGTCATTGGGGTTGGGGCCTTAGAGAAGACTGTGGTACACCAGTCTTTTCCTTGTTCTCTTTTTGAACCAGCCATGGGTCAAATGGTTTTACTGCCATGATGTGCCACCAGTGCAATCAGTGATGGGGTGAAACCTCCCAGAACCAAAATGAAACTTTTCTTTCTAGAAGTTTATTTGACTCAGGCATTTGTTATAGAAACAGGAAGCTGACTAACACTGTGGCCTCAGGGCAGTCAGGCACGGTAGCACGAGGGTCCAGGAAAGACAGCTCTCAGCAAGCCGGGCAAAATTCATGATTTTTATAAAGAAACATTACAAGTCACATAGCTCCATTTCTGCCATGCTCCTGGGTGGAAGCAGTCAGAGCTCACTCAGATTCAAGGGGAAGGGACATAGATCACATCTCTTGAGGGAAAGAGTAGCATAGAATTTGTAGTTATGATTTTAGAATATCCCTTTGGCACTTCTCAAACCTAAGAGTTTTTTTTCAGCAGTTGCTTCCTTTCCCTGACATTTTACCTACCGTAGGTGTGTGGACATCTCTAAAGTTGGCCGTGGCTGTCTGCAGGCTTCTGAATTGGACGGCAGTAGCTCTCTGGCTGTGAGGCCATGGAACTGAAAGCCATTGCAGGGGCCCTGACCTTTGCTTTCTCAGCCCTTTCCACCAGTTCTATGATCACCTAACTTCCTGTATCAAATACTTTCTTCTTGAAATACATAGAGTGACACCATCTTTCACACCGGGAACCTGACTGATACAGGCTCCAGGGTGTGCTGTCCTAATGCTGCCTTTCACACTATTCTAAACCTTCCCCACCTTCCTCATGTGCTCAACCAGCTCCCTCAAAGCCACCCATATGCCACATGCCCAGCACCCCACTGGGAAGATGACATTGCCTCTGGTACTCAGAAAAAAGAGTATATTAACAATATGACCCTCAACGGTCCTCAACTATCCCTTAACTGTAGCTATGTATACCCATTTTTTCTTTTACCCACCTTAAAAGAATAATTCATTAGTATTTCCAGGGGAGAAAAGATCAATTTTTGACATGGTACATGACACTCTTCATTTATGTTTTTTAACCTAATTATCTGCCTATGAGGAATGATTGAAAAATATGGTGTGTTTTTAAATAAAAATGTGTTACAGTAAGAGATATTGCCATTAATTCCCCCTTAAATTCCCTGTCACTTTGAACACATCTCATCATTCTTACCACTTTCTGAAGCAGTTCTGGAAGTCCTCTTTCGTGAGTGTCTTTAGTTGCACTGTCTCTGCTGCCTCAGTGATCTGAACTGTTTCAAAGCATTTACCTTTCATGGTCATTTTGACTTTGTGGAAGAGCCAGAAGTAGCACAGTGCCAGCATGGTGAGGACTCACCATGATGTTTTTACAAGCCTGACTTTCTGTTGGGTGGCACTTAACAGGAGCATTCACCATAATTTTGGTCATAGCTGATAAAGATACTCAAGAAAGAGGGCTTCCAGAACTGCTTCAGAAAGTAACAAGAAAAATGGGAGAAGTATTTTTGAAGCAATGGGGAGTGTTTTAAGGGGGGTAACAGCAAGGTATCATTTACTGTAATAAATTTTGTTTTGTTTCGTTTTGTTTTTTGAGACAGGGTCTCACCATGTAGTTCAGCCAGGTCTTGAACTCACTATGGAGTCCAGGCTGAGCTCAAACTCAGGGCGATCCTCCTGCTTCAGCCCCTTAAATGCTGGGATTACAGGCGTGCGCCACCAAGCCTGGCCAATGCTGATCGATCTTGATTGTCAGCTTGGCTGGATAAAGAGACAGCTGGAGAGATGACCGGATTGGGAGGGTGCTGACCTCAACAAGGGACAAAACCATTGACAGGTTCAGAGCTGAGTGGACTGTTAGGAGGCAGGGCCTGGTTGGATAAGTGGGTCCTGGGCTGTGACTTTGGGGACTACATCTGATCCCTGGTTCTTTCCTTCTGGGCTCTTCCCTGCTCTCTGCTTCCTGGATGCCAGGAGTTGAACAGCTTTTTTCTGCCACACCCTTGCACCAGGATGTCTCTGCCTTGGAGCCACGCAACCATGGACTGAAACCTCTGAAACTGTGAGCTGTGATAAATATGTGCTCCTTTAATTTGTGGGTGTCAGGTACCTTGTCCCAGCAACAGAAGAGCTGGCCAATACAGGGCTATAAGGATTAATTGTGTTAGTACAGTCAGGGGCCTCTTAACAGGAGGATGCGTTCTGAGAAATGTGCCACTAAATGTATTTGTCATCGTGGGAACATCACAGAGTGTACATACGCAAACCTGGGTGTAGGCTTGTTACTTGGCACCGTTCCTGATCAACCAGGAGATGTAAGAGGAGGGAAGATGTAGGAGGAGTGAAGTCATTCAGGAGTCAACACACTGCCAGTCTAACCTGGCGAGCTGTTTCACAGGAAACGCTTTTAATAAGTAGAAGTACATCCTGAGCCAATAAGAAGTGCAGTATAGTAAGCAGATAAAACAGTAGCAGAGTCCTTTCTGATCGTTACCAAGTGTTGCATATTCTGCGCAAGTGTATGTGCTGTGCTTTTGTATGACTGGCAGTGCAGTAGCTTGGTTTACACCGTCGTCACCATAAACACTTTAGACGCTGCAGCAGCCGTGAGGTCACTGGGAGTTAGGAGTTTTCCAGCTCCATTGCAGTCTTATGGGACCACCGTCATACATGCAATTCATTGCTGACTGGACTGTTTTTATCCATCACTGTATAATAAAGACCTTAGAGTATTGCCCTCCGCACAGTAAACTCCCTATGTTAGCTGCTGTTATCGCAATTGTAATCCTTAGAGACTCAGTTTAAATATTACTTTCTTACATGAAATCTTTGTTCTTCCTGTCACGTCTGTCTATCAGAGTTTATTGTGTTAGACCTGTTTTCTGGTTGGTCCCTCCTTAACATGCTTCTTTTATTTTATTTTTTGTCTTTCTGAGACAGGGGTTTCACTGTGCAGTTCAGGCTGGTCTTGAACTCACAGCAATCCTTCTGCCTCAGCCTCCCAAGTGCTGAGATTACAGGCGTGCAACACCATGCCCAGCCCTCACCATGCTTCTTGAGGGCAAGGATTGTGTATATCTTTCTTTCTTTCTTTCTTTCTTTCTTTCTTTCTTTCTTTCTTTCTTTCTTTCTTTCTTTCTTTTTTTAAACAAAGCCTCACTATGTAGTTCTGGATGGACTTTAACTGACCACATAGCCCAGGGTGGTCTCGCATTCACAGTGCTCCTCCTGTCTCAGCCTCCAAGTGCCGGGGTTATAGGTGTGCACCAGCACAGCTGGCTATGTTTAGCTATTTTTATATCTTAGTGTTGTCTCTGGCATATTATAGATACTCAGTAAGTATTTGTTGAAGGAGGAAAGAAAGAAGTGATGGGGGAAAGAAGGAAGGGAAGAAGGAAGAAGGGAAGGAGGGAGAGAGGGAAGCCACATAGGTCCACACAATTTCCTGAGTACATTATCAAAAAGGCAGCCTGGCAAACCACATGCAGATGGAGAAGCCACGTGCTCCAGGTCCCAGAAGGCCCCTCGACCCTGAGCTGCAGCCGAGGGCCCAGGCTGTTTACACACGCTGGAGCGCCAGGCTGCCCGAGCAGCAGCGAGTCTGCGTCCTCACTGCAGCTGTGCCGCCTGCCTTTCCACGTCTTTGGGCACTGCAGAAACATGTTTTGACTTTCACATAAGCAAACATGTAAGTTGAGGGAGTCAGGATCATATATATATATATATATATATATATATATAGAGAGAGAGAGAGAGAGAGAGAGAGAGAGAGAGAGAGAGAGAGAGAGAGAGAGAGAGAGACACTCTCCGGAGAATGGTGGTATTTGTTGGGGATTGAGCAGGCAGCATCGCGATGTGAATGCCACACGGACAGCACCAATCTGGGTTAGACAGGCAGCTGATGGGCGGGTTCCCCTGCAGAGGCATTTCCAGTAGGCCGCGGTGGTCTTCACCCAGGCCGTGGTTCTGAATGTCTTTCAGGACAGTTCCGCGCAGTAGATCCCCTCATTCACAACCTCCCGGCTCTGTTTATTACTTTGTTGTTATTGTTGTTAGGGTTTGACAAAAGTGACTCCATTTTGATTCTGATGACTTTCAAGGTATCCTAAAAAAAAAAAAAAAACCAAAAAACCAGGCATGGAGATATGCGCCTATAATCCCAGCACTCTGGGAGGCTGAGACAGGAGGATCACAAGTTCCAGCTCAACCTGGGCAACTTAGCAACTCTGTCTCAAAATAAAAAATAGGAAAAGGGCTGGGGATGTATGTAGCTCAGTGCAAAGGCGCTGGGTTTAATCCTCAATACCACACACACACACACACACACACACACACGCACACCAAGAGAATCATTAAGACCTCTTTTCCTTTCTCCCTCAGCAGCGGCTTTCCTTCCAGTTTCCAGTTTCTGTGACTCTGAAAGGCGCAGATTCTCACTGCAGCCTTGGCAGGACTCCACGGCCCAAAGCCCTGCAGGTTCTGATAGACCGGGCCGTGCTAGGCCCTCACAGTGTTCCTGCTGCTCTGCTTGTGAGTTTGTGTCGTGGCGAGTGGAAGTTGGCCTACTCCGGGGCTGTGGAAAGTGCTGGAAGGTGTCCGGGGTCCTGCTTAGAGTCCTTGCTCTGGGACCACATGCATTACTCGACCTTCTGGGTCTTCCCCAGACGTCAAGCAGCTCCTGTCCACTACAGAGAGCTGGTGTGTTTGCTGAACCCTGTAAGCATGTAATCTTCAGAGCCTCCTAAACCAGGCAGCAGCTCCTGCTTGTCTGAATGAATCTCACGACACACCCGTGACAGAGGTCATTCAGGCCCCATGGCGAGGGCTTCAGAAGCAGCCTTTGTGCTGGTTGGAGCCGCGTAACTTCGCCTCCATCCCAAAGTCAGCGCACACCCCATCTGCTCTCTTCTTCCCGAGCGGCAGGCTTCTTGCCAGTCACTTACCCACCGCTTGTCACTTTGCCCAGCTCCCCTGTGAGGTGCAGGGAGCGGCTCCTCACTGTGTCCCTTTTCATGGAGAGAAAACAGTGACTGTGTTCCTCCCAAGGCAATGGGACAGTCAGGCGTGGTGGCACCATAACTAGGTCGCCTGAAGCCCCTGGGTGGGGACTCAGCAAATCACCCACAGGCTGGGAAAGCAAAGAGAAGAGGCCAATTGTCAGCCAGTGATGGAAGGCGTGTGGGTCTCAGAATCATGAAAGGGCTTTGTCTTAGTTACTTTCTCGGTGCTGGGACACAATATCCAACACCCACAACTTAAAGGAGGAGATGTTTGGCTCAAGCTGTCAAGGTGTCAGTCCACAGTCACAGGCGCCGGCCCCCGGGCAGGGCGGCGGGCAGAGGGACACCGCAGAGGAGATGTTGCTCCCGCTCACGTGGGGCAGTGGGAGGCAGAGGGGGTCAGCGAGGAGGAGGAGGACAGCGCCCCGGGGACCTTTCCTCCCACCAGGTGTCACCTCCCCGTCACACTCAGCCGTCAACTTATCAGAGGACTCATCCAGAGATGAGTGTCACACACCCACAATCCAGTCACCTCCCCAAGCCCTCCTGAGTGTGCGAGGCTTTGGGGGACCCCTCCTGTGAGTGTGTGAGGCTTTGGGGGACATCTAGGTATGAACCTTAGCAGGCTTAAATCACCCCCACTAAGGCCTTTGCCACGCAGAAAGGGAAAACCAGGAGTAATACTATCCACTCCGCAGGATCCCGGTGAGGACGAGGTGAAAGGAAATGGTGAAGGGTCTCGCATAGCAAGTATTGAATAAGGGTTTTCTTCTTTTAAAATACTTTCCTTTTATTAGTACCTCTTTGCCGTACACAATGCTTAGACTCCTCATGGGGAGTTGGTACATGGACATAACACATTTTAATTCCTTTTTTTGATGCCCTTCCCTTCCCCATCTTCCATCTCTTGGTCCCCTTTCCAAAAGATCTATCTTCCTGTTGCCCATTATTTATCTTTTAGCTCATTTATTTATTTCTATTTTGGCTTTCTCATATAAGAGAAACCATGTGATATTGAAGCTTGTGTGCCTGATTTTTTTCACTTAACATTATGGTCTCAAGGTGCATCCATTTTCCTACAAATAACTCAAGCTTGTCTTCTTTATGGCAGACTAGTACTCCATTGTGGGTAAGTACCATGTTTTCCTTATCCATTCATCTGTGGATGGACATATAGGCTGCTTCCAAGATTTAGCTATTATGAATTGTGCTGCTATAAACATGAGTACGCATGGATCATTGTAATACGAAGTCTTTAACTCTTTCAGGAAGACACCCTAAGAGGAAATATCTGGATTGAATGGAATGTCTATTTTTAGTTTTCTGAGGAATCTCCATGCTGATTTCCATAGTGGTTGTACCAGTTTACATTCCGACCAACAACGTAGAAGGGTCATCCCCTCCACCTCGCCAGCATTTGTTATTATTTGATTTCTTGATGAATGACAGCCATTCTTTCTGGAGTAAGATGGCATCTCAATGTTGTTTCAACATTTCTCTAACAACCAGTGATGTTGAACATTTTTTCATATGTTTATTGGCCATTTGTTTACTAAATATTTTTTACGCTCTTCTGGAGGCATCGAATATAAGTACACTTTTGGTAAAAATCATAGCTCCTCTGAATTATTTTGTTTTTTTGAGTCTCACTATGTAGTTGAGGCTGGTCTTGAACTCACTGTGTACCTCATGCTGGCCTCAAACTTATGGTGATCCTCCTGCCTCTGCCTCCCGAGTGCTGGGATTACAGATGTGCACCACGATGCTCAGCTTGACTCTTGTATTATTTTACCAATTCAAACATTTTGTGTTATTACAAAAGCAATGTATTTTTGTGGCATAAGAATTAGAATATTGGGCCCGTGAGATAGCTCAGCGGAATAAGTGCCTGCCTGGCAAGTGCAAGGTCCTGAGTTCGACCTGGAACCCACATACAAAAAAAGGGCTGGTGATATCGCTCCATGGCACGGGCACCTGCTGGCACGCGAGGTCCTTAGTTCGACCCCTGGTACCCACACCCACACAAAAAAGAACTAGAATATTTAGATAAGTGAAAGAAAGACTTACCCATAATTCTAATACAATACCATGAGTGTATTGTTCCAGAACATTTTTGTACCTATACGTACACATATATTATTAAAATATAATTATACCCTACATATTACTTTATGACCTGCTTTAAAAAAACACAACATGTTATTGTTATTATGGGAGAGTCTTTGAAAAATCTCTTTCATGACACAGTCACACACAATTGCTCCCTGTCATGGAAGCACTTGAGATCAACACACTATGGCGATTGTCTGTTGTTAATTAAGTAGGTGACACCAACATTTTGGTCCTGTTTTTCCAGAGAAAGGCCACATAGCCGCTATAAGGGACAAAAGCAAGCAATATCTTCAGGTCTTCTTCTTGAAGCACATTTCTTTAGAGATCATTTTTTTTTTAATGTGGGTACCGGGAGTTGAACTCAGGACCTCGCGCTTGCCAGCAGGCGCTTGTGCCGCTGAGCGATATCACCGGCCCTATTTTTCCTTTATGTGGGTACCAGGAGTTGAACTCAGGACCTCGTGCTTGCCAGGCAGGAGCTTGTGCCGCTGAGCCATATCACCGGCCCTATAGGGATCATTTTTTAAAACAGTTTTATGTAAAAAATTAGGAAGAAACGTATCTCTTTGTATTCAAAATAAGGCAAAAGGAGATTTGTGACTGAACAGTGTTATGAATAGTGTTATGGTCCCATGACTTCCGCTGTAGAGAAAGTGATAAAAGGAGGTCAAAATCTCTACTCTCCATGATCCTCCTTGTTAGAAAAAATTACTGGATTGACCCTTCAGCGACCTGAGCAGATGACAGGCTACTACTTGGGGACTATCACCCCTGGTGGGGAATGGAAGCAGTCCGGTGGTGTCACATTTATGCATCATTACGGTGAGTCACCTTGGTGAGACGCTTGGTAGGAACCAAAGGGAGAGGTGTGTGTTGCTTATCTGCTTCGCCCTGTGTCCCAATACTCTTCTCCCTGAAATAAAGCAAGAATCAAAACAAAATCTTGCCAAGAGAGGGACTGCATCCCTAATCTGGGCAAAATCGAACCCCAACTATCTTCCTATCCCATTGGCTGTAATGCTTGTGTGGTAGGCAGAGGTAAAGAGTTTTCTTCAATGTCTTGGATGGAGCTGGGAGCTAAAAAAGTGATCCAACTATTTATGGAAAGCCTGCATTCTAGTGACTACATATCATTAGCATTCAACAAGTATTTACTGAGCACCTACTGTGTTCTAGATACTGTTTTAAGTACTAGCAATGTAGCATGGGAAACAAGACAGGCAAGGTTTCTCTTCTCACGCAACTTCTATTCTATACTTGCTGAAGGAAACCACCCTAAGAGGCATCTGTAAACTCCTTGTCCACGACCAAACTTTCCAGTTGGCATCAGAAGCAAGGTGCAGGAAGCCACAGCAGAAACAGGGACTGTCTTTCCTCAGTGTTAGTTTACTCAAAGATTTAAAGGGGGAGGAGACCGCTTCAAAGAATGAAAACGAATATTCTGTGGGGACAAAACCTACATTTCTAATAAAATTTAAAACTCAAACCGGAATGCATCCAAAGACTTCTTGTTTGCAGTGTCTGCTCACAGCGACACACTCGATGGCACAGGGACGGGAGCCGGAGGAAGCATTCGAGAAGGATCGCTCCTGAGTTTGCATGTCCTCAGTAGAGTGGTAGGGGTGTGAGACAAGGTGACCTGTGTGAAGCCCCTCCAGGGGACTGGCGCTTAGGAAAGGCTCCATGCTGTGTGTGTCCTCTCTCCTGCCCCTGCCCTGGCCTTGCTCCTCACAACGCTGCTGTGAAAAAATCCTTGGGATGTGTAGTCTGAGAGACGAGGTGTGAATGCTGGCGCACCCTCTCTTTGGTGGATATTTCCAAGCCTCACTTTCATGTGTCAGACTTACATCTCCTGTCCATGTGTCCATGTGACCTGTCCATCATACACTCCTGCCCTGCCACCCTCTGCCATGTCTCACAGCCGCCACGTCACACATCTGCCTAAGGTGTTAGATGTTGGTGCCATGTTCTTGAATCTCCAGAGTATGAGCTAAATGAACTTCTTTTCTTTACAAATTATCCAGTCTTGGGTATTCTTTATAGCAATGGAACTTGAACTATACAGAGAGAAGTCTTTGGTCGTAGGAGAAGGGAAAATTCAGGCCACTGTGTAACACAGCATCGAAGTCATGTGACAAGAAGAGGTCACAGCATGAACCGTTAATGGTTTGCCTTGTGAGTGCTTCATTCAGAGGCTGGGCAGGAAAGGACAGTGTCCTCCAACCCCTCATCCTGTACACAGGACCTAAAGCCTTGGCTCTCCCCAACGCAGAGATGGCCCCGGCTCCGCCATGAGCAAAACCAGATGTACCAATGCATCAGTCACCTACGTCACAGACTAAAAAGAATAAATGGTGTCTTGGGGTGTGACAGATAGGCAAAAAGACTGAACTTGGACAAAAGAGAAGAGGAAGAGGCAGAGTGTGGGGACTCTGATGTCCTACTGACAAGGCGTCATGTGGAGGAAAATCTCTGGGCGTGCTGGATGGGAGGACCCTCCTGGGCATCTATGCAGGCAATGAAGAGGTCCCTCAGGGGATGGCACCACCATCGACCTCCCTGCACCTCTGCCACCCTCTTTGAACCCTAAAGGCTCAAGTCCTTTCAAGGTTTGAGCACCATGCGAGTACTGGGGTCGCTCCACCCCCCAGCCCTCCATGTGTAGCTGGGGCTGGTTAATTCTAAATGAACTGAATCAGGTGGGGTGAAACATTTTCCAGCTGGCTCCAGGCTCTGGTAAATCCTGCGGTACTTCCCCTGAACAGAGCTCCTGCTTGCCTCATCCCGGATGTCCTTCCCTTCTGTCCCTCGGGGACACTCACCAACCCCCAAAGCCTGGTCAGGCATCAGCTCTGGGAAGCCTCTCTGCCAGGCCATGGGCATGCATTGGAACCTGCTCCCTCGCAGGCTTCCTGAAAGCCATTATTCATCTTTTATCCCCAGGACCTAGGCCAGACGCTGTCAAATAAATGACAGCCTTTATGATTATTGCATTCGTCATCCCGCTTGTCTTTGGTCTACAAGGACAGTACAAGCATCTCCAGAAATGTCTGTTTGCAGGAGGGCTTCTCGGGGACTTGGACTCCCAGATGAATTTTTATGTGCGGGACATCGGGGGTGGTGGTGCAGTATCCAATATCTTTGAGTAATGAACGAAGCAAGATGTGGCAGAGGAGGACGCTGGGCAGCCAGGGGGTCACAGCAAAGTCTAAGATGGTCCCTCAGGGACGTCTGGAACAGGAATGGCGCTGCAGAGTTGCCTGCACTGAGGCAAAGGCCCGAACCTTTATCCCCCAGGATGGAGCAGTCAGCGTGTGCGGGCTTCTCCCTGGAAGCAGGGATGATCCAGGGGCTGGAGGGACGGTTGGCGCATCCCAGAGTCCCCACAGTCCGTATCTGCCGCTGGGGGTCCCCTGCTTCACAGAAAGGGCTCTCCCGGACCGCAGAGAGGAGCGCTGTTCCCCCAAAGACCCGTGTGTGCCTCAGCATCCGGAGGGAGCTCAGCACCCTGGTTTACAGTCTCCCATCAGCTTGGCGAGCATGAGTTTTGTCTGGGCAGGTTTCTGAACCCAACATTTGAAGACCAGATTTGAGACCTTAGAGAGATATTTAGAAAAACTTCGATGGGTTTTAGAAAGTCTCCATTTGGCTATCTCTTTATAAATGTGACATTTTTGAGTTATAGAGATATTGTTATGTACACAGCAATTTAAAAGGACTATACAAAAAAAAGAAAAGCCAGAAGTTGCAAGCATTATTTACTTCTGCACATTAGACCCTAAACTAGAAATCCCTTTCTACCTTAGACCCTGACAGTAATTTGCAAAGTTCTTCATGAACAACAAGTTGGCCTCTCTTTCACTGATATCTTTTTAAAGTTTTAGCTAGGCATGTGGCTGCAACCCTGTAACCTCAGCTACTCAGGAGGCTGAGGCAGGAGAGGATCACAAGCTCAAAACCAGCCTGGGCAAACAACAAGAAAACAAACAAAGCAAAACAAAACAAAATAAAACAAAACACCAAGGAACAAACAAGCAACAAATCTGAAACCGTACCCAACCGAAACAAAAAGCCAGAAGTTTAAAGATTGAAGGTACAGTTGCTTTCTAGGGATGGCATAACAAAACACCACAGGTGTGGCAGCTTAAACAACAGACATTTGTTCTTAGGGTTCTGGAGGTTACAAGTCCAAGATCAATGTGTGGGTGGGGCTGGCTTTTCCTGAGGCCTTTCTTGGCTGCTGGGTGACTGTACCTTCTTGCTGTGTCCCCGTGTGGCCTGTTCCTATGTGCATGCCTCTTTGTACATTTAAATTCCCCATCTGATATGCATGCCAGTCAGGTTGCGTTAGGACCCAGCCTAGCAGCCTCGGTTTAGTTGAATCACAGCTTTGGAGGCCCTGTCTTCAAAAAACATCACATCACCTCAACGTGTGAATGTCAGGGGAATCCAGCTCAGCCCGAGGTAGATAATGACCCAAACAAAGTAAAACTTTACAACTTCTGAGGTCTGAGGGGATTTGAAGGGCAATGACATTTCAGCGGGTGGGGACAGCCCTAAGAGGATGAAACTGAGTTCCTGTGCTTAAGTCTTTGGTGAAGTTAGAGTCGACATAGTTTTCTTTGACCCCGAGTCCCAGCCAGTTTTCTCACAAACAGATGGGGACCAATGCCAAAAATAACTTGCCCTTTGATTTGACATCAGCTGTAAAATATTAAGTTTTTGCAAAAATCACAGACTTGTAGTCTCAACCGGGCTCTCTTGCAGTTATGGGTTAAATCTCATCCTTTCCCAAATCCATAAGCCCTGACTCTTGGGACCTCAGAATGTCATCTTCTTGGGAAGGGTCTTTACAGAGGTCATCAGGTTACAATGGGGTCTAATCCAATCTGACTGGTGTGTGCAGAAAAAGAGGAAATTTGGGGCCAGAGAGGATGCTGGGTGAACAGGAAAACGCTCATCTACCTGCCAAAGAGAGCAAGGTCTGAATAGATCTTCCCCTACAAAACAGTTTGTATTTCTTATCTCCAGAACTATGACACAGTGCATTTCTCTTGTTTAAACCATGCACTTTGCTGTAGTTTTTTGAAGCAGCCCCAGCAGATGCATATACTACCTGGCTGGACTCTTTCCTGTTCCCCACAGAGGCAATTATAAACTGTATGGTTTGGGTCTTCTGGGAGCAGGTGATAGAGAAACCTTAAGTGAAACCAGCTCTAGCTAGCTAAAGTGAAAAGTGGGAGTTTATTATAAAGGCAAATGTTGTCTAAAAACCCCAAGTGCAAAGATGTGGGCTGGGCCGCAGGGACTCAGTTACTATCGGGGCTGCGTGTGTCCCCGCGCAGTGTCTGGCTCCACTCTTCCCAGATGTTTGGGCGGGGCAGACAGATGGGTCCCCAGCTCGCACAGCTGAGGTCCAGTTGCCTAGAGCGTGACCAAAGCTCTCATAGCAGCCAACCCGGGGAAGGGACACTGCCTCAGACACAGCCACTGGTTTCGTTCCTGTTGTCTCCACCTCCAAACCTTTATGTAGACTCCATAGCTGTAAGGACCGCAGAGGGAAAGGGTCAGGCCGCTAGAGCTGCTGTGACAAATGGCCACAAATAGATGGCTTAAAAGAACAGGAATCAACTCTCTCACAGCTCCGGAAGGTAGAAATCAAGATGGCAGCAGGGCCAATGCGCCCTATATAACCTTCTTTCCCTCTTCTAGCTGCTTGAGGTTTTCTGCCATCCTTGGCAGTCCTTGACTTGTAGCTGCAGCACCTCAATTTCTGCTTCCATCTTTACCCGGCATTCTCTTCTGCGTATGTGTCTCCTCCGTGTCTGCGCCCAATTTTCCCTTTTCTTATAAGCACACTGGCCATCGGATTGAAGCCACATTAATGCAGCATGACCTCGTCTTAACTTGGTTACATCACAGAGACCCTGCCTTACTCCATTCCTGCTGCTATAATGAAATACCACAGACTTGGTGATTCATAAGCAACAGAAATATATTTCTCACCGTTCTGGAGGCTGGAAGACTAAAATCATGGCAGCAGCACATGTGGTGTCTGATTCCATAGAGGGCATTTTCTTGCAACAAAATTCCTTGGCAGAAAATGCAGAAGGGCTTTTGTATCTAGGTCTCACCAGCCTTTTATAGAGCATTCATCTCATCCACAAGAGTAAAACCTTCATGATCAAATATCTTCCAAAGGCCCTACCTCTAATTCTGTTGCTTTGGGGACTAAATTTCAACATGAGTGTTGGGCACAAACATTTAAACCATAGCAGATGCTACTTGCAAATAAGGCCATGTTGACAACTAGGTCTTGAACATATCTTTTTTGCCACCGTCAATCTGCTACCATCCTCTGCTCTACCAACTGAGCTATCGAAGGCTCCACTGAACATATCTTTTTTAGGGGACACAATTCAACCCACAACAGATAGGCAGACAACCAAGTCAGCAACCACTGCACAACCTTCTAATGCTTTTCCTTGTCCTCTGCTCATTTTGACTTCTCTACCTCTTGACATCAAGTGGAGACCTTCTGAGTCAACAGCCTGACTCCCACTCCACTGTCTTTGTCACATATTGCCTGTCATATTTACCTTCCTCACTCTTAGCCTGGAAGAGGTGCCCAGATAGGACGGTCAGATAAAATACAGGATACGTGGTTAAATTTTAGTTTCAGCTGAACAGTGAATAATTTTGTAGTATAAATATGTCCCAAATAATGCATGAAACTCCTAGGTTTTTATTTGCTAAATGTGGTTATGGTTTGGATCTTAAATATCCCTCAAAGGCACATATGCTAAAGGCTCGCTTGTGGCTTGTGGCATGCTTGGGAGGCAGTGGAACATTTAGTAGGTGGAGCCTAGCAGGAAGAAGTCAGTCACTGGGGGGATGTGGCATTGAAGGGATGTGGGACCCCAGTCCCTTCCTCTCTCTCTCTCTCTTTGCTCCCCAGCCCTCATAAAAGAGCAGCTTTGCTCTACAGTATGCTTCTCACCATGATGTTCTGTCTCACTACAGACTCAAAAATAATGGAGCCTACCAACCATGGACTGAAATCTCTGAAAATGTAAGCCAGAATAACTCCTTTTCCCTTTCAGTTTGATTGTCTCAAGTATTTTGTCATAGTAATGGAAAGCTGATGAACACACCTGACAACCCAAGTTCTGCATCTTATTTAAAGATCTGGTAGTGCCTGGGATAAAGCTTGGGTTCTCCAGTTGGCCACCATCTGTAAGATCTACACCTGACCTAGTATATTCAGATACCTGTCTGCTCCTGCAAACATTTCCATTAGCAATACTTAGTCTAGATCTGGAGGCCAGTTAAAAGGTAGAACTAAGGTGAAAGATGACCAGAGATTATACTAAGGCAAAAATAAATGCATAGAGAAAGTGGGGGAAGACTTGAGAGCAATTATATTGCAGAATAAAGTATGTGGTGTCTATCTGAATAATTCTAATTTTGTCACCTGGGCTACCACGTGCAGCTAGTAACTGAGCTAGGAATACAGGAGAAAAGGGGGCCATGGACAAGGGCGATATCTTTGTTCTTACACAGGTGGAGTTTGAGATGTTCTTTAGATGGTTGTGTGTGGTGGCCTTAGAAGACGTAGAAGCTGCAGGTATAAATTCAAGGTCATAAGTGTGTATATAATGGTTGATATATGAAAGTGGTTGGGATTTCCTAAAGTGAAACAGTAGCTGACTGAAAGAAAATAAACCCTCTGGAAGACCAATATGTAAGGTGAAGAGTAGAAGGGATTCTTTAAGGAAATGTATACCTGGTTTGAGGAAGTAGGGGAACCCGGAGCAGCAGGTGGGCCAGCCTCAGTGGGACTGTCATCATCCTCGCCTTGCCTGGCCTCCTCTGTCTGCAGTGAACTGAGGTAAGTTAGGCATTTGATTTCAATGGGTCCTTTAAAACCATCCTCTTGTGTCATATATGCCAGTGTCATTGATCAATGTGGGCGACATGGTTTGTTTCTCAAAGACTGGAGAAACAGATTTCGCCTCTTGAATGGAACATAAACAACAGTGCAATACAGAGCCACAGATGGAGAGAAGGGAAGAATTTACAGCCACCTGCTATGGCTTAAATGTGGGCATCCCCCCAACTCAGGGAGGAATTTAATCCCCAAAGTCTTACGTTAATATTATTAAGAGGATGGAGACTTAGTCTGCCTATGGCATTTAGAGAAGGGGACTGTGAGAAGTGATCAGATTAGAGAAGATCAATAGATTGGAGCCCCAATGATGGGATCCTTATGGCTTTAAAAGAAGAGGAAGAGAGACAGGAGTGGAGAGGAGTGCATGCCTATAATCCCAAGACTCTGGAAGGCTGAGGCAGGAGGATCGTGGGCAACTTAGAGACTTAGCAAGACCCTGTCTCAAAGTAGAAATGGGAAAAGGGCTGAGGATGTAGCTCAGTGTGAAGGTCCTGGGGTTGGGGAGGACAAGTCTCTCTCTGTCTGTCTTTCTTCCTTCCTCCCTTCTCTCCCCCCACTTTCTTCCTCATTTTTTTTTTAAAGTTAAAATGTTACTTTTAACACACCTGAATTAAGGGTGGAAAGTTGAAACAATACAGTATAATATACACAGCATATCAAAGATGCAGCCTTTCTAAAAATCATGCTGTAGAAAAGATAAAGAGTGACACAATGGGGAACAGTCCTGGTTTCATCAAGAAACTTCTATGATTATTTGATTTGTAACCCTATGCAACTACAATAATCTCCAAAGGATTTGGCAATAATTTTTTTTGCTATTTCCAATCTTCTAAAGTAGACATAGATTTGCTTACAATAAAGCTAATTTTAAGAGCACACAAAAGTTGAGCACAACAGTAAGATTAAATCCAGGAGTCCAGAGTAACGAAGGGTAAAAGATACTAAATAGATGCCTTCATCAAAAACCTGACCGCCCAAGGTGACTACCTGGAGTCCTCACTGGAAAAGCAACAGCTTAGTGCACCAACTCAGAGGAATTTGTAATTATACCTTGTTCTCTATTACTTAAGAACAATTTATATAGTTAAGTGGTCTTTATAGACAATCTGTGTCCATCTAAGTTAAACATTCTACAGTAATTATAAGGCCACAGTATTTCTTTTGAGCAAACCCCTTAATGTCGTTTTTTTGGGGGGGGCGTTGGTTTTTTTGAGACAGGATCTCACTATGCAGTTCACACTGGCTTCGAACCCATGGCAATCCTCCTGCCTCAGCCTCACAAGTGCTGGGATTACACACATGTGCCACCATACCCAGCAATGTAGTGATTTTAATATCAATGTTATTCATTCTTTGAAATAAAGTGTTTTAACTGAATTAAGGTTAGACATTTTTAAATACTACATACATCATGACTAGTATATTAAAAGTATTTATACTATTTATATCTAATATCCAAAGAAAATTTACTACTAAATTCTTACAGTAGGTATTAGTCTGCCATGCTTATTAACTGATCCCAATATATAATTGGGTATAATTATAGATCAGCATGATCTTAGTGTCTATTTTTTCACTTTACTAGTCAGGAACGCAGCATGTACAGAATAAACAAGTGGTGCAGCCACCCAACAATCATGATAGCTCTTCAAGTGAGCTGTCACAAGCTCTGATACACTCAGCTCCACTGTCAGCAAAGCGGGATCCAATTCTTCATCAAAAAGCACTGGTGGAGGTTGTCAGACGCCTTCCAGTGTAGATCCCCAATCCAATGGCTAGTAGATGAGGTAGTAGCAGAGACGGGAGGAAAACCTTCAGAAATTCTGCAGAGAAAATGCCCCCTTTCTTCATAACACTTGTGTTTCTCATACTGAGAGTAGCTGTGCGCTTCGGGTGTTTAAAGAGGAGCTCCTTAGGGGGTATATTTTCTGGCCGACTTCACCAATCCCATATCCAATCTGAGTTTTTCTTCCAGATGCTTTCAATTTCTTTCCTTCTCTCAATATAATCCTCCTCGGACTGAGAGCTGTTCTTTTCTCTATGCTATGTGTATCTGTTTCAGAAGCTCTATTAATATCTTGGGTGTCTGAGAGCGAGGTGGGCTGTCACAGTGAGAACTCTTGGAGCTACTCCGTCCAGATTCATGCTGGGCATCTAGCAGTATTTTTTCCATGTCACCATTATAAATAGAAACTGAGGCTGGAACACTGCTCCCATTCCCATTATTGCTGAAGTGCAATTCTACCCAGGAGCCCTGCAAGTTCTCCTCCTGCAGTCCGGGGACCCTGCTCCGTGACATGGCACCAGAGGCTACTCGACAGTGGGGGTCTGCAACCAGCTGTGACAGTGCCTTGGTGGCAGTCGCTCCACAGCAGGTGAGCCACGGGCCCGCTGCTCTGCCTCTGACTCATTCTTGACAGGGTCTCGCTACCTAGTCTGATTCAGGCTGGCCTTGAATGTGAGACCCTCCTGCCTCGACTTCCCATGTGCTGGGATTACTGGCCTGCACCACCAGAGCTGGCCCCTCACCAGAGCCTCTGCCATGTTGTTCAGACCTCCAGCTTCAAAACTTTGAGCTAAATAAATCTCTTTGCTTTATAAAGTGGCCTGTTGCAGATATTGTTCTAATAGTGAAAAATACAGCACTGCATCCCCTTTAGAGTCTGTAAGATGGTTTTATCATCCCCATTTTATAGATGAGAAAACAGAAACACTGAGCATTTAAATAACTTGCTTATGTTCACAGAGGTCGCAGTGGCAGAGCCAGGATCGAAATCCAGGTAACCTGTCTCAGGTCTGTGCCCTTAACTGTGTTACACCTCCTCTCAAAATAAACACCTTACAATAACAGGCACTCACAAAAATTGGTCCTGTATTCCCCCTTGGGAAGGGCCTTGGGAACCATAAATTTTTAACCGAATAGCAAACACTTGTGGCAAAATACTCTCCATCCCTGTGAATGACAAGGGCCATTGAAACTGCTCTTTTTCACTTCAGCAGTTGTAATACACACTGTATAAGACGACTTTCTGCTTGAGCTTCTTGGTCGTTTCTTCCTTGTATCTGCCCCTTTCTTTTCCTACTTGGCGAGATTGAGCTCTCTGTGCCAGGATCTCTTTGAGGTCTTCGTCCAGGTTTGGCCTGGTGACAACCACCACACAGGTGTGAATACCCACGCTGCTGCTTGCGCTTTTAACCTTTGCCTGCTTTGCTCAAGGGTGATACATTTCTTCCTGCAAACTTGGACCGTATCGCCAGTCTGATGTCCTTTATGGCATCCTCACACAACACGACCTTCATCCTCCTTTCTGACAAGCATAGGTCAAACCCCGTACTTCTGTCTCAGTTCTTTGGAAAGCAAGGGACGCAAAATTCCCGCAGGTGTGGGAAGCTGCCGGGAAATGCCTTTGTAGCTCTTGCTTCAGTCAGAAGTCACAAAGGGCTTGAACTTCAGCTCAGACACTGCTGTTTTAAGGATGGCTGCAAAAGGGAAGAGCAAAATTGATTTTTTTTTTAATGTGGGTACAGGGAGTCGAACTCAGGACCTTGTGCTTGCCAGCAGGCACTTATGCCCCTGAGCCATCTCACCAGCCCAAATTGATTGTTTTTTTAAAGAACCAGAGATAATTGTTAACTTTATTTGGCTCAAGTCATAGTCACAGTGCTGCTTTCTAAGCCACAGGAGTTGGATAAAACACAGAGCAGAGATTAAAACTAATACCAAAATAAGGAAATCAGAGCCAGAAACACATTGAAGGTAAGTTGGTCATTTATTCTTCCAGTGATCATTTGTTAGATGTTCCTCATACATTAACTTGGAACCTGCAAACTGGCTGAATTGTAAATCAGTTTATGTGAAATTAAAACCTTAAGTAAACACCACATCCTGAAACTAACAGGATAAGGCTCAGAGTTCAGACATTCATTTCACTTGTCTAGAGTCACAACACGTGATGAGAGATGAGGCAACAAATCTGTGCAAGATGAAAACCTTCGAGACTCAAAGGAGCGAGTCAGTGTTCCAACAGGCTCAGGGGCTTCAAGCGCACAGTGGGTACTTGAGTATGCACAGGAAGTATGAGCAGGTGATGGGGGGGTGTCTCCAAAACACAGATTCCCAGGCCCCATCCCTAAATATTCTGATTCATCACCCATGGACTGTACTCCAGCAATCATATTTTCTCCTATGCACATCCATGCGATTCTTTTTTGTTTGGTTTTGGTTTTTTTTTTCTTTTGTTCTTTCAGACAGGGTCTCACTTTGTAATTCAGGCTGGCCTTGAACTCACTATTAACATTGTAACATTGTGTAGAATAATGAAAATTAGGATAGGACCTAAAGATTCACCATAGGCCATTGGACACATTTATTTTGCAGCAAGCACAGGGTGTAATACTGCATGGCTGTTCAAAGGCGGAGGGAGCTCTTTATAAAGCGGGGGACTCAAGACGAACTGTCAGGGAAGGAAGCAGGGTGCAAGCGGGCATCCATGGCATGTTATAAATTTGGGCATAAAAGAAGAAAGACTTTTCACTTGTATGTAAAGAAAAAGAATCTGAAATCTCCACAAGGAAGTGGTAAGAGTGGTTATTTACTCAAGGAAGGTGAGGGCCAACTGGATGAGGTGAGAGAGACATTCTTCACTATAGTCATTTCTAAATTTGTGAAGCAAGTGAACATATAATAGCATATAATCTGAAATGTTAATAAATGGAAGGAAGGAAGGAAGGGAGGGAGGAAGGAGGGTCTGTACTATAGAGTGCTAGGAACATCATTTGGTTCAGGGCATGACATTCAGGAAAGGTCTCAGAATTACCCCTCAAAATGAGATACTACCCACATTCGTAAAGACTACTTTTATCAGCAGCTGTAAAAATTTGAGTTTCAGTATCAAGTCATATCTTCTGTGGGATATTTTGAATTATTTTAATAAATTCCTTAAGTATTCCTTAAGTGTCCCACAGTGATTTAGTTTTATTATTAAAAACTTGTTCATTAATTTGTAAATATTTAAGAAGACCACACATCCGGTAACCACGCGTGTGCGTCTCATCTTAACATATTGGGAAGTTAAGAGTTACCATAGCAACAGGCTGGCCTGCTGTCCAGTGGCTCTGGACTGGAACTAAGGACAGCACTGGGGAGGCAGTCAGGCCTTCCTCAAGGTAACTTTGCGATTGTTTTCCTGGGAGGCCCTCGAACCGCAGTCTGGTTCGTGAATGTTTACACACGGATTGGTGGCTGGAAAAGTGTGTGTTTGTAAACTATTGCTTAGTTTCAGCTGTAAGGTTTTTTTTCCTAATTTATCTTAAAATGACTATGTCTTTTTGAGTTCTGTGGCCTCAACTAGACAGAAAAAAATGCAGGATTTCAGACTGCACTACTGTCACAGGATGTAGAAATAGAATATTTACCAAACACACATGGCTATGCACGTGTTTAAGCATCTCTTCGAGAAAGGGCGTGGTATAAGTAGAACATTGTCTTCCAGTATTCTTGTGAGGTAGTGTGGCTTAGTGGTTAAGAGCACTAACTACACGAACTTTGTCTGGGGTTGATTTAGCTTCAGCAACTGCTAGCTGGGCAGTTTCGGGCAAGTTAGTTAATCTAGCTGAGTCTCTGTTTTCTCCTCTGTATAGTGGGAACAATGATTTCGCGTGAATAACACATTTACCTCATATGGTTGTTGCAAAGGTTAAAAAGTAATACGTTTGCTGGGTGTGGTGGTGCGTGACTGTAATCCCATCTCTCGAGAGGCTGAGGTAGGAGGATCTCCAATGTGAGTCTATTCTGGGCTACGTAGTGAGTTCAAGGCCAGCGTGAGCTACATAGAAACCTTGTCTGAAAAAAAGAGAAAGTAATGTCTTTAAAGCATGTACATAATGAGACCTATGTATGTGTTTGCTATTGATGTCTTCGTAAAGGCCTAACAGGTCAGTCACACAGGAATGGAGTGACACTTTTAGTTTGTTCATTATTCAAACAACATAGGAGATCCTGGATGCCTGTGTATGTCAGGCACTATGCTAGCTCCCCTTAAAAAGGAAAAACTGAGCAGGGGGCAGTGGCCCATGCCTGTAATCCTGGCTACTCCAGAGGCTGAGGCAGGAGGATCACAAGTCCAAGTCCAACCTGGCAACTTAGCAAGCCCGTCTCAGAAATTAAATAATAAAAAATAAAATAAAATAAAATAAAATAAACTGTAATAAAATAAAATGGAATAAAATGGGCTGGGGATGTAGCTCAGAGGAAGAACACTTGTCTAGTGTGTAAGAAGCCCTCAGTCCAGTTCCTAGTACCATAAAGGAATGAAGGAATGAAGGAATAAGGCTGGATGTGTAGCTCAGTGGTTTGGTTTGGTCCTCAGTACCGGAACCAAACCAACCCAAACGAAAACAAAACAAAAACTATTCGTGGCTTCTCTAGAAGCTTCACGCGAGGGGTTTCCATGGCAGGCCTTGGGAGGATGAGCTTGCCGTGGGTGACCTGTGAAGAGCTCGGCCACTCAGCATCAGCGAGTAACGGAGCAGCGGTCGGGACCCCCACGCAGGGACCCCCACGCAGCTCTCCCCGCGCACCCATCGGAGTCGCTCGCGCTGTCCGGAGCCGCCAGCCCGCTCAAGGTGGGGACCTCGGGACCCGCCGGGCGTGCGAGGGCGCAGCTCCTGGAATTTGCCCCGTCGGCCCCGCGTGGGTAACTTTGTCCTGCTTTTCTGTCCTCCAGCGAGTCTAAAGCCAGGATGATGAGGCTACAAATTATTTACTCAGAATTCTGACTCTTTCAGAGTTAAGCCTTTTGTGCATGTTGAGGGCTTCGCGTTGCTAGAAGGGCCCCGCGGCTCCCGGGAGCGCCCCTTCTCGTTTCACATAGAAGGGATTCATGGGGCTCTTTGGCTTTGCACTAAGGATAAGATTGTGTGTTACGGAGCACCTACTGTGTACCAGGAAGTTTGTATATGTTGTCTTTGGAGGGGACCTAAACTGGACTGAAGCCTGAGAGGTCGGGCCATGTTTGATTTACCTTTCTGTCACGGCAACAAAGAGCACACTGCTTTGTGCATACCAGGTGCCTTGAGTTGCGGAATTATATGAACATAACCTCATCGCTGTATGCTTAATCATTCCTGCTCTCTCTCTTTAAACAAGAATTTTTTGTGAGACAGGGTCTCATCATGCAGTCTCGGCTGGCCTTGAACTCACTGTGTAGCCCAGGCTGGCTTCGAACTTGTAGTGACACTCCTGCCTCAGCCTCCTGAGTGCTGGGATTACAGGTGTGCGCCACCACGCCTGGCTAAACAAGATTTAATGTATGTTTATTCTTCATATGTGGAATATATACTGAAGAAATGATATTCATTAAGCCAGAGGAAAAGGAGGAATTTACATCTTTTTTTATTTTTTTAAAAACAACATTGGTCTAGTGATATGGCTCAGCAGCACAAGCGCCTGCCTGGCAAGCGCGAGGTCCTGAGTTCGACTCCTGGTACCCATATAAAAATAAATAAATAAATAAATAAATAAATAAAGACAACATTATCTTGAAATACATATGTGGATTCTTATCACTGAAAAAATCTTTGAGGTTGTGGTTCTTCCTTTTGGCTGTATCACCAAGTGAAATAAAAAACGCAATAGAAGGCATCAGTAGTGGAACAGGTCAGACAGAAGAGAGAATTATTGAGCTCAAAGAAATACATACTAGTAGAAATAACAATAAGGGTTCTTTGTTTACTCATCAAGCAGAAAGCACATTAGACATTGTTCTAAGATACTTATAATTATTAACTTATTTCAATTTTAATAACAAGGATATGAGCATCTACGACATGACTGTAAAAACATGTACATTATTACCTTTTCTGTAATTCTCACAACAATCCTTGAAGGTAGTTAGTATTATTCCTTTGGTGACCACTTCTTGGAAACAGGAGGAACCCCCATCCGAAATTTGACTTGGATGTCAAAACTGAAGATGATACACACACTCCCATCTTCATGAGGATATGAAAGGATACGCGAAGGTTCATTACTCATGGAATGAGGCTTTCTGGGGATAGTGGCAGGGCTCCCAACAGGTTTGAAAAGTGGGGAGAGAAAGAGAACAAGGAAAGGATGTTGGTTTAGAGTACATGTGTGTGTGCATGTGTGTGCGCACACGTGTGTTTTGTTTTTATCTTTGGTGATTGGAGATGGAGTCAGTGGTGCTGAGGTCCCCACATAAGTTTTGAATGTCACGTGCAACTTCCCAGAAGCAGCAAAGGAGCGCTCACACTGGCTTTTTAAAATCACCCATTTTACCAATGAACAGCTGAAATTCTATGTTATACTTCATGTTAAGTATACTTTGTATTAAGTAAGTGTAACTTAGTTCCGTAATGTTCTGTGGTCTCATACTGGATTATTAGTCTGGCTTCTCCAGAGAAATGAAGCCAATTGTAGTCAGTACAGCACATATGTAGCACATACCCTACGTGCTTGTGTACAGTTCATGCTATTTGACTGATACAGTAAGTCTGGATGCTGTACTTACTGGAAGGCATTAGTTCACTTTCCTGTGGAGCATGAAAAGTCCGAGATCTACCGTAGATAGAGAGACCCAGGAAAGTCGGTGGTGTGAATTCTGGTCTAAGCCCAAAGGCTGGGAGGATGGATGCCACAGCTCAGACACGCTCAGGTGGGGGGAAAGAGCTTTTCTCAGTCCGTCTTTTATTCTATTCAGCCTTCAACAGACTGAGTCCATCACTTAGGGAGGGCAACTGCAGTACTTGGTCCACCTACTTAAACATTAGCCTCATCCAGAAACGCTCACATAGACACGCCCAAAAATAACCTTTAGCCAAATATCTGGGCATCCTGTGACCTGATTAAGTTGAAAGGTAGAATTAGCCATCACAATATCCATCTTGAAAATGCGCACCCCTGATCGTGGAAGAAAGGCGGAGGAAAGCCCGAGTGCCGTGCAGATCTATCTATCCTAGGACAAGCAGTGTGGCTTAGCTGTTGGAAGGAATACAGCCTTTGAGATCAAACAGAGCAGATGTGTTGCCTTGGGCGATCTGCTTAGCCTTCCTGAGTTTCAGCGACACAGAGCTCCTCTAGCACTCTGTATTCATAGGGCTTTATGAAACATCCTACTCCATGTTGGGGCGCTCTGTTGGAAAGCTCTCTCTTAAATAGCTGCATTTCCCTATGTTAAGTCTGGTCTGTATGCACATCAACTGAATACTGCCGTATGAAAACCGGTTACTGGAAATTCTAACATAAAAGGATGAAACGGACCATCTGGAAAAGCTAAAGAGGATTTTGGGGAGCAGAGGTTAGATCCAGGGGAACAAGGTCAAGTTCCCTAACGCGAGGTAAGAGGAAGGTCATCTTCAGCCTTTTGGGAATCCAAAGGACGCTGGGAACTACCCCGAGTGGAGAGATATCTGAAGCACCCGGCGTGTCCTCTGACTCCGAGCGGTGTTTGTGGTTCTACATTTGGGTTTGCTACTCCAGTCGTTCAACCCTCTCCAGGGCAGCTTGACTCTCAGGCTGCTCTGAGCCCGTGCTTCCAACTTAGCAAACCCCAGAGCAAACGCTTCCTCTGTAATGTCAGGAAAAGCCTCGGCGCTGATGCTTACTCATCCAACGTATTTTCTTGTCCATCTGTGAACCCGCGGCTGTGGCTCCGACTCGGTAGCTCGAGTCCGTCCACCTCGCGTGTCTCGTGCTCAGCTCACCTTGGCTGCAGGCACTGAGCGTAGCTGCCAAGGAAAACCGAAGCGCTGTTTCTAAAAGGGAGGAAGTGGCGCCAAGCAGGCAAACAGCTGGTGCTTATTGCAGGCCTTCCAAAAGCAACCTCACACGTTCACTTCTCCCAGACGTGCGTCTCTGTGGGAACACAGGTGCGCCCCGAGAGCGTCATTCACGGAGACGGGGTGGCAGTGGTCACCCTGGATTTGTGCAGGGTCTTCCTCTTCCTCTTCCTCTCCCTGCTGCTACTATTTCTTCGGCTTCTGGGCGTATCATGTTTGCAGCAGTGGCGGGGAGAGGGCTGGAAAGGTGGGATTCCAGAGTCCACACCAGGACGTCTACTGGATCCCGCCCTCTGCGCATCCCGGCACAGAGGCCCCAGCCCCACTGTCTCGGTGCTGCAGGTTCAGCACTTCCAGGACGCGCGAGCGTCCTCTGACCGCAGAGGCTGCCCTGGTGTCTTCGGGAGGGCTTCATATTGCCCACGCTCGCTGCGTGTGACAGTCCTAGCAGGCGTGGTGCAGGGAATGCTCGCGAATGAATGAGCAGCGGGAACGCTGTCTTCTTGTAAGCTTGAGGTTGTGAATTTGGGGGCGCGTGCCAGATTATAAAGAAAACCTTTATATTTTTTTTCTTTTCCAGTTTTTAATTTGGGGTCCAAGCGCCTGTGATATTAACTAATTCATCTTGCCTTTTTGGGTGCGTGTTTAAGAACTGATGGAGGGATCCAAACGGATGATTAATGTAAATTGCTTGACAGACAGCGTTCTCGTACCAAAACTCCCGAAAAGTTATGATGCTCCTGTGACGTCTCAAGGTTTCTGGAGGACGGGGGCGTCTTATTACAGAATGTTTCCCGCTTTGCCTTGCAGGTTTAATTTGATTCACTAGGCATCATTTCCAAGCCCCTTGACCTTCTGTTACCCCAACACCCGCCTGGCCCAGATGGATACTGACACCAGCTACCAATACAGACCAGGTCAAAACATGGGCCAGACAGGCTGATAGTTTGCCACCCCTTCAAACTAGTGTTGTTTAAATTTGAACTCTGGGACACGGTGGTGGACAGAAACTAGCATGGCCTTGTGACCCATGTCGCCCAGGAGTCACAGTCCCGAGGGATCTGTGTGCGCGCTGGCTCGCCAGCTTGCTCTAACCACTGTAACATGGTAAAGGCACGATGTCACTGCCACGATTATGTTACCTATGATTTTTACTTGTCTTTCTAACAGACCCTCTCCGTGCCTTCTCAGCTTGCACACTTTGATCCAATCAGCAAGGAAATAAGGGTGCCTTCCAGCCAACAGCCAGCGGGGGAAGGAGCACGCGCCCTTGGAAGCAGTCCTGTCCTCATGAAGGCTTCCGATCAGACCCGGATCCTTAGCGACACTTGGCCGGGCCTTGTCAGGGCCCCTGAAGCAGAGGTTGGAGCTACACCACACGCAGGTTCCTGATTCACAGAAACTGGGGATTAATAAACATGTGGTTTTAAGCCATTAAATTAGTGGCGACGTGCTCTGCAGCGATAGGTTAGGGTAAGTACTGAGCGGGGAAGAACGCGTACAGCACCAAGCAAAGCTCCAGGGCTCAGTAATGCTACAGTGGATGTGGCCCCCACGTGCATGTGTTGGAAGTCTGATCCCCGATATGATGGGTCAGGAGGGGGCCTAAGGAGAGGTGCGGGGTCAGGAGGGTGAAGCCCTCCTGCGTGGCTCATGTTATCGCAGGAGTTGGTTAGTGACCGCCACAGCGGGTTGTTATTAGACAACTCTGCCCCGTGTACTTTGTCTCTCTTCAGGCACCTGTATGACCTTGCACCTTCTCATGAGATAATGCGGGACGAGTCCTCATCAGATGCTGTTGTCACACCTGGGGAGATCCCCACCTGCAGAATCCTCCGCCAGTGAGCGTCTATTCTTTATAAATCACCCAGACTGTAGTATTTTGTTATGGTAACAGAAAGTGGACTAAGACAACTACAGTCACCCTCCTCACAAGATAATTTGTTCTGGGCCGGTGAGATGGCTCAGCGGCATAAGCGCCTGCCTTGCAAGCACGAGGTCATGAGTTCGACTTCCGCATCCCACATACGAAAAAGGGGAGGGTGATATCGCTCAGCAGCACGGGTGCCTGTTGGCGCACGAGGTACTGAGGTCGACCCCCCGGTACCCACAAAAAAAAAAAAAAGATAATTTGTTCTGCAAAAGGGAAGGGGACTGCTGTGGTTCATATCTAGATGTCCCCCCAAAGCCTCAAGCACTCAGAGGTGAGGAGGTGATTGGATCGTGAGAGCGCGATATTCATCTGTGCGTGACTCCACTGAGGAGTTTACAGCTGAATGTGATGTTGAGAGGCGGAGCCTGGTGGGAAGAGGCAGTCACTGGGGGCGTGGCCTGGATGTGTCTATCTCCCTCCTCCTCCCTTGATCCCTCTCTGCTTTCCGCCACCATGCCATGTAGCTCAATAAGAACTCCTCCTCTGTGATAACCCTGTCCCATGTCACCCTGCCTTGGAGCCAGTGGACCACAGACGGAAACCTCTACAAACTGAACCAAAATAAACCTTTCCTTCGTTAACCTGTGGGTGTCGGGTGTTGTGTCCCAGAAACAAGAAAGTAACTAAGACAAGGATCAGGAGATGGAGGGAGCACGGCGGGAGGGGAAGGGGATGTAAAAAGCATTAGGATGCGTTATGTACACGTACCAATTCCCCATGAGGAATGTGACCAGTAGGTACTACACACATGTACTAATAAAAATTAAAATTAAATGAAAGAAAATGCGGCTCAATAAGAACTTTCAATGACATGAAAGCCATACGATGTGTTTTTTACCCTTCTGTTTTTAGAATATGCAAAAAAAATTAGGAAATTTTAAACGCATTTTTGTAGTTGGCAAAATAAAAATCTCAAAGCCAAAAAAAAAAAAAAGTGACTTGGCGATCAGCTGTGCAATTGAATGCACCCTTCAGAAACCTCCCCACTTGTGTGGTCAGAACCCTTTGAGCTACAAACCACAGAGACGCACTTCAACCAGCTTAAATGAAAATACGGTGTGTCAGTTTGCCTACCTGAGAGGCTAAGGGCGAACCAAGAACCCAACCTCCGAGATAAAAGAACTATAACTGGCCCTTATTTGGACACATGCCGGTATGTAGGTGAATATTATACTCGAAAGCCTCGTGATGTACAGACTGTTATCCAAAGGAAAATCGAGATTTTTTTTTTTGTCTCCAAAAGAGCAAGAAGGTTTATAGGACCAGCAAAAGAATAGCCATGTTCCTACTTTCCACCCCAGCATCTTGTTAAAATCTTGCTTCCAACTTCGTGCAAACTTCTCTTAAAGAGAAATTCTGATAAATGTGGAATATTAAGATCTCTTTATAATTTTAGTGATTTGAAAGTTTAATTTTAACATAATACATTATAATACACACAGAAGAGTACAGAAAGGTAGATTTTGATGAGCTCAATGCGACCAGCATTGAGATCAAGACTCGTGACCAGTGGTGGAGCCCGCTTTGTCCTCCTGCCCAACCTCTACCCGCAGCCTCTCCCCATCCAGGAGGATGCTGTCCCAAATGTCTTCGTCTTATTGATGTATAAAAGTTCTTTACATATTCTGGATATGAGCAATTTATCTACTATAATTATTGAAAATATCTCCTTCAACTTTACAGTTGCTTTTTCCACTCTGATGTTTTATGAACAGAGTTCTCAATTTTAACATAATCCTACATTTTTTTTTCTCTTATATTTAGCTGTGTGTGTGTGTGTGTGTGTATTGTTTAAGAAATCACTGCCAACTGTGCACACCTAATTCCAGCCATACTTTATCATATCTCAGTGTTGTCTTAGGGACCACATATCTGGGTGACTTACCAGGTTGATACTTCAGTAACTTTTGAAAGAGCCTTAACTTTTTAATTTTGGGGTAGAACCCAGTAGCCAACAAAGGTGCCCTGGGATGCCACATTTCAGTAAAATATTTTTGCCTTACTTAATTTTTACAGTCACCTCTTAACCCCCAAGTTTGGAGGAAACTGATATTCTTTACTCAACATTTTTTTTTTTTTTCCAGAGATGGCTTAGCCTAAAGGGAAAAAGCACTATTTAGTACAATGGGCTTTTGTCTGATGCTGCTCAGTAGCAAATCACTCATTCTCTCTGATCCACTATAATTGCAAAAGTTGGAAACTAATTCTTGCCACACCAATATAATGATACTGTTGTGAAAGCCAGGTGACAGAAATAACAATAACGATTAGATGATGGAGTACCTCGATGTGCCAGTATTTATGGAGTAGCCCATTGCCAAGAACTTCAGCAATAAGACAGTGTGGGGCCAGGGATATAGCTCAGCGGCACAAACGCCTGCCTGGCAAGCTCAAGGTCCTGAGTTCAATTCCTGGTACCAAAAAAAAAAAAGTGTGTAACACAGAACACCTCGGGCTTATCCTCTCTCAGAGGAGGCATGAGAGTGTCATAAATAAGCAAAACTTTTCATGGAGAAAATTAATTCACCAGGGAGTAAATGCATTTGATTGTCTGGTGAAGCTGTTTTTCTCATACAGTTCTTCCAAAGCAGATGGTTTTATAAGGTTACCTGCAAATGGTAAAACCAAGCCAGGACTCAGAGCCAAATATGTAAAAGGTTTAGAGGCTGAATGCCAACCTTTAATGTGAGAGTAATGTTTGATACTATCCAAAACCTATGGCTCTGTCTTGGTTCCTGCTTGGAATCTGACTACTTTCCTCACTAATTATTTTTGGGAGGCTAATTACGCTTCCAAATCCTGCCTTTGACTAAAATTATTTTAAAGATCTGGGAAAGCAATTCTGTAAGAGCTGCTTTACAAGACCTGTTGGGGAGCACATCTGCTTACTTTGTAATGTTATTTTTAAGAGAACATGACTTTATCCTTCTTGGTATCGGACTGCACCATGAAAGGTTTTAGATTATATCTAAAATCCCAACCACCCTCCCAGGCAGATTGGCATCAGCTAAGTTATTTACACAAAAGTGCCTGGAGATAGTGTTGCCAGAGTTGGCAAAAACAGCAGCAACAACAATAGAACAGGGTACCCAGTTAAATGTGAATTTTAGACAAACAACAATTTTTTTTAGTATAAGTAATTTTCACGCTTATATTGAATTCACATGTAACTGGGCACCTGTACTTTGTCTGGCAACCCTACCCAGGTGCCGAAGATTATTCTAGAAGCTTATTTTGAAGTTGTTGCAGAAACTGCTTTGTACAACTGCAGCATAATTGTCTTACAGTGGAGTCTCTCAAGATAACTGTCTTGAAGGGGGTTGCCTTCTTTACATGTTCAAATTATGAGATTCTGTTTTTTTTAAGGGATCATCTTGTCTTACTGTCAGATTTCACAACAGAGCCCTCCCCACAAAAAAGCACAGATTTATAGTTAACAAGCATAAAAAGTATGTGGACTTCATTGATGTTCATTATTTATGGAATAAACAGTTCCTTGTAGCCTTTCCAAAATCAACCTATGTTTATTTTATATGAGCTAGGTCAACTGGTTTTACTCAAATACCCTAAGGAACAATTAATTAAAAAAATAGAAATTTGCATTGGCACAATAAGAAGCAAAAAGGGGGATTCCCTACTGAAGATGGGCTTATGAGGCCTTCACTTTGTTTCCCCAGCTGTAGAGGGAAAGGTAGAGGTGTGAGAGGGTCTAAGGGAGACTTTGCTCCTCAAGGCTGGCTATTTCACCACTATCTAGTAATTCCTGTCGTTTCAGAACCCACGCAGTAAAACACACCAGCACATACACGGCTCCTGGCATTGAGAGGGCTGAGGTTGTGATGCATAAGAACAGGTACTTTTGTTTCAAGTATCTTAATAATGCTTATTACATAGTCTATTTTCCTGATGCAATATACCTGCTGTGCTCCTTGGACTCAGGGTTTTTTTGTTTTGTTTTGTTTTTGCTTTCAGTAGTTTAAGTTCTGTTTTAGAAAAGGAAAAGATACTTTTCCATAGAAGAAAATTCATGGAAGGATTTTGCTAGAAATCAGGAAAGGCAATAAGGAATATTTTTTCTCATTCTACCAATAAAGGTGTCTAAAAAATGTAGGTTAAAAAGTGAGATTGGGGGCCGGTGAGATGGCTCAGCGGCTTAAGCGCCTGCCCGGCAAGCGCGAGGGCCCAAGTTCGACTCCCGGATCCCACATACGAAAAAAGGGGCCGGTGATATCGCTCAGCGGCACGGGCGCCTGCTGGCGCGCGAGGTCCTGAGGTCGACCCCCCAGTACCCACAAAAAAAAAAAAAAAAAAGTGAGATTGGGTTGAGAAGTGTTACTGCTTTTGCAAACCTGAGTCATGGCCTGAGTGAGGATGGAGAATAATAGGAACATTAAAGATGAGAGGACTGCTAGGAAGTTCAAAGAAGATCACAAGCAAATGAAAGAGAAAAGAGAAGCAATTATTAACTCTAGGAAAAGCATAAAGATATATGAGGACGTCAATTTCTTCTTTGTACACTCTGTGACTTAGATATGAATGATATTTAGGTGTCAAAAGAAAATATATGCAAAAATTTTCTCTGACGGAAATGATGACACATCTCTGTTGGAGGGAAAGTATGTGAAGGTAGGCAAAGGAGGGGGTGCGTAGGGGAGCAAGTCCTTAGTTTCCCTCCTACCACGTTAATAGTAAATACCTACGCTTTCAGGAGCTCAAAGGCTCCAAACAAAGTAATGATAAGGAGATGGAAATGTTAATTACCTTGATTTAATCAGTACATATTATACATGTATATTAAATATCACATTGAACTCCTTAAGTATATACAATTATTATGTGTTAACCAAAAATTTAAAAATAGCCAGGAGTGGTGGCACACACCTGTAATCCCAGCACTTGGGAGGCTGAGGCAGGAGGATTGCTGGGAGTTCGAGCCCAACGTGGGCTACAAAGTGAATTCAAGGCCAGCCTGAACTGCATAGCGAAACCCTGTCTCAAAAAGACAAAAAACAGAGCTGGTGAGATGGCTCAGCGGCATAAGCGCCTGCCTGGCAAGCGCGAGGGCCCGAGTTCAACTCCCAGAACCCACATACGAAAAAAGGGGCCGGTGATATCGCTCAGCGGCACGGGCGCCTGTTGGCGCGCGAGGTCCTGAGGTCGACCCCTGGTACCCACAAAAACAAACAAACAAAACAAAACAAACAAAAAACAAAAACCAAACAAAAAAGTTTTTAAATGTCTAAGGAAACAGAAATATTAACTACCTTGATTTGACCATTATATACAGTATAAATGTATTGAATTATCCCATAGTACCATATACATTTGTACAATTAAAATACCAATTTGCTCATTATAATGGCACATACTTGTAATCCCAGCTATGGTTGAAGCAGGAGGAAGGCAAGTTTGAGGCCTGCCTGGGCAACACAGTGAGAGGCTGTCTCAAAAAAAAAAGTTCTGGAGATGTAGCTCGGTGGTGCCTAGCATGTGTGAGCCTCTGGGTTCAATTCCTAGTACTGCAAAAGCAAACAAGCAAACAAACAAATAAAGTAAAAATAAGTAAATAAATAGAGAAAAAGGAAGGAAGCAAGGAAGAAAGAAAGAAAGGAAGGAAGAAAAAGAAAATACCCAAGCTTGAAAACATCAAGAAATAGCTGTACTATATAGCTAAGTAGAAACACGGAGGTCAATACTAGAAAAAAATAGCGAAAAGATTATAAAGTATTTTTTTTTTTCTGGACAGTAGGAATCAGAGATTAGCACAGTATTATTTTGGCTAAAAGCCTTGTACTATGAGTTGGGTTTTTGTTCAAGTAGATGTATTAGGTGAATGCATTTAAATTTTTAATATCATGGACTCCCAAAAACCATGATCCCAAGAAAACCAATATCAAATGTAAAAAAATAATGAAACAAAAGGAGATGATTATTTGGGGGGGTGATACATTCTTAGTTCCAAGGAAGTTTTTAAGTAAGTAGACTTTACGAATGCAACTTGATCATAAACATGAGACATTTCCAACTCAGTGAAGATATGAGATCGACTCTAGCTCCACCCTAGCTTGTAGTTCAGGCTGGCCTTGGAGCTCACTATGTAGCCCAGGCTGGCCTCAAACTTGCAGTGATCCTCCTGCCTCAGCCTCCCAAGTGCTGGCACTTCAGGTATGTGCTATCATGCCCGGCTAAGCATTACCTCTTGATAATAGTGAAGCAGCAGCCTTGACAGAACTACCATTTCCAGTCTATCTACTTTGGTTTTCCTAGAGATAAACATGAGAATTAAATGTCAAGGCTTCCTGGCCAGGCCCTTTCCTGAACTGAGGATAGGCTAGGATGCTCCAGGCTCCTTTTCTTTGGACTGCACCTTTCAAGGAAGTTAAGTGTCTTGGAATAGCATGTATTAGGGAGAGGTTTGCCAGAGAAAGCACACAGGGTGCCAAGGAAGATAAATTAGATGGACAACAGGCTTAGCACAGTGAGTGGGACTTTGCAAATATTCTGCATTCTGGAGGAAAGGAAAGCTGTTAGTCCACTGACCTTAGGTTGGCCTGCCTGTGCTTTCTATGTGGGTAATGAAATCACTCCAAATGCTGGAATTTGGAAAGCAGCCGGGGCTAGTCTGGGAGCATTTCTTCCATCTGGCTGGTCCACGTTTCCCCAGGAATCAGTTATCCTTTGGCATCAAACACCCACTAGCCAGGGAAAGTTCCAGTTCACCACCTGGCTCAGGTAGCTGCCCTCAAAAGAACAGAGGGGCAGAAGGAGATACATGCAGTGGCAGTGGGCAGGACTCCTGCCCTGTGGGAGACAATTTTCTTCGCACTTTTAGAGGAAAGGAAATTCCTAGTGTTCTTTGTCCACCATTGGCCCTTTGGGTCTTAGCAGCTCTGAGCCCATTTACTATAGTGGAACTGAGGCAGGAGATTAGGGTGAGGCAGACTGGCTGGGGATGTGGGCATGACCTGTTAATTGCAAAGTTTCAGGGTACATGGGCAGAACAGTTCCCAAAGCCCTGCACATGGACTCCTAGTTTTGGGTAAGATGGCCTAGATCTGATGTCAGCCTGAGGAGTGGGGGATACAAAAAAGACAGTCAAGATTGAGCTGGCTGCTACCATGTTCTATCACAGTAGTCCACGATACTTCTTTTTTCTACTTTTGCTTGGCCCAAACTTGCTCTGCAGAGCTTATTTCTTTTTCTCCCTTTTATAAATGTAAAACCTCACCACCTTTTGCACTTGTCTTGACCATTTCTTTGTTCATGACAGAAAGAAGCCACCTCTAGGAGGAGACTCCAGCACTCCCAAAGCCGGTAACAAAACTAGCTTCCTCCTCTACTTCTGTCACAGAGAGAACTGGACCAGCCCCTTGCCAGGCAGCGTCTCCTGGGCATTTCTTAGTCTCAAGAGCAGTCGAGGTGCACATCATCTTAAACCTGAAACACAAAGGAACTCCAGTACATGTCTACTTTGAGTTAGGCATCATATACACCAGCATTCACCACAATTATATCAGATGAATACAAAGGTCATTTGCTGTACATCTTTTCCAGATGTGTATTATAAAGAACAAAAATGCCAGGGCTAGGTATATGTGCTAACTACAACCAAACCAAACAAAAAACAACAACTCTTATGGATGATTTTCTGCTATTATATTTTTTAAAAAATTTTCTTCTTTAACTCCAGTCTCCATAACTAGAATACAAGATCCCTGAAGTCAAGGATTGTATGCATGGAACATTTAAAAAATCTCAGCCCCTCGGTAGATCTTGTTCAATATATGCTATACATTGGTGATGACAGATACACCTGTCATCTGTTTATACAAATACCTGTCTATACAAATACCTATACAAATACAGATACACCTGTCATCTGTTTATACCTGTCTGTTTATACAAATCAAGGAATATCTACCACAAAAACCTGGGTTAAATTAAAGCGATATTTGTAATTTTCTTGAACAATGATTGGGTTAGGCAAAAATCTCTGTCCTGAAAAACAGTCTTCCCTCCCAGAGGGAAAAGGTCCACAAATATATATATATATAACAATTAATAAAACCATGAAAGCTAAATTTTGAGCATTTACTATACACCAAGAACTGTTTCAAGCACCTGACTTGTGCTCATCTAATCCTAAAAATGATTCTTCCAATCACAGACATCTCAACACTGTCCTAAAATCTCATCTTGTGCTCAAAAGCTAGATTATTTTTACTGACTTTATGCAAACAGGTTGACATATTTACTCTACAATCCTAGCCAGTGCACTTGTATATTCGTTTGAAAGACTTTCAGGAAATAGTTGATTTACTGGAACAAAAGGATTGTGTCCTTATCACAAAATTGGGGCTTCTATGTGTCACAAGTTGAAATGTAGATGAACTAGAGAAACCGTTTCTTAGGATTCGAGATTTTGAAACTGAGAGGCCACTGTGACATTAAAATAATCTTGGTCACTAGAGGGGAATTCTTCAAGCGCCTCCCTGCCTAACTCACTCATCTTAGAAACACAGAGTGCTCACGCGTGCAAACTCGAATTGGCTCAGCCGGAGATGATACAGCCAGTAACTCACGGCTTATGAGGCTGGCCTTCCACCCGTGTTTACTCGCTGGCCAGTGGGCAGCAGAAACTTGCCCTGAGATCCTCCAGTGTTCCCTGGGAAACAAAGGTGGTACACAAAGAAAGAGAGAAGTCAGCACCAGCCAGCGCCAGCCCATCACTCCACCCAAACCAGAAGAGCAGGAGCCGAATGCCAGGGAAGGGCTGTGTTGTGTTTCTTCCTCCCACAGCCAGACTCAGGGCCTCCCAAACGTCCCACAACCTTGAGCTAATGGGATCCGGAGACCAGGTCTCTCCACACGGCCAGGAAGCCGAGCAGTCACTGCGAGTACCACAGAGGCCGGCACTGTAGAGAAAAGAATCATCTAAAGACTGCTGGCAAGGAGGACAGTCCCATCCATTCAGATTGGATTCCTGACATTCTAGAATGTTTTTACCTTCTGGCCCAGAGTGAAGAATAGAAGCTACAGAGAAAAGGATTGGGAGCAACTGAGGTTGGCAGAAAGGAGAATCAGGATTCTGGAATTAGGAGACCCTGACTCTCCATTTATGAAAGTATAGAAATTCAGTCTTACCCAGGGTCACACAGCAGTCAGTACTGGAATCCAGGTTTTAAATTTCCAATATACTTTTTCATTTGTGACTTTACTTTAAAAAAAAAAAAAAATATATATATATATATATATAATATATATATATATAAAACATTTCAAAAAATATTTGAAATTCTTACCAAAAAAATTCATAATCACAACCTTCCAATAACCATTATCATTTTTGTGTGTCTTTCTTCCCAATGTTTATTTTCTTATGTGGATACCGGGGGTCGACCTCAGGACCTCGCGCTTGCCAGCAGGCGCTTATGCCGCTGAGCTATTCCAATGTTTCTTTTCATACCTTTATTATAAACATAGTCATTAAGCATACGTGTTCGTTTTTCCAAAACATGTCTTCCTGTGCCAAGATCTGTTCTAAATATCACAATGTCGCTACCCTCACAGAACTCACATTTTAGTGGAGTAGGATAGGATACACAAACAATGTATAATATATTCCCGTTAATGAGGATAATCTGCTTCTCGAACAGGCCCTTTTAGGATGAATTATCATAGGCTGAAATGTACGCTACATTAATTTCAGCAGGAAAATGCTTTCTTCCTCTTGCACCCCCAAATTCACACCCACTTACGTTAAAAGAGCATCAATCATATTAAAATAGATGCAATTATCCTACAAATGAGTAGTTATCCCAGACTTACATCTATGCCCATGGATCATCTCTATGATACTCAGCGTATATACATAATTAAATGTTTAGTACAAAAGAGAAAAGACAAACAATGAAGACACTGATGATAATTATGCATGTGATTACATCCTGAGTACTTCAGAGGAGAAACTCAAGTCCCAGGCTCAGGAAATCCAAATCCATCCTCTTCAGAGAGAACCGTGCTTCCCGGGCTAAAGCTGGAGCACTGACGCGCTCTACGCATGCCCATCCAGAGCAGGCCTGAACAGCGGCAGGGGCGGCTGTGGTCGTGGAAGAAAGATGACAGGATAAAGAGCAGGGAACGATGGACACACGTGTGGACAGGGTGAGGAGGCGGTCCTGCGTAAGAACCCTTTTACAACCTCTGCAGCTCTGCTTATTTTGGTGGGCTGACACACAGATGACTCCTTGCTGCACACGACTGTCCCCCCTTGTCTCTGAATGCATTTTCTTCTTTTCTGAAGACTTTGCCAATTAACCGTCTGCAGTGTTGTCCCCAGTGCTGAGGTAGCTTTCCTTGGTAATGGCCAGTCAGAACGTGTCCCACGTTGCAGGGGAAGTGACAGAAGATTGGAGTCGGTGTCATAAAACACTTTTTGCCAAATAGAAGCAATACCAGAGATTAAGAAAGAGTGGCTATTGGGCTGAGTTTATCCGGAGTCCATTGTCAAACTTAATCCTGTCTTATTTTGTGGTTAGCACCCTAATACGTTAGGACTTTGACAATTAGTTACAAAGCTTACAAACATAAAACAAGCCCAAAAGAGCGAAGCAAATACAATCTGTACAGTAGACTTGAACTAAGAAACAGAGTGACCAAGTTAATTAAAGCCAGTATTTCCGTGAAGCAAGCTTCATTCGGCCAGGAAGATGTAGCAAGCAAATACTTAAGGGTCTCCTCTTCTTGTAAACCAGTGTGAATTTCCCTTGGGAGAAAGCACACAATTTACTAATGTCAGGACCAAGAATTACAGCCTAGTAACACCTTTAGGATCTCTTAGGTACACACACAGAACTGTAAACATTTCTGAATACAGTGTACAAATATTAATGTCTATTTTACTAACTACACACATACATTTTTGAGCAAGACAATCTCTTATCGACCAAGAGGAACATGGCTTTTGCCAGTTATATTACTATAAGCAATATACAAGGTCACAATTTAGGAAAACAATTTAGTTACTTTTATAGCATATTTAGACAGGCACTACAGACTGCATGATACCCAGACGGTCACATTTGTAAAAACAAGGAACGATCACATAATAATAGCTTATGCAACCAGAATCATAAAATAAAACTTTATAAACAGTTATGTATTGAAATGAACTTCCTGAGATTTAAGTGTCTTACACATTTAATCCTAACAAGACAGTAGAGAGCACAAGAAATTATTTTGACAGATTTAAAACCTTTTTTAAGGCCGGGCATGGTGGCACACGCCTGTAATCCCAGCACACGGGAGGCTGAGGCAGGAGGATCACTGTGAGTTTGAAGCCAGCCTGGGCTACAAAGTGAGTTCAAGGCCAGCCTGAACTGCATAGTGAGACCCTGTCTCAAAAAGACAAAAAACAAACAAACAACAACAACAACAACAACAAAAAACCTTTTTTAAAATTTTGTTGTAAATTTCACTAAGGACAGATCAATACCTTAAGCCTTATTGTTTTAAGGAAAGATACTAACATTATCCCTGTGTATCACATTTTAAATTCTTTATAAAATATTTTTTCTTAGAACAAACTATCTCTAATTAGAAATGTTTCACTCAAAAGTTATACTGTTAACATAGATGATCAATTTACAACCAAAACATCACCTTTACATTATTAAAAATTTATGTCATCCCACACATAGGTTATTAGTAGTTTTGAAACACAAATTATTGACTCATATTTGTGTCCAAAACTGTGTCATATATAGATGTAAGCACTGTACATCTAGAAGAAACATATAACATACTTGAGGTGCGAAAAGTCCAAACTCTGTTTCTGAATCTTATAAGGCTTTTCTACAAAAATAAAGTAATTTGAAGAACACAATTTTAAGTTATCAATTTAAACAAAGGCTAGACAGTAAAATAATAGCAGTTTATCTATTACAGAGAAGTAAGTAAACATTTTAGCATTTCTTAAAATTATTAGCATTAGGCTGCATAAATAAACCATTAACAAACCACGTCAGTCATAGCTATTAACCCTTTATAGGAAGATTTTTTCCTTAAACCAACCGTTACTACAATATGAAATGAGTTGTGCTTATACAAATTATTAGCTTTAGCGTATCTTAAAATGATAAACAGGTACAATCATCAGTCACTTTGAGAATTATTATTTAAAACTCACTTTTAAACTTGATCTATAATTTGACAAAAATCTTCATTTTTAGATATTCATTGTCACTCTAGAATTGTTTCTCTGAAACTTACTAAAGGATCAGATATCTTTTGATCTTAGTCAGTGTTATACATATATAACAATCTATTAAATACATTTAATAGACCCACATACATCATTTATAAATTTTAAGAAGCAAAGAATACACTTAACAAATGTCTTTAGCATTTTCACTTAATTACAAATAGCTCAGATGTTTACTGACATATTTATCTAATTTTTAACAATTATCTTTACATTGTTCAGCAAATGTAAAATATCTGACAAACACAAGTTAATTCCCCCAATTTTTATTTTTAGTTGAGGAAAAAACTTTCAGAAGTTGTAGTCAATACTTGGAAACTGCATCTACAAGTACTATGACAGAATGTTATTTAGAAATCCTTGAAGGGTTTTCTGGGGCTATGGAATTTGAATATTTACACTGAGCCCAGAAATTATTTTTTAACCAAAATCTCATGTCACCAAAGGCAAACTATCCTGGATAATAAGAATGCCCATAAATGTATCCACTTGGAGGACCATAAAAGGAACTTTACCAGTCATAGGTATTGTCTTGGTTACTTTTCTCATTGCTGAGACAAAATATCCAACATCCAAAGTTAAAAGTAGAAAGGTTTATTTTGGCTCATGGTTTGTAGAGGTTTCAGTCTATAGTCAGCAGGCTCCAGTGCAGGGTGGCATGGCAGAAGGGCATCCCAGAAAAGAAACAGTCCATGGCAGGGCAGGCAGGAAGCAGCAGCAAGCAGTGAAGCTGCAGCAGCAGCCTCCCTTTCCCTTTTATCCCTTCCAGGCTACAGGCCTTTTGGGTGGTGCCACCCACACCCAGAGTGGGCCTTCCTATTATCCACACCCAGAACAGTGCTAAACCAATCAGTGGACTAATTTAGTTATCACGCCCTTAATCCACATACACACTCCCTAGATCCAGCCACCTCCAAAAAGCCCCACCTATGAGTGCATGAGGCTTTGGGGAAACATCTAGATACCAGCCTTTTCAAAACATCTAGATACCAGCCATTTCAAATGGTCAAATTCAGAGTTCTAAAAAGATCCACAACCTACAGGGAGAAACACTTGTCTCACATCAGCACCTTCTGGCTTTATCTCTCCAGAGCTGTAGAAGCGATTGCCCATGTACGTGCAGATATAGCTCTTCCAGAACATTAGGACGAAATGCAGCATGGCTAGGCAACGTTGACTCACCACAAGTTAATGCACAAGATGACACTGTATTCCTTCTCGTAGACACAGCAGGAAAGCTCTCAGATGGACTTTCATTAGATTATGTCTAATAAACGGAAGCTTCTAATTGCTCCCACTTCTCTACTGTAATAAAGCACAGGGGATATCTGTTACCTAACCCAAAGTCTGCTGAGTAGAGTAATCGAGGAGAAGCTGCCAGTCACTCAAAACCACTCTTGTTTAAGAAAGCCGTCCTGAGGACATTTTGGAACGAACCAATCCTGAAACCGATGCACCCATGACAGAGAGACACCACAGAGATGGGAAATAGGAAGACGGGGACCTTCACCTGCCACTCAGTAAAAGTTGGATTTGCATTTTTTTTTTTTTGCCCCCTTGGACAGTCAGGAATTTAAAAGCCATTTTTGCTATAAACCATAACTCTTTTAACCAATGTGTAGCAAAATACTGCCTCTTAGGACAGCTTTTACTAATACTAGAAGCAGCCTTCATACATAACATTCTGAGAAGCTAAACAATTTAAGCTTTTAAATAAAAGAATGCCAATCCGGTGTTATGTTAATATGTGCCACATTATCTCAATGTTCAACCAACTCTGATTTCCAAGAGTCTTTTTTTTTTTTTTTTTTTTGTGGGTACCAGGGGTTGACCTCAGGACCTCGCGCGCCAGCAGGTGCCCGTGCTGCTGAGCGATATCACCGGCCCTTTTTTCGTATGTGGGTAACAGGAGTCGAGCTCGGGCCCTCGCGCTTGCCAGGCAGGCGCTTATGCCGCTGAGCCATCTCACCAGCCCCTCCAAGAGTCTTTAAGGTCTTGACAAATTCTTGCTGGGTGTGGCGGCACACACCTATAATCCCAGCACTCTGGAGGCTGAGGCAGAAAGATCGCTGTGAGTTTGAGGCAGGCTGAACTTTTTTTAACCTTAGTAAAACTGAAAATACTCTTCTAAAAGTCAAATGCCTAAAATGTAATTCTGATTGGCTAACACAGGCAAAATTCATGCTAGCAGTTTTGAGGACACATTTGTTATAGCCTTCAAAATGTTCTCTTAAGTTAAGTGACCAAAAAGTCATTTGGGTTTATACTTTCTTTTTCTTTTCTCTCTCTCTTTTTTTTAATGTGGGTACCAGGAACCGAATTCAGAACCTTGCGCTTGCCAGGCAGGCGTTTGTGCTGCTGAGCTATATCACTGGCCCCCTTTTCTTTCTCTTTCTGTGAGTACTGGGAACCGAACTCAGGACCTCGCCCTTGCCAGGCAGGCACTTATGCCGCTGAGCTATATCATCGGCCCGGTTTATGCTTTCTTAATTTTTTTTTTTTTTTTTTTTGAGACAGGGTCTCACTGTGTACTTCACCCTGGCCTTGAACTCACTATGTAGCCCAGGCTGGCCTCGAACTTGTAGCAATCCTCCTGCCTCAGCCTCCGTGCTGGGATTCCAGGCATGCACCACCACACCCAGTGATGCTTTCTTAATTATTGAGAGCTCTCATTTTTAAATTAATCTGGTACCATCTAAACAATAGATAAATGCATGTACACACATAGACATTATATTTAATACACACATGTGCACCAACACACACAAAGCAAAGACTTAATTTTATCATTTATGAGCTTTTAAAAAGTTACAGCGTGATTTTTGCTTTTACTATCTTATGCAATACTTAATCCTAAATTTGCATGTCTGAAGGTAGGGTTCCTGGTTGTAGTAAGGTGAGAAACACGTATCTCAAAGGAGATGGCTTGCCCAGGTAATCTGAGTTTGAATTTCTTGAAGTTTTGCTGTTGTTGTTATTTTTCCTGCCTTTTTACAGGTCTTAGTCAATTTAAAAACTCTTGCCCCGGGTTTTTAAGACATTTTTCATTGTGTTAAAATTTAGATATAGCTGATCAGAAGTTTACACATCTTATCCTGGGGCTCTATTTCTCAAGGCCTCTAGTATGAAAAAAAGAAACCAGTTTAGGAACAATACTCCCCAGGGAGGAAAACACAGAGTCGAATTTCTCCATTTTTCTAGTTAAAGGAATGGAGATGGAAGGAGACAAAAATCAATTTCCAGCAAACAGAAGTTTTGAAAAAATATTTTGAAACACAACTGGCTTAGAATGAACCAAAGACTGTTAAGCAAAACGAGTGGAAATTAAAACCCTGACAAATTCACCAATATTAGCTAAGTAGCTGCGTGGTCAGCGGTACAGAAGGCTCTCGCTTGTCCACATCACTGTTCCGGGAAAAAGCAGGGAAAGTACGTATGGCTGCTATCTGGCCCAGCTGACTCCAGAAAATCTTCCTAAGGACAGCTCCATGAAATCAGGGTGTGCTTCCAGTTATGCACAGGGCGTGTTGTCTCACAAGAAAATCACCCTTTTCTAAGTCACAGGTCACTAACACCTTTCTAGGGGCTCGCAAAGGAGCACAAGCACTTTTATTCCTGAGTGGTTTACCAGAGCTCCTCAAACACACCAGCCGTGTCTCTAGCCTCTTAAACTCTCTTAATCTAAACTTTTTTTTTTTTTTTTTTTTTTGGTCAACAAGTGGTTTGAGAACACTGAACACCATCTTGGCTCAAAAGGAAGCCTCAAAATGGCAGAAGCCCCAAATGGCTCACATAATTCTACATGGTACAGAAAGCCTGTTGCTCATCCTAGGGTAAAAGTAGTTACGTGAAGAGAAAAGAGGAAAGAAACAAAAGCGCACCAAAGCGGACCAAAACAAATGAGTACTCCAAATCTAAATATTTTTTTCTACCTCCAAATCTCTTTTTCACACCAGTCAGTGCCCCCTCAAATGACCTGCAGCAGGTCCAAAATGGTCGCAATCAGTAAAGGTCCTTACCTCGCCCAAATGACACTGACGAGTAACCTAAGAGAAGTCCAAAATGGTGGAGACGGAGGATCCCTGCAGCGCATCTTCCAGCAGGAAGCCAGGAACCACCTTTTTCCCTTACCAACAAAAGTGTTTATAGGCAGCTGATGCCACGAGCAGGGACGGAGGGGGACTCCCAGGTGCAAAAGTGTCCCTGACAGCTGCTGGAGTGTCCCTGGAGTCCTGACCATCGGTTCAGCTAGACACGAGCAGTGAATCCCTCTTCCCAAGTGACTGTCAGGATGCAGGGCTCTTGGGAGCGGGGACTTTTGTCCCTTCCTGGTTGTCCAAACTGTCACCGGCCCTTCAGGTTCACATGCTCAGGATCCTCTACTCACTGCTGACCAAATCAAAGGAGGCCATACATTTTGGTGGAAAGGAAAGAATGGATTTATTCAAAGCTTGCTCTGAGGAGATGGAAGGGTCTGTTTGCCTCAAATCACCGACTACAAGTGCGCAAGGGTCTTTCATAGTAAAGGAGGGGAAGGGACCTGTGCAGGCTTCTTCCACCCCTCCCAGGACCGGATATCTCCCGCCCTTGCCCAGGGGATGAACTTGGCCTTCATCTCCTGGGTCAGCATCCGCAGATCCCGTCCTTTCCTCGGGGCCGGGCAGAGAGGCGGGGGAGCCGTTTATTCCCTGGGCCTGAGGAAGTGCCGATGGCACTTGTCTCTAGAGGAAAAAACCAAACTTTTCAAGCTTCACTTTGCAATGCCGTTTACATTTCTCATTTGAAAAACGGAGATAATTCCTATCTCAAGGATGATGGTAAGAACTGCTAGCTAATGGGAAAGGTGCTGGCATGCCTCCAGCCCCTACACAAAAGTGTTATTATCAATATCGCAGCCACTACGTGTCTACGACGACGGGCTGTCTGGGGCCGGACAGGCTGCAGGTCACCGAAAAAGCCAGGCTCCTTCCTGTCGCCTGTAATCGCTTCCCTGGAAGAACTATGATCTCAGCTCACCGCTGTTGTCTCGGAATCACCCATTAACCTGTCAAACAAGACAACCCGAAAGCTCCGGGCACCTGCCAGTGAGGACCTGAACTGTTGGACTGAAGAGCTTCCCTTACAGGCGTGACAACTGCCCTTCGACCCACACTCCGCACCCTGCATATTTAAATGCTGCGCCCCCTCGGGCGTCACCGGAGAAAATCTGCGCTGGGCGCTCCTGTGGCTTCGCTGCCGGCCGCTGGAGGCTCCTCCGGGCAGCACCTGCCCAAGCGTTCCCGGAGCCTGGGCCACTCCGGTCCGGCACTTGGTGAGCGCCCGGGGCGCGGGTCGGGCTCCTCAAGAAGTCCCAGACTTTGAAATTCCGGAGGGGACCGGCTGCAGGTGCTCGGGCTGCCGCCTCGGTGGGGACCCGCAGCTGCAGCCGCCTGAGACCGCCGGGGGCGCCACGCACTGCGCGCCTGGGCGCAGGGAGCGATCGGGACGCGGGCGGCAGTGCGCGCAGGGCTCGGCCACCGCGCGCCATGGGGGCGCCGCGCGCGCTCGGCAGCTTCGGCGCCTGGGACTACCTGGTGTTCGCGGGCATGCTGCTCGTCTCCGCGGCCATCGGCGTCTACTACGCCTACGCGGGCGGCGGCCAGCAGACCTCCAAGGACTTCCTGATGGGCGGTCGCAGGATGACCGCCGTGCCCGTGGCGCTGTCCCTCACCGCCAGCTTCATGTCGGCCGTCACCGTGCTGGGGACCCCCGCCGAGGTCTACCGCTTCGGGGCGATCTTCAGCATCTTCGCCATCACCTACTTCTTGATGGTGGTTCTGTGCGCCGAGGTCTTCCTTCCGGTGTTCTACAAACTGGGGATCACCAGCACCTACGAGGTGAGGGGCGGGGTGGGGGGCTTGTGGCAGGTTGTGACCACCGCATCTATGTGTCTCCTGGTGCCTCCCCTGGGAGATATATAAAAGCTCCTGAACTCTGCAAGAAAAGAGGCTTCTAAAGGAAATGGGGTGGATTGGATTCCTGCTCGCTGAGTTTCTCTCTGCATTTAACATCTTTGATTGTTAGTCAAGGGAAAAGGTTTTTAAACTTTCGGGAGGCGGAGTCGTGGTGGGTACCTCATTCGGGCCTCAGCTCTTCCTTTTTGAAAGGAGTGCCCTTGCACCGTGAGGTCCTCAGCACCACCTACTTTCCGGAGAAACTGATGGAGAATTCGCACCACCTGGTCCTCTGAGAGTCAGGTATCCAAAAGGTTAAAGCGCAGGACTCTTGTCCTGGCACCTGCACTGAGGCCAGATTTTACTCTTCACTACCTGGGTGACGTGGCCACTTATTTAATTAACCTTCTGTAGCTATTTCCTCATCTCAAAAAGAAAAGAATACCGCCTACTTCATTGGGTTGTTGGGGAGGATTAAATGAGTTGGTGCAAAGTGTCACATTTAGAATAATGTTTAACACAGACTTGTGCTTTGGACAAATGCTGCCCATCATTATTTGGTGATGGTAGAGGTTACCTTGTGATCACTAGAAAAACTCAGCAGTGATATCTTTAAACAGCTCTGCCAATGCTCCGTGGAAAGGTGGTTGAGGAAAACCATGTTTCTTCCACTGCACATGTCCCCTGGATATAGCTTTTCTGCAGGAAAGGACTTTGTACAGATGGTGACTGGTTTCTTTTAAGGAGCTGTTCAGTGGGAAGGGAGGCTCAGTGGCCTCCCCACCCCAGCCCTGGCCTCAAGCTCATGTTCAAGGCTGCAGCGAGGTCCTCTCTACTGGGCCATGGCACAGAGTCCCTGGTGCCTCATCTCAGCGGCTCTCTCTGGCCTTGAATTTATCTAATATCTGCTCCACACCAGGCCCACTGGAAGGTGGTTTCCTAGTGAAGCTGGTTCAACGGGTGCTGGGGACAATGGCACAACAAACCTTGGTGACAAATTTGGCTTGGGCACTTATGATGCCACTCAGGGCAAGGCACCCCTGGGGCTGTGTCGCTTCCTTTCCCTTTGGTCACTGTGCCTGGGAAGAGCTCAGCCATCACCCGGAAGTAAGCAGGAGGGAATTTCTGCTGTGTTTCGAGGTGGCAAATTGGTTGCCCTAGGCCAAAATCATTGTTCAGCTCTGCTCTTTTTTTTTTTTTTTTAACCCTTATAGTGTTTAAAAAAATAATTAATTTAGCATTTAACAATGAGGAGAGGGCAAGGCCGGGCATGGTGGTGTGCACCTGTAGTCCCAGCACTTGGGAGGCTGAGGCAGGAGGATCACTGCGAGTTCGAGGCCAGCCTGGGCTAGAAAGTGAGTTTAAGGCCAGCCTGAACTGCATTGTAAAACCCTGTCTCAAAAAGACAATAAATAAATAAATAAATAAATAAATAAATAAATAAATAAATAAATAAAAAACAATGAGGAGAAGGCAAATAAAATTCCAGATTCTGACTTCTTTTGAATACTCAGAAAATTGGTGACATTGAACCCACATTCCCGTGCACAGCGATGGCTCCCACTCTGCTGTTTTCTCTTCCGAGACCCTCATTGTGTTTGCGTGGTTATTTTCTTATAGTGGGGAAATCCTTCTCTGCATTTATGTCTTTATCAAAAATGCAAAAAGGAAAACGCACCGCTGAGAAGGGAGCTCTTGTTTCAGAGGAGAAGTGAGAGCACCTGTTCCCTAGGGGCGTGCGGACTGCTCCGGAGTGCCGGTCTGCATGCGTGCCTGGCCTGTGCCTCTCTCGTGGACGGCCTGCGGGCCCTGTAGGCAGCTGAGCCTGTGAGTTCCGGTCTGTACTTAACCAACTCCAAAACTTAGAAAGGGTTTGAATAATCTGGCAAGAGACTCTCAGTCCCCAGAGCGGAGTGCTGCTCTCTAATCACTGCCCTGACCCGCTCGGGCTGCAACTGTAACTCCAACAAACCCCTTTCTCACATGTTTCTAGTGAGGGCAGCCAAGTTAGCAGGGATTCCGGGGACAGTGAGCTACATGCTTTATATGCATTACCTGACTCAATGCTCACAAACTCCTTACCAGGGAGCTTCCTTCAGAGGCCAGTTTTGCAGACAAAGACACTCAGAATAAGTTAAGCTAGCAAGGGAGCTGGAAGCAAGGTGGACACGTGCCTGGCAGCCTCCTGGCCGCTCTGGAAGGCTCCGCTGAGTCTGTGTAATCCTGAGCTGGGCTTAACGCCCATGCAGGGAGGACCAGGGAGGAAATACAGGATGCGTAGGCCTGTGAGCTGTGTCCAAAACTGGGGCATCAGGCAATCAGGGACAGGCAAGGTGGGCAACACGCTGTGCCCCTTCCAGTCAGTCACGGCGAAGCCTTTCTTGTAGAATATCTTGTGAGTATGCTGAGAGGTGGAGCCGTCTACATAGAGCATGAAGTGTAACATTCTCTCTCAAATATAAAATCTCTCCCTACTGACGTTTGCATAGCTCGAGTTGGTGATTCACAAGCATCTCTCTTTTTTTTTTTTTTTTTTTTTTTTGTGGGTACCAGGGGTCATATTCAGGACCTAGCACGCCAGCAGGAGCCCATGCTGCTGAGCAATATTACCGGCCCTTTTTTCGTATGTGGGTACCAGCAGTCGAACTCAGGACCTTGTGCTTACCAGGCAGGCGCTTATGCCGCTGAGCTATCTCACCGGCCCTCACAAGCATCTTAAACATCTATTTATCACTGCCTTCAAAACGTAGGCTTGATAGGTGTTCAGCAGCTTCCAGTTCCAATTTAATTCATTGCTTCTTCAGAATCTTTTTGGGGCCAGCAGCATCTCTGCGTTTGAGCTGAGTTTCTCAGGGTCTTTTTAAAGCTTACTACACAGTGACTTGGACTCTAATTCAGACTCTAGGTTATTTTCTCTGCAGCTTAAGGGACCACAGATAGCTGAGAGAACAATAGATTTCTTGGTTATGTCTTGAGTTGGTCTTGTGTGTGCTTAAACATGTGCTTTTCCAGATCAGCTTATCTTGAAAAAAAAAAAAGTATGACATGTAAATATGCCTTCCAGCTTATTTGGTTCAAGTTTCTAAATCTTTACCTATGTCACATTCTGCTCTTGTTTTCTTTACTCTCCAGCAGTTGCCTAGAGAAAGCAAAGGACTTTCTCTCCGACTGTTCGTGTCCATTCATGTGTAATCGAGACTCAAAGAATTCTGCAGAAATAACACTACCCTGTGTCCAAGGTTCAGAAACTTCTCCAGTCTTCTAAAATGCCCTTCAAAATGTCCTTAAGTGATTCTGATACAAGGAATTCACAAGGTTCATGGATTTAGATTCCACTGGCTTTTTGGTGGAGTATTTTACTTTTGAAAGGACAACTTACAACATTTCCCCATCAATTTATATCACTGGAGAATGTACAAAACCCTGCGAAAGAAGAGGGAGAAGAATTGTTACTATGATCCTCATTTCCAAAGGAAAGAATGAATGTAACATGTGGAGAGCAGTTGGTTGAAGCCCATGAATCAGGAGGGGTGCGCTGTGCGGTGTATTTGTCACCCTTAGCTATTTTTGGAGGCCCTACTATGTGTCAGTGAGATCTTCTCATAACTGGTTCTAAGATACATGGTTGGATTGTTTACTTATGAATCTGGGTGTGTGCACAGATTTGGGCACCAAAGTTTCTGAATGTGTGTCATGGCCGTGGCACACATGAGGTTGTGAGCTTGGTGTCTTTTCTGAACTCCAGGGTCCTTGTCACTCACCTGGGCTTCTACATAGCCCCTGCGTCCTCGAGGTATTGGGAGAACACTGTGCCCAGCAAGGACTCCAAATGTGTTCGCCATGGCTCTGGAGAAAAATATCAGATGTCTTTCCTCTAATTATTGCCTAATGCCAGCTTTTCATTCCTGTTTCCTGCAGTATTATAACAAGACTATTGTCAGCCTGAAACTTCTCTCTGCACGCAGACCTCACATGCAAGTTTAGGAACATCTCGGATTTCTCCCCTGAAGTTCTGATTGTGACTCTGTGCTATGTTACGCACACTGCATAAGTAGAAAATGAGCAGACCGTGTTAGAAGACGCTGCACATTTTAAGGCGATCTGGCAGGATGGTTGGTTGGCTCTGAACAGAAACTGACTTGGGGGTTTCTGTTTTTAAAAATCGCATATGTACATCTGAAAGCCATGAGCGTAGTTCAGAGAATGAGGTTGAGAGGCTGAGTGAGCAGGGCTTGGAGGAGACAGAGCCAGGCCAACTTCTCCAGGCCCAGGGTCAAGGTTATTGCACAACCACTTTCTGTCCCCGACCTTTCTGGCCCATGGGCAGAGAAGCTGATTGGCTGTGCTGGGTCATGTGATTTCTTCTTGCTCGGAAGCAGCAAGACACTCGAGGACAATCACATTCCAGCTGCCTGGATTTGGGAAGGGTTGATTGCCCACGTGAGTCAAGGGAACCATACAGAGTGGATGCTAAGAGGAAAGGAAGAACACCAGGTCACTTACTGTAAGATGCATAAATATTCCACTTATGTGACAGGTTTCCAATCTTTCCAGGTCAAACTGGGGATAAAGAACAGATCGGTGATTGCCAGGGCTTAGGGGCGAGAGGAGGCTTGATTAGAAGGGGCAGCAGAGCTACCGTGCCACAAATGTGTATGTGGATAAAAAAGCCATTGAATTGCGCTCTACACTGAATCAACTTTGCTGCATAAAAATGAAATAATAGTAAATAGAGTACAAATGGGGTATGAAATTGCCTTCAATTTCTAACCTCTTATTTCTTAAACTGCTGATAAAAACAGGAATGTTCAGAGGATTCAGGTAACAACTCTTTTTCCTTTTTTTTGGCCACAGTATTTAGAACTTCGGTTTAACAGATCCATCCGTCTCTGTGGGACGGTCCTCTTCATGGTTCAGACAGTAAGTAGCTCTCCATTTGTTTATTTTCTCTCTTGTCGCTAAAATATTTTAGTCTTGGTGAACCTGACTTGGGAAACACATGAAGGATAAAAAAGATGTTGAAAATAAGAGGAAATGAAACAGAAAACATCTGTTGGTACCCATTAGGGTATTAAGCCTTAAGATCATTAAACAGTGTTTCAGCAAAAGCTTTACTTCCTGGCAAAATAGAATGTTTTAAGTGAGTTTAAATATTGTATCGATCAAGCAAGAGTATGGTGCTTTAGGGAACTATGCTTCTCCAGCCCTACCTCGACCAAGGTGACAGTTAAGGCATTACTAGGTGACAAATGGATTCCAGGGAGCTATAGTAGTTGGTAGTAAGAATTCTAAGAAAGGGAAAACAAGTTGGATATTTTTCACTTCCTTTTTTTGGAACAGGTGGAGTAATAGATATGAAAAATCTGACAGGAAGACATTAGGAAACAATTTTATTTGTTGGAAAGCCTACTTACAAAATGAATCCATGCTCTTAAGAAATTGAACTAGAAGAGCCAATTGAAGCAGTCACTTAGAGTATAAAATGAAAGAATGATAAGCTCTGGAGGGGTTTTTAAAGACAAATACACAATTCAGTAATTTAAGAAGAATATGCGAGTAGCCAAGTGTGGTGGCCCAGGCCTGTAATCCCAGCACTCTGGGAGGCCTAGGCAGGAGGATGGTGAATTCCAGCCCAACCTGGAGAATTTAGCAACTTAGTGAGACCCCATTTCAAAATAAAAGATAAAATAAACAGAAGGTTTGGGCATATAGCTCCCTGCAAAGGCTCTGGGTTCAAGTCCCAGTACTTCCAAGATACATTAAAATAAAGAATGTGCAAATGTAGATGTAGCAATTGTCACAAATGTAAAGCAAAGATTTGCCAAGTGACAAGTGACTGAAAATGCTTCCATGGCTTCCTGGGCTGCTGGAAGTTTTCAGCGACCGTTGTCACCTCAGTTGTAGCCCTCTTCCTCCTGGCATTAAACACATAAAGCTGGGAATGACAATCCGTTTCTCCAATCAAAAGCCACTTAAGCATCGACTCCAGCAAGATAGAGTGCCTTTGGAAAACTCTAAACTTGATTCCATTTTTTATCTTTGCAAAGCATGTAAAAGGAAGGTGGTTTTGGGGTCCGGTAGAGATTCTGACACAAAGCTGAGGTAGCTTGCATTGTTCAGATCCTCTTCTGTGGGTTTATGCTAAAGATGCCCACAGGGAAGAAAAGTGGGGACAATTGTTAGGAAGGGAGCCTGTCACATTCTCAAATACTCAACCTGGACGGAATAGTGATTGTGGAAAGCTAGCTCATTATTTGCCAAAAGAAAGGAGCTTTAGCATTTCTCTCCATGCAGTATAACCAGGTGTTCAAATGATACCTAGTATGCTTGTAATCATAATTTGCTTTTTATGGGATAACTTTGGAATTAGCTTCTGTGTGACACATTTGAAGATAATGCAGTGAAAATGATATTTTGAAATACACTTTAAAAGAGAAAATGATATTTTGAGAAAAAGACTATATCTTACTATTATACTCAGGATCAGTAAATATTTATTGATTATATGAGTGAAAAATAAAAGATAATATAAAGAAGATGGATTATAGTTTATGTTGGCTTTCAGGATTTTCTTAAGTACATATTCACACTTTTGTCTAATAGGCACATAAACATTTAAAAACAAGTTTTAAAAAATTTTACTTTAAAAATTATTGGTGATAGAAGTAGTTTGAAGTCAGGAATAAGGACCCATCTCCTTCCAAATTTATATTTCTTTGTTTTTATATGTCTCAAATCTAGGAAAATTAATTTCAGGCTTGAATGGGTGGATCATTGACCGTTTACACTAATCATCACATAAAAAATATCCACAGTTTTACAAAAAGTTGGTCATTAAAGATTTTTGTAAACTGTGACCACACTGTAAATAAGAATTAATTTTACTTAACATTTTTCAAGTTATAATTTTATTAAGTGTACTAAAACTGCTGTCTTAATTCCTCATTGGTTTTATAGGAAAACCAATATTTTATAGTTTATACCTAACATTCATGAATTTTATAATTCATAGAGTTCATTTGGCTTTCTTTTTTCCCCTTAGATTCTGTATACTGGAATTGTTATCTACGCCCCTGCACTGGCTTTGAATCAAGGTATATTTTATTTTATTTTTCTCTTTTTTTATTAATACATGTTTGTGATACATAATAAATACATTCATTCTGCAGAATTGGTACATATACATATTACATCTTGATCCTTTTTATTTCCCCTTCCCCTTCTCTCCCTCCCTTCCCTTCTCCCCAACCCCCAGATCTTGTTCCATTCTCCACAGAGTCTGTCTCGTTTCCTATCATCTATCTTTTATTTTGCTTTTTATTTATACTCTGGATTTCTCATATAAAAGACAGACCATGGGATATTTAAGTTTGTGTATCTGATTTATTTCACGTAGCATTATGGTCTCCGGGTGCATCCCTTTTCCTGAAAATGACTCAGGTTTATCCTTCTTTATGGCAGAATAGTACTCCATTGTATGTAAATATCACATTTTCTTTATTCATTCATCTGTTGATGGACATGTAAGCCACTTCGATGATTTAGCCATAAAGGTACATTTTCAAAGTGGCAAATCATGTAACTCAGTTTGGGGTTCAATTTTAGTGAGCCTTATTCTCTCTGTGGGGAGACAGAGATGGAAGAATGCTGCCAGTCACCCACATCAGGGTTATGCAGGTGGGGTGGCTTCCGTGTCTACACTGGCATCTTTGGGTTTCTGGGTGGACAGCTGCCAAGCATCAGCAGGTTTTAGAAGGGCAGACCTCACTGGGGCTGCTTCCCTGGGCCGTGTCCACCAGCTGTTCTCCGTTCCTGAACAGATGGCCCCTCATCTCAGTCACGAACAACTGCACCCCCTCTTTTGTGACCATTCTCCGGAGTCCACCCCCGAGGACTAGGGTCCATTGAGGAATCCGGCAGGGAGAGCAGCCCTTCTCTCCACTTCTAATAGGCTCCGCAGAAGAAGAGGAGAGCCGTGAAATTGATCGGAAATGCCACCTTGCTTCAGGCGACGGCAGGGCAGTGGCAGTAACGTCCGTCCTTCTGGGTGACCTCAGGAGGACCGTGCCGACCCACAGCGTACCTGTATACTCTCAGTTTGGCAGATAACGGCGGGGAGGCTGGGCTCATCTGTCGAGGCAAAGGTTCACGCTGGTCCTGCCTTCAAATTCTCCTTGAATTCTTAGCAGTCGGAAGTGAGTTTATCTCTAAAACCTCCTTGTAAAATGGACAAGTGGAGTCTGATGGGAAGGAGTGTGGCGTAATTCCTGGAGTTAATGTAGTATGGAGGAAACCTGCTCGCCCACACCCTACTTTCTTGATTTTATGAGGGGCACGATAGCCATTCTCGCTGTTTACAAAGCATGACAGGATCATTACGAAGAGGAGCTCCATGGTATAATGCGCTCTTATCCCTAAATGCCAACACATGCCGCGTCCCTGTTCTGTTCCCAGCATCGGGAATGGCTCATGTCATACGTCAGGAACTGAGCTAGCTCTAAACCTCATAAGAAACCTATTTGTCTTAAGCATAATTGAAGACATTAGAGTTTTAAAGAGCACTGACTTTAATCTGTGAAGAAATCCAAGATTCTGCTCTTCTTAGATTGGAAGTTCTGTGCAGGAGTAACTAGGACCCCGGGGACTGCACCGTGACCACTGGAATGTCACTGTGCCCTCACCATGCCTGAGACAGAGATGTCACTGTGCCCTCACCATGCCCGAGGCAGAGGCTACAGGTGTAGTCGCAGTGTTCGGTGTGCCACCGATGCTAAATAAGCACTTATTTAACTCACTGGGAATTTAACGTTCTCCAGGCTCAGTGTCTTTTCTAACTTTCTTCTTTTGTTATAGAAAACTTCAGACATACTCTAAAATGGAGGGTAGTGTACTGACCGCTAATGTAGCCACCACTCTGCATTAATAATTACCCATTTACGGTCGATCTTAATTCACTCCCGACTTCCTCCAATGGATTATTTGTTATAAATTTGAAATGTCATGTTATTTCATCTGCATTTCAGTATGTTCTTAGATTTTATATAATTGGAAGCACGTAGAGCCTTTTTGTATCTTTTCTTTAATAAATTTAGTTATTATTTTCAACTTCTTTGGTGTCAATTTTGATAATTATTGTCTTTCAGGGAATTTATCTATTTTTCTAATTTATAAACTTCCTTGCCACAAAGTTGTTTATAATATCCTCTTTAATACTATATCTTTAGTGATGTCCCTTCTGCTTGTTCCTAATACTGATAAGATGGCTTTTTATCTCTGTTCTTGCTGTATTTTGCTAGTATTTTTTTTATAGATGTATGTATTTATTTATTGTTTTTGAGACAAAGTCTTGCTATATAGTTCAGGCTGGCCTTGAACTCATGGTGATCCTCCTGCCTCAGCCTCCTGAATGCTGGGATTACAGGTGTGCACCACCACACCCAGCTTATTGATTTTTTTTTTTGTGTGTGTGTGTGGGTACTGGGGGTCGACCTCAGGACCCTGCGCTTGCAGGCAGGCGCTTATGCCGCTGAGCCATCTCACCGGCCCTTGATGTTTTTAATTGTAAGAATCAGTTTTGAGTTTTGTTAATTTTCTCTTTCTACTTCATTAATTTGTGCTGTTTCATTAATTTATTCCTTCTATTTATTTTGTGTTTAACTTTTCTAACTTAAAGGTAGAAGTTTAGATCACTAATTTTAAATGTTTCTTATTTTATAACATAGATTCTTGAAGTTACAAGTTTTTCTTTAAGCAGTGTATCCTCTGCACCCCACAGATTTTGCAAGCTTATGTTTTTATTATCTTTCAGTTCAAAATATTTTCCAGTTGTGATTTGTTTTTCCGTCTGGGTTATTTAGAAGAGTGTTGCTTAATTTTCAAATATTTGGAGATTTTCTAGCATGTGATTTTGTTACTGATTTCTAAATGAATACTGCTTTGGTCAGACAACTGCCACCATTATGACTTTAATCCCTATCATTTATTGTGCCTTTTTTCAGTGGCCCAGGATAAAGTCTTCTTTCTGAACATCCCATGTGCTGCTAAAAAGAGCATCGATTATGTGGTTGTTGGGTGTAGCACTTTGTAAAAATGTCAAACATTAACTTGGTTAATGGTGTTGTTCAGATGTTCTATACCTCTGTCTTTTTTTGGTGGTGGTTATACTGGGGATTGAATTCAGGGCCTTGTGCATGCTAAGTGAGCATTGTACCACTGAGCTCCATCTCTAGCCCTCAAATGTTCTATCTCTCTATTGAGTTTTAAGCTTGTTCTATCAATCACCGAGAAAGAAATGTTGAAATCTACAAATGTAACTACTAGTTTTTCTATTTCTTCCATTCTGTCAGTTTTCAATGGATGTAGCTTGAAGCTCTTTTAAAGTTTCTTTTAATTTATAATCTCCCCTCTCTTTTTCTCTCCCTTCAAATTGCATTTCTTTGCAATTTAATGCAAAGAAACTGCATTATTTGTTCTTGATTTTACTAATTGCATTCCCATGGGGTCATTTAACATTTCCCAAACCCTCTACATTTCTCGTGAACAGTGTTAGGTACATCTAGTCTTTTAGGCTGCAGCTTAGCTTTTTAGAAATAATATCTCCTAGGTGATGCTTGCAAGTTTATAGTTTTAAGTTAATTAAGGCTTATAGAATGGAATCTTCTAATTCTTTTATTCCCTTTTCATTAATTAGATGGAGCATGTCAATAGCTTGATTACTTCATTACTCTGAAAAAATAGGTTGTATAGGAAAGGCCTGGTAAATAGCTGATTTCCCCCATTTTCTTGTTAGTTTTAAAAAGAGTGAGTCGAAGGCTGAGGCTGGAGCTCAGTGGTAGAGCACGTGCCCAGCGCACTGCCCACGGCCCCGGCTTCGGTCACCAGCACCCAAAATAAGCAAATAAAACAAGAAATAAATAAATTGCTTCTCCATTATCTCCTAAGTCAGCTGAGATTTTTTTGTTTAAAAATACATCATTATGAATTTCTGATTTAAGCATGTGATGCTATTTCATATCATAAGATTGGTATTATTATCAATGCTCTAATTGTCCCATTTTATCCAGCATGGAGCTCCTTGGGGTCTCCTGATTTCTCCACCTGGGCTGCACATTAGATTCCTGTGAGAATCTTTAAGAAATATGGACACTCGAGTGTGTACCATGTAGTTGTGAGTTAATGGGCCCATTGAGTGGTCAAGTCATGAGGATTTAAAAATCTGTCTGGTAGCCAGGCATGATGGTGCACACCTGCAATTCCAGCACTCCAGAGGCTGAGGCAGGAGGATCACCACGAGTTCATGGCCAGCCTGGGCTACATAGTGAGACCGTGTCTCAAAAAAACCAAAACCAAAACCAAAACCAAAACCAAAACCAAAACCCAAACCCAAACCCAAACAACCCCCCCCAACCCCAACAACAATACAAATCTCCTGTGGTGATTTTTTTTTTCTTTTTTTTTTCTTTTCAAACTTTATTTATTTTTTTTAAAGACAACAAGTAAACATTCTCATGTATTAACAAACTCAAGCATTAGAGAATGTACAAATACCTTTTGGAGAAAAATATTACTCAGTATAAGATTAAGCCATGTAAAAACTAGGTAAGAGTAGAAGACTAAGGCATGGAATAGTCACAGTGAAATTGCATTTTCATACTAGGGAGACAACACGATGTTTACAAATGTGCATCCGGTTTATTTCGCTTGTGAGTATTTTCTCGAGTCGCATCCATTTACCTATAAAAGTTTCCAGTTCATCTTTCTTTATGGCTGAGTAGTACTCCACTGTATAAAAATACCACATCTTTTTTATCCATTCCTCGGTTAATGGGCATTTGGGTTGTTTCCACGATCTAGCTATTACAAATTGTGTTGCTATAAACATGGGTGCACATATATCGCTGTGGTACGATGTTTTTAATTCTTCTGGGAAGATGCCCAGAAGGGGAATAGCTGGGTCAAATGGGACCTCCAACCTCAGTTTTTCGAGGAGTCTCCACACGGATTTCCACAGTGGCTGCACCAGTCGACACTCCCACCAACAGTGGAGAAGGGTTCCTTTTTCCCCACAGCCCCTCCAGCATTTGTTATTAGTTAACTTCTTGATAATAGCCATTCTTTCTGGGGTGAGATGGAATCTCAGTGTTGTTTTCATTTGCATCTCTTGGATGACCAGTGATGTTGAACATTTTTTCATATATTTATTTGCCATTTGTATTTCTTCATCTGAGAAGTGTTTATTAATCTCAGATGCCCATTTTTGGATTGGGTCTTTAAATTTGGGAGGTCTGATTTTTTTGAGTTCTTTGTATGTTCTCGATAGTAATCCTTTGTCTGAGGAACAGCTGGCAAACATTTTTTCCCACTTTGTGGGTTGTCTCTTCAGTCTGTTGGTGGTTTCTCTTGCTGTGCAAAAGTTTTTTAATAAGATGAGATCCCAGTTGTTGATTCTTTGTGATACTTCCTGTGTGATGGGGGTTTTATTCATAAAGTCTTTGCCTACACCAATGTCTTCAAGAGTTTTACCTATTTTATTTTCCAGGACATTTAATGTTTCTGTTTTAATATTTAGTTCTTTGATCCATTTTGAATTTAGTTTAGTGCACAGTGAAAGATATGGGTCTAATTTTAATCTTCGGCATGTGTAGAGCCAATTTTTCCAGCACCATTTATTAAAGAGGCTGTCTTTCTTCCAGTGAATGTGTTTGGCACCTTTGTCAAAGATAAGGTGGCTTAGTATGTCTGGAGTTGTTTCTGCATCTTCTATTCTATTCCATTGATCTTCAGGTCTGTTTTTTTGCCAACACCACGCTGTTTTTATCTCCTGTGGTGATTTTAATGTGCATTCAAATTTGAGAATCACTGAGGTAATAGTTTTAGAATAACTTAACTCTAGTGTTATAACTCATAATATGATGGTTGAAAACAGTTACAGATATTTTTTTCTTTCTAGTTCTCTTTTCTTTAGGGTATATCCCAGTAGGGGTATATATTAAATTGCTGTTTTATTTTTTAATTAATTTTTCTTTTTTTGGCTTTTTTGCGACAGCATCCCATTATGTAGTTCAGGCTGGCCTTGAACTCCCTATGTAGCCCAGGCTAGCCTCAAGCTCATGGCGACCCTTCTGCCTCAGCCTCCCAAATGCTGGGATTATAGGCATGTGCCACCATGACCAGCTAAATTGCTGTGTTTTGTGGCACATTTTTCTCTGTCTAGTGATGTCACAAACTTGATACACAGCTAGGTTCAATTTATTTCAATTTACTTTTGATTTTAAGTTCTTTTTAATTTTTTTTATAATTATGTAGAATATGTGCACAGTTCCAAAATAAAATCTAAAAGTATGTTTAGAGAAGTCTAACTTACCTCCTTGTCACCTATACTTTGTTTTCTTCTCCTTTAGGTAACTGCTTTTTTTGTTTGTTTTTCATTTATCCTTCCTTTTAAAAACTATAGTACGGACTGGTGATATAGCTCAGCGGCACAAGCGCCAGCCTGGCAAGCGTGAGGTCCTGAGTTCGACTCCTGGTACCCTCATATAAAACAAAAAAAAACAAAAACAAAAAAAAACCCCAAAAAACTATAATACACCAGTCCACTTTTTTGATAGATGGTAACCAAGTACACAGACTTTTCCGCATCTAAGTTCTGTTTTAATAGCGTGCATCCTAGTACTGCATCTTTCAAGGACGGTGACACTGTACGTTTATCTGAATGGTGTCTTACGGGCAGAGAGGGAAGCATCCTCTGACCAGTCATCAGCCTGAACAGACGCCTCGCGGTACCCAGCTGCTTCTAGCTGAGTTACCGGAGCGGCGCTCTTCCTGCTTTTGCTTGGCCATGTTGGATCTGTGTAGACTACGGTACACCCATGCTGTTTCACTCATCAAATACCATTTGAAACTCTATGTTTTTGTGACATTCACAAGGTTGGATCCTAGTTTTCGGGAAGTAGATACAGGAAGGTGCTCAATAAATGAGATTGTTTCCCTCCCCAGTAATTCCTGACACGTTTTTGGCATATTTCGCAGCTGTGCATGTCTTGTCTTTTCCTCTGCAGTCACAGGATTTGATCGGTGGGGTGCAGTGGTGGCTACCGGCGTGGTCTGCACATTCTACTGCACGCTGGTATGTACGGCAAGAACACCATTTCCCCTCCGCTCTACCTATGAACTTGGCAAAATGGAAATTTTCAATTGTGCTGAGCTGTAAAATGGGTTGTGCACACCTAGTCTCCCTGACCTCCTGCTATATGACTGTATTTGTAATGAGTATTTGGTTTGGGGTCAGATTAGATCCTTGATAGAACATGAACCACAACTGAACTTTGTTTCTTCTGGTCCTGGTCTCATCTCTTGGTCCATCTGTGCTGTGGCCAGATTACTACAGCTGTGCTCAGATAGTTTCTCAGCATAGAAGCCTGCAATTACTTCCTGTTGCCCATAGCCAGGAGTGACAAAGTATGTGAAAACCAGGCGGCAGGACACTGGCAGTACCATGGGTGCAGATTTCTTTTCAGCACTGATATGTATTTTATGGGATCTTTGATTTTCGAGATATTAACTCTTAGTGGCTAGATCTTATAGAAGACAGGGACCCCAGTCATAAGGATGAAAGGGGGACACTTGAGGAGTTGGTGGCGGTGGCTAGTATAGAGCAGTGTTGGAATCTGAACAACCACTGTGACTATCTGGGCGCGTACTGATTGAACGTTGGCCCTGCCTATAGGACAAAATCTGACATTGATCTGTGCAATTTGACTCTGAAGGTTTCTTCTTAGCTGTGTCCCCATGCCCCCCTACTTTCCTTCTGTATTATGTATCTGGCCACATTCAGCAGGCGAGGGAATCCGACCCCATGTGCTTTGCGCCAGGCTGTTTTCCTTCTTTGCCTTTGACTTTGCTTGAGGGCCTGGCTCAGATATCTCCTTTGTCAATGTTCCCCCAACCTGGTCATCTCTCTCGACTGCATTTCTTGGCCAAGGTCTGGGTTTTCATCATTTCTATCAAGTACGGTGTATCAGCATGTGGATGCTTAATCGTGTCTGACAGATGCGTTAATCCCAATGTTCTCTCTTTTTAAAGGGCGGCCTCAAAGCAGTTGTCTGGACAGATGTTTTTCAAGTTGGCATCATGCTGGCTGGATTTGCGTCTGTGATCATACAGGCTGTGGTCATTCAAGGTGGTATCGAGACGATTTTAAATGATGCCTACAATGGGGGAAGATTAAACTTCTGGAAGTAAGTTGCTCTTTACCTCCTGTTAAAGAGGACACAATTTCTATTTTCTCTGTAAAAATAAACAAGCCACAAAGGACAGAAGCTTGGTGAGTCCATGTGGGAGGGGCTCCTGCCAGTTTTTCTACGGGGTCCAAGCAGCTGGACAATTCCTCGCTACATGGCTTTAGGATGGTGCTTCCTCCTGAGAAGGGACGAGGAGCAAAGAAATATTTTCTTCCAGATTTAAAGTCTGGAACAGGTTGGAAGGTGGGGTAGGATGATAAGGGAAGAGAGTGCAGAAAAATAAGAAAATGAAGCCTCTTAAGAGAAAAACACCAAAAGACACTTGATTCCATTTTGACAACTGTGTATTCAAACAACCTGCAGGTTTTCTCTTTTGATAGCACCCTGGCAATATGTAGCATATTAATATAGTATGTTATTACTATATATTGTTATTTTACATATGTATTGCCACGTCCAGCACAGCTCTCTCAATTCTTGGGGTGAAGGATGGTAGAGGATGAAGAAATAAAAACAAGAGTCAGAATATAGAAAGCTGAGGTCAGGGGGAGCCTCCTCTCTTGATGGGAGGAAAGGACTGCTCAATGACTGCAACGAGTTTATTTATTCACTTGGCAGGTTGATGTCATGTGACACCCTTCTGCCTAGCAACCTGTTTGCTTGGATTGCCTTGGGCTCTTCATGCTCCCTTGGGTGCTCTTTGTTCTCAGGATGGCCTTGCTCTAGCCCCACACATGTGATCAATCTCCAGCTTCAGCAGCTCCTCACATCTCCCCCTTTTCTGTTTTGTAGTTGCAAGTGATGGATGGTCAGTTGAAGTTGAAGGAGCTGTGCCTGGAGGACTCTGTAGAAGACTCTCTCATTCTCAAACCCTTTCTATTCTGAGTAAACTTACTCATTTAGGCTAAACATTCCCAGTCCAAGAATTTCAGGTCCCTGTATTCAGCAACTTAACCCTATACAGCCCATTAATCCATAACAGTAGTCAGTTACCAGTGTAGCTGGAAATTGTCAGAAGGTGTTAGTGATTTGAGCTTCTTTTATACCTGGCATATTGTTTTATACCTCTTGTAGTTATACTTTCCTGTTGGATATTTAAGATCAAGTTAAGGTGAGACCTGTGTTAATTAAAATTAATTTTTTGCTATCTATCAAGGTCAGTTAAGTCTCCACAGGAACTACCTTGGAGCCATGTACAGCACCTCTTTGTGCTTCTGTCTGTGTCAGCCATCTGGATGAGTCACAGCCATTGCTTGACCAAGTTGCTTTCTGAGAAAGCTTGGGAGACTTTTCTCTCCTGGTGACTCTCCTTAGGCACACTATACATCATAAATCACTTCCCTCTGTGGTCCCACAGTCTCCTTGGTCAGAAGACCAGGGTCTCACCGAGTTATGGGATGTTGCAGCAGAAGTTCTCTTATGTCCTGGAGGGTTGGGGCCCTGGAGGGTTGGGGCCAAAATATTGGCTGTTCTCCTAGCCCATCTATCTTTCTAGTTTTTGATCTCCAAACCTCAGTTGTTGAACATCCAGAAGAGAAGGCTAATGACATTACATTGTATTTAGAGCAGAGAGCTTAATATTATACAAAATAGAACCATTATTTCTTATCAACCATGGATGTTCTAGTATTTGAATCCCTGTAGAATGTTAACAGACAACAGTTATATATTTTACACAGAAAATTAGAAATCAGAAGCTATACATAATATTGTAGCATGACAATCATGATGACATTTTTGTAACACACCTGAATATCCATTTTGACATAAAATAGCCTTTTTAGTCAGTCATCTCTCTCTAGTACATAAGAAGCTTTCACCTAACATGTTGACCTTATTATTATTATTTTTTTATGGGTACCGGGAGTCGACCTCAGGACCTCACACTTGCCAGCAAGTGCTTGTGCCACTGAGCGATATCACCAGCCTTTTTTTCCTTTATGTGTGTTCCAGGAGTCGAACTCAGGCCCTCGCACTTGCCAGGCAGGTGCTTACGCCGCTGAGGCCATATCACTGGCCCAACTTGTTGACCTTTAATGGATTGTCATTGAAGAAATTTGTGACATTGTCTGGACTGCTTAATGTCTAGGCATCTCTAAGTATAATGGCACATACATAGCATATATATCACATAAATTTTTGTTAAAGGCGAGGTCTGAATCTGAAAGCAAAGTCTATACCATAAACAATTCCTGTTTTACATTTCAGAAGACCTGTACATATAGAGGCATGAATACATTTAATACACCATGAGATTAATAACAATCGTCATAGCCATATGAAAACTTCTGTTTCTTAATTTAGTTTTGTACCAGAGCATCTCCAAATCAGAAAACCTTATTGTTTCATTTCTAGAAAACTAAATCTTTTGATGATGACCAATGTAAGCATCTCACAATAATACATTTTTAATAACATTTATTGGGGTGTTTCCCATAAGGCTATGGAGATCATTGAGGCTTCCTATTAATGAACAAAGGCTGGGATAATTTTTCCCAGGCTCCTTTATTCACCAAGGGGAACCCTGACCAATAATCTTCCAAGCCTGAAGGGTCCCCATTTAATTACCTTAACAAAGTTCTGATGACCTATTAGAAAACCAATTTTGATATCATACTGGTGGAAGCATGCTTTTTAAATCTGTAACTCAAATTAAATTTTGAACAAATGATCCAAAAATGCAAAGAAAAAAGGAAAAGAGAAAAAAAATTGTTGAACTCAAATAAAAAACCAGCTATTTACAGATATGACAAATATACAAAGGAACAAAAGCACAGACAATCTGCTTACAATGTCAGAGTGCACTCAAATATATTTTTGTCCAATTGCATTATAATAACTCTTTTACAACTTTAGAAGTTTGTAGTTATAAATAGACTAGTCAGTTTTTTTGTAGGTCAATTAGCAGAGATCTCTTACAAGAAGAATTTGGAACAAAATCTTTTATCTAAAATTAATATATATTTTTTGTATTTTATTTTGTCTTAAGAATACTGATAGATTTTGTGTCCCTTTCTTTCACATAGCTTTCAGCTCAGTTATCTTTATACACTGTCACCTACTCAGACCTTTGATTCCCATTTTTGGTTACCATCTCCTGGGCATCCTGTGTCCATTTCTTTAATTGGCCCCAGGTCAGATCTGGCCCCATCCTTGTCTATCAGCTATGGCATGGCCTCTGAGGCATCATTGCCACAGGACTGAGCATCAGCTTCTTGAAAGTTAGAATCAACTTCTTCTCTGGGTCTGGGTCCATAATACAGCTGGACAGCATTCTCTAGCACCCAGATAGGCCATTCAGTGTCCTCTGGAAAGACACAAGCATACCCTCGACCCCATATGAATACTGGGCTGTGTCTCTTCCATTGTCCAGTATGAAGATCTTTTCAAAGGACCCTTCCTAGCTTCTTTTCCTTTACCTGATTGAACTGTATTTCTGCTGCTGTAGTTCCATCCCTAGTAGGATTTTAAAAGTTAATAGTATATACTGCCAAGTGAAGTCTATTATGAGGTGTGAATTTTGTAGGGAAGGATTCCCCATTTTGTTTTGTAGTTGAATTTTGAGTGTACAGTGAGCATGTTCAGCAATTCCCTGACCTTGAGGATTATAAGGAATTCCTGTGGTAAGGGAAATATGAAAAGTTTTACAAAACATTTGGAAGGCTGCACTTGTATAAGCCAGGCCCCTGTCAGTTATAAGTGCCCATGGGCAGTCAAGGGTACCCAGAGCATCCAGGCAATGAGCAATGACATGTTTAGCTGCTTCACCAGTGTGGGCAGAAGCAAAAATAAATCCTGAGGAAGTATCCACTGAAATGTGGACCCAGCATAGAGAGCCAAACTCAGGAATGTGAATGACATCCATTTGCCAGAGATGGTTGGGATGTAATCCTCAGAGATTAACCCCCACAGAGTGAGGGAAGATGCATTACTCATGAGGAACATTGTTTAACAATTTGTCGAGCCTGTTCCCAGGTTAAATGGAACTGTTTGTGAGGTGTAGAAGCATTTTGATTGAAGGTGGCATAGGAGACAGAAGCCTGTTGAATAGTATCTGAGGGGACAGCAGTGACAGTAGCCAGCAACCTGTCTATTGCAGTGTTTCCCTCAGCAAGAGGCCCTGATAATTGGGAATGGGAATGTAAATAACCGATGAAACGGGTGTGACCGAATTGCAAATTGGAGAGTGTGAAATAAATGAAAAAGATCTTCTTGGCCAGTGTGTATAGTGGAAGTTTCTATGTGGCTCTTTACACTGCAAACATAAGCACTGTTTGAAAAGAGGTTAATTGGAGTGGATGAATGATCTTGCAAGGCCCATATAACAGCCTGCAATTCAGTCTTTTGTGCAGAAGAAAAACCCATATCATGTATTTGGGTGCCCGGAGCTCCTGCTCGCCACTCCTGCCTCCAGCTGAGGCTCCTGCCCCGCTGCCTTGGGGCTGCAGTGAGCTCTCCCGGTGGGGGCAGCTGTAGCAGCTCATCAGCCTGCGGGGAGGACTGCTACCCCTCGGCCTCTCTGTTTGGCACCAATGCTTCAGTGGCGGTGACTGGGAGGGGGTCAGTGCCTGCCTCGTGGCTAGGGATGGTCTCCATCTCCGGGTCATCTTTGCCAGTGCCCCTTTCCCTGGAGGACACCACGGTCATTGCCTCTGCAGCCATGGCCACCATTTTTTTTTCTGGCTTCTCCCTCCTCCAATTTGGGCTGCTGTGGCTCCTGCAGCCCTGAGCCGAGTGCAGGGTGCAAGAGGCTGTGGGCATGGCTGGCAGGTGTGTGGGCACGGGGGCAGCTGGGCCATCCTGGCTGAATCTGCCTTGGGCTGGAGCACAGGGCTCTCTCTCTGCTAGGCCCATGCCCCTCCCTGATCCATGCACAAATCAAAAATATTTCCTTTCCACAATAAATAATCCCTTGGACTTAAACATGCTTTAGCTATTTCTTTTTTGTCCCCCACAGCTCCTTCCTTATCTGATCAAGCAAGGCTAGAGGGTTTAAACTCTATTGGGGGAACTGTTGCTCTGCCATCCTTTTTCTGCTCCAGACTTAGTTTTAAAATAGTGCTCGGAGCCAAATCCTCCGTGGTCCTCTCAACAAGTGTACAATCATCGAGACACTTCCTAATCCAGGTCCACAGCAAAAAAGTAAATATGGAAATCAATAACACAACGAGCATTTCTCCTTACAACTGTTGCCTTAGCCTGTTTTTGCCCCATGTTTTACACCTGATGAAATCAATATCAATGCACCTCTCTCCCCTAGTCTTCTCTTGAGCCTATTTTGTTCATGTGTGCTCTCTCAGAGGTGTCATCTCACCTGCTATTTCTTTGTACCCTAAGCCCGTGTTCAGGCACCAATAAGCTGCATCCAGCACAGCTCTAAAGTTTCTCAGGGTGAAGGATGGTAGAGGATGAAGAAATAAAGACAAGAGTCAGAATATAGAAAGCTGAGGTTAGGTGGAGCCTCCTCTCCTGATGGGAGGAAAGGACTGCTCAAGGACTGCAGCACATTTATTTATTCACTTGGCAGGTTGATGTCACGTGACAGCCCTCTGCCTAGCTACCTGTTTTCTTGGATTGCCTTGGGCTTTCCTTATTCTCGGAGCTGGAACAGCTTGTCTACGTGGCTCACTTTGGGCGCCCTTTATTCTTGGGATGGCCTTGCTCCAGCCCAACATGTGTGATCTATCTCCAGGTTTAGCCACTCCCCACATGTATACTTGTATAGTATTTCCAGAAATTTGACTAGAAAAGTTATGACTGATGTTTGGAGTGACAGCATAACACAAGGTATAGTATAATATGCCTTCAGTAGCTGTTCAGTTTTCCTAAAAAAAAAAAAAAAGAACCATGGAGAAACTGGATTATTTCATCCCAAATATTTCATACAATTTAAAGAAGTTTTTAAAAACAGTTCCCTCTATTGTAGCATTAGTGTCAGGCTTGTGTATCACATTCAGTGTGGGAAAAGGCTTGCTTTAACCGTGAGCAGACTTTTACTGAGATAGGCAACGGAAATTACTGGCAAGAAGAAAGAAAACCACCTGGCCACCGATGGCTCTTTTCTGGTCTTCTGAAAATAGGCACTAACATTTGAGAAAAGCTTTTTCATAAATAGAGTTAGTATGTTAGCTTGTAGAAATGAATTTCAGTGAATCGAATTAGCCTGTTTTAATAATTTTTCCCTGTGACCTTAAGATTCAAGTTTGCAGGAAGAAAGCCCCCAGTTGGCCTTTCTTGGGCCGTGGTTCCATCCCCTGACTAGAACAGAGCCACTGATACTATTTAATGGGGTAGTAGTAGTTCATCTAACACAACCCTGAGTTGTTTTTATTGGAAAAGTAAAGGAATGGATACCAAAAGTCAGAAACAACCGATACCTTCTTAGGAGATCTCAATTATTTTCACATCTCTTCCTAGAAGGCCAGGCTATGGGGAGAAGGTATGAAACCAGTCATTTCTCTACAGGATCACTGTAACTTTATACAAAGGATACACATATTCCAGTAATGAAGCAGTAGTTTATACATCATAAGAGATTTTTTAAAAATTAGATATTATTATGACCTTCACTTTGAAGGTTACAAACCATTGAATAATCATGAAAAGGCTTATCATGTTTCAGACTTTTGAAGAGTATCTTTTCTTTTCCTAAAATGTTTTGAGAATTTGGTGGACAAAATATCTGTTCTAGTTGAGATAACTGAAGAGAAGGACTAAAACTACTGAATTAGATATTCTAGATCTTATTTCCTTCTGATGGCCCACTGAATATTTTTGGCTCTTGACTTCAATTAGCTAATATTGTAGATACTTTATGGGAAAAAGAGTCAACACTTTTGAAACTCTTACACTTTGATACTAAATGTCAGGCAATGGGATAGAACTTCTCACTTTTCTGTAGAAATACTGTACTTAAATATATGCAAAATCAGAATGCTTTACTCCAACTGACATCAAATGTAAGATTTGGAATAGATTTGGAGAATTGTATAATTTTTAGGAAGTGTATTAGTCAGCTTTCCCATCACTGAGACACGATATCTGATAACCACAATTTAAAGAAGGGCAGGTTTTATTTAGCTCATGTTTTAAGGGGATTAAGTCCATGGTCAGCTGGATGTAAAGCAGGACCATCATGGCGGAAGGGCACGGTGGAGCAGAGCTGCTTAATTCATGGCAGCTGGGAAGCAGAGCAGGGGAACAGTGCCAGAGAGGAAGGGGTGAGGGACCCATACCCAAGCTCACACCTCCATGACCTACCCAGACATACCCAGAAGTGTCCCACCAATCCTCTAGAAGGCTCCCAAGCCAGTCAAATTAGCACAGGCAAGCTTAACCACCACAATGTTCATGAAAGCTAATTTTTCAGAGAGTTTTCAAGTTTATATTTTATGTCAGAGTCATATTTTATGAACAGAGTCCTTCTCAAGTAGTGTGTTAATAAAGGTTAAGCGTTATGTCAAAAGTGGAAGTTGAGCTGTCTTTGTAATAATATTTTGGATTTACATACATGTCACAAAGTGGTTTCAAACTACTAGTATTTAGCTTGTGCATGCAGCATTTTAGGAAAACACAATTTTAATGGCATATGGTAATTTTAGTGAGTAAAATGTCTTTGAACTGTGCTAACTGACTCACTTCTTGAGCTTGAATTTGAATTAGAACTATGGCTCTACATGTGCTAGGAGAGGAATTATAGACATAAAATATGTTAATTTAGTGGTCACTTCAGTACCATGTTAGTTGCTATGATGCACTCAGGAATTTCTCTCTCTCTCTCTGTGTCTTTCTCTCTGTCTCTCTTACTCCTTCCCTCTGATTACAGCTTGGCAGATTATTTAACAACAGTTTCCTAAAAGCATGGGAGAACAATTTCTCTAAATGCTCAGAATCACTAGAGCATTACTTTTTCCTCAGTCCCATCTAGAATTTCCAAGTCTCTGAAAATAACAATTGTGATTTCATTGATCTTGAGTTAGAAGTAGTCATATCTTTTATATTACTTAATTTTTTCACAGACTTCTATATGTCTATGAATATATATTGCTTACATTGAAAAATATGCCAGGAGGATTTTCTTTAGCCTTCGGTCCATAATTCGGGTTTGTTTTCTGTTTCTTTTCATTTAGTTTTAACCCTAACCCTCTGCAAAGACACACATTCTGGACAATTATTATAGGAGGGACCTTCATGTGGACCAGCATCTATGGAGTTAACCAGTCGCAAGTGCAGAGATACAGCGCCTGCAAAAGTAGATTCCAGGCAAAACTGTAAGCCAAACCACGGCGTGTGAGTCGTGAACAGCCATCAGGGGTCTCTATGAGAACTTCCGTAGTCAGGTTTAGCTCAAGTTTAAGTCTTTGGTATCATGAAATTCCAAGAGATAAATGGTACACTTGGTTAGAAGAGACCAAGCAGAGCAATGTGATACTGTATGTTTTAAATCAGATATTTGAAAATATTTATATGAATTATTAAGCAAAACAACCTTATCAAATAAATAGGCAGTTGAAGGATCTATGGGAGATTAAAAAATATAAATAGGGGTTTAGCTGAATAGCAGAGCACTTGCCTAATATCCATGAGGGTCTCAACACCTCAAAAATATAAGTGTGTATGACCTCGGTCATGATGGAACTTATCATCAAATTAGGAAAAAATATGTAAGCGTGTAAAAAAAGGGAACAGCCCTGGAGAGATGCGGAGGTTCCGCAAAGCAGTGACAGAGGAAATGTTCCCGAGCAGAGGCAGTGACCTGAATTTTATTTTCAGCCTCAGTTGTGAGTTTGTAATGCTGCCTTAATGCTTGCTACTTGAATTATCCTGAACAAATTATCTGTCCTCCTGAACCCCAGTTTCTAAACTTGTGAAATGAATGTAAGAAATACCATACGTCTTGTAAGGAGTTTTATAAAACACCGGATTCGGCACACACGTAGTAGAGGTCTACTAAGTGCTAGTCCCTTTTTCCATTTTCAGTGTGTGATGTGAAGGCAGAAGGCGGGCGAAAGACTCCTGTTTCCCTGGCAGAAGAAATATAAAGAACCATCGTAATGCGGGCTGGCATGTGGAGGGGTGATTTGGACAAAAGCAGAGGTAGTGAGGCTAGCATGGTCAGGGACTCTCAGGCCCATCTTGGCTTGAGAAAATTGTATGGGGCAGGGGCTGTGTGCTTTTCCTTTGGAGGCCTCAGAGCAGCTTGGTGACTCCTGTTCCTGTGGTGATCGATAAAGCTGACTTCCTCGCATGCATTGAGGGGCTTAAAAACTTTAAGTGGATGGAACCAGAGTGGTTCGGGTGGGAGAAAGAGTGCCAGTTCTGTTCCTGTTCAGAGGAAAACATGGAAAGATTGTGATTTTTCTATATCAGAACTCAATATATTGAGTGTAAATTGGTTTAGAAACCAATTCTTTAGAAAATGCCACAATGGAAGGTCCATATTAATTTGGATATAATAGCTGGCTACAGAATTACACAAAAATGAGCTTAGAAGTTCTGATGTTTTAAGATATTTTGAGGACTATAATTTATATAAACAGAGGTCTGTTGGACTTTTAAAACTATACTAGAGTGAGGCTTCCACCAAAGTAATTGTGTATGGACTCTGCAGTCTTGTTGAGAACACGAAACTCAACCCCCATCTCAATTTTGTAGCTAAATCCGTTCCTTCAGAATGGCCCAGGAGGTCTCTAGAGTCCCTGAGCCCAGGGGAGCTCTTTCACCAGCTCTCTATTGCTGGTCCTGCAGAAACCATGAATTCCTGCCGAGTGCCAAAACTTACTGCAGTCCGTCGACAAGGGACAGTACCCATGTTTATAAGGGATCTATTTGAACACCACTGAAGTCAAATAAAACAATGTGATCTGAGAGTATAAAACTCAGACGTCAGTGAGGGAGCTGGTTGAGCAAGAGAGAACCCGAGCATGATTTTCTCATCTGGAGGTGAGACACCCTTAGGGGAAGAGGCTAGCAGTCTGTTTGTTTTGGCATCTGCTGCAGGGGGTGGGTGTGGTTCCCCTAGAAACAGACTCTGAGGTGGAGGTCAGCGTGCAAGAACTCATTAGGAAATCACGACCCAGCAAAGCGGAGGGCTGGAAGCAGGATTGGCCAGAGGGAGACGCGGGAGTCTAATGCAGTCTCAGTAGAGGCTGCAGGGGGAGCTCTAGAGCTGGGTGACTTTAGCCTGGCCCCAAGTTAGGGTGGAGGGAGTGGGCCTTTACATCCCTGATCCACTTGTTAGCAGGCACAGGCTGCTCTCAGGGAAGGAGGCATAAACTTTGGACACTGTGCCTCTCTCCAGGCCGGGGTAGCTCATCTTGCAATCACTCTAGCACCACTGAGAGAGAGATGGAGCCACCCGAGTGACAGATATGCTTGCTACTCTGTTGATTAAGTCAAAGTGTCCACTGACACTCATAGTATCAAAACTAGCATCTAACAAGCTTGTTACCTGCAGAGCATGGCACTCGGTGATGCGCTGTTTCCCTTGGTCTTGTAACTCTGTGTCATGGGCATTTTTATCCCTGAGGGTAAGTGAGGAAACTGAGGATCAGAGAGTAATTGCTCGCTCACAGTCACTCATGGTAGAGCCAGGATTTACACTCAGAGCTGAGTGCAGCGCGATTACATAAACATTCATACTCTACGAAAGCACATGGCAGATGTTATCATGCTGAGCAGGGTTGAGAAGAAACCAGTCCAAGGAATACAGACTTGTGTCTTATACCTCACGGGGGATCTTATAAATTACACTGAAACATTTTGGTGAGTTGCTATGTGGACACTAATCATGTTTAGCAGTTTACGATCGTATTACTTTTTAAAAGAAAAATGAGTAATAGTTACTGCTGCGTTGCTTGTGAAAATACTTATTTCCTGACAAGGAGACCAGAAGTAGTGTAATTAGATGCCATGATAAAGCTACCATGCCTGGGGGCTGGTGAGATGGCTCAGCGGCATAAGCGCCTGCCTTGCAAGCGCGAGGGCCCGAGTTCGACTCCCGGAACCCACATATGAAAAAGGGGCCGGTGATATCGCTCAGTGGCACGGGCGCCTGCTGGTGCACGAGGTCCTGAGGTCGACCCCCCGGTACCCACAAAAAAAAAAAAAAAAAGCTACCATGCCTATGGGATTCCAGCCAGAGGGATACACACATTTAAGAGGAAAACACCATCTGTTACGAATATCAAATACATTATTGGCTGACATCATAAGCAGAGCAGGATAGAATGAAAAATAGCATTTTTTGATAGCCAAAAGATAATACGCATTTACTGAATATAATCATGAAGCTCTCTTCTGCTCATGTAATAGATTTCTTTGCTGTTTCTTCTTCTTCAGGTCTCTCTACGTCAATCTTCTGGGACTCTGGGCAATCCTCACCTGCTCGGTGCTTTGTGGGCTTGCGCTGTATTCCAGGTACCACGACTGTGACCCTTGGACAGCCAAGAAGGTGTCTGCAGAAGACCAGGTTTGTTAATGCATCTTTCTTACATGGCGTTAAAGACATACAGAGTACCCCGGGGAGAGTAAGACGATCCCCTTTCCTGTAGAGATACAGCCAATGGGCACAAGCTAATCATCTTCACTTCTATAAAGCATGTGGCGGAAACTTATTTCAGCAGATGGAGCAAGAATGATGAATGCTGTGTCTAAAGTTAAAATATTGGAACACCTGGAAAACTTTCAAGCCAAGTGTTAAATAGAAATCACACAGTGCTGGAGGTAGAAATGTAAACACCATTTTAAAAACCTACACCCAAATCATGGCACTGGAGAGCATTCTGTGGGTGTCGTTAAAACACTCATTTATAAGTAATGTATCTTTTGGTTTATAAATGGCAGACAGACAGATCTAACAAGTGAACATGGGCTGAGTACCAACTATACGACGAGATTTCGTACCAAGAGCTCCATGTGCTTCATTTCATTCTCTCAACCCTGCAGCCCTAACTTATAGAAGATGAAATGAATCTCAATGGTTTTTCTAACTGAACCTGGGCCACTTTGCAAGTATATAGAATACAGAATAATTGTGAGCATTCATCAAATCCTTACCATGGGCCAGTCACTGTCACAGGTGCTTTGCATCAACTTTAATTTTTAGTTTTCACAGCTACATACACATGAGTTAAGTAAGTAACTAGCTAGTAGCCCTGGAGTCAGGCTTCAAATCCACTAGTGGCAGGCTGCCCTTAGTTCTATGGACCTGTGAGCTGTGAATTGTCTTTCGAGAAGTGTAGCTAGAATTCAAATCCAGGGCTGCCCAACTCCAAAACCTGCATCTTTGCCAAAATTATTTTCTAAGAGCTGCCTGTCAATCAAACAATCAAGGGCCTCATAAAACAAAGATAGGCTAATTTTTATGCAAGGGCATCTCATATCCCCCCTCAATACTAATTCATGGGTTAGGAAATGAGATTTGCTGTGCAGTCTGCTGGGATCACCCCGAGAAAGCAGAGCCGGTGTCTCGATGTACTTTTTCAATGTCGCGCCTATCATCGTACCTCGCTGATGCTGTCTACGCCGAAGGGACCTGTTCATAGTGTGAAGTCGTCACACGAAAGATTTTTTTCCATGCCCAATTCCTTATTAACTTCTTATTTTGATGTGGTACATTTGTTACAATTGACAAACCAATAATGATACATTATCGTGAAGTAAATTTTACATTGATAGACTCTTACAAGTTTTGCTGAATGTATAACGTTACAGACCCACTATTATAGCATCATTCAGAGCCGTTTCACTGCCCTAAAATCTCCTGTGTTTCACCTATTTATCCTACCTACATTTTCTACCAATCACTGATCTTTTACTGTCTCTGTGGTTTTGTGTTTTCCAGAATGATAGCCTCTTAGATTAGCAACGGGCTATTTTTTCCATGTATTTTCATGGCTCGATAGCTCACTTTTTATACATATTTAAATTTTTTCTTTTTTTTTTTTTAATGTGAGTACCGGGAGTTGACCTCAGGACCTCGCGCTTGACAGCAAGCGCTTGTGCCACTGAGCGATATCACCGGCCCCTAAAAATTTGTAAATTTAAACATTTAAAATTTAAAATTGACATATAATAAGCATACATTCTCATGGAATATAGTGTGATATTTCTTTTTAAAATTGCATACTGAAGATTTTTGAGAAAGCTGATTAATAATAAGGTAGAAGATTTTGGATGTTATTACAGTACTAATGATGGAAGCTTTACTTTTGCTTAGGTATGACATACTGTTTCACTTTTTTTAATGGTGCCACAAGCTTATTTGGAAAGTGAGGGGGGAAGGGGTATGGGAGAGACCAGCTCTGCAGAGTGAACCTGGGCAGAACAAGAGGAAAAGAAGATAAAAGCAAAAATAGAAGTACACGCTTCGTCTGCGAAGCATAGTGTGGGCTACTCTGGGAAGTCACAGTGGCCAAATACTGTTTCAAATTAAACTTTTAAAACATTTTGGGAATATCGAGTCATGATATTACTCAGGGCGCTCTCTCTCTTTCCTCCTCCCCCTCTCTTACCCTCCCCTCTCCTTCCTGCTCCCCTTCCCTCTCTCTCTCTCACATCTCCAAATGAGATGGAAAAAGCAGTGAAGGCTGACACAACAGAGCTGCCATCCGCCCTGTGTGGTGGGAGACGTACTTGATAATATCTCTATGCAAAGCAGAGGAGATTTTCCAGGAGAACTTCTCCACTTAGGACTCCTTTTATTCAAAAATTAACACCGCAGAAAGATTTCTGGGTGATACAGTCCAGAGTCACTTGCATGCCCATCATTATTTAGTACTTATTTTAAAAAATGTAAATGCTACAAATTTCAAAGACTTCCTGAGGTATTTTTCCATCCATTGCTGTGTTTCACACCATGGGTAACTAAAATTACATCTTTATTCTTGGATAGTGTTTGACAATTTTAAAATAGCCTGGAGTCATAAGTAGAAAAGGTGCTACTTATTTAAGCAGAGAGGTCTGTAGATACTCCCTTAAAATGCCTTATTATTGCATAGAATGAGAAATATTTTTATTGAGTATTTACTATATTGCATATTCTACACTAAAAGTTTTTCATAGATTAGATGAGAAAACTAAAGCTTAGCAAAATTAAGTAACCAAAGCCATATCTGTCTGAATCCAATAGTTTACTTAGCTATTGTGCTTTTTTGTTTAAATGTTAGCCACCAAAGACTTTACTTTCAGGTATTCTGAAATTTCCTTTAGGTGGAGTAGCTCCTTTCATTTCTGGAAGAACAAAAACCTTAGGTAATCAGGCATTGTTTGATTTTATTCAATAGCCAATAGCACTGAGGGGTACATTTTGGAATTTTCCAGCTCATGCCTTATCTGGTACTGGACATTTTGCAAGATTATCCCGGAGTCCCTGGGCTTTTTGTGGCCTGTGTGTACAGTGGAACCTTAAGGTATGGCCTCGGACTCTCTGAACACATCGTTTCCTCCGGCTCTGTCTTTTCTTATTGGTTACTCTGGGGATAGAGCTGCACTCTGGATGTGCGCGGCACAGTTGGGTCACAGGAGGCAAGCACTGCACCTGTCGTGCTGACTCCTCTGGGGAAGGGGCTTGCATCTTGTTATCCGCAGGCTGCCGTGGTGCAGTGTCACATTCTAGGAGATGACTGCTGGTGAGAACATCTCTGTACGGACTGTCGCTCAGCCTGCTTAAGTCCCCTGGTACATCTGATGAAGCCCAGAGTCTTTTCCTCCCAAGCATCTGGTCTCTGTTCCCTGATGCACCATCGCACACCCTAAAGGGTCACGATGATGGTGACCACTTGATGGTGGCTGTCATTGATTGTCAACTCCACGCCCACACCAGGGGCTCACAGATAGACTCCCTCATTTTTCCAGTAGACCTTGCTGTCGGATGGTGCACGGCCTCAGCCTTGCCCTCCTTCGAGAATCTTCCCTACTCTCTCCATGCAAATCTCAGATTAGCAGCTTTCTCCTCATCACACCACCAAAACAAACAGAAATCACCTACTGTGATCTGGGGAGAATTTTGAGAATTTTCATTCTCAAAATACTGCTTCTTCCAATCTGGAAAAATGGTATGTCCTTCCATTTGTCTCAGACTTCATTTGCTTTTCTCAATATTTTCTTTGCACTTTTGGCATAGAAATCTTAGACATATTTTGTTAGGTTATTTCCTAAGTGCCTGCTGGTTTATTATGCTATACAAATATCACTGTAAAATGTCACATTTTATGAGTTGATTGTGGGTAGATAGCACGGGCATCCGTATATTGACACTGGTTTTGCAAGTCTGCCTAACTTTTTTTTTTTTTTTTTCTGTTTTTTGAGACAGGGTCTCACTATGTAGCCCAGGCTGGTCTTGAACTTGCAGTGATCCTCCTGCCTTAGCCTCCTGAGTATTGGGATTACAGGTGTGCGCCACCATGCCCGGCCTCACCTATTAAATCTGATAAACTGCAAGTTATTATTTCATAAACATAATATCTATAAAAAACCAGTCTCTACTTTAAATTTTAAAGCAGCAGTCAGTTTAAGACACACATGTGGCTAAATCATGATCAACTGAAAAATTAGAATTAAATCTATTTACATGTTGAATAGTAGACTCTTATCTAAAGCATCTTGTATTTTATCATTGCCCTTCTTCCTGTTTGTCATAGGAGACTGATATTATCAACACGTACAGCATATGTTAGTGGGGATTCAGGAAAGGAATATTTATGGCGCATGTTACTGAGGGCTTACGATGATCCTTTCAATGCACACAAAAAAATACATCTTACAGTCATGTAATAACATAATAATAAAATATACTAATGTACATTTTTATGGACACAGAGGACTAACTGGAAAACAGAACTGACGTAGGCGCATCCTTTTCCTTTACCATCCAGCTATGCCCTGGATCATTCTTGGATGATAACCACTTCTGAAGAGAAGATGCTGTGGTTGTTAAGAATAGCAGAAATCTGGTTAAGTTTTAGAAGTGTCGGTTTGCTTCCTTCTTTCTCATTCCCAAGGAAAGTGTTACTGAAGTTAACATATTATTAATCAAAGCATTTTTCTTTTTCCCATACAGCACAGTGTCCTCCAGTATTAACGCCTTAGCAGCAGTGACTGTGGAAGACCTCATCAAACCTCACTTCCGGTCACTCTCGGAGAGGTCTCTCTCTTGGATTTCCCAAGGAATGAGTAAGCTTCTATCTTCCCAGTTCCTGTTTAGCTCAGAGAGGTGACATCTTTTGAGATGCTAGAAATCCTTTTTCCCTGACAAAGCATTAAGCACATGCCAGTGTGTGTATGTATCACGTACACGTGTCCACAACTTCATGCAGATGTGGCCATATTTGTAACCAAGATTTGGAAGATACTTTAAATATTTCAGGCAAGGTGTGATGGCACACGTGTGTAATGCCAGCACTCAGGAGGCTAAGGGAGGAGGATTGCCATGAGTTCAAGGCCAGCCTGGACTACATAGTGAGCTCAAGGCCAGCCTGAGCTACATAGTGAGACCCTGTCTCCAAAAAAGTTTCACTGTCAGTGGACCACAAAGGGCAATTTTCAGGACTTGCTAATATAGACACGATTTTTACTCATTTGAAGCGTTCTGTGAAATCACTACATTGAAATATATGCAGTAAGGACATCATAGATAAGAACATGATAGATGGTTTCAGTATTTTTTTTTCCAATAATTTTGAGTATTGAAATCTTAACAGTGACTGTTCATGACCTACCAAATGGGGGAGAATCAAGCTAAATACAGCAAAAAACAATTAATGTCAGGTTTTTAAAAAATTCAGGTACAATAAGATTATTTACATAGTATACTTAACAAAGGTGTGAATGCTAGTGTGAATGAAATAAGGAATAACATAATTTAAGGACTGCACACTAATTTCTTTTTTTTTTTTTTCTTGTGGGTACCGGGGGTCGACCTCAGGACCTCGCGTGCCAGCAGGCGCCCGTGCCGCTGAGCAATATCACCGGCTCTTTTTTCATATGTGGGTTCCGGGAGTCGAACTCAGGTCCTTGCGCTTGCCAGGCAGGTGCGTACGCCACTGAGCCATCTCACTGGCCCCTGCACTTATTTCATGATGAAGATTTTCCCGTATTTTGAATTTTGGGCATTGGAAAGCCTCTTGACTAATCTAAAATAACTTTTGCTGAATGATTTTTTTTAAAAAATAAAAGATGGAGGACTAATGTTTGCTTAATTTAAAAAAATAAATGCATGTACCTGGAGAAAAAATGGAACAAAGTGCAAGTTACAAGAGAAAACGAAAACCCCGCAGTCTGACAAACAATGTGGCTTAAGAATTTCTATTAAAAAGTTTGAGGAAACAACTCAGCAGAAGGGGGAATAGGAAACTTACCTCGGAGTTACCTTTCCTGCTGGTTTAACAGGAAAGGCTTGGGGCGCTGCTGGCGATTCGGTGCCGCCTCGGTGTGGGTGGACACGTCTGGCGGGCCACAATGCTGAAGTCAGGAGGCTCTGATTTCTGGTGTTTATTCCTCTCCCTCCCTCCTTTTCATCGCAGTAACTGAGCACAGAGTCCTGAGCCTTCCTTTATAAACATGTTCACAGCAGATTAAATTTATAACGCAATACAGTAGTTCTTAGTTCTTAAATTCCCATAGTTAATTCCAAGGATTCTTTCCTTACATAACTGCTGTTGTTGTACCTAATCCTGGGGCACAATGTATGGGCTTTGTTTGTTCTTGTTGCACACGGCCGGTTTTGGAGGAAAACACCTCTTTCTTTGTTTTGCTGGCTCTGATGTGTGTGGCCATTCTTCATCTCAGTTGTATCATCTCCTCCCTGACCCACAGGAGCAGTGGCCCATTCTACTGGGAATTCCGATTCTCTGGGTCTGGACCTCACAGTGCCTCTTGTGTCGCCCACCTAGGTGTGCTGTACGGCGTCCTGTGCATCGCAATGGCTGCTCTGGCCTCAATGATGGGAGCTTTGTTACAGGTAAGAGCTGATCCTGAGGGTGTAAGTTGTAGTCACTAAATTCTTTTTTTAATGTCCGTGTACTATCATTCCAGACTTCTCTCCATATGTATCTACACATAGATATATCAAAAGACAGAGATGACCACATATTTAAAAGTTTTTTGAAAATTCAACTTTCTATTCTGAGATAGTTACAGATGGACATGCAATTGCAAGAAGTAATACAGAGGTTGCGCATATCTGTTCCACTCAATGGCAAAGTCTTGCAAAAACGTCTTGCAGTGGGAACATTTTGATGAGACCATGTCACAACCAGAATATTGACACTGATGCAGTAAGATATGGAAAGTTTCATCGCTGGAAGGGTTCCTCCCGATGTCTTTCATAGCCACAGCTATTTCTCTCCTGACCCCCCTCTCCCTTGGCCTTTGGTAACCATGAATCTGTCCTCCATTCCAATAATTTTGTCATGTCAAGAGTGTTACATAAATCAGGTAGCATGTAGCCTTTTGAGATCTCCCTGGTTCTTGCTGTGAAAAGTGAATTTTGATGGCTCTTGGACTTTTCTGTATTATTTGATCTTACGCCTTCTATTTTAGCCGGCTTTTCTTGACACCGCTGTTGTGGGGTTAGGGCGATTACTGAGTCACTACTGCCGCATGGAGGCAGCAGGCCGGCTTCCTCACCTGGCCTCAGTTGACACCTGAGGGAGGAGCTCCTTGCTAACTGGCTGTGGCTGTGGAGGGGAGCTGAAGACACATCTCGTGACAGAGAGATCAGTAGATTAGTGAAGAGTTCTGCAGGGCTGCCACCATGTGTCACTTAGCAGTGTGATGCAAATTGACCCTGGGGATTTCCAAGCTTAGTCCAAGGAGTTCCAGGAGACAAAGCCACCTCTGTACAGATGCAACTGTCCTACATGTCAGAACAAAGCTTACCCTCGCAAGAATGGCTTCCTCTCTGTGAAGGCAACACCTGGTAACTGACCCAGGCTGCATACAGATGTAAGAAAGTGGGAAGGAACCCCAGACTCTGAGCACAGCCTCTGGGTGGAGAATCTCCCCATCCTTTAGTCATGTGACCCGCACCCGGATCTGGGCCTGGCCGCTGGCCCTCGCCATGCTCCATCTCTAAGATCACAACTGGCACAAACTAAGCTGGTATCTGAGACTCATCTTCAGTGTGAATTACACAGGGAGGGAGAAGTTGCCCTGGCGGAAGTTAGTTAACAAAACTACTGCAAATCCCGTGTGTGACACGTGGCAATGAGGATGGGTGAAGTCGGCGAACGAGCATCGACATCCTTTTCCATGGGAGAATTGGGAGAGGGGGCCTGGGAGTGGAGCAGGCTCTCATTGAGAAATCAACAAGGCCATCAAATCTTTGGCGGGTCTCCAGCGAGCCTCATGAGTCCCTCCAGGCTGCCCTCGAAGGAGACTTGGCCTCCACCTGCTCCTGCATAGCCGAGCACCAGCTTTTCCACGGTCACTGATAACGCTCCTGCCTGCACCCCGGGTGCCACGCAGACCAGCCCAGTGCTGCCCACATCCCTCCCCGACAAGGCTTTACTGGGATGCTTGTCTCTTGGGCCATTGCCACCACTGTCTCCTGTCACTGTCACCGTTGCCTGGGACGCCTGGAAACACCTCTGTGCCTGGTAGCCATTCGAGAGGCACAAGACCCGAATTTGGCTTGATCGGACCATGTCTGAGATCAGGCTTTTGCGTCTTTCATGCCACCTCCAGCTCACGTGGTGTCCCTAGACCTTATCGCTTGCTCTGAGTCCTCTTGGTCCCCCTGGCCCATCCCTGGTGCGGCTGCTCCGCAAGCAAACAACGCCAAGCCTGTTCAGCAGCGTCCACATCTCCCCGTAGCTGCGTTTCCAAGCCCCGGTGTTCCCTCTGCCTTTTCCTGCTCCAGGTGGCCGGATGTTCCACATCCAGTTGTGGCTTCCCAGACTATTTATTCAGGGTGACTTGGAGCTCGGGTTGCTGCCACCCTCATTTCTGCTGCCCATCCCATGGCCCACCTGTCAGCCCGCTGAGTGTGTCCTCATTGGCCATTTGCCACTTGTCTAGGGTTTACAGTAAAGTCCTGATTGCTATTTTTTTAGTTTTGGTACTGGGGCTTGAACTCAGGGCCTTTACACTGAGCTATGTCCTCAGCCCATTTATTTTTTATTTTGAGGCAGAGTCTCGCTAAGTCACTAAGTTGCCCAGGCTGGGCTTGAACTTGCGATCCTCCTGCCTCAGCCTCCCAGAGTGCTGGGATTACACAAGTGCACCACTGTGCCTGGCTCTGATTACTACTTTTTTTTTTTTTTTTTTTGTGGGTACCGGGGGGTCGACCTCAGGACCTCGCACGCCAGGAGGCGCCCGAGCCGCTGAGCGATATCACCGGCCCCTTTTTCGTATGTGGGTTCCGGGAGTCGAACTCGGGCCCTCGCGCTTGCCGGGCAGGCGCTTAAGCCGCTGAGCCATCTCACCGGCCCCCTCTGATTACTACTTTTGAACCACTCCTCCCTCACTATTGGTGAGCTTGTCCTAGATCCACAGCTCAACCCACTCTCATTCTCTCCCCTAAGCGGTCAGTGGGACCCCGGACTTACTCCACCCTCGCTGCCAAAGATGCAGTTCAGTTCCCAGCAGGTTGTTCTGGGATGCTGCCAACTCCTTGCCCTGTCACAGAGGATCTGCTTGAGATCCGACTGACCGTGGAAAACAGACAATCCTCATTTAACCACCGAGTCTGGTTCCTGCGTTTAGGCCATTAAATGGATGGGTCGCTAAATGAGGAATTATATGGTATGGACATTACAATATTCAGAACAGAGAAATGATCAAAGGAAAATCCAACTTCATTTGCACAACTCTTACATGTGGTACTGTGATGCATAACAGAACATAAAACTGCAAAACTGTACTGTTCAGAACAATCAGCAAAAATTACAGCACGGTACGAACAAGGTGTACTGTGCAAAAAAAGACACTGAAGCTCTGTAAACAGGATGCACAGAACTGTACAAAAAAGACAGGTGGTAACTCAGAACCGTTGTTAAACAGGCAGGTCGTTAAATGAGGACTATCTGTACTGTATACTGTCAGGCTTGGGCGGTCTCTTAACTCTAGAGCCCTCGAGGTTGGAGGTGGCGTGCAGTTATCTACGAGATCTGAGACTAATGACAGCTGTGGGCCCATTCAAGTGTCTTGCAGGGTTAACTGTGTGTCGCTTTGCACCGTGATGCAGGGTTTCCAACCCTGGCCCAGGGATTTCCAGGAGACGAGGCCACCTCAGCATTATTACTGGTAGCGCTTACTGTAACTGAGTCTCCTTTTCATATGTTGTCCTAGCTGATTGTACATAGTGAGATCTTCTAGCAGAATCACTGTCACTCCAAGCCAGTTTCTTTGCTAATCGAGATCTTATTTCTCAAACACAGTGATGGCGAACCTTTTAGAGCTTTCAATGATAAGGAACTGAGGCACGCGTGCCATAGGTTCACCACCACTGCTCTAATGGGTCCTTTTCCTGGTGTCTTCTTCTCTCTCCAAAACTGGTTCCTGATCCTATTTGTCACTATTGGATTCATGGGCCATGTGCTATTTGTCACATCTTGCGTAGAGCCCGTCTTCCGTCCTACTAGATTCTGTGAGAGCCGACTCCTGATCATGTCCTCCTCAAGCAGTTACTTGCCTTTCCTTATTCTTCACGTTACAAATCATTTTTACTCTTGTGGTTTTACATCTCTATATCAAAACAAGTTTCAAATCTCTTCCTACACCATTTGATCGACTTTTTTTCGAATCCTATGTTCTGTTTTAGTGCCCCCCTGGAGAATCGGGTCAGGAGTGGCGGCACACAGTCCCACCACCATCTCTGGGGTCCCTTTGCAGTACTTATCTAGCCCTGTTGGGCGGAGTAGCCGCGCATCAGATCAATGCTATGCCCGTGACCCACACGTTCACTCCGGCGCGCCTTGATCCTCTGTCTTTGCACTTCGGTGGCTCTTTGAACGGAACCTGAAGGAGCAAGTGGACCCTCGCGATTGAGAAGCAGGAGTTCCCAGGTTCTGACAGCCTCTTTGCCAATGACAAGGCTGCCACAAGAAGGAGGGGACCGGAATCTTTTAATCCTCACCCTGGTGGGATTGCCTCGAAATACTGGTTTGGGTTCAAGGTTGCTTGTTGTGACTTTGCGTTCTTTTTCTTTTCTCAGGCAGCGCTCAGCATATTTGGCATGATCGGAGGACCGCTTTTGGGCTTGTTCTCTTTGGGCATTTTGGTGCCCTTTGCCAACTCGGTTGTAAGTATAAAGAATGAATGTGTATAGAAGTTATTTCCCCAGCTATAGTAGCACCTCTGCATCTTTTGCTCTGTTGTAAAGCCATGGTTTCTTTAAGACGTGCCCTTAGTTGCTTCCCTTGATGAATTTAATTACTCATTTTGACTTTGAGGGAGGTTATAATGAAGTGCTTACTATGCACTTGGACCCTGCATGTCTGAAGGTCCATGTGAACAGCCAGACTCACAGAGAACAACTGCAAATATTTGTAATGTGACTAAAGGAGCAACATTCCTGTGCCCTTCTGAAAGATTAATAGCTAGAGTTTAAAGAAAGAGATCGACACCCTCCAATCTGAGAGATTTAAGGACAGTAAAGCTGAGGACACCTGTGAATAGTAATAGTGCAGAAAGAAGTAGTAAGATCCTCACCACTTTGACCCAAAAGCTGGTGCTTCTGATATTTAAGGCCATGGCCTCCAAAACATGACTCTAGCTCCGATGAAGTGATTGTATTTGGGAATATTACCTAGGAAGAGGTGACAGCTCTGGTCTTCTACACAAACCCATCTGTGAATACAGTATTTAGAATTAGAAATGCTGAATTTTGTTTGGGATGAATGAAATACAAATTATTTCTCTGAAAGCCAGGAAAAAATCCATTGGTTCTGTCCTGCTGTAGGATGATGTTCAGGAAACACTACTAATGTGTTTGTATTTCTTTCAGACATTTGTAGAATAACTGCAGAAGTGTAACTTAACATACAGATTTCCATTCTCCTTATAAGGCATGAGGAACCGGAAAGGCAGACTCTAATAGGGGCTAGTATTTCTATTATTGCTAATAAGTCTGAATGAGATGTCGTGAGAAGCTAGTTGGGTAGAAATTAATCACAATGAAACAGACTAGTTGAACCCCTGATTGGACTCTGCATTTGGAAATGCATGGTGGTTTGTTGAATATCTGGGGAAAAAAATCAGCTTTTGCTTTCCGACATGTGTTGCCATCATGAAAGGCCTCTGGGAGAACTGCAGCCAGTGAACCCCAACATGCTCCTTTTTGAGGGGGAAGAAGAGACTATTTTTCTTGCCATAGAAAGGACTTCCTTTTACCATTTCCGCATTCGTCACCCAAGATTATCTGCCTTCCTTTGGCGTGGCCTTTTCTCTCCCTCTTCCTCTCCATCTCCCCCTCCCTCCCACCTTTCCTCCTGTTCTACTCCTATCCTCCTTCACCTTCTCCCCCCCACCAGTGGATATTGATATTTATATTTATATATTTATATTTATATTTATGGGCTGAGCGCTGTTTCAGGAGCTGAGAGCCGAACATCTCTGCCCTTGTGTTGCGGGTTTTATAATTTCGTGGCTTCTTGATCAAGCCATGCACCATGCTGAGGTCAGCGAAGTCTGGCCTCTCAACAGCTGCCCACCTGACTACTCCAACCTCGTACTATTAAAAGAGATTTGCTGTGATCCTACTATGTATCCTGCACCGCAGTGAATGCAGGGGCACCAAAAAGGAAGAACTTGGAGTCAGCTCCCAAGGAGTTGACAACTTCTGAAAGATCTCCCAGTCCTTGTCCCCAACACAAATCCCCTGATCTGGGCAGCAGCCTTCTTGCTCTCCCTTGAACACATGGTTCTTTTTTCTCCCCTGTGATTTCACTTAGATTTACCCCCTGCCTCACCAGAGGTGGGAGCTTCCCAGCTTGAGGTGTGTTTTTGCCCCATCCTTTGGAACTGGGGTTTATATCACTCAAGAGCTGACAGAGCAGCTGGGGTTCTGGTGAAAAACGGAGACCCAAGTCTTGCAAAGGACGAGAAACCCAGCATCTTCAGAGGAGACTGGCCAGGATCTCCCGTCTCCGTCTGTTTCTCTCTAGAGGTGTGATCTGGCTCATGTCCCAGCTGCAGTCATTTGTAATGCAGCTGGTTCGTTTCTCCCTAGTTATCCTGCAGCTCAGTTATCACGCATGTTGTCCATTGCAAGGATGACGCAGATGTGCTTTCATTTGCATACTCTGTTGCACATGTGGAGTGCCATTTGTTCACACGTGAAGTAAACAGCGGGGAGCGCTGGCCTGTCATCAGCTAACTCTGTGACTGTTGCATTTTTTTTGGGTGTGAAGGGATGGGCAGATCAAAGCCCAGGGCTAGCCATGAAAACAGAGCTGAAAAATTGGAAGTGTTCAACATTTGCAAAGAAAAGTGGGCTGGAGTTAGTGACAGGTTAGACAGAGCTATGAAGAAGGGGTCGGGGTTTTGGTGGCTGGGGCATCCTGGGCTGAGGGACCAGGGACCTGCAGGACACTTGGCAAGAGGCAGAGCTCCTGCGAGGGAGAGGAGATGCAGGAAGGGAGCTCATGAAGGTAGCATGGGCCTGGTTGAACTTAACTTTCCAAGGGTTCCATCGCAAAGCCAATGGCATTACCATTTTTTAAGAAGAGCTCTTATTTTCCAGGGAGCATTTGTCGGTTTGTTGGCTGGATTTGTCATGTCCTTATGGATTGGAATTGGAGCTCAACTTTATCCCCCACTTCCTGAGAGAACTATGCCTTTACACCTCGCCACGTACGGCTGCAATAGCACGTACAATGCAACCGATGTGACGACTGCCACAGAAATGCCATTTTCCACTGGCACTTTTCAAATCCACAACGTGGAAAGGTATTCGGTTTTACAATCTATCTTTAAGACTTATGTGACAAGTGGAGAACTCCAGCTGCTTGTTATCTTGCCCATAACACTATGATTTTTCCTAATTCTGAACCTGGTAGAGCCCATGTGGGTCTTTGGCTGTACCATATTATTCAGCAATAGCAAAAAGGACGTACTTCCTTAATTTCTCTGGAAATTTCCACCTTAGCTTCAGGTTTAAAGGAAACTCGAATATTAATTTAAAAATCTGTTATGGATAAACTACCAAACACCAACTCTAGTTGCATGAAAAATTATTTCTCTCTGAGAAGTGTTTTCAATGTAAAGTTCAATTATAAAAGAAATACTGCTTAGATAGTATTTGAAATTGATCGTCTACTGATCCGAAACTACCATTGTCTGATTATGTAGAATAGTTGGTGTTCATTCTATTTTAAAGATTCCAGTTCTTAGAGCACTTGCCCTGAGTCACAGCTATCAGCTTCCTGCTGGAGTTTTCTGTTATGCAGCATATTTTTGAGCCTCTGAATACTGAGAGGTTGTCTGATTTAATGAAATAATGTGGACTTTGTCAGCAGAAGATGTTGTATTGTACTGTGAATGTGGAGGCAGACTTGCCTTAGTGGATACACCAGCATGCAGGCTTACAGTACAAAATCTCATGCGTATGCTCAAGGAATACAAAAACAAGAACACTGTCCCGGATGTATTACCCGAGTGCCAGCTTACATGGAAGACAGCCTCAGAGAACTATTGCTTTTAGGTCCAAACATGGTACATCCTTTTCAGAATGGACCCAGTCCTGGGGGAAGGAACAAGAGCGCACAGAGAGCCATTATTAATGCAGCCACGCACACCCCAGAGGGAATTCTCTTGCAAATTCTTGCCAGTGGGACTTCCGGGGGAGTTTGGATGGAGGGAAAGGTTAGTCCCAAAGGCTAAGAAATATTTGGGGGACTAAGTAATATGCTGTGAAGACAGAGGCAAAGGAATTTGGGGAGCAGTCTGGACCAGCATAAAAGCAGGAATGGGAGGGGATCAGGAAAGTCACAAGAGAGGGTGAGAATGGAAGAAAAGATTAACTGAAGGTTGAGTGAGATAAGAGGGCATTCAGATTGTCCTTCTTGTTTCATAATTTTGCTTAGCATTTGTCCCAATTAGGTAAATATCTCCCTTAATACATGAGTGTAAGGCAAATTGGTTCTTTAGATTCCTGAAACAAATAGATCAGCCAAGGTTTATTATGTGTCTGGTACCATAATAATCACCTGTATAGGTTAGCTTATTTATAAAATAATTCCAGTAATAGAGGATGGTGGGGAGCGCAGTGGTAGAGAGCTTATTTAGCAAGTGCCAGGACCTGGGTTCAATCGCCAGCATCATAAACAAACAAACAAACAATTCAGCTAATCAACAAGAATATTTGAACATGAACTGTGTACCTAGCCATTTGTTTAATATCCACTTTAGAGGGTTTCTTCTTACCTGCTGTGACTTCTATTTTTTAAGAAATGATAATCTAACTTGAGAGGATATATGTGATAAGTAAAATAATTAGCACATGGTAAATAGTGACTTAATACTTGATAAGTACAATATTTATTAAAAGAATGAATAAAAACAAAGTCAGTGTGTAGATAAACATGAAGATTTCAGAGATGTACGACTACCTGAAGAATGCAGAGTTGGTTTGATGTAGGAGGTTTTAAATGTCATTCTTGTCACAAAAGATAAGCAAAGAGAAGGTGGACAAGAAAATAAGTAACTGAACAATACATTGTGATAAGTGGTATACATGGGCTGTCATGCTAGCCAGGAGGTGGTGTTGGGGAAATCTGTCTTGCTCTGTTTGCTGTTGCTATAACAGAATAATATAGATTGGGTAATCTATAAAGAAAAGAAATTTATTTCTCACCATTCTAGAAGTTGGGAAGTCCAAGGACATGTCTCTAGCATCTTCTTAGCATCTGCTGGGCCTCGGCAGGGGTGGGGTGGGGGTTGGGGGTGGGGGTGTTCTTGCCGCATCATAACATGGCGGGGGGCCCCACATGGCCAGAAAGTGGAAGTGTCCTAGTGCTGGCCTCTTCCTCTTCTTATAAAGACACTGTGCTAGTTATTTTTCTCTTTGCTGAGACAAAATACCTGACACCCAAAGTTGAAGGAGAAAAGGTTCATTATAACTCACAGTTTCTAGAAGTTTCAGTTCATAGTTGGCCGGCTCCAAGGCAGGGTGGCCTGGCGGAGGAGCATCACAGAGGAGAAACGGTCCATGGTGGGCAGAAGGCAGCAAAGCAGTGAAATAGCGAAGCAGCAGCAGCCTGCCTCTCCCTTTTATCCCTTCCATGCTAACCACCCTTTGGGTGGTGCCACCCACATCCAGGGTGGGCTTCCCATTATCCACACCAAGAACTACACCAAACTAATCAGTGGACTAATTTAGTAGTCATATACCCCCCTTCTTAAAAATAAAACTGTCATTTTGCCAACAATCCATAAAACCCCCCAACTTCAGCTCAATTTAGAGGCTATTACAAAATATTCTAGACCTAGTAAAGTGCCTCCATCTGTAAAACCAAACGTCCAAGATTACCGTGAGGCCACTGATGTGCATCTGAAATAGATCGACATGTATGGTGAATGAACAGCGCCTCTCCGTTGGCATAGAAACTGTAAAGACAAATCAAGATTTTCAGCATCGGTCTCGCCTGCTCAGCAGCAAAGTCCTCCACGCAGGCAGCTGCTTCTGAAAAACCAACCGCCACGATGTCCCAAGTCGAGCCGGCTCCTGAGTCCTCACTTCCCCATCAGCGAGGTGGAGACAGTGCGAGGACGGAACTGAGCCGAGGGGGCCGCGGTAGGCCTCCGGGGCAGACACAACCCGGCTACTGAAGCCCGGACAGGCAAGTGCTGTGCCCCGGTGCTGCGTGTGCCCCCGTGCGGGGCCAGCGGGGATGACAGGAACCACCAAGTACTGCGGGTCACACACATTTAATCCCAGCATCACACACCCTAGATCCAGCCACCTCTGAGAAGCCCCACCTGTGAGTGCGCGAGGCTTTGGGGGAACATGGAGACACAGCCATAACAGACACTAATCTCACCGTGGGGACCCGCCCTTCTGACATCATTTGACTCTAATTACCTTCCACAGGCTCTGCTTCCAAGTGCTATCAACATAAACATTCAGGGATTGCGTTTCTGACCCATGAACTTTGGAGGACACATTGAAACCATAGCTCCTTCTTGTAGGAGTGTGACACGAGCTAGACTTACTGAGGTGGGCAGGATGGGGACAAAGGTGGGTGTGGAGGACCTCCTGCACTGCTGTCCTTAAAAGAAGAGCAGTTAGCTCCATTTTGGCTGAACCTGACCCTAATTCCATGTACTGATACGTACAGAGCTGGCTAGGACGTTTCCTTATCCCTTCAATTGGCTTTAGGCAATGCACATCGGTCCAGCTGAGGTCCTAGTATGTAGTCTTTGAAGCAAGGCGACAGGCCTGTGTTTCCCTGCCCCTTTGCTCCCAATACATAGTTGAGCCTGGCGGGATGGAGAGCCCTGCTCCACGCTGTTGGCTGGGATCGAGCCTCGAGAAAGAGGCTGTGACTTCCCAGGGCGTAAAAGATTACACATCAGAGCTGAAGCACCGACCCCAAAACATTAGATACTATCTTGAATTGTGTTCTGCAGATTACTCCTTCTGCATATCCTTCCCTCTGAGTATTGCAAAGGTGATTTCAGGCCTCCTACCTAGCCCAGCTCATGGTACTCACGGGCTTCCCGCCACTCTCACAGTCACTCATCCCCGAGCCACTGCCCTCCTCGAGAATTAATAAAACCCAGGTTCGGCCCTGGGTAGAGGCCTTTGTTCTGGTAACCATCACTCTGGTTGGACTTAGGACCCCTTGGCGCCCCACAACTATAGATATGTCTTAGTATCTTTATTCTCACCGTGCATTGCGTTGGAAGTGGTAGATTGGAATTAACTTTTTAGAATTCCAATAACTTTCTTTGGGGATTACAAATATAAACTTCCTGGACTGCAACAAGGACTGGGAAGGGCTCTCTATAGTGGGGAGCAAGGAAGGAGGGGTGCATACTGCAGAATGAAGAAACCAGTGTACAGAGGCATCTTGGGAAGTCACATCTCCTTCCACACAAGGGCAGTGGGTGACACAGCCAAATAGTCCGAACTGTTTTCAGTTTTTAACTTTCTAACGTGAGTGGGTAAGTACGTCAGTAATTTTAACCTAATCTGTCTTGTGCTTAATGAAGCTGAGCATTTTTTATATGTTTATCAGCCCTATGGGTGTCTGCTTGTGTGACTTGTCCATTGAAAACATTGATGTAATTTTTCAATGGACTCTGTCTTTTTATTATTTACTTGGGAATTATTGATATATTCTTTTTTTTTTTTTTTGTGGGTACCGGGGGTCGAACTCAGGACTTCGCGCTTGCCGGGCAGGCGCTTATGCCTCTGAGCCATCTCACCTGCCCTATTGATATATTCTTGATACAAGATATGTTTTGAAAATATTTCTCTCCCACTCCAAGGATTGTATTTTTATTCTTTTTTTACTTCTATATTTTGTAAAAAATCATGACTTCTCAAGTAAAATAATCCTTCAAGTATCAAAAGGAGGTTTAATCACAAAATATTAGCATGTTCAGAACAGTATCAAAACCTTCATTTTGGGGCCGGTGAGATGGCTCAGCGGTGTAAGCGCCTGCCTGGCAAGCGCGAGGGCTCAAGTTCGACTCCCGAAACCCACATATGAAAAAAGGGCCGGTGATATCGCTCAGCGGCATGGGCTCCTGCTGGTGCGCAAGGTCCTGAGGTCGACCCCCGGTACCCACAAAAAAAAAACAAAAAACCCTTCATTTTGGAAATAAAGGACTAACACAATTGTTTAGTTCCAGTTTTGAGTTTTCCCTCCTAGTATCACAGTTGTAAATACCCAGTGTACTCTCAGTGTTATTGTAAGATGTCCTGATTTTTTATATATTTTGGTAATGAATTCAAATTTAAAAAAACAACTACCAGGTAGATGAAACAAACATATCAGTTTGCAACTTTATTCTCTTAATAATATCTTTTGTTTGCCAGAATGTCTTAATTTTAATTAAGCTCAGTTGATAAATTGATGTCTTCCTCTACATTGTTAGTCCCTTCTGTGTCTTGCTAAATCTTTGCGTAGCATGAGGTTGTAAAGATATCCCTGTAACCTTTCATTTGGAAGCTTTGTCATTATCCATTAAGATTTAGGAAATGGAATCTACTTGGGAATGAGTTGGGTGGTGTGGTCAAAGTTAACTCCCCCTCCACATGGATATTCAGTAAGCCAAGCGCCCTTTCCTGGGAAGACACTCCTGTTGTCCCATTGCAGTATGGGGGCCGCTAACCTGATGTAAGCCAAAGGACTGTTTTCCCGTGGGTCTGTTAGTGTCTCTGTTCTGCTCCATTTGTTCTGTCTTTGGCCCAGTACCACACTAGCTCAGTCTCATGAGCTTGTATCAGTGTGTTTCCCTGCCTTGTAGGCTTGGGCCCTCAAATTCTCATTGCTTTGATCTCTCTGATGTCTTAAAAAACTCACCTTTCTACCCATCCTCCAGATTTTATGTACTATTCATAGCAGGATGATTGTTCTCAATCGAGCTACTCTGTCAAAACTGAATGTGGAACCCCAGAGCAATTGTTCTAGAAACAACAGATCTATAATTTCTCCACTTAAAGTTCTGCAGTGATTGCCATTGCTGGAAGAGTAAAACCAGCTCATCCAAAGTCTCCCCACAAAGTCCTCCCCTCTTGTTCCATTCTGTGTCTTGCTCACTGTATTTTGCTCAGCTGGTGTTTACCTCTTTCTGGGAAGTTTTCCTCAAGATCTTTTTGTTATTCACATTTCAATTCAAATGTTATTTCTTGCCAAACAGTTTCTCTGAGCACTCGCAGAAGTATAACCCCCCTCTCTCTACCCTGCTAATGTTGCATCATCTTGCTCTAGTTGCCTCATGGGACTTATGGGACTTTCTACCAGCGGAAATTATGTTCATTAATTTGCTTACTTGTTTATTATATTTCTCTGTCCATCAGGATGTAAGCATTAGCGGATGGGAACTTTATCTGCCTTACTTATGGCTGATTCCCATAACGAGAACAGTGTCTCAGACATAGCATAGGGAAAAAGGCTAATTTGGGCTAATGATTTCAGAGGTTTCAGTCCATGGTTGCTTGGCCCTGTTGCTTTGGGTGTGTTGTGGCATAGTACATCATTGTGGGAGAGTATGGCAGAAGACGTAGTGGCCAGAGAGCAAAGTGAGAGACAGACAGGAAGGGCCTAGGTCCCCAATATGTCCTTTGAGGGCACTGTCCCCCTCTCCCCTCATGACTAACTTTCTTCCACCATGCCCTGCCTCCTAAGGGCTCTACCACTTCCCAACAGCACCATGGGCTGATGACCAAGCCCTTAACACTGGGCCTTTAGAAGACATTGATCCAGACGATAGCAGTGTGTAACCTAAAAAAGCAAGCTGCGTCACAGAGTGTGAGAACTGAGCTCAACTGAGTAAAAATGAGGATCCACCCAGCAGGGAAAGCACAAATTCTAGTTGTCCAGAGTAAGCAAAGATGGCATCTGAGAGAGCTGGCTTTTTATAGATTGAAAACAACAACAACCATAAAGTGACAGTGACTTGGTTAGCTGGTAGGAATAGCACAGCATGACTGCTCTTTGGCCACATATGTTATATGTTCTGGTAAAGAGTTGTGATGAGCACGAATGGCTTCCACTGGGGTTATTTATTATTTTTATGATGTCAGGGAGTCCACAGAACCCTGCACCACTGTGACCTGGGTGACTGGGTGACATTTTAAATCCTTTTCCAAGTATATGGTCAGGGCCGAACTTTTGATTTCTGGTCCAGTAAGTAAAGATCAGAACAGCAGATTATGACATTAAAAACATTACTAAATATTGTATTTTTACTGTTATAAGAATCATTAACCCGGGCCGGTGAGATGGCTCAGCGGCGTAAGCGCCTGCCTTGCAAGCGCGAGGGCCCGAGTTCGACTCCCGGAGCCCACATACGAAAAAGGGGCCGGTGATATCGCTCAGTGGCATGGGTGCCTGTTGGCGTGCGAGGTCCTGAGGTCGTCCCCCTGGTACCCACAAAAAAAAAAAAAAAAAAAAAGAATCATTAACCCATACATGTAGTTGCTTGTGGCATTGCACCAAATCTCACAGCTATGTTTTCACTGTCCTTTAGGACCCCACTGATGAATAACTGGTATTCTGTGTCCTATCTGTACTTCAGCACTGTTGGGACAGTGACAACATTTTTTGTGGGGATGCTTTTCAGTTTATCAACGGGTGAGTGTCTTAACAGTATTCTTGTGTTTATACTGGTTTTTACTGTATCTGTCTTATCGCTATCTATGTTCTTTTACTGTGATCCTGTTAACACCAGTTTAATTATTTCTTCCATTTTACTCAGGGGAAATTTGAGAGCCTGGACTTGAGAATGGATCATCTCTATTTGAACCTTGATTCTGCCATTTAGTAGATGCGTACATGTAGGCAAGTCACACAGCAGCTCTGAGCCTTAGCTTTCTTAAGTGTGAGGTGAGGATAATCACTGACCTGCCTCACTCATAGGTTGCTGTAAAAGGAAGATGTTTGCAAAGACTATCCATAGCTACTGTAAAGGTTTCACATAACAACCTTATTCCATTGTCCCATGGTGGCTTTTTGTAAACTGTAAATAGGTGCATACACACAAGGAATAATAATTGTGACATTTATGTCTAAACATAGTATAAAAGCTTTTAAAAATGTTAATAAACTTGAAAAATAAATGTCTGTTGAAAAAATCAAACTAGTAGTACCCATAGTGCTAACTGTATATGGGATTGCTATGGCGATTGTATCCTCGGACATTATTTCATCTTCATTGTGAGAATTCTCTCCTGTGTAGGGTTCCCTACTGCCTACGTCACTGAGTCCTTATTTTTGTTTATGCTCTTAATTGAATGAGCACATCCTACAACATTTTCTTGAGAAAGGGGAGACAAGAGGAGAGGTTTTGGAAACTTTGCATGTCTGAACAATTATTTAATCTGTCTTACACTTGATCTGTAATTTGAATAGGCATCTTAGGTTGAAAATCACTTGCCTGTTTTTATGAGCAAGTTTTATGAGTTTAATTTTCTCCTAGCTAATGTGCTGCAATCGCATGCCACTGCCATGCTACCTGCTGGCCCTTTCATGTGACCCATTGTCACAGGGACTGCCTTGCCTTGGGTCCTCCGGAGGGCCCTTTAAATCTGAAGACACGTGTTCTTCAGTTCCGCACATTTCCTTATGTTATTTCTTTTGTAATTTCTGCTATTTTCTGTTTTCTCTTTCTGGAAACTTCTGTTAGTCAAATGTATGAGTCTTGGACATTCCTCTAATCTTCTTGTCTCTTCTTTCCTGTTTTCCATTTCTCTGTCTTTTAGGTCTGATGTATGGATATCTTTTTCATTTGCTCTTCCAAACCTTCTTGAAGGAGCCCTTGATCCAGTTTTGAGCATAGTCTGTAGGGACTGAGGGCGGGTAGCTGGCCATGGCTGTGGTCCAGGTGAGAGATCACAGTGGCTCGGGCTGGGACAGTGGTGCAGGTTGGTGAAAGTGCTGGACTCCCTAATCCCCTCCTTCCCTCCCACATTCACACCCACAGCAACCGGGTGAGCGGAAGCTGCCCTGGCCTCCTTGTCAGTGTGTTATAATCACTCAGAAATGCTACATTTTGTTCAAGTATTTCTGGTCTTTGTTTGTTTTATACTACAAAGCTACCTGTGCAGTGCTGCTTTATAGAATCCTATTATCAATGATTGGTTTTGGCATTTAGATAGCACTGTCTTTCAAACTTACTGGCATATCACAGTGACCCATGCATACCCATGTTTGTAGCACCACAGTTGACAATAGCTAAATCTTGGAAGCAGCTTATACGTCCACCAACAGATGAATGGATAAAGAAACTGTGGTATTTACACACCATGGAGTTCTACTCCATCATAAAGGATAAACTAGAGTCATTTGTAGGAAAATGGATGCACCTCGAGACCATAATATTTAGTGAAATAAATCAGACACACAAGCTTAAGTATTGCATGGTTTCTCTTATATAGAAACCCAAATTATAAATAAAGAGCAAAACAAAAAAGTAGATAATAGGAAGTAGGGCGATAGATCCTGCTCAAATGGGAAGGAGATCGAGAGATGGAGGGAGGGGGGAAAAAGGAAGGAAAGTGGATGAAAAAAGAATTCCTTTTGGAACTGGTATATGTAAATATACCAATTCCACACAAGCAATGTAAACATTATATACTGCAAACATGTACCAATAAAAGATAAACTTTATAACTGGTAATTATAAACTTTATAAGTATTCATTGCCCTTCAGTTATTTTAAACTGTTCTATTTCTTTTTCAAAAGATCTCCTTTTTCTCATAAATAAAATTACTGGCATGATAGGTTTATTCTTTTATCATTTTAATATATTTTAAGACAGATTTTAAACTTTTTTTGCCAGTTACCCAATTGTTTAGATCTAGAATATACTTAACCAGTCTCCCTGTACTATTCGATCTTTGGCTTATTTAAGTCTCCCTTCCTCATTTTTTTTTTTTTTTTGGTGGGTACCGGGGGGGTCGACCTCAGGACCTCGAGCGCCAGCAGGCACCCATGCCGCTGAGCGATATCACCGGCCCCTTTTTCGTATGTGGGTTCCGGGAGTCGAACTTGGGCCCTCGCGCTTGCCAGGCAGGTGCTTAAGCTGCTGAGCCATCTCACTGGCCCAACCCTTCCTCATTTTTTTTTTTTTTTTTTTTGTGGGTACCAGGGGTTCGACCTCAGGACCTCGCGCGCCAGCAGGCGCCCAGGCCGCTGAGCGATATCACTGGCCCCTTTTTCGTATGTGGGATCTGGGAGTCGAACTCGGGCCCTCGCGCTTGCAAGGCAGGCGCTTACGCCGCTGAGCCATCTCACCGGCCCCCCTTCCTCATTTTTAAAGAAAGTGGGATGTTAGATTATTTCCTCTAGTATTCTTTTTTCCTTCTTAAATTCTGTGATTCTGATGTCTATTGTTTTAGTCACTTTCCCATCACTGGAACAAAATGCCTGACACCCACAACCTAAAGGAGAGGTTTAATTTGGCTCATGGTTTTGGGGGTTGAGTCCATGGTAGTCTGGCTCCAAGGTAGAAATCACACGGTGGAGGGCATGGGAGAGGAAAGCTGCTCACCTCATGGCATCCAGAAAGCAGAGATTGAAGGGAGCCAGGAAGTTGGGGAGGGAGATCCACACTTTAAAGGCTCGAGCCCAGTGACTCACCTCTTGCAACCAGGCCCCACTCCTAACAACACAATTAGCTATGGATGAATCCACTGATGAGTATGGAGCCCCCGTGGATCCAATCACCTTCCAGAAGCCCCACCTGTGAGCACAAGAGACTGTCAGAGAACATTCTAGATCTGAACCGCAACATCTGTGTATTGTTCTTGTCTTTTATTTTAAAAAGTAATGTTCTATGCAGATGAGCAGACATGTAGTAATACAAAGCACTTTAACTTCATTCATTTCATAAACAACTTACTCCTATCCAAAGCAGCCGTGAGTACCCTGATAAAACTCTAGAAACATGCAATTCTGGTGGTCTTTGCTCCAGGAGCCCATTTCTTTATCAGTAAAATGGGAGTGGATATTTTCCTAAGTAGGTCACGAGCTGTTCTTACAGCAGTTGCTTTATTCACTTTGGTCTCTGCAATATCTAGTGGGGTCTCAGCGTACAGTAGGAACTGAGGAGTGTTCAGTGAGTTTGAGGTAGGTCCTATCTCCAGAATCGCAGAGATTCCCACAACTAAAAGCTTAGTATTTGTACCAAAATAATGGCTCTCAGATTTGAGAGGGCAACAGAGTCATCTTGGAAAATTTCCTCAAAATTGGATTCAGTGGTCCCATTTACAGGCGTCCTAATTTGGTTAGTTTAGGCTGGAGACCAGAAATCCGTATCTTAAGCATATCACCGAGATGATTTGGATAGAGGTGGTTTGAGGACCCCATACACACTTTGCAAAAGCATTCTCTTTGACCCACAAATAAAAACCGAGGAGCTATTTTTCATAAAGCAAACACCAGTGTGGATCAAACACCAGGAAGCACATGGATTTGCACTGAATTAACATATTTGACAGTTCATAATTCCCTGCATTTCTTCACATATAAGTATTCAAAGCCACCAAACTTGGGAAAGGCAGCTCTACTACCTGATACAGAGGCAGATGGTTTACAATTTTATTGGTGGACCATGGAGAATGCTTTTCAATCAGTTTTCCTACCAGCATGGGAGCGAAAGACTCCAGTTGAGCGCCAGATGCAGCAATTGGTTTGAGCTTAAGTGCGGTCATATTCGTATCATCTGCATCTGTCTCTCTCTGTATCTGTATCCGTATTATATCTATCTACACCATCTATACCTACCTATTCATTTATATATTACGAGTCTCATATTTCTCATAGTGAGAGGCTTGCAGGCTCTGAGACTGACTGAAGAAAGACAGACAGTGGTCCACAGAGGAAAATGTATACTAGGTGCCTATGTGAGGGGATGTCACGGTGCAGTACAAATATCCTCTTAACCATGTAACTATTATATTTTTTTTCAGGAGGAAGAAAGCAGAATTTAGACCCCAGAGTCTTATTAACCAAAGAGGACTTTTTATCTAATTTTGATATTTTTAAGAAAGTAAGTTGGCCTTCGTTTACCTTAAATGGGGAAACCGGGCTTTCTCGCCTGGACAGTGCCCTAGTGAGTTCTCAGCCTCTCTCTTGAACAGGGTGGGCAGGGAAGGTAAACATCCAATCTCGTGATCCATCTTGGACCTGCTGTATATCCTTCCATTCCCTGCTAATCCACAGTCCATTGTACAGCTCTTTTTTGCTCAGTAAATTGCAAAGCTGCCCTAGAGAAATTGAAACAGTAGTAGCAATTATTTAGCATTTCTTTTTTTCCGATCACCCTGTTAACATTTTCTTTTAGAAGGACCATGTTGTAAGCTACAAATCTCATCTGGTGGAAGACGGCGGAACTGATAACCCTGCCTTCAACCACGTGGAATTAAACTTCACAGATCAAAGTGGCAAGGTCAGGGGGACCCGCCTGTGAAGCAGCTCTGATGCGAGAATATTTTAAACCACGTCTCAGTTTTATATGTTTTCTAGGAGAATGGGATCAAAATTAGATTTTTTTTTCTGTCTAACGTGAGTGTTTTAGGGGCCACGTTTTTGTTAAAGTCCCGTCCTGACTTTCTTCCCTTTCTACAGTGATTTATTATGGTAATCTGGAGTTAAGAGGTTGAACATCAGCATTTCCCCCTTTCTTTTATTTCAGCGAAGTGCAGTTCTGACTACACACATGCTGAAGGGCTAACACACACACATATATATATATGATACTTGACGGTCAGAGGCATATTCTTAAATTTGGGCATTACTGAAAATATTTTCCATGCCTTTGGTGCTAGCATAAAACTTTCAGCATTTGCCAAAATCATAATCAACATTGAAAAGATCTTTCTCCCTCCTACCACATACTCTTTTCTTAGGGAGCAATGAAATGACAGGGTTGTGTTATGGGGGGTTGTGCTTCTTATCCTGGATTGGCCCATGGCAGATGGTAACCTTGGAATTGATTCTAGTACAGGAAGGTGGGAATCAGGAAATGGAGACCCAAACAATCAGGGTGTCTTGTATCTACTCTTGTGCTTTTGCTTGTTTGCTGAGGTGCCTGGCCTTTGGTTGCTTATATTATCTAAGACTACGGTTCTTATCTACATTCCTAGTTTCTGAACCGCCAATGTGCCTTCCTAGTTTCTGATTTACCCTACTGCCCCGGGCTTGGATATGTCTTGATACACCCAATGGTTCACCAAGTCCCAGCCTGTAAATTACAAACTCTCAAGAGCCTGGTACTGATCGATGTATACTGATGTGGGTTCTTACAGATTTGGTGACCCAAGAACACTATATTTTAAAAAATGGTTAAGTTCAAGGTTGCAGGTGTAGCTCAGTGGTAGAGCACTTGCCTAGCATGTGCAAGGCCCTGGATTCCATTCCTAGCACTGAAAAAGAAAGTTAAGTTCATGGAGTTAGCTGGTTTTACTTAATGTTATTGAGTAAGACATTGGAATGTCAACTAAGTTGTAGTCAGTTAAACTGATTGATGCCTATGTTTAGAAATTTTGAAATTTTAGTGTATTTATATAGTTAAGAGGCTAAATTAAATACCAGGTACTACTACATATTTTAATGTACCAGACTTACTAAATATCTGCTTTGTTTGATGTTTTAAAATGTCACATAGCGTCTCAAAATTGCTTAGTTGTTTATATTGCTATGTTCTTAGCTAAGAGTTTAGTATAAGGTTTCATCAATAACTTATTTTTTCTATAATAACTACATTAGATACTGTTTAAAAGTTTTAAAAATTTTTAAATTTTTAAAAAAAAAGATGAAAGAAATATTTAGAAATATAAAACATACGTGTGTTTTATAATTTGGTAATTTTGTGCATATTTTCTGATCTACTTTCTTTGGGAAACCATGCTCTGTACATATAAAGATTACTGACATTAAGAAATAAATAAAATAAGGGGTAGGATATCTCTAGAGTAAGAGATTTACATAGTATTTAAATTCATTATATATTCATGTATTTCTTATGTGTATAAATGCTATTTTTAATCACTATACTTGTAAGCAAACATCACATTTTGCAAATCTTTCCACCATGTTTTAATGAGATATAATCTTGTTTGTTTTATGCTACTGTGATTTGAACTATAGTTATTTATTTAATAATTCTAAGTGCATATGTTTGTAGAGTGATTTAATTTTGGAAATGAAAATCATCCTCTTTAAATAACTTTTTCTCTTAGCTGACTGCCTAGAAGTTAGACAATGTGTTTTTAACAAGAAATATAATACTTTCATTCTTGTCCATATTCCTTAAGGCAAAGTACATCTTTGTGACAATTGAGACTATCAGTGTTCTACATTTATACACACATAACAGTGCCGGATAGATTTCTTCACAAAGCAAAGTAATATTGTTACTAATTAAAAATAATTTATCTTAATTTCTAAATTTTGGGGTAAAATGTTAAAATATTATAGTGGAAAGTAAGTAATCTGCTTCTTGTAATTATTTTGAATCACAATAATTTAGTAGGAGAAAAAGTCATGCAAATTGTTTGTCAATTTTTTTTTTTTTTTTTTTTGCCCCTGACGATTTCTCTGCCCTTGAAGTGACCCTTAACCTCCTGTAAGATGGTACACAGCGGTAGGCTCTTGCCTGCCTGACAAAAGTAATGTGAGTATAAAAGATCAGATTGAGCTGTATGGCAGAATACCACTGTACTAACTCAAATAGCATTACTAATATTTCAATAAGATTGAGAATCAAAATCTGAGACAAAAGCCACTTTCCAGTTTTTTTAAAAGATGAGCTGCTAAGAAGTTGTAATGTAATGATGTAGAGATAGGGCCTTCTCAAAAACTGTGTGCCATAGGGATATTAAAATATATTTAGGAATCAGCAGGATCATTCCAACTGAATAAATGTCAACTTTAAAAAAAGATATAGCTCAATCTTTTTCATTTCACAGAGAAATGAAAATTTTATAGGTAAGATGTGAAACAGCATAAATTTGTGTTCACCTGTTTAGTTGCTGAGTCATTTTCTCTACAGACCAATGGTTCCCAACGGGGCCTACTATACTCCTTAGGGGACATTTTTGGTGGTCCCAGTTGGGCGCGTGTGGCACTGGCCTCCGTTGAGTAGAATTTAGGGAAGCTGCAGGCAGCTAAATACCCTATGAGACAGGTCAGCTAACCTCGCTCCCAAAAAAATGACCCAAACAGATATCAATTGTGTGCAGCCTGAGAAACCTTGCCCTGGGGGTGAAAGGTCAACTTCCTGAAGTCGTACAGTCTGGCGTCTTTCTTCAGGAACACGGCCTGACACCCATATCTGAATATTGTCCTCTAAAGATAGCAATGAAAATACCAGGGTCATGTAGAATGTTAGGGTGCAGAATAATGACCACATATTTTTATAGCATTTTGAAAATACTAAGGGCTGTAGAATTGTGCATACTGTGCAAATCAGTCTTAGAACAGCTGAGCTTCTCTACGTGGTTTCTAACAGTGACATATATTAGGAGGAAGGAAATTTTTTTTTTTGTGGGTACTGGGGGTCGACCTCAGGACCTCGTGCTTGTCAGGCAGGCGCTTATGCCACTGAGCCATCTCACCGGCCCAGTACAGATTTTTTTAAACAACCAAATGTCCCATGACATAGTCACATGGGACAGGGCTGAGGTCGAGATGGAGCAAGGAACTCTTTGAGTTGATTCTTACAGGAATTTCTTACCGGTTCTTTCAATTTCTTTCAGCGTCTTGCAGGCTCTTTTCTGTGAAGAGTGTTGGTAAAGAGTCAGCTGAGGGGTTGGGGAATAGCTCAGAGGTAGAGCACTTGCCTAGCATGCTCAAGGCCCTGGGTTCACTCTTTCACACTGCCAAAACAAACAGACTGACAGACAGACAAACCAACCAAAGTCAAGTGAGTGTATGACCATTTAGTTACTTAAAATTCATCATATGCTTTTATTTTATTTTATTTATTTATTTTTTTATCTTTTTGAGACAGAGTCTCGCTATGCAGTTCAGGCTGGCCTTGAGCTCACTTTGTAGCCCAGGCTGGTCTTGAACTTGCAACGATCCTCCGGCCTCAGCTTCCAGAGTACTGGGATTACAGATGTGCGCCACCATGCCCAGCTATCATATGCTTTTAGATTTAAGCATTATACCCCTTGTTCAGTTCATAAAAAGCTTGAGACTTGAATATTAGAGTGTAAAGCATGGTTGGAAACCTGATTTTTCAAGTTGCTGATCAAATTATAAAAAACTTTGCAGTTGTCAGTTTTCTTGTGGACTTTAAAATTCTTTCTTTGTCCTTTGCTTTTGAAAGTTAGGCTATAATATGCCTTGGGGTGAGGCTCTTTTCTGGTCATGTCTATTTGGGGATCTGTAGGCATTTTGTACCTGAATATCCATGTCTTTCCCAAGATTGGGAAAATTTCTGCTATTGCTGTGCATGTCTAGGGACAGGGTGATGGCTGGGGGCTCCCCTTATCTTTTAGTTACAGTTCCCACAAGGGGTGGAACAGGGCGGGTTGTGTCTGGAGCCAGGTAAAATTCTCAGCCGAGGTGTTCACAGGCGTGCATGAGCATGGAGTGCACTCTTTCTCGGGCATTTGTGTCACTCCACCGGGCCAGCTCTGGCTCGTGGGGCAGCTGCCTCCTGAGCCGGTGCCGTGGACTGTCTGTGGGGTCCTGGAGATGGGAATACACAAGGCTTCTAGCCAAATTTGGACAATAGCTCCCTTCTCAAGATGGCGCCCCATGGGTTCAATGGAAGATGAAGTGAATTCCTTTTCCAAAGCCAGACTGCTGTGCAGATTTCCGGCCTATCTATTTAGGGTGCAGATCACAGAACTTCCAATAGCTGAGACGGCCAGTGTGTGTGCTGAGAGAGTCTGCAGGGGCTCCCTTTTGCCTTTACCGCCGAGGAGGGGAGACTCCCATCTCCTGTCTAAGGAGCTGGTGTGGCAGATGCTGGCAAATGTTGTTCTCTTGCTACGCTGTGGTCTCAAGTCTCTGAAGGTACAAGGTTTCTGTTTTTCTATGATTGAATTCCAGGGTTTTCCCATGGCCACTCAACTCAACCCATAGCTGTCCACCTGCTGCTTTGTTTCTTTTTGGGTACCTCTGTTTGGCCACCCTGTCGATCCCTTGAACACCCCAGGCTCTTGCTGCTTCTTTCCAAACCTGGTGGTAAACATCTTCACTCCAATTCTTCCAGGGTTTCATACATTTGATTTCCTTAGCTTGTGAGGGTGCTTTGGTATGTGAGTAGCAGTCCACTGTGGCATTCCCGTGGGGAGACCATTGCTGGCGGTGCTTACGCAGCCACCATCTTGCTCCACTGTCCCATTTAACAAGTGGCCCCAGCTCTTAGCGGTCCCATTACCTTCCAGTAGCTCTGGACTGAGGAGCAAACCTTTACCACATGGGCCTTCGGGGGACAGTCCAGGTCTAAGCAAAAGCAGTTGCTCCTATTATTGAACATGGTATTATTTCATACTGTCCTCCAGGAAAATGTCAGCTCCAGGAGGGCAGGAGTTTTGCTGGTTGTGTTTAGTGGTTTCTTCAGTAGATGGAACAATATGGACCACAGAAGGCGTTCGCTGTGAGTTAGAACGAACGCTTTTGGCCGTGTGGTAATAAAAAGAACTTGCTTCTATAAGGGTACATTGGATTTTCACATCGGCCTCGACTAGATGTTTCCTAATTCTGAGATTCAGTATTAGGAAAACTTTACTGCCTGTTGCAGTTAGCTGGGTCATCCAACCATCCTTAACCAGTAATGTCAGTAACATCACAATAAAGAAAAGCTCCATTCTTTACCATCGCAGAAGTTATAGTCTAATAAAGAAGGTACCAAAAAGAAAAACACCAAGTAGTTATAGTAAAGTGTGCTGAGCATTGCAACTGGAATGCTGCAGCACGAGAGCCCCATGAGGTATTGCGAAGTGGAGCAACAGGAATATACGAGGAACTCAACCCATTCCTAGAACACCTCCCTGACCAAGAGAGGTGGCAGCCGAGAGCTGAAGGATGAAGAGTCATAGCTAAGCAAAGGAGAGGAGGGAAGAGCGCTCTAGGCAAAGGGAACCAGCGTATTCAAAAGACCAGAGGGCAGAGAGATCTTGGTGCCTGGGACAGGTTTGGACAAAAGGCAGGATCTAAGAGATAAATAGTATCATGGGTAGTGACAAAACTGGTGCATCATGTCAAAGATTTTAACATTTTAGCCGCATGGAAATAAGAAGCCAGTGAAGAGTTTTAAGTAGGTAAACCTGGCTAAGAAAGCTGCCTGACAGGGCTCTGTGCTGAGTGACTCCATCAGCTGATAATGGGGATGGTAACTGACATCGCGGGAATTGCTGTTCCTACTTTTCTGCCAGAGTGATCATCTCTGATTAAGCTTAGCTTGAATTGTGTGGTACATGAGAGTAATTCAGATTCTGATGATAAGATATTGATTAGCTTAGTGGTTTGCAGAACATGGGGCCCCATCCAACAGGATCGACACCGCCGGGTACTCGCTAGAACTGGAAACTCTCAGACGTACTTTAGACGCGTAGAGTCAGCAACAAGGGCGGCGGGGGTCAGGTGATTCCAATGGATGCTGGAGCTTGAGAACCATGGGAGTAGACGCTAATGATAATTGGTCGGAAGAACAAACTGGGTGTATAATTAATAAACACACTGGATATAAATGATTCCTTAAAAGTTGAGTATCACCCCTACTTTGTTAGCAGTGTCCTTTTGCATGTTGGATATCGGCCTATTCAAATGATCATAGCTTCTTTTAAATAGTGAAGTCTGAACTAATGGAAATTAAAGATTACCTCCTTGAAGGCCAATGTGCGTGCACATGGAGTATAGCATGCATAACCACGGATAACAGCTTTAATATGTAACCCCCCACCTGGCCATTTAATGGAATCTAAATTGAATTCTACTCATGTAATAAAATGACCAATGGAATAAAATATTGTTAGGCAAGCTTTCCTTTTTTGTCGAAAACATTATAAAATGAGTAAATCCTGCCTATTAATGAGCGACCTGGAGAAATCGCTCACTGGTTGGGATACAGTAACTGGCACTTAGTCTGGCATGGACCAGAGCACGTTTAACTCCTTTACTAGAGCAGAGGATTACGTGGAGTAGAGGTCTTAGGCTTTTTTTCACGTTGAAATTTATATTTCCGGGAAAGTGAGTTTAAATTGATGGCATGCCAAATGCAAAAGTGCATCTCTTGTTTAAGTTTATTTAAGAAGAGCTGAGAGCTTGAGTGTAGACATCACCCTGCTAGGCGAGGGGGAAGGCGACGGTGGGTTTCTTGAGCATTGTCACTTCCACGTTATCTGGGGCTGTGATGTTAGGCACACACGCTAGGTGTGGGATGGCAGAGCGCAGGGACAAGCGTCTGTGTGAGGAGGGAGGACTGCGCTCAGAGACCTCAGGGAGAGGGGAGCCCAGTGGCCAGGACTTGTTGGGAATTGCAGTTTTACAGGGATGACATTGAATCACCAAAGCATGAATGTCTCACTTTCCTTTGCTTAAGTACACAGACAGAAAGATCTCCATGCAAAAAAATCAGCTGACATAAAATTTTGCCACTTCCAAAACTTAACCCACCTTGATAATTATTTGGATAACTTTATGTCCAGAATCAGTCCTCTCCTGACAGCTCAGGTTTTAATGAGGATTAGAACATGAAGTAGGATATTTCTAATACTTTATTCTTCTTAAGACTTGTAGGATTTGATTACCGAATCCTCAAATTATGGCGTACTCATTTATGCCTTATTTTTAAAATGTTCAGACTATCAAGATGGAGGGAAAAAGCGAATCAGAGGCATATGTTAATATTTTTCTGGCTATATTGTTTGTTTTTTGCATGCATTCATCCAATAAAGATGCTTTTAAAATCTATCATTTTAAATGTACAAACGTGTGGGGTATGGTGTGATAATTCAATACGCCCACAGTGTGGGACGGTCAAGTCAGGGTAGTTAACATTTGATCTCCTTAAGCATTTTCTAAAAAATCATTTTTTTTTTTTAATATGCGGGTACCGGGAGTCAAACTCAGGACCTCGTGCTTGCCAGACAGGCGCTTTTGCCGCTGAGCTACATCACCGGTCCTAAAAAATTCTTGATTAGAGTGTAATAATTGTGTGTATCTGTGAGGTACGCATGATGGTTCACAATAAACTACTGTGTATTTTATGAGTAGCTAGATGAGCGAAGCCTGAAGGCTCCAAACACAAAGGAATGATGAGACAAACATTTATTACTGCGATCTGATCATCCGCTGGGGAGCAGAAGAGCAGCTGTGGATGTGTCAAATCCAAGGACTGACTGGGCCCTGGTGCATGGGGTGGATCCTCGGGAAAAGAAAGCACAGGTTGCAGTGATGAATCGTAGAACGAGCTGCCTTTTGGCAGTATCTCTTCGTATTTCTCTCGAGATGGTCTCTGCGCATTCTGCTCCCTAGGGCTGGTGTGAAATAGTTCACGGACTTCTCGTCCAGCGACTGAAAACCCCACGAATGACCTCGTCTTTCAGCATCCATAAAGTACATGTCTGGTTTGGCCCTGCTAGGGTTTGTATTTCATGCCCTGGAACCTCAGGTGAGAGGGAGGACCAGGAGGAGGACAGGAAGGAATGGCTGAAGTTCTAGCTCACTCAAAGCCACCATGACTGTTCCCCTCTCAGGGGGAAGAACAGGGCCCTTGGGAATGGGTTGCAGTGAATCCACCACCAAGGTGAGCCAGTGTTGGATGGACATGGTAATGGGGCACTCTCCTCTCTCACCTGGTGTAGTGAAAGTCACACACACACACACACACACACACACACACACACACACACTCAGAGGTAACTGTGGAAGGTGACTGCTTTGGTTCTTGTCTCCCCAGAAGTTCATGTGCTCTAAGCGTCTCCAGTGGGTTGGTGTGGGGATGGTGGATTCTTTAAGAGGTGGGGCTTAGTGAAAGGTGGTCAGGTGATTGGAAGATATGGCTGTATTTCTCATGAGACCCCCGACGTTCTTGTGGGTAAGCTGTTATCAAAAGAGTATTCCTGATCCTTGAATCTCTCTGGCTTCCTGTCTCACCATGAACTCTGTCCTCCTTCTACACATAACTGTTTGCCTTTTCGCTTCTCTGGCATGTCATATTGTAACCAGGGATTCTGTCACCAGAGAACCAAACCGATGAGGCTGCCACATCTTGACCTTTCAGCCTCCAAAGCTGTGAGCTAAACCTCTTTTCTTCATAAAGTATCCAGCCTTAGGTATTTTGTTACAGCCACAGAAAATGGACTAATATGGATAAATGTATTTGGTTGCAACAATCATTTCACTATACATAAATGTGTTTGACTATAACAGTTATTTCACTGTATGTATATATATATATCAAAACATCGTGTTGTATACCTGATATATATTTTTAAAAAGACATTCTGCCTCTCAGCAAGATTAATTGCAACATACATCTCCCCCCTCCCCAGACAGGGAGAGCCTCCTTCCCAGAATTAGCAGAGCATACTAGTAGGTAGATGCATAAAAGTACTGTAAATCTCAATGATTGTATTTCATATTTCCTGTACAAACTGTGCTAATGACACTTTTCAAACTCTTCACAGTGATCTCTCATTAACCTGCTTGGTACCCTAAGAAGGGAGCATGGAAGCAAGGAAAGCTGGGTGGGGAAGTAGAACCAAGTCTCTCTGCAGGGGGAAGTAATTTCTCGAGAGCGTGTGGGAGTGGCAGACCTGGCATTAAAGACCTCACGCTGCTACGACCCCTCTTATTCTCTGAGATGAAAATACAACCGAATTTCAGAAGAGCCAGCTGAAAATATTTCATGTGCATAAATTTATTTTAAATTTTATTGCATCACATTATACAAGCATTAAACACGGCTTCATGTTGATGACTGTTTAAGTGTGAAAATTCATCATTCGTGTCAGTACCTTTTGGTTATTTACAAGTAAGGAGTTTCTATGTACTTTATATCTCTCTGTATTTGTATGTACATATGTAGGAATACATGACTATACATATGTACACACAGAAATACATCTATGGCCATACACATAGCTATAGATATGTCATATATAATCATCTCCTCAGAAAGATCAGAAATTAAAAAAAAAAGGAAAGAAAAAAGTTGTTGTAAACAGGATCTTGTCTGTGTCATTTGGTGACATGGAGTTAGGACCATATGATGACATTCTAGGAATGTGTGTCCAGGTGTCCAAATACTCTTTTTAGCCCAGTGTCTGTAAAATTCACACGGGATAGAATGCAAAAAAAGGTAGCAAACAGGCTGAAAAACAGGCCCGGTATACAAGTTCCCCTTGGTTTTAAAAACTTGAGAATGGAACTGCCCATAATGTGCATGCTTGCTTGGTCAGGAATGGTCTATGGATAGATAGCGATTGTGGGCGGGGCTGCAGCGCGGCTCCACAGCTGTACGACTCCACCTCGGTCCTGGGCTGGGCGCCGACCTGCCTGCAGCTGCCCGCGTCTGCAACATGCACTGCGGTTGCATTTTTTGTGTCATTCACTTGAATGTGCTTTTCGCACAGCCAGGAGAAGTAAACAAAATTCAGGTCCTTGGCCTGGAAATGAGCTATTACCTGGAAAGAGAAAAGAAGGCATCAAGATCTTATGGACACAGGATGGCTTAACAACATGGTGGGCGTAGGTTACTTACCATGCATCAAAAGTATGCAAGGAGTTACGTAGGTTATATATAAACATTATTATGCCCACTTTGCAGATGAACTGAGTCAGAAAGGCACCCTGAAGCAATGTGACAATCTGCCAACTGTGGTAGCAACAGAGAAAGACAAATGCTATGCTTGCAATCGAAAATGAGAAATGGCTCCTTTGGGAAGAAAGCAGCCAGAAGGAACTCCAATGATCAGCTACCTGACTTGCTAGAGAGAAAGTGTCAAAACTTTCTGACAGGATGTGTGGGAACATTATGGAGTTTTCTTACCATGTATTTAGTCTTAACCCAACCCACTTGTGGTGGTTAAGCTTAATTGTGTCAACTTGATGGGCTTGGGAGCCACATAGGGGATTAGTAAAGCACACTTCTGGGTGTGTCTGGGGGGGTCGTGGAGGTGTGACCTTGGGCCATTCTTCTCTGGTGCTGTTTCCCTGCTCTGCTTCCCAGCCACCAAGAACTCAATATCTTTGCACCATTATGCCCTTCTGCCATGATGTTGCTGTGGAGCCAGCTGACCATGGACTGAATCCCCTGAAACCATGAGCCAAATCTTCTGGAAGTTGTGTCTCAGTGATGGGAAACCTGAATAATACACAACCTTTATTGATTGAATGTGTATTTGTTAGGCATTATGTACTTAATGCATGCTGCTAGTTGAAAGAATAAAATTTACAATCCAGAAGTTTCCTTAAAGATGCTTACAACTGTGTTGAGGAAGCCTAACAACTATTTGAAGATCATACATTAAAAATACAAATCAGTATATTACAGTCCATGTGGTTCTGATGGCATTAACTACAGAAGCTTAGGAGTAGATCTCACAGGGCGGTGAGTTGGGGGGAAACCTTTGGAGAGGTTATGGTATATCGAGGATTGGCCTGGGAGGAAACAGGGTGACAGAGGCAAGGCAACGTTGGGTGGATAAAATGCTGACTTCAAAGCAAGGGCATATTGCACTGGGGATATTAAAGCAAGCAGCTTGGCTGGAGGAGAAGGAAAAGGAAGGTTTATTCCAGCGAATATCTGGGCCACCTCATGAAGACCTTAGTCCAGGCTGTTGTCTGGCAGGGAGAAGAGGGGCAGGAGGTATGTGCAAGAGGGAGGTGCAATTATTAAAGAAGAAACCAATTGGCTTTGGAGAGGAAGATCAAGTTGCAGCTTTGAAAGAAGAAATCAACTGGTTTTGGAAGCTCCTAAGGAACCTATTTTGGTCCCTACTACTGGGACAAAGGGGAGCTCTGTTTCAGGGAGATTAAAGCTGCACCCTCAGCATGAGGCAGCTTTGGGGCGGGTGCACACCTCCCCCTACCTGATCACGGCCACTCGTTGTGATGTGCTTTTCCGTTCTTCTTCCTCTCCTTTCGTTCCTTCTGGAGGCGCTCAAGTTCGGCCTCATACATCATTTCCTGAATCAAGTACTTCTCTCTTCTCATTCGGTCTCTTAGGTCTTTCGGGAGGTCAGGGATCAGATAGGAAATGAGGTGCTTTATACAAAACACGAGGTGCTAAAAACAACAGGAGGACAGAGTCAGGTCTGTGGTCATCGTTCGCCAAGGAACTTCGGGGGTTGGCATGAGGGGGATGCAGAGACTCCAGGGTGTGAGGGGAGCTGGATGGGGGACGCAAGTGACGAAAAGACAATGGGTAGGTGAGGACTGAATGGGTCTGTGGTGCCACCCAGGGAAGAGGAAGACGAAATGGGCGAGGGTAAGCAAGGGGTGGCCGGAGAATTCAGAGGAGACTGCAAGAACCTGTACTGCGAAATTAGAAAGCCCAGGTGTGAGCTCCAACTTACCAGCTGCTCCTTCTGAAGACCTGTGTCTCCCTGAAACTAAGTCATTAACTCCTCTGAGCCCTAATTCATGTATAAAATGGGTATTACGTGAAAATGATAAGAAAATCTTTTAAAATGCTTTGTAGATAACTGAAGAATTATCAGCGGGCCCAAGGAAAGGGCCATTTTGGGGAGAAGCATTTTCTTCTTGGTGAATGGCTACAAATGCTTTACCTGAATTACAAATACCTTGAACTCTAGAATCATGGTCACTTCCGTTCATCTATATCCTGGTGACCAATAAAGTATCAGATGACAATCTGAAGACCCTTACGATTTTAAAGTATTTAATAAAGATAAAATCATGTTTAGTGATATCATCTAGCGTTCTTTGTTTTATTTAAGATAACCCAGGTTTTACATGATTCTGCCATTTAAGAGGCTTTTCTGCACATCTCTACTGTTTTATAGTAGTTAAAAAGAGTAATTGAGAGGAAATGGGAAGTTCTATTTGAAAAGCCTGATAATAACTTAATGGAAAAAAATTAATACACTGTTGGATTGAAAATGTTTCTTTAAAGGGCACTGAGCCATTGGTAAGCTAATTTCCAGGGAAGAGCAGCTTAATATTATCTTCTCTTAGTTCCTTGAAATGAAAAAAAAAAAGCAGGGACTGAGTAGTCTCAGAGAATTTTAAGAAACTTCTGGTCCAAGCCAAGAGGCATCTTTGCTTGCATTAATCCGGCTCCAATCCAGGTGACAAGAGAAAATTTACATTTATGATAAGTTATAGAAATACAAACCATAGCAATTTTCTAAAAGAAAGGAAATAGATGATCCATTTTCTAATGACACATAGTATAAGCTGCTGCTAGGTAGATTTTACTTTATAAGTCTATTTGGAGTCTTAGGTAATGAACACCTGTTTGTGTGCTTGACTATAAGTAAGGGCACAATGATACACAAATAGAGGTAACTCTTGCACTGCACGGTTCAATATTTTCCACGTGACGATCCTTGAACACCCAGATCAGAATCACCTTGGAGGTCCTGTGAAAAGCGCATCACAGAGAGGATGTATCTTGGGGGGCGGGGATGGGAGAATTGCATTTCCCCTAACATTTAAGAACGTGGTTCTACAATATGAAACTTAGGACCAATGATTCCCAACTTGTCCATTAACACTCAACAACAGACTTTCAAATACACCTTTTTTCCTTCCCTTTTTATTAGTGTATGTTTGTGATATATAATAAATACACTCATTGTGGGGTACTGGTACATAAACGTATCATATCTCGATCCTTTTTACTTCCCTTTCCCATCCCACCCTCTCATCTCCCCGTATCCTTAGGTTTCCCCAAACCTCAAATTCTTCAGTTAAGGAAAAGAAAAAAGACAAGTGAGAGGTTACACGATATGACCATGCTACCTCTGTAAGTAGATGATCACAACGGACGTGCTCAACATTAATACTTAGTCATTATTCCTAGTGACTCGATTGTGTAAAAAGAAACAAAGGACGTAGTTGCGGGAACTCACCTCGAACACGATGATGAACGCCAGCCGGGCTGCGAGGACGTGCCAGAACTGCAGCGTGTAGCCGTAGGGCACCAGCGCGTGAGGGGAGTCGCGGTAGTCCCGGTACCTGCAATTGCACAGGGGAAGGCTGCAGGCCGAACGAGAATTTTCCAGTCCTCAGAGCTCTTCATTCCCCCTAGGCAGTCCGCATTCATGGAGCAAAGCTCGCGAGTTTCGCTGCACTGGAGAGCTGTGGCTTTGTTTGTCCAGCATTTCTCCTGGCAACAGCGCAGCTCTTGGCCTCTGGAGACTTCCGCAGGGGGTGGCGAAGGCTCGCTCCCTCCCTGCCCTCAGCTCCAAAGAGAGCCGGACCTGATGCGTGAGACGCACTGCCAGGACACCTGACAGATTGCTAATGAACTGACACAGAAGGAAAAAGCCTGACACTGCTGGTGGCCGTTACAAATTGGAGGGAGAGGGAGCATGCGCTTGAGAACGAGGAAAAGGACCCAGCAGAGCCCGCAGAGAGGTGGGGGCGCCGGGCTGACCCTGCTTCGGTCTTGGGATCCACTTTTTACGAAAACTCATGTTGTTCCCTGGCTCTCCTGGTTGCCTGAACCAATACTTTTTTTTGCTTAAGTTCATTTACAGTGGATTTCTGCCACTAAAGAGCCCTCGCTAGTGTATCCTCGGACTGTACGTGCTGAGTCAGTGTCCAGTTCTACAGAGGCTGGTCGAGCACTTTCTTGGGCTCAGGCACTGTTCTAGGGACTTTAATCCACGTGACTGCATTTTATCCTTACCATTTTATCCCACCAGTATGGTCACAGGTGGGAAAACTGAGAAGTGACTCCTCAATGTCATAAAGTTTCCATGGAGTTTGAACCCAGCGTTCTTTTCATTAGCCCCAGAAATTTGCAACAATGTGGAAATACTGGACTGGCTGTTGAAGTATTTTTGCTGTGTATATATACAGCAAATTCTCTCATCTGAATAAAGGTTGTGATAAGTCAGGTTCTCATCTAGGATAGCATCTAACCTCAAGGTCAGCACTGATTTGCATACGAGGATACGGAATAATTACCTATGAGCAGCTTCTGAGATGTATCAAGGATTACAAAACGAGTGGACATCATTACCACCATCACAATCGTCATCTTCATCATGATTGGTGTCTATGGATGTGCAGTAATAACGGATCGTCATTATTTGATCATTAGAGTGATATTTATGATTAGTATCTGCTCCTCAGTTTAAGAATGAATCAATAAGCGTTCTTTCAAACCTCTGGTCCTCTCCGTGGAGACGAGCATTAGGCAGTCCTCCAGGACACTGTTCTATTATATGGTCATAAAGTGTTTCTGTCACAGGTCCAATAACGAGGCATAGAACTGAGGAAGAAGAATCTTATTCAGCACTAAAAGTTTGCAAGGATTATTCTAACCTTTGTTCTCTTTCTGCAGAGGGCAGCTAGTCAATCACCAGGAATTGTGTTTTCTGCAATAAAGATAGCAGATGTAATTCCCTTACTCATCTTTATCTATATTTCAGATATGGTCCAGATAAATATTCTGGAAGAAAAGTAGTAATATGCTTTTACGTACATATGGCTGATTATTACACAAAGTATATTTATAATAGGAGGGACCTCAAACTATTTCCAGAGTCATCTTCATTTACTCTTTAAAGTTTTCCGAATACAGTGTTTGCTACAGCTGAGAATTCTTTTGCAGATATCAGTTTTCCCAGTCAGTAACATTAGAGTCTGTCTGTCTCACCTTCCTCTAAGACACTGGACTCTCAGTCTTCTTCTAAGGGGGGTCAGATGATTGCTGCAAATGCTCTCAGCTCATGCTCTAGCCTACCCCTGGCCCTACTGGTCTCTTCCATTAGCAGGGGACTGGAAAGGATCATGCATACTGGCCGTTTGTGGTGCTGGGGATTGAGCCCAGGACCTCCCGCATGCTACGCTTGCATTCCACCACTGAGCTACACCCCCAGCCCCATTTCTCTGCTTTTGATGTGGTGCCATTTATTTGCAAGATGACTGGCTGCCTGTTCTCTGGCACTTGCACAAAGAAAACACATCCCTCTGCTACTGTAGAAATAGCCATGAAACCCCGTCTCCAAGCGAATAAAAATCTAAGTTTTATTCCTCTAATCTTCAAAAATATCATGTAGTCCACAGACATCAGTATTTGGAGGAAATTTTTCCAAGTGTCTCAGAGTTGTTCTCCAAAAGCGACACTTTTAATTTCTTCAGTTTTACATGTAGGAAGGCAGGATATTCATTTTGGCTTAAGTTAGTGTATTTCCTAAAGCTACCCTGTTTCTCAAGAAATGGATGATGAGCCTGCAAACCTTATTTTTCTACCACCAGGTGAAAATAAAAGTAGATGCGCATTTGAAGGAATGCTAAGCGAATGTCACCAACCCTCGTCCAAGTTAAGACCCAGCACATGATCGAGGGTGTAGAAATACTGTGCTGTCATTCCCACAGCATTGCCACTGCAAGAGGCAACTTCTAGTCTAGTGTCTGTGAAAACCGCCCTCTTGCCTTTCTTTAGCGTTTTACCAGCCACATAGGTTTTCCTAAATAAAAGGGCTTAGTTTTTCTGCTTTGAACTCTATATGAACAGAATCATATTACTTGCATTTTTCTATGATTGCATCTTTTGTTATTGTGCAATATATTTTTAAGTTCTCAATTTTATTCAATTTTCTATGTATCTGGTCCTGTGATATCACCACACTGGTTTTATGCCATGTCCTAACATGAAGTAAACTTGCCCCCTATCATTATTCTTCAAAGTCATCTGGATTATTCTTTACCCTTTACATTTCTATCCATTATTTTGGCCCTCAGGTATAAGAATTGGTCTAATCGTAGCTTTTAACTTTTACAACCAATCTTATTTGCCACTCATGGTCCTGTTTTAACTAACTTTTATGTTTATTTATTTAATACTTTCCTAATACAAAGAACTCTCATAAATCCAACAAGAAGCTCAAGAATTAAACACTACTGGGAATTTACATCGCTTCTGTGCCCCCCCACCTCTCCTTCTCCCGCTTCCTCTCTCCTGAGTTTCATTTTTATTACTAACACATATTTACTCACACACACAGATATACACTTGTCTGAACACTCCACTGTTCAGTTTTGGTTTTGAACTTGATGATCTTCCAGGGTTGCTCATTTTCAGTATCACGCTACGAGCTCCATCCGTGCTGTCACGTGTGGCTAATCTGTTCTCACTGTGTACAGCAGACTCTGGTGTGGATGTGTTACAGTTGTTTTACGTAGAACATGTTTAGATTTACTCATGGGCGATATTTGCTTTAAGCTTTCCTAATTACGGAAAGCCTTAAAAAACACCGCTGAGGCCCACACAGTTCAGCAAATTTTCCTTGGGTAGAAGTTGGCTGCGATACCCTGTACACTACTCTGGGTTCTGCTTTCCATTAGTTAGGCTTTGGAATACCAGCTTTCCTTCCCAGGCCATTGATGCACTTGAGAAGATATTTTTAAAAATTTATCCAGTGCTGAGATTCCATCTCACTCCAGAAAGAATGGCTATGATCAAGAAATCAACCAATAACAAATGCTGGCAGGGCTGTGGGGAAAAAGGAACCCTTCTCCACTGTTGGTGTGAGTGTAGACTGGTGCAATCACTGTGGAAATCAGTGTGGAGTTTCCTCAAAAAACATTTGACCTAGCTATTTCCCTTCTACCCAAAGGAATTAAAAGCATCATACCACAGTGATATATGCACACCCATGTTTATAGCAGCACAGTTTGTAGTAGGTAAATCTTGGAAACAACCCAAATGCCCATCAACCAATGAATTGATAAAAAAGATGTGTTTTTTTAAATATGATGGAGTACTACTCAGCCATAAAGAGGGTAAACTTGAGACATTTATGGCTAAATGGATGGACCCTGAGACCATAATTGTAAGTGAAATAAATTGGACACACATGTGTAAATATTTCATTATCTCTCTGGTATTGAGAAACTGAAAGCATAAATAAGAACCAAAATGTACAATAGATATTGTGAAATAGGAAGAAATTATTCAAAAGAAGGGAAATAAGGAGAGGGGAGGGGGAAAGGAAGGGAAAAGAAAAAATGAGAAAAGAAGGACAAAATTAAAGCTTTGTGAATAAGGAGGGGAAGAGGGGATGAAAGGAGGGTAGAGGAATGGGTAAAAAAGAGGAATCAAGATGTATCGTGTACAGGTACAAATTCCCTACGATAAATGTGACCATTATGTATACATAAAATGTACCAATAAACTTCATTAAATTTAAACAAATGTAAAAGCCATTGGATTTGTAAATGCCAAGCAATGTGAAGACATATTATGCAAATTTTATTATAATAGTTATATTTATTATTATTCTAGCTGAGGGAATTAATTCAAATTATCAGGCCCATCATTTTACTTGGGGGTGGCACCAGCTGGCAAAATAAATGTCATAGATAAAAATAAATTAATTACATGCATTGGTTCAAAAAACACAAAATAAAATTCGTAAAATAGCTACAAAAAATTTTATCCATATGTTCAGATCTTTTCTGTCTGAGGGCTGATCCAGGTGCCTTGCTTGCCACATGACTGAAAACAGAAGTCCCATATTTCTATTTTTCGTGATGGGGAGAAAAAAAAAAAATATATATATATATATATCTCACAATTAAAAGCTCTGAGTAAATCTGCTAAAATAATATTTTAGCAAGGTTTTAAAAAATGCTAAGTAAAACAATTTAAATAAACGACAGCATCAACAATTTCACTAATATTAATAAGTTTTGGCACGTACCTCTGTGTGATTGCATGGGACAAGTAGAATTGTGAGTCAGAAAGCAAACGATGAAAAAGGCCATGTTCTTTACTTTTAACCACTAAAATGTTTTAAACTGCAAAGAAGATTTGCTTTCGAAGCACTTTACACTGGGGCGCCTGAGAGCCTTCAGCAGTGCTTGCAGACACCTGCCTGCAGAAACGGGCTGGGTGGCGACATCTAGGGAAGGAAGCAGCAACTGGTCGTCACTTGGTTGCTTGCTCTGCACCGGGAGCTCTGCCAGACTGCATTCCAGCTGCGTTCTCCTCACCTGACTTGCATGTCCTTGTGGGGGAGGAAATAAGCCATCTGATGAGACTGACTGTCCATGGGACACGGGTAACTTGGCCTGAATGTCTGCGGGGGTGGACAGTGTGCTGTCACGGCACAGCAGTGGTGACGCCTAGCTTCTTGTAGGACCTCCTGCCTTCTTGAGCTGCACATGTCCGGGGCATTGGGTGCTCGCAGCATTGCTTACTAATGCCAGAGGGCACTGTGCCGAGACCGCACGGCATCCCTGCTGGCCAGCGTGGTGTGTGGGGTAGGACTCACCCGCGTCCTTGTGTATTAAGAGAAAAGATGCATTTGCATTTGATTTCAATAGTTGCACACAAGTCATTTCATCGAGCGTTTGGTGGATGGTTTTATCTGTCGGATGGGATGAGACTGCCCACGTTAGAAGCCTGAAGGGATTATTAGATAAAGTAGCAGTTCCCACCAGACACTAGGCGCTGCGTGAGCTCTCCCTCACATGCTCTTCGGTATCTGAGGCAAGTTTAATGTCCCCTGGGGGAGAGGCAGACTGAGATCACGCGCACGCCTAGAGCTAACGGAGCAGAACCTGCGCCGTTTGGGACCCAGCTCGTCTCCGAGCTGCTGAGCACTTGGAGAGGTGAAGCTAGACAGGCTGGGCAGAGAGGGGATGGGACCGAGAAGATGCCTTCAATAGCTGTCACTCGAGCTGCCTGAATACTTGAGCCACACCTGTGACCCTGGTCATGGCATTTTTCGTTTTTCTCGTTAAGCCAGTGGTTGTCAACTGTGTGCCCTGGGTTCTTGAACCGTACAGATGTCCAAGATTCTGTCTCAGGTAGTCTGGGTTGCAGCCTGAACAGAAGAAGTTGTGAAATTCCCCAGATGATTGTAACTCACCGTCGAGGTTGAGAACCACTGCTTTAAACCCAGTCAGCCAGCAGCCGCTGTCAGAGCAAAGCCTCCCCGCGGCGGAGCCGGCAGAACCGCGCTCCGAGAGCCGCTCTTACCTGCAGTACTTGAGAGGAGTCCCGGAGAACTCGCTGCCGTCGGACTCGGGCTCCGACCGGTTCTCAAAGTCAGCAATTCGGAACACGGACAAGCTGGCGTTCACGTAGCCGACCATGCACCTGTCGGAGAGCACAGGTTCTATAGCGGGGGGGACTCTGACCGCCGTCTCTGCGCCGGTTTCCTGAAGACGCCTCTTCCTAGCAGCGCCTGCAGGTGCAGGCGCCGTGAGCGAGCCCTGCCTCGTCACGGGAACGTAAGCTGGGAAGTGCTGACCGGCGCCGAGCCTGCCGAATCAGGAGCAAGTCCTTTCCTTTGCTCTAGTTCTCTCTGTGCGTAATCATCACACAGAGCATCACTTCCCCATCGATGCTTTGGTGAAATAGCTGAAAGCACTGCATGGTGGGCATAAGTTACAAGTACTTCACGGTCCCTTTCATCGATCACACACACACACACACACACACGCACGCACGCACTATTCCTTCATTAAAAATGAAGGAACTTATTCAAAACGCCTGAATAGGATTCGGGTGCTACGAGCCCCCTCCTCAACTCACTCCTCAGGCTAACTCGTGCTGCACTGGGACTGCGTCGTCTGCTTTCTTGTCTCCGCTCAGCTTGTCCCTTCTGTTGGAATTTCCTGCTCCTTTCTTTACAAGCGGAAATGGTTCCTATCTTTCAGTGGTCAAGGAAACACCACCCCTTCTGGAAAGACTTCTTTGACCCCCATCAGAAAGCCTCATTCCCTTCTTTCTCTGAGGTGCTGCCTGTATTATTGCCTAGCTTCTGCTAAACTTGGCTACATCTGGGTGTAGCCAACTTTATTTTATTTATTTATTTTTCATTGGTGCATGTTTGCAGTACATAATGATTACGTTCCTTGTGAGGAGTTGGTACACGTACATCACACATCTTCATTCCTTTTTTCGTTCCCTCCCCCTCCCTGCTCCTCCCTCCTTCTAGCTCTTGGTTTCCCTCCTTTTGCAAAGTCCTGTGTCTGTATGTCTATTTCCTACTCTCCTTTGGACTGTAGGTTTTGGGGAGCAGAGCAGACTTCTCAGCTGTTGTTGCATACTAAGACCTTGAAAAATCCCATGCTGTGCAGGAATCCAGTAACATGGATTTCGATTGACTTGATTGGAGGAAAACTAAAGTATCAGAGATCCTACCTTCGAAATTGAACGGTTAGAATCAGTGACTGTAGCAACCACTCTGTCACCACATCAACAAACAGCACTTTGAAGAAGTCTGATAGCAAGTAGCACTCTTAGAAATCTTTATACAAGTGATTTAAAAAGTGATTTACAGTGTCAACACATCCATTTAGTGGAATAATGTCACGTGCAATTAGCACTTCTAGATCCGTCTTCTAGATTTTTTTTACATTTGTATGTAAACAGTGTTTTCTATGCAGAGCATTGTCCTGAATGGACCAGGAATAACACAGTCACTCAGATCTCGGAGAAGCGCTGGCTCTCACCCCTGGGAGGCAGTATATTATGTACGATACTAAAAGCTTAGACTTTGGGGTTAAATCTTAAATCTTGTGCTTTCTAACCCATAATCTTTTTTTAATTTAATTTAATTTTTTAATTAATTAACTTATTATTATTTTTTAAAGACAACAAGTAAACATTCTCATGTATTAACAAACTCAAGCATTAGAGAATGTACAAATACCTTTTGGAGAAAAACATTGCTTAGTATAAGATTAAGCCATGTAAAAGCTAGGTAAAAATAGAAGACTAAGGAATGGAATAGTCACGGTGAAATTGCATTTTCATACTAGGGAGACAATACGATGTTTACAAATGTGCGTCCGTCTAACCCATAATCTTCACAAGTTATGTAACTTTTTTCCTTTGGTGGTGTTGGGGATCAAACCCAGGGCCTTGCACTTGCTGGGCAAATGCTCTACCATTAAGTGACACCTGTAGCCCTAAGTAACTTCTTTATGCCACAAAGGTGCCTGCTTCTTAAGGTCATTGTGAGCATAAATGATGTATTCATAGCATGCAATTCAGTACTTAGCCCACCCCAAGATAAATGTGAGAGGGGATTATTCATTTTATTTATTCCTTGCATCTAACAGGAGGGCAATAAATAATTATCGACTGAATGAAGAAATCATAGTTTCAGATTCTCTTCCGTAACATCTCTGGCGTGCTGAGTCCAGGCTGCTGGATGTTAAGGCAAAAGGATGGCACAAACAGTTCTGAGAGCGCAGGTTCCTGCTGTGCTCAAGACAGATCCCAGGCTTTACCATGTTCTCAAAACAATTAAAACATGAATGGAGCCAAAGGTCCCTTAGTCAAGCCACTGCCGGGCTAAGCAAAGGCTGAGTGGGTGTGTAGCACGCCTCCATCCTTCTCCCTCTCCTGGACAGGGTAATTGGGGACAAGTGCACAGTCATCTATGGACTGTCGGAGTGTGACAGAAAAGCAAATCAGCACCATGATGACAATCACCTGTCACACCCGAGGAGCCGGCATCCGTGCCATACAGCAGAAGCCTCTCAGGAGCGGGCAACGGAAAGAAAAGGCGCTCTGTCACCCGACAAAGACGCAGCAGCAAAGTGCCTTCTTCATGACAGCGTAGCCTCAAGGCGTGATTAGATTCAAGCCGCTGTCCACCGGCTGCTCTGTTTAAAAACTCCATGGGCAAAATCTAAAACTGCATAAAATGCCTGCTTCATGGGCTCCACGTGCTGTGTCCCACCCCCAAACTGAAGAGGGTAACTCTGTGAACCCGTTTTTTAAGTATTCCACGTAATTCCAGCCATAAATCCATGTGGCCAGCGTGTCTTCATGGTCTCTACACTGTCTGGATGCAAAGCAGTAAGTAGGGACCTAGCGTACAAAGGCCCAGTTAGCTTCAGGAGTCTTTTTCCCTATCATTTCCGTAGACAGCAAAGAAGCGCTGCAATGCGGACCTTTCTAGGGATCCCACTCATTCTTTTCACCATGGTAGAATCCTGGCTATTGGCAACAGCAGACCGTGGATTGAAGAAAATGGGATTTCCCGTACTTTACTGCATAGGGGTGTCTGTGTGTCCACTCCCTGAGCTACTGTCACAGCAGGAGGACACAAACAGCAGCAGATCCCATGTCTGCCACTTGGTTTAGTGACAAAAGCTCTTGGTACCCTCCACCAGCTCCCAAGGACACAGAGAGAAGATGGGGCTGCCCTGATGATCATAGAGAAATGAGAGGGAAAAAGTATCAGGCAAAGGGAGGATTTCCTGTGAATATAAAGTTTTAAAGTCAATTTGACTTTAAAGCCAAGATGGCCTCGGAAGGTATCTCCAAGAAAGGAGATTCAGAAAATGTCTTATGTAAGAGTAATACTATTTGGATCAGGAAGTATGTTTATTTCAAGTAACTTCTGGGACTGTCACGTTCATCTAAGTGTTTTGATTTTAAAAGGATTCATTACTTATTGTTTTCAATCCTTTAAACACAAGAGAAAGAGACAGACCAGGGATCATTATTAACAGTTTTAAAAGAAAGAGCAGACTGGAAGAAACTTCTGAGATTGTGGATTTCAGATCAAACTCACTGCAGAATGTCTTTGAATTATGTCACCAAATTTACCTTTGAGCTTTTAGATATTATGTTGTCAACAGCCTGGGGAAAGGAATCAAAGCCTGACAAAAGACCTAGTGGAAATAAGATTGGGTTTATGCATTTAAAGTCAAACATAGCTTGCTAGAGAAAGCTTCCCAGGCTAACTACTGAGGACAGAAAAAAGTGGACTTCTGACTTATTGCAATAAAGGTGTCAAATATTATGAACCAATGAGGAGGACTTCTGGACAGTAAACCTTATTTTTTATTACTTCATTTTATTTTTTTGTGGTTCTGGGGATTGGACCCAAGGTCCTTGCACTGAACGACATCCCTGTCCCTTCTTAGTTTTTATTCTGAGAGAGTCTTGTTAAGTTGCCCAGGCTGGGCTTGAACTTGGAATTTGCCTGCTTCAGCATTTTGGAGTGCTGGGATTACAGGCATGTATCACCATGCCCAGCTGTCAATTTTAATTTTTAAAATGCAACTTTGCAAGCAGCAATGTTGTCACTCTATTTAAGTGATTTAGAATATGTACAAATATAATATTTATTATTCATTAAGCAAGATGTTTGTGTGTATTCCTGTGAAAATTTGAGCACAGGTCTTTGATCAAGGCTCTAACTCTTTAGGATATCACTGCTTTTATGGGAAATCAGTCTTGATTATGTCACTAACCGAGGGCATTGTTTTTAGCTGTATACTTCATGATAGTTCCAGGGCCAGCTTATAACCTTATAGATGTTCCTTCCGCAAAACTCTAGCCTGTGTCTCCCTGATAAGAAGTAATGAGTTTATTATATTCAGCGGGGTAGGGAGGGATCAAATTGGTTATTTGTGCAGATTGCAAAATCTTTAGTTTGTTAAAATTTAAATTCAGATAGGGAGAACAATTGCATAGTACACATTTTCAAGTATATTTCGTCAATTTTGTCTGTTGATGTCTGTCCGGGTTCCTAAGCTCATATCTAAAGGACGCCTGTGAAAGCACCCCGAAATAAGAGGTGATCTCATTTTGTAAACAATGGGTAGTCTGAGGTCCAGGATTCACCCAGCCAAGCTGCAGCTGGAGAGAAGGCAGGTGCTCCAAGAAAAATAAAAACACATGAAAAATCTTGTGCACGAGTGTGTAGAGAACACTGCCTCTAGCCATTTCTTCTATCTTCAGATCTGGCTGAAGAACGAGGTTGCCTCCTGCAGCGCGCCACAGAGAACCTGGCTGCTGGGGGTCCACAAGAGTACAGAACGCCCGGATGTAGGAGGGGCGGTCCTGTGTCTCACGTGGCTTGCCACCTGGTTGGGGGCAGCACGCGTGTAACAGCCACGAAGAGCGTGAGGCAGCTTGAATGTGCCAGCTGGGTCCGTGGATGGTGCGTGGGATTCTCATTCATGGAGAAGCCAGGAAAAGCTGCAAGGTTGGCGGGGAGGGGGCGCGTTCAGTCCTAAGTGGGTTTGACTACAACTGCACATCCCACTCCGAAAGCCCATGTACGACCTTCTCGAATCAGACAGTGCTACTGCTCCACAAGTTCAATCACTTCTAAGGCATTTCTGAATTGGAAAAACAAGAAAAGAACCCTGCAAAGTAATAGAGCTGCTACTGGGGCAGAAAATAAGATTCATGAAAAAACACAAATAAATATTACTATTTGAAAACAAGAAAAATGACTAATGGATTAAAATACAAGAGGCAGATCTACAAGCTGAAAGTGGCCGAGGACTCAAGTCAGAGAAAAGTTTATGAAGAAAATAAATGCCCCGAAGAGCGCCTCATAAAACTGAACTATGAGGCCAATGGATACATTTTAATCACTGTGACCGCTGTCTTAAACCTAGCAGGCCGCCAAAATTCTAAAGCTTCGATTCATTATCAAGTGTGCAGAAATTGTTCCGCTTTAGTTTTTAGTTCCCTAAAAAGCAAGACAGCTCGCACCATGACTGGAGCTGGGAGGAGTGGAAAGAACCGTGGAGACTCAGAGCCCGGGCAGCTGAGCGCTCGTTCGCTGACCCCGACGGCACTCGTGGGTCACCGTGGGGGCTGCGCTCCCCGCGAACGCAGCTCTGCTTCCTTCCGGGCCCACGCAGCTCTCCCGCCTCCAGATTCCAGATTTACCCTGCTTAATCGCCTCCTGCTCCCCCTCGAAGTTAGGGCAGTACTGCTCGTCCCACTCCCGGGGTTGTTCAGAGAATCAAATGCAAGACATCCATGGAAATGGCTCAAGTGAAAGGAGCTTTCAAAGGCTAAGACAAGCAGAGGATGTTGACCACAGTTGCAATCAGAAAGAAATGCTTGGGTGGGAAAAAACTAAGTCTTTAAATTCCCATGACGCGCACTGGGTTCTCACCTAAAGTTGCTCGGTGGTGTGTTTAATGGTCACCTGCTTGTGGTAGGAAAGAATGTCCTAGAAGCTTCTTCAGATAGCTGCATTGTGAGCTTTACTGCGTTCCTCAGTCACCTCTGTCTCAGTGCATTGACACAGGAGTAATAATGAAATTAGACGCAGGCAAGGTTTGCGAAACTCAACCAACGCGATTTGGTGGTACTTTGCTCTTCGAGCCTGTCCAACGACAATGGCTATAGGTGATGAATTAATTCAGCTCCGACTTGTAAACCAAGAGGCAGGACTGGTCCGCAGCAACCCACGTGATCTGCCCTCTAAGCCATCATTGCAGTCCCCATTCAACCCCTAGACATCTAAATCTTACAAATTAAAACAACACCGAGATTCCATCTCACCCCAGAAAGAATGGCTGTTATCAAGAAGTCAACCAATAATAAATGCTGGTGGGGCTGTGTGGAAAAAGGAACCCTTCTCCACTGTTGGTGGGAGTGTCGACTGGTGCAGCCACTGTGGAAATCAGTGTGGAGATTCCTCAAAAAACTAGGATTGGAGGTCCCATTTGACCCAGCTATTCCCCTTCTGGGCATCTGCCCAGAAAAATTAAAAACATCATGCCACAATGATGTACGCACTCCCACGTTTATAGCAGCACAGTTTGTAATAGCTAAATCTCGGAAACAACCCAAATGCCCATCAACCAAAGAACGGATTAAAAAAAAATATTTTTTAATACAATGGAGTGCTACTCAGCTATAAAGAAGGATAAACTTGAGACATTTTTTGGTAAAAGGATGCACCTTGAGACCATACTCTTAAGTGAAACAAATGGGACACACATGTGTAAATATTGCATTGTCTTCCTGGTGTGAGAAACCGAAAGAGTAAATAAGGACCAAAATGAACAATAGATATTGTGAAATAGGAAGAAATTATTCAAAAGGAAAGAGGAATTAGGGAGGGGGGAGGGGGAAAGGAAAGAAGGGAAAAAGAAAAAAAGATAAAAGAAGGATAAATGGAAACAAAGTTTTGTAAATAAGGAGGGGAAGAGGGGATGAAGGGAGATGAGGGGATTGGGGAAAAAAAGAGGAATCAAGATGTATCATGTACAGGTACAAATTTCCTATGATGAATATGGTCATTATGTATATCTAAATTGTACCAATAAACTTAATAAAAAATAAAATTAAAAAATAAATTGGGGCTGGTGAGATGGCTCAGCGGTGTAAGCACCTGCCTGGCAAGCGGAGGTCCTGAGTTCTACTCCCGGAACCCACGTAAAAGCAAAAAATGGCAGGTGATATCGCTCAGTGGCACAAGCGCTTCATGGCAAGCGGGAGGTCCTGAGTTCTACTCCCGGAACCCACATAAAAACAAAAAATGGCCGGTGATATCACTCAGCGGCACAAGCGCTTCATGGCAAGCGCGAGGTCCTGAGGTCGATTCTCGGTACCCACATTAAAAAAAACAAAAAGCTTTCAATTAGTTATACATTATTATTGTTCTTCTTATTATTTTTTGAGATGGGGTCTCGCTATGCAGTTAAGGCTGGCCCTGAACTCATGGCGATCCTCCTGCCTCGGCCTTCTGAGTGCTGGGATTACAGGCATGCGTCACCACAACCGACTACATTATTATTTTGACTTCAAGAATTTTTAAAGTATGTTAAGACTTCATGTCCTTTTTCCAAGCAATAGAAATGAAAACTAGGCGACAGGTTATAAGGTTGCATAGACTGTGTCATGCACAGTGCCATGGGTTTGGGGACACAAAATTGTGCTCCAACTTAACTTAGGGAATAGAGGCCCCGCTCAAGTTGGTAGCTGGAAAAAACTCACTCACTTATTTCACAAATATCCACTGACCACCTACTTGGTATTGGGCACACGGTTGCATGTTTCTCATGTGAAATTGCAGAATCTACATATAATGACACATCGTGCGTCAGTAACTGTCCTTTCCAAGCTCACGACGATGGCGTAACTATACACCAGACTGTGTACCGCTTTTTGTACCACATTAGTGTTCTACATATTCCATCCTAATTTCACCTCCCCGACCACAGGCTTTCTCGAGTAGGCTTGTGAGCTACACACCCCAGTGCAAGGGCTTCTCTCTCAGTGCCCAACGTGACACAGTGGCTGGGACAAGGAGATTTCACCGTTGTTTTACAGGAAACTTACTTTTGCCCCGCTTCTCCTTGGCCCGCACAAGGGCCGTACTTGTAAGCGTACACCAAGCGAGGGATGAAGTCGGATGTTATCGCTATGACGAATGCATTGGTGATAACAGAGAGAATTCCGATGCCTTCAAGAATTCCGTACCAAATTCCTGTTTAGATACAAGCACGGAATTAGTTCCATATACAACATCAGAGGCAATCAGAATGGACTCAGTGAGGGTAGCTCGTTTTCTGTAGTCCTTCCCACGGCTCACTCCTCTTTCGAAATACTGACCCTTGCAACCAGGGCTGGGGACCTGTGCTTCCAGACCCCTTGGCGGAGATTCTGTGGCAGGGCCAGTGTGCGCATGACCGAACAGCCAGGGTCACACAGAACTCAGAGAATGGTGGTCAGTGATAAGGCCACAGAACAGCATCTGGGGACAGGCACTCGCAACGTCAAGCTGCCACCAGGCCAGGCTCTGTAAGGTTCGAATCGGACCTGACTCCCCCACCCCCAGCCTGCTTGCCCACAGAAGCAGGGAACTTAGCTTAGTTCCCTGTCATGGCAAGCATAGAAAAGGAGATAAGATAGGACGAAAAATTTTGCAGCTCCTGGGACATCTGGGGACATCTAGACACAACCAAAAATTTACATCAGACACTTCAAAGGACTCTACCCACTGAGATGCAAGATTGCCAAAACATTTTGACCACAGATGTTTATTGGGATCTTCCCGCCTAATGTCCCCTGCCTTCTCTCCATCCCTATAAAAGAGACACTTCTCGTTGTTGGGGGAAGATGGTCTCATCGCGCTGTCTGCCTGTACCCAGGCATGATAAATTCCACGCCACGTCACCTTTACACAAGCCTGGTGGTCTCTGCTGGTTTCCCTGCCTCCCCCTGTATGTCACAGGCTCCCCTAAAGGGTATGGACAGTGTCCCTCCTATCCTTCTTGGCTCGTTTCATACGGAGGCTAACAGTCCCTAGGGGAAGGAACCCCTATTCTATTCTCGACACACACACTGAGTACGGCCTGCTCGCCCTCAGCACCAGCACAAATGGATAAAAGATGGCCCTTGACCTCAGCCAGCTTCCAAGGGGGCCGCGTCTGACTCAGCTCAGCAGCTCTACTCAGACGCCAGGGTGCGTTCTGCTCTTAGAACAACTGATTCATGCTTTGTGTGAATCAGGAACACACTCAGGACAGTGCAAAGCAAAGTTAAGCAAAATGGAAGATTTATTTCAAAAAGTGATAATACATCACATATTTAGATTCTAAAGTCTTAGACAGAAATAACCACATTGAGAATCTACTGAAACACAAATTCCCTAGCACTGGAGATTAGAAATTTCCACAGAGACAACTTTACTTCTTGCCTAATATTTTAAAACTAATATAATAACTTGTTGCATAAATTAGTTGAATTATCTTACATGGGAACTATAAGAAAAACTTAAAGTTGGTGTTTTCTTAAATTTTACCCACAAGATGGTTAAATTCTTGCAAAAAACAGATCCAAATCCAACTTACCTATGTCTTTGGCCCTTGAAGCTAGAGGTCTCCTCCACTGTGTGACAAATTTGTAAGCGTCAAGTCGAATTTCAATTATGTTATTCAGTAAGGCCAGAAGTGGTGCTAGGGGAAAAGCTGCCACAAAGATAGTTGTGAACCCAAACTGGAGAACTAAAGAATTAAAAAGGAAAGAGAACAAAAAAGTTGGTTTTCCATTACTATTTTCAAATGGATGGTAATCTACTTATGTCATTGTCATAAGTCATATTTTTTTCTGATACAGAACCACAGAGACACCTCTTGCAGAAAAGTGGCCAGGACACTGGTCAAAGAGGGACTTCCTGGGCCAGAAGCAGTGGTATTCTGGGAACAATGAGCCTTAGTCAACAACTTAGGACCTGGATGTTGTTTTCTAGTTACCATTCTCTCACAAGGACTTGCCACCAGGGCTCCTTGGTGGAAAATTTCATTCCAAAGTGTGGTAGAAAAACACTGGATGAGACTGGAATATTTTGTGATGCCAGAAAGTCAGGAAGAGCTTGAGAATTCTGGGCACACATGATAAGACAGAGGACAGACTTGAGCACACTCCTAATGGCCAGAGCTGGAATAATTTGCGCAACAAAATAAATAATGGGAGCATTGGGTTATAACCGAAAGACTAAGTTAAACCCATACTGATATAAATATTGATATAAACATAAACGGACACAATTAAAGAACAGGTAAGTGGGGGAGAAGGGCTAGGTCTCCCTCACGGCAGACTTCTAATTCATAAACATAGAAGGAATGATGAAAATGGAAAATTACCATTAGATATCACAGTAATGATGTGGCAGGGAAGAACTACTACAGAATGCTAAAATGAGTAGGGGGAAGAATATTGAAGAAAACTGGGTATTTGTGTATTCACAGTACTGTATGTTCTCCCATGATGCGTATTCATAATGGGGAAAACACTACCTTTATATTGGAAAAACCTGGTAGACATCACCATACCCAAGTGATCAGTGTCAACATGGGCAGTAATAAGACATTCTGATGTCACAAAGCCCCGACAAAACGCTTTCCTTTCCATGTCCCTCCTCCCTTCGCTCCTCTTGCACAAAACAAGACCTGGGCTAGCTCAGCCTTCAAAACCCTTAAGTTTCCAAGTCTCACCAATTACCCTTCAAAAATGTCTTGTTTCTCTCTCGTCTCCACTGTCCCTACTTCAGTTCAGGCTCTGATTTTCTAACCGGCTCTCTGCCTCTGAACTTTCACACCCCCTGTGCTGTCAGTGTGCTAAGCTCTTGGTTCCAGCCCACCCGCCACGCATCATCTCCGGACACAAAGTCCTCCCTGCCTCCAGAGTAAATGCCAAACCACCACGGCGTTCAAGGATCTCAGTAACTTGATTCTACGCAAACTTCCAAGCCTCATGTCCAAATACCCACCGTTCCCCAGACAGGGTTCCCAAGCAAGCCTTTACTGTGGCCCTACTAGACTTCTGGTTTCATTTATACTGTACTTAATGTTTCTGTAGATAAACTGCTGAAATGCGCTTCTTCCTTCCCAGGCCGGCTCACATGCGCCCTCTCCTGGAGCCTTTTGATAGTGCCGCCCCCTCGACTCTTGACCACTTTAGAACAAACTGGCTCGATTTGAAGGCTCCCTTTTTTCTCTACTGCTGGGGGCTTCCTGAAGGTAGGAGTGGCAAATTCTTTCTGTTTCTATTTTCTACACACTCACTACAGTGGTCGTGTGTGTGGAAGCAACTTGTCAGAGACCAAAAAATACAGTTCAGGGACTGAGGCGTAATTACAACGAGGAAAGGCCAGGAAAGCAAAGAAACCCTACCAGGTGGAAATACAATTGGCAGAGAGAATTCTTACAATCACTAAGCACCCTGAGTGTGATAGATGGAAAAAGTCAAGACTACTAACATGGAGTTGGTAAAGAAAACATCTGCAAGATAAAAAGGAAAAAAGAAAATGTCCTTAGTTTGTTTTTAGGTTTTGTGTATCTGATATCTAATAGACTTAGTTTTACAGTTAGATATTTTGGTCTGTAATCAAGCCAAGCGATTGCTTTCACATAGCACAGACGTGACCCGGAAGTTACTGGTCTTGAGGTGATGTCCCCTGGCTGCTACTTTCTCAGTGTCCTCCAGGGGAGAGGTTTGTGACAGTGCACAGAAGTATAAACTTGAGGAATTTGTAGGAAAATGGATGCTCCTTGAGAACATAACGTTAAGTGAAATAAATCAGATACACAAGCTTAAATATTGCATGGTTTTTCTTATATGAGAAACCCAAAATATAAGTAAAGAGTACAATAAAAGATCGATAATAAGAAGTAGGGAGACAGATCTTTCTCAAAGGGGAAGGGGATCGAGAGATGGAGAGAGGGGGAGGAGAGGAGGGAAAGGAGAAGAAAAGAGGAATGAAGATGTGCTGTGTACATGCGCCAGCTCCACACAAAAATGTAACATTATGTACTGCAAACATGGACTAATAAAGAAATAAACACAGAAAAAAGTTGGAAAAACTTAAAAATATTAAATAGCACAGAGAACTGGGAAACCCACGGAAGAATTACTGTTAAGCATCAGTGACATTTTGTCATACTTGCTGCATACTTTTTAGGAATGAATGAAATACAGAGATGATGCTGCAGTCTCTTTATTTCTTCTCGAGGGGTCTCCTCCCCCTTCCAGAGGTAACCACTGCTGTGAGTGGTTGCTTCCTTTTTATTTACTCTTTCTCAGACATAATCTCTTCGACCAGTGCCTTTCCTCATTCTTTCTCTATTCTTTTATACTAGAAAATAGGAAAAGTCAAAAATCAGTGATTTAAGCTTCCACCTCAAGATGTTGGAAAAAGAAGAGAAAATTAGACTCGAAGGGAGTATAGGAAAGAAATAAGGATGAGAGCAGAAATTAATGAACTGGAAAGCTAATGTATAACAGAGAAAAGTTAACAAAGCCTGAAGTTGGTTTTTCGAGAAGATTAATAAACTTCTACCCAGAGGGTTAAAGAGAAAAGAGAGACAAGCACAAACTGTCAAATTATGAGTAACACAGTGGGCATCGCTATAGACCTTATGTCCATTAATATTAATAAGGGGATATTATAAACAATTTCATGCCACTAAATTAGAAAATTTAGATATAATGAACAAGTTTGTTGAAAAAATACAACTAAAATGCAGCTTTACAAAATAGGCACTAGAACAAAAATAAAATCTGAATAGTCCAACATCTACTAAATATACAATTTAAAACCTTCCCATAAAGAATATTTCACTCCAGCTGACTTGGCTGGTGAATTGTTCTAAATATGTAAGGAATATTAGTAGTTGTACACAAACTAAGAAACTAAAAAAGGGTGACAGATTACCCAAATCATTTAAAAAAGACTATCATAATGATGTTATCAAAATTTGAAAGAAATGTTATAAGAAAGAAAAGCTACAGGATGACATCCATAAAACTATTCATAAATATCATTAGCAATACATCAGCAAGTTCAATGGTAATTAAAGGAAAGAATTATGTGTCATCACTTTGTGGGTTATTTTTCCAATTGGCTAGGTTTGTTTAATAACTTTGACATACAAAACAATCAGTGATAAGCCACATAATCATTTCAATAGAAATGAAAAAATATTTGATACAATTTAATAGCTATTCAGGGTAAAACTGTCAGCCAATTAGAGATAAGGAAGCTTCTTTCACCTAATAAAAGGTATGTACCAAAAATTCAGGTAACATCCCACTTTCTGTAACATATTGGACACTTTTACCCTTACACCAGGGGAAGAATGTCCATTGTAACGAATTTTATTTATTATATGGACAGTCTTATTGCAATTACACAAGAAACAAAAAAAGGTGTAATGATTAGAAAAGAAAATGTGAAGTAGGTATTTGTAGATGACACAATTAGATACATACAAAATCTAGAAACAATTATAATTAATATTAGACTTTAGCAGATTTGTGTGATACAAGGGCAACATAAAAACCGATAATAATTTTATACACTAACAGCAACGTTAGGGATACTTCAGTGTAGAGGGCACGCTTAGCACACCTGAGACGCTGGTTTCAATCCCCAGCACCAAAACACAAAACTAAACAAAACAACAAGCACCCTTCTAAAAAAACTATAAAAAACATAAAAAGTGCCTAGGAATAAATCTAAGTTACCAACATTTCTGGCTTAAAATCTACAAAACATTGCTGAGAGGAATGCAGAAAGCTGCAGAAGTACAGGCTCATACCGTATTCACGAAGTGGAAACTACATCAGTTTTCCTTAAATTGTTCTAGGAGTTCAATTGAATTCCAACTAAGATCTCGGTAAGAGTTTTGTAGAAATTGGAAATCTTATCCCAAACTTATCTGGAACCAGTTTTAAAGATCAAAGTGGAAACTTCTGTTCATTTCAAGACACCGTTAAGAGAGTGAGAAACTAAGCCACCAACCATAAAAGGCTATTAGCAATATAAATATCTGATAAAGGACTTATACCCAGAATATGTAAGTAATTTCTATAATTCATAAGAAAAAGACAGATACTACAAAAAAAGCATGAGAATTCACCAAAGACGATCTCCTAATGAGCATAAGCATATGAAGATGATATCATCAGTTGTCATAAAATTTCAAATTAAAACCGTGATAAAACACTACTATAGACCAACTAGAATGACTAAAATTTAAAGACAGCCTAACAATTTTTAGAAAGCATAGGGAATTAAAAATTGTTTGCAATTCCCTACAACAGATGAACAAAAACACACCTTATGGCCTAGTAACTCCATTCCTACATAAATTCCCCATAGAAACATGTATATATGGGCTGGTGAGATGGCTCAGCGGCATAAGCACCTGCTTGGCAAGCGCGAGGGCCCGAGTTCGACTCCCGGAACCCACATACAAAAAAAGGGCCGGTGATATCGCTCAGCAGCATGGGCGCCTGCTGGTGCGCAAGGTCCTGAGTTCAACCCCCGGTACCCACAAAAAAAAAAAAGAAATATGTATATATTATTGGCAACTTAGTGACTGAATAAAACCCTGTCTCAAAATCAGAAATAACAAAGGGCTAGTGTTGTAGCTCAGAGCAAAGGCCCTGGGTTCAATTCCTGGTACCAGAAACAAAGCAACAATAAAACTACCACCAACAAAAAACACATAAACAAAAATGTTCAAAGGACCTTTATATGAAGAGCCAAACCTGGGAACCACACAGACATCTCTCACCAGTAGAAAGATGGACAAACGTCCCGCCTTCCTGCCATCAGGAGCTGTCCTAGTAGGTAGGCAAACTCATAAAATAGTTCACCTACTGGTGTACTGATGCCTGCATTTTCGCAACTAATTTTGCCTTTTTCTGGCTCAGGCTTAATCGAGGGTTTGACTTTGATTAAAGTGCATCTGTCTAGCACGTTAAACCTGACTGGTGCTCAGGAACGCATTTCCTGATGTGGGAGAGGCGGAGGGATTGGTAGTGGTGGGGTATCTTTGTATTTGGGTGGAGGAAGAGGAGAAAGTTGGAGCATATCTGGGAATGGAAATGCAAAATGCCTACATGATTAAAAGGAAAGCTAGGGATGGATATCAAGGACAAGCTGTGCACGTCTCATAAATTTGCTTCAGGTTTGCATTCTAGGAGCATTATACAGCAATGAAAAGGAAGTGCTACTACCAGTAGCAACATGGAAGAATGTTATAAGCATGATATCAAATGAAAGCAGCTAGCTTCAAGAGTACATGCGCTACAATTCCATTTATATAGAGGCCCAAGAGGCAAATCAGTCTATAGTGTTTGACGTCAGGAAAGTGGCCAGAGAGGGCATAACAAATGGGAGAGGGTCAGCGGAGCCTTTGTTGGTACTCATGATGTTCCGCTGCTTTATGTAGCTCACAGGATGGCAAACTTTTTCTGTATGTGTCAACAGTGAGTATTTCAGGCTTTGAAAGCCGCAAGGTCTTTGTCACAACTACTCAACTTGCTGTGATAGTGCAAAAGCAGCTACAGATAATATGTAAGTAAATGGGCATTGCTGTGTTCCAATAAAACATTATTTATAAAACCACACACTGGACTGAATTTGCCCTGTGGGCAGTAGTTTGCCAATCCCTCATCTATACAGATTTACTTACCTTTGGGTGTTACTTTGTGAAAATTCACTGATCTGTACACTTACAATTTATATAACTTTTCTTGCTATGTGGTTTAGTGAATTATATGTTAAAAGTATAACAAGTAGGGAAGTAATATCAACAAGGACAGAAATGAGCAGTTAAAATTCAGTTGTCTGCTTGCGATGCTTCTCATTATTTATTTTGCGCTGCAGAGACAGTGCAGTATTTGGAGTGCTACCAATTTTAGCCACATAAATGCTTTTTTTTTTGAAGCACTCAATATACCAACATTATTGTTTATTTCCTTCTTTATGGGATAAGAGCCCATTAGGAGACCTCAAAGTGGTTAGTTCTCTTAATGAATTCTCTTTATTAAGTTTTATTATTAATGCTCAAATAGATTTCTTTTCTAAGTTCTATCATCCTGCCATTCTATAATTGAGACTCTAAAAACATCAGCAGATACTTAGCACATAAGCAATCTAAGAAGCATTAAACATCAATTCTACTACTTTTTTAAATTTCAGATTTGCCCAGAAAAAACTGCTTCCATCAGAAGTAATGCCCCTTACATATCCCTATTACCACTTCCACCCTTATGTTATAGAGCTTAAACATAGTTATAAAACAAAATAAAATATATATGCAGTGTATCTGCCAGCCAATTATATGGCCCCCCAGGAGATAAGAATATAAGAATAATAATAACAATATAGCTAACACTACCAAGTGCATGCGATAAGCCGAGTGTTCCTTGTTCTAAGGCAGTAAAGACACAGTGAAGTAGTTGCTCTGGTTACCACACCCACTTCGGAAATGAGGAAACTGAGGCAAAGAGAAATTCAGTGATGACCCAGTATTTCACAGTTAATAAATGATACACTGGGATTTGAACCCTGGAAATTTTCTTCCAAACTTCTTGCTCTTAGATATGTAAGAGAATTAACTTGGGTTTGAATCTAGAGAAATCTGATTCCTTAAATATAAGGTATTATGGTTTATATCTAAATGTCTCCCTAAAGCTTCGTGCACTCATAGGTGGGGCTTTCGAAAGGTGATGGATTATGGGAGCTCATAGCTGACTTGTTGTTAGGAGGCGGGGCCTCTTGGAAGGGGCGGGGCCTCTTGGAAGGGGCGGGGCCTCTTGGAAGAAGCAGGTCTCTGTGGTGCGGCCTACAAGAGTTTATCTGCCTCCCAGCTCCTCCCTTGACTGTGGCTGCTTCCTGTTCACCATGCTGTGAGCAGCTGTCCTCCGCCAGGCCCCTCTGCCATGCCATCCTGCCCTGGAGCCAGCTGGCTATGGACTGAAACTTCTAAAACTGTGAGCCCAAATAAACTTGGTTCTAGCAACAAAGAAAGTGACTCAGACATAAGGGTCACACAGATTAAGCATTTCTAGCTTCCCTACACACACTTCCCTCCCACAACAGAAATGACTTCCCTCCACTCTACCTCCTACTGATTCATCATGGAGCATCTGTGACACTTTATTGTGTGTATTCTTTCTATCTTTGGTTCTCCCCCACTAGCCTAGGCGCTCTTTGAAAGCCGGTGCTGCTACCTTGTCTCCTGGCATTTAACGAGCCTCGACAGATGTCGGCTGAGTACCTGAATCAATCACACGTGAAGGATAATTCCTTTTTTGGGGGCACAGCAAATTTTCCAACTCATTTTGTTTTCCAGTGAGTCAGCGGAAGGGACAAGACACAATGTTGTGAAGAGTGGGAAGTGACTTGGGCACCATTCCCATAGACTAAGCATCTTAAATGAAGACACTTCTCCCTCTGTGTGTAGCTCAGGAATTTCACCCAGGAATGGCTTTGCTGATGGGTTTGTTTTGTTGAATGGAGCTAGAGATCTAAAATTTGCATTCATAATAAAGAGGGCAAGATAGAATATTTCCATACTCATTTCCAAGTATTCATCGAAGAGTCCATAGGCGTTCATTGGCTGAAGGTTGTAGTCCTTTTCCCATTGCGGGAAATTTATTTTCCTCTCAGGCCCATGTTCTTGTCGTACTTTTCTTCTAGTCCACCAGTTCTGAATTAACCTGTGTGACAAGATCAGTTTCTTATACCAACAGCAAAACAGCAACCGTTCATGAGACTTAAATGATAAGAGAAAGGAGAATTAGGATTGAGAGCCTTAGTTTAAAAAGACAAAATTCAGGACAGGCAGTAAACAAAGCCTTGGATTAGAAGGAAAATAACCCCGAAGCCCATACTTTAAACCTTTCTATCTGCGAGTAGACGGAATGAATGATGAGCTTATTTCCATAGTTCGTGACGCAGTCTCGGGTTTGGTGTAGCTTCGAGGGCTGGACGGAGGACTGAGAGGATCTAGAAGCTGACTCTTGGGTCCAGAGGCAACACCCAGACATGACAAGAAGGTCTTGCGTGGGTGGCTTAATGTAGGAACCATGAGCAGCCTTATCATGTGGGTGGCAACATGCATATTCTGGTGTCCAGGACCTAGAAAATCTGCAAAGCCACAAAATGCTTTCGCTCCTGGCCCATGGATGCCTACGGTTCTACAACTAAACTTGCCTGCTTTGGGCTTAAGCTTGTCAGGGTCTCAGACTCATGGAATACACAGCGCATTGGCCAGGCTAACACACTTATCCTTCTCAGCACACCAGCACACATTTTATAATAAATATGGGAGAGGGTTGAAGACATGCAGCTGGAAGAGGAAGATCTGGGTTACACAAAAGTGGAAATGGCAAAAGAGAAATATGTGAAACACAGGGACGAGTGTCAAAGACAAACTCTGCTTACTTCACAATTTTGTTTTCTGTCCCTATTACTAGAGGTTAAAATATACTTCTTTAGATGTTCGTGACACTTTGTTTAATTATGGCTTATGCTTCTAATTTTTTATTTTACATTTTAAAGAAAGTTTGATAGAAAACGTTAAATACTTGGAATAGGATTTCTAAAAATCAGTCTGAGAATAGGAAAGTGCTGGCCAGCTCGTCGTCTTAGCTAAGTGGTCCGCTCTTCCCCCTGGAGGTTCCCAAGTCCCCCGAGACACCGAGCTGACCTGGTGTAGAACTAAAGCAGACACGGACATGCCGCTGATTTATGTTCCCTGAAACTACGCTGACCAGAACTGAGCAAACACAGCAGAACTCAAGGTTATCTTCACAAAGAGATGCAAGTTTTTGCCCAAAGTCATCAACAAGAAAATATTAACACCAGGTGAGAATGTTTCTATGAGCTAAAACATGCTCACTTAGAAATACTCCTGTTTCTTTTTTGAACCCCTGAACTTTCCTCCCTTCCATAAACTATTTTTCTGTAGCCTGAATTCAGGACAGTTTTCTTTTCTTTTTTTTAAATTAGCATCTGATTTATCATAGGAATAGGGAAGTGGAGATCTTGTTACTAAATAAATAGCTAGGGACTTGCAAGCAAGTATCTGATATTTAGGGCGCATCACATGAGTTGCGCTAAATCTACCCAAACAGCCAATCTTTATTATTTTCCTGGCTGCCCTTGAGTATTAATTGCTGAGTCTGCATTGCTTATCTTACCTGCCACACCTAGAAATGCCAAGACTGAACAGTGGCGCCTCTGAGTTATGGGGATCCCAGGTACTTACGGGTAGCCAAGTTCCATGAAATTATTCCAGGTCTGCTTTAGCACCATGATAATACCCATTTGCATACAGAGATCAATAAGGCATCCACTAGGGTGGCACTGCAAGGTAAGCAAACACAGAGATGGAAGAATCAATGGCGAGGCAGGAGGGGGTCTGGTTGCCCAGGAAACAGGGGAAGGGGGAGGGGGAGGATACAGACCTCTTCCAGTCTCCACCTGTTTATCAGCCTCAAGTAGGCACCTGGGTGTCCCGTAAATCTTCAACACACAGAGAGAAACAGGGCATTAGCATTCGGTCGTCTGCAGTCTGAGCTTGCTGTGAGCATCGCGTTCAGGTTAGCACACCCTCCAAAGCGAATTGGGCTACAGCTGAGCATCAGGTGGGAAGGAATGAGGACAACCTCCAGAGCCGTCCTAACGACAGCTTCTGGAATTCTCCAGGGGACATTTCTCCTCTGGCCTTCCTGGCCAGCTGTTGACTGCAGGGGCCAATTCCTGCGGCTCCTCGTGACTTTGGACATTTTCTACTGAGTATCAAGCGCTCCGGCCTGTGGAAGCAGCAACGTTCCTCCCACAGGTAGATACGTTTGATCCTTTGGAGTGACACCAATACTGTCGTTTTTAAATCACCAAACTGGCCAGAATCCTTGCTGCTGGAGGAGCTGAAAAACTAAGGCGCAGCTGCTGGACCCAGTTCACCAAAACCCCGCACCAGCCCTTCCTGCTTCCCCAACCCCTCCGGACTGCTTCCCGGTGCGTGGGACTCCTGGGGCCTCGCCACCGAACACGGAATCCTCCGGTCCTCAGAGCAGCTGGACCTCCGGTGCCCAGTTCCACCCCGCTCCTGCTGCGATATCGTTTGCCCTTCTGTGGAGTCGGGGACCTGGGACGAGCTGCAGCCCGCGCCCTCTTATGCCACCTCTTTGCTCCGTGAGACCCAGGGCCCGATTCAGGACGTTTTCAACCCGTCATTCTCTCGTGCAAGGCCATTCCTCCACTTCCTTAGCGGTGGAGGTGCACAGGCGCTTTCGAGGTTTTGGAGACTGTTGCCCGGGATGCAAGGTGGCTGTGTGATTTGTTCCACTTTACATGGATCACCCGAAAGGACAGGGTTTCCGTCACCCCTGGGCCAGCCACCTCTGAGCGCTCTGTCCCCACCCGGTCTGCGGAGGTGGCAGGGGTCAGAGTCTTACCTTCCGAGGAAGAATGCGATGTAAAACGTGGAGCTGTTCAGATTGACAAACTGAAAAAGAAACATTTTCAGGGTGAAGCTGTTCTCCCACTCCGACTCTGTGCGAGGCTGTTCTGTGGACAAGAGCAGAGTTTGAGAGTCTGGCTCGGACCCCCTCTCGGCTCCCTCTGTCCCCTCCCCACACACAGGGTGGGAGACTCCAGCTGTCTCCGGATGGATGTGATCCCCCACCAGACAGATCCTAAGCTCAAAGACCGAGCCTACGGGGGAGCCCGGTGGGAGTGGCTATGCCACGTGTGAAGGAACTGGACCTCCCATTGCTCCAGGGTTAAGGGACCCCCAAAGAGTCTGGAGCAGAGCTGGCCAGGCTGGGGGCCTCATGCCCATTGCGGGCTCTCTGCAGTAGCCTTGCAGTTTTTCTCTTAGTTTCTGCCTGTGTGGAGTCGGGACTTCTCATAGCTCCTGAGAACGCCCTGGTCTTGATTCCTAGTTCTAGATTTACGCGAGGTGCTGAATATCACAGAACACCTAGAGTATTCTACTCCTTTATCCTCAGCCACCACTGAGCAGGCTCAAGGACAGACACCAGTGAGCTTTTCCTTGTATCGTCATCTGTGTCTTCCAACTTCCCGACTCAGTCAGGAATCATTTCTCATCTCCTTATAGTTCAGCTTCCATCAAGCGGATGTTCTTTGGACACTGTGATGGGAACTAAAATATGGCTCTAGTTGCCCTCAAGGTCCACCTCTAACTTGAAAGCTCCTGTCAGGTACACTTGTCCTTTCCTAGGAGCGGAATCCTTGCCTCAGGAAGGTCAAAGAAAATGCATTTACAGCAACAGCATTTTCCCTCTTCCCACACTCCCTGGTTTTCTACTTGCTCATTTAACACTCCCCTGCATTGATCCTTTTTCCATGAATTTAATCAGAATGCTTCCTGGGAGCATATCTGAGAGGGCAAAGGGAGAAAGCAAGAGAATCCAATTTAAAATGGTTCCAATGTCAGTTTCAGAACAAGGTTGCAGTGCTGTTGAGGGCAGAAAGACAAAGGATTCCTAAAGGGTTTCAGTTTTATTTCGCTTCTGCCAGCTGAACTGGCATTCTGGGCTGCTGGGCAGCTGGGTCCCAGGTGTCCGACACATGGAAGGACAAGGCTACGTCTCCACGGGCATCTTGGGCAGCCTGGGTCAAGGGGCCTCTGGATGCAGCCTGCCAGCAGGCAGTTACCTCTTGGACACAAACCTCCCCTGGGCGAATGGATGTGGCGACGGAAGATGTCAGTGACAGCAAGGAGACAGTGAAGCGGCTAGCTCTGTGGATGGCACCCAGCCCAATAAATGGCACCTGCTAGTGTAATGATGATGCTCAATAAAATACTTTGGACTCTGCCCTGATAGCTACATATGGGGGTGCAGTGAAGCAAGTTACTTGCAATTTTATCAAACTGCTTAATGACCGATACCTCATTCATAAAATTGAGACTATCTCCATGTCTGAAAGTGTGGCAAATGTAAAGCTGGCCTCAGGTTAGCAGGTTGTTCTCGTGTCTTATGGGGCTGAGGTGATATTCTTCTAGGTCACTAGTCCAGATGAATGCTGTATCTACACACGTCAGTGGAAGTTGGCCCATCTGCATTCTTGATTACAAGGCTCGCAGTCTTCAGAGGAGCTAACTTTGTGGTGATTCTTATATACCAAGAGAACTTAATGCTTTGTCTTTTGAGACAAGGTGTTGCTGTGTTGCCCAGGCTGGCTTCCAACTCCTGGGCTTACTTCATCTCCCTGCCTGAGCCTCCTGAGAAGCTGGGACTACAGGAGTGGGCTGCCATTGCCATGCTGGCCTCTCTCTCTCTCTCTCTCTCTCTCTCTCTCTCTCTCTATATATATATATATATATGTATATATATATTGTCTTTTTGGAGATGGGATTTTACTATGCAGTTCAGGTTAGGCTTGAAATCACTTTGTAACCCAGGCTGGCCTCGAACTCAAAGTAATCCTCCTGCCTCAGCCTCCCAAGTGCTGAGATTACAGGCATGCACCACCATGCCGGCTCTCAATATTTTTTTTTTTTTTGTGGGTACTGGGGGGTCGACCTCAGGACCTCGCGCGCCAGCAGGCGCCCGTGCCGCTGAGCGATATCACCGGCCCCTTTTTTTCGTATGTGGGTTCCGGGAGTCGAACTCGGGCCCTTGCGCTTGCCGGGCAGGCGCTTAAGCTGCTGAGCCATCTCACCAGCCCTCAATATATTTTTAATTAAACAAAAATTGTAGGTAAATAGCAAGTAAACACTTTGTTAAATGACACTGGACACTTTATACACAGGTACCTTCATGACTCTATTTTGTATGTGTGTGCTTGAAGAGAAACACCAACTTTAGTTTACAATAGCTCATGACAGATAACGTTTGTGTCAGGTTTTATTAGAAAAAAGAGCCTCCTATTACTAGACAAAGAATGGTCTGACAAAAGCAAAGACATTGTTGCAGGCATTTCTAAGTAAAGGGAATATTTCTTTCCAGCAGTGTTGGAGAAAGGAGTCTTTGAAAACCTACTTTTAGACTGTAAGAAATAATAGCATACTAAAATCAAAAGGGTTCCACTTACCTAAATTTGTCAGAAGCAGCGCAACTTTTTCATAGAGCTGTAAAATAAATTTCATACATTTAACAGATGAACTGTACATATTCTAAAATCTATAATTATAAATATACAACATATAACTGAATATGTCTGTAATTATAAAGGAAATAGGTAATCAAGCCATGAGTGAAAATAATTTCATTAGCTACCCATTGCTCAACCAATAAGAACATTGAGAAAAACAGCACCCTTTCAGGGCCAGTCAGAAAGACGCCAGATTTAAAAATAGTTTTACTATTTTTAAAAATCTCACTCCTGATCTTGGGGTAGATAATTCCCAGGTTCTCAGGAGAGGCCAGGCAGCCACAGTGCCCTGAGGCTCAGCACTCCGAGTGTAAAATCCCAGACTCTTTCGGCTGGCTGGATCCTGTGGCCTCACTGTTCATGGAGTGCATGGCGTTTATCAGTGCTGAGTCCATTGAACATTATCGGGGACCCCCAGAGCCTGTGGTACTCTGCTTTTCCATTAGTGCACAGGGTGCATCTTTAACTCACCCAGCCATCTGGCAAATGGACGTCCCAAGAGGGAACCGAGGGTGTGTGTATGTGTGTGTGTGTGTGTTTGTGAGCACGTGTTCAAAGAGTGGCAGAGGGGACAGGTTAGGGTAAATCTAGCTGTAGGCGATTCCTCAGAGAGGGTATAAATTGAAAGAAAGTAAGTGCTGTCTCTCTAAAAGAGAAAGATGATACATGCAAAAGAAAAAGGAAAATTGCTCTAATGGATTCGGACAGAACAGAGATTAATTACAACCAGATAATTAAAAGCCAGTTAACACTAGCCAGGCTGGACTCACAGCTTCAGGCCCAGCAGTGCAGGATGGTACCTCAGCTCACCTTTGGTCATCGTTTCTCTTTCGTGGAGGTGGGATGGGCATGGGACTTACTGACCTTCTTCTTAATTCCTCAATTCTCTTATCCAAAATTTCTTCTAACTACGGAATTGGCAAAACACTTGTATTGTCTGACTCTAAACTTCCAGCAGTGACTATTTTGCTATATTAAGGTACATGGTTTTCTATATTAAGATAAAGTTAATATTGCCATTAGATCAAATGTTCTGCATAGAAACTTCAGACTCTTACAGTCTAATATTAAAAAAGATTGGCACACTGTTCAGTAACAAAATCTGTGGCATAGATTAGTCATAATCATTTGACCATAAAAACTCAACCCTGTAAACGATAAAACAAATATTCTAATCAAACGTATTTTAATGTTACATTAAAAATTCTTGGTTATATAATTACCAAGGGCCATTAGATTTGGCTAGTGAGACAACCACTTTTAGAAATATGTTTTGATCCCTGGTTTATCCTTTATATCTTTCACACTGACACTTCACTTGGTACATTTGTCTCAAAATTCTCAGGAGCTGAAGATATGTCATTGTCACTTGGGTATAAACACTGGAAAACTTGGCATTTAAAAAAGAATAGCACAGAGATCAATAAAAGATCAATATTAACTTTTTTTTAGAAAAGGTAAAATGTAATAGGGACACAGTAGAAAGCCGTAGTATCAAGTGAATTCCTTCAATATACGTTAAAGATGCAAATGAGGATACCACGGGGAAGGGTAACATATACTGAGGGGCTCATGGCCAGCAAGTCTGGGGGGAGCTTCAGATGAGTAGTTCATGGAAAAACACTGAATTTTCATTAGGCAGTTCAGCTAAAAACTGAAGGTGGTTGGTTCTGATAATGTAATCTGAGCAACTACTTTAAAGATAACAATACACAGTATATTAACCACTGTTAATTTCCTCCTATCTTGTTTTGAAATTCTGTATCATTATTTTTCTCTGTAAAAAAAAAAGAGCAGCAGAAAAATGTTAGTTTCTGAACTTGATATAACAAAATGTTTCTTTTTCTTCTTTCTAATTTTAACCCTTTATCATTATATGATGACTTTCCTTGTCTCTTTTAATTGCTTTTAATATGAAGACTATTTTATCTGATGAAAGTATGCCCACTCCTCCTTTCTTTTCGATTTCATTTGCATGGAATATCTCATTCCACTTCTTAATTTTGGTCTATGGGTATCCTTAGAGGTGAAATGAGTTTCTTCTAAGAAACATATAGTTGGTTCTTATTCTTTTTATCCATTCAGTCACTCTGTGTCTTCTAATTGGAGAATTTAATCCTAAGGTAATCATCCACAGGTGAGGTCTTTACTGCAACCATTTTGTAAGTTGTTTTCTAATTTTATTGTTTATGTCACAAATTCCAATTGTTAATATCTATGACTGACAGAAAGCTTTCTGACTTTAAGGATATGTCTAAAACAAGCTATGGGCACTTCTAATTTGGTCTTTTCAGTCTGGTCAATGTGTGTGTGTTTTTTCTGATATAAGCCATATTTTCTGATTTCCTTTTTTTTTTTTTTTTTTTTTTGGCAACAAGGCATTGTGGTTTTCACCACTTATAGCATAGCATGACATCTGATTCATATTGGTATGGCTGAGTAAAATGAATGATAATAACTTTGATTCTTCTCCTGAGATATATCCTGTGCTGGTCTACCTAGCTTGTACTCACCATACTGAGTTGTTCTTTGGTGAAGCATGATAGAATTGAAACAGTATTAAAAAGAGTGAGAAACTTTACACTATTCACTCCGATTCACACTGGTTTTGAAATACAGTGGTACCTCTGTTCACAAACTTAATTTGTTTTACAATTTTGGGGAAGATGGCCATGGTTGTGTTTCTCACCTGGTATGGAGTTTGTGAATGGAAGCAAAATTTTGTCAAATGCTTTTGAGAACTGAATTGTTTGCAAACAGAAGCATTTGTGAACCGAGGTATTGCTGTATTTATTTTTTAGGATATAGAATAAGATGCAAACCAGTAAGTGTCTCTTAACCAGTCATTAAGAGGCATAAGATTTTTGTTAGACACAGAGAATTTTTGTAAAATAATAAGAATTTTATATTTAAAGCAACACTACTTAAAAGTAAATATACATCATCAGATTCAGAAAATAAGCATCACACATAGGTTTGCTTCTTCAATTAAGATTGGAAAAGTGCAGGAGAAAGTCAGAAACAGTATGAGTGATTTATAATAATTATATTATTTAAAAATTAGAGTCTTTAATGAATATAAATTAAAAACTAATATAACTCTCAAGGTTTCTATGTTCAGTTAATGAAAAAGTATTAATGATTAGTGTTTAAATGTTTTTATTTTTTTTACTTTGAGAGGCCATACTGGTCAAAATTCTAAGTAGTTGAAAGCAATTTAGATAGCTATAAAAAATCTATAATACCCGGTCATGAAAATGTCTTAACTTGAGCAATTTCAGAAGGCAGCATAAAGGTTAGTTCTGAACTGTTCAAAGTTACATTGCAGTCACTAGTCTGCCATCTGTTATGCTGATATTTGCTTTCTAAGGACGTAAGTTATTATTTGTTGTTATTTTGATGTAAACTGTCCCAAACTATAGTCCACACTTGCTCACCCTCAGAATGCAGCTCACAAAGCTTCAGAGCATTTGACAGAGGGGCACATGTGTGTGCAAGGGTGAGGATGTGCAAGAGCATCCAGAAGGGTCAGGCATTTGGCTCACGCATGAAAGGGTGTGGTTGATGGTGCTTTTAGCGTTTTTATGGATGCTTTTTCTTTTCTTTCTTCCCCTTGCTATGGCTTGCCATTTCTGTTCTCACCCGTTCTGTATTTTTGATTTAGTAATCTCATGCTACTCTAGTTTGATGTTGTCTGGGAAATCAGAACACCAAAGGCGTTAACACTTCATCTAAAATCAATGAAAAGGCACCCTCTAGAGAATAACGTGTGTTAACTTCAGTGTGTGGATTCAACGGCATCTGCTTTTGCTATTTGGAATCTCTTTGTTAAATAAAATATATAAAATGTGTAGTAGCCTAACTCCTAGCACACAGTAGGTGCTTTGTAATAACAGCAAATATATATTTAATACACTCCCTATGCCTGCTTCTTCGCTTTTAGTTTAATTTCCTTTTTTCTTGGCTGTGTCTCTGCAAGTAAAGAATTCTGGGTGAGTGGTTTCAGTTAAAAGAGTATTACTCCAGCAACACTGGCACCTGCTCTGCACAGATAGGCAAACACATTTATAGATACAGTAGAGGTTCCCAGAAATTTATTTCTTTTTTTTTTTTTTTTTTTTTTTTTTTGTGGGTACCGGGGGGTCGACCTCAGGACCTCGCGCGCCAACAGGCACCCGTGCCGCTGAGCGATATCACCAGCCCCTTTTTCGTATGTGGGTTCCGGGAGTCGAACTCGGGACCTTGCGCCTGCCGGGCAGGCGCTTAAGCCGCTGAGCCATCTCACCGGCCTCAGAAATTTATTTCTTAAGAAGATGTACAAATTATTATTACTATTATTTGTGCTGGCAGTTGAACAAAAGGCCTTCTACATGCTAAGCACACTTCTACCACAGAGCTACTTCCCCAGCCCAAAATTCTACTTTAACGAGACACTGGAGGAAGTACAGTAAAAATACATAAGCATTAATTCATTGCATCCTTCCTGGATCAAGAGCCTTTCCACTTTCTGGCTATTTGGTTGATTTCACAGTGAATTGCTCTTCCTCCCAATGTGTTTTCTTTTTTTTTTTTTTTTTTTTGTGGGTACCGGGGGGTCGACCTCAGGACCTTGCGCGCCAACAGGCACCCGTGCCACTGAGCGATATCACCGGCCCCTTTTTCGTATGTGGGTTCCGGGAGTCGAACTCGGGCCCTCGCGCTTGCAAAGAAGGCGCTTACGCCGCTGAGCCATCTCACCGGCCCTCCCAATGTGTTTTCTGCAATTAACTCGATTAGCTGAGCTGAAGGTGCGCAAGGTGGGGGGTGTGTGGGGTGCAAGGATGGGGCCCAGCGTCCACTTTGAGTCACACCGACCAAGTGGTCACACAATCATCACTTCGAAGCGATCAGAAACTATTTCTGTTTTCTTTTTCATAACTTCTGATTTTGCAACTTTGTTTTCTAAAACAAGAAAGAAGTTCCTGGGTATGCTATCACTACTAATAACAAACGGCCTGTATCTCATCACCTCAGCGCTTACTCGCTCACCTAGCAATCACAACGGAAGCTCTTTTACTATTGGGTAGGTTGAATTCTCTTCAGACTCGCTCCAGGTTTATTGGCTATGGAATTCAGGATTGTTCAAAGCGCTAGACATGACAACCTACAGAGGTAAACCTGTGTCGAGAGTGGCATTAAATTATTTGGCCTTAGAAAGTCCTAGTCCTAGTGACATGAGCACTTCGGTACCATGGCCTAAATTTAGGACATAATACAGTATAAATAAGGGGAGGGATCTATAGTGAATTGAACATCGACTCCATGCCTGACACTACTTGGCACATGCGTTATCTCATTTATCCTCTACTACAAACTTCGAAGGTTGGTATTGTTATGCACATTTGATCTCCAAGTCTAAGCCTGTCAGCCATTGCCTCTTGCTCTACAGAAAATAACAATTTATGGAGCACCTACTGTGTGCCAGGCCCTGTTGCAGGCACTAGCAATGGCAAAACAAGGAAAAGTTCCGGCCACACGGGCCTTCATTCCAATGGGGAAGACAGATAATAAACAGGACAACATATAGTACTGTAAATGGAGACCAGTGTGATAGGGAAATAGAGAGCAGGTAAGGAGGTAGGGAGCCGTCAGATGGCAGGGGAGCCTTTATTTGAAAAGTAGCATTTGAATAGAGACCCCAAGGAGGCGAGCTAGTGAGATGAGGCTGCAAGGACAGCAGCGACACAGTCTGGGGGGAGAGCGTGGCTGGCACATCCAGGGCGCTGGAGCAGGTGAAGCAGGATGAACTGGGATGAATGAAGAGAAAAGGTATGAGACAGCCGGGCAGCCTGCTGAGGGAGAGCCTGGGAGGCCATCACGGAGATGTGAATTTTTTTTTTTTTTTTTTTTTTTTTTGGTGGTACTAGGGATTGAACCCAGGGCCTTTGCTACCTCCCCAACCCCTTTTTAATTTGTAATGGAGATAGGGTCTCTGTAGGTCACCAGGTTGCCCAGGCTGGTCTCAAACTTGAAATCTTCCTGTCTCAGCCTCCTGGAGTGCTGAGATTCTGGGAATGCGCTACCATTCCCGGCTGAAGATGTGAACTTCTACTCTCCTGGAGAGGAAAGCAATGGGCTTTGGGAACAGAGGGGCTAAGAGGTCTGGGTTGAAATATGCACTTAAAAATATCCTGGGGCCAGTGAGATGGCTCAGCAGCGTACGCATCTGCCTGGCAAGCGCGAGGGCCAAGTTTGACTCCCGGATCCCACATATGAAAAAAGGGCCGGTGATATCGCTCAGCGGCACGGGCGCCTGCTGGTGCACGAGGTCCTGAGTTCGACCCCCGGTATCCACACACACACAAAAAAATTCTGAAATCAGCATAAGCACCACAGGTCCCCCGCTATTCTCTTTGCAGGGTGAGCTCAAGGAATGCTTTGGTTACCAACTACCTTCTCCTCCTTCCAAGCCACAAAGAAACGGAGACCCACACTGAGCTGCATCACGGGATGTGAGTCAGGTCTTCTAAAGGCACTGTTTCTCTAAATTTCTCCAAAGGAAAATTCTATGTTATCTGACTGGAAAAACAAGGCAAATAATGTTCAGAGAGGTCAGCGCCTTTCTCCAATTTTATACTGCAGGAAATCTGGTGTCTAGACAAGAATCAAGCCTTTTACAGCCCCAGACTTGCGCGAATCTTCACATCAGGCACTTTGGTGTGCGACCCTCAAGTGCCACATGTCCAGCCCGCCTCTTGAGGCCAGGGCTCCGTAGCGACGGGAGAAAACTGTCGTGGCAGCCTCAGATGCTGCCCCACCCTGCTCGTTAGCTCGCAGCTCGCTTACCACATTCAGCAGCATGATGATACAGAAGTTGATGCACACGGCAGTTCCTGTGGTTGCAACCTGAGAGTTATTCCTGATTAACGCCCACTTAAAGGCTGCAAAAGTGCTGACGGTCACCACCCGGTAAATGACGATTCCAAACACTGCCGCGATCACCACGCAGATCTGGAGGGGAGAGGAGGAGACCCAGTGAGCTGTTTGTGGGGCGGGAGGGAATTCCCCATTCCTGGGTGCAAAAAGGACACCGAGTCAGGGCGGTACACACTGCAGAGACCGCGCTCACGTCGTGCTTAATACTTTCCGTTTTCTTGTTACTTAGAAAAAAACACTGCTTACATGTTGAGGCTCTGAGCCGTGAGGTGACACTTTTTCAAGGAGAATGCTTGCTTGGAAGACCAACCAGTATTTATTACTCAACTCTAGTCTTGCTTCTGCTCACCACTGTTTACCGGTTTCCTATTATTCCAGGATAAAAGCAAGGCCCTTACAGCGGCCTGCAAGGCTCCCCCGCCCCAAGTGCACCTCGATTTCTGGGGACCCTGTTTCTTTCTCATTGTTTCAGGTGGGCTAAGTGCCCTTAGGCTTTGGGTCATTCCCTTTGCCCACAGTGTCCCCCACCCAATCTCCTGCCACACACATTCACACACGTGCGTGCCCTAGTGAACACCTGCTCACCCTTCTTCATGCAGAAGCTCACGCACCACTTCATAATTAAGGCTTTTGCGACCCCTAGATGATTTTCTTGTTGCCATTAGATGGTACCTCTACCACCCGCATGCACCTTCTTCCGAGATACCACTTACAGTTTCTAGCATTTGTCTGTCTGATCGTTGTCAATCTGCACGCTGGAAAGTGAGCCCCAGAGGGCAGGCGCGGGACCTGTGTGCTTGCCCCGGTTCCTGAGGCCCCCTGGCTTGAAGGTAGGGGCGCTGTGCATGCCCAGTTACTTGCTATTGATGGAACCAACCTTGTGACAGACCCCTAATATCTTAGTAAACATCTTTCCCCGAAGACTTGAGGGTATTTGAGAATAATATGGCATATCTCCTAGCTCGATAAAATAATGGGAATCTGACTCTCTATGAAGTCCACAAGTGACTCCCCTAATGTGTCTCAGCATCCTGCGCCTACTTAATTATTGAGCTCCACTTAATTAAAGCCAGCTGTCAGGGTCGTGCTGACTTAGATTCCTTTCTTCCAGGTCTGTTTTGCACAAATTTTATTTTCTGCTTTCTTCTATGGGGACATGCCCTGAAACCTGAGCACCAGTCCTAGTTGGAGCTTTGTTGTAGTCATGTGACAAAGAAACAAAACCTACCCACATCTTCATCCTAAAGCTACTGACAGGGAGATGGGAATCTATGTCTCTAGGTTTTGTGGGAGAAACAAGGTGATAAATATGAATGTGGCAAAGCGTGACGCAGTGGCTTACAAAGCGTCATCTGTTGCAGGGTGTGGGTTTGGATCTCCAGAGCTGCGGACTCTAGAGACACCTGGCCTGGCCTTTCATCTCCCTAGCGTCTTCACTGGCAGAGAGGGCAAAGAGTCCAAACTTGTAGCAATTTTATCCTTCCCACTCTCGGAGTCTTGGACATCTACTTATACACTTGTCATCTGAACAGAGGCAAAGAGGATTCTAACCATCCCTATTGTTCTAAAAGGTCATTCTGCAGATTTGTATATGCTTTGTTCAGTAATTGATACTATCAAAGTTGATCCCAGAATGACGTTATTTTAGGAAAAGCTAATGACTCAGCTCTCAGTTAGTGTTTTTCAAACTGGTATGACCATGGGTGAACCAGAAAGTCAATTTTAGGAGGCTATATCTGGCATTTAAAAAATGGGCTATAGAAAAAAACCCAGTTTATTGCATGTTAGAAAGGTAAACATTGTCAGTTTTATAAATGTAGTTGCGTAGAATGTACTGTGTCATGACAGAGAATATATTTCTTACTGTGTGGCATGGAGAAGTTTGAAAACCACTGTTGTAGATTCTATTGCACGCTCGTAGTTCCTTTCAGCAGGGCTTAGTGGGACATGCATGACAAGTGGCAGGAATGTCAGATCGGAGCTGGGGGTCTGCGTTCCTGCTGGTAGGCTGTGGCCACGCCCCTTCACCCCTGGGTGACAGCTCCCATCTGTAACCTGGAAAGAGCCACACCGCCCCTGACTGCCAACTGGAGAAGTGAGGGTGAAATAACAACCTGCAAAACTATTCTGTGGGACTCTGCAGACGTCTGATATGACTACTGTCATTACTACAGGTTTGTACTGATGAAGCAAAAGAGTTTTAAAAATAGCTTCAAACCATAAAAAATATTCCAGATGCGGAAACGATAAGCCTGCTGCATTTATCGGCAAATGCTTGATAAGGTTCTGGCTTTCCCGAAATCGGGTTCATCCGTTCTTTCTTGGAGTACTTGGCTTCAAACTGGGGTCGGATTTCTTCCTAAAGAGCAAGCAGACACAATTATGCCCTGAGGAGGTGCTCGCACAATAAGAAAAGAAAATAAAGTGGGTTGGCAGCTGCCACACTCACCCGTCAACTGAGAGGTGGGCTTGGAAAGGTAGGCGTAAGTGACTGGAAATTGGCCCCTGGAAGAGTATCTGTCTATAGCAGTGATGGTGAACCTTTTAGAGCTTTCGATGATAACAAACAGCCGCTGCGGTGCACGTGTCATAGGTTGGAGGTCAAGATTCACTATCATCAAAAGCAATGTAATGTAGCCTAACGATGGCACTTTTCTGTTATCTTATTAAACCAGGCCTGAAGAAAGGCGCAGAATATTTTAAGAGAGATCCCTGCTGTCTCTAGTGATTTGGAGCAACTAGTAAACTTTTATTTCTAGGCAGTGATATGGACATCAGGACAAAAAGGCTCCAGACCAAGAGGATGTTCAAACTCCATTCTGTGAGGTATAGTGACAATTCTTAGCATTTTCCCAACAAGTATTTTGGGTATTTTTAGATTTAGGTGACTAAAAAACATGGTGAACCTGTTTTGTAATAAGCTTTTATAGGAATCATTCACCATTAACCAATAAATAGTTTTGTTTATTTATTGAGACAGGATCTCACTATGTAGTTCAGGCTGGTTCTGAACTCACTGTGTAGCCTAGGCTGGCCTGGAACTTGTGGCAATCCTCCTGCTTCAGCCTCCCGAGTGCTGGGATGACAGGTATGCACCACCACACTGGGCTAATGAATAGATTTTAAAGGTACTCTTAATTGTTGTTGAAAATAAGGAAAAGCCTTTCAAATCCAGCTAAGATCAAGACTCCTACCTGAGATTTTTGTTTCACTGAGCTGACCCCTATCCCAATGTGATAAGCTTTGACAAAAAAGCAATGATGGGCTTAGGAGAGGATAAACGGCCAAAGGGCACACAGAAGTGGTTCTTGTTAATTAAGTACAAGTTCTGTCTGAGTCTTTGGAGGAGGATGGAGCATGGGCAGAAATGATGAAACAGGGACTGAGTTTATGTGGGTAGAAGTGCTCAAGACCCGATGGTGGCGCTGATTGAAAGCGAAGAAGGAGCGGACAGCAGACAGGAGCGGAGGAGCGGGCATGGCCAGGAGTGGCCTCCCCGCGCAGCAGCTGCGCTTATAGCAGGGCCTGCCTTCTTTGGCATATTCTAGATGGTGACGCTCGAGGACGTGAACAGGCCCAGAATCCTCTGCTTCTCTGGGGAGCTCTTCCAGGGTGCCATGCGCTGAGTGATGCCAGGAGCCCTTGGGCTCACCCAGGAATCCAGGCCGTGCTCCTGGGTGTGACGGGCTGAACCGTGCTCTCCCCTTCTCCCTCCTCTGCTCCCCTAATTCACCCGTTGAAGTCCGGATGTCCGAATGTGGTCGCATTTGGGGTCAGGGTCTTCGCTGAGGTGGCTCAGTTAAAATGAGATCGTTAGGTGGGCCCTAAGCCCACAGGCCTGGTGTCGCAAAAGCAGGACTTACCACATCTGCCGCCTACGTGCGAAGCGCTTCAGTGCTCATGGAATTTTAATTCACCGAGGAACCAAAATGTCTTTAAAAACTTTTGTCTTTTAAAACTCGCCGCACAGATGTGTATGGAAAATGCTTCATGAGTAACCCTGGTGAAGACGAGTTGCGGGATGTATTTCTTGGCGATTTGATTTTTTTTTTAAGTACTGTGGTTAAAGCCACGACCAGTCTCCCTAAGTTGCTACGTTGCCCAGGCTGGGCTCGAACTTGCAGTCCTCTTGCCTCAGCCTCCCAGAGTGCTGGGATTACAGACACACACCACCATGCCCCCCACTTGGTGATTTATTTATTTTTTTTAATTCTGAGGTAAATAATACGAACCTCCTCTTCTTCCCAGTCTATCAAATCCCAGTCATAAGCAATTACTGCTCGACGTCTTTTCCAAAATTCCAGGAAAACTGTTGCTGGAACAAGCAGAGAAAGACAAAGATATGTTCAAATAAACCAATGCCCTTAGCTTTGTTACTGAATAATGATGCAATTGCAAAGAATGACGGCATTCTTGTATAAACATCCATGAATATCAGAATTCCTAGCTAGCCTTCATTAAATACAGAACAGTTTCTGAGAATTCTTTTTCTTTTCAATTTTTAATTTTTTTTTGGTTTTTTGAGACAGGGTCTCGCTATGTAGCTCAGGCTGGCCTTGAACTCACTATGTAGCCCAGGCTGGTCTCAAACTCGCGGCAATCCTCCTGCCTCAGCCTCCTGAGTGCTGGGATTCCAGGCGTGTGCCACCACACCCAGCCTAAGAGCATTTAATTTTCAAAAGCAAAGGGTAGGTAGGGGTAGAAAAGCAAAAACGAAATTCAGCAGTTTGCATAGATTTGACTGGCATTGATTCCCTGGCCCACAAATCCTCCTCAGAGCAGATATCTATATATAAATATATTTTAAGTACACATTTAAATATGTAATATTTTTATATTTAATATAAATACTTTTGATATCCTTATATGAAATTAAAATGTTTGAATAACATGCAGCTGTATCTCCTGAATGTTTTAACCATTACTGCCAGTCAAACAAATGGTGATAATATTAAAATTTAAAACGCATTATGCTTGCCTCTTGTCATAAAGCATGCTTCTGTGCTAACTGCCACTCTGATTATTTGCTGGCAGGACTGTGTGGCAGAGACTTCCGACTGGCCTCTAAGATCTGGTCTTGGCTCCTCCTCAGTGAAAGAATGGCTCCCGGGAACACAGGCTGCAGGGCTATGCTGGATTTCCCAGGCACCCCTGCAGCTAGAGGTAGCCAAAGGACACTCCCAACAGCGGACCATGAACAGAAGTGAGGAGACATGTGCTTCAGCCTGCTGATATCTTAAGGCACTGGGGGTACTTTTTCCACACTTTCCCCTTTTGGATGGGTGAAACCCAAGTGACCCAGTGAGAGCAGGGCAGTGGTGATGAAACCTGGAACATGGCAAACAGCCCTTGTAGGAACAAAAGTCTTTGAACATCCAGGTGGAGAGGGGCCGTGCACCAGTTTGGGGGGCTCACCTCAGCTTTTATGTAGGAGAGGAATAGCTGCTGGTGTTTGATGCCGTAGAATGATGTTAGGCCTTTGTGTTAGAGTGGCCTGACCTTGTCCTATCTAACACGGATAAGATAGAGAAAAGAAAACATTCCATTCAGTCACTGGGACATTGCACCGAAGGCGTGAAAAGAAGGAAGCTGTGTTTCACTTTCCTTACAGATCTTAGAACAATCTGAAGCCACAGAATCTAAAACTTTTTTCATTTTACTTATGACAGAGTTATGCATACCTTTTTCCTCCCCCTTTTCTACCCTCTCTCCACCCTGTACTATTACCTAACCATCCCACAAACGAGGTTCACCTGAGGTGCTAATGCCAATCCCAAGTAACAGTCCTGTCCCATCAGTTGACATATTAGGAAAATCTGAGCCTTCTGCTCTTTCGGCATAGATAGGATGAGGGGCAGTGTTCAGGTAGACTGGGGGCTAAATACAGCATTCTCCTCTTACCTGTGCAGTTTGCATTCCGAGACCCCCAGGAGAGGCCTGAAACTACAGATAGCACAACTCCTGTCAACACAAAACTTGTTCCTATTCATTCTCACTGGAGATCTAAACAAGTTCCGCATACATTCTTTTTCCTTATTAAATCAAGGATTGTCACCTTTTTACTTAGGAGGGTCTTTACGGTACCTCTTTGGCACATGCAAATAGCCAGTATCACTTCTCTTGTACTTTGGGGTCCTTATTCAGGATGATCATTAAGTAAAATAAGGGCCACTTGGACACAAGCACTGTGACACTGTGATAGTCAACCTGAGAACTGAGATGGCTACTCAGCGACTAACAGGCAGTTGGGTAGCTAAGAGAATACTGTGGGATTTAAAACTTAGAATTTGTTTATTTCTGGAATTTTCTACTTAATATTTTTGGGCCATGGGTAACTGAAACAGTGGAAAGCGAGACCGTGAGTAAAAGGGACTACTGTGTCAGGACACTCTTGGCTTAGAATCGTATGAAGTGGAAAGGTTGTCCAATGCACTGATAAGAGACACAAAAGGGACATGACACAGAGTGCTCTGCAGGCCACACTCTATTTTTTTAAACAGAATAATTATTGTCAATTTCAAATAAATTTGTGACAGACTGCTGTGCATTTACTAAAACCAGTTCTTGTCCTCCTACGCATAGTTACATCACATTCCCCACATTGACTGTAATTAGATGTGTCCGTGACTCAAGTTTTGGATGATGGGAAGTAAGCAGAAGTGATTTATGTAGGGGACTCAGCAGCTCAGTGGGACACTGTTTGCTTAGCACGCCCGAGGCCCAGGGTTTGATGTCTCCACCACCAAAAAAACAAAAACAAAACCAAGAGCATAAAAACAGCAAATTAAACCCAAAGTAAGTACTATGAGAAAGAAGACATAATATAAAAAAAAATCAATAAAAAATAAAATACAAAAATTTAAAAAATTATAAAATCAATAGAATTGATAAACTTCTGGACAGAATGAATAAAAAGAGAGGAGATATAAATTATGAATTTCAAGAATGACAGTGTGAAATAATAGGTCCTACACAAATTACAAAGGATATAAGAGAATATTCTGAATAAATTAATGTCTGTAAACTCCAAGTTCAGAGGCAGTTACAGACTCCTTCAAAGACAAGAACTCTCAAGATCCTGAAAAATACTACGTCCATTAAAGAGATTAAATTTGTCTTTTTGTGGCTGCCTCGATGTCCTTAATTCCAAATGATTAAAGCAATTTCTATCAAATAGAAACATTACGGTGTGTCCTCACCCACCTTATTCACTGGATCTGGCACTGTGGGACTTTTGGCTCATCCCCAAAGTCAAAGTGACCATAAAAGGCAAATGTTTTGAATCAACTTAGGACATCAAGGCAGTCATGACAGCACAAAAACATTCACAAAAGAAGACTTCCAGAACTGCTTCAGAAAGTGGCAAGAATGATGAGGTAAGTGTGTTCGAAGTGAGGGGGCGTACCTGGAGGGGAATTAATGACAATGTGTCTTTAACTGTAATAATTTTCTAAAGTTTAAACATTCACTGTATATTTTGATCACCCTTCATACACCAACTGATTTCAACCAGAAAGAACCAAGAAGACTCAAGGAAGAAATGAATAATTTCTTCAAAAAATGGTACTGGAACAATCAGATGTCTACACAGTGAGAAATGGAATCTTGTTAAAAAATCAACTTGGAATAACTTATGGACATAGACATATGAGCTATAAATACAAGGTTTTTAGAAGAAAACACGGAAAATTTCAGGGACTATGAGTTTGGCAAAAATTTCTTAAATAGAGCACAAAAAAGCATGGGCAAAAAGACTTAAAATTGGAGTAAAAACTCTTGATTTTCAAAAGATACTATTAAGAAAATAAAAATGCAAGCCTCAAAAAGGAAAAATATTTGCAAACATATCTGTGGTGAAGCAATTCTATTTAGGATATATAAAGAACTCTTTTTTTAAAAAGACAACCTACTAAAAATGGGCAAATAATATGAACACACACTTCATCAAGGAAAATGTGCAGGGTACAAATAAGCTTATGCAAAGATGTTCAACATCATTACTCATTAGGAAAGTACAAATTAAGCCACAATGAGAGAACATTATACATCTACTAGAATGACGGTAATTATAAAGACTGATGATGCCAAGGGTTTGTGAGGATTCAGAACACCTGGGATTCTCGCACAATGCTGACTTGATGACAAAATAGTTCAGCTACTTTGGAAAACAATTTCTTATAAGTTAGACATTTACTTAGCCTATTATCTAGCAATGCCACTCCTTGTTAGTTATCTAAGAAAATGAGATACAAAGATTTTTATGAGAATATGCAAAAAGTCCCTAGAAACACCAATTATTTAAAATAGCTAAAAGCTGAATTGAATGCAGAGGTCTATTTATTGGTAAATATATGAATAAAATGTAATATATCCAGGAAATGAGACTCTATTCTAAACTAAGAAAGAACAAACTACTCATATATGCAATAACATAAATGAACCTCAGCAGCATTAATTGTAGTGCTCTATTTGCATAAAATTCTAGAACAGGAGAAACTGCAGTAACAGAAGTAAGGTTGAGGCAGCCAATGGACCCACTGTAAAAGTCACTCACGGGCTGGTGACATAGCTCAGCGGCATAAGCGCTTGCCTGGCAAGTGCAAGGTCCTGAGTTTGACTCCCGGTACCCGCATTAAAAAAAAAAAAAAAGTCACTCAAGAGGAAACTCTACAGGGTAAAAATGTTCATTATGATGATGGCTACATGACTACATACACTTGACATAACTTGTTGTACTGTATATCTAAAATTGCTGGGTTTTATAGTATGAAAATGGTACCTAAATAAAGCTTACAAAAAATTCTTACAACCCCACCACTGAAAGAAAACCACCATTGATACTGAGACATAATTTTTCTTTGTTTTCATTCATAATTAATATACTTGAAATCATACTTTATTTGAATATGTTACCTCACACTTTTAACAATCTTTTAAATACAAACTTTGTGTTATGTTATTATATCCTTTGAAATACTAATTAGTAATGGCTGCTTATAATTTATTTAGATGTTCTATTGTTGGATATTATCTTAGGGTTACTCTTCTTGTTGCTGAGACAAAACACCTGACACCCACAAGTTAAAGAAACAAAGGTTGATTTCAGATCACAGTTTGTAGAGCTTTCAGTCCATAATCAGCTGGCTCCAAGGCAGGGCAGCATGGCAGACGGGCATCACAGAGGAGTAACAGTCCACGGCATGGCAAGCAGGAGGCAGCAAAGCAGCAAGCACCAAGCATCGACTAGTAAGCTTACCTTTTTCTGTCCCTTTCTATTCCATTTAGACTATAACCCTATTGATTGATGTCACCCACATTCAGGGTGGGGCTTCCATTATCCACACCCTTAATCCCAGTATCACATCCTTAACCCACATTCACACACCCTAATCCAGCCACCTTCAAAACTCCACACCTATGACCACATGAGTCTTTCTCGATATAAGCCATAACAGATATTTATGTTGTTATCAAGTTTTGCAAGTTACAAATAACTGAAGCTAGGGAAACATATAACAAGTATGTATAAGGATTTTATTCTGTAACTCAGATCTTTCCTGCAGCCCGATTCTGCATAATTTGTGGCTGAACATTGGAGTGCCTCCCCGGCACCCGTCAGCCCTCACTTTGGAGAGAAACCTGGGCTCTCTCCTGTGGCACACATGGCCTGTGACAAGCAGACTTTAGTCCTCAAAATGAACTCTGTTGTGGATTGAATTGTATCTCCTCCAAAAATATACGTCAGTATCCTAAGCCTCAGTACCTCCGAATGTGACCTTATTTGGAAATGGGGCCATTGCAGATTAAGTAAGAAAAGGTCATAACTGGTGTTCTACTTGTGACCAGTTCTTGTAAGGCAGTATGTGAGGACACAGCACACAAACACAGGGGATGTTAATAGAGGAAGACGCAGAGCTCAGAGTGCTGCAGGCCAACAACTATCAAGGATCACTGGCCAACCCCAGCATCTAGGAGAAAGGCATGGAGCATTTTCTTTCCTCAGAGTCCTCTGAAGGAGCCCTCCCTGCTGAAACCCCGATTTTGGACTACTAATGTCCTTCACTCTGAGATAATACATTTCTGTTGTTTTAAGCCATCCAGCTGGTGCGGTTTTGTTACAGCAGCCCTATGAAACTAATACACACTACATCCCTATCACACTTACCACCCAGCTTTTCCTTTGTGGAGCTTTGCCCACACTATTGTCAGCTTAGCATATTTTCCATCCTTCCCCTAACCTACTCCTCTCCCTGACAAAAGTGAGCTTTGTTTGGAGAATCTCTTCTTGAATGAAGCTTTTCTGCTTTGCCACCTGCCTCAGGAAGTGCAGTGGAGTGGCACCGGCCCGTTGCAAATCGAACTTACTCCTGTATTGTAATCACCACTCCCCCTTAAAACACGGTGAGACTTTTGAAAGCAGAGATGGCACTGCTCTGTCTCCTAGTGTTCATCGACAATGAGTACGCAGCCTGTGGAGGGTACGTCTTTTTCGTCATTTTAATTTTATTTTTATTAGTACACGTTTGCAGTATATGATGATTACATTCCTTGTGAGAGGTTGGTACATGTACATAACACATCTTCCTTCCTTTTTCCATCCCCTTTCCCTCCTCTCCCTCCCATCCACCTCCACCTCCTGATCCCCTTCCTGCCTGAGAGAGATCTATCTTCCCACTGGGATTCCCTCACGCTCCAGAAGCAACGGCCACCATCAAGAAATCGAACAGTAACAAATGCTGCTGAGGCTGTGGGGGGAAAGGAATGCACCACATTGTTGGTGGGTCTGTAAACTAGTGCAACCATTACGGAAATCAGGGTGGAGATCCCTCAAAAAACTAATAGTAGAAATTCCATTTGACCCAGCTATTCCCCTCTGAGTATCTTCCCCAAAGAGCTAAAGACATCAATGCGACAGTGACGTATGCATAGCCACGTTTATAGCAGTGTAATTCATAGTAGCTAAATCTTGGAAACAGACTATCTGTCCATCAACAGATGAATGAATATAGAAAATGTGGTGTTTACACACAATGGAGTACTACTCTGCCATAAAGAAGGATAAACTTGAATCAACTGCAGGAAAATGGATGCACCTTGAGACCATAACGTTAGGTGAAATAAATCAGACACACGAGCTTCAATATCACGTGATTTCTCTTGTATGAGAAACTCAAAGTAAAAATAAGGAGCAAAATAAAAGATAGATCATAGGAAGATAATGAGGTCTTCATTAACATATGCTCTAGAAGGTAAATGGAGACCAGATCTAGTTTAAAATTCAGACTCCCCCACCCAGCAGATACTGAGTAATCTTGAGCTGCAAAACCTCTCTGAGCCTCAATATCTTCATCTACAAAATGAAGGTAGAAGTAGAAATTCCTTTCTGATTGTGAGGTGTCACAAATGAATGTGCACACGGTAGACATTTATATAAAATCACTGTTTTCTGTTGACTTTATGATAGATAAAATTAGCATAAATGTCCAGAAACAAAAGGCCAATTATATTAAAAATATTTTAAAAGCTAAGACATATGCTGTTTGCCCATTACTAACAGCATCCTACAGAATCTGAATTTGTCCTGAAATCACCACTACACCGTCATTTGGACTGGGGAGCTCTGAGGACCCCAATTTGGTTGTTTCCTGTGGATAATTTAACTTTCGGCAACACCGCGAAGGAAGGGGAAACAACGAAGAAGGAAGAAAAAGAAAAGAAATCCAGAAACAAAGAACAGAGAGAGGGAATGTGCTTCCTGCCAGGTGTCTGCCAATATCTAGTTTCCTAGTGACTCATCCGCAGCCGAGGGCGGGAAGCTCATTCTGTCCGTAATTATTCTGTCCCCTGAATCTTTCTGAACAAAAATGAGCATCGAGGAAAGGGCCAGGCTGCAGGTCAAGCCCAGAGCCTACATCCAGAAGAGGACTCGAGGGTGTCCAGGGCGTCCTGGACCACGTGTGTGTGAATAGGAACGAAGGTGGCACACAGTTCGTCCCCGGCTGCTGCACACTGCCTGCGAATGGGGCTTTATTGTTCCTGTCCCCGCAGAACAGCGCATCAGCCCAGTCCCTTTGGAGGTCATGTAAACCACTGACATCTTCTCTCATCATCTCCGTATCTAGCAATTTCCTGAAAAAGAAGAGCCTTTGTTTTCCTAAACGCCACAGCTTGTCAACCATAAAAGACGATCCTGAGGCCAGTAAACAGAGTTCCACTGGCACTGACGTGCTTTTAGAGACCAGAGTCATGTCAAAGCAGCGTGAATGGGGCTCAGGCCGAGCCTAACAGCCTTTCATCTGTAAGTTCGCATCTCCAAAGGGCAAGCAGATGGTTACAAAACTATCTGATCCTAGTAGTAGAGCAGAGGAGTTAAAATGCCCCAGTTTAACTTTTGGCTTTGCCAGTTTCTAGTTTCTGCCTCAGTCTCCTCCTCATCACATGACGATAATTGAAAGTTTCCTTAAAGATTGCTGCAGAGATAGAGGAGATGAAGAATGTACAATGCTAGGACAGTGTCAGCACAAAGTAAGCCCTCAGTAAACATGTGATTCCAGCATCCCTGTTTTACTGCTGGCTGTGTTAGATCCCTGCAAAAAGGCATATTCCTTTCTGCAAAGAATCACCCGGGTTAAATTATTCTTTTTCCTAAAACAACCACATTTTTGGAGCTAGGATTTAAGCAATGAGTTGTCAACCAACACAAAGCAATTCAGAGGGTGAATTATTCTAGGCTTGCTTTGCCTGGAGCGGCCCTAAAATGTTCCCTTGTGCCCAAAGTTTATTGCAGATCGTTTATCAGAATGTCACTGCATCTGCTCCCAAGCACTGCACCGTCAAATCTCCAGGCCACCCACTTACAACCTCCGAAGCTTCTCAGTTCCATGCTCCAGGTCGAGCCTGTTTGTCATCCACAGCATAAAACATTCCAACTTGCAAAGAAGGGATGCGATCTCTTTTATAACGGTGGTACTGGGGGGGGGATTGGTAAACTGCTTTATAGGCAAATGTCATCATATCAAAACTTTACTTCTAGCAGTCTCAGCGGGTAAACCACAGGAGAACAAACAATCATTACAAAGTAATATCTAAAATCAGAGAAATTCTGAAGTGGGAAAGGAAGTTCTGTGTTTTAATTCTTCCTGAATACCACCAGGATACCACTCTGTACAGAAACACTAACTCATTACAGCAGATTAGGAGCCCAAGGAAGAGGACGGGCATGTTAGAAATAGTAATCCCTATAGTCTTTGGAGCCCCTAGGGTTGGGTACTTAGGGCAGCCCTATCCCTGCCTGGGAGAAAGCTCTTCCAGGCCTATCAGTATGCTGGGAAAATATTTTCATTTTCTATGTGTGCTATGACCTGAAAAAGGTTGAGGACCACTGAATATATTTTCTGAAGTTTCCTTATTGTAACACTGGTAAAGATTAACCACTGTATGGCTTATTACTGATATTAATATGGTCTAGAAAAACAAGATGCACATTCTTGATGTGAGAGCTCTGTCCTATAGCCAAAGCCCTGTTAGGGTAAGCTTTCTTTGCAAGGGATCACGTGCAGTGAGGGTAGCACAAATGGTGAGAGCTTTCGCAAGGCCTTGAAAGGAGGCAGGGATCCCCTAGGGACAAAGGCTGGGCTGATTCAGAGATAGGATATGGAAGCCAGCAGCTTGAGAGACCTCAGTCACATGAGAGCACTGGGTGTCCAATGTGATGCTCCACGAACAGCGTGACTGTGTCTCACTTGCTGTCCCTTCCTCCTGCCTCTGTGGCTCTTTCAGTGTCATTTCCTGCTGCAAACTCCCTAAACCTCTCCATACTTTCCAGTTCAGATGCTGAAGAACACAAACCTGGGTGTCTCTAGCAGTCCCTGCCTGGGCAGAACCTCAGGCCTTCCCCTGTGCCAGTCACCAAACTGCCGTTTGACTGTCTTGGGGGGGGCACCAACTTTACTGAAAGGAACGGGCATCATAAAATTCAAAACCTGACTCTCAGCAAACTGTGGTGGGCAGAACAATTCTCTTTTGATGGTTTCTAGATAGGGAAGATACAATATACTTAGAATAAGCCTGTTCAAGAGAGCAAGGTTTTATATTTCCACTTATGAAAAAAGACCATTTAAATGCATCTGTAGTGTCATAAACTGTGGCAATTCTCTTCTTTTTCCTGTTTTCTCTTTTCTTCTTTGCAGCCATCAATCCATTGATCATTGATCATCCATCCATCTATCCATCCATCAGCCATCCACCCAACAAATACATATTGTCAGTATGTCTCCAAAAATGAGGTTTCCAATGACCATAGTAGCTCTTAAAGGCCATAAACCTAATAAGGGACCATAAGTTGTGTGTGCAAGTAATGCTAAGAGCCATAAGAATGACATAAACCAAATGCATTGGAAATTCAAAGGAGGGTGACATCTCAGCTCAATGGAGCAGGTGACATTTCCACAAGGCCTGGAAGACGGGGAAGATGCCAATATTCCCTCTGGACATAAGTGGCAAGGTGAGTCTACGCCTAAACTTACTAGGATTTTGTAGTAGTGACTTTCAGATTTTGGCATTTTAAATTGTGGAGTAAATGCGTAATTATTTAAACAATTCACACTAAAATGAAAAGATATAGCATAAAAAATAATCTTTCATCAGCCTTCACTTACTCCTCTGCAGAAGTAAGTGCCATTGCTTGATTACTATGAAGTTGTTCAGACATTTCCCCCATCGTTAAATAAAATCTTTATGATTACTGTACTATATAGATAATCTCAATCCCATTTCACTAAGTAATGGATTAAGTTGCCCCACACTGTGCAGCCTAGTAAATGAAGGAGTCGAGATTTCACCCAAGCTCTGCCGCTGCCAAAGATCTGAATATTTCCATGTCATCTGGTGAGATGGGCTGGTGGCTTAAATTGCTGTCAAATGACTCAATGCAGTCCTAGGAATAGCTCTCGTTTGTGGGGACTCATTTTGTCCTGGTCTGGAAGGAAGCCAGGGTGGGCACTCATGCATTAGGGCCTTCCAAAAAAATGTTCTATGAATACCAAGATGGGTATTGGGCTCTCCACAAACTTTTTTTTGGGGGGTCTTTTTGAGACAGGGTTTCACCATGCAGTTCACACTGGCCTTGGACTCACTTTGTAGCCCAGGCTGGCCTTGAACTCACAGAGATCTTCCTGCCTCAGCCTCTCAAGTGCTGGGATCACAGGCGTGTGTCACCACACCTGGCCTTTCCCCAAACTTTCAGTGTACCGTAAGCTCTTTTTCTTTTGTCTCCAACAGAAGATGAATTTTATTTTAATAATAGAGACTGATGAAGGTGCTGAAGATTTAAAAGGAGAAAATCAGACATGTTTCTCCTTTACAACATAACTTCAAAAATACAGCCAATGAATAATCAACCAGCTTGTTGGTAATGGAAAAGCCAGCACAGTTTGCCTAAGCTTCTTCCCTCCACGTCCAGAGACTTCCAAAGGAATGGGCCATCGCACATACGAGGGACCTCAGGTGTCACAGTCACAGAGCACTTACCCCAGACGGCCATGAAGACAGCAAAGAAGACCGTGGCTCCATTGTCAAAAAGATGGGTCACCTGGAAATAGGAGGAGGAGAGTTAGGCTAATCCATGTGTGACAACTGTAATGTCGTTTTTCAAGTTCTATAAAAATGCCATGGTGATACAATCAGCTTCGCAGGGTGGTTCCTTGGTGAGTATCCCCTTGGGGCCAAGTAAGAAGGGATCTCTCCAGTGGCGAAGCGGTTCAGATGCAGTAGAGACAGTCAGTTCCCTTTACGATGTCATTGCACATTCATCAGAAACCCCCGCGGTAGCACTAAGAATCCCTTTGGTGGGGCGCAGCAACTCATCCATACATCTGTCCATGGATATAGCTATATTTAAGACCAGGAGGACATTACTTTAAAGGTTTCTAACTCCCAAAGCACTATTTTTAATACCTCATTTATTCACCTTGGCTATTTTGTTTGTGGTTTTGAGCCAATATTTTCTGTGCCACTCTCTGGATTTCACCATTATGAAGTCAAGAGACTGGAACCATTAACAGAATCCACTTTCACCATTATGAAAGCCCCAGGTAATCACTGTATTTACCTACTGCACACGACACAGGCGGTTAGTGACACTTTACTTCCAGGATAATGTATTCTGTTGCAAACAACATAGCAGAAAGTTAAAATATCTATTCTCACTGCAAACGGAGAAGCTTATTTCTGCCTCTAGTATAAATCACACCAATGCCCATGCCAATGAAATGATAACTGATAGGTTCATAAAGCATTACCCTTGTTTTGGATATTTTACAGTTTCCTATAAAGTATATTTTATTGTCCCTTGGAGAAGGTATCAAGTAAAAACGGGTCTTTCCGTGTTATATCAGAGTGTGAAATACTTCCGAATATTTCAAAAGTTCATATCTTCTCCTTCTTTGAACATAGGAGAGACGCATAGCATTCAAACACCTAGCCTGAGAGGAACATTTGAAGTCTACTTATTCCCTGTGCCAGAGGGAGCGGCGAGCTGTACATTTGGCAGTGGCGTCACCCCAAGCCTGAGAGCTGTGTCATGTGGTTGGTTTGTGCTCTCTGTCCGGGGAACTGGTGGCAGACGTCCCTGGCAGCATCAAAGTAGGTTCTGAAACGGGTTGTGTTGTCACTGTTCTTGGCCATCATCTTCCCCGCACTCTCCTTTCTCCTGGCCACCGTATCTCTCTTACACTGGCCCCATTGAGCACGCGGGTCAAAACAGAGCCATGAGAGCGCTTCCTGGGGCTGCTGTGCAGACTTTTGGAGAGAGACAGTTTTCTGCAGTAAACAATCTGGGGGGGGTGTGGTGCAGAGGGGATGAGGAAGAGGAACTTCTGGTTCCTAGTGGATGGTAAGCTGATGTGTGCCGATGGCACTTTCTGCCAAAATCAGCCACAGAAGAGCAAGATGGTAGATTCCAGATATTAACAAAAGAAAAAGAAAGATCCTGAGAAGCCCCAGGGCAAATGGAAGGCTACCTTTAATCAGTGTGTGCATGTGTGTGCGTGCATGCGTGTGTGTGTGTTGGTGGTGGTGCTGGTGGTCACCGATCCCAAGCAGGGTGAGAGCACAGAACTGAGAAATCCGTAAGCTCTACTCTCCCCTACCCCCTCATGTGGTCCTTGGTCACTTAGCTTCTTGTCTCCGAGAAATCAGCTACAACGAGCCGAGACACAGATGTTGGGGTCCTTGGGTAACATCAGGGGACACTCCAAGTCTTGCCTGGTTGAGGCCTGGATAAAGCAGGTGCTGCCTGGCCAGCTGCCTGTGGCTTCCAGTCCTCAGCCCATTCTCTCTTAAAAATCACAGTTAACAGATTGCAATCACTCAAGCAAAAGCGTCTTCTCCACTTCTGCTTTGTTCCATTGCAGGTTTAAAAATGAAACTTTGGGGCCGGTGAGATAGTTCAGAGGCATAAGCGCCTGCCTGGCAAGCGTGAGGTCCTGCGTTCGACTCCCAGTACCCACATAAAAAAAAAAAAAAAAAAAGAAACTTTGACCACAGGGGTCCCCTGTTACAGTGGCAACACACAGTGGTACCCGAGGCATGTTGTCCTGCCTCTTTGTCACCAGGACAGACAGACGAGCACCTGAGCTCTCACCCTTACCCAAAGTGGTTATTACTTGCAGGGAGCAAAAACCCACAGGCCAAAGTAATGGCATATATGGATAAGACAATTACCATCCCCCCACAGGAAGATTCCTAACTAGGCATGTATACCTGAAACATCAGGCATTCTCTAACAGCAGACCAAGACTTTGAAACAGCACACCGATCTGCTCAAGGAGATGAAGGAAGGATTTCCAGCAGTCAGCAGCCACCTTTCCCGTCGCATGGCGAAAGCCTGCTTGCAGAACAGTCAGGTAGATGGGGGCAGACAGAGGCACCTGGTGGGCTGGGGGCTGGCTCCAGGCTGGGGGGCTCTTGTGCCCACCCAGTATAAACTACGGAAGGAAACACCCCTTCCAGAGGAATGAGCCAGTAAGTCCCTGTCTGTCTGCACCAGTTGGAGATGGGCTTCTGACTCTTGCAAATGCAAAGGCCGAGGACAAGGCATCCTCTTTAATCCGTAGAACAGCCACTGATTGGATGGGATTCAAGTTTCGGTTTGATCTAGAATTGCTATGGATCCAAAGTCCAGTCCGGTGAAGTCCCTCAGATGTTTCTAATAAATATCCACAAAGGAAACCTAGCACAATTCCAGTTCTGTCATTCTTTATCTTATTAAATTTCTAGTCAAGATCGAATATTAAATTCAGAGCCTTAACATCTTATAGCTCAGCATGGCACAGTGGCACAGAAGATACGTTCTGCAGTTTGATAAACTGAGGCCCAGCTACTTACTGCTTGTGTGACCAGGGATAAGAAATTTTTGCCTCCAACCCTCTGAGCAAAATGGCAATAGTAACACCTACCTTGAACATGCTATGAGAATTAGAAATACATGTAAGTTACTTAGCTATGATAATAGGTATAATCCAACCATTACAAAAATTATTATTTGTCCGGATCTTAGGTAGGCTAACTTCCAGTAGAAGCCCCTATAAAATCTGAATATGTTACTCATGGTGACCCCTTTAAGGAATTATAAATTCTAAAATAGTATTTCACTTAAGCACATATTTTCACATTAAAAAATAAAAAAATTAAAATGTCTGAATTTCAATTCCACCAAAAAACTGAGCTTCTGTTTCTGAGATTCCCCTAAAGCAGAATTTCAAAACCTGAGTCATACGGGTTTATCTCATGACCTTTAAACAAAATTCTATTACTGACAAAACTCTTGATCCTCACCAAATTGCTGTTTCCCAAGGTCACCGTTAAATCTGTCCTCACGCACTCGGTCTGTCTCTATGTTCTCCAAAGATAGGGAGAGCTATTTTGTGCCTTTTTGGTCCCTTGTGACACATACTAAGAGCCCAGACCTTTCTAAAATCGCAGCTGGCTGCTGCTGCTGCGCTCCTCCCACCGGCGGAGGCCACCTGCAGTGCTGAGACATCCTGGTGGGCGGGCTCCTGGGCTGTCCGTCAAATGTTCTCTCTTCAAATGAACAAAACTGTTTGAAGCCAACAGCATAATTACACAGATCCAAGCTGCGGTAATCACAGAGTTTCAGTGAAATCTGCCAACTCCATTTATATCTGGAATCTGGGTAAACGCATATTGGTGGGTCTTGGAAAAAATGTCATAAACCCAAACTCCAGCTATTTGGCATTAGTGGTGCTGCCCCTAAGTTAAAAAATTTGACGATCATGTCCAATATTTTAATTAAGTAAAGCATATCCTGACAAAATCACGTATGCTAGAAATAATGGTGCCATGTTTTTTTTTTTTTTTTTCCTAAAGCACTTTCACAGATACTTTGTTCTTCAGTCATCACGATGGTGACATGGGACAGAGAGGGAAGGTAAGGTCTGAATTTTTGATACGAGGAAGTGCACTCTCAGAAAGCCTGCACATGAGGGGCCGGTGAGACGGCTCAGCGGCTTAAGCGCCTGCCTTGCAAGCGCGAAGGCCCGAGTTCGACTCCCGGAACCCACATACGAAAAAGGGGCCGGTGATATCGCTCAGCGGCACGGGTGCCTGTTGGCGCGCGAGGTCCTGAGGTCGTCCCCCCGGTACCCACAAAAAAAAAAAAAAAAAAAAGAAAGCCTGCACATGAGCAAGGTCCAGGAGGTGAGCAGCCAAATTTGCATCCAGATCCTGGACCATCACGACGATGAGGAGGGAAATGACAGTGGTTGTCACTTCCTGACACCTTACTATTTGCTAAGCACTGTGCTCCGTCTACATCTTACCTCACTTTTCATAACCATCTCGTGAAACAAACATCATGTGCTTCATTTTACAGATGTAAAAAGAAAGATGTGGGCGTGGTAATCCCAGCACTAGGAAGGCTAAGGCAGGAGAATGGTCATGAGTTTGAGGCCAACCCAAGCTACATAGTGAGTTCAAGACCAGCCTAAACTACATATTGAGACACTGTCTCAAAATAAACCCCAAAACAAAAAACAAACAGCTCTGTGATTAGATAACTTGTTCTCAGACAAGTGCTAAAGATTCCGAACCCATGTCTAGCATGAATACTGGGTAATAACACATGGATATGCAATATCCAGGGTGCAGGATTAGTCCTGGAATACTGCAGCAGGGAGTACTTTTTCTGCTGTGGATCCCCTGACAGTCTGGTGCAACCTGTCCAGCCCTTCTCAGAATAATATTTTTAAATGTAAAAGACAAAGTACAGAGGATCACAAAGACTGTACAACACACTGATTCTCACAGAACTCAGTAACGTCATTCAAGACCTGTACATTGCCCAATGCATCATCAGCAATACAAGTGAATTGCTTTTAACAACAACAACAAAACGTCGAACCTAACTTTCGCTGACCCTTTGCACTGTATCATTCTGCTGCTTCTTATGATAATACGTGGATCCACATCTTTTAATGCGTGCACAGATCTCTGCATTAGCATCCCGAGGGACAGCAATAAGTCTGCTACAGCGCTGAATTCACAGAGGGGACATAGTCACTCACCATCCCTAAGAAAGTCGTGCGCTACATTCAATCCACCCAAAACACTGCCTGTGTGGAATTACCTTGGCATAAACACAGCTGTCGGATAGCCTCATGAAGGGACAGTACTTATCACACACGGGACACATGATGATGTCTGTAGCTTGGCAGACTTCTTTACTGGAAAAGAGAACGGAAGAAGACTGCGTTTTTGATGACATGGAACATTTTCCTTCTCTGCAACTGCATTATAATGTTCAGCTGATAAATAAGATCCAGTAGATGAACTTTTTGCCCTTGGGAGCTTCTTAGCTTTTTCTGTTATTAATATAAGCTAGCTCCTGTACATTTAAATAATTTGATAAGCCTACTTACTTATAAGGCTATTTCTTGGCTTTACATATACATAATTTAAACTCTGGAAAATATATGAAGCAAAACATTTGCTGTTATACCTCAAATTATACAAAATCCTTCACAATATTTCACAGGTCTGAAACAATTTCATAGCGAATTATGGAAACAGGATAAAAAGTCTGCCTTCTCTATGTGCCTGATCAATTAAAACTAAGAATGGAGGAATTAATAAAAATAACTAGAGATTTTAGTCCTGGGAGAAAAACCACATCTTATCAACAATTTCAATCCCAGTACTTGGGAGGCTGAGGCAGGAGGATTACCATGAGTTCAAGGCCAGCCTGAATTACAGAGCAAGATGCTGTCTCAACTAAAAACAAAACAAACAAACAAACAAACAAAAACAAAAAACAATTTCACCAGAAAATAAAATATTTTGGTAAGCAGAGGCTCAATCACTTTTATTTTTCACAGTCACTTGTAAAGGGTACAATGACTATGTTAAGGCCATGGTCCAGCTTTGCCATAAGACCTCTAGGAATATCTTAAAATATATTCTGGGGAATATATTCCATTCTGGAGAATCGAGGACAGGACTGTCCACATTGAACGATTCCCAAGGCACTTGGTGAGATGCGCTTGTGGCCCAGGTTGAAGGGGTTTGTAAAAACACAGAATTCACCAAAAAGGCTTGTTAGTCAATGATGCTGCAGTATCAGGCACCCGTTTCAAGAAAGATGAAAAACCCAGAAATAGCAACTTTCAGCCAGTGAGTGAAGGTGATTTGTGCCTGGATGCAGAGCAAGTGCTTGCCTGTAAATGCAAATTCTACTTCCATGGTAGCTGAAGACCACAGCTCTAAGGGCAATAGTTAAAGAGAGCCTATGAGTTGGACTTTTAGACTTTCTCTCCTGACACTGCTAAGGAAGGTGGGGTGAAAATCTAAGTGAGTCCACAGTCTGCGGACACCCCGAAGCACAAGCAGCCATCCCTACACAAAGCAAAGGCAGGCTCCGTCGGGAGCTCCCGTACCTGACTTGGCAGTGGTCCAGGGTGGTGACGCCATACAAAAAGACGAACAGTCCAATGAAGGCAGCGGGGAAGAGCATGCCTGTGTACCAGCCCAGCCAGGCAAAATACAGCCCGATCTTCTCTCCAAAGTACCTCCTGTTGGAGACAACAGCCTTGAACATGACAGTGGCATGTGAGGAGGAAAGCACTGGAACACTTCCTTCAGTCATTTGCTCTGTAGCAGCCTTGCTGGTGAGATGAAGACAAGGTAAGCCAGGAGACAGGCACGGTGATCAAATCTAAACTCTGAGTTTCCGTGTCTTCTCCTATTACTTTATATCCGAGATAGAATTAGTCTTTCCATAAAAGAACACGATTAAGCACAAACTTATCTGAAGACATGGAATGGGTTGGAAAGGACCAGAGTGGGAAGTGGGAGGCCAAGTAGGGGACTCTTGTCATGGCCCAGGCAGTGGGAGTGGCAGAGGAGATGCTAGGGTGTGGTTAGATTGGAGAGATCTGGAGGAAGCAAAATGAACAGGACAAGAAATATTTAAGAGATGAGATTTCAGAGCTGCTCTAAAAATGTATCCTACTCTAGACTTGCTTAAGCTTTCTCATGCCCCTTCTTTCTGGCTTAGCAAAAATCCAGCTACTCTTCCAGGACTCAGCTCAATAGACGCTCCCACCGGGGCACGGGTCCCAACCAATCCTTTCCATTTATCTGAATTGTTGTAAAACCTACAGCCTCCCTCACACATTTTACCTAATCATGCATGGCCTGGTACTTTTTTCTGGTTGTCTCAAGTATGCATGGCATCTTTTTCTGTAGGAAACTGACTTTCTCAACACCAGAGACCACGGCTTCTGTTTGTGTTTGCCACCAGTACTTGGCACAGTACTTGAAATACAACAGGCAGTCAATGAATATGCATGGACGAACTACAAAATCGCACTCAAAGCCCTGTCATAGATGGAGGTGGTTTTCCTGCAGCAATGAGCTGAGATTTCTAATCAATGTAATCCTGTAATTTGGGACTGATGCTGAAAAGAAATTTGCTTTTGGTTTTTTTTCTCACTGTTTATCAAGCACTGGGTGGGGTCAAAGGAAAACGATCTCATCTCAGAAAATATTCTCTACTCACCCAGATTATCTGGATCATTTATTACCCATGCAAAGAGCAGAATATAATTCACCAATGTCCTTGCAACACCTGGAGGAAACACTGGGTAACAAGGTACTGGGCCTCTGGCAGGAAGAAGGACTACTCTGGGGGATGAAATCAAAAGTGATTTGTCTTTTTCTTCTCCTCTCTGGGCTCGTTTCTTAGGGCCTGGGCATGAGTGAGACAAACCCAGCTAGTCTAGGAAATTAGACATAACTTTCCCTTTAAAGAGCAGCCCGTGAAATATGGACCAATATTGCTTAACCTTAACATCCAGTCTAAATAAATAATAAAATGCTAGAGCATAACGCTGCCTAGCCAAAAGGTTGGGCAGACACACACAGTTTAAAAAAACATACATTTGCACCACACAATTATCATAGGCTAAAAAGCTGATAGACTCTTTGACTTGTAAATTAAAACAATCTTCAAAGGTTATTAGTTTTAAATTAAAATTAAAATAAGCCAGAAATGTATTGGAATGACAGTACCTCATCTGCCCTATTTGAATAATACAGGATGAGAATCCCTTAATTAAAATGCTTGGGATCAGCAGTGTTTCAAATTTCAGAGTTAAAAAAGTATTCCCAATATTTACATACACATAATGAGATATCTTGTGGCCGAGATCCACGTCTAAACAAAGTTCATCTATACCTTACCCACATAGCCCACAGGTCATTTTCTACACTACTTCTAGATCACCTGCATATTGACTGTGATGTCACATGAGGGTTAGATAAAGGATTTTTCACCTGTGGCATCAAATCAGCCCTCAAAAAGTTGAGGATTTTGGAGCATTTTTGAGTTTTGGATTAGGGGTTATAAATAATATTTTGTCACTAGTGCCTATAAATAGTGTGCCCTCTTCCCAGACATTTGTCACCAACTGTCAATGGGTGACCTGTTCCTTATGGTGTCTGGAGGCCTGGCTGATCTATGGGGCTCCTCCTAACCCTAACCCTAACCCTAACCCTAACCCAAACCCAAACCCAAACCCTAACCCTAACCCTAAGGAAATGCCATCCCCATCAGAGAGGGTCGGTTTACCAAGGACACCAAAGTCCTCTGATGGGCGCCCTCTCGGGCAGAAGCCAGATTAGGGCAGAGCCGGGCAGGTCACAGTTGCCCCCACAATGGCTTCGTGTCCTCTGCAAACATCACATCTGCAGCTGGCGAAGACTCACCTCACAAGATCCAGGGGCTGGTATTTGTACCACACGCCCCAGGAAGCCCAGCACTCATAGAGAAGATGTCGGTGGTTTACCGCTCCATGTGTTCGGATGGAGTTTTTACTTCTGTAACTTCCCTGTGATAAAAACACCACAGCCGGTGAGGGAATACCCACAAAGCCATAAGAAAATGCTGCGTCTTACGTGAAGAGTCAGGAAAAAGGAGGAAAAAGGGGTCCTCTCTGTGAAAGGGAAGGCAGTTTGATTGGTTGTTTTGGACATTGTCTTGCTGACAATGCTACCTGGGAAAATGTGTTGCTACAATCAGGTTTAAACTCAGTTCAAATTCAGTTCTGCTACGGAGATCTTGGATGAGGCCCCCAAATACTCTTAGCTTGGGTTTCCTAATCCATCATGGAACTAATAATATTTGCCTCATTAACTTTCTGGCACAGAGGCCATACCCAACACCGATTAGTCCTCCTACATTTCTCAAGAGAGGGTGGCTGGCACCAGCAGCCATAGCCACAGCCTTGTCATGTGGTCTTATCAACAAGGCAATCCTCGAATGTAAAAGCTGGAAGCCACCTTGAGGCCCTCATATTTCAAATCTAATTCAACCTCTGCGTTAAACAAACGAGGAGACCAAGGGCCAGAGAGGTGGGTACTGTTCTGAGGTCAGTTCATGGCATTGCTGGTTTCACAAACATAAAGGTACCTTTGGGAGGCAAACTGAGTATTTGCGTTAACCTAGAAGTCCCTTCTCCGTGGAAAAAGCTGGGAAGAAAGAAAGTCCGGTGGTCTCGGCTCAACCACCAACTCTGTGTGAGGCAGAGCAAAGCTAACCTTTCTCTAAACTGCTACTTAAAATTTCAACACTAAACAAAAGCAACCATAAATGCCCTTCCTGCCTCTGAAGGTTGTTTTGAGGCTGAGTAATATAATCAAGTTAAACTGAAAGCAAAACGTCAAGGGGGGGAAGACGTTATAAATGCTGCTGCCACTAATTTGGACATTCCCTTCCCATAGATCATACGCCTTCCTGGAGAGATGGAAGCGCTAGAGAAGCCGTGGGGACTTTGAGGGGCTTTGTAGCTGTGCTCTGTTCACCGACCACTGCTTGGTGCTGCCCTTACATGGGCCAGGACTGAGACAATGATAACGAGTAACTACCAGAAGCTACACAGCCCTCTTGGCAAGAGTTCAGCAATGTGTGTGTGGCTCCGGAAAACCTTTCTGTCAAAATGTTTACTTCTGTCATGCCCAAAGGAACATTCTAGAAACATCTCCTGGCGGCCTATAAATCGTGCATCAGACCACAGCCTCCAGTATTCTAGATACATGAACTTTGAACAATTCTGCCACACCGTTGCCATTTTCTCAGTGTTTAAAAATCAAGATAAGAAACACTGTAAAGCCAAACAAAAATGACACTTTGGGAAATTTTGCCACTTATGGAGAATGGAAATGTCCTCCAAAGTTTATTGGCAAAACAGTGTCACCCTGGCTCGTTTGTGAGGTCCCAGAGGGCAGGTGCTGTGTAAAGAACACAGTTATCTTTGCATTCTTTGTGTCACAGAGTGACTGGTAGAGAGTTGGGATTGATTACCACAAAAATGACAATAATTATGAGGATTATGCTCCTGAAAACCTAGGTGTATGATTCTGGGTTAAATACAGCAAGATCTACAGGGGAAAATCAAGTTATACACAGGGTAATCACAGTTACAGTTACAAAAGTCATCATATATCCTAAAGACCATAAAGTAAATATCAACATTTGCACATCTTACAATGATCACTACAATAGTATTACTTTCCATTTATCACTCTTTTTTTTTTTTTTTTTTTTTTTTTTTTGTGGGTACCGGGGGGTCGACCTCAGGACCTCGCGCGCCAACAGGCACCCATGCCACTGAGCGATATCACCGGCCCCTTTTTCGTATGTGGGATCCGGGAGTCGAACTCGGGCCCTCGCGCTTGCAAGGCAGGCGCTTATGCCTCTGAGCCATCTCACCGGCCCTCCATTTATCACTCTTTGGTTATTAGAAATTCTGCAAAATAGCTTCCTCCCACTCTTTCAAGAATAGCAATAAATTTATTTGTTACAAAGAGTCTATATTTCAAGAACAACTCCCCCTCAGTCTGGTGCTTCATGCCGGTTGTCAATGCCTTTTCAATTGCATGACTTAGACCACACCCCCCAATGCATTCTTCTGACTTCGTGCTAAACGGCCTTGATTTAAGTTTTCTTTTGAGTATATGAAAAGGTACATAGAAATAAATCCGTGCTGAGGGAGAGATAGAAGAACGCAAACAGACTTTCCCTAAATACCCATTGAACAAATTAAATTCATTCTGAACAAACGCCGTATCAACAAATTCAACGGATGACTCCCTGTGCAAGCCGGCTTTAGTAACAAGACGTAGAAGAAAGGTAATAAGAAAGAAAAGTACCTCGTGCAGGGGGAAAGCAGCTTCATAGGAGCCGTTGGTAAGCAGGCGATTCAGACCTAAAGCGACAAATAAGCGCATCTAATTAATACTGAGTTTGAATCCTCACAGCGCTCGGTAGGAATGTAAGGGCTGCACTTTCTGGAAAAAGCAACCTAGGCTTTCAAAAGTGATCCCACCCACTTAGGGACAGTAGGAGTTTAGAAATGCAGCTTTGCTATCTGCTAGGACACTGGGATCCAGGGCTGGGAAATCAGGTTTGTTGTTTTGTTTTTTTAAATTGTAAAATATGTAATTGTCAAAGACTGAATTTATTCAAGGTGTACAGTGTGATGATTTGATATACATATAATTATATCACGATTTTTCCCTCTGACCTCCTTCAGCATAATTATTTTGAGATTCATCCATGTTGTAAATATCATCAGCTCATTTCTCTTTATTGCTAAGTAGGATTCTGTTGTATAGATGTATAACAACTTGTTCCTGGATTTTCCTGATGATGGACATTTTGGTTATTTCTAGTTTAGGGTTATTACAAATAAAGCTGCTAATACTTAATGTATAAAGTTTTGCATGGATGTATGGCTTCAGTTTTATTTTTATTTCATTCTTTAGCAAACACCTTGAGTAGAATAGCTAGATTGTATAGCAGGTATATCTTTCACTTTTTGAGAAACCGTCGACTGCTCTAAGTGGCTACACAATTTTACATTTTCATTATCAGTGGCTGAGGGCTCAGCTCCCTCCACTCCTCATCACCACTTGGTATGGTCAGCCTTTCAATAGGTGTGCAGTGAACTCACTGTAGTCTTAATTTGCACTTCCCTAACAAATAATGATCCTAAAATCTTTTATGTGCTTATTGGCCACTGGTATATCTTCTGTGAATTGTCTGTTCAAGTCTTATGCCCATCAAGAATTTTTATAACATTAAGTTTTGAGAAGTTTTAATATATTCTAGATATAAGTGCAGTACTAAACATACGCTTTGAAAACTTTTTCTCTTGGTGTGTGCCTTCTCTTTTCATTCTCTTAAAAGCCTTTCTCTGAACAGCAAAGTTTTAATTTTGATTGCATCCAACTTACCTATTTTTCTTTTATGAATTGTACTTTTAGTGTCATATTTAGGAAGTCCTCAACTAACTCAAGGTCACAAAGATTTTCTGTTTTCACTTAGAATTTTTATAATTTTAAGTTCTACATTTGAATCTGTGATCCATTTGTGTTGACTTTCGTATAGGTCCATTGGAACTCACATTTTGTGTATGGATATGAAACGTTCTGGCATCATTTTTTCCAAAGTCAAGTTTTTAATCCATGGACTACCCTTTGAGTCTTTGTCAAAAAATACATTTCCATATGTGTGTAGCTCCATCTCTGGATATCCTGTTCCAATGATCTGTTTGAGATTACACTACACCACACCATTTTTTTTTTTTTTTTTTTTTTTGAGATAGGGTCTCGTTATGTAGTTCAGGCTAGCCCTGAACTTGCTATGGAGCCCAGGCCGGCCTCAAACTCACAGCAATCCTCCTGCCTCAGCCTCCTGAGTGCTGGAATTACAGGCGTGTGCCACCACACCTGGCCTATGCCACACTTCTTGATTACTGCCAATTTATAATAATTTTTGAAATCAGGTAGTATTAGCCATGAACTGCTGTTATTTTTCATAGCTGTTTTGGCTACTACGGTCCTTTCATTTCTCCTGTATTTTTGAATTAGCTTGTTAATTTCCATGCAAACATAAGAAATCTTTTGGGAGTTTGATGGTTTTGCATTGAATCTATATATCAAATTGGGAAGAAATGATATCTTAAGAGTATTAAGTCTTCTCACCCATTAGTGTGGGTATATCTCTCTATTTACTTAGGACTTTTAAAATTTCTTTAGCAATGTTTTGGAGTTTTCAGTGCACAGATCTTTCTTAAATATCTTTTGTCAGTTTTATCCCTAAGTATTTAATATTTCTTGCTGCTACTGTAAATGGTATTGTTTTTAAAATTTTAATTTCTTACTGTTTGCTGCTGTTTTATAAAAATACAATTGAGTTTCACATCAGTCTTGTTTCCTGTGATCTAGCTCATTTCATTTTTAGTTGTAGTAGCCTTTTTGTAGATTCCACTGGAGTATCTATATAGATGATCATGTCATCTGATAATAAAATTGGTTTTGCTTCTTTTTTTTTTTTTTTTTTTTTTTTTTGTGGGTACCGGGGGGTCGACCTCAGGACCTCGAGCGCCAGCAGGCACCCGTGCCTCTGAGCGATATCACCGGCCCCTTTTTCGTATGTGGGTTCCGGGAGTTGAACTCGGGCCCTCGTGCTTGCAAGGCAGGCACTTATGCCGCTGAGCCATCTCACCGGCCCGGGCTTTATATTTTGTCTAGCACACAGGAGACCCTCAATAAATACCTTTAGAATGAATAGATAAATTACTGATTATGTAAAAATCTTTTGATTTCTTGGAGTTTATATTGATTATTCTACATATCTCATCAATAACTTTCAAACATCCTGGACATTAGAAAAGATAGGATTCACAAGGACCTAATAAGAGGTTCTGATGATGACATCTGTCAGTTTATCATAATTTATCAAAGTCCTGGGGCTGAGGATGTGGCTCAGTGGTAGAGCTCTTGCCTTGCATGCACAAGGCCCTGAGTTCGATCCCCAGCATCACAAAAATAATAATAATAATAATTTATCAAAGTCCTGCAAAATGAGAAAGTAGCTAATACTTAAAATCTATGACTTCACTAACATCTCATTATTATTATTATTATTATTTTTGTGTGTGTGTGTGGGCACCAGGGGGTCGACCTCAGGACCTTGCGCGCCAACAGGCACCCGTGCCGCTGAGCGATATCACCCTTTTTCGTATGTGGGATCCGGGAGTCAAACTCGGGCCCTCGCGCTTGCAAGGCAGGCGCTTACACCACTGAGCCATCTCACCGGCCCACACATGTATTATTATATAAATCTTTGTTGAACTATTCATTGCTCTGTTTTGAAAGTGAGTTTTATCAGGTTTGATTTTCACAGTTGTATTAAATTCAGAGTAAAGTTGAAAAACTTACCCTGGCCATTTACATTCCACTAAACTACTTCTAGGAATCATATCTAAAAATTAATATTTTTGTGTTATTTCTAATCAATGTTAGCTCATTCAAGATGACACTTTCAGAACATTTCAGGTAGAAAATAACATGGACAAACATTAATTCTATCAATGAATTTTTTCTAACATGTACTTATGAGACTGAAGATGACAAAGAAATATTAGGTCAACAGACTATTTGTAGTTTTAGTCTATATTTTTCAGCAAAATATGTGACTGTGGGTTGATAATTTATTCCGTGTTTCTCTTCTAATTAGACACGTTGCCATTTCATCCTTACCAATTTCCAAAGCACTGAAGACCTTGAGTAGAATCCTCCTTTTTCTTTCATCAATTGAGAGGACCTTTTACCGAGACAGACTAGCAACGATATCATTCTTTAGTGTCTTTTCAGAACACTGGCCTTCTTTTATCTCCTCTTCAGTAGTTGTAAAAACAGTTCCCCATTTGAGATGCAAAACTTAGGTCTAATAATCGCCATATGGTCTCACTGTACACAGTTTTTTCGTGTAAGGAGAATGGCAGCGAGACATCCATCTTCCTTCAAAGACTTTCAGTTCAGTTCAACACACATTTATTGAACTCCTATATAGACACCAGCATGGGCAAGGATGCTACAAAGATGAACAAGGCCATTTATTTACAACTATGGAGCTTATTATCTAGGCTAGTCATTCTCAGCAGGAGATTCTCAACACATTAGTGTGTTATAATGAATTGTGAGGTACACTGTAAATGAGAATATCATTAATGGTCAAGGCACTGCTTTTTAAGTTGTTTGCATTTTATAAAATAATACAGAATAGATACTGCCATAATAATTTCAATTCACTCATTTGGTAATATATTCATAACTGAAAAGGTATGATAGGAAAGTATGTATAGCACAATCCAAGTTTGTTTAAAAAACCATTCAAATGAATAAATATTGACACAAAAAAAGTAATCAGTGTAATATTTGCATTATTCAGGACACAAAGTTTTTGTGTGTGGTGCTGGGGGTTAAACCTAAGCCCTTGCACATGCTAGGCAAGCGCTCTACCACTAAGCTACATGCCCAGCCCTATAAAACGTTAACAGTGATTCTCTTTAGGTGGTGGATTTTCCTGGTGTCACTGAAAGTTATTCAAGACAAACAAGAGTTGTATATGACTTACTAACACATAAACATTGCAAAAATCATCACAGGAATTTAGAAGAAGCAAGAATTCCTTCCAGCTGGAATGGTCACAGAAGACTTTATGGCGAGAATGTGTCCCCAGGATAGATGTCTGCTACAACAATATGAGATGTGTTCAACCATAACCCCTCGAAGTTAAGAAGGACTCCCATTAGTTACGGTTTGACCACGCCCACCTGCAGTGACTTTCCTGAATGCAATATTCCAGGTGTGTTCTTATTGCACCAGGCAGCTGTCTGTTTCTAGGTAGCCACTGTATTTTAATGTGTGCAGCTTGGGATTAAAGTAGGTTTCTTTTTGGCAGCTTCATTATGTTAGTGACTCATGCTGAGCTCGCATTCAGATCTGCTCTTCTCATGGTGTTGTTGAACAACATTTCTCCCACACTGGACTGAGGGAGCCATTGGCTGAATCTGAGTGTAGGACTTTACATCCACAAACTGGTAAATGCCAGCTTGCTGCATTTGGCTGAGAATTCCTGCCTGCTGAGATCTTGGAGGTTCCTGACCCAATGGCTAACACCTTTCATGCATCCTCCTGGCCCACCTCACCTGAAGGCTTGATGAGGAGGTCACTTAGGCTACGTGTCAGTCACCAACTGATTGCCCTTCAGCTCCAAATGCCCCTTCATTGTCTGCTTTGCAATAATGGAGCTGGACTTCACAGTTGTTTCTCCTTCATCAGCTGCAGGCACTGGTGGGGCACTGATGGAGGAAGGGGCTTCTCTTCTTGACACCGACACGCTTCTCTCAGTAGGCATCTGCACATCCACTCCACAGCATCCACTCCTGCTGTGTTTGGTGGCCAGCAGCATAGGCAGCTCCCTAAGGTCGTATTTCCTGGTATCTCTCATGGGTGGTTTCATAGACCAGGGCTTCGGGGCGACATCCCCCAATGAACTTCCCTAGAATGCATCAGAGAGCTTCCCCCAGTACTCCAGCAAGCGTGTCCCTAGCAAGTCTCCAAGACATGTCCTACCAGAGCTGCCCCCTCCCAAGATGGCCTGGCTTGTCAGGGGAGACTCTTAATATCTGTGATTCTATTCTTTGGCATTTTTCTTCCCCTTGGATAGCTCATCTTACAGGACTCCAGTGCCTGTCATGGTTTATTATTTAAATTCAATTTTCTCTGTTCAGATTATGTGTGTTTTTGTCTCCTCATTGGACCCTCGCTGATATAGGTCATTATTAAAACTATCAATAAAATTTTTGCTGGGACAGAGATAAGGATAAAACCACCCGAAGCTTCCTGATATATAATAATCTGTTTAATAAGGCAGGAAATTTGGCAATATAATATAGAAGGAGTCTCATAAAAATGCCTAAAATATTAATTGCGGAGGCTGCTTAATGGGGAGGTGATTGTGTGGAGAATTAACCTACGTGTGATAACTCATCTCTCTCCTCGCAGCTCCCTTGGTCTCAAATCTTCCCCTCGTCTTCCCACACTGGCTCCCGATAGCTCACGGATTATCCCCCATCTCCGTCAGCTTTCCCGGTCTGCCTCTGTAACTCCGCCCACTGTACTTCCTTCACGTTCCTTATCCTGACCATTTCTTCATTTTTAAAAAACTTCTTGAACATAAGCTCCAAGAGGGAATTGTGCTTATCTCTCCAGCTCCTAGCTCAGTGCCTGGTCCACAGTACAGACTTCATAAATATTTGTTGAATTCAGAGAAGCCCCATGATCCTAAACAAATAAGATGGTGTGTGGCTTAAGGAAGACGTTTCAGGACGCTATGAAGCTTTTACACCGGTGAGTTACCTTTCGAGGGCATAGTTAGAGGTTTTACACACAACAAACAATTCTGGCATTGATATAAACATAATGAAACTAACAGAAGAAACTGAATCCCCAAATAGCAAATGCAGTTTGTAATACTAATGTGCTACTTACCAATTTTGTTTTTTCCTTCTTCATACTTTATTCTTTGTAAAATATGATGCACGATTCTACTTCTTGTGGCATTGTTGAAGAAAGTGTCTTTGTTGTGTATGATGAAGCTGCACACACATATTGAAAACACAATGGAGGATTAATTGGAGGTGAGGTCTCTAGCGTTTGGGATAACTTGGTGCTGCTTGGGTGGCAGCTTCAGCTGGTCCTAGAGGGCACATGTGGGGCAGCACGAGAGAGCCCAGCGGTCACCCCAGAGCACTAGGCTCACAAGTCTAAGCAGTTTTAGTTCTCAGAATCCTGAGCATTTGTATCATTATACCAGGAAGGAGTTAGAGCGAAATGAAATTAAGAGACATAAAACAAATAGCAAATCTAGCTCTTATATCTTGCTTTTTCTTAGTGGGGTCATTAAATAAATCCAACTAAAAATTCATTTAATTTTCATCTCCTCTTTTCTTTCACCCCCGCCCCTCCCATGTCACAATTATATGGTACTCCATAAATTTTAAGATTTGAAACTGGCTTGGGTGGTGGATACAGAAGCTAGGTATTTAGGGCTGGTCTGGCTCAGCGGGGAGGGGAGGGGTCAGTTTCTGGAAACCATCTCCATCCTTTGTTTTCCCATGTTTCTCCCTGAACAGGACCCTTCCTCTAAAGCACACACTTATAATTGCTTTCTTTCTAGTCTCCAAAGTTTGTTAAGGGTGCGTATGCACACCCCCCCCACACACGCAAGTACACACAACATTATCCTTTCCAGTAGGTGTTCCAGGCCTACTACTAGGTTTTCCAGGTAACAGAGCTTCCAAGGGTTGCTTGGAGCCTGAGGTGGCCATGTGTTCTCTTCCCAGAAATGTGATTCATGGTAGAACGTTAGCGATGATGGTGATTATCAGCATAATTGCTTTATAAAATGTAAACTTTATCAACTCAGCAAACTTGACACGCCTCCTGTAAGTTGGATACCATGTGAGGGGTATACATGTTGATAGCCACCACCCCCAAATCCAGCGCTAAGATCACCTCCTCCTCCAGCAATTCTCCCCTCACCTCCAACTGCACGCCTGTCCCCAGAACTCAGCACTGCCTTCTCTGTGCTATGTCTTATCTTGCAAGCACATCAATTTACTGGTCATTTTGTATTGTATTGTCATTGATTTGTTTTCATTTTTCCATCAGATGTTTACAGAGGGACTCTGTAAAGTACTGATCACACACTGCTAGGTGAAACAGATCCAGTCCTTGTCCTTAGCTGGGCATGGTGCTGCACACCTATAATCCCAGTACTTGGGAGACAGGGGCAGGAAGATCACAAGTTCGAATCCTGCCTGGACAACTTATGGAGACCCTATTGCAAAATAAAAAAATAGCACAGACTGGGAGGGTCTAGCTCAGTGCAGAGGCCCTGGGTTCCATCTCCTTTACCACAAACCAAACCAAACCAAACTCAAAACCGAAAACAACAACAAAAAGTCCTTGTCCTTGAGGCGGGGAAGACATAAAGAAAATGAACACGATTGTGAAGGGTAGAATCAAGCTCTTCTTGCACGCCTGTTTTCCCACACAAGACCGTGAGCTCACTCTGGACAGAAAGCCAAGTCCTGGCCCCTGTAGCCCTGGGAGCCAGTGAGGGGTGTGGACATAGGTGAGCTCACAGGGTTTACACGGGGACATCATGTTCCACATATTTCTTCCGGAAGCTGGGTTCCCAGGAGCTCTGATGATGAAAGGAGGGATCAAAGTGGCCTGGAAATAAAACCACTGTCTTGGGGAGAGGGTTGGGGAGCTGAGTTGGGATACCAGTGTGGGATACCAGTGCGAAAGGCCACAGAATACAGACACAGACAGTAAATCACCCGAGCTGATTCCCTGGGGAAGTGTTTTCCTCCCAGGTTTACTTCTCTTGGAATTTCTTACAGAATGTGGCTCTCAGAGAAAAGTCATTTCATGTGATGGATGGGAGAGAAATGCTGTGGGAGCAAATGAGGGCAGGCGGTATTTGTCATCCACTCCCGGGTTTTCTGAGGACAATTTATGCATCAAAGAGGACGAGGAGAAAACTAAGAGCTGCACCAAGGCACTTCTTTCTATTTTATCCTTCTCTGCTTTTTCACCTTACTTGAGACAGGCTGTTACATTTTAATACTAAATAAAGATGTCATAAAGAAATAGACAACACATAAAAAGCTCATTTTGAGCCACAATTCCACATGATAGGGGAAAGCTGATAAGCACGGCCATGAATGATGAGACAATGTGGGGCTTAAAGCCCATGTTACATGGTCTTCTGCTTCCTCTCTGTTTATAGCACCTCATTCCATCTCCTGAGCACCTGTGATGTCCTTGATAACACAAGCTCCACAATTGTGTTGCCTTTTTCCTACATCTAGGTCAGCGATGGTGAAGCTTTTAGAGCTTTCAGTGGTACAGACAGCCAGCTGCGTGCCATAGGTTCACCGCCAGTGATCTAGTTGTACCTTGAGCCTGCAGAGTCTATCATAGAGCAAGCAGATAGGGCAGGTGGCAGCCATGATTCTAAACACCACCTATACTATCTCACTTGGGGGGTGAGTGCTTACTAGCCCCGAAGCACAGCTGACGAATCAGAGGTACGTCCCAAGCAGAGGCTCAAAGAATGAAAGGAAAAGAGCATTCCAGACCGAGTGCCTCTGGGGCTGACCTTCAGGAACACCAGCCTTCAGGAGACAGGAAGTTTCCAATGTATGCAGGGAGGCAGGCAAGTGGGGATGTGAAAAGGAAGCCTCTGTTAAGCAATGTGCCCAAAGCTGGCACAGAGAAGTCAGGGGTACGGGCAGACAATCTGGACATGATGTAATGGAAGCAACAAAATGCTGACAGCTAACTCTGGGCACTTCTTCAATGCCAGGCAGTACTTAACACATTAGTGATTCTGGGCACATTGCTTAACACATTAAGGTTAAACAACGTGCCCAAAGCGATGGGCCCAAAGTCACTCAGGGTTAAGCAATGCACCCAAAGTCACTCAGGGAAGAAGAGGCAGAGGCAGGATTTGAACTCAGACGCCTACAGAGGCCATGCTCAACATCAGCTCTTCTTTGTCTTCAGACCCTGAAGACAGACAGACCCAGTCTGTACCCCAGCCTGGCCACTCACGAGGTGCTGGTGTCATCCTCCACTTTTCTGGGTCTTGGTTTCCTCATCTGCAGAATAGGAATAGCACTGTAATTACTCTTACAGAGCTCTGAGATGACAAGCAGTACGGAGCCCACTGCCTGGCACTGAAGAAACACACAGAGTTAGCTGTCAGCGTTTTGTTGCTTCCATTTTGTCACATCCAGATTGTCTGCCTGTACCCCTGACTTCTCTGTGCCAGCTTCCTGAAGGCAGGGACCTGCCGTGCCCGACCCTGTGCTCCCAGCACTGGCACACAGCAAAGCCCACAACAACCCGAAAGCTGCAGCAAGTGTGCTGGCCTCTGGGGATCATGAGCTCCCCTTAGGGCAACGAGACTGGATCTCTTTCCGCTTGGCCTCTGCGCCTGCCTCCCAGAGCTCTTCCTACCCACTCCATCTCTTCTAGCCCAGCTGAGCCTTTCCCTCAACATTGCGTGTTCAGGGACCGCCTCGAGGAGTGGGACAGTCCCAGTCTCTTAGTCACTCTTCCAAACTAGAGGATTGGAGGAGCAGCGACAATCCCCTACATCATGGTGTTCATGCTTTTCTAAGCCATAAACAGTTTTCTTCAAATGAAATCACCACACACACACACACACACACACACACACACACACACACACACCATGAGCTAAACAGTTCTGGCAAATGTGCGACATGGAGCCCCAAGCCTCTGAGCAGAGCTCTACGCAGGCTTAGAAACTCAGCTCTGCTGGGGACGAGGATCCCACGGTACAAACTCCATGACCAGCTTCATCCAAATTACATTTTCATGACTTATCCTCCGACCCTGCAATTCCTCTTTTAGAAATTTATTCTGCAAACACACATACCCATGTGCAAAGTGACAAATGTACAAGAATGCTCCCTGTGGCATGGGTTGTCATAGGGACATAATTTAAATAAGTCATCAGTGGGGGAGAAGATAAGCAAATTTTGGCACAACTCTATGACAGAATATTCTGCAGCTATAAAGACTTTAAGAAGGTTCTGTGTAAATATTAAAAGTCTCGAAGATCGTACGGGGGGAAAACAAGGTCTACCACAGTCACACAGCTATTTGTGTCCGAGGAGATTATATCCATAAGGACGCACCCAGGTATAAATACCTGGACAGACGCACGTGCGGGTGCGTGAGCGAAATTCCTATGGAAAGACACACACAGCTAGCAACAGTGCGTGCTTTTGGGGAGAACCAGGGGGTTGGGAAGGTAGGATGGAAAACTTTCTGCACACACTTAGGGGATTTTTCAATCATGAGTACTACCTGTTAAAAGAAGTGAAACATTTTATGAAAATCTGAAAGTACAGTTCTGTTCTAGATGTGCTCTCCTCTTCTGAGGGATGAGGAGGGGAATAAGCTGCTGAATCGGCAGAGGGTCAGCTGTGATCTCAGCTCGGTACACACATCCCTTTGTCCTACCCCTTCGGAGGGCTTCTGTAAATCTCCAGGAAGTGTCAAGAAGGGGTTCAAACATAGATTTGTTCCTAATCTTCCACTCCTTGGTAAAGGGACCTGTCAGGGGCACAGGGCTGCCTGTGTGCGTGTGCGCAGGTGTGAAGGGGCTTTCTGGGTGGCTCTGCGGCACCCTGGGAAGGAGACCCTGCAGCCCCACTCTGAGCGCGGGCAGACTGCAGTAGAAGCTCCCCCAACCCCGCTCGAAGGTCCCAGACTTCTGCTTCCTGTGGCGGGGAGCAGCCGAGGTTTGCACTTGAGGAGCAGGGGCGTGGGGTCCCCTCTGCTCTGTGCTAGGAGGGGAGAAGTGAGAAAGGAGCATGACGGGCAACAGAGATTTAGCCTTCTGGAGTTGTGTTTTCTTTTACTGATGGGTTATTCCTGTGGCCAGCTGTTCACAGCAGGGCTGTGAAACACTGTGACTTGTGGGGTTGTTTAACAAATGCATATTATGCTTGTTCTGTGCTTATGAGGATATGTATGTGTTATGCATATATGAAGTACAATCCAAAAATACGATGAATATTTAAATATAAAAATTATTATAGTAAAAGACACATTCTCATTAATCCCCCTCAAAATACTCTGTTGTTTTGAACACACTTATCCCATTGTTCTGGCCACTTTCTTTTTTTTTTTTTTTTGTGGGTACCGGGGGGACGACCTCAGGACCTTGCGTGCCAACAGGCACCCGTGCCGCTGAGCGATATCACCGGCCCCTTTTTCGTATGTGGGTTCCGGGAGTCGAACTCGGGCCCTTGCGCTTGCAAGGCAGACGCTTACGCCGCTGAGCCATCTCACCAGCCCTGTTCTGGCCACTTTCTGAAGCAGTTCTGGAAGTCCTCTTTCCTGAGTGTCTTTACTTGTATTGCTGTGGCTACTTTGATGTCCTGAGTCCGTTCAAAATTGATGGAGACCACTACAAAGCGGCTCTGAGCAGGATTTAAAATTAACCATTTGGCTTTCTATGTTTACTTGGGAGTCTGTCCAAGACCTAGGCCCCTTGTCTGGAGATAGGCAGCAGATTCATAGTAAGTGAACCTCTATGACTAACTGGTCCTGGCTGAGGCCTGTAGTGGCCTGTGATACTGTGAAAACTCAAAGGACAAGACAAGGCCACAGCTGAGGATGCCTGGCTCCAACCCCAATTAACTAAATAAAGACCGTAGCTGCAGGCATCTCACTTAACCTGGAGATAAGATAGTTCTCTTAAATTAACATAATTTATTACTTGGAGAAGTCCTTGAGCTGACTCCCAAGGTCTTGCTCAGTTCCGCGCTTTCCTCAGTATCCCCTTCCTTTGTTTGAAAACCAAATACATACAGGTCGCCCAGAGAATCTCAGTCCCCAGAGAATCTTGAATTCTGCTAGAAGGTTTTGATATTCGTGGAGCCCTAAAATCATACCACTTATCTCTTTTATTTAAGCCTTCGCCATCCACTTGTTTGAGAGTTTGCGGGCCCGATCAGTCCATAATACAGAATGTTTACTTTCTCGTTCTTTCTGACTTTTGGGAAGGGCCAGAAGTTGCACAGTACCAGATCCAGTGAATGAGGTGGGTGAGGACGCACTGCAATGTTTTGACGAGCCTGCCTTTTAATTGGACGGTACGCAGCAGCAGCACTCACTGTATTTTTTGATCATGCCTCCTAAAGGCACTCACAAAAAAGGACCTGCAGAATTGCTTCCGAAAGTGGCAGGAATGATAGGATAAGTGTGTTCAAACCAAGGGGTAGTACTTTGAAGAGCATTCATGGCAGTATGTCTTTTATTATAATACATTTTTAAAATTTAAGCATTCACCATGTATGCATTTGATTGAGGAAGATACAAAGGTGACACTAATTCAGCTCCCCTCCTCAGAGCAGCCTCTATTAACAGGTAAGATGGGAAACACAAACATTCAAGTTTGTGAATTGGGGAAAGGTGCTCATTTGTGTGGGGTTGAGAATCAGCTCATCAGGATGTGCCAGTTTCCAATCAGAAGACAACTCTTTTCTTTTTCTAAACTTTTCTAAAAGATCACAGCTGTTAGGATAAGATTCCATTTTCATCACAAACTCATCTAACTGAGGGCAATTGTAGATTACTTTAGCTTACATTATCTGTAGTGTGATAGTCCTGAAGAGAAATTTTCCAGATCATGAAAACATTCTCCATCTTTGCCATCCAATATGGCACCCACTGAGCAGTTACACATGGCTACCGAGCACTCGCTCAGCCACGAGAGTGAATTCAACCACGAGAGTGAATTTTAATTTTATTTAATTTTAGTTGATTAAAAGCAAAACTTAAACAGCCACCTGTAGTTAGTGGGTACTGTATTGACAATTGCCCAAGCCCTGGGTGATACCTAGCCACTGGCTCAGTGCTGGGACCTTGACCCTGCATCTCCCTTTGACTGCGGTAATTGAATCAGGAGAGTAGGCGAGTGGTGAGGGTGCCCTATGCGGCCATGTGCAAGTTGCTGGAAGACCTGGGTTCAAGTCTTTTTCTCCCACTTAAGTCATGTGGCCTTGGGGAAGTCATTGAATCTCTTTGGGATATAGTTACTTATCAGGAAAATGAGGATCATAATGCCTTTGTCATCCAAGGATGGGTCTAGCTAGTGTTCAAAGCAGAACTTTTGTTGTCCACCTCTGTAAAAGAAAAATCTCTCTTCTATTCTCTTCCATCTTAAAAACATGGCACTGCCGTGCACCCAATGTCACATGTCACAAACTTGAAATGCACCCTGGACTTTCTCTTTCTCTCATATCCAACATCCAATCCATTAAGTTCTTCAGGCCCCTCTTCCCTACCGTAAACCTAAATCCAGTCCTTTTTCAGGACTGCTGTCCGATGACAGCGTCCCATTCTAATCTCCCTTTCCCTGGAGTTCATCCTCTGCACAGCAAACACAATCATCTTTTCAAAATGAATAAAAACTTATCCCTTTGCATTAACTCTACCTTTCCAAGGATTTGGAATAAAACTCCAATTCCTTTCCATGGTCTACACAGCCTGCATGGTCGACTTCCTGCTTAAATCAAACACCACCCTCCTCTCTTCTCTTTGCTCAGTGTAATAAACAAGCGATTGTATTTGGGATTTGCTCTCCTTTTCCCCAGAACAAATCCAGCTTTTCATTCCCCAGGGATCTTGCTCACGCTTTTCCCAGACTTCTGCACGACTTGCTTCTTTCCAGTAGTTGGGTTTCCAATGTCACCGATCTGGCATAGACTGTCACTCTCTGGCCCGTAAATCCCTCTCTCTACCCCACCATCTTATTATGCTTTGTAATTATCCTTCATGGTCTCAACATTTTATTGGGGCAGAGACTGATCTGTTTTATTCCCTATTCTAGGCCTCACTTAAATAAATAAACCATGTTCCGTGTGATTTAAAGGTCCACTGGATGTTCAAGAAACTATCAGATGGTAAAATAGACACATTTTACCTGTTTTTTTTGAAATTGAAGATTCTTAGAAAAACGTTTCATTTTATAATTATGCTTATAATAGGCCGCACTACTTTTGGGGAAACAAAGGCAGTAAAGAAAGTTTTTAAAGTTGAACTTTTATGTGTATTATGGAATTTTCGAGACATAAAATAAACAAGTATTAAAGGGAGGGAACCTCCGATGCCCTAAAACTTTAAGAGGAAATAGTGACTTTGTCAAGAAGCATTTAACTTATTTATTGATGGCTCTGTATAATTATTCTAGAATTATAGCCACATTGTTGGCCTTTATGTGTTTAAAAAAACCAAATCATGTGGCAAGTTAGGGTCAGAGCAGGACTCAAGGCTTGTTTCTGGTTCCTGGAGGGAAGGAGGTGAAGGCTGTACCACTGGATCTCAGAATTAATCTGGAGGAGTGACTGCCATTTGCTGCTGGTTGCTCCCCTTTCTGAATAGTGGGGTGCACTGTAATTATTCTGTCCCGGTCCCATCAATGCATCTTGTAAGGGAAAATGTAGGGGGAAGATAACTGTTTTTTTTTCTTTTTTTATTCACAGGTCTCTGGCCACACCTGCAGAGCTATATCCTAGGATTTTTGTCCCCAAGTGACGTGACGCAGAGTACGAGATCCTGGACTTGGAGCCTGATGCAATATTGGGATGAGCCCTGTAGGGATCCTGCGATGGGAATGAGTATTTGTTCTTTGTGGGGAAAATGTGGATAAGGTATAGCCAGAGGACACTGTGATAGATGGCAAAGAACGGCTGTGATTCCTCTTATCCATGTGGTTCCTTGCTACTCCTTTGTGGTGTGAATTTTTTGCACCAAGAGGTACAACCTATGTCTCCACCTCTCGAATCTGCGCAGGACTTGTGACTGGCTTGGATCGATAGAACACGGGGGAAATAATTCTAGGCCTAGGCGCTGAAGCTTCCACTCTGGCCAGCTCAGCATGCTGCCCTAGACGGCCGCGGTAAAGAAGCCCGAGCCAGCTCTCTAAGGTCAGACCGTGTGCAGAGGGGTTGGCACCAGCCTCCAGCTGGGCAGAGACAGTCGTAGCTACATGTTGATGCCAGGCAAAGCCAGCAAAAGACCCGTCCAGTTGAGTCCAGTGTAACTGCTGGAAAAAGGAATCATGAACAAACAAGGTAGTTGCTGTTTAAGTCGGTAAGTTTTGTGGTAGATTGTTGTACAGCGATAGGAAACTTTCGTTTCTTTATCAGACGTGATAAAAATACAGTGAATGCTGCTGTATTTTTCAATTATGCCACATATACCTATCTTTTCTGATGGTTGAAATTGTATTACCTCACAGTGCAAAAAAAAGTAAAGGTTAGTGTCTTCAAAACCAGTATTTCAGGAAGCTTTCTTAATTAGAATTTAAAGAGATTTCTTTTTTAACAAGGAGAAGCAAGGGTGATATAGTTAACTGTCACTTCAAATTAAACTGTCCTCAAATTAATGGAAATCTAAATAGGAACAAAGGAACCAATTAATTTTCTTTATGTGACAAGGCTTATTTTGAGAGTTTTCTGGGTTTTAGGCAATGGCAGTGCAAAAACTAACTTCATATCTTAGCTCACTTGTTAAGAGCAAAAGGATGAGAAGATTATCAGAGCAAATATAGAATACTCAAAGTTCTGACTGGCAAAAATTTGCAAGCCTCTTTTTAGGATTAAGCTGATAAGCTACTGGACTATAAAGCACTGTGACACTTCTGTAAGAATTCAGCCAGTCGTTTCTAATCGTACTTAATGATATCAGCTTTGCCATCTGAGAGTTAAATATGGATTCAGAACTTCTTGCTCTTGTGCCTCCCAGGTAAGGATGGAAAATTAAACACTTGCATTTCATTTCTCTCGTTCTCAAAATCCCATGATAATAATAGTGCCTGAGTGTGTGTGCATACATGCGTGTGTGTGTGTAAATAAATAAACACTAAGGGAAAATATAGCAGAAACAAACAGCAATGACATATTGGATGTGCCAAGCAGGCAGACAAATGGTACCAGACTTAAGAGATCAAGAAAATCTGAATCTTTAAATAACTCTCTGGGGAACCCGGAAGCGATCATATTTATGCTACAAAAGCCCATTAAGACTTAGAACCTGAGCACCAGCGATGGCTACGAGTGGGATAAAGGAGGCGCCAGTGTAAATACGGCTTGGAGGCTCCTTAGGAAGAAGGTAGCTCCCCATACCTTGTCGTACTCCAGCAGAAGACTAGAGGTGATTCTGTGTAGGTAATACGTTTTGAGACACCGGGTGGCATTAGGGGCGGGAGCACCATAGTGACAAACTGGAGGACCAAGAGAATATTTGCATCCTGGGACTTTGGACTCCATGCTGGGTGCATACTTTAGGCTCCGCAGCATTGGCGGCCTTAATATTCCAGGTGAGAGACTGGCAGGGCTTCTCCGGGGCACCTGACCAGCTAAGATGAGAGACTGAAGGACCCTGACATTGGAGCCTCCAGGGTGAAAACAGACAGCTGCTTCCCTACAATGAGACCCACAGTTGGTGGGCTCCATGCCACTCAGAACTTCCAACTAAGTTTTGCCCTTTCTATTCTTAACTATGGACAGCCAGCCAAAGTTTACTTCATATCTAAAGGGATGCCACTATTAATAGAGAAGAGCGAGAGTAATATAAAGAGACAAACATAATATAAATCTAATATAAAGAACAAACCTAATATAGAGAACAAACCTAGAAACATTTTCAGGGAAATTAGGCTCAGTGAAGTGATAAAACATTTATAAAAATCATTATGCTCAGAGGGTCGAGAAGGTATTGCAACTATGGAAAAAAGATCAAAATATATTTTTAAAAATCAAGAACTTTTATAGAATAAACATAATTCTTAGAATTTTAAAATATTAGAGCAGAAATTTAAAACCCCAAGAGAAGCATTGGAAAATAGATTGAGGAAGACTCTGAGGGCAAAAGCATATAGATTAACAAGAAAGAGAGAAAAGATAAGAGCATTAGAGGATCACTCCAGGAAGTCTAATGTCTTTAAAAAAAAAAAAAACCCAGAGTTCCAAATATTGAATAAAAACAAGGAATGAATAATCTAAAGTAATTCAAGAATTATTCAAGAAACGTTATCTGACCTAAAAGATAAGAGTATCCCTGCTGAAAGCAAGCACTGAATAGCTAGTAAAATATATGAATATAAAGCCACAATGAGATACATTAGTATAAATTTTGTAATATCAGGGACAATGACACCAAAATCAGATGTTAGATAAACTAATGTTGATATCCAGCTCTGAGGTGAACTTTATTGAGAGAATCTGCCTAATGAAATTAAACAGACAAGATCCTTAAAATTCTGAGGGAAAAGGATTTTGTCTAGACATAATAGGCAGAATTTACTTTTACTTTTTTTGAGCCCAAGAACTTATAAAACTTGCTTGCCAGCTTAAGTATTTTAAAAATTCTTTTTGTTTTAATTTTTATTTTTGGAGACATGGTCTCACTTTATAGTGCAGGCTGGCCTCGAACTTATGGTAATCCTCCTGCCTCAGCCTCCTGAGTGCTAGGATTACAGGTGTGTGCCAACACACCTGGCTTATTTTAAAATTTCTGAGCCTCTGATTATTTTTTTCTACCAAATAACACAGCTAGGTTATATCTTATTGGGATGACAACATTATGAAGGAAAATTATAATATCTACCTTATTGATTGCAGATAAAAACAAACACCTTTTACATTGCTGGTGGGAATGTAAACTAGTACAACCACCATGGAAATCAGTATGGAGATTCCTCTAAAAACTAAAACTAGAAATTCCATTTGATCCAGCTATTGTCCTTCTAGGTATCTTCCCTAAAAAGTTAAAGACATTTTATTACAGTGGCACACACATATCCATGTTTATAGCACCACAACTCACAATAGCTAAACCTTGGAAGCACCCTATATGTCCATCAATAGGTGAATGGATAAATAATATATGGTATTTATACACAATGGAGTATTACTTTGCCATAAATGTTGATAAACTTGAGTTATTTGTAGGAAAACGGATGTACTTTGAGACCATAATGTTAAATGGAATAAATCAGACACACAAGTTTAACTATCACATGATTTTTCTTACATGAGAAACTCAAATATAAATAAATGAAAGAGTAAAATGAAAGACAGATAATAGGAAACAGGGAGATAGATCTTTTGCAAATGGGAAGGGGATCAAGAGCTGGAGGGAGAGGAAGGAAGGGGAAATAAGAAGAATTAAGATGTGCTCTGTACATGTACCAACTCCCCACGATGAATATAATCATTACATATTGCAAACATGGACTAATAAAAATAACAATTGACAAAAAAGCTTTTGTTTTGCCAGCACTAATGATTTGACTTTACAATAGAAAATTCCATAAGCTTCCAGATCCTTATTTTTCAAATGAGGACACAGATGCCTATGTCTGAGGGACATTTGAGGGTCAGGAGATAACTTCACACCGTGTACTATGCACACATCATGCATATAAATGGTAATTTTGTGACTTCTTACGAGATTTCTGTAACTTTATAAGGATCACTGACCTTCATGGTTTCAACAGGTCCCAGGGCACCTATTTTGAAATCAGATCTTGGGAATGTCTTGTTCTTTTCATGAAGCATCTTTCAGACACACAAAAATGCACTGACAATAACAGAAACACCTCTGTACCCCTTAACTAACTTAAAAAGTAAAAGCTCGAGAGACCGTTGGAGTCCCCCTGTGTGCTCTGTCCCTGCTGCAGTTCCCTCCCCCCACAGCTAATAATTATCAGGAATAATCTCCATTATGTATGTATTTCTGAAAATGCAGTATTATATGTTTTTAAAACTTTACAGACATGGTTCCTTGCTTCACTTATTCTTCTGTAGCCTGCCTTGCCTGCTCAGCTCTAGGGTTCATCCATATTGACGCAGAGAGTCCAATCATATTCCTCATTGCTTAGCAGACCATTGTATGAGACACTGCAGCTTATTGGCTTGTTCTCTTGCTGGTGGTTATTTGCACATTTCCAACATTCTATCTTTACCAACAGTGCTATGGCAAGCCTTCTGTAAAGGCTGAGGTGAAAGTGTTTTGGGAAAGTACACACTGTACTTAAAGATGGTGTTGCTAGGTCTGAGGGTATTTGTATATTGCCTTTCTCCCCAAATAAGACCTAACCAGAAAATAAGTCCTAGCATGATTTTTCAAGATGTTCGTAATATAAGTAAGCCCTACCCCCAAAATAAGCCCCAGTTAGGATTATCAGCCAGACAGACAAATTTAGTATGCCCATTGCAACATGCAATGGGTGTATTGAATTATGAAAAATAATATTAACATATAATTAAATATAAGTAAATAATATTATTGACATTAATACTTACATTGTAATATAAATTATAATTATTTGTAAATACCCAAGCAGACACCTCTGGAGAAGAGGTAAATGCCTATGTAGACAGATGGACTTGGGACTTATTGGTGAGTGACCAACCAGAGTACAGACAACACAGCGACAAGGCGCACACTTGATAACGAGTGGATGCGACTGTGTCTAATATGAATCTGCATAATTCAGTTCCTCGGGTGTTGTAATGGGTGCGCTTAGTGCACTCATCTTAAATGAAGAAACGTTTCCTCAATTTTGGTGCCTGTGATTTTTCATAGCTTTTGTATGGCCCATCATTCTTAACTGTCATCATTTTTGTTACCACTCCTGCCTTGTACGTCTTCAATTAACACTGATTCAATGGAAACTTTGTGAAGCCCAACCTGCAAGAGGACATGACTTGGGTGAAGCATTCATGGGGCAACATCACTGACAACTGTGCTGCCAGTGCACTAAGGGTAGGATACCTGGAAAGAATTACTCGTTTAAGGAGAACTCTGCTGCTGGCCATGAGAGACTGGGGCCGATGGTTCTGCAGGAAATGGAGTTGCAAGAAATTCAGACCAGGATTCGGGGTTTGGAGAGTTATGATAATGTTCCAGAAGCAGATGTGACATGACTGTATTTGAATAAAGGTAGATTTTTGTACATGAATAACTGAATAAATGTAGTTCGTTGTACATGAAAAAAATAAGACGTCCCCTGAAAATAAGCCCTATTGCATCTTTTGGAGCAAAAATTAATATAAGGCCCAGTCTCATTTTCAGGGAAATGCAGTATTTATACGGGCTGAGGAAAGGTGTAGGGGGTCTAATTCACCCACCTGTCACAGATCCTGATGTCACATGAATGGTGGTGAGCACTGCTGTGATTAATCTGAATTTGACATCACAATGGTTAAGCGTCTCTAAATTAGGAATAATTTAAAAAATAAATTAGAATGGATTTGAAGTACCTTTAAAATAACATCATTTTACTCTGAATGAAAAGTATATAGAGGAATGACGCATAAGTAAATATTACCATCCGTCATCGTAGAAAGAGGACGGCAAAGCACTGGTTTGAATAAATAAATATTTTAAAAAGTCAGTTGCTTAACAAGAGATTATGCAGTACTCGGGGCAGAGGCTGAAAAGTGCTGGTGAAGACAGTTGACCAAACAGCACCTTTGACACTGATTAGGCAGGCACAGAACCAAGAGACCCAGGGAGGTGGACGGCCCCTGGGTAATTTTGGAGGAAGAGGAGGAGGCAAGAAGAGGGAAAAGTGGAGGGAAAGAAAGGAGAAAGAATGTTGTAGAGAACAGGAGAAAAGGAGAAAGAAAAAGTGATTTCCTGGAATTGATGATGCTCTGGCCCAATCTTATCTGTAAAACTGGGCCTTCAACATACATAGAATTCACATATACCGAAATCATTGAATAATTTGTGTATCAGACACCGCTGATGTTATTCACAAAAATAGACAGCATTATCGAGCAGTTACCACAGGCGCTGACATACTGTGTTGTTATTTTCATGATACCGTTATTATTGTTCACAGATGAGGAATAAAGCTGAGACTCACATATACGCCTCGAGAGTTCCAGAGCTCAGCCTTGGGTTCCTGTCCCCTTGCCTCAGAGCCTGTCCTCCTAACCAGGGTTTGTGTGAACCATTAACCCTTGAGGACGCAAAGCGTCATCATTCATGCTTGTCCGGTCCTCCCCAGCGCCTGTCACAGAACAACTGCTTGACGTTGGCTGAACTGAAACGGTTGAGCCAGAGTAAAAAGAAAAAAAAAATTAAATCTATAAAATAAGTTGAGGAACCACAAACGCTTTCCTAATTAATTCTCAGAGCAGAAAAATCCAATTTAGAATGAGCCAGGCCTCCAGCCTTCCACTAATTGGAGTGCTGCTGTAATTCGGTCAATAGTAACATCTTGCTGGAACTGCTCAGGCGATTGTCGCCACATAAACTTCTTATTCAGTGACTCACCCACAGCTACTGTCTTCGCTGCTTTTGGCCGCAGTCTGGTTTGTGTATTCCCCATTGGAGCTGAGTTGTTCCGAGTGTTGATGAAGGGAACTTCCGCCTACTTCCCTCTAGTTCATTTATATTTCTGTGAGTGGCGAAGTCCTGGAAACCCTGCCAAGCATCTGCACAATTTGGAAGTTGGTAAAATTCATCATCCTAATTCCTCTGTTTTTGGCTTTTTTCTCTCCTCTGTCATCTTCATGGCATTCTCTGTCTATCCCGGCTACAGCCAAAATGCCCCTCTCTATCTCTTATGGCTTGTGTCTAGATGTCCCCTCAAAGCCTCATGCAGTCTTAGATGGGGCTTTTTCAGAGGTGGCTGGATCTAGAGTGTGTGATGCTGGGATTAAAGGTGTGTGATTACTAAATCAGACCACTGATTGGTTTGGCACCACACTAATCCTGGTAGCCTAGATAGAGTATAAAAGGGGCAGAGAGAAGCTGCTACACTCCCTTGTTGCTTTTGCTGTTCTCCACGCCACCTGGCCTTGGAGCCAGCTGATTATGGACTGAAACCTCTACAAACTGTGAGCTAAATAAACCTTTCCTCCTTTAACTCAGCAACGAGAGAACAGTAACTAAGACAGAATTCCCTTCCTCCCCTTCTTCATTTTAACTATTCATAAAGGATAAGGTTAAAATTTTCACCTTTCCAAGAGACATTTTAATTTTAAGAGAGGATGACTTTTGCCAAGGGATTAAAGTTCAAATGATAAAATCCCAGGTATCAGGGAGCGTGCTGTCCTTTCCGCTGTCCGTCTGATGCTGAGTGGAGACCCTGCCCTGTACACTTCTTTGCCGCCCTTCGCTGTTCTGTCAGGACCAGGCACTGGAGGGGACTGGAAGGGGAAAAGAGGTTAAAGGGACCTGATCCTTCTTGTTTGCCCCCGTTTCTGTCATGTTGCCCTATAAATGCTCCTTCAACTTCATGAATTGGTTCCAGTTTCCAGCTTTAAAAGAAAAAATAAGAAAAGAAACAAAACTCCCCAAACTGGACTCACTGTGTTACTGGGGCCCCTGAGCAGCAGCACCAGCGCCAGCGCCACCTCTTCCTTTGGGACTTGGGACCGTTCCCCTCAGCTGGTTGCTTGGTTCTGGTCTCCCGACCTCTTCCTTTTGCTTCGCCAGCCCTAGGGGCAGTAGCTGCTTCCCTCACTGTGACGATTTTATATCTGTGTGATTTTGGGGTCCCCTCAGTCCCTCTTGGTAACCTCTCTGTCAAAGTAACTGCCAGGTTTCCATCTTACTGACTGGGGCCCCAGGGGTGGAGGGAGAGCTATTCTTTGAGGAGGAGGGGACGGAGGCCTTCTCTCTCTCTCCCAGGAAGTCACAAACCACATAAGTAGCCATCTACTTACTCTAGTTACAAATCTGAATGTTGTCACCGTCCAAAGATGGTTTCTGAATTTGAATCTGAAATATTTCAATCCCAAGTCTTATTTCTACCCTATAGGAACGTCTCCTGTGTGCACAGTTTTTTGTTAACTTGAATGGAAATTTCCTTTAATAAAAATATGCTAAGGGTTTAAGACAAAGTAAAACAGTGTAACACATCACCTGAGTCCTAGAAGAACTCAAATGCTAATGAGTTACCTATTTTATAAATACATATAAGGTCAAAAATAATTAATACAGATATATTGGTTCGTGATTCCCAATTTGCTGCTTTGCTTGTGAGGATCATATGCCTCTACCCATCATCGTGCGACCCACATAATTCTCCACCCCACTGACACCATCCCTGACCATAAGACTTGCTTTGGCCAATGGAGCATGAGCGGAAGTGACGTGTGCCACATCTGCACAGACATTTTCTCTCCCATGAAAATCTATCTCCTAGGCGTGGTCACTTCTTCGATCTGGATCTCCTAGTAAAGAGGACATGTGACATAGACCTCAGCTGATTCACAGCTAAGATGTTACATGAGCCAGAAATGCACCTTTGAGTAAGCCCCTGGGATTTGAGTCTTGTTACACAGCACAGCCTAACGTGACTGGTACCGTCCCTAGCTCAACAACGAGAATCCTAGAGGTTAGGGTGGCAAGAGGATAGATGTTTTTTGCCTGTTGGAGAAGCTATGCGGTCCTTATACTAACGTAATGGGAGAGAAGGAGGAGATTGGTGGGGTGAGGAAGAACAATGGAGGAAGGAGAAGAAAATCTGGGCAGGCCATGGAGGAGGAATATTTTTTGTGGGGGTAGGGAGAGGACACACCTGAGTGACAGAGGGAATGAAGAGAGAACAGAAAAGGATGGTAATCAATGGTTGCTAAGGACCAAGTATGTGGTTTACCTTTGTGTCCTTTCAGAAGGCCAAGTAAAGGCGGGAGCGCCCTTCTAATTACTTCTGGCTGCTGCGCTGGGCTTTGAGCAGCAGCGGACACAGAGACAGACAACCAAGGTACAACAGAGTCGGCGCCACAATCAAGGCATTCACAAAGGCTAATGAGTACCAAAGTCTCGCACTGTGTGCATAAAACAAGGATCACACTTGAACTTGCTCCTGAAGGAAAGATTTCACCAGAGAGCAAGAGGAAAGAGCCCCTCAGAAGAAAGAACAATCATTAGGGGATACTTAGGGAGACTCCTTGGTTGTGTTGTGGAAGCAACCAGCCCAGGAGGCTGAGAGGAGGGGAAGAAGCTGAAGCAGCAGTTTCGTGGGCCTTGCTAAGGAGTTCGAGCTTTCTCCCCAAGGCGCTAGGGAATTGTTGAAATCTATTAGGGAGGAAAGCAATGTTGCTGTTGCCTCTCATCCACCGCTGGAGGTGGCCTGTGCCCTGCCTGCCAACCACGGGCTGTGAACACTGGGAAACGGCTGCTTCCTTCCAAGGGCTTGAAGGAGCTGTGGGAACCAGGGTAAGAGACTTACAGATGACCTGCGACTTGAGCGTGGCAGGTGGGTCAGGTGGTGAGGAAAGACGGGTGGTCAGGGGGCTTTCATAACTGTTCACACAAGAGACGATGGTCACTTCCACTACAGGGATGGCAGCGAGGCCAGAAAAGAGGCAGGAGGCCCCCAAGAATTGGGGGGTGGGCGGTGAGGAGGCTGGTGGTGTTAAGGTCGTGCGTATACAGTGGCGGTGGCTTTAATGTGGCGCAGGGAACAGGAAACCCGCAAAGGGAGAAGTGGCTTCATTCCCATGGATGAGGACGTCTCTAGCATAGTCCTGGGTTGGTGTCGTTTGAATACACTACTGCCTACCCAGGTAGGAGTTTAATACCTCCTCCTGCAAGAGGACACTCTCAGATGTAAGCGATGCCATTCCCAGGCCCTACCCTTTAGAGAGATCAGGAATGCCCCTCTCACTTTCTGCCAACCATGAGGCTCATGTGTGTGCCTCGTGTCCCTGTTTTCCCTCCTTCCAACTCTCGACAGCGATAATAATACTACGAGCCGCACGTATAGCTTGGGCCTAGTAAGTGCTAAATAAATATTGACTGTTGTGTCATGGAAGGGGGATGAGTTTGCGGTCAGCTTTGGGTTTTAAGCCCTGTGTCCACATGTGACTGTGTGGCCTTCATTAAGTATTTGATGCCTCTATCCCACTTTCTGTAAAATGAGGATCATCGGCCATAAAATTTAACATGCTTAAATTAAAATTTTAAATAAAATATGCACATCATATGCACATACCTGTGAACACACAGTGACACATTTCTCTAGCACAATACTTAGCATGTGATAGAGACTGAAAATATTTGTTGAATGATGGAGTTGAGAAATAGGAAAAGTTATGTATTGAAAGATGGACAAATGCAATAAAATATTTCTGAACGACTTATCACAGATGGCCTCCTAAATATTAAGAGAAAAGCCTCGCTGCTGAGCCCCCACACACTCGAAGGTATGCTTTTCCCAAGTGATTAGGTGACCTGTTTGTCCCTTACCCCGAACTCTTTATGTCCTACTTAAAAAGAGCCACTCGGTCTTCGGAAGCCCAAATCTTGGGCTTTACGTCTTGTTCCAGAACATACATGCATTTGCCTCGACTCCACAGAGCAAGGCAAACAACTTGCATACTGAGAATGCTAACGCCAATAACGGAACAAACAAGCGTCCCGAGGCGGCCCCCGTCAAGGAGGTACTGAAAGAACATTAATCCTACTGAAATCAATCTGGGTATCTCTGCCTAAATGATTCTCCAAAGGTTTCAGATCAATGGAAACAACAGAAAAACTCCAAATGCTCTGAAAGGAAAATTCAAAGGTACGTGCTAGAGGAATTAGTGTTTTCAGATATCTGTGCTGGGAAGGTTTAAGAAGCAAGTACAAATATGTGTTACTAATGAATAAATGAGACATAGCAACGTATTTGGAATGCTGAGTAGCATTTAGTTTAAGATGAATGCTAGTCCAGTTTAGATCAGAGAGTCTCTCAAGGATTCTCAATAATGATGATGATGATAATAACAATAATGTTCATTTATTGATTTTTTCAATATGCTAGGTGTCAGACTACATCCTTTACAGATGTAATTTTGGTGACTTTCCCTAAACCTTACAACCACCTCCCTCCCTCCTTTCTTTCTTTTCTTTCTACCCATCAACACTGGGCTCTGTCCCGACCCTTGGGACTGTGAACTGGCAAATGAATATAGCTGTGCTAGGCAAAATAATGGTCTTCCAAAGATGTCTACACCCTAGCTTGTGACTACGTCAAGCTATGCGGTAAAGGAGAATTAGGCTGCAGGTGGAATGAAGGCTGCAAATCAGCTGACCTTAAGATAACGAGTGCCATGGTTCGTCCCCACCGAAGCTCACGCTGATGGTTGGTTGCTCATGCAATGGGACTGAAAAGTGCTGGGACTTTGAAGAGGTGGCCTTCTAGGCCAGGTCAGGTTTTGAGGGACTGGACTAGGTCCCGCGAGAGCAGGTAGTTATCAAAGAGCAAGTCTGGCTCCTCCCCCGCTCTCTTGCTTTCTCTTTTGCCAGGTGACCGCTCTCCCACCATGTGATGCTCTTAGCCACAAGACATGCCCTTGGATCTCCAGAACTGTGAGCTACATCAACCTCTTTTCTTTAGGAAGGATCCAGTTTCAGGTACTATGATATAGCAACACGAAACAGACCAAGAGAGATTTTCCTGGAGTTTCCCACGGGAGCGAAAGTTATCACAAGGATCTCTAAAATGGAAAAGGCAGACAAGAGTCAGAGAAGGAGCAGTGAGGAGAGAAGCAAAGTCAGAAGGGTGAAATGCTGACTTTAAGGATATTCCTCGGCCATGAGCCAGTGAGGGCAGCATCCTCAAGGAGCCAGAAAAGGCAAAGAAATTCTCCTCCAGGGCTCACAAAGGAAGGCAGCCCTGACACACTTGATTTATAGCCCGGTGAGAGCCATGTTGGATCCCAGCCTCCAGAACTGCAAGAGGATAAACTGTGTTGTTTCAAGCAACTGAGTTAGTGGAAATTTGTTAAAGCAGCCGAAGAAAATGATGAAAATGCTATGTGACGTTACATAGCAATGGGGCCCGAATGCCTGGCTTTGGAATCCAAGCCCAAGCCCTGACACCTACCAACTGTATGATCTTGGATAAGTTATTTAGCCTTCCTGGGCCTCGGTTTCTTACTCAGTAAAAGCAGGGGATAATGACTCTACTTTACTCAAAGGATTAAATGAATTTATAACTGGGAAGTACCTAGAACCCAAGCAGCACTGAACAAGTGATATCTATTATATTTCTGCAGTAAATTCCATGTGGTTCTAGTGAGTTATCTTTTCTGAAGCTGGGTTTTGAGGGGTGGGTGGTTATGTGAGTACCAGATCCGATAAAATGACTACAGTACTGACAACTTCGGTTCCCACTGCTGGCTAGGAGGAGAGAGAGCTCTCTGTGAGGTCAGATGTTCAGGTGGCCATATGATTGTCACTGGTAAGCAGCCAGTAGGCCCAGCACTGATGACACCATACAGTGACCAAATGGTACCATCTGTTGACTTATAGAGGGAGAGGTGTATGCACCAGTTTGTTTTTATTGCCTCTCAAATATGCGCATACTCAAATAGAACTGAAGGTATTTCCTTTCTCATCAGTTCTCGACTTTAACTTTTGTGGAATGAAGTTCAAACAATGCAGACAATTAGGTGAACTTACAGTGTGCTACGGTATTTTTCTGGGCACCTCGCTTAAACTCCTCCAGAATAGTAGGACTGTGAGCAATTAATTTTCCAGAAGCATCTTGAAGGGTCTTCCAGAAACAACCTCCAGGAAAGCTCCCCAAGCCATGTGACACAAGGAAGTTACTGAGGATATTGCCCACTGTTTTATTCTGAGTCCTCAGTGCTACCCTGCATGAATTTTATTTCAGAATCAAATGCTAGGAAGAGTATCTCTTTATTTAAGGGGTTGCTTTTCCTCCTCTGACAATCAGAGCCATGTGACTTACCATGTGTCATCCTTTTACTCTGTGAACCAGGCTGAACGCCCAATTCTCTGGCTTGTCGGAGAAGAATTATAGATACAGAGATCATGGAAGCTGTTTTTTGAGCTAATTTTTCCCTGACCTTGAATGCCTACCCTAAGTTGCATAAAATACTTATTTCTAGCTTACCTCTTTATTTTATCTGTGTCTTGAACACACCTCAAGTATTTTCACAATAAATCACTAAGGCAAAGAGAAGGCCTCATACCCACAGGCTCACCCTTAATGTGGCTGAAAAATTGCACTTGGGCTGCGCTCACGTGCCATTTACGCGAGGTAGAGGCCCTGTGGAGAAAAGACTCTGCCCTCCGTTCACTAATCTCACAGTGAGCAGGGCAATGTGGAGGCAGCCTTCAGTCTCTCCATCCTTCTCCATCCTCCTCGTACCCTCACAAGAGCTTCACCATGTCCGTGGGGTAACTCTGGGGTCCAGGAGTTGGTTAGTCACTGGTGCTTGGTATCGCTTTTATTATTGCAATTGTTGCTCCCACTGTTTGAGTGATTGATGGATTACCATGACTCACCTCCATGGGCCGCTGGACTGCTATGCCAAGGACAAAATCAAATGCTAAGAAGGCATCAAAGGGAAGTTACAGAGACCCTCTCACCCTCTGTCCTTCTAGCAGTGTTTCCTCTTGATGACCTCAGCGCCCATTCTGCCATGGTTAGCGCATTCTTAATCCCCAAGAGCTCTGTTGTTTTGTTATTCCCTAGGCTGTTTTGTTATTCTTGACTCAACATAGAAGGAGGCAAAGGGCATGTACGCAAATTGGATATTGTGTGGTCTTTTTGTAATGCCCATTTTATATATTTCACTTGATACATGAATTGAAAAGTGTGATGCATGAATTAAATATCTTGGAATCAGGTATTAACCTTGATAACAAAATTCAGTATCCATATGATCTTTGATAGAGAAAATGGTTTATCAGTTAGCAGAACTGAAGCCAAAAATGAATCAAGAAGTCATGTGAAAATCCATGTTGGATAGGACGGCCACAGTTCATTGACTGGTTGACAGCATTTCTCACTGGTCATTTGTATCTTCTGGGTATTAGAGATGATTCACCACAATGACAGGACCCGACTCTGGAGGCCCAGCTCTGTTTCCAGCAGTGACAACATGCCAGCTCTGCCTCACTTTCTTCTTAGACACATGAGCTAAAATGTTTTTTGCACAATCAAGCTTTGCAAAAAAAAAAAAATGGGTCAATGTTGAGTTCTATGTTGCATATATTTTCATCATATGTTTTGAAAATAGAAACTTGAAAAAAAATATGTAACACGTCATCTATCTCTTGGATGACTGCAGTTGCCTCCTAACTGGTCCCTGCCTGTTCCCAACATTTGTTCTTAACAGATCAGTCAGATGTTAAGTTAGACTGCATCATTCTTCTATAAAAGCCCAAATCCTCACCATGGCCCCGAAGGCCGGATGTGACTGGCTCCCTCTAACCTCTCCAACTCGTCACTACAATCCTTCTTCTTGTCGTTTCTGCTCCAGCCACAAGGGACCTCTTTCTCCCTCTGAAACCATCCAGACTGGCTGCTCCCCTGCCCGAAACTGTTTCCCTCCCCAGTGTGATCCCCCGCAAGCCTTCCTCCAACCACACCACCTATAAGTCACCCAACCTGAAGAATATAAACACTGTACTTAAAAACCACAACCTGCACCTTGTGCCCAGGGCAGAACTCTCCATTCCTTTTACCCTGCCCCTCCTTTTCCCCAGTCCTATCACATTTATCACCTTTTCAAGTGCTTTGAAATTGACTTCTTAAAAAATGTTTACCTTATCTCTACTGACTTGTGAATCAGGGGAGTTCTTTGGGATGCGGGCTGTCCTGGACATTACAGGATGCTTAGCAGCAACTGTGGCCTCTGTCCATTGCCAGTAGCAATCCCCTCTTAATTGTGACAATCAAATATATTTCCAGACATGGCCAAATCACCCCTGGTTGACAACCACTGGTTTATAATTCGTTGCCAGTCATCCCCAGTTAAAATCTAAGTTCTAGGGATCTTAGACTAGTTATTTACTCTTGATTCCCAAGCACCCTAAAAAACTGGCATGGAGGATGTGAATGTATACATATTTTTTCACATATGCACATACAACATAGGAAATATTTTAGATTCTTTTGCTATGAAGCAGTCCATATTTAATTTCACTTCTATTTTTATGTGTTTCATAAAAGTAAAATAAATGGTAATGGTAGAAATAAAGAAAATGCAGGGAGAAACTTTTCTATGTTTAGCATATTTTTCTGAAAGGCAATTCCATTTGGCAATCTATTTCTTGAAAGAATACACTGCATATCTATGATAAGACGTGATGCAACTCTCTTCCATATTTGCTTTTTTCTATCTACCAGTAGCAGAAAACCCTTATTACGGTGACTGCCTTTGGAAAGTGACTGCCAAGGGTGTTACTGCCAATGCCGCTGTAAGACCAAAGGGCAGCAGTGCTTCGGCAGGGCAACATTTACAGGCAAGGAGGTGAAAAGGAAGAAATTAATGATTAAGTAGTCTTGTCTGGCATAGATATCAGATTTACCTGGAGTTCAATTTATCACAGGGACTGGGTTGTCTGCCTGAAGGGCATCACATGATGGAAGACAGTTGGCAGGTGGTCCTCAAGGAAGGGGTAAGGGGTACAGTTTTTGCACTCGGTCACTACTGAGGGAAATCTGGAAATGTTTGGAGACAGTTCTGATGTCACAGTGAAGGGGGATAAGGATGTTATTAGCACTTAGTGGTTGCAGATGAGGCAAGTTACTAATTATCCTACAAGGCACGGACAGCCCCCGCAGCAAAGAGCTATTTGGCCCCAAATATTCATCATGCTGAGGCTGAGAAATCATGCAGTAAAACAGAATGCTTAAGAATGTGAGATCCGGGCCGGTGAGATGGCTCAGCGGCGTAAGCGCCTGCCTTGCAAGCGCGAGGGCCCGAGTTCGACTCCCGGATCCCACATACGAAAAAGGGGCTGGTGATATCGCTCAGCGGCCTGGGCGCCTGCTGGCGTGCGAGGTCCTGAGGTCGAACCCCTGGTACCCACAAAAAAAAAAAAAAAGAATGAGAGATCCAGAGCCTCCCTGTCTGAACTTGAGTTCCTGCCCCATCACTGCCTCGTTTTCAGCAAGCCTGTTCCTCTTTTCCTGCTGGACACACAGGTAGACCAGTTATCCCAGCATCGCTTCAGGTAGCAGTAAGTACAGGGCTGAACTTTGGCCCATGCAATGGGGTGAAAATGCTGTACAAGTCTTCTAACCCTGGTCCATGAAAACCAAAACTTCAGTCATCTCTCTTTTCTCTTGTCTATAAGGAATCTGGAGGATGGAAGAATTTTAGGTGGAAGGAGTCTAAGTACCCAAATGACTACAGAGAAAAAGACAGTGTGCATCCTTCCCTGGGGACCCATACGAGACAGTGATGTGAGCTACAAATAACTTCTCTAATGCTAAGCCCTTGGCATGGACATTAGGCAGGTCACCTAACCTAGGTGTGTGACCAATACCAGGTTCTTTAACTTCTCTGGACCTCATTTTCCTCATCTATAAAATGGTGATAATAATTATATTTATAGTCTTATTGTTATAAGGACAAAATAAAAGTTCTTTGAATAGTATCGAGAATATAGTAAGAATTTCCCCGCCCCTCGGCCCATCTTTGGTGATACCATATAAAATAACCATGTGGCATCATTGATTTAGAGACAGGTCTACCACAGACCTGCATGTATTGCTTCTCAAACACAGATATACGTTCAAATGGAATACTAGACTATTTTTAAGTTGATTATCAACTTCACTTTTTTGTATACTACAGTTCAAAGTAGAAAGATTTGCAGTCAGATCACTCTGCTTTGTCTTTATTACTTTACCTTTAATCTGTTCATTTATTAGACAAACGTTGAGCACCAATTATATGCTAGGCATTGTGTTAAGTGTTGGAGATATGATCATGAGCCAAACTAGATATGGCTATGCCTCAGCAAAGCAAACAGCTTTTTTGGAGAGTCACACATTAATCAAATAATAGTTAAATACTTGTAAAATTCCAAATGCGAAAAATGTGACATAAGAAATGTGCTCTTAGGGCCGGTGAGATGGCTCAGCGGCGTAAGCGCCTGCCTTGCAAGCACGAGGGCCCGAGTTTGACTCCCGGATCCCACATACGAAAAAGGGGCCGGTGATATCGCTCAGCGGCATGGGTGCCTGTTGGCGCGCGAGGTCCTGAGGTCGACCCCCCGGTACCCACAAAAAAAAAAAAAAAAAAAAGAAATGTGCTCTTAAAAGTGGGAAAGGAGGAAGGAAGAAAGGGAAAAGGAAAAAAAAAAGATAGTTAAGATAGTCATACTACTATTTTCTCTCAGTTCATTGTAAAGAAAGGTTCATGCTAATATCATTTGGACAATTTTTCATGCCTACATATTGTACTGTGAGTAACTATTTTGAAGATAACAATATGCAATGTATTAACTATTGTTACTCTCCTACTATTTTGTTTCAAAATTTTGGGTTTTTTTCTTTAAAAAAAAAAGAGTGGAGAGCAAAGAGATCTCTGGCAGGATTGGCAGGAAAGGAAGGAGTCATGATGCTTTGTCGGGAAGTCATTGGAGCTTTGATCCATTGGAGCTAAGGATCAAACGCTGCATGACCACGACACATGTGGGATTGAAAAGCACTGTTCTCGTGGGAGCTGGGAGGAGAACAGTGGTCAGCAGAGACTGAGCAGAGGGAGGAGGGATGGGCAGACGTTGGTCAACAGGTCCAACGCTATCGTTGGATAAGGAGAGTAAGTGCTGGTGGCGTTTGGCACAGCAGGGTGGATATAGTTAACAGTAATCTATAGCAGATCTCAAAAGAGACGCAAGAGAGAGTTTCGAATGTATTTACCATAAAGAAATGGTGCAAGTTTAGCAATTAATATGCTAATCACACTGATTTGATTATTACCCAACGTACACATGAATCAAAGCATCACATCGTACTTTGCAAGTATGTATGTTTATTGTGTCAGTCAAAAATGTTTTTAGATGTTGAAAAATAGAGAGTTAAGTAGATGAAAGGGGAAGGAGCGGAAGAGTATTCCGGGAGAGGAAACGCCATGTCAGATGTCCTGAAACAGAGTCCTCCAAAGGGCAAGAGAGGCCCTGTGTGTCTGGATGATAATCACGGAGGGAGAAATGCTGGACGGCAGGTAGGGATGGGGAGGAGAGAGCAGTGTGACTAGGCCGTTCAAGGCCTTGCAAGTGAGGCAGAATCATTTTGGTGTTTATTCTCAGTTTTTAAAGCTGGGTGCCATTGCGTGATTAGCTACACGCTTTGGAAACGTTACTGTGCACACGGAGAGAATGGAGTGGGGGTGCGTAGGAGTAGAGCCAGGGAGAGCTGTTGTGTTGTTTTTGGGTTTCAGAAGTGAGATAGGGGGTGCCAAAGATGGAGAAAGGCTGGAGTACAGACACGTTTACGAGGTAAAATCATCAGCCCTTGGAGATGTAGAAGGTGAGGGAAGTAGAGAGCAAGGCAGAGTCTAGAATACTTCCAGATTCTGTTCCCATTAGTGCAGGGTGCTGGTACAGGCAAAAATAGAGGTGGACAACGTTGAGAAGACAACCTGAATTTATTGTGAGATAAGTATGCTGTCAGCCAAGTTTACAATATTTATATTCTTCACTTACAGGATTCTTCTATTTTTGTTTCCATGTATTCATTTTTTTTTTAACTTAACAAATCATTGTTAAGCATGTACTGTGGGATTTGAAAATGGTAGTACAGACATAGTCTTTGAAAAAGCTTGTAGTCTAAAAGAAAGCAATGAAAATGGACAGTGCTATTAGTTAAAGAAAAGAAAAATATTACCAAGACATAAAAGAATGCACATGCCTATAATCCCAGCATTCTGGGAGGCTGATGCAGGAGGATTGCAAGTTTGAGCCCAGCCTGGGCAATTTGGCAGTTTAATGAGACACCGTCTCAAAATTCAAATAAATAAATTAAAAGGCAAGGGATGGGGATGTAGCTCAGTGCAAAGGCCCTGAGTTCAATATCCAGTACCACAGGCATACAAAAAAAAAGTGCACCTCATCCATGACTGGGGGCAGAGGTTGCAAATTATGGAAGATTGTCGGGAGGTCTCAGCTGCATCCTAAAAGAAGGAGCCCACAGGGAAAGTTACTCCAGGCAGGAGGAAGGACAAATGTAGGGGGGAGACAAAAAGGGCACAGGGTGAGTTAAGGTCAAAGAGCTCAGTGTGGATGAAGTGCGCAGCAGGCGGACGGAAGAGGGAGTGGCCACTTAGAAGTCTGAGTTTTCTGCTGAGAGCAAAGAACTTTCCGGTACCTTCCCATAATGATCATTATTTAGAATTTTCAACTGGACTTTCTCTACGACATTCATGCCTCCCCCAACACTTAGATTTCTATCATTCTCTTTTCCTCCAAGACAAGCATACTGTCAAACATTCAGCAAAATCCAGAAGTCGCATGGACTTTGGACTCCACTGGGAAACCATGGTGCAACTCCCAGAGCTCCTTAACGAGCTTCTTCTGATTAAATTAAACCTATTAGTATCATGCGCAAAGCATCCTTAGGGATTTCTTTTCTTCTGATTGTTCCAGTAACTGTTTCCAACTTGCCAGCCAGCTTTCTTCAAGTCTTACTTTTACATACTGGTCTGAAGCATGTTACCCATGTGGCATGAACTTACCAAACAGAAAGAAATGCCCAGCACCCACAGCATCTTAGACACATTAATTTTGCATTTTCCTTTTACATAATAGAACTGCCTCTAACTTCTTGGTCCCACTGAGGTCTGATTCTTAGTTTCCTTCATTCCAGCTGTCTCTACAGTATTTCTTTCTTGATTCCCCTGTCTTAAAATCTCATCTTCCATTATCAGTCTGCTTTTTCAAACAAACGCTATGTCCTCCTCTCACCCTATTATCTTATTCACAGAAAAACACTATAGTTCCTCAAACACCCCTTCCTGTTTCGTGCCTTTGTTCTTTCGTGCACTGTTCTCTTTTCTGAAGATGTCTTCCCCCGCCTCACTTATTAGGACAAGTCTTAGTAGACCGACACCAAACATTCTCTTCTTCATAATTAACTCTCATCACTTACCAAGCTCCTTCCAGACCTGGAGCACTGAACAGTCCCCCTTTAAAGTCAGACCCATCATATCTACAAATGTTGAAAATGACCTGCATAATGAGGTTGGGGTCAAGACTGCATATTATGTTACTTATCTTTATATCCTCTCCACCCAGAAAGTGCTTGGCAGGAAGTGGAGATTAAATGACTGTGGAACTAATCAATGATTCAGGTAATCGACACACAAATAGATCAAAAAAAAGCTTCTCAGCTATGTGATTAATATCCCTATCCCACATACTGTCATCTCCCATTTGTTATATATTTTAAAATACTTGTAGATATCATTCTCAGTTCTGGTCTCTAGAAATCTTCATGGGTTCCCACATGGTTGTAACTTTGAGAACAATGCTCAGAAATGTTCCAAAGCGAGAACATCAGGAATATAACCAGCATGAAGAGGAGGGGTGGGAGAACTTTCTCTTCCATTTTGCTATATTCATTAGAAATAAAACAAAACTCCAGTATACTGTACACTTCATTGATTCTTCCATGTATCTATCCACCATCCGTTCATCCATCCACCCACCCACCCATCCATTATCCATCCAACCATCCGTCCACCAACGTGTGCATCCATCCTCCCAAAATTTTGAGACCCTCTGCACTATTCTAGGCACTGTCTTAGAGAGGTGAGAAGCAAAGAAAATCTGCATGTAAACCAGATTCAGGAACATTTAAAAAACAATTTCTTGTTTACAAAACTCCCAAGATGAATAACATGGCAAAGATTTAAATTAGGAGTAGGAACGTCCCAGCTTGCATCTGTCTTCTTCTCTTAAGAAGACACCTATAGGTTCTGATCTTTGAATTAACATGAAGTACCACTTGGATCCTATTTTCCAAGAAGATTTTAACTAGGGCTGTGAGATTCATATTTTAAATGTTCACATCATGTACTTGGGTTGGCATCAAATCGGACCCACGAGGATTCGGCTGTTCTAGAGGCCTTCTGGTTGCTTCCTTTGCATTAGACTGATCTTCCCGAGTTACACAATTTGACGTGGAACATCTATCCTTTCACTTTTCTTCTCTCCTGTGTCCCCTAGAGGCCCACAGACTCCCATCGTGTTTCTGTTGCTGAAACAGGCCCCCCATCCCGCACTCCCTGCAAGTTTTTGACAATTGTCATTTTGGTTTATTTTTTCTCAAAATTGGCAACCTCAGATAGGTCATTTTTATTGAGGTTGTCACAATGGCTGAAACAGGAATGACAAGGAATTCCTAGTCTGGTTGAGTGCGAGGCTGGGCTGACCTGATTTATGCTCCTTGGGAGGCTGTTTTTCCTGGCTGTTTACAGCCTTTGGCAGGCTTTTCTCTCCCCTCCTACCCTACCTCCCAGCAATACTTTCTTTTCATCTCACAGGCTCAGTTACTTAGCCAACATTTTTTTTTTTCCTGCCCACATGTCAAAAGTGACAAACTACTGCTCTGTGATAGTCTGATAGGTGAGTCCACAAGTGGGCTTCCCAGGGAGGTGGCTTTTCTTGGGACAACTTGGTGAATTGCTGAAGGAAGGGGGCACTGAGAAGCAAACTGAGATAAAAACAAACAAACAATCCTCGGTTTTCAAAAAGGAAAGGTGCGGACCAGGTTCCCTGCCTGGTGGCGCTGAGCACTGGCGTTGGCAGAGCCCCAGGACAGAAGGGGCCTGGGTCTGAGTCACCAGGGAGGGTGTTTGTCCAACACACATAGGAAGGGGCATTGCGTCATTTTAGACCACCGAGATTTGAGGATGGTTGTTACAGCAGCTGGCTTCCCTGACTGACACAAACACAAGAGTTTAAGGGAAGCAGGACACAGTGCTGTGGGGTCTGCAGGGGAAGGCTTAGTAAGACGGGGCTTTACCAGAAACACTCACTGGTGAATCCTTTGCTGGCTGAAAGGGGCAGTGTAGCAGTCGTTCTCCTCCAGGTCTGGCAGTGTCTCCTTGTCCAGCCTCATTGGCTTCTTAGGTAACCATCTCCGAAACCTGCTTATTTGTTTATCGATCCTGTGGTACATGGGAGGCAAGACCAAAGGGTACAGCACGTCAGCATCACCCGGAAACACACGAGGGAAGTCTCCGCAGTGCCCTAACGAAGCCACCGCACCCTCCAGGCACTCTCACTGCACCCAGGGTAGCCCCGATTTACAGACGTAAAGATGGGGAGCCAGAACCCCAGGGCTGTCTCAGTTTCACCGAGTGTTCTCACAGCATCATCTTTGAAATAGCAGTTAAGGACTCTATGTGCCTATAAATGACCATGCAGGCACAACAAGGCTGGGAGGCTCTGGAAAGGAAAGTGACAGTCCCTAGAGCAAAGCAGCAGGGATCTCGACTTCTCCACTGTGCGGGAGCTGGAAGCTCATTCTGTGTTTGGGAAACCTCCGCTGTCAGAGCAGAGCTCTAGCTGTAGTTAACGCTGGGGGCAGGAAGTGGCAGCACAGCCCAGCGGCAGGCACACAGCCAGCCAGGCGCCGGATCTGCCTCCTGCCTCTGGCACCTTCCCTGAGCGGACCGCAGGGTCTTTAGCTTTCGCTGCCCTCTTTTCAAACTAATTCCGTGGGTCTCACGGTCCTGCAGCACCATTACACACAGGTATCACTCTGGCTGGGGCACACGAGGATGCCAAGCCAAGGAAATGAACAGCAGTGTCCTAAATGGGGTTGGTAAGCCAGGTTTTCCTCTTTGTTTACATCCCTATTCCCTTTGTCCTACTGACTTCTACTGATGAACACACGTGGCCTTCGAGTGGCCAGTTCTTGATGGCTGTTCGTAGCAACCCCTAGCAGAAGCAAATCTCCCAAACAACACCAGACTATGAAATGGCTGTGCTGTTTCAGGAATCTACACCATCGAACTGTTTTCTAACTGCATCTGGGACAGGGACTGAAGGGGAACCATTCTGACTTCACAGGTCACCAAAGGGAGTCCTGAGGGGTGACTACCCAGCCCCGGTGACCCGGCTGGTACATAAAGGAAAGCCAGGACTAAAATGCAGATTTTCAACTCTCCTTTTATGATTTTGGACTTCTGATTTTAGAGATCACTGCATTGTTGATGGTAGGGATTACATTTTAGGGATACAGAAGAAATAAATTTCTCTAGAGAAGAAAATACCTACATGTTATCTTAGTTTATTAACTGAAAATACCTATACTTCAATCGTGTTTTATTTTTTCCAGTTAAAAATATTTTCACAGCAGTTTGTTATTTTTCAGGAATGTGGTGGCGACTTGACTGGGGAGGCCGAAATAGCTGGTAAAGTATTTTTCAGGGTGCGTCTGTGAGAGGGCTTCCAGAAGAGGTGAGCACTGGGGTTGGTACACTGGGTAAGGAAGTGGCCGTCGCCAGTGAGGGTGGACATCACGCAACACCTTGGAGGCCTGGGTGAAACCCACAGGTGCAGGAGGGGCGAATGTGCTCCGTTCCTGGGCTGCGGTTCATCCTCTCCCGCCCTCCCGTGTCTGTGGTGCCGGCTCTAGGCCTGCAGACCCGGCCTGGGACTTACACCATTACATTTCCTAGGCTGTCTGCTTGCAGATTGGCGGTCATAGGACTTCTCAGCGTCTATCATCATGTGAACCAAGGGTTTAAATCTCCACCTGAGGGCCGGTGAGATAGCTCAGCGCGAGGTCCTGAGTTCGACTCCCGGAACCCACATATGAAGAAAGGGCCGGTGATATCGCTCAGCAGCATGGGCGCCTGCTAGCGTGCGAGGTCCTGAGTTCGACCCCCGGTACCCACAAAAAAAAAAAAAAAAATCTCCACCTGAGTCTTAAGGCCAGAAAACCAGGAACCGATTTCTGAGAGCAGCAGAGGATGGGTGTCTTTTGGTTCTATTCAGGCCCTCACTGCACCAGACAATGTCTACCCATATTGGTGGTGGCTCATTTCTTGACTCCAGTCTATGGGTTCAATGCTAATGTCTTCTGGAAGAGCCCTCATGGCTATATTCCAAAACGTTTCACCAACTACCTCGACATTCCTTAGCCCAGGCAAGCCGACACCGTAAAAATACCGGTTAATTCTTCTTTTCCCACCCCCTTTATTTCAGGGTTGTTCCACTTCACCATGACCCCAACTCTGCTGGCCGCAGCCGTCCTTTCTACCAGCCCCAGCGTTCCACCCAGAAGGAATTTCTCAGCTGCTCTCAGCCTCCTCTCCCAGAGGACCTGGCCCCTCTTTCTTTTCAGAAAAGTAAAGATTCTATCCGGGGTCATGCAGCCAGGAAAAAATAGTACCCAGAAAGGGCCCAAAGCCTTAAGAAAGGGAAAAGTTCCCATCTCTTCCAGCCTTTCCCTTCCTGGTCTTCTCCCCCAGCCCAGTCCTCATCATCTCTCTTTAAATATACTTTAAACACAGGAGGAGGATGAGCTTTGGAGAAGCAGCATGACAGACTGAGAACATGGACTCCAGGGCTAGAAGGGCCTAGGTTCAAATCCTGGCTCTGCAAATATCAGCAGTGCAACTTTGGGCAAGTCACCTAACTTTGCTGTGCCTCGATTTTCCCTGTCTGTGAAATGGGCATGAATATGGCTCACAGGGCTGTGATGGTGAACTGATATATACATTCATAATGACTTCAGAACAGTGTCTGGTGTACAGTGAGTGCTAGCTACTATTATTTTGTGTTATTCTTTTCTTTCAAAAACAAGAATTTAAGCAAACAACTTGCCTCTTAACATTTCTTTTTGTTTTTCAATTCAAAGTTGAGTTTGCTTCACAACCTCTATGACTTGTCTAAGTGCAATGATTTAGTCCTTAAATGGACTCATAAATTAGACCTCCTACACTAAGCTGCTGGCCTTCCCTGTGGCTCTTGGCTTTATTTCATCTGATTGCCTTAAAACTCACTCAAGGAAGAGGACATTGGCCCAAAGTTTTTCTTTAATAGAGCTTTTGCCTCCCACACATCTGCAGCCTGCAGCATTAATCGGGTTACATTTTGCAGAATCTGGGCACTGTGCAGAAAGACCGTGAATTCAGTCCAGCTGGGGACAGTGCTCCATGTGGATAAAAGCAAATAAAGCTGTAAAAAAATCAAGCACCAATACTCTATGGGGATGAAATGGCAGCTTTCAGAAGCCAGCTGTGGCACCGCAATTTAAATGAAATGTGGAGATGGTGAAGAGAGAGGAGAACAGGGTAATGAAAATGATTAATTAATTGAAAACTGAGGAGTGAAAGAAAGTGAGAAGGGAACAAGAGGAGACCAGTTGGCATGGCAGAAGGAAGCTGGGATTTGTCACTGGGGGCACCTGAAGCCTGGCTGTGTTGCCTAATTAGCTGTGTCACTCACCTTTCTGAGTGTGGTTTCCCAGGGCTATACAATTGGGTAACAGTAACGATAGTCGTCATTATCACCATCGCCCTAATACCCCATAGGGTGGTTAGGAGGATCATAGAAGATGGTGTGTACAGAACCCCTGCAGAGCATGCCAGGTGGAGAGCAAGCGTTAACGACTTCTTGTGGACCACGAAGTACTAATATGAAAGTGATGCAAATCAGAACTGGATTTTTAAAACACTGGTAGGAGAAAGACATTCAGAAAACATTTTAAAAATAAAACTCCTAGACAGTGGCTGGGCTTGGGGTTGTGGGGTGCACTGACCTTCAGCGGGGAGTCTGAAGCTATACAGAAGGGTGAAGCATGGGTCCTCCAAGCCTCATCTCATCTGCCTGCTCGCTCTGTGCGTCTCGCAGAGACAGCGGCACTCACACAGGGTCAGCAGCTGTGCTTTCTGCTGGCTGGTAGGCCAACCCCTGCGACGCCCACTCTCTAAGCCCTGGGACTGGCGAGTATGTCAGGTTCCCTAGCACAGGGGCCTTCGAGGAAGTAATCAAGGCTACAGATCTTAAGACAGGAAGAGCATCCTGGATTACTCAGATGGGCCCAAGTTAACCAGATGAGCAGAGGCCTTTCTCTGGTTGGCGTCAGGAGAGATGTGCAGAAGGACTCGACCTGCCATGGCTGGCCTTAAGATGAAAAGGGCCAGGAGCTGGGAACGCAGGAAGCCTCTGGAAGCTGCGAATGGCTTGCAGCTTGCAGCAGGTAAACAAATGGAGACCTCAAATCTCCTCTCCCAGGAAAGCTCTGCCTGTGTAGGACTGAATGTGCTTGCAATATCAGAAGGTCCATTGTCCAGCATCAATCTGACCTGGCCGTGCCTTTTGTCCTGACCAAGCCTTAGTGTCCTCAGCCCTAAACTGATGATCAACTGCATGCTCTTTACATAGCACTTGTTGTCAGTGATTTGAGCAATAACATTTGGATTGTACCACTGCAAACACAATTATGTTGATAAAAAGGTTTCCTCTTTGCAACACTAAATGGAAAACTTTCTGTCTGCACTGATAGGTTTTAAAGACAGCTGAAAGCCTATTCACAGCCTGATTGCATAGCTTGCTAAGTGTCAGTGAAATGCTAGGCAAGTGATTAAACCTCTCTGAGCCGAATGCTGGTCACATAAGGCAATGTGAGGAGGAAACAACATAATGACTATCAAGTGCTGCCCCATGTCCTGGGTGTACAAAGGGCTCAAATAAGTGGTGGTTTCAAGGGTGAAAAAATGACAGTGACAATGATGAGGAACTTGATGTAGCAAATTCTCTTCTCAACAGAAATTCAAAAACCATGATTATTCCTTTTACACTGAGGCTAGTGATCCCATATTGCACCTAATAAACAACCCTAAGCTGGCAATCCTGAAATTCACTCTGACATGTTAAAGTCAGGAAACAAACTAACCAGAAAGCTTCCCCTTTGTCTCATCAGTATAGAGGGGAACTTGCTTCATAAAGTCTCCATTGACAGGGAAAAGAAGAGAAAACACAGGCTGAGTGATTTAGCATTGATTTTGGTTGGATACATTGTCACGCCATTCCATCCCTGCCATTTACCGAGCCAAAGCCCTCTTATGGACTATGCTGGCCAATCAATAAAGAGAAGATGTGCCATCCCCTTGGGCGTTTCCAGCTTTGGCTGTCAAGTTGATATCTAAACTACAAGGCCGAGTTACTTGTACAGAAGTTGCTCTGAGGGTAAGTTTGGTTCTTCTCAAAATGCTGGTTCCTAGCAGGTGAGAATCTAGGAGAAGTAGCTGGAAAGATCTGGCGCTGCGGCAGCACAAGCACATGGGCAGAGTTGCTACCTCTGCCATGTGTCCCACACTGTCTCAGGAAGGTGCTGCTTCCTGAGGAAGGGAGCCTCAGTTCTGCAGCTGTAGGGGCAGATAATCCTTCCACCTCAGGAGTGGCGAAGACTGGAGGAAAGGCCCCCTGCCAAGGTCTTTTGGCCCAGCACACTGACCCGGCAGTGGCCTCTATAAGTAACCTACGTGCACAGTCCCGACCTGCAGGCTGTGTGTGTACCCTGAGGAGTAAGAGAAAGATGTTCTCCCTGGAGCCTGTAAACCCCAGGCAGGAGTCTACACCAAGGACAACTTGATCCGACTGAATTAAATGAAACAGGCCTACTTTAGAGACACCTGCTTTTCCCCAGACTAGAATAATACAGCATCGTGTTTCTTTTTTTTTTTTTTTGGTGGGTACCGGGGGGTCGACCTCAGGACCTTGCGCGCCAACAGGCACCCGTGCCGCTGAGCGATATCACCGGCCCCTTTTTCGTATGTGGGATCCGGGAGTCGAACTCAGGCCCTCACGCTTGCAAGGCAGGCGCTTATGCCGCTGAGCCATCTCACCGGCCCCAGCATCGTGTTTCTAACCAATTCCATTTTCAGAGGTGATATGCCTAGAGGGAACTTGCCGATGAGCTTGTTTCTGTTCTTTCTTGTTTTAATAGGAGTTAGCTCACAGCCTTATGCTGCACTAAATGAAGCTGTCCTGGACTGACAACAGTTATACGACAGGAAGCTCGGGTTTCTTTTTCCTAGAGCCAAGTCTTCTATCTTTGCAGCCTTTCCCTGGATAGGGCTTAGGGAGCTTTGGAAGATAATATGATTCTTTTAGGTCACAAGGCTACTATTTGAGGCATAGTCTAAATACTTTATGGAAGTGTCCAAAGGCTTTGGAACATTTACATATATGAATTTTTAAAAATGTAGCAGAAAAAGAAGGAAGGGAAAAGCAAAAAAAAAAAATATATATATATATACAAGATAGTTATACTACTAATTTCTTTTAGTTCATTGAAAAGAAAGGTTTGTGCTAATATTTTTTGGACAGTTAAATGCTTATATCTTGTACTCTGAGTAACTAATTTAAAGATAACAATATGCAATGTATTAACCACTGTTATTCCCTTACTATCTTGTTTTGAAATTTGTTTTTTTTTTCTCTTTAACAAATAAAAGACAAAAAATGATGCAGTGGAAAATACAAGTGATTTTTGTTATTTTGCTTGTAAGCTCATCTGATGTGATTTTGACACACTAAATATGTAATGCCACAGTTGGGTCCCCAGCACCACCAGCATTCACTGTGTCACACTGCAAAGGATTCAGTCGGGCAGGATGAGTATGAGGAGGGGACAGTGAGTGGCAATGAGCCTTCAGCTACCAGCCACACACACTGATCCCCTGCGTGACATTGGAATCACATTTTCTACAGAGTATATTCATACTATTTTGTGAAGAAAAAAACAAAAAGGCAGAAGAAAGATAAACTTCCCCTTCTTTATTGGATAGGTGATTTATAATGCCTACGAGCGTGCCAAAGATTAAGAGTCCAAGCAGTGTTTAACAGACCAAGCGCGTGGGTAAAAAGATCATTTACTTTAAAAAATATATGGGAGTGTGCTGCGTGAGATTCAGGTGACTTTCAGAAATAAAGATACTGGTTAAAAGATACTTTATTTCTCTGCCTGCTCAAAAGCTTTAGAATTTTTAATTTCTCTTCTCTTTAAAGGAGACAGGTTTGTTTTGGGGATGCTTTCATGGATCAATGACATTAGATATCATTTATATATATGAAACTAAAAACTAAACTAAATATCAGTATGAAAGGAGAATTTCAGAATCTGGAAATCAAGTGTTCCATTACAGGGCAACTGTCAAGAGCGCAACTGTGGACGTGCCCTTCGCCTTGGGATATCAGAGATGCCCGCGAAGAGATGCATACCCTTCGGAGTTCAGTCTCCTCCGCTTCCCTCCTCTTGGGGGTGCTATGAACCCTGCGTCCCTTCTCCTTCCTCTACCATGAAGCGTAGCAAGGCTGCAGCGAGCCCTCAGTGCCTGCGTGGGGTTCATCACGCTTCCTCCACCAGCTGCGATGACGTTTCCGGTCCCTTCTACTCCATCGTCGTGGTTCTCAAAATGTGTCTCTGGGCCTGCGCCATCAGCATCACTTGGAATTTTGGAATCTCAGTAGAAATGCAACTTGTCAACTACACTTGAGACCTAGTGATGAAAAAATCCTAAAAATGGGCTCTGTGATCTGTGTATTACAAATCCCTTAGGGGCTGGGGTATATCTCAGGGGTAGAGTGTTTGTCTGGTATGTTTGAGCCTCTCGGTTGGGTCCCCAGCACCACTAAACAAATAAATGAATGAATGAATGAATGAATAATTCCTCCACATGATCATGATGCACATTTGAGAACCACCAGTCTCTGGACACTGCTATCACGAAGGTTGCGAATGACTTCTAAATATCTCAAATAGATTCTCAGGTTTCACCATCTACCAGAGCTGAAGAACAACCGTCCTTATGGAAACTCATTCCTGGTGCCCTTTTGACTCTGTCCTCCTTTCATTCTTCTGGTTTCAAATTGTTCCTTTTCATCTTCCTCCTGTCCTCTCTGTTCACCTTACTGGAAATTTTCCAAGGAATTGCCACTGGCCCTCTTCACTATTTATGCCCGTTCTTGGGATATTCCATGCCCATCCCTGGCTAAAGTCCTGGGTTCCATGCCTCTGATTTCCAGATTGGATTCTCTAGCTTCAGTTCTCACTTCAACTGCTTTGCCATCAATTCTAAAGGCCCCCAGAACACCAGCAGCTCAAGAACCTGCCGTGAGCTATAAAGCAGAATTATTAAAAGAGACAGCACCTGTACCGCCACACCTGTAACTCTGCTGGATTTCCACTCTTTTTCCCCAACAATATTTCATAATCCCATGGGTGTGAACACCCTTCTTCTCAATTCTTAAATTTCCAAATTCTTGCTAAGTGCTAAGCGCTTTTACTGTAATTGCATAATCTCTGCTACACACTTTTATTTTGCTCTGTTGATTATTTTTGTTTATCTAGAAAGCAGAACTGCAATCAAAGAGTAGAAATGCAAGAGAGAGAGATTACGCTTATTTGAAGGAAGAACTTTCTAACCATCAGAACCGCCCGCAGAGGGACCGTGGAAGCCTCTGTTTCAAGCGATACTCAAACAAGGACCGGCTGACCGTACAGCAGAGACTAAAGTATTTAATGAGCAGCTGGATCTGATATGCTGACATCCCATCCGACCTGGAGAATCCACGTTTCCTTTTATCCCTTTGTTTTCTTTCAAGCCCTCATTGTCCATTCCTCCTTCATTGTTTGAGCGAATGTTTCTGTTCCAAGTTTGTGTCCGACACTTTGGGCAGACACGGTTTTTCCATATTTCTTCTCTCTGTGGCCTCCTTTCTCCCCAGTCCACTCCTCAGATTCGTTAGTTCATTCACCCCCTCTGCCACGTGCTGGGTGCTGAAAATAAAAGAATCGAACGTGTCCTCCTTGACTTCAAATACCATCCAGGTGGGACAGGGGACGTCCACTTCACGGACATAGATTACATCTACATCACAGGTTATAGCACAAGGTGATGGGGCCACAGGGTGCCACTGGGAGAAGAGAAGAGACATCACCCCCTCTGGTCCGAAAGCCAGAGCCTGTGGGCTGGGTTTTAAGGACTTGGTAGATGTTAGCTCCCGAAGTCAGGCAAGCACCATCTGGAAAGACAATTCCATACAGGGACGTGTAAAGCCCCCTGAGTGCAGTATGTTTGGCAACCGCAAATAGGTCAACGCAGAAGGATCACAGTGGTCGCCTGGGAGAGATGGTGAAGTCAGTTTGTAAAGGGGTATGTTTAAGCTGAGGCTCTAACTTTATTTTGATCATTATGCAGTAGCTGCCACGTGACTTGGCCTCATTGGCTACTTGGGAAGATGACTAGAGGAGCATTCGGCGGGTGGTCAGACAGAGGCAGGCGGGCAAACTAATACAAAGCAGGCAAAGGTGACGAGAGCTCAGTGAAGGCAATGGCAGGGGGACGGACCCAAAGCTTGAGAGGCTGACTAGAGGAGGGGTGGAGTGTCCAGAAGGACCCTGAGGTTTCAGTCACAGGACTGTGCAAATAGGGACGCCAAGGCCCGCATGGGGGATATGAATAGAGACTGTCTGGAATTTAATGGAATATAAATGACTGTTTGGCAAGTAGAATTGGAACTTGCCAAAGACTTGGTGGACCAGTCACTAGAGGAGAGACAGAACAGGTGGATGAAAGCAGATGGGAACAGGAGGTAGGCACGAGACACAGCACTGTTAGAAACATTCCATATACTAATCATTAAGAGATACCATGCATGAACATCTGTATGGTGGGCACTAAACCTCACATCAACCTCACAGGGTAGAAATTAGTGTCTTCATGTTACAAAGGTGGAAACCGAGGTTCAGAGATAGGAAGTCACTTGCCCAAAGCCATCCAGTGTCAGAGTCTCTCGATCCCAAAGGATGAGATGTGTCGCACACGTGTTAGCTTTACAGGAAGAACAGCTGCTTGGCTAATCTGGACGACTGTGAGACCCACACTGGGGCTCACTGCCTCTGGGTACACTCAGCCGAATACTGAATTTAATGGGACAGTGGAGGTGACCTGTCATACAGATCAGTGGTTTTCAAAACCTGGTCCCAGGATGAGCAGCCTTAGCCTCAGCTAAGAACCTGTTAGAAATGAAGATTCTCCTGCCCCACTGCAGTTCCTGAGTCAGGAACTCGGGGGGCTGGGACCCAGAAACTGTTCTAATGTCCCTCCAGGGGATGCTGATGCTCGGTGATGTCTGAGAGCTGCTGCCCGGGGCTAACATGTTACATCAGGGCTTCCACAGAAGTCTGCAGCGGGACGCCGGACTGATCTACATCGCGGTGAAGACTTGTCACATCTACCACCGAATTAAATGTTAATCAGATTGATGCACAGGCAAGAGCTGGGACATCACAGCCACCCGCTTTCTCTGGATGTTTATTCTCTTACATGCTCTGTATTTTTTTTACTATTCTCTTACCATGTGCCCTTGAGGAAATTTACCAAAATATATCGATTCCTCTCTTACCTACCACTCCGCACAGCAGAGAAACTGAACCCGAATCCTAAACCTCATGGAACTGAACTAGCTATAGGATTTTCAGAGGAACCATGGATTCCCAGTTTAACCATCAGCTCAGCTCAGGGTGATGGGACTCTAAGACCCATTAAGATTTTGAAATTAGATTTGCCAAGGATCACAACAGAATCCGTTTAGAGGACTCATCAATGTATTCACTCGCTCCTTGCTCGTTGGCATCTCATAAAACAAGGAAAAACAAGCTTTGGAAAGATACAAAGTACAGTAAATACAACCTTCATCTAGTGAGGCTTTTTACTTTTTTAAATATAGGTTTGGAAGACCGCTTTAATAAAAGCATACATCTACATACTTCGTTTATTTATATTACCCCCGACTTCAAGCCTGAGGGATTGAACTCAGGGCCTTTGCACTGAGCTCCACCCCAGCACCTTTAATTTTTTTTGTTGTTGTTTGTTTGTTTTGTTTTTTGAGACAAGGTCTCTCTAAGGTGCTTAATTGCCAGGCTGGGCTCTCACTTGTGATCCTCCTGACTCAGCCTCCTACAGTGCTGAAATTACAGGAGTGCAGCACCACACCTGGATTATCTGTATATTTTATGAAAAAATGTTACTAACACAGGAGCCATCAGCTCTGCACTTCAAGCTTTCAAATTACATCTAGTGGAAGGAGGAATTTGTGTGCAAAACAGTCACTTCCAGGCCAAAGACACTCTGAACGGCTAGAATTTTGGTGATTTATCAGTTGAATGGGCTGAAAACAACAACCTCCAGTACACCTGCAGATGAATTGCGTCCTCTCAGGTTTGGAGCAGTCACCAGCAAGACCATGAGAGGAACAGTTTCACCCCCACCCCCAGGCTAACCTGAAACAGCTACTTTTGGAATGCGTATGGCTGGGCCTTTCAACGTGACATCTTCCTGGGACTGTGGCTCCTTGTCGCTGTTGGACTACACAGACCAGCCGACAGACACACACCGCCGTGACAAAGCAAGCCACTCACCTGCTCATGAACTTGTAGCGGCGGGGCAGGTAATAGATTTTTCTCCTGGAAGAACAGCAAAAATGAAGCCAGTCGAGAAGAAAACCCATCGTCAGTTACAGTTTGAACTAGCAAGGAAGGAAAGGAGATTGAAGATAGAAGCCTGTAAGAGGTGAAGAAGGAAAAACTAAAGAGAGATTAACAGTGAGAAATGTAGTAGGAAGACAGGGCACGCGTTCTGGGTCGTGGAATCTAGGAAACCGCTTCTGTTGCTACCCCTGCCCCTCCCCAGGGCTATCATTGCTCAGGGCTGCTCCTGCCGAGCGCACGTGTGTGGGACGAGGATTTGGAGCAACTGGTACTGGAGTGGATTCAGCTGAGGTCAGCTTTGCTCCAGGAAAATGCAGGGATGGATGAGGGGCAACATATGTAATTTAACAGGCACGCTCTTATTGTAAAGTAATATTTATATAGTAATTTAAGTTTATAGACCACTTTCTCATGATTTAGGCAGGAGTAATATAAAAATACATATTTTTGCAACCAGCCTCAGAAGGCTCACTTATCAATGCACAGCTATAAATAACCACAACAGGGCATACACGGCCAAACCACTGGCTCCGGATAAAAGTGAATTAAACAGGTAAAACCAAGAGCCCCTAAAATAATTTTTTAATATTGGACATAGTAAGTTTATGTTAGATGACTATATATTTACATTTTCAAAAATATTAAAAATGGAAATTCTGGGTGTTGAGCGGACAGTAGGTGGGTTAGATGCTTTATTAAAATGCAACTTTCTTTCTGTATTTTAGGCTTCAATCATTGGAGTGGTAATGAAACAGATGCAGTTTATTTTATTTATTTATTTTTATTTTTTTGGAACTGGGAATCGAACTCAGGACCTTGTGTTTGCCAGGCAGGCGCTGTGCCACTGAGCTATATCCTCGGCCCAGATGCAGTTTATATGTATCCTAAGCTGTTACTGAGCCATCTCACTTTTGGACAATAGGAAATTTATATGTCACAAAGTAGTCAGTGTATGTGTGACAATAAGTAGAGAGACAATAAAAAGATCAATGGTTGTCAGGTGTCTGGGCTGGCGAGAGGGAATGAACGGGGGAAGTTTGGGGGATTTTTAAGGCTTCATATTCTGTATGATGCTATAATGGGAGATAAATGGCAATATGCATTCATCACATTCCATGGGTCTGTTCAACATCAGCGAACCTTAAACTATAGGTTTTAGTTAATAATGATGCCGTCAATATTGGTCCATTCATGGTAACAAATACGTCAGTAACATAAGCTGTTAATAAGGAAATTGGGCATATGGGAACACTCTGTATTACTGCTTAATTTTCTGTAACCCTAAAATGCTCCAAAATAAAGTCTATTCATTTTTTTAAAAAAATACGTCCCCATGAACATATAGGTATTTAAGAAGTAGGTTTTATTGGCAAATTCCTGTAAGACACCTATTTTTCTATTTCCTTTTAAACTTTGTAGGGTTCAATCGTGAAGGAAATGAAACCTACAATTTAAAAGTACAGGCTACAGCAAATAATAAACACAGGTAAGATTCTTTGGAACATTTAAATTCGGCCAAATTGATGTTTGTACACTTTGTCGAAAGGCATACACTTTGTCGAAAGGGAGAATTCCTCCTCTGGAAACACACGCACAGGTGAGATACTAGCATTCAGGCTGCAACAAGGGAAGCGATGCTTAGGTGAAAGCCACGTCCATAGGAATGAGGCCATTTAGTGTCACACATTAGCAGTATTTTCTCATAAAATTGCTGTCCTGCAGGAATCCCTACATCTAAGAGGAAATTATTGTGCACACTCATTTTAATTTTATTGCTTAGTTCAGGGTCTTTTAATGTTACATAAGAAATGTATTCACACTGCTCGAAGGAAGGAAGGAAGGGTGCCAGGCAGCGCGCAGGCAGAGATGTCATCTATGGTGCGGCTCCGCCATTCAGGCCAGGAACCCTTGCAGGTATCAAGGGAACTCGATTTGCAGTAGCACCCCTCAAATTTTCCATCTCCTTGGTCTCTGTTACTCGTGAACGCCTTGGCAGAAGGTTTTGCGGTTTCCTCTGGGAAAGGGGCATATTTTGTACCAATTTCTTTCACTGTTCACTCTGAGGCATAGTATGGCATTGATCCATTTCAGAGAGTTACTCTATGATAGATAAATAACTGGCATTTAATTATTATAGTATAGCAGTTTTCAATGGAAACTAAATTTATTTTCTTTCTCCCTTGGTGGATGTATGATTTTTTTAAAAGAGTCTTGAGTTCTCAGATTTCTTTTTTAACATTTTAATTATAAAAATCAATCATAAGATAAAAACCATTTTTATCTATTTTGAGAGTTTTGCCTCCAGGAAAATAGATGATACAAATTCCAGCTCTATTCTGACTTGGTATTGGGACACAAAGATGAATAAACAGGGAAAATTAGATGCACTGGGGGGTATATTACAAGCCTGGAAATGTAAATTGCCCTTCTCTAAATGTGTCTCTAGTCTCTTTCTGTCTCGGAATGTAGTTGATTCTTTGTCTCCATACACAGCCCACTGAGCGGTATTTTTAAAACTTGTACCAGTCTGCTTCGTTCCTAGCATTTGACTGTTTTCCTGGCTAAAATACTCAAATCAAGGCCCTGTGGGGCTGAATCTCACTCTTTCCTTTAGCAGATTCCATTACAAGGCCCACAACATATCCTGGCATTTATAATGTCAGGTTTAATACTTTATTTTATTTCTATCTAGCAAATGAAGATCACCTTTCCTTAACCCATAAGGAAAACAGGAATATTCACAGTGAGATGAAGGTAAATTAATCCTCTTAAATAATTCAACAATCAATACGAAGTATTTTCTATAACCCTTGGAACAAATATCAATGTTTGTGTTTATGAGGTATTTATGACTTTTAAAATTTAAAAATAGGTTAATTTTTAAAATAGAGCACTTTTTCATGAAACGTCTAGAACTTGCTTCTTTGGAAGCAGATTTAATTTTTTTTTTTTCCCCGCAAGGGACTGGTCAGTAAGGAGCGTGATGATTAGGGCTTTTAGAAGTGTTACTTTCAAAATGAAAATGCCACTTGCAAAATGATTCTATCACAGGCACTTGAAATATCTGCCTGATATTAGGCCTGAATTAGCAAGAAACTGTCACAAGAGCTATGGAATCATTGTTGGTCATGATGCCTTATTTGCATCTCCTAAACATTTGAAAGATTTTCCCCTCCAATAGCTTTCCGGTCTGCACTTCAGTATTGTCAGCTCTGAGAGAGAACTTCAGGTCCATAGCGGTGCAGCGGAGGCGGGGAATACATGGACACCTACCTGAAAGGCATCCTTACATTCATTTGTTCTGCGTATCTTCCGAGGACTTCCCATGGGGCATGCAGCTTCACAAAGATAATGTCACTATTTATTAGAGAGGACTGAAACAGAAAAAAGAAGCTAAATTGAAAAGTATATCCAAACATCCCATGGTTTAAATTGAGTTGGAACTTAGGACAGATGAATTTGAATAGATTTTATGACTTGGGGCGTTCTTCAGATCTAAACCAGGCTCTTAGGTGCACACATATTCATTCAACAGACATCCCACCATGTCAGCAGACAGCAGGGCTCTGGACTTCATCCTCCCAACACAGGGAAGCCACCTTGATTTAGGAGGTCAAAGGTCACCATGGCTTCTTTGTGGAGAATAAATTATGAGGGAGGGTTGTGGTGAAAGCAGAGAGAAGGAGAAAAGCTCTCAACCATCCAGGCAAACCCAAAAAGTAGCAGGTATGGAGGTGGAGGCACCAAAGAGACACGAAAGTTTAATCTTTGCTGGTGTCAGGCTAAGCGTTTTCAGAGAGCTGGGTTCTTTGGCCCAAAGCCTTTGCCTGCTCTGGGGACTTTTATCAACACAGCACTCGGACAGGGAAGGAAACTAGGGCTTCGCCCTGACAACCACTCCTGGCTCTGGCAGGAGGAGGACAGAGAGCTGAGTCGGAAATTCCTCTTCTTTGGACCCTGTCTCCCAGGCAGAGGCGATTAAGGAAGGAGGCAGAAGGAACGCGGAGCCAAACCAGCTCAGGGGAGGAAAGTGGCCACTTATTTGCCTGACTCTTTCCCATACAGACCACGAGCCATGTCAATCTTTATAATTTAAGAACGTTGACTTTTCCTTTACAGTTCACAAAAACAGAAGCTCAACTTTACATTTTCACTGGGGTAAGTCTGCACTCCGGGGAACAGTTTAATAATTACACAGGATATGCAATTGCAATTTGTATCTCATACTTCAATCCACGGACTTTCGGTACAGTTTATAAATATTGTATTTAAACTTATATGAACTCGTCATGATATCACAAAAATCAAGCTGGTGTCAACGACAGTGTTCCCAGGAAGTTAGAGGTGGGAGGCCCAGCATCTGTCTCCAGCCCAGAGGGGGTGCTTGCTGATGTTCTGAAACAATCAAACTTTTTAGGAATTCAGGCTGAAGTGAAGTTACAACTTCCAGCTTGGGACAAGTAGTGTCTAGAGTACAACCCCCGAGGACAAGGAACTTCTCTGCTACTCTGGGCCCAGCGCGCTGCGATCCATGAATGTGGTGAGAGAGGTGTGCAAATCCTGGAAGGCAGCAGTGGCCATCTGTGAAGCCACTCTGGGAGCCCACACTGCAGGTTAACATGAATGAGGGACCTGCCTTGGGAATGAACCCCAGCAACAAGGCATGACCAGTGCTTTGTCTCTTTTTAAAATTTTTTTAAAAAATTAATTGTATTGGTACATTTTAGATATACATAGTGCTAACATTCATCATAGGGAATTTGTATATGTACATGAGATATCTTGTTGCTTCTTTTTTTTCCCATTCCCCTCCCCGCACTTCAGCCCCTCTTCCCCTCCTTATTTACAAAAGCTTTGTTTCCATTTTTCCTTCTATTCTCTTTTTTTCTTTTCCCTTCCTTCCTTTCCCCTTCCTCCCTCCCTAGTTCCCCTTCCCATTTGAACATTTTCTTCCTATTTCACAATATCTATTATACATGTTGGTTCCTATTTATCCCTTCACTTTCTCACACCAGAGAAACCATTTCATATTTAAATATGTGTGTCTGATTTAGAATGCATAAAGATGTGGGTTTTTTTTTAATACAATGGAGTACTACTCTGCCATAAAGAAGGATAATCTTGAGACATTTCTAGCTTTGTCTCTTTTTAAAAACTGTTTTGTTTTTAAACTCAGGAACTTATTACATTGAATTCTGTTTGCACGGTGCTTCAAGCTAAGTGATCAGGGAGGCATGAATGAGCCCATAGATTTCAGGAACACACACACACACACACACACACACACACACACACACACAGCCAGTAGTTGCAGCCTGCTGATCTGAGATGGTCCTAAGCTTATCAGGAGCACTTTGGGGGCCTTGGGCTTGGAAGAGATTGCCACTGGCTTTTCAAAATATAGTACAGTCTTCAAAGCTATAAAGCAGAAGGAATATGATATTTCCTAAAAATTGTTCTTTTTTTGTTTATATTAAAGATACACTTCAGAATCTGGGAATGTTTTATGACTTTCTCATTGAGGAATTTTAATTGAAATCGGGAATTCTTTAAGTTCACTGACATGCTACAGTTTGTCCCACAGGAGCCCAGGTGTTGAAGGCTTGGTCACCTTGGGTTATTTGGAGGCACTGGAACCTTCAGGAGGTAGAGCTTAGTGGAAGAAATTTAGGTCCCTGAGAGTGTGCCCTTGAAAGGGGATATTGGGACCCCAGCCTTCCTTTCTATTTGTTTGCTTCCCAGCCACCATGAAGTGTGCAGATTTGCTCTACCGCACTTCCCCATCATTGTCTGCTGCCTTGTACCAGGCTCCAAAGCAATGGAGCCAACTTACCATGGACTGAAACTTCTGAAACCATGAGCCAAAACAAACCTTTCTCTCTTTATAAATCATTACCTCAGGTATTCTCTCACAGTAGCACAAGACTGACTAACATACTAGGCTTTCTGAAGGTTGTTTTTCTATCTGCCGATGAAATGGTGAAACTGGATGACACCAGAAGACAATACTTGGGAACATGATTGATTTGCAGAATCTGACTGAGTCATAGGATCGCACAGACCTTGATTTAGAAGCATCTACCTCTTAGAGTATACTTCTCCATGGATTTACCATGACTGCTAGTTTTGTGGAAAGTAAACATTCTAGTAGAAAAATAATCATTCTGGACATTCTCCATGGATGCTGAAAACATTAAAAAGAATATATTGAAATATTTCACTTAAGGCGCATTTTAAATGCCACCCTTCTGCTGTGAGAAAACCAAGTTTGTTGCCTGAACACATACTCTGTCAACTAACATTCTACCATTTTGCACATAAAAGCACAGCTTATTTTTATTTCTTCAGCCCAATGAAAAGAACTTCATTTTCCTTATTATTTCAACAGTAGCAGTAATAATGCCATCATTTTATTTATTTATGCTGTCTTGAAGCACCTCCACTTATTAGTATTCCCACAGAAAGTCATGAAGAGGCTTCCTCCAACATCTTAGAGGAGGAGGGCGGGACAGATCAAATGCGTCACTCATGGCTGCTCTGAATATTTGATTCAGACATAGCTGATTCCAGACCCTCAGGTATCTCTTGACTCCTGTGTGAATATTATCTAACACCTTCTGAGGCTTAAGGAAGTCCATGGCCTTGTATACGCATTTAAGATGCATGCTCTCTGAACTGTCTCTTTTTCAGGTTGTATAAATTACTTTGAAAAGAATTTCCATTTTAGAAAGCAAAGCAATGAAAACAGAGAGGCACTCTGGTAGTGTAAAACAAACTGAAAGCTACTAATGAACTGAGATTGGACTGGGGGCTATTATATTTATTATAATTATCTTAAGAAAAATGTTAACTGAATTCCCTTGAATGGTGATGAATGTTTATTTATGGTTCGTGTGTGTGTGTGTGTGTGTGTGTGTGTGTGTGTGTGTGTGTGTATCGATGCACATATTGTAAGAGAAATTTTCCCTTCTGGGAATGCACAGTCTGTACTGTCCCCCTCCTCCCAATGTTCCGGGAATTGAGCTGTTACAAAGCTACCTAAAGTAGATAAAAACAAAACAAAGCTGACCACAGATCAGGGAACTGGGCTGCAAGATAACGACTGACCCTGGGCTAAGAAATTTGCAAGGATTGCAGATTGTGCTGTTCCGGACCACCTGCTGCCCATATTAGAAAACATCTTCCCCGCTCGGTCGGCCAGCCTAAAAACTCCCATATGAGTGTCTTCTCCCAATGAATGTAAAAAGCTGTTTAAACTAACCAATGCTATCTGCTTCTGTAACCGCGCTTGCAAAGACCCCTCCTCCCTTTGTTCTATAGACATATAAGCCCTGCACAGACAAACCTCGGGGCCCACTGTTCCTGCGTGTTCAGTGAGCCCCACGCATGCTTGGATAATAAAACCCCTTGCCCTTTGCATGAGAGAACGCTTCTTGGAGTCTTCCTTCACGCGGCGGGCGTCCCGACCCTAACATTTTGGAGGCCCCAGCGAGATCGGGGATTGCCCCCTGCGTGGGAAGACTTCAACAGCCACCTCTTGGGGTAAGTACGGCCGTTTCTCTCTCTCTCTCTCTTTGCCTCTCTTTGTCTTACTTTCACTTTGCGGTGGCCTAGTTTTTGTTGTGACTGGCACCAAGATGCGTGAGCTCTTGGTCCAAGTGACTTGCCTCTGGGCTTCTGGGTCACAAGTCACTTCCCCGGGGGACGCCTCGGGGATTATAGGTCCATAGGGCCTATTCAGCGGGGGATTCCCCGGTCGTGCGGGGGATTCCCCGGTCGTGTTTCTACATAGACTCCTGGAGCCTACCTCGTGGGCTCCTGAGGGTCTGTTCAGCGGGGGATTCCCCGGTTGTAACTCTTTCACTTCCTCTTCTGGGGAAGTTGTGTACGCCGGCATTTGTCTATTATCTTGGTCTTAGTGTTTGTCTGTCTTTGTTTGTTTGGTGCCACTAACCTCTTTTGTTCCACAACACCCACCATGGGCAATAAGAAGGAGACCTCAATGCCTCCTTGCCTGGCAGCTAACCCTTGGGGGGCCAAGGCGCCAAAAAGCTGATCTTCAGCTGGCCCCCCCAGATCAGCTGCAAAGCAAGATGCAAGGCTACGAGACAGAGACAACTGAATTCCCGCCTCCCAACCAAGATAAGCGCGCTTGTAATTGGGTTTCTGGTTTGACAATTTGCCCAAGGCTCATCAAGGTATCTGTTCTGTGCTAACGTCTGTTCTGTTTAAACCTGTAAGAGCTAGGCCACCGGATATGGTGTTTTGCCGTCTATCAGAGGTCATCCTCTGAATCTGTTCTAAATTTGAGGTCGGAAACAATATGGTTATTGTTCCCGGGATTATCTGTTTTTGTGTGTGTGTGCGTGTTCCTCCCCTGTGTTACATCCGTTATCCCCCCTGCACCTGCGCTTCCAAGTCACTGTTACCAGAGGAATTCAACCTGCTGGCAGGAGACCATTTGTTAGTCTCAAAATTTTATTTACATTTCAGATTAAGTGGAGGGGACAGGACTTGCTTAGATAAATTGTAATTGTGGGTTACTGTGTTGTCCAAGTCATTGACATAATGGGTTCTGCTGGTAGTAAGTCAACTCTTTTAAAATGTATGCTTAACAATTTTGATAAGTTCAAAGTGGATTATAGAGTTAAGATAAAAAGTAAAGCTCCAAAACTTCTGTGAGCTTGAGTGTCCCACATTCAATGTGGGATGATTAGCTAAAGGGTCTCTTGACCCCCAGATAATCAATGGAGTATGAAATATTGTCACCGAAAAGCCTGAGCACCCAAATTAGTTTCCATATATAAACTGGTTGTGCATGATGCAAGTGCTGCCCCAATGGCCAGCCTGGACATCACCAGCCTGGCGCTGCCTGCAAACATCTAAAAAAGTTTTACAGGAGAAATCTAATTGCAAATTTTGACTAATTGGCACTTATACTTTTGGTTTTCAGTTTAAACTGATGTGCATAAAACATTTCTTGTGCACTACAAACTCCTGAGTGACGATTAATCAAAATTACTATCTAAAAAAAAATATATAAATGCCTGCTTTGTCAAAACATCAAGTAAGCTGAGTAAGCCACAATGGAAAACACAAGCTGGATGCCCTGGGTCAAAACACCTGGGACAAAAACCTTATCCTGAAGCGTGCTTTTCTCTTTCTCTGCACACAAAGAGGGTCTCTGCTCTTAAATCACAAATGGCTGCAGCATTTGCAGCTAGCGGAAAACTGGACATAATTGTAACAACCCAGGAACAAGGGGTCAAAATAAGTTTTGACAAAGATATATCAAGGAAATTTATATAAATGATATTCTTACAGAGAAAATGCTAAGAGAGTAAAAAAAAAAGTTTGAATATGTGACAGAGGGTATAAAGATGACTGAGCTGGAAGCTACATAGAAGGAAAACATGAAAGTTGTCAGTATTTTTATGAAGAAATTTATTTTTTGTTTCTTCCAAATTCTTATGAGAGATCTCTGCTATTGACCTATAAATAATTCTGACTAGTCTATTTGTAATTTCAAACTTCTAAAATTATAAAAGTTACTATAATTTAATTTGACCAATATATATGAGTGCACTCTGATTTTTTTAAATTTGTCTGTATGTTTTGTTTTTCTGTGTGCCCAACCTGTAAACAGCTGTTTTATTTGAGCTCAACAAATTTTCTTTTTGCATTTTTGGATTTTTGAAATGTTTGTCTGGTATGCTTCCACCAAAAGTTGCCAGCTGGCCAAAATGATGTTAAAATTGGTTCTATAAATGTAATACATGTTTTGTTTTGTTTATTGTTTATTGTTATATTATAATTTGAGAGTTTCTTGTTCAAAATAATGTGTTAAGTGATCTGGTTTTCATAAGTCATCAAAAATTGTTAGACAAAATGTATTATTGTGATATGTTTACATTGTTCATCATCAACCGGTTAAATTTTCTAAAACAGGACAATGAGGTTTTCTGATTTAAAGATGTTCTGGTACAAAACTAAATTAAGAAACAAAAGTTTTTATATGGCTATGACAATTCAGTGTTGCTGATCTCATAGTATATTAAGTGTATTCATACCTTCCAGATGTACAGGTCTTCTAAAATATAAAAACTGGGATTGTTTACAGAGATAACATTTTCTTTCTTTCTTTCAGATTCAGACACCTACCTTTGCTTGTGCTCCAGATATTTATAATAAGAGGTTCATACTAATATAAGGTCACCAGTCAAATGATAATTTTTAACAAAAACCTATGTGATGTATATGCTATATACGTGCCACAGTATTTAGAGATGCCTAGATATTAAACAGTCCAGATAAGTCATAAAATTTCTTCAGTGATGTCCTATTAAAAGACAAATTAGATAAAAACATCTTATGTACTAGATAGAGATAATTGACTAAAAAGCTCAAATTTGCGTGCAGACTGCTAAGTTTCTAAAATTTATATTAAAGGATGGAACACGCTCTCTGCCAATCTCATACACTCAGGCCATTCAGGGCCTCCAAGTGCCGGTGACCAGAAAGGAGTTGAGAAAATTTCTGGGAACCATTGGGAACTGTCGCCTTTGGGTAATGTCGCCTTTGGGTCCCTAATTTTACAGCAATAACAAAGCCCCTCTATGAGGCTTTAAAAAAAAAAAATAGCCCTCTGTTGGAGTAAAATCCTAAATGACAGGCTGCTTTTGAGGATTTAAAAGACAGACTGGTAAGTGCCCCCGCCTTGGCACTACCTGACATCACAAAATCCTTCCAGCTGTTTGTCCATGAAAAGTACGACATTGCTCGGGGTGTTCTTACACAAACACTGGGACCCTGGAAACGCCCCATGACATATTTAGCTAAGAGACTGGACTCCATGGCAGCAGGATGGCCTTCCTGCCTGCGTTCGACTGCCACCACAGCCATTCTAGTAAAAAAAGCTGACAAATTGACTTTGGGACAAAAGCTAAGTGTGTTTGTGCCCCATGCAATAGAGACTTTATTGAGAGGACCTGGAGGTAAACGGATCTCAGGAACCAGGTTGGCCCAGTACCAAGGGACCTTGTTAAAAGACCCCAGGTTAATTATCAAGACTGTGCAAGCTATTAATCCTGTCTCTCTTTTGCCCACTTCCCTGGAGCCACCTGAACATGACTGTGCTGAAGCCATTGAGATGGTGTACTCAGCCCGACCAGACTTGCAGGATGTGCCCCTTCAGGACCCGGACCTGACCCTCTTTTCAGATGGCAGCAACATGGTAATCGATGGGGTTTGGAGGGTGAGAACAACGGTTGTCACCTTAGAGCGAACCATCCAGACAGAGGCTCTGCTTCCTGAGACAGTTTGTGATATGGACCTGATGTGCTTCGGTGACTGAGAGGTGCACTAACTGATCCCACAACAACCCTGTCTCCTGACAACACAACGACTAGGTGTCCGGAGACAAGGAACTGGGCCATCTAAAGATGTTAAAGTGGATTTTACTAAAATTAAACCCACCAACGTAAATAAGAGATACTTAGTAGTTTTGATTTGTACCTATTCAGGATGGGTGGAGGCCTCCCCACTAAGACTAAAACATCGAGAGGGGGATAAAAGCTTTGATGGAGCTAATCATTCTGTGGTATGGGCTCCCCATAACGGTAGGTTCAGATAATGGACCCGCTTTTGTGGGTAAAATGGTCAAAGGCCTTACAGCAGTGCTGGGGCTAAAATAAAAACTCCATACTATATATTGGCCACAAAGCTCAAGCCAAGTAAAAAGACAAAACTGTACTTTAAAAACCACCCTGACAAAGTTGTGCCAAGAGACTGGGGCTAACTGGGTTACTGTGCTCCCCGTCAGCCCTCTTGCAGTTGCGGTGTACACTGTACTGAGGTGGACTAACTCCATTTGAGATAATGTTTGAGAGCCTCCCCTACTGATACCTGTTTTAAATAAATTATAGGAGATGGGAACTTTGAACTTGCACCAACAGATAAAGGCGCTGCACCAGATGCTTCAGAAACTTCAACAGACTGTTATGGAAACATCTGATCCCTATGCCCACGCCAGTCCACTCCTTCAAATCCGGGAGACCAAGTCCTGATTACAGCCTAAAAGAGGAGCCTCTCCAACCAAAGTGGGAGGGACCCAACGAGGTGATCCTAACCACTCTCACTGCTCTTAAAGTTACAGGCTGTGCTCCATGGATTCAATGCTCCCAAATCAAGACATGGACACCTGAGCTTACAGAAGTGCGACCTTCTGCCCCAGAGACCTTCAGACCTCGATGCACCAAGAGACTTCAACAAAAGCTGCTGCAGCTAAACACCAACATGACTCTGGTCACCGCCCTCACCCTATGTAGCCTCCTCCCCTTTGCTCTCCTCTGGGCCAGATACACTCCCTATGTATCAGGAGTTTCCCCCTTTGAAGCCATGTTTGGCTGACCTCCCCCTCCGTTACCTAAACTAGCTGAAAAAAAAAGTTTACAGAACTTACTAATCAGGATCTCGTTAAGTCCCTTCAGGCTCTACAGCCCATGCTCTCCTCCATCCATCGGGTGTTCCTCCAAAAACACCCACCACCTGACCCACCGACCACAGAACCTGCTCAAGCGGTGGAGCCAAGTACCCAGGTACTCTTCAGGCGATTTCTGGAAAGACCGCCCGGATCCACCATAGCCACTTCAAAGTGCTGCCGACCTCAGTCTCTCCACCCACAGAACCAGATAAGTAAACGATGGAAAGGGGAACCAACACCCTAAAGATTAAGCTAAAAAAATGTTCTGCTTGACCACGTATGTGTTAATGTCACTGATGTTATTAATATTGCTGTCCCCACCTGTGATAAATGGCCTGAAAGCCAAAAATCTGGCTTTCACTCTCCTTCCTATAAACTGGACTGGGTTATTTAGACATTATTTCAAGAAATAAACCCATACCTATTCCTAGCTTCAAATATATAACCAGATTGACAATGTAAAACTAATGCTCATTAGACAACAATATACAGCTCTAGATGATCCTAAAAATGGACACTCCGATCTCTAAGATTAGAGATTCCCAAAAACAAAAAGGGGGGAATGTAAGAGAAATTTTCCCTTCTGGGAATGCACAGTCTGTACTGTCCCCCTCCTCCCAATGTTCCGGGAATTGAGCTGTTACAAAGCTATCTAAAGTAGATAAAAACAAAACAAAGCTGACCACAGATCAGGGAACTGGGCTGCAAGATAACGACTGACCCTGGGCTAAGAAATTTGCAAGGATTGCAGATTGTGCTGTTCCGGACCACCTGCTGCCCATATTAGAAAACATCTTCCCCGCTCGGTCTGCCAGCCTAAAAACTCCCATATGAGTGTCTTCTCCCAATGAATGTAAAAAGCTGTTTAAACTAACCAATGCTATCTGCTTCTGTAACCGCGCTTGCAAAGACCCCTCCTTCCTTTGTTCTATAGACATATAAGCCCTGCACAGACAAACCTCGGGGCCCACTGTTCCTGCGTGTTCAGTGAGCCCCACGCATGCTTGGATAATAAAACCCCTTGCCCTTTGCATGAGAGAACGCTTCTTGGAGTCTTCCTTCACGCGGCGGGCGTCCCGACCCTAACAATATCCCTCTTACAAGCTTTATGGAAAATTTAGTGTATGGGTCCTGTTCACTCTCTTCAATTTTTCAGGAAGGAACCGAGAAGGCATGGCCTATTCTTATTATGGAACACCTGAAAAATAAATATGAAACAGATGATTACTAATTATATGGCTCATATATCACTCTTCACTGCTGAACGATTATGCTGCTGTTTCTAAATAGGTCTTTGTTGTTAAGTATTCCTGTCTACATAAATCCAAGTGTACTAGTGCCAAAGTGAAGAGAAATGGAAATCATTTTTATGAAACACGGAGTTGTTTTGTTAATACACTCCAATAAAATTCCCTGAGACTAGATCTTTGGAGAAAAGAAGAACAATTTAGTGCAGTTTGGAAAAATATGCTTGGATGGATGACTGAGGAAAGTAATAAGTAGCATGTAGAAATAGATAAAGATGCATAGAAAACATTTCTTACTTTAATTCAACAAGAATACACTGAACACCTTCTATGTACTACATGTTTGGAATGTAATGATACATAAATCACAGTACTTGCCTTGGTATGCAGCAGTTTCATAAGGGAAGATCAGATCAGGTAACAGGAAGGGGAAACAGCAGAGAGAGAGAGACAGAGAGAGAGGCAGAGGCAGAGGGAGAGATAGAGAGACAGAGAGGCAGAGAGAGAGAGAGAAATAGCTGCCATAAGGAATTCCAAACACTCCATCTCTCAAAGAAATGTCACTTCGTATTTGAAGTGTAACTTCTAATTCCATAACTTCCGACACCATTCACTGAGAAGAGGAAATTGAGGAAGATCGGTTTGGAATGGAGCGCCACAGGCAAATCATAAGCTCAGTTTTGGAAATGTTAAGTTCAAGAGGTGATGGGAAGACATCTTGTGGGTAGTTAGGTAAATGAGTCTAGAGCTTACAGGAGAGGTCAGGGCCGGAGACTTCTAGATGCACAGCAAGTGTGGCCAGGACCTAGGTGGCATTTAAAGAACTAGTCGAGGCCACTGAGGAAGAGAGTACAGGCCCCAAGACAGTGGGCAGCTGTGCTACGGAAGGTAGGAAAGCAGACTGTGAGACCAGGCATTAGAACCTACGAACATATCCATGTTTGTGTCCATGTTTACCAGCTCTACGATCTTCATGAAGTATTTGACCTCTGTGTGCCTTGGTTTGTTCAACCATAAAATGGGAAATACCTGCTTGATTGAATTGGATGGCATGGCCTAATATGGGTAAGTTTCTCACAGCACACCTGAAACTATCTCAAAGCTATTACCATCTCCAAGAGGGACCACAGCAAATTGGCGTGGTGGGAAAAATGGTGAGTTCCTGCTCATGCTAGTGTCAGTCTGGGAAGGTGACAAATAGGGAACCAGTACTGAGGAAGGATTTGACTACGATGTTCAGCGGGAAGGAACCCTGAGATCTAAGCCCCCAATTTCTGCCTCCTCTCCCTTCAGGATCCTCAGCACCTTTTACAAATTCTGCTCTGACATTCATTCATTTATTCAGTAACACTAAAAAAAATGCTCATTCAATGACTGCCGTGTGTCAGGGACTCTACTAAGAAGTGGATATGCCACTGTAGACAGAATTGATAATCTGGACAGCAAGAGACAGATATTAAGCAATATATAAATGTATGATTTAAAATTATGAAAAGCATTAAAAAGGAGAATATAGTTCTGTGGGACAGAAGAACTGAGGGCAGCTGTTTCTGACCGGCTAAGACAAAAGATGAGACGGTGTGAGGCACGGGAGCAGCTGTGCGAAAGGCATCCCGAGCAGCAGGAGCAGCAAATGTGGAGGCCCAGAGATGGTACCTGGGACTGAAAGGCCAGGTTGACTGGACATTGTAAAGCGGGGGGCAGGGAGACTTACTTGAGATGGAGATAGAGAGGAGGGCTGGGAACTGGCCGTACAAGGCCAGAGGCAACGTGGAAGGGAGTTTGGATTTTTTTTTCTTAGGTCCATGGGAAATCACTAATGGGTCACAGGCAGGGACTGCTTCCTTTAGAGAGTGCCCACTGAATGTTTTGTGAAGACTAGTCTAGAGGAAGCACAGGAGTGGGGAGTTCGATAAGAAAGTTATCCCAATAGGCCAAGCGAGACAAAATGGCGGCTGAAAAGAGGTGGCTATGGTGAGAAGGAGGGAAATGGACCAAATTGAGATCTAATGGAGGTAGATTTAAAAGGATTTTGGATTAATCAAATGAGGAGCATGAGAAAAAGAATCCAGTATCTAGAATGGTATGCAGGCTGTTTGCTGGGAGACTGGATGGACGATAGTCCTCTCACTGAAGGAGAAGAGGCCAGAACACTCAGTTTGCTCCCAGCTCATGTGGGTGACAGTGTACCTGGAATGACCATGCAGATGACCATGAATTCCATCATGTGCGCTATCATTTAACAAATACTCATTAGCCCCTTATTTATTCCATTAACCTTTACTGCAGGCCTACAGTGTGTCTGGAACTGTGCTGGCTGCTGGGAATGGAGAGCAACTCGCTGCCCTCATGAAACTCAAATTCTACTGGGGAGACTGATCCTCAGTGAATGGATACACACAGCTTTTAACAGTGTGCTTTAAAGAACACAGAGGTTAGGAAATAAACAGTAATGGTGGGAAGGAGTTGGTATTTTAGATACAGTGTGCGGACAGACCTTTTGATGAGGTGACATTTGAGCAGAGAACTGAAGAAAGTGCTGAAGAAAGCAGTTTCATTATCCAGGGAGAGAGCATTCAAGCCAGTGAGAAAACTAAGAAGCAAAGGCCTTGAGGCATAAAGATACTTGGCGTTTCAATTTATTGAGCATCTAGGGTCAGAGCAGGGTTGCCTCTTGCATCTGTTCTATCTCCCCTTAGGTAACTCCTGGTAGGTGACTACTGGGATATCACTTTCTCATAACTATTGTGCTATTATGAGAACAAAGCGAAACTCTAAAATTCTGGGGCTAATTTCTAATGGAGAACTCAGAGAAGCTTTTTGGAAAATCATAGTGAATCTGAATAAATAATAGTGGTAGAGGTAAGAGAAGCTACCTAGTACTACTGCATGTTAGATAGTATTTTAGAATTTTCAATACATTAAGTCATTTTATATTCACACCAACCCTATGAGGCAGGCATTATTAATATCTTAATTTATTGCTGATGAGGAACTAAAGCACTAAGGTGCTTTGGCTAAGGTCACACAGGAAATATGGAAAACAGCTTGAACTTTCACCCATGCGGTAGGGTTCAAAGCTGTTCCTCCACAAAAGGAAAGCTGAAACTCACGCAAATGAGTGTGCTTATCTACTTGATTTCACTGCCATTCTATTTTTGGGAGAAATGCTTAGTTACACGTTGGAATCCACCTCACAGTGCATAGGGTTCCCTCTAAACATCCTGTCACTCATGAAATGCCCACGGTAAGAGCCAACACCGAGCCTGGTTCTGCCAGTCACTGTCTATGTGAATACGGGCACATTACTTAATTCGTGAGCCTCAGTTTCCATATTTGCAAGATGGGGACAAGAATAGCTAGCATTGTTTTGAAGCTGATATGGTTGTATAGTAATAAGTCCAATAAGTGAGAATTTCCTCCTCCCTCCTATAGTTAATGAATACTTGGAGGGCATTGTGGTACCCATAGCTGATGCCAGAATTTCTTGATGTGTCTGGAATCTGGTCTGTGAAATTGATGGGAAACGTCCATTGCTGGAGGGCTAAAGATCTGGAAGAAACCTCTAAGCAATGTCAGCTCCTCTCAGGGGAGCGGCCGTCTCACCAGCTGTGTGTCACTGGGCAAATGACTTGTACTTTCTGAGATTCGGTTTCCTCTGAAAAATGAGGGCAAAAAGACTTTTTTGTACGTTATTCTTGATTCTCTTAGACACTCATCACTCAGCTGTGGAACCAGTGGCCTAGCAGTCCCCAGCAGACCTTTACATCTGGAGTCCCTGAGGACCCCGCCAGGTCTGGTCTCACTTTCCCTGTCCTCCCTGGACCGTCTTATCCTTGCCCAATGGCTTTGGAAGTGACCTGCCATGTGATGAAGCCAAGACTCCTGTGTTTGGCCCAGAGCCTTCCTCCGAGCTCCAGACTGCTGCAGCCCAAGGCTGATGTAGAACCTACCCTTGGCTGTCTCACGGGCACATCAGTATCAACGTGTCTAAAATGGATCCTCTACTTTGGCAAAACTTCCCTTCCTCTCACCGGCCTCAGCTCAGGAAACAGCATAAACACTCACCCAGTGGTTCAAGTCCAGGAGTCGTCGTTGTGCCACATCCAACCAATCGCCTAATCTTACTGATTCTACCTTCTACGTTTTCTTCAAATCTTCTTTCTATACCTGCTGCCGCCATCCCCCAAACCACCACCCGCTGTCTCCCTGATCGCTGCGGGGGCCTCGTGGCTCATCTTATTCTTGTCTATGTTTTTTTGATATCAGAGATGTCTCTAAAAATACGCTGTGATCATGGTTCCCTGTGGCTCTCTGGACAATTAGTACCACTGCCAAAGCATACTCAGGCCACTCCCTTATCTCGCCTCACTTTCCCTGTCTCTGTGGGCCCCAGCCACAGTGGATTTCTTTCTTCTTTCCAAACTGCCAAACTCGTAACAGTCCCAGAGTCTTCTCATACGCTGGATCTCTGCCTGACAAATTCTCAGATGGACCCCAAGATTCACTTGCCCCTTTCTAAAGTAGATACACTGAATAAAGCCTGAACTCTGAGGGGCTATCACTCCTGAGATCTGGATATTAATCAGCTCGCTCTGAGTTCATCAAAGGGAGATGACCCTGAGCAAACCAAGCAAGTCTTTTAAAGAGTCTAGAGGTCCAAGAGATTCCCCTATTCGCTTTCAAGCAATATGCGTCTGCATTGGAAGAGGGCCTGTGAGGATAAGGAATTCTGATTGGCCTCTAGGACCTGGGAACAATAAAATCCCTGGCTGACAGCCAACAAGAAAATGGAGCTTTTAGTCTTACAACCACCAGGAACTAAGTGACCTTGCAAGGTGACCTTAAACTCGGGAAAGGAACACATCCTGATGGACAGCCTTGGGGGAATCCTTCTAGGGACCCGATCAGAGGACCCAGCTGAGCTGTACCCAGACTCTGGACCACTAGAAATGACAGGGGCATAAATATGGGCTGTTTCAAGGCTCTGAGTTTGAGATCATCTCTTTCACACTGATAGAAAATGAACATAGGTCATATCCTAACTAATGATTGCTGTAATTATATATTTTACTCTACAGTTTCTCCACTGCCATATTCCTAGCACCCAGTATGTTATTAAGAACGACTGTTTCCTAAGCTAGTTTATGACCATCCTGGGATTTAGACTTTGAGTTGCTTTCTCACATTATTCATTGCCTTGTTAAAACACCATAATTAGACAGAGAGATCCATCTTCTAGCCATCGTAAAGGTTGTCACGTGGTTATATTTATGAGAAACTCAAGCAAACTCTGCTTTAGGTCACAGCCAGGAGCTGTACAATGCTGAGGAGCTAGACACAAATCTACACCTTTGGTCAGAGGTCCTCTGTGCTGCCAGTCAGGGGATACAGCGCAACGCACTCTTGGTTATTCTGTGTCTTTCCCTGCTAACGTATGGGTGTCTGACACTTTCATCATGCTGGGTCTCTGGCAACTAGAAAGAGAGGTCCTCACACTCCGCCCCTCATCCTGACACCAAGTCAGTCCTCTGCCCTGGCCTCTGAGATGACAAAGCCTGGAGGGACGTGCAGTAAGTTTGACAGAGCAATGGTGCTGGGTGAGGTCATGGGGAGCTGGCGGTACAGAAGGAGAGGGGCCCAATGGCAAGGCTTAGGACCCCCTATCTCTAAGAGTGAACAGGAGGGTGTGCAAAGAGGACCCCCAGGGAGATCGGTGATGTTTCCTGGGCCGAGGCAGGAAGGTTATCAAGGAAAGAACGGTCCATGGGAGAGGGACTTTTAGAAGAGCAGTTCCGTGGAATGGTGAGGGAGAAAGGAAACGGACACAGGACACCACATGAGTCTTTCAAGAGGTCCTTCTTTGATGTGTCGAAGACAAGTGGATGATCGTGAGAGGGGATGATGGTGTCGCGGGACTTTTCCTCTCATGATCTGAGTTTCAGGACCGACCGTGTTTCTAAGGATGAGTGGAGAGGTCAAAGTGATGATGAAGGAGAGAACCAGCGACAGGGCAAAGAACTTGAGAAAGTGACATGGGAAGGGACTCCACGAATGACAAGGAGCTCCTGGGAGAGAAGCAGACACTTACTGCATCAGAACAAGGGGAGAGGAGGAAGAGTGGAGAGAGCTGCAGAAGATCCTGTGTGACCGCTTCCGGTTCCGGTCCAAGGTCATCAGCAGTTCCTGTGCCAGGCAGTGAGAGCCGCTGAGAGGACGTAAGACAAGGTGCCAGCTCCCTCACCCATTCTGGGTGGGCACATCTCACCTTCAGCGCGCCCACACCCAGCTCCCTCTCTAAAATCCCTATCCCTTCACCCCCAGTATTCGCACATTTGTACTCTGTTCTAGCATTGCCTTCGACATCCCATTTATCATTTTGTGACCTGCCACGCTATTTACTGATTAGGTTTGCTGTTCATTGTCCCCTCACAAGCACATGAGTTCCCCAAGGAGAGGGATCCTGGTTTGTTCACTGACAGCTCCCAAGGACCTAGAATCATGCCAAGCACCATATATTTATAGAATGGCTGACATTTAAAATGATTGAGTGAAAGGGAAGTGAAGGAGGGACTGAGTTACTGAATTACTGTGCAGGGGAGAAGGTGACACTATGAAACTCGCTGGGAATTCCTTGGTACCAATTCTTCAGTAAACCACGTGATCATGATTTAAAGTAAACCAGTCAGGATTATATCCAACTAAAACGCTGTACAGCAAAAGAATCAATTAGTAGAGAAAAGAGACAACCTACAGAAATGGGGGAAAATATTTCCAGCTACTCCTCAGACAGAGGATGAATATCTGGAATATATAAAGAACTAAAAAAAAACCTGACCACCTAAAATTAAAGATCCAGTTAAGAAATGGGCAAGTGAAATGAATAGACACTTCATAGAGGAAGGAGTACAAATGGCCAGCAAACATGAAAAAATGTTCAACATCTCTTGCTATTAAGAGAAATACAAATTAAAACAATGCGAAAGATTCCATCTTACTCAAGAAAGAATGGCCACCATCAAAAAATAAAAATAAATAAACAAAAACAAAAACAAATGCTGGCATGTCTGTGGTGCAGAAGGAACCCTCCTTCATTGTTGGTGGGAATATAAGCTAGTAGAACCATTATGGAAATCAGCATGGCGATTTTTCAAGGAACTAAAATTAGAAATTCCATATGACCCAGCTGTTCCTCTTCTAGGTATCTTCCCCAAAGAGCTTAAGACATCATACTACAATGACACATGCATTCCAGTGTTTATAGCAGCACAATTCATAATAGCTAAGTCCTGGAAACAGCCTGTATATCTATCGACAGGTGACTGGATAAAGAAACTGTGATATCTATATATAGTGGAATACTACTCAGCTATAAATAAGGACAAATTTGAGGCATTTATGGGAAAATGGATGCACCTAGAAAATATAATGTTGAGTGAAATAAATCAAACACACAAACTTGAATACCATATGGTATCTCTCATCCAAGTAAGGCAAAGTACACATTAAAAGAAAAGTAAAGGAAGAATAGATTGAGACAAGGGGACGGATGTCTTGCAGATGGGAAGGGTCCAGGGGACCAAGGCCAAGGGGTCAGGGGAGGGGATGGGGAAATAGGTAGAGTAAAGATGTGCCAGGTACAAGGTCCTAATAACCACAATGAACGTGGACATTATATGCCATAAACATGAGCTAAGATTAACAATATCAACAAGAATGAAAAGGGGGAAAGGAGAACTAGAGGAGAGAGGGAGGGGGAGGAAAGGGGATTAAAGAAAGAAAGAAACAGTATTATGCACATGTACCCACTCCCCAAGATGAGTGTAAAATGCATGTACTACAAACATGCATTCATAAAATAAAATTTTTAAAAAATAAATTAAAAAATAAAGTGAACAGGTTAGCAAGTTTTCTTCAACAACATTCAACCACCCAGGTACAAGCAAAGAAGGTGAGATGTAATTGAAGTCAAGGCTTCACCAAGCAAATAAGTCAAAGGAATAGAGGGAGAAGATTCAGGATCTTGCAAGCGAGTGGTCACAGTAATGGGGTATGGAATTGCAGCTATGAATGAAGGGAAATGGGAGGATTGTTTAAAAAATGGTTGTGGCAATTGATCAGCGGGCTCATTATCATATTCAATATACTTCCCAATGGTGTTGTTAGAATATTTAAGCCCATTCAAAGCAGGTCAGTTCCAAGTATTAGGTCTAAGTATTTAAGAGTTTACTTGTAACTCTCTTACCCTAAAGAGACTTTATTTTATAGGGGGAATTAGGTATACTTGTGCTACATATAAATAGAAAAAGAAACAAAATAAAGGAAAATCACAAACTAAAATTAGTACTTACTTCCCGATTGCTTATCTTTGTTTTGACAACCAAGTACAGCATGGTGTGACATAGAGTAACAAGACATAATTGTTTTTTCATTCACCTGGAGTTTGTACAGAGAACTGCAGGGTGGGAGGACCCTCCCAGCAATGAGAACAGCAAGCAGGTCCTCTCTTTATAACTACATGATGTTAGCCATGAGCCACTGAATGAAGAACTAGATTTCAGAAGACCCACAGGCACTTATTAGAATCTGAGAAACTGAATCAAGGTAGCCTTAATGAATGCCAAGGTGATTTACTGCTGTACAATACAAAATAATCTCCTAACTGAACCACAGAACCTTCAGAGTGAGGAGGAGGGGCCCCAGGAGTAACATAATGCATTTCCAAAACACTAATGGCTCGAGGTTGCATCATGTGTAATGTCTTTCCTGCCTGCTGGCCTGCTAAGGTCAAAGAAATCATTGGTACTATAGTTTCATTCTTCAGCCTGCTCTCCTGTTGGTCTTCTGTGAAGCTCTTTTTAATTTCAACAAGTGTAGAAAAAGTGAGATTTGAAAATGGAGCTAAACAATAAAGGACTGCAAGGTGAGCAACAGCTGCCATCTTCCTGGAGGACCATCAAGGTCATGGTCTTTGGGACAGGTGGTTTAGTCAAATGTTTGGCCTGACAGTAATCCACCATGAGATAACGCTATTTAAACAGAAGTACAGGTGTGATCCAACTCTACAGTGAATGTTGAAATAAAAAACAATTACAGCAAGACAAATTGCCATTAATCCCTTCAATATACTTCCCCTCGCTTCAGACCCACATGCCACTCTTGCCACTTTCCAAAGCAGTTCTAGAAGTCCTCATTCATGTCTTTATGAGGTGTGACCAAAAATATGATGGATGTTGCTGCTGAGTGCCATTCAATGGAAAGGCAGGCTTATAAAAACATCAGCGTGTGTCCTCGTCCATCTTATTCACCACATCTGGCACCATATGACTTCTGGCTTCTCCCCAAAGTCAAAATGCCCATGAAAGGTAAACGTTTTGATTCGATTCAGCACTCGGAGGCAGGCATGACAGCACAACTAAAGTCACGTAGAAAGCTTGTAGAACTGCTTCAGAAAGTGGCAAGGAGGAGAGGAAAAGTATCCAAAGTGAGGGGGAGAATTTTGAGGGGGCTTAATCACAACGTGTCTTTTACTGTAGTATATTTTTAAAAATTTAAGTGTTCATTGCAATGTTCAATCATACGTTGCATAATGGTGTGGATTTGGTTATAAAGAAGCTAAATGATATTGAGAATACTTGGGGAAGAAAGGAATGAAAAGTGCACGTCTAGCTACCCCGTCATGAGGGCTCAGAAGAACAGGTACATCTGACTTGCATTAGAGTCACGGGAAGTTGCTGAGTGAGCATAACAGCGAGGAAGTCAAGACGAAGGACTGAGCCAGGTGCTTCGGAGAAACCCGTGCAGTCCTCACGGAAGTCCAGCTCCAGTGGGGAGCCAGAGATGCATGCATGGGCCAGGATGGCTTGCTCGTTGGGCTTTTGCTCATGGTGCTGCCATCCGGAATGCCATGCCCTCTACTTTCCAGCTTAGTAAAGTGTTATGGCTTGCGTCTAGATGTCCCCCAAAGCCTCATGCAATCATAGGCGGGGATTTTTCAGAGTTGGCTGGATCTAGAGTGCGTGATGCTGGGAATGATTCATGGGGCAATGCTAGGATCAAGGGCACTAGGATTAAGAGTGTGAGTGCTACTTACCCTAAGTAGCCTGGATAAGACATAAGGGATAGAAAGAGCTGTGGTTGTCTCTTGTGGCTTTGCTGCCTTCTGCCCGCCATGAACTGTTTCTCCTCTGTGATGCCTGTCTGCCATGCCACACTGCCTTAGAGCCAGCCAGTCATGGGCTGAAACCTCTACAAACTGTGAGCTAAATAAACCTCTCCTCTTTTGACTGTGGGTGTCAGGTATTTTGTTTCTGCAATGAGAAAAGTAACTAACACACAAGGACTGATTCGTATTTTAAAACCGAGGTCACCTCTTTAAAACTTCCTGAGACCTCTGGGCAAAGAATTAAACTTTAATGTTTTATAGGAACTTTTCAGACTGTGAAAAGCCTTCTGTCCCCTGCCTGCCTTCACTGCTGATCAGTGAGCTCATCAGGCACACTGAGCATCTCTGCCATGGCAGGTTGTATTTTCTAGCGATGATAACTCCAGCAATGGTCCCCACATTATTTCTCACTCTTTGCATCTTCTAGAATTCTTCTACTCTCCATCAGGAGGTGGAATCCATGTCCTCTCTGATCCTGTCTTTACCAATGGAGTTCTGCAGAAACTGCTACTGGGGCTAGGTCATGAAAGTAAATATTCACCTTGGAATGTAGCCGCCATGACTTGAGGAAGCTCAAGGAGTCTGGAGAGGCCCACATGGAAAGAAGCCCAGGCCTGCAGCACCCCAGCCTAGGCTGAGCACCCAGCTGACAGCCTGCACCATCTTCCAGTCCTGTGAAGCTACTTGAACAGGGGCTCTTCCAGGTCCTAGGGCCACTATTGCAACTGACATCCCACAGGGCAGAGAGAGGCTGTCCCTGCTCAGCCCTGCCCAACTGCAGATCTGAGAGCAAAATAAATGACTGTGGAATTGTTTGTTATGCTACAATAGATAACTGTAATACTTCTCCGTGTTTGGTTCTCCAGAGCCTGGCAGAGGGCCTGGAATGTAACAGGGACTCAAAACAGTCATGCATAGGATCCTCTGAACACTGTAGGGGCCGGAAGTGGTGGAGGGAACCTTCTTTATTTTTAGACAGGGTTTCACTATGCCGTTCAGGCTGGCCTTGAACTTACTTTGTAGACAAGGCTGGCCTCGAACTCACAGCAATCCTCCTGCCTTAGGCTCCTGAGTGCTGGGATTACAGGCATGTGTCAGGAACCCTTCTTTTAGACCTCCATGGGCAGTTATGGGGCAAGGAACTTTCACCTGGTCTTTCTTCTTTTTATCTTTCCCTTTACCACAAACACGGGGTGTTTCCTTGTGTGAACTTGTGATTGCTGCTAACTCCCTAAATCTTGCGTCTCAATAGATTCACCTCTGGCTTGAACAAAGACAACTGTCCTCTGTTGGCATCAGGACCAAAGTGTGGATACAGGAGGGACTCTGCCTGTGGACAGTTTATCCAGCCAGGTGTGTGTGAGAAGCCAGAAATAGCTGCTTCTCTGTCATCTCGAAGTCATGTGTTAGAGCTCACGTCTCACAATTGTGAAACCATTTGGGTTTTACAGAGAGGGAGCTGACAGACTCAAGAAAAAGGGTCAGGTGGCAGTCAAACCTGTTAGGAGGAAGGCTGGTACCTCCCTCCTACTGTACGTTGTCAGCTTGGCATCTCTGCCACCCCCGTCTCAGGTCTTCTCTGCTTTCCCAAGGAGAAGTTGGGGCGATAGCTTCCAAATCTCCATTCCCATTGGACCAGGGTTATGGTCTACAGTGAAGGGTGCTCAGGTGAGATTTGGAACTTGGACAAGGAGGGCCCATTTCTACCCTCAGGGAGGCAGGGAGTGGCAGTTGCATAGGAGATGTGAGATTTGAAGAAGCTTTGGGTGAGTTTTTGAGAATCACCTGGGCCGCAGTGAGCCACTCTGAGACCCCCAGGGCTTCCAGGCCAGCTCCAGGACACCCCCAACTGGTGCGCTTCAGGCTGAAGGAGCCGGAAGTACAGGCGGCACCCCTGATGCTCTCTCCCCGGCCTTTTCAGCAGTGCTGACATCCCCTACACTAAACACTTCATTCCCGAGGGCCACAGAGCCGTTGGTTTTTCTGCACAATTCCAGCTCAGAGAGGGGTCAAGCAGTTACATGCACTAGGGAAGAATTGCCAAAGGTACCTTAGGTGGAGGGGCAGACGGAAGTGAAGAGGTGGTACTCAGAGCAGAAGCCGAACCGACCAACTGTAAGTGACAGTCAGGAAGGGATCACAGTCAGGGGGCCTCTCCAAAGGCCCCAGTGCCGGCCATGCGCTTAGTTGTCCCCTAGCTCTGTGCCCTGTGTGAATTCTCCCAGCCTTCTCCTACCCCAGCCAAATCCAGCCAGTTTCCTCTTAGGGTCCCTCCCTCATTCAGTTGATCCATTTATTCTTCCTACACTCATCTCAGCCTAAGGAGAAACAGCAGGCAAAGGTAGTCCTGACAGTGCAAAAAATAATGGGGTAATCCCAACCTTGACTTGGATTTAGGGACATAAATTCTAACTGATCTCTGTGCTTAGTTTCCCCATTATCATAGAGACGTTCTTTGAACTCCAAAAATGAAACGGTGACACCATTCCAGTAGTGCAGCATATTTCTCCACAGCACTCAGTGTACCTGATATACTTACTGAGAGTTTCTCTTTCTCTAATAATATAAACATTTATTAGATATTTGATGAATGAGTGAATGAATGAATGAATGCCCGGCTCCTTTGGAAATGGACTGATCACTGACTGCTCTTAAAATATACTTAAAACAAAACAGAAAGCAAATCCTGATCAAAATAAGAATAGCATATCTCACAGAAACAATTTTAAAATTCATTTGGAACCAGAGGAGACCTAGAATAGCAAAAACAATTCTAAGCAACAAAGGCAAGGCAGGGGGCATCATAATCCCTGACTTGAAATTTTACTACAAAGCTACTGTGATAAAAACAGCATGATAGGGCCGGTGAGATAGCTCAGTGGCATAAGCGCCTGCCTGGCAAGCACGAGGTCCTGAGTTCGACCCCCTGTACCCCCCCAAAAAACCCAGCATGATACTACCAAAAAAAAAAAAAAAAAAAAAAACCAGACCTGAGGTTCAGTGGAACAGATTAGATGTAGAAAAAACTCTGAACACATTCAGCCACTGCATCTTTGACAAAGGAACCAAACACCTTCACTGGGAGAAAGCGTCTTTAATAAATGGTGCTAGAAAAACTGGCTTTCCATATGGCGAAGACTAAAACTAGACCCATGTCTATCACCATGCACTAAACTAAAATCAAAATGGATCACAGATCTAAACGTTAAAACAGAAACACTAAATCTTCTGGAAGATAGATTAGGTAGAACTCCTGAAGACATAGGTGTAGGAAAAGACCTTATGAACAAAAGCCAAATCGCATGGGAAATATTGCAAAGAGTCAACAACTGGGATCTCATTTTACTAAAAAGCTTTTGCATAGCAAGAGAAACCACAGAGTGAAGAGATAACCCAGAGTGGGGAAAAAATGTTTGCCAGCTGTTCCTCAGACAAAGGACTAATATCTAGAATACATAAAGAACTAAAAAAAATCAGACTCCCCCAAATTTAAAGACTCAATCCAAAAATAGGCATCTGAAATGAATACACACTTCTCAGATGAAGAACATTTAATCATATTTTTATTTGCCATTTCTACTTTTTCATCTGAGAAGTGTATATTCATTTCAACATCACTGGTCATTCGAGAGATGCAAATTAAAACAATGCTGAGATTCCATCTCACTCCAGAGAGAATGGCTATCATCAAGAAGTCAACCAATAACAAATGTTGGCAAGGATGTGGGGAAAAAGGAACCCTTCTCCACTGTTGGTGGGAATGTAGACTGGTGCAACCACTGTGGAAATCAGTGGGGAGATTCCTCAAAAAACTAAAACTAGAGGTTCCATTAGACCCAGGCTTCTTGGTATCTTCTTGGTATATTCTTGAAATAATTGAAAGCATCATACTGCAGTGATACATGCATGCCCATGTTTATAACAGCACAGATTATAATAGCTAATAGATAAAGAAGGTATGGCTTTTTTATACAATGGAGCACTACTCTGCCATAAAGAAGGATAAGCTTGAGACATTTCTAGCTAAATGAATGCACTTTGAGACCATACTCTTAAGTGAAATAAATTTGACACACATGTTTAAATACTGTGTTGTTTCTCTGTTGTGAGAAACTGAAAGTGTAAATAAGGACCAAAAGTCACAATAGATACTGTGAAATAGGAAGAAAATGTTCAAATGAGAAGGGGAACAAGGGAGAAAGGAGGGAGAAATGAAAGAAGCAACAAGAAAAAGAAAGAATAGAAGGAAAAAATGTAAAGAAAGCTTTTATAAATAAGGAGGGGAAGAGGGGCTAAAGGGAGGGGAAGGGAAAGGGAACACAAGAAGAAGCAAGATACATCATGTACAGGTATGAATTCCCTATGATGGATGTTATCATTATGTATATCTAAAATGTAGCAATAAAATTAAAATTAAAGAAAAAAGAGAGAAAGCAAGTTAAGGCTTGTTTTAGGAGACAGTGCTACATTATCACCTTCACAATATGAGGTTTGATTTTTTTTTTTTTTTTTTTTGGGTACGGGGGGTCAAAGTCATGACCTCACGTGCCAGCAGGCGCCAGTGCCGCTGAGTGATATCACCGGCCCTTTTTTTGTATGTGCGTACCGGTATTTGAACTCAGGACCTCGCACTTGCCAGGCAGGCACTTATGCCGCTGAGCCATCTCACTGGCCCCCATGAGGTTTGATTTTTAAAAATTCAGTTTGCAATTAATTTTTCTCAAATTTTTACTTGTAAGGATTATAAGCAGGAGACCATGGATTTATAGTTCTCTGGATCACTTTAAAGCTTTTAAATCTCTCCAGGTCATTAGTGAATAATTAGGGTCATGTTATAGCATACACTTTGCATAAGTTTCAGCAATTTAACATAACATGTGATCAAAGGAAAAAAAAACAAAAAACAAAAAACCAGAGACAAAAATAACACTATAAAGAAAGCACTTCAGTTCCTTTCAAGGATACAATATGATATTTGCATTTGTTACATAACAACGACCATGAAAAATCTGCTTTTTATCAGAAAAGCTCAATTTAGACCACTGATACAATCTTTCAGATTATGTTTCTTCTTGTGGGAGGTAGCAACAATTCTTTATTTAATTTCAATTCTTCAGCTTCCCTTGCCCAATGGATATTTTTCTCCTTTAAGTTGTTCTATCTTGAGTGAAGAAATCGGCATGAGTCATATAAAATACATATTGATTTAGGATAATCCTCTAGTAAATCAGTTCAAAATAGCTTTGTTCTGGTCATTTCGACCTGGCAGCAGAAATGTTTTGATGAAACTTTGTCTTCCTAAATAAACAAAAGCAGTTCCTGTGATCATAAGACCCTTAGGTCTTTAAAATGGTCTCAGAAATTAAACTGGGAGGTAAGAAGAGGGGAAAAAGGGGAGAGAGCAGCTCTCCTACCATCACCATTGTGATAAAACTGCTTTAAGAAGGCAGTGGTGAGAATCACACCCTGTTTCTATGGACTCATCTGGGGCAGTGGAGTGAGTCGTGGTGCTGAGGTGGGGCTTAACATTGGTCACCCTTGTTTTCCTGAGATAACGGATACCCTCAGCTTTGCTTAGACACAGCCCAGGGACCCTCAGGCCAAGAGATGACAGGGACAGGGTTGAATGCCTGAGACTGGAAACCAGGATGACCAATGATGGCAGCCACTCCGTTCTTTACCAGTACCACCAATGACCACTACTGAGCACTCAATACGTGCCAGGCTCGCCTAAGCTCAGCAGGATGTATGAATGCACAACAACTCCACGAGGCAGGAATGATCGACCATTTAATACACAAAGAAACCGAGGGACAGAGACGTTAAAAATCCTTGCCCATGGGCCGGTGAGATGGCTCAGCGGTGTAAGCGCCTGCCTTGCAAGCGCAAGGGCCCGAGTTCGACTCCCGGAACCCACATACGAAAAAGGGGCCGGTGATATCGCTCAGCGGCACGGGTGCCTGTTGGTGCGCGAGGTCCTGAGGTCGACCCCCGGTACCCACAAAAAAAAAAAAAATCCTTGCCCAGTTATTTCCTTATAGATGGTGAAGTACTAAGCGGATTTAAATCCTCTTTGTGTGACCTGAGAGGCCAGTTTTAACTTGTTCTTTTAATCCTATTCTTTCTCCTAAATACAGAGGCCTCCTCAATGATTCAAGAACCTGATATTAAGAGTGCTTATAGTTTTTGATTCTTTGTGATATTTCCTGTGTGATCAGGCTTTTGTTCATAAAGTCTTTGCCTACACCTGTGTCTTCAAGATTTCTGCCTACTTCCTCTTCCAGCAGACTTAGTGTTTCTGTTTAAATATTTAGATCTTTGAATAATTTTGATTTTAGTTTCGTGCATGGTGCGAGACACTGGTCTAGTGTTAGTCTTCGGCAGTTTTTCCAGCACTATTTATTAAAGACACTGTCTTTCTCCCAGTGAAGGTATTTGGTCTCTTTCTCAAAGATAACGTGGCTGAGTGTGTTTGGAGTTGTTTCTGTGTCTTCTAATCTGTTCCACTGATCCTCAGGGCTGTTTTTTGTTTTTTGCCAGTACCATGCTGTTTTTATCACAGTAGCTTTGTAGTAAAATTACAAGTCAGGGATTATGATGCCCCCTGCCCTGCCTTTGTTGCCTAGAATTGCTTTTACTATTCTAGGTCTCTTCTGCTTCCAAATGAATTTTAGGATTGTTTTCTCTAATTCTGTGAGATATGCTATTGGTATTTTGATTGGGATTGCATTAAATCTGTGTAACAATTTTGGGAAAGTCCATTTTCACTCTATCTTTCCATTTTTGGATATCCTCTTTGATCTCGTTTTTCAGAGTACTGTAGTTTTCAATGTAAAGATCTTTTACTTCCTCAGTTAGACTGACTTCTAATTATTTCATTTTTTACAATGTTATTGTGAAAGGTGTGGTTTCTCTAATTTCTGTCTTAGTGAGTTTGTTGTTTGTGTACAGGAGTGCCGTTGATTTTTGAGTGTTGACTTTGTATCCAGCTACGCTACTGATTTTGGTTATTAAATCTAGAATCTTTTGGTGGAGTTTTGTTGGTCTTCTATGTAAAGTATCATGTCGTCTGCAAATAATGATAAATCAACAACTGGGATTTCATCTTACTAAAAAGCTTTTGCACAGCAAGAGAAACCACCAACAGAGTGAACAGACAACCCAGAGTGGGAAAAAAATGTTTGCCAGTTGTTCCTCAGACAAAGGACTAATATCTAGAATATATAAAAAACTAAAAAAAATCAGACTCCCCAAATTTAAAGACTCAATCCAAAAATGGGCATCTGAAATGAATACACACTTCTCAGATGAAGAAATGGCAAATAAATGGCAAATAAATATATGAAAAAAGTTCAACATCACTGGTCATTCAAGAGATGCAAATTAAAACAGTGCTAAGATTCCATCTTACTCCAGAAAGAATGGCTATCATCAAGAAATCAACCAATAACAAATGCTGGAGGGGCTGTGGGGAAAAAGGAGCCCTTCTCCACTATTGGTGGGTGTGTAGACTGGTGCAACCAATGTGGAAATCAGTGTGGAGATTCCTCAATAGACTAAAACTAGAAGTTCCATTTGACCCAGCTATTTCCCTTCTTTGTATCTTTTCACAAGAATTAAAAGCATCATGCCACAGCGATATATGTGAACCCACGTTTAAAAGAGCACAGTTTATAATAGCTAAATCTTGGAAATGGCCCAAATGCCCATCAACCAATGAAAGGATAAAGAAGGTATGGCTTTTTTATACAACGTAGTATCACTCTGCCATAAAGAAGGCTAAGCTTGAGACATTTCTAGCTAAATAGATGCACCTTGAGAGCATACTCTTAAGTGAAATAAATTGGACACATATGTGTAAATACTGCATTGTTTCTCTAGTGTGAGAAACTGAAAGTGTAAATAAGGACCAAAAGTCATAATAGATACTGTGAAATAGAAAGAAAATGTTCAAATGGGAAAGAGATGTAGGGACGGGGGAGGCGGAAAGGAAAGAAGAGAAAAGGAAAAAGAGAAAAGAAGGAAAAATGGAAACAGAGCTTTTGTCAATAAGGAGGGGAAGAGGGGTTGAAAGGAGGGGAGGGAAATGGGAAAAAAGGAAAAAGCAAGATATATCATGTACAGGTACAAATTCCCTATGATAAGCGTGATCACTGTGTATACCTAAAAGGTGCCAATATGCTTAATCAATCAAAAAAAGATGCAAAGCAGAAGAAATCTTATATCGGTTATTCCGCATGGATGAAAGGATGAAATAGATGCCTGCAATTCCCCTGACTACATTGCAGACCGCAAAAGACTACGGAACGCTGGATGGAGGGTCTAATTCAGTGATTCTCTACAAGGATGGCTCCTGCACCTGCCAAGAGTTATGACGATGCTTGCAGGCATCTTTGGTTGGCATAACTTGGAGTGGACACCCCTGGCATCTTTAGGTGGAGGCTAGAGGTGTAAGCAATACCCTATGATGCACAGGATTGCCCCTATAATAACGAACCAGCCAACGTTAATACTGCTGACGTCGAGAAACCTCAGAAGTGAACTGACTGGTGTTACTCAGCAAAGAGAGTGCTGTCGCCATGAATTCCTCGATTGCCACAGTCTCAAAGTGAGCTGGCTGCACACTGTGGCTTTGGCAGCGTCTCTTCTTCCAACCCAGTGCCGGTTGGAACCCAGCCCAGAAGCCGAGCTGCCAGAGGTGCTGGAAAATCGCTCTCAGCCAAATAGGATCAGCACCCACCTCCCATCGCCTTTCCTAACTCACCCAGTGACTGATGGCAATGGGGACCCTGGTCTTAGAGGTGACTCTCGTCTGGGGTGCACTTTGTTCTCTAGAGCTTCCCTGCTGGATCTGGGGGAAGTCATATTCGTGGCTTACATCTTCTCTCCTGCTTCTCGCACTACCTTTTCTCCTAAGACCGCCCCAGCAATCAACAAGAATCCTCACCTCAAGTTCTGCCTCTGCTTAGGAAACTCCACCTGAGACACCAGTTAACAAAACAGTCACCGCCAGTGTGGCCCAATCTTGGTAACTCCTGAAAGGCACTCTGGGAATCTCCAGGACTGTGAGGTTCAGATGAAAATCAACTCTCTTCTGACTGTGCTAACTCTGTGCTTGTGACTGTCCTTAATTCTTCTTCTCTTTACTCCGACTGGAAACCCTTGGAAATACGTGACATAAAAGAAAGTGGAAATGAGCTGAGTGGAGTAAGATCCGAGTTTTTCCTTTTGAGACCAGAAAGTACCGGAGGATAGGACTTTGTAGTTCAGAGTGTTCTGACATTTATTTTAGACCTGCACGATCGTGGTTTTTAACTGTGTAGGAAAGGAGGAGTCTATGGAGCGGCACTCACAGCTCTGATCCTGGGAGAACTATAAGCTGGATATGGTCACGAACATAAACAGGGGTGAAAAATAGAAAGCATGGACAGGAAGCCCGGGAAGGAAAGAACAATCTAGGTAAGAAAGCGCTTTAAATGGGAAAATCTTTGCAGTGTTTTCCCTCGAATGAGGGTCAAGCAAGATTTGGATGGACATCAAGAACAACTGTTTGTGCATTTGTAAGATCTGTAATTTCTTTCCTTGATGAAACCAGAACCAAACCATTTCAGAGCAAATAAATGTTTGAACCTTGACAATACTAAACTTGCTGCTTAATGTATTTTGAGTTATTCCAACAGCATTGAAGATACTCAAGCCATTAATGCATACATGGTCAATTTATATAAATTGATGTTAATCATTAGTTAAAATGTAACTAATGGTTACATTTTAAAAGACTTGTGGGCTGGTGAGATGGCTCAGCGGCATAAGCGCCTGCCTTGCAAGCGCGAGGGCCCAAGTTCGACTCCCGGATCCCACATACGAAAAAGGGGCCGGTGATATCGCTCAGTGGCACGGGTGCCTGTTGGCGCGCGAGGTCCTGAGGTCGACCCCCCGGTACCCACAAAAAAAAAATAATAAATAAATAAATAAAAGACTTGTAAACTCTATGAAAAATTTTCAGGGCTAGGACTGTAGTTCAGTGGTAGCATTCCCAGCATGCATAAGACTCTGAGCTAGCTCTCCAGCATCACAAAACTAACTAACAAAATAAATATCTTCAAAAGAGTTTGCCTTGAAAACTACTTTAAAAGTATAAGTGTTAAAATACTGCAATTAGCTATCATGATAACTATGATAATAAAGATTTTACTAAATGCTGACCATGGGTCAGGTACAGAGACAATCACTTGGTATAAATTATCTCACTTAATCATAATATAACCCATGAGACAGAGCCTAGCACTAGCCTCACTTTGCAGATTAACTTCCCCAAGAGCACATGGCTGTAATGGTAGAACCAGATCAGCACTCAGAATGTCTTAATCACTCTATTAATTACCTACTGATGCATAACCAATTGCCATTATTTTAACAGCTTTATGCAACACGTATCACATCACAGCTTCTGTAGGTCAGGAGGCAGGCACAGTTTAGCTAGGTCCTCCGCCCACATGCCTGGCCAGGCTGAAATGCAAAGCTTGGCCAGTGCTGCAGCCTCATTAGGGGTCGACGGAGGGAAAATGTGCTTCTGGGATCCTTTGGTTGTCTGCAGAATCCATGTCCTTGCAATCATAGGACTAAGGTCACTGGTGTGGCTGGTGGCTAGCTAGGGGCAACTCAGCTCCTAGCAGCTCCCCCTCCCCCTTTCTTTGCCAGGGGGCCAGTCATTGGCATCTGACAAGAAGGTAGCTTACATTCTTCTGCAAAGCCAGCTTGCGGGGGGGGGTGCAACTCTGGTCTGCTGGGTGGAGTCCTACGTGCCAGAGCGTGATTACAGTAGTGACACCCATTCCATTTGCTACACTCTGCTATGACCAATGCCATATTCTGTTGGTTGAAAACAGCACAGGCACCTCATGCACTCAAGAAGGACATTATCCAACAGCATGAAAGGGACGCTAGCATCACATCCTCATTGTCGAATATATGGAAATTGAGATCCAGAAAGTTTATAAATTGCCCCAAACCAATCAGTCCTTAAATTCTTGTACCAAAATTCAAATCCATGAGTAAAGCAGGCCAAAGAGCACACCAACTGCCATTCAGGGAGCACCCAGCTTCATTGTTCATCCCAGTTTTCCTGGTTCCTTTTCCTCCTCAGAACTCTACCTGTATTCTCAGTCTGTCTCCTAATCTCTTTGACCTTGAGATTCACCTTTAGAGACCAGAAATCATCATGAGAGAGGGAAAAGAGGAGGTAGGTTTTGATCCTGGCTTTATCTCTTACTGGCTAGGTCATCTGGAGAAAATTACTGCTTTGCCTCAATTGTCTCATCTGTAAAATGGGGATTATAATATAGGTGCTGAATAAATGTGACTGTGAAAGTGTTAATAATACTATACCTGTCATTATCTCCAGGAAAAATGTCCAAGATACCCAACCTTGAGTGTGTGTGGCATTAGTGAGGAGCCTGGAGAGCTCCTCTTTAAGACATAATGCAGACAGGTGAGTCCACGCAGTGGGAGGGGACAGTGATTATTCTTTCTCTATCACTTCAAGGTCATTGCTCCAACAAATCTCCCTTCCTTCTTCCCCAACACCAATTTTCCCCTCTGTACTGGAAATTTCTATTAGCATGAAAGTATGCAGCTATTTCTCCCATGTTAAATGAAAAGAGCTCTTTTGATCCAACTTCTTGTCCCATTTCTCTGCTTTCCTTAAGTGTGAAAAATTCTGTGAAATAGCTGTTTATATTTGTTGTCTTCATATTTTCTCCTCCCATCTTTCTGAACGTACTTTAGTGCATTCACATCTCCACTGAAACTTCTCTGTCCCAGCTCACTCAAACTCTCCTCAGAGCAAAATCCAACAACAAAATTTCCCTCTGGACCCTACAAGGCTATTGCTCCCTCCTTCCTCTCTTCTAGGAACCACACTGTCTAGATTTTTCTAGCTCCTTGGTGGCTCCTTCTCACTGTCCTTTGCTGGCTTCTCTTTATCTTTCACGTTTGTTACACTGGTGTGCACCACAACTCAGTCCTTGGACCTCGTCTGTTCTCGATCTGCAGTCATTCTTTTGGAGGTCCCACCTAAATAATGGGTCCCACCCATCTCCAGCCCAGGTCTCCCAGAATTCCAGACTCTTCCAACAACTCCACTGGAGTGGCTCAGGCTTAACAAGTTCACAATGAGACCAGCTCTTTTCCAAATCCCCATAAATAGCAATTCCCCCCCACTGTGTAGACAAACACCATATAGCAGATGAAGAGCCTGTGACTCATCTCTCCCACTGCTAATTCAGTCTTTATGCAATTTCCAGCAGCTCTACTTCCTGCCCGCTTCACTGTCTTCTCTGCTATGGACTTGACTAAGAAACCATTATCCCTGTCTTGGATTCTTGCAGTGATCTTGTGCCTCTGCTTCTGCCTTTCTCTCTTTCCACAGTCTAATCTTATCAAGCAGCCAGAGGAGCCTTAATGAAACAAAACCATATCATCTCATGCTTCTGCTCAAAACTTTCCAATGGCTTCCCGTGTCACCCAGAGAAAAGCTAAATTTCCCCAGTAACTGCTAAAATCCAAAGTCCTCTGGCTTCCATTGTCTTGCTGATATATGAGATATGATAAAAAAAAAACTTCAGTGGATCTTTAACTTATAAAAAATTATTACAGTAAAAGACACAGTCACATCCCCCTCAAAATCCTCCTCCTAGTTTTGAGTACACTTATACCATCTTTCTTGCCCCTTTCTGAAGCAGTTCTGGAAGTTCTCTTTTTTTGTTGTGCTGTTGTGGCTGCCTCGATGTCCTGAGTCAATTAAAAACGTTGACCTTCATGGTCATTTTGACTTTGGAGAAGAGCCAGAAGTTGTATGGTGCCAGATCTGCTGAATAAGGTGGATGAGAACACACCATGACATTTTTATAAACCTGTCTTTTCCATTGGATGGCACCCAGCAGCAGCATTCATCGTATTTTTGATCATATCTCATAAAGAACTCACAAAAGAGGACTTCCAGAAGTGCTTCAGAAAGTGGAAAGAATGATGGGCTAAGTGTGTTCAGAGTGATAGAGAGTATTCTGAGGGAATTAATGGCAATGTGTCTTTTACTGTAATTATTTTTATTAAACATTCACTGTAAATTTCGATCATACCACATAATTTCTCACCATGCTCCACCTTGTTCAGTAACTCCAATTATACTGGTCTCTTTTTTATCCTATGAAAATTCTATGAGGTGTATTTCTGCCTCAGGGCCTTTGTACTTGCTATTCTCTTTCCTTGGAGAGGAGCCCCCTCCTGCCAACTTTTATAAAATTCCTAGCCCCTCTCACACTTCCTGTTTTCCTCTTTTCTCCTTAGCTTACTGATATTTTACATTCTGCTTATTTATTTTGTCCTTAAAGTTCCAACAAGGCAAGAATTTTTGTTGCATTGCCGAGTTTCTGGTGCTCAAAGCAATGCCTAGTGGAGTGGGTGTGCAATAAATATTTGCTGAATGAATTAGCTATCATCCAGATGGTATGATTTATATAATTATAGTTATTTTGTAATGCTGCAATGATTAGAGACTTTCTCCACGTTCCACATGATGCTAAAGGGGGTGGGATATTCTCCATTAACACGATCACTACTCACACATCCTGAATAATTCAAAATCCATCCATGATTTGACAGACAGTACAAAAGAAAAGATAAGCCTCTTACAAATGACAGTAGTTTTAAAATAGGTGCTAACAGGTCGACAATAGAACTAAAAATTAAAAGAACAGAAAATGTGAATTAATAAATGTGAACTTTTCTTTAAGAAGGGAATCACTTTAAATAGATTCTCCAAAGCCAATCACTTGGACTTAATGATATTTCATTTGGGAACTCTGCCATGAATTGCTTTCTCCAGGCTAATATGAAATGTGAGGTACACAACAGTAAAGACCCTCAGCACCAAGGCAAGAACTTACTTGCTGACTCATCGGCCTCAGGCAAAGGTTTTCAGAAAGATTAAATTTGACGATGTCCTCACTTTTACCATGAATTAAGAATTCTCTTAATTGTGCTTTTTGAAATTCATTGTTTAAAAGAGACTGAACTACAGAGCCTGTCTTTATCCATTTGAAACATAAACCTTTGCCTGGGAAACACGTTTTCCATAGTTGTTAGACATCACGAAACAAGCTAGTGAAAAAGACACTAATAATTCATACAGTGTAATTAGTGTCAATCATTTGGATGTACATGCATTTGGGGTTCTCTCTCTCTCTCTGTCCCCCCTTTTTCACCTTGATAAGTTCTTTATAACCCATGAAAGGTCGAAGTAACTCTGGAAACTAAACTAGCCATTAACATTGTTGTCTCTCTGCTGCTGCCCTTTCTAAAGAACTTGGTTTAAATAAAAGTGCTCCCAATGTTGTCTAAATTTAATAACACAACATACGTGCAGATTTTTTTTATTGTTCTACCAAGGGGCTTTTTATTTTAATTATTTGTGGCAGAGAAAAATTAATTTTATCTATCCTTTCCTGCTGCCACTTAAGCAAGGCAGCTCTTCTTGCTGCACTGGCGAAGGTCAGAGGACACCAAGGGGCGCTGGGAGGCCAAGGCAGACTCGGGTGCCTTTGTGTGGGTGCAGGTGCTGGGGCAGGACTGGGGAAAGAGGAAGCCCTAGGAGTTGGTGCCAAACAGAGGACTGTGGGGAAGGACAGACAGGAAGATGCTGCTAAGAGAAGAAATTTGGAGGGATTATATATAAATATATATTTTAAAGTTTTGCTCTATGGTGACCATGCCCTTTCCCCAACTGTTATTTGTTCTAATATACATTACAATAAACATTCAGCTATTAAATATTTTAACATTACAAGAAACAAGATTATCCTGTGTACAAGTGAAATCACACAAGCTGTCCACCTGTCACGCCGCGGACACAGCACACTGCGCACGACAGCCACACACACGCTCGGCAGAGCACTCCTCCTCCGGGACCCACGTGAGCCCTGGCCGCTGAGCCCCACGCTGCAGATGAGGGCTGGGAGCCCCAGCAGGAACTGGGTGAGCTCTCCAGTAACAGACATTGTTTGGAAAAGTATCAGGCTTTTGAGTTTTAACCAATAAGTCATGAAATGACACTGACAAGACCTACGCAGAAGAAGCCCTAAGAAGGGAAAGAATGGTGAGGAAGCTTAAAGCAAAAATCTTTCCTTCTTTAACAGAGCTATCTGTTTTGATGGGAATCAAAATCTGAACAAGAGTCAGAATGGACTTTCACTATTCCAGGTCCTGTAGCCACTCGGATGTTTAATTTCTTCACATAAAAATTCGGCTGCTAGGGGCAGGTGTGATAGCTCAGCAGCATAAGCACCTGCCTGGCAATCGTGAGGTCCTGAGGTCAACTCCCGGTACCCACATTAAAAAAAAAAAAAAAAAAAATCAGCTGCAAAGAAGTAAGAATAAAAGAGAAGATTTTTAAAGGATAAACATATTAAGGTGCTACTAATGTTAAGAAAAGAGAATGCATAATTGTCTTGATAAGAACTCCAAAACTGGGATTTGAGAAGTGCAGCTTCAGGGGCCGGTGAGATGGCTCAGCGGCATAAGCGCCTGCCTGGCAAGCGCGAGGGCCCGAGTTCGACTCCCGGATCCCACATACGAAAAAGGGGCCGGTGATATCGCTCAGCGGCACGGGCGCCTGCTGGCGCGCGAGGTCCTGAGGTCGTCCCCCCGGTACCCACAAAAAAAAAAAAAAGAAGTGCAGCTTCAAAGAGAAGTGCAGCTGGTGTAGGGAATATTCTCCAAATCCCACAGGAGAGGAAAAGGCAAGGTGTACACTCCTGCTCGCTGCTCCAGGGAACCTCCCTCGGAGACAGTCTTCAGAGAGAGCTGGCTCCGCTTTCCTGAGAAGAGGAACCTGCTCGCTTGAGGCAACATTCATTTTGCTATTTTGCCAATTCTCTAGTTGGAGATATTCCAGAAAAATATTGCTTCTGTGTTACAAGTGTTCAAGGATTCAACAGACCTGGGAAAATGTCATTTATCTGAAGTCTCCTGAGACGGACATAACCAGTGTGGGTGACAGGTCTCTAATGTTTGATGTCTCAGCCAGGCGTGTTTGTGCACACCTAAAACTCCAGCACTTGGGAGGCTGAGGCAGGAGAATCACCACAAGTTCAAGACCAGCCTGGGCTGTATAATGAGTGTAAGACCAGCTTGAACTACATAGTGAGACCCTGTCTCAACAATAAATAAATAATAATATATGATGTTTTGATGCAACCAGCAGGTTGCATGAACTGTCACAGGCACCGTACAAAGGAAAGCCTTGTCTGTCTTAAAGATCTCTCCCCTAGGGCCAAGAAGACAGGGAAGGGAGGGAGGAGTCTTGAGCTTTGGAACCTGATAAAAATAACCTGAAAGTCTCTTAAAGCTGGAATCATTTTGTAAGTTCCAGCTGATGTTGGCCAACTCAGCCAGAAAACTCATTCACGTGTGTGTGTAAGGACGCTCAACCTCATTATGCTCCCTAAAATGTAAAAATGGTCTCTGCAGGGGCGACCGCGCAGCCTCCAAAGTTCTCCTTGCCATGTGTGAGGAGCGTTGCCCGTTCACACACACAGAGAAGCAGCAGATGTATGCACCAAGTCAGGTCAATAATCGCACTTTGAAATAATCCATTTAATTGGAATAGAGTATTTTGACTGTCACAGACTCATTTGGCATTAAAATGCTCTCAAAGGCAGATTGTGCTGTGAAAGTCTAATTGCTGAAACGGTTCCCAGATTGGCAAACTCTGACCAAATGAAATATTCTGCTAACATGATGATTAATTGCCAACTTTTTTTAATTGACTTATTATGAGTAGATATATATATATATTTTTTTTTTCTTTTCTCGTTCAAGCAAACTATTTACCTCTTTCTCCATTTGTAATCCTTCTGCTCTAATATTTCTTTCAAACACTTCTCTCTTTTCAGTCTGGGGGCTGGATTTTCTGTACACAAGAATGTAGTCAATTCGACACTTCCCATCTCGAAAGTAGAGTCCATTTAACTTCTTTTTTTCCCGCACTGTCTGCATACAAAGAGAATGGGACCAGCTGCTAAACCTTGGCGGCAGGTAAGTGGCATTAAAGTCAAATGAAAGCTAAATGCATGTGTCATTGTGTTTTATTGAAATTATCTTTTCTTTAATAAAAATATAAAGAGGAAACATTTGAAAAAGCATCGAGGAAAATGAACAGAACATAATGAAAATCCTACAAGCATTGGCAAGGATATGGAGCAACTGAGAATTTTCATAATCTGTAGGTGAGAGTAAAAATTGGTATACTAATTCTGGCATTGCCCAGTAAAACTGAACATCTGCAAGACATGCTACTCAACAGAAATTCTTGATAAAGCAAATAAGAGACATGTATATGAGAATTCATAGGTTTGTTCATAGTAGTAGAAATTTTTTAAAAATTAGAATCAACTCAGATACCTACGGACAGAAAATAAATAAACAAATTATGCAAAAGGCATATGGTAAAATGCTATACAGCAGTGAAAATGAATAGACTATAGTTGCATCTAACAAAAAGAGTGATACTTAATATTGACAGGAAAAAAAGGTCACAGAACTCTTCTTACCACATAATGCCATTTACTAAACACAAAGCGAATCTAAAACTACGTTAAGACTACATGTGTTGGGGCCGGTGAGGTAGCTCAGTGGCATAAGCGCCTGCCTGGCAAGCGCGAGGTCCTGAGTTCGACTCCCGGAACCCACATACGAAAAAAGGACCAGTGATATCGCTCAGTGGCATGGGCGCCTGCTGGTGTGTGAGGTTCTGAGTTCGACCCCCGGTACCCATAAAAAAAAAAAAAAAAATACTATATGTGTTGTAAAACTATTTTCAGAGCAAAAGAATAAAAATTCACAGGAGTTCAGGAAGATGGCACCTCTGGTGGAGTTGATGTGTGGGATTTCAAAGCGCCTCAGTGGGCTTTAGCAGTTTTCTACATCCATGCATCTCCATTTGTTTTGCTCACAATAAGAAAAACATTTGACTTTGTTATTTGGGGGTGCACATACATAAACACACAGATACAAAATACTTGAGACAAATCTTCACAAAGCAATATTTATCCTTTCTATTTGCATACACTCTAATGTTAATTTTCCATGGCATCAAAAAATAATAATTGGAGCTAGTACCCTATGATGAGGTTGTCACTGTAATTTGAAAAATACTTTTGTAATTCATAAGTGGGATGGTGATTCTAGGCGTTCATTTTATTATTACACCTCATAGCTTATATAGGAGTTACAAATACTATTTTGTGGTCATCAATTTAATGTACTACATATATTAAAAAGAAAAGAACAAAAGGAGTGGGTTGAATTTTCATCCAGGCTCCTGAGGCTCGTAATAAAGATGGCACAAAAAGAACACCAAGTATGGTTTGGTGTGGCTGGAGCCCAGTTTCTCAAGGTACTAGATTTCAAAATTGTGCCTCTAAACCCAGCCAAATAGAAATGAAATATCCTCTCTCGACTACAGGATAATCAGTTCCAAACAGCAGTATGAAGAAGGGAAACATGGCAAACCTCCAAGGCCGTGCTACAAACTGTTTTCTTTTTTATGTATTTATTTGCATTGCTGAGCATCCAACCCAGGGCCTCATGCATACTTCACAAGTGATGAGCTACAGCCCAGCCCAAGAAATTACATTCCTGCATAAGAACCATGCCTGCAAGCTCATCCCCAAAATCCCCAGCCAGGAGGACAGAAGCACTCACTGACCAGCTTTTGGCTCTTGCCTTGTGGGGCACGCGGGAGCCTACTTGAGCAAACATTTTCTTAACAATTCTTTGGCAAGCAAGAAAACTATTTTTGTCAACTTAGTACTTTGAGCAGGAGTGTAGCTCAGTGATATGGTGCTTACTTAGCATGAGTGAGGCTGTGAGTTTGAACCCAGGACCACGAATAAAATAAGATAAAATAATAGGCTTCAGTCAAGAACATAGGGAGGAGGGTCACCCTGAGCAGAACAATGACCTGCGCCACTTTCAGCCAAGCCCTAATCTTTCTGAGGTGGTTTCCTCATCTACAAACAAGGGGATGAGAGCAGTTGTTTTCTGAGTCCCTTTCAATGTCCCTTAACCGTGACACAGCAGGGCAGTCTAAGTATCTGTGAGGCCGGATAAGGACAGAATGAATTTTTTCTCAAGAAATAACAGACACGGATGGTATCGGATGGTGTTTCTGGGGAGAGGTCTATGAAACCTGGTAGACATTAACAATGTTTTCTGTTTAAAGCTGTCATTCTTCCAGTGTTCAATTAGCTCTGGAATAATAAAATCATTAGAAAACATGAAACATCTGAATGTCTCAGGTTCTGTATGCTGATCACCTATGCCTAGTGCCTGAACAAAGGAAATATTAGACTCTAAGTGGACATAGGTTACACAACGGCAAATGCCTCCATGAGGTGCGTCCGTTCCTGAAATGACACAGGAGCAGATGGGTCTGTTTACAACTGCAGGAAGTTTCCAGATTACAGGGGCTTCAGACAACACAACCTCCGGAAGGTGGTGCATTTTATGTCACTATTCTACGTGATGGGGGAATTTATACAAAGTATTGCATCCTTATAAACCTTATGTTTTACTCCTTAACAACACCCAGAATGTAGATCTTAAATTCTTGTTCATTTTTAAGAATTTTCCTTTGCATAATTGAAATGTCTGTAGGGATAAGAAGGTAAGCACACCATCTGTCCTGAGTGCGGATGCATTTTGAATCCCTGAGATGCGCTAGAACTACAAGAGACATTAGAAGTATATTTTATATTAAACCTGTTTCTTGTTTCCCAGGAGTCTATAGTTTGATGAGATTCTGACTTTAAAAAGTCCATTACAACACACATCACATGTTCCGGCCCGAGTCAGGAATTCTGTTTTTAAGAACTCACATGCTCTTACCTCTCCACCTGCTTCTAATCTGCTGGCGTCATCTGAAGTACTGGTCAGGTTTCCTGGGTGAAGGAGGGAGTCGTCATCTTTGCAAGGGCTATTGACGGCTTCTAGTTCATCAAAAAGAATATTGACATCCTTGGCCACTGGAATCAAAGTAAATATATTAAAAGTTGAGTTAAGAATCTGAAATCTTGGGCCGGTGAGATGGCTCAGCGGCTTAAGCACCTGCCTGGCAAGCGCGAGGGCCCGAGTTCGACTCCCGGAACCCACATACGAAAAAGGGGCCGGTGATATCGCTCAGCAACACGGGCGCCTCCTGGCACGCGAGGTCCTGAGGTCGACCCCCCGGTACCCACAAAAAAAAAAAAAAAAGAATCTGAAATCTTGAAACTAACACTAAAAGAAAAGACATTTTCCTTGGGTTTTGTATGTCCTCATTGTTTCAATAGCACCCCGAGTGACAGGGATTTCATTTCCTAAGAGAAAAGATGCCAGATGTAAAACTCCTTTGACCAAATGGTGACAGTGCCTTCATTAGGCGAGATTAATGACCATGTAAAGCAATGTACAGTACCTCCATGATATAAATATAATTTGTTTTTCACAATAACAGGTATATTTGTTGAACTTTCCTTCACATAGATGTTTAGCATCAGGTACTTTCTTTTAAGACTTTTAAGAACTTATTTTCTGGTTTGGAGATGACCCAGTTTGTTTTGTTTCAATGAATTTTATTCTTTCAGTTAAGTGCTATACAACATGCTAAGTGACACCTGCATGGCTTAGTGATTTTTTCCTCCTTTATTATCTCTCCAAGGCCAAACAGGAAACCTAACACAATGAAATGCGCAGTTAGGTTTTCTGCCCACCTTCTTCCTCTACTGATGAACTGAAGTGATGGCGGGAGGCATTCAAGGGCTCCCCTGAAAGGCTGCTGATGCTAACCTCAGGTCGATATATGAAGGGCTGTATATCAGACTTCTCAGTACAGATCACCATGCTGAAATGCACAGAGCCTTGCAAAATTCAGCGCCGGTGAAGAAGGAAAGAAGGTGACGCCCCCAACTCAATTAGGGGCCAATCCTGTAGTTCACTTTTTCTTTTGATGCTTTAAAAATGGCCATGGGTTTACACTGCCAAAAGCTGCTACACAAAAAGAGTTCATGGGAGACTGGGCCCCTCTTACCCAAGCACACAATATTTATTCTTTCATTCAAAAACGTTTTAGAGATGTGCACATTGTGCCAGGCACAGAGTCATGTGACAGTCACACTCTGGTGGGTGAAGGTGACGTGGCTGTCTGTCTTTCTGGCTGAATGTCAACAAACCAAAGAAACGTAAACTGTGGACGCTCTCCAGGGAGCAGCAGAGTTTGGACAGAGGGATGATCTCCTTAGATGGGGTGGTCAGATTCTAACTTTAGGAAATCTGTTGAATTATTCAAGTTTTTTTTTAAATCTGTAAAATAAAGTGGATAGACACGAGAATAAAGTGGAGAGATACTTGATTGCTTACTGTGATAATCTGAATCACGACCCCTTCCCAAAGGTAACCTAATGTCCGGAACCTTGAGCATATGTTACTTTGTATTGGTAAAGGGTTAGAAAGGTGATTAAACCAAAGATCTTCAAAGGAGACAGTGCCCTGGGTCACAGGGGTGACCCAATGTAAGGACAAAGGTCTTTAGAAGCTGGAGGCAGGACAGTCAGAATCAGAGAAAGGGACTGGAAATGCTGTCCTGTTCCTTTGGAAGAGGAGCACAGGGCCATGAGCCAAGGGAAGCAGGTGCGCTTAGAAGACAGAAAAGGCAGGAGACCAATTCTCTCCCAGAGTCTCTAGGAGGAGGCACGAGGACACCTTGATTTTAGGACTTCTGACCCCCAGAGCTGTAAGATAAGAAACGTGAGTTCTTTTGAAGTCACTAAGTTTGTGATAATTTAGTACAGCATTAAAAGTGGATGGATACACTTAGACCATGAGGCTACAGAGATGAAAACCAGGGTCTTTACACAAAGCCGGGGGCAGGGGCACCTACTCTGTGCCCAGGCTTCAAGGACAGGGACTGGGGAAGTGCAATGAGTTTAGGATTTTGCGAGGAGTCAGGATCAAAGACAGCTTCCCTGACCACTCTGCATAACGCAGCTCCCCCTCCTCTCATTATTCTCTGCTCGCTATTCATTTCCTTCCCAGCACTGAACATAATCTGTCATTCCTCTTTATTCATTTGTTGCCTCGTTTACTTGCTGTTTACCTTTTTTATTTTTATTATTTTATTTTATTTTTTTTAATATGCGGGTACCGGGAGTCGAACTCAGGACCTCGTGCTTGCCAGGCAGGCGCTTATGCCACTGAGCTATATCACCGGCCCTACCTTTTTTAAAATGCAAGTTCTGTAGGGGTCTTGACTTATCTGCAGAGGTCATGGCACAGAGTAAACCCTCAGCACATGGCCTTTGCCTGACCAAATGCTGACTAAGGTGGCCACAGTCCACGTTACCGAGGGCCCTTCTCCTCTAACCCCGCACAGTTCTAGGGCTCTGCATATACATTTCTCCTGACATAATTCCTATGCACAAGTGAGGACTCCACAGTTTCAAGCAGACAGTGATCAAACCTGCAGTGGGTACTGACGAGCTCTGGATAGGATAAACACAGCATGTTAACAAAGTCCAATGACCTGCGAGCTGCTGCAAACGCTGTCACTCGGCCATGGGAATATGTGCTTCTGCTTCCTCACTGGTGAGATGCAGCTAGAAATTTCTCTCTCAGGGCGGCTGCTATACCTTGAATCTGAAACATCCCCCAAAGGCCTGTGTGTTAAAGGCTTAGTCCCCAGTGTGGCACTAGTGAGAAGTTGCGGAGACCGGAAGTGAGGCCTTCCGGTCACTGGGAGCACATCCTTGAGGAGACCTCAGACCCTTCCTTCTCTTTTTCTCACTCCAGCTGTAAGATAAGCAGCTCTGCTGTGCCATGAGTTTCCTGTCACAATGTGCTGTCCTGCCAATGGCCCAAATGAAATAGGACCAACTGACCAAATCAGGAACCAAAAGAAACCTTTTCCTAAATTGAGTATGTATTTGTTACAGCAATGGAGAGCTGACTAATACAAGAGCCAAGAAGATTAAATGTAACAATAGACATATTACTAGGGTGGCTGACACCCAGCAGACCTATAAGAAATGGTGGTTTGTTGATTCTAGACTCTTGAACTTTTAAGTTAGTATTTTACGCTTTTTAGTACAAGAAGATAAAGAGACATTTTACAAATTAGAAAGGTTGTTACAGAGAATGGAATGGGATGGGGTGTGAGGTACACGGGGAAAGCTGAAGAAGACACTAGGATTCATGTCTAAATGACATTAAGGGGAAACTTTTCATAGTCATCTATGCAAACCATGAGAATCACGCTGTGCTCTTGCAAAGGACAGGAAATGCCTGTTCAGCTTCTCTTGGCATTACTTTCCGTGATGGGATAATCCATTCGATATAGTTCTCTGCATCTGTGGTTCTCAGCTGGGACTGCCTTTGTCTTCCAGGTAACATGTGGCAGAGTTTGGAGACATTTTTTAAATTGTTGTTTCTGGAGAGAGCAGGGTGGTGCCAGTGGTAGAGGTAGAGACCAGAGAAGTTGTTAAACATCCTACAATTCAAAGGATAACTTCACCATGAAGACTCACCCAGCTCCAAAGGTCAATACAGTAAGCCTCTCTCATTCCTAGTTTTGCTTCCTGCATTTTCAATTATCTACCATCAACCACAGTCCAAAAACATTAAACGGAAAATTACAGAAATAAACAACTCCTAAGTTTCATAGGCTCACTGCTCTGAGTAGCATGATGAATCCTCACGTCAGCCCTTTCCCTATCGCCTGGGAAACGAAGCATCCTTCTGTCCTGGGTACCCACTCTGTACGTGCTCCCCGCCTGTCAGTCACTTGTTGTCCGTCTCAGTTATCAGCATAGGACATAGGGCTTGATGGTATCCAGCTTTCAGACATCCTCTAGGACTCTCAGAACTAATGTAATATAGGGGCCGGGGATATAGCTTAGTGGCACAGTGCCTGCCTGGCAAGTGTGAGGTCCTGAGTTCGATTCCCAGTTCCAAAAAAAAAAAAAAAAAGTAATGTTAGGATTGGGAAATCCCACTCCCCAGTAAGAGCCCCACGATTAGCTCCTAGAGATAGTAGCTAATGTGAAAAAGAGAGAGAAGCCCGCACTTCTGTTGTTGCTGTCCATCAGAATTACTTTCTGGAAGTCCTTGTTGGGGTGCAGCCACCAGAGTACTCAGGGAAACCAGTACATCACGATAAGCTGATTTTTAGAGAATAAAGGAGATGAAGAGATCCTTATTATCTCCCAGCCTTTCAATGGTTTCCACAGAGATCAAAACTCCTGAACTGTTATAGAACGTGCAGCAAAACATGCAGTCAGTAAGAACACTGGAAAGCATGTTTTCTGATATTGTTAGCTTCACATACAAAGTGGACTTTAGGAACAAAGTGCAATATTCTGTGAGGAAAACCTACATCTTTTCCTTAAGGATAAAATAATCTATTCAATTAGTATTTATTGCATGCTGCTATGGCCAGACTCTGCTGGGCTAGCACCTGGGGCTAAAGCCCTGGACATGGTAAGCCTGGCCCTGGCTCTCAAAGCACCCACTCTCCAGCCAAGGTGGGAGTAGGGCCTCTCTGTGCAGGGCATGGACATCACGAGGTTGTCAGCTGAGTTCACAAGGTCATCTGTTAATGGATTCCATATCCCTTATACTTTTTGCTCAGATAGAAAAATGTTCCATAATTATCTGCCTGCTATTAGGCTCATTAAATGAGAAAGAGAGCTAAACACTCTGAGGAGTCAATTAGGAATAACAAGAGGGCATTTCTGAAATCCCAGCTCTATGGGAGGCTGAGGCAGGAGGATCACAAGTTCAAACCTAGCCTGGACAACTCTGCAACTTAGTGAGACCTTATCTCAGAATTAAAAAAAAAAAATTAAATTAAAAGGACTGGAGGAGCCGGGGATATAGCTCAGCGCCTGCCTGGCAAGCACAAGGTCCCGAGTTTGATTCCTGGTACCAAGAAAAAAAAAAAACAGACTGGGGATGAAGCTCAATCTTTATTATAAAAAACCAAACCAAAACAAACAAAACAAAACAGGGAGAGAGAGAGAACACAAACTCCATGCAATCCCAGTAGGAAATCTGCGTTGCCTTCAGAGTCAGCATGGGCCATGTGAACCCAAATGGGGAGCGAAGGTGGGTCAGTGTAGGGGGACACCATGCATGGGGAGGCAAGGGAGACCCAAAAGATTCTCTACTGCAGGAATTAGGAACCGAGCCTCTCACAGGAGTGCGAGGAAACCGTCAATTCAGTGCAGCAAAGAGATTTTCTGAGGGCTGCCTCTTTCCAAACCATCCAGGATGTGGGCAGGGCAGAGCAGACAGAGAGCCAAGAGGTAGGCAAGTCCTGACCTTCTTTAAGGGCTGGGAAGGCGAATTCACTTTGCTAGCACTGAACTCACTCACCAAATATTTACAGTTATGTCAACCGTTCCTCCAGTGACAATCATTTGGGCTGTTAGTTACTGTTAATTTCTCAGGGAAAAGAGATCGCAAATGTACTTGCAAGGACTCTAACAAATAGATTACCTAATTAATTAGGAATTGTTTTCTGCCATTCGTCCTTGAGCCAACACTTTGAGTTAGGTGCCTGAGGGAGAAGCATGAAGAAGATGTGAGTGGGAAGCCTTCCTATCCCTAGAGAAAACCATGGAACTGGGGAGGCAGTGCTCCCGTGACAATGGAAAAAATAAACACAAAATGTGTTTTAGAAACAGTCTAAAAGAAAGTAGGAAATAATACCAAATATCAAACAGGATGACTCAGGACTATTTTCTTTAATTCTCTCTTATTTTCCAAATGCAGCAGGCTAATCCCACCTTGGTACAGTATTAGAGTACAGGGTGCATTAACCTCAGTATTTTCTGATGCAGACAAAAAAAGGTGGAATTATAGGTCATGGAGGACGACATAGAGGATCCGCAGCGTAATCCAGGTATTTATATTCGCTCTCCAGAGTTCTGGTTCATTATATTGCTTTTGCCCTAAATTCCAGATTATTACATGGGACACTCAGAATTCTGAAAGCATTACATACTGACCTCAAAGCATCTCTAGGAAACACAAAAGAAGATGACTTCATGAATGATTCAGAATACAAAAAAGAAAAAAGGATAAAAGACTGCTTAAGTCTTGATTTGAGCTCTTATCAGATGGTTTTATAACAAGTCCACCTTGGTGTCTCCACTAAGTTCTCTTCAGGTGAGGGCCTAATTGACATAAGGGCTAGCAAATAAGAGACACTGATTGTGCATTGTTTTTTTCTTTGTGGGTACCGGGGGTCGAACTCAGGACCCCGCGTGCCAGCAGGCGCCCGTGCCGCTGAGCGATATCACCGGCCCCTTTTTCGTATGTGGGTTCCGGGAGTCGAACTCAGGCCCTCACGCTTGCCAGGCAGGCGCTTATGCCACTGAGCCATCTCACTGGCCCTGATTGTGCATTTTACAAGAAACAACAGCAAATGGTCAGATTATATCAATTGTTATTTTTCTTTTTTGTAATCACTTTAGTGAGATTACCTTAAAGCATTTGTTTCTCTTTAAATAAGAAGGAAGTGGGAAGCAAGACAGAGGCAAGGGGACTACAATGTGAGGATTGTCAAGCCAATTTTCTCATTTCCTCTTAGAACAACTACGAGACAGCTGTCATGAAGAGAGAGCCAGGTTCGCAGAGGCTAAGTACGGCCACGCAGGGAGTGACAAAGTGGATTCTAACCCAGTTGTGACTCCTCAGTCCAGGCTATTTCTGGTAGGCTTCTCCTTTCAGCGGGAAGCATTCTACTGTTCTGACATCGTGTTTGGCTTTGGAGAACAGGAAGTCAGTTAACTGCTAAGCAATTTGTCACTGTTTTCACGGGGAGCTGAATAAAGCTACACTTTACAGCTGTAGCCCAACAGGTTTGCCACCTTTTAAAATTTGACAAACAGATCAAACTAAATGTTTTTAAAAATTCAGAGAAATACAGAGACAGCACAGCTCTGAAGAGCACCTTAGGCTGAGATTTTAGGAGCTAAAAACCATTTAGCATTTGTATGACAGTAGCAATGGACTCGGTAGATGTTCATTACTCTTCAAACTCATGACAACATCCCAAAGGCACAGGCTGCCTCGTTTACAATGAGGAACAAAGCAGGGCCTAATTTAAAGAACTCAAATAAATACAGTAACTGGGAAGGACATCAGTGCTTCCTTGACTGGTTTTATTCCTTTCCAATAAAACTAGCAGTTGTCAAATTGTGTCCCCTGGAACTCCAGGATCCTTTGGGGGAGTATTACAGGCATGAAGAGGGCAAAGAATAAAGTCAGTGGGCAAAGCTCCACTTCTACCAAAGAGCTATATTTCTCTTTTTTATGTACCAAGGTTGTATGCTGAAAATATATTTGGAGGAAGAAAAATTCTATAGCCTTGAAATAAATATAGAAGCTTATGCTAGTGGGTTTGGGCAACAAATGGTTATGTCAACATCTCCCTAAAGGAAACCTGGTATTTTAATTATTGACCTAATACTAGGCATCTTCCCTCTGCCAGGGAAAGGTCTGTGGAATATTTTTGTTATAGTTTATATCTAAAATGTACACCCCAACAGTTTAATGTGATTAGAGGTAGACTTTTTTGCAAGGTGATGGTATCACAAGGGCTCTAATTTCATCTGTGGACTATCCATTAGTCAGATTATAATTTGATATCATTATTGGGAGGTGATGGAGATTTAGGACTGGGGCCTAGGTGAAGGAAGTGGATCATAGGACATTGGGGCCTATACTGTATCTGGACTCTTTCTCTCTGGCTTTTTTCCTTTTTGCTTTTTGGCTGCCATGGGGTGAGCAGATTTCCTCCCTGATGCCCTTCCACCATGATGTCTCTAGGTTGGCACCAGAAGACCATGGACCGAACCCTGCAAAACGATGAGCCAAAATTTTTTTTCCTCCTCTAAATTGTTTACCTCAGGTATTTTGTCATGGCAACAAAAAACTGACTAATACACATGGAAATTTTTAAAAATGTCTTTGTAAACAAACAAAAAATATCACAGGATTTTTAAAGATGTATGGCCATTAAAAATATGCCATTGCCTTGCCTTGGCTCAGTAATGGTGATGTTTATAAAATAGCTCAGGGCTTGCACCTCAGGGCACTCTGCAAAGCACCAGGATCATTACCTTGTTACCATGACAGCATGTTTACCGTGAAGATCTTTTCTTGCTCCTAATTCATTCTAAAGAAAAAGCACCTTGGTTGCTCCTATAACAATGCAGATAATGATGGCACGTCTTGCAACCCTGGGAATGATATTTAGAGAAAAACGGTGAGCCACATTCAAGCTTTGCTCGTAAGCCCTGTACTTTCTCACAGCGTGAAATGAGGTCAGTGATGTTCTGCATTAAAGAGCCTCAAAGTCTACTGACCATAATTTCCCCCTTTTTGGAAAGAGCATGTGCTTTGGCTTCAGACAGATCTAAGTTCAAATGCCAGCCCTTCCTCTAGTGAGCTACTGGATTGGATAAAACTTATTTGAGCTTTAATTTCTGCATCTTTTCAATGGTCATAATACCATTTCCCAGACAGGAATGTTGTGAGAAATGAAGACATAGATGGCAGCCAACATTTACACAGTGCTTACCATGCACTAGGTACTATGCTAAGCACTTTGTGTGTTTATTATAACCATTTTCCATTTATATACATGGGAATTGAAGCGAGAAAAATTAAGACTAAATGAAATGACACAGGTAAAAGGTCAACCACAGAGCTGTCACACAAGGTCACACGCTCAGTACATGCCGGTCCCCATCCCTTCCCTTCTGCAATGGCACGACAGCACAAGTTAAAACAGGAAATTGAAGCTCAAGGAATTGGATTCAAAATGACTCATGGGATGTCACTAGAGAAATGACACAGCTCCCCAGCCGAAAAAGCACAAATCAGTGCCAATGTAGGCACAGCTGTGTGATTGTGCAGGCCACGTACAGGCACAGAGGGTCCAGCCATAGGATACCACAGTCCAGTAATCCTAACCCACAAGTTCTCACATTGAAGCCCTATGTTTTGCCCTCTTTCCCCCACTAGAACCTAATGGGATACAACAGATCTGTCTTCCAGGGCATGAACACCACCCACGAGTCCCTACGGTAGACATCCGTCTATGCTAGGAGTTAAGACAGGAAAAAAGGAAGAAAACAACAAGAACAGTGAATGACAAGGTGAGAGGGTTGAATGGTTTCTAGATAGAGCTGGGCTAGGGCTTTAATTTAAACCAAGAATTAAAAGTCTCAGTAAAATCTCTGAACGATGATTAGGTAATACAATAAAAGTTCATACACACACGTGCACACACACACACACACACACACACACACTAAAGCTTGCTTGTGGATTGTAGAGCTTAACGCATGATTCTCAATCTCATTTCAGAAGGATATATTTAAAAATGCACATCTCCTAAAAGGTTCAGATTTTAAAACTCTGGTGGTTAAAAAGCAGGTCTTTTAAAAAACTTAATTAGTGCTATGTGCATAATACAGTAGGCATTCAGGGCCGGTGAGATGGCTCAGCAGCATAAGCGCCTGCCTGGCAAGAGCAAGGGCCCGAGTTCGACTCCCGGAACCCACATACGAAAAAAGGGCCGGTGATATCGCTCAGCGGCACGGGTGCCTGCTGGCGCGTGAGGTCCTGAGGTCGACCCCCGGTACCCACAAAAAAATAAATAAATAAAATAAAGTAGGCATTTGAATCTTTATATGTAGAAGGTACGAATCTTAACTAGAAAAACTCAAGAGTTAAGAATTGACCTGTGACTTTATTATCATTACATCAAATTAAACTTGCTTCCGAGTTCCCATTCTACTGGCTTGGTGATAATTTAATTTCAGTCACTGCTGACATTCCCACTCCTATGCCTTACATATCCAGAATGACACAAAGGTCTCAGGATTTTTTTAAGAGCAGAATGTTTAGTGAGACTACTCAAATCTCTATGTGTACTGGCTACTGCTGAGCTGTCCACCTCCCAAGTCTACAGTGAAATTTAATCATTTACCAACCATTTATAAATATGCATTAAACACATCCTCCATGCTGTTCAAGTTACTGGGGATATGATAAAGACACAGAAAATGAGATTGCCACCTTCCAGAGCCTCCAACATTCCTGCCGGATGCTGGGAATCCACCCTGCCTTCACCCACCCTACCAGGAGCCAAGTTGCTGCTGCAGGAGATGCTGAGGGACCTGCTCTCGGAGCCACTCTGCTCTCTGTTTCTACTTCTGCCTAAGCTTCAGCCCCTTGGAAGCTCAGACCTATAGAAAGCAAAAGCTAGGAACTTCAGGCAAAACTCTGCTCAAACAAGAGTTTGAGGGACCTGCCCGCCATCTTGGGATGGGGACTGAAGGCTGAGAATAGAGAAGGTGGGAAAATAAGACCAAGGAGGAAAACACACACCCAAGTAAATATTCCTTTACATTACATTTCCACATATAAATGTCTGTTTCCTAGGAAGCTATCAGGTTCTTTTCATATTGACCAGCACAAGATATTAGCTGTAAATGGTTTTATTTTTCATAAATTGGATTTTGTACCAAACTGTTCACCACTGCTTTCACGTGCTATGCCTAGAATAGTGACTGGCAGGTGAGATGGACAGACTAATGGACGGATAAAACAATTCTTTTCTTCTTTATAAGCTTTACGTCTAACAGGGAGGACTGGAAAAACAACTTTAGTATGGCCAGTCACTCTGAGACATCGTTAGTACAGAGGAGGGATATTCAGGGCATGTGCACTGCAGGAGAAAATAATGTCAACGTATTTTACAATAGAGAAGCATGACAGAAACATTCTTGCTTCAAAACATGAAAATGTAAGAATAAAATGGTTAAAAAGCAAAAGAGTTTATTTTTCCTAATAATTTTGTATTTAACAGAGCAAAGTCTGACATACAATTATCTACCGATAATGGTTATCACATATTAACCATAAAGCTTGGGAAGTTGCACTTGGTTTTTTCACCTTCAAAATAGAATATACAGTTACTGAATATTTCTGTCTCTGTCTCTTTCTCAACACACACACACACACAACACACACAACACACACACACACACACACACACCCCACCCTTCCATTCTAGCATGATCTTGAAGGTACATGCATGGCCACAAAATTTTTTTAAAAATATTAAATCTTTCCATCATCTTCAAAATCTCAACAAAAATATCTGTAGGGGAGGAGTTAAACTGATGTTCAGAATTCTGTATTCTTCACATCATTACTTATTGATGTAATCAAAGCTTTCTAGAAACAATACTCTAAGATACATCCCTTCGAAAACCACACTATGCATTTTCATCCTTACAAGTTACAGAGAACTGGCTAAATATATGAGTTCTATTCAGAACCTAGGTGGAGATTAAAGGTACAGAAATGGCCTAAATCACCAGAAAAGACCCAGGCTGTGTAGGCAGCTTCCCAGATCTACTTAGCCTAGAACTTGCTTTATAATAAGAGAATAAATAGATTACTTCTCAAGCATTAGAAAATGTGCAAATCTATAAAGATCTTGATTTGCATTTTAAAATGAAGTAAAACTCCCATTTTCTTATTTTGAAATTTAAATAGAAAGTACTCATAAATTTATATTCCTCTACCCCTTTATAAAGAGATCACCATTGTAAAGTATAACACAGTTAACGTCATATACAACCATGTCTTTATGAAAATCCGATAAAACATTACCACAAAAATCATCCTTTATAAACCATTAGCTCATAGTTCATTAGCTATAAGTTCATTTAGCCCCCCCAAAACATTTATTATGTTCATTTCCAGCACTTACATAAAAGCCAGCTTCTAGCATTTATTGAAAAAAATCTTTAAAACTTTTGAGCATTGTACAACTTATCATCTTTCAAATCAAATGAAATAATTACATACTTTTATAACTTTCCATGAACAGTGATTTTCTCCTCAATGTCTATTAATTTGATTTTTATTCTCCTGGGGGAGAAATTGTTCTTGCCTATTCATTAACCGAATACAGGGATTGTCTAGCCAGAACAAATGGCTCTTGTATATTTCATTAAAATTTTTTCTTTCAAAAGCAGCTTTATTTTCTTCACTTTCAGGATCCTTCACCTCACGGTGTTTAAATCCTGAACTGAACGCATTCCTGAAGGTTTGTTAAAAGCCGCACCAGACCATTCAGTCTGGTCTGCATAGCTGTAGGGTTATTTTGTTACTTAATTTCTTCCCATGTCCCTCGGGGGGCTCACCTGTGAAGTGGATCTATTATCTCATGAAATTAAGAAAATAATATAGTGAGTAATGCAGATAATGACTGTTAAAATGATAAAATTATTAATAAGAACATTACTACAAGGCTAGGGATGTAGCTCAGTGGTAGGGCACTTCCCTAGCATGCGGCAGACCGTGGGTTGGATCCCCAGTATCAGAAAAGACAAATAAATAAAATTAGTACAGAAATGCAACATCCTAAAACTACAAGTAGAAAAGGATGCTGTGGTTCTTTATGCAATGGTCTTCATATCTAAGCCCCCCAAATCTGACACTGACATTTAATTCTTCGATAGTAAGAGAAGAATTTCATCTTCCAGAATTAGAGCTCTGATCATGAAATACAAATGTGATGACTTCCCCAGTGCTAAATCTGCAATTTGGGTAAATGTTTTTATTACAATAAAATTCTTAGTGAAGGGCTGGTGAGATGGCTCAGCGGCGTAAGCGCCTGCCTGGCAAGCGCGAGGTCCTGAGTTCGACTCCTGGAACCCACATACGAGAAAAGGGGCCGGTGATATTGCTCAGTACCTGCTGGCACACGAGGTACTGAGGTCGACCCCCACTACCCACAAAAAAAAAATTGTTAGTGAAAATTATAAAACACAATGAAATAGTCCAAGAAGAGCTAAGCTTGATTGATCAAAATCTTAGAAATGAGGGGTTCACTTCTGAGATATGGCCGGTTGTCAGTGGCTCCCGGCATTGTTCTGGGGACTCTGTCCCTGATTCTAGCAAACCAGATCGACGTTAACTTCTTACATTGGAGCAGAGAAAGGGTATTTTGCTTCCTTAAAGATTTTTATTACATTATAATTAATCAAAGAATCTAAAATATTATAATACTTGAGAATTTACTAAATATACAAAATGTGTAATTCAGCTACAGGATTCTTCAAAGACCCCTATATTATGTGGCTCAGTTTCACAAATTAAACTCCCATTTCACTATCTCTTCTGATCTTGAAGTTATTTTGTACATCATTCTCTTTTCCAGGACATCATTTTATTACTATTTTTTAAAGCTTGGCATCGAAGGTTTCTACTTTTCTTATTCCCATCCCAAACGCTACCATAGTTTCTCCTCTCATGGTGAATTTAAAATTGGAGTGAAACTTACTTTCTTGTATTGCATTAAGAATCTCTGAAAAGTCCACATCACTCTTTGGGCCGTCAGGGAGTATTTGCATATCCAGCTGGTAGCCTTGCAAATCCACACCTCCTTCTGGAGAAATGAAAGATATTCATGGAGTTTGCATCGGATATCAGACAGCCCAGAGTTTGGGCCCAAGAAGAAGCAAGGTCAAAATTCAAAGAACAGCTAGTTTATCCTCCTTCTTGGATAAACGACTTAAAAAGAAAAGGAAACACCAGCAACGAAACAAAACAACCACCAAAAAAAGAAAACGAGGAACATATACATTCTGTTTGTTCCTTATGGAACAAAAACTGTTCACTTGTATTTCCAAAGCAAAAATAAACCAATTAATATGTTTTCACACTACAACATACTTTGTAGTGTTTACTGATCATTTCCTGGCTGAAAAAGATAACACGTTAACCTCCACTGAAGGACATGGATAAAAAGTGACATTCAACACAAATACTTTATAATACCATTTTCTTCCAGATTATAACAATTCATTCTTTTAGAAGGAGTTAATATTCTTGACAATACAGAAAACAAAGTATCAATATTTTCCCCCTGACACTTGGACCTCCCTGTTACATCCTTTATTTTTTCAGCTATACCAGAATCTTTTTATTTGTTCTATGAAATAACTATACTCTTTGCATAAGGTTGTGTGATGATTTTGGTGTGTTCTAAACAAAGAAGGCTCAGCACTCTGGGAGGCTGAGGCAGGAGGACTGCAAGTTTGAGCCCAGCCTGAGCAATTTGGTGACTTAGTGAGATGCTGTCTCAAAATAGAAAGAGCTGGAAACGTAGCTCAGTGCAAAGGCCCTGGGTTCAATCCCCAGTAGTGTGGAAAAATGTTTTTCTGCTGTTCCACATATTTACAGAACATTTGAGGAAGTGCAAGAACCAAGATATCAAAAAGTAGCTTTATCATTAACCATAATACACTTTCTACATGCTTCTTAGTCAGAACATCTCCAGTTTGAGGAGTTGTCAAAAGCAAAAAGCCAATGCTGAAACACACACTGATGTAGCCTGATGAGTACAATGAGGCATGCCATAACTGCTGTTATCTTCCTAGAAATAACCCTTTCCTAAGCTCAAAGAGTAGGCTTGGTCTTATCAGTCACATTTCTAAAATTCAGGAAGGAGACACATTCGCTGCTTTTTATAGATGCTCATTATAGGAGGGAAATGCCCACAATTAATAGAGTAGAAGTTGAGCCCTAGGTGGGCAGGATGTTAGCACTTGAAACACGCCTGGCACACAGTAGGCCCTCAACAAACATGGGCTGGATGAATGAATGAGGCTGTGCAGTAATTACGAAACAAATACATAGGGCTACTAGTAAAGCTACCCACCCAGGTTCTGGAGTCACAGAGCAGTACCCAAACTCTTTTAAGTCACCTTGAAATTCTCTAAAGCTCAAGTTTCCTCATCTATAAAACAGGGATGATAATCACAGCCTCACAAAACAGCCATGAGGATTAAATGAAATAATGCACAAAAAGCTCTTAGCCATCAGAGTCCATACTCAATGAATGGAAGCTACTATATTACTATTTTTTTTCCATCCATAATGACCATTAAAGCGACGGTGGCACGCATAGAGAGAATATCTCGCTACTGGACACTGAGCAGGGTGTCATAAGCCAGTTCCAAGGGACCCCAGCATGCAGACACAGTGATGAACTTCAATGCCACTGCTTCATTGCCAAGTCTGCAGTTACCCGAGGGACAGCTTCTCAGACAGGACACGCAGAGATGCCTTCCCGCTGGCCACAGTTAAAACAGGATGTTTGTCTTTCTCCCCAGGGAAAGACACTTCAAAGAGCTAGAGAAAAGCCCTCACGTGTTTCAGTCTCTTGGTTGGCTGGTCAGTCGCTGTGCTCTGTTTGTTCAGTGGTCAAAGAGCTCACAATGGCAACAAGAAAATAACAAGAATATTCAATGCTGCCCATCTGCAAGGCTCTGTGCTGTGTCTTTTATCTTCTTGGTCTTTAACCTGGAAAAGGAGGGGCGCTGGGATGGAGCAGCACGTCTAAAGCCACACAGCCACTGAGGTGTACAGAGGCAACCACTGCATGCTCTTATTAATTACTCTTTAATATCACCTGTGTCCAAGCAGTCACAAATGCACACTACTGAAAATAAGAGACTGGATTTACCAAATAAATGTAATGGAATCCAATAGAATAACCCCATATTCTAATCTTTCAGACCAAGACAAAAGCCATTACAAGACTAAAAAAGCAATGACTTCCTAGAATGCACTAATACACAGAAGCTCAAGTTATTTATTTGTTGTCACATCCAGGAGCTCATAAATCCATCCCAGAAGTAGGTATGATTACCAAATGACTACAGTTTTTAATAATTAAATTCCACGAAGTTTTAATAATTTTTTAAGTCAAGGGACAGTATAGAAGTATAAGAAGTCACAAAAGAAGCGACATTGGGGAGGCATATAGGTCATTAAATTCTACATTTAAAGAATATTTAGGGACACGAGCAAATGAGAAAACAATGTAGGCATTCAATACTATAGAAATAGGGATGATAGGGCTGGAGATATAGCTCAGTGGCACAGTGCCTTACTGGCAAGCACGAGGTCCTGAGTTCGATTCCCGATACTGAAAAAAAAGAAAGAAATAGGGATGATAATTACAGCTTCATAACCCTATAGAAATATGTATAGGCATGTCCTAAGCATATTAAAAGAAAAAAAACTAGACTAGAAGAAAGGACAGAAAGAAAATACTTCAAATGGGTACAGAAGCTATTACCAGCTGTGGAATTATGGGTAGTTTTTGTTTTGTTTTATCCTTTATAAACTTTTCTATATTTTTCACAATAAGCATAAAACATTTTTATAACTTTAAAGACATTAAAAAATTCAGAATGGAACAATGAAATATAATAATTACTTAGGGTTCAGAATTCAAGACCTAAAAGGCTGCAGATATTACACTATAGATATTAAATATCCAATTTAACACAAAATTTTTGTAAATTAACACAAGTCTTAAACTGTGTAAAACAAACAGCTCCAAATTGCACGATGTAACATCCTCTTCATGATACACATGAAGACCATATTCAGAATCTCCAATATTCAAGGCATCTCTGCTCCTCTGCTCTCAAATACGGAATCTACTTTCATAAAGAGAATATCAGGTCTGAGACTTCTAGCAGCAAGCTATTCATTAAAGCCTCGAGTGACAAAGTAGGGGGTGCTGTAAAACAAGAACATTCTTTTTTTTTTTTAATTTGGGTACTGGGAACTGAACTCAGGACCTCGCGCTTGCCAGGCAGACACTTATGCCACTGAACTATATCACTGGCCCAAAACAAGAACATTCGTAACTGGAGGGGGATCAGTGTACGAGGACATCTTTAGAGGAATTCCCTACAGACCACAATCTCCACCATTAGCAAACAGTGCCTAAGTCAAAGAAAATCAATGACTTCGGTACATGAAATGTGATATGTCTACTTCGTACTTTTGATATTAATTTATTGTTAGTCACATAGTTTTGATATTATTTCTAAAATGTTGAGAATTTGAGTTCTTCCCCATAGTCACAGATGTCTTTAACACTGGGGAGGCAGGAGGCTGAGGCAGGAGGATTGCTGCAAATTTGAGGCCAGCCCAAGCTACATGGTGAGTTCAAGGCCAGCCTGAACTATGTAGTGAGACCCTGTGTCAAAAAAGAAAAAGAAAAAGAAAAACAAAACAAAACAAATTCCACACAGCCATAAAGCACTAGACGAAAGGTTGCAGATGTCATGGTTTCTTAGTGGAGACACTAAATTATAACTTCAAAGAGTCTCAGTAAAGAACACACGATTAAGTCCAACACCAAGGAAACTAAACAAAAATGTTGCACAAGAGGGAAGCTAAAAAGATTCCTCAAAGATGCGAAAAACATACTGAACAATTTTAAAAAATTAAAATTGCTATAAAATCCAGCTGGCCTCCCAATTTAGCTTTAGCTTATCTCGTACGTGATGAATCGGAGTGTTTATACTCAACTCTCCACGGCAAATCTATGGGATGAGGAATGTTTAAAATCAAACCAACGTTGATAATGGCATTTACATTTAATAAATGGTCTGCAGTGGGCAAATGATAGTTTAAAAATGAATGTTAGACTTTTATCTAACTTGGATTTTAGCTAAGCACAAGAGGAACAGCAACAGCAACAACAAAACAACAGAAGAGCTCTAAGTGTGAGTTTCTCAACGAGCAAATATACCAGCGTCTCTCCCAGCTCATTCTGTCAAAGGCCCACCTCAAATTCTCTGCTTCAGGAAGTATTTCTTGTTCCTAATAAGTGAAGGCCGTTTTTCTGTCCACTGAGCCCATAGCTATTTATATTTTATCCTTTCCTATATGTGTTTTCCATTTTAAAATGTAGGTAAAGCCCTTACCACAGCGTGGAGCAGACAGAGAAAAATGGGAGACCCCAATTCTTCCCACCTCGTTGCTTGCGCCCTCGACTGGACGGCAGCACATTGCCATCTAGGCGCGAATTGCATCCATCTTTTTCTCCTGCCAAGCCTAACACAAGGCTTTGAATATAGTCATTGCTCACTTAATGGTTTTTTACTGTAAATTCACATTATAGTAATAGATACAGACTACAAAAATGCCCCAGTTTTTCTTCCTAATCTACTATTTGAGGCATCTCAAGACCTGTGAAAGACATATGTACATCATCTGTTTTTTATAAAGTCTTTAAAATTTTTATCAAATAATAAAATCTCAAAGTACCAAAGGGCTTACAGTGCAACCAACAGCTACCCCTTTTCCAATCCCAGTCTTTTCCCCAGAATGACTATTTTTAAGTTTCTATTGGATATTTACCCAGGAAATCAATAGTCTTAGTTATTCTACTAGATTGCCTTCATTTAATAACTTTAAAAAATTACTTACAGCTCCATTTCTCATTCAATAAAATATAGACAGATCTTACTTGTATTTGCAACACAAAGTGGTACAAAATAGATTTCCACACTAAATTGATCTGGATTTGAATTCCACTTTTATATGACTCTGAGCCATTAAATAGTAAGCCTCATCTTCCTCTTTTATAAAATGGAGAGAATGAAAGTTTTGGAGGCTTTAATAAGACTTACAGACTGTCTATGTAAATAATTTGGCCCATCGTATTATATCAGGGTGGTTCACTAAAAAAAATTTTATGACATGTTCCTTCTCCACAAAATGAGGGCCTATTTTAGATTTGGGGCCCACAGTAAATAAAAACAACTTGGTAAAAAAAAAAATTCCTGTATGTGTGAGCTTAGAATAGTTTCTTCATAGTGCAACAGAAATTAAGGAAAATCTGACAAATCAAATCTTACCTTTCCAGGTAGCAGAAAAATCCAGAATACATAAAGCAGGGAAAGGAGACAAATGATATTTTCTGTGATTTCCACATATCGAGTGGATCTGAGCATTTGTCTATGTTCTGAGTGGATTTGAGCATTTGTCTACATTCTATTTACATACTATACATATAAAAATGGTAGTTCCTGTCCTGAGAGGTCCGTTTAACCCATTTTTTACAAAATGGGTAGCAGTGATATTTCCAAATTTGAGCTCAATGTCTAAAATAAATCCTAATGTCTTTTATCTTGATAGGCTGCAAAGACACTGACTTTTAAATTGGGAGTTTTATTTTGATCTCCCCATAGGTGGACCCCATATTCCAGTGACTGTGTTAGGATAAAAACTCTATTCTGAAGGGAAGAATGGGGCATTTTACTGTTAATGGCTGTTCCTGCCCCAGCCAGGGCTCAAGAAGGACATATATAAGTACCAATTCTCCAAGACGATTGTAATGGTTACGTATTGCAAATACACAATAGTAAAAAGGAAACTAAAATAAAATACATTCTGACTTAAATTAAAAAAAAAAATCTCTGAAGAGAAAGAAAATGAGATTCTGGAGGATCTGAAGTTGGAAACCTCAGACTGACACACAGGATATACACGGTTCTGGAAAGACTTTCCACCCTCCTATTTCTTGATTTCATTTCTAGAGCTCACCAACATCTGCTTAATGTGCCATAAGCCAGGAAGGTGTCACAATAGAGCACGTGTCATGAGCGCTATTGTAAAAGACACAGAAGCCGTGCTCTTTCTCATTCTCAGCGTTGTGTAACTATTATGATGAATGGAGTGATGTCACGAGGCCATTCTTGTACAGAGAAGAAAGCTTGGCTTACAGTAGCAGGAATAAACAGACTGATTCGCCCACATTCGTCACACTCAGGCTAAAGCTATTCGCTCAGATGATTAACACCAGGTGGTCCTAAAACCCAACCCTGGACTGGGTCCCGACTGGAGAACCACATTTGGCGAACAGCAGGGAGATGTTTTTCAGGTCTAAAATAGAAATAATAATTCCACTGCTTCAGGGAATAATGGCTGACCTTCTACATTTCACAAGACTGGCAAGATCCTGATCTCCCGGGTTGTAATGCATCCGTGCCCTAAAAGCTATGAGTAATGTGAGGGACTTGGAGTCCTACTGGTGGGACTCTTTGGTGTCTTGCAATCTCCTGGGGACTGAGGTGTATGGCTATGATGACAAGGGTTCTCGCAGATGAGGGGAAGAGACAAGCTCAAGATTAGGAGGGGTTATGGAGCAGAAAGTCTGAGATTTTCAATTGGGCTACAACGTTGTTTACTCTTTCTGTAGAGGGATAATGTATTTTTCTTAGTGTCTGTTTGCAATATATCGCAGTTACATTTGTTCTGGGGGACTGGTACATGGACACAGCACACCTGCGTCATTTCTGATCCTTTACACCCCCTCCTTACCCATCCTTCTTCCATCTCCTCCTCTGACCCTTCTCCATCTCGAACAAGTCTGCCTCTTGGTTTCCTACCATTTCTCCTTTGCTTAACTCTTCTATTTGTGTTCTAGGTTTCATGTAAAAGAGAAGCCACACAGTATTTAACTTTCTGTAACTCTCTTAACTTGACTGGTAAATCTTGGTACACACAAGGGCTGCAGGTGACTGTAGGAGGAAGATGCCCCTTGCAGGATCATAACCTCCTGAAAACCAGGACTCTGCCCACCTGCCACTCAGCTCTGGGCTTTGAACAGTATGTAGCCCATACCAGCCTTGAGCTCACCATCTGTTATGGTTTGTGTCTAGATGTCTCCCCCAAGGCTCATGCAGTCATGGGGTGGGGGGCTTTTCAGAGGTGGCTGAATCTAGAGTTTGTGACTGATTCATGGTCCAAAGCTGGGATTAAAGGTGTGAGTGCTACATCTGCCCTAGGGCCGGTAGCCTGCATACGATATAAGGGACAGAAAGAGTCTTGTCTTGGTCCCCTTTCTTTGCTTTTGCTGTCTTCTGCTCCCATGAATGGTTGCCTCTCTGCTATGTGCCACCCTGCCTTGGAGTCAGCCCATTATAGACTGAAACCTCTACAGACTGTGAGCTAAATAAACCTTTCCTCCCTTAACTTGTGGGTGTTGGGTATTTTGTCTCAGCAATGAGGAAAGTAACTAAGACACCATCCTCTTGTCTTGGTCTCCTGTGTGCTGGGATTACAGGCATATGCAAACTTTTTAAATATAAAACTATTTCAAATAGCCTCCGTGTGCCAGTTAATCTTAATTGTCAATGTGATGGGGTTAAGAGGCTCCTGGAGAGGTGGTTGGACCATGAATGTGGTGTACTCAGCGGTGGATCAACCACTCAGGCTCCTAGCTGAACGCGCTGTTAGCAGGCGGGGCCTGCTGGTGGGGGAGGGGTCAGTGGGCGTGTTCCTCTTGGGGTGCATCTGTGCCTGGTGCTCTTTTCCTGGCTCTGCCTCTGGGCTGCCACGATGCTCCGCTCCACCACCCCCTTCCACCATGATGTCTCTGCCTTGGAACCAGCTGACCATGGACCAAAACAGGGAGCCAAATAAACCATTTCCTCCTTTAAATCGCGCATGTTGTACCAGGAACAGGAAGGCTAATCCACTCAGGTAGGAGAAGCAGTTTTAAATTCCATCAAACACACTTTTTTTCAGTACTGTGGATTGAACAGAGAGCATTTGCATGGAGCTACATCACCAGTCCACTTTAAATTTTTTATTATTTTTATTTTTTAATTTGAGAAAAGGTCTTGCCAAGTTGCCCAAGCTGGGCTTGAACTTGCAATGTTCCTGCCTCAGTCTTCCAGAGTGCTGGGATTACAGGTGTGGGCCACCGCACTAACTTCATTTCATTTTCTTTGTGGGTGCCACTGCTATGGCTTTTTTCCACTCATTTAGTGTGCTCTAATGGCTGTCAAAAGGTTCTCCAGAAAATTCATTCTGAATGTATCACACAGGTCAAAATACGTGTGTATGTCCCTCAGCAAAGGAAAAAGAAAATGCAAATAAGGGAAGAATTTAGTATGTATTTTTAGAAAGCAATTTTATTACTCAGCAAATGATAGCAAGGGACACCAATACCAACTGCCCACATTTATCAAGGCTCAAAATAGCTTGTTTCCCTAAGCACCCCTCTATTTACTAAACTCACATCATACATCTAAAATAATCCACTTAAGGAGGAAGAGATTTAAATAAAGGATGATTAGTGTTATTTCTAAACCACAGCACTGTTTTGAAAGACACCACGTGCATCTTCCACACAATGAGAAATAAAACTGAAGTCCAGTTTAGCCCTTATAGTTTTTCTTCCATATAATTTCAAAGTCACGTGGAAGACCTTCTCTTCCAGCCATACCAAAAATCCATCTCACAATCAGGAAAACAAATAGATAAATTTCACCTGGGCTTCAGATCTATTCAAGTAGAGCAGCCAGATTCCTCAGGTTCAGTGGACAAGCCACAACCACACTTCTCAAGAAAATGTTTGTTTTCAGAAAAGGAGATAAGAAAAACACCAAAACTGCACACTCAACTTATTCTCATCCTCAAGAAAAATAAGTTGGTGCACTAGAAAGAAAAAAAGCAAGAAATTAAAGATGTAGGTTCAAGTTGCGATCCATCAATGGCTAATTTTGCACTTTTAGGCAAGTAATTTCTTCTTCTCAACCACAGTAAAATAAGAGTATTTCTATTTCACACTGTTGAGAAAATTAAATGAAATGCAGGAGCAACATTTATGGAAGCTCTTTGGAAGGAACAGAACCGCATCTCCATGTAAGACACTGGTGTCATGACAATAATCATTCTAAAAACTGGCCATGCGTTTAACTTTTCCTCAATTTTTTTCTTTTCCAGATAAAAAGCATGTTGTAAGGTACTGAGTTGAGAATGTTCCTAATGTTTGAGACAAGGCCTTGACATTAGTTCCTGGGGAGTGATCTTTGAAACTCAGGAAAATAGGAATAAACTTTGTAATATCAGAACCAGAAAAAGGGAGTATGAGTCATCAAAAGTCCACAGCAGGGTAGAACAACGAGAGAAACTGGAAAGTGGAAAATCACTTATCTAGAAAGAAATGCTAATAATCCATTATGATCAAGAGAACCTCACTGGTCCCTTCTTAGTTTTGTTTTCTTTTGCTGAAGTTTGAACTATTACAGGATTTTAATTGAAATTTTCCAAAACTTCGTTGTGTTAACTTGCTAGAACTATTGCTAAGAAGCTGTTTGGAGAGGAAGGCACTCACTCATTGAACAAGAGAATTAGGCCATCTGAGTTGGAATCTTGCCTCAACCGCTTCCTGGCCTTGACACTCTTACCCTTTTCTGTGCCTTAGTTTCTACATCCGTAAAATAAATATAACAGATATAATGGGAAGTAAATGAGATAATGAATGAGGTAGAAAATATGGTAGAGTGCTTAATAAATTGCAGCTGTACTTTCATTATTGTCAAGCTATGCATTTCACACCTATGCATTCAGACAGCATAGCAGTCATTTTAGATCACTGGAAAAAACAAAGTTATTTCCTGAAGTTTCTCTCTCATGAAATCGATATGTGCTGGTATTCAAATGTCATATCTATATAAGGGGAAAATAATCATGCACAAAGAGAAAAGGACCACTTAGGTTTTAAAAGTGAGATAAAAGACTTGTGCTAGAAATCACTTGGCAAAGTAATGAACTATATCAGCAAAATGTCATTTTACAAATTCTAAAAGAGAACAAAGGACATTTTCTGTGACTAATTACATTTCTCTAAGACTATCAGATGGGTCTAACAGATAAAGAAAAAGCAATAGAAGAAATATTTCAGAAAGCTTCAGATTCTATTTTATATGGCATAGTCATTAAGCTGGGAAAATTTAATATACCCACTAAACTTTAAGTTTCAAACTCAAAAAAGCTAAAATCAATGCTTCAGTTCACCCTGTTCCTGACCCTTCTAGTCACAAACCTAGTGCTACTTAATAGTTTTATTGTCGCCTATAAAGGGGAATAGAAAATAATATCCACTAATTATGAGTGGCTAAAGGGTAAGGTCAGAATGAAATCAATACACAACAGAAGCATCTGAAAGAATTGGAAGGAAAAAAGAAACCGTAAATTCAAGATGAAAGTGAATGGTCCTTTGTTTCTACATTTGATTAGTTCAGGCATAAGTTAACTAGGAAGCTGCTTTATAATGTGGTTCTGAGATTACTGCATTTCAGATTTCTGATAGCGCTTACAACGATGGGTACAAAAAATGACCACTTCCACTTTCTACTGAACATCTAGTGTGTGCCAGGCACATGCTGGGCATTATATGCAAATTAATCTATTCAGCTGCCATAAAATTCTATAAAAGGTTGCTGCCTATAATACATAAAAACATAACCTGTCCAGCTAAATTGAATTTCAAAAAAACATTTTTTTAAATTATAAATGTGTTGATGCAATATTTGGGACATATGTCCAGCAAGTACTTGTTTACCTGAAATTCAAATCTAATGGGAAGCCCTGCATTAAATCTGGAACCCTAATAGTATGAGAGAGGTATTAATATCCTTATTTCATTGATGAGGAAAATGAGATTCAAAGAAATTAAGTAATTTATCCAAGGCCATATAGCTATCAGGGGATATCTAGGTTTTAAACCTAATAACAAAGCTTGAACTTACACCCAGTATGAAATGTTTTCTCTATTTAATTATGCCACTCCTACATCTAGGTGGTCACCTCCTGTTGATATTCCCCCGACAGAATGCTCCATAACTTTATTTATAGCTCTGTTCCTCCCTTAATACCGTTTGCTAACTTCTAACACAGCAGGTTAAGTATACGTCCCACCACGGCCATCTTCTCACAAACACTTCCCTTTCCTACTTCCCTTTGGAGCTGTGCCTCCCCCTCGTTGCATGTAGCCCAGGCGGGAAGAGAAATTAAGGGGTCCACCTTCTCATCGTGAAGTTTTTGTCTTAGTCTTTGTCTCATGATTCCCTAACCAACCAAGGAAAAGGTATACGCCCGATAGGATTGTCTCTCCCAATCTTGAAAGCTTGAGCCATATGATGAGAAAAAAATGGCAAGAGTTCATTCATTCCAGAAAGCCAAGTAGTTCACTTCTTCCTTTCTGTTTCTTTTCCAAAGCTGGTTCTCTAGGTTTTCCATGTCCTTCAAATTTAATTCCTTCTTAAGGTTGGATTAAATAACTGGTTTCTGTTGTTCATAACAAAGAACACTGACTGATCGTCTCTCTTGATCAGGAGAACCCTGAGGTTCCTATTTAATAGAGTTCTGTACCATTCCAGTTCCAACAAGGGTGTCTTCCAAATAAATATGTTTTAGTACATAGTGGGCACTCAGAAATACCTGTAAACTCAAAGGAGGGTAAACAAACTGAAATTGCTCAGGCCGGTGGCACAGAAGGTGGAAAAGACACTGAGGTGCTTTGTTTTTGTACTCAACCACCAGTCTGACTGGGCTTTTAGACAGCAAGCACGTTGGGCACTGGGACCATTAACTTTATAAAGAGGAGATGGATGACTTAATAAGCCTCAAGATGAGTAAAATGTCCATGTGCTTCTAAGATCTGACTTGCTACAGATAAGAAATTCAGCTTCAGATCTCTTCCGTCATCTCCCAACAAGAACTATGAGGCACTAGTGCAAGTTTCTAAAAATAAAAAAAGATAAAGCTGAAATCGCATTCTACGCTGCCAGAATACCATCATTTTAAAACATGCTTTTAAAATGTTTCTAATAATTAATTTGTTTAATGTAATTTTTCTTTATATTTTCAACCAATAGTTAATGAATGTAGACTTTAAGAACAAAAAATAATGGGTAGATAAATGTAGCGGTGTGTTTACCAGGTAAGGCAGTGACTTGAGATTTGCTAAATGACTCCGTGTTGGTATTATACCTTTAGGAAATAGCTTAACATTTATTTAATTTTTTATATTAATATCAGCACAGGATATCAATTAAAGGAAAGGACAGATGGCTCCTAGTCTGCCTGGGTCAGACTATAACAGAATGTTCTCTTCGATTCCAGTACTAATGGCAGTAATGGAACAGGACTGTTCTAAGAGGAGAGAGGGCAATACAGTAAAGAATCTGAATGACTTGTCATTCAGGGAAGCAACTAGGAAATGCTTCAGTTAGAAAACAGCTCAGGATGAGCTTTCTAAACAGATGTAGGATCATATGAAAGTTAAATTAGGTTTAGTCTGTATAATTTCAGAATGCAAACTTTAATGTAGCAGCTAGAATAGGCTCTGACAAATAATCATGTATTAAGAGCCTACTCCAAACAATGCATGGGGTTAGAAGCAATAGAGGATACAAAGGAAACAAGTGCAGTTCCTGCCTTCCAGGAGAGCTATAAAACCCTAAAACAGGTGGGCTTTGATAAGGTTTACAAGTTCTGTAGAAGCATGAGGAGGTGGGACATCAGTTCTCACCAGTGAGCTCTAGAAAGGCCTCCTAGAGGAAGAAGAACTCAAGCTACATTTTGAGGAACAAAAGAGCCACATGAAATTTATTAGAGGAGTGTTCCAGAATGAGGGAGGCACTCGAGCAATAGCAGAGAGTGGGAGAGTAAAAGCTTAATTGAGAAACTGTGAAAAGCTATGGATGGTAAAGCAGAGTAAGGTGGGTAATGGGGGGGGGCAAAGAGATCGCTCAGCACAGTAAGGAGAAGTCAGATCACAGGAGACTCGAAAAACTGGTCTCCCAAGGCAGCACCTTCTGGACACCGGACAGGTTTTTAAGAGCAAGGCTGATACTAACAATCTTCTCCAGAGCAGGACCTTGGGGTGGTCTGGAAAGCTACAGAGAGCTGTTAAAGGTGATGACACAACATCTAACACTCTTCTGAACCCCAGAGTCCTGTCCATCAGCAATCTCTTCTCAGATTGCTCTCATGAAAACCTGGATTTTCCCAGAGGCCACTACTCCCATGTGACTCAAGTCCCCCAACCAAATTTAAACCATTCTCCTTTGCTTTTCCCTAGACAACCCCAGCCTTAATTTCACTCGGTTATATTCTATTATTTTCTACTCTTCAGTTCTGCATTCAGCTGCTACCTCCCAGGTCACATTCCCTTATTTCTTGATGAGGTTAACCTGCCTCATCATTCTTCCCTAAATTACTCAACTCATGACCCTTCGGATTTAAAGTCAGTTTTCAATATCCATGGGAAGCTGGTTCCAGGAATCCTGACTGATACTGAATTCTGCACATGCTGAAGTCACCTTTATAAAACGGTGTATTATTTGCATGTAACCCACACACATCCTCTCCTATACTTTAGAAATAGTCTCTAGATTATTTATGACACTTAATACAATGTAAATGATTTTTAAGTTGTTACACCTCATTGTTTAGGAGAAGATCACAAGAAAAAAGTCTATACATGTTCAGTGCAGACCTAAACTTTTTTTCCAAATAATTTTGATCTAAATTCTATATAGAGAATGGAATTCACATATATGAAGGGCTGACTCTGTGTAGATGAGCTTTCCCGTACTCTGGCCTCTCAGAATCTTGGGAATCTTCCACTGATCCTGCTCTCCAGCCTACCACAATTTCTTATTTCCAACTCTGGTCTACACCTTGTCATTACCAGTAACAGCACCCCCACTCACCATACTAGTGACACGCATTCCATCTTCTGAACAAATTTTTCCAGTTCTTCTATTACCCTAACTCTAACACCCTTTGACTCCTCTCAGAGCTCCCAGCCCATTGATCCCACCAACCCTTCACCACCATCCACCCTCCTTGATGTCTTCCTCACTCCTTTCTTTACTAAGCTTAAATCACATAATCAATCTCTATGATCACTCCTTTCCATATACCTTTTATTTCTTCTCACTCTTCCTACTTCCTTGGCGAAACCACAGTCGTGATCGAATCTAACTCTCCACCATTATGCCTTTACTTGTGTAGCTCAATGAAGTTTAGAAACTCACAATCATGGTAATTAATCATGCTTTAGTATTATGACTATGGATCTCAAATATCCCAATATACAATGGCAGACATTTCACTCTTTCTCCTCCTCCTTCTCTCTTCCTCCTCTCCCTTCCTCTTCTGTTCCACTTCCTCTTCTTCCTCTACTTCTCTCCCCTTCCCTCTCCCTCTCCTTAGATCCATTCTCATTGTCAGTGATGTCTTCTTTCCCACACTGAAGATAAGTTCTTAGACTCTCCTCACACCTCCCCAAACCCCCACACCATCGCCCGGTGTCGCAGATGCTCTCCCAGATCCCACTGCGCACAGCTCTTGTCTACTCCCTGACCCCTGCGTCATTTCTGCTGTGGATTTGCTATTTTGAAAAGCAACTCTCTTAGCCTCACTTTTCCTCATTTCCCTATTTCTTCACTATGCTTCATAACAAAACTCAAAAAAAGTTGTCTATATTCAAAACATAATTTATACCCTCTCATTCTTTCTTAACCCCACTTCAATCATGGTTTCATCTCCACATCCTCACCGACACTGCTCTTCCTGAAATCACCATTGACTTCCACTTTTCTAAAATCAATGGCCAATTCTCAGTTCTCACCATACTTGACTTTCAATATTTAGCCTAAATAATCACTCTTATCTGCTTGCTAAGTGTTTTTAACTTCTCAGACATGGCACTTCTGGTTTTCTTCATTCTTGCTAGCCATTCTTTCTTGGCCTCCCTTACTGGTAGGTTATGTCCTCTGTGACTTTTTACTACTAAATTTGGGAAACTCAGGTATCAGCTTTTCTCTTCCCTTCTCCATCTATCCAGTGTCTCTCAGCATACTGACAGGTTGGTTTTTGGACACCTGATGAGTACCAAACCCATGATGTTCCAGTCACTTATATAAGATGGTGTGGTATTTGCATATAACCTACTTACATCCCCTAGTATACCTTACATTAGCTCTATATGACCCTGTAATGGTTGATAGGTTGTGTCAATTTGAGACGTTTAGAAGTTTAATTAAGTCAGCTCAGTAATTCTACACCTTAGGGTGTAGAGGACCCGCCCTGGAGCGGCTCATCACCTGGACGGTGTAAAGGGGAAAGGAGGAAGGACGGACTTGCTTCTGTTCTTTGGAGGAGCTCTAGTCTTTGCCTTCAGCTTGGACATCATCTCCTGGCTTTTAGAGCACTCTTCAGCTTCTGCCTCAGATCCCTCAGCCTTCCGGCATAGACTCTTCAGCCTTCCATCGCAGACCCATTTGCCTCCTGATACGGACTTGCACGGGACACTGCAGTGAGCGCCAGATCTTGGTCTGATTCCTTTGATCTTCAGCGTGCAGACACCCTCTGCACACTTCCTCATCCGACTCCATGGCTGACCATCTTAAGCCAATCTTGTAATTTCTTATACATTTGTATATCTTGTGTTATAACTGTTGCTCTAGTAAAACCCTGACTGATACAGATACCAAATATAAGGCAAAAGTAAATAGTGCAATATGGAAATAGTTGTTACACTGTGTTGTTTAGTGAATGATGACAAGAAAAGTGTGTACATATTCAGTATAGATGAAATACTTTTCCCAGTATTTTTGATCCACGGTTGTGTTTATTAAATCCAGGGATACAAAACCCACTGATTTAGAGGGCCAACTGTACTTCCTCCTTTGATCGATAACTCACAACTTCCCAGACCAATCTCTCAAACTCCAGACATGTTTATTCTGCCACCCACAAGATCTCATTGCTTTTCAGTATTATCATACCCACAATCAAAATTCTGACCTTTCTCTCAAACCAACCAAACCTGTTTTGCTTGCAGCTTCTCCATCTTAAGCCCATTTACTCTAGCCACAAACTTTGGGGTCATCTCTAGCTCCTCTTTCTCTCCTATCCCACATTCAATCCCTTGGGAAATTCTATTAACCCAACATTAAAACGCACCAAGAATCAAAATTCTCATCATTACTTTTGCAACTCAGAGGTACTCTCACTTCTCAGTTAGATTATTTTGGAACCCCCTAATGACCTTCCTCCTTCTGCTCTCTTCCCTACAGTATATTCTCAAGCAACAACCAAAGTGATTCTGTTAAAATGTGTCAGATGATGGTATTCTTCTGCTAAAAACCTTGTAAGATTCCCCCATGTCACATAGGGTTTAGCATACTTATCATGGCATGCAAAGTACTGCCCCATCTGGTCCCTATGATCCCAAAGAGCTGCTTTTTCTCTCCTTCACTTCACTCTAGGTTCATGGGCCTCACATGCTTTAAACTGGCAGATTCAGTCCTACCACAAGGCTGATCCCTGATTGTCCCTCTGCTGGAACAGAGTTGCCTAAACACCCATGTGTCTCTCTAAACAACTTCTTGTCCTTGATTATATATCCCTTCCACAATGCCACCTACCCTGACCACCTTATTTGAAATTGAAACATGAGTCTTCCTTTTCTGCCACCTGATTTATCTACTTTTATTTCACACATAATACTTACCCCTTCCTAAACACTATATATTTTATATTACACATAGTTTATATATAACCATATAAAATAATTACAACTATAATATAGTTATACACAACTGCACTATAGCTTATATATTAAATGGGGTATCTATTTATTATGTTGAGTTATTATCTGTCCCAGCTAGGATGTGAGCTCTTCAAGGGCAGGAATGTTTTGTCTCCTTTGTTCACTGCCATATCTCTAGTATTTATGGAAAGAAAAGCAGGCAGAGCAATGAGAAGTCTATTGTAAGCATCTAAAAGACAGCTACTGAAGGTTGAGTTCAGTCCCACCCTACAGCATATTGGAAGTACAGAGAGGGGCAATCCAGAGCACATGCCTGGCTCGAAGACCTTTCAGAGGACAAGCAAGCAGGTGATTTCGGAATGTTAGAAGACAGTGGAACCTTGCCAGGAACAGCATGAGCGTGATCAAAAAGTTGGGAGGCATGTCACAGCATCACGTATCCAGGGAACTGAAAGTATGTCAGTAGGACTGCACATGATGGTCTGTTTGATGTGCCAATTTGGCTCAGCTCTAGTCCCAGTCCATCGATTAGTTAGTCAACAAACACTAATCTAGTATTGCTCTGAAAGCGTTTTGTGGTTGTAACTAAAGTCCATCACCAATCTGTTTTAAGTAAAGGAGATTTTCCTAAATCAGACCTATCCAACCCGCAGCCTGTGGGCTGCTTGCCTGTTTTCTGTTGCTTTTGTTTTTAATGTTATAATAAAATATTTAAAAAGGAAGTGTTCCACTTATATACATTAACTATAGTGTGTGTTTTAGATGCAGCCCAATACAAGTCCTCTTCCCTCAATGCAGCGCAGGACTGATCCGATCTGCTGAAAGGCCCGAAAAGCCGAGCTGAGGCCTCTGTGAAGAAGAATTTCATTCCCGTGGTGGACAGGACCTTCTGCGGTGCCAAGTCACAGCCTGCTCTTCCTGACAGCCTGCCCCGCGGATTTCAGACCCGGCCAGCCAGTCCCCACAGCAGTGATCAGTCTCTACCACCCTTCTCCAACTTCTGCTTTTCTGGCTGAGCCCTGACTGATACACCAGAGCACTAAGGGTTAAGGCAGAAGGTGGCAAAGCAGGAAGGAGAAGCAGGAAGGAGAGGGCGGACCAGGAAGGGCATTTGTTTCTAACACGGTAAAAGGCTTGAACTTGATGCCTTCAGCAGTAGGACAAGTGAGGTGAGTACCGCAACCCAGCATAGAGATGAATCTTTCCGGTTTTGTTATAAAGGATTTACTGGGACAGGTGGCAAGAGACAGAGACAGACGCTAGACGTAGAGATACCAGGAAAGCTGCATGTGAGAGAATTAAGAGGAGAATGTTGACAAAATATTGCCTTGGATTGCTGGAGAACAGTGTTTTGGGAAGGAGCGTGTGGTCTACCATGGGCTGAAGCATCGACCCCATCATGACAAAATAAGGGCCACTGAGGTCCTCAAGGACAGCCACATGGAGAGGACGAGCCAGAAATCGGCTTGTGCTGGCTGAAGATCGGCCAGGAAGTGAGAGAGCAGAGGAAAGGGCAGAGTATTCCTCCTCAAGTTTGGCTTGGGAGGGAGGAGGGAACGTGGCAGAGGAGAGAGAGGATGCAGTGTCATCGGAAGGCAATGGGAATGAAAGAAGCTGAGCTTCTGCATAGATATGGGCGAAAGTAGCCAGCAGTACAGGAAGGGGACAGAGATGAGAACAAGGACACATGTCACCCCGAGCAAGGTTCAAGAAAGCAGAGGGAGCCAGGGCTTGGGGGCACAGAGGAAGGCTTGGTGAGGGTCAGCGGGACGCCCCGTGTCTTTTGCAATCTGCAGGAAACTGGAGAAGGCTGGAAACCAACAGTGATGCATCTGAAGATGGAGGCCGAGGGACCTCCAGTACCTCATGCCTGGGGGCCTGGGGGATTCTTGCAGAGGTTAGGGAACAAGATTACAGTTCAGAGGGAGAAGATGTGTGAAGGGCAACAGGTGGGGCCTGGTTTCCATGGGGCCAGGTTACCACCTGCTAGGACCTTACAGAGAGGAATCAGGATGTCGTGAGAGTTACTCTAAACGGCTTCTCAGTTCCCTTGCGACCAATATTCTTACAACATCTACCTCATTCACTGACGTTTCCCTCCACAACCGAAGCAATGCCTACCATACAGCAGGCACTCAATAAATATTTATTGAATACTTGCACAAATGAATATTTAAATGAGCTTCTCTCCTCAACAAGCACAGAAAGCCTTTTAGCTAGAATGACCGGCTTTAATGTAGAATCCTTTAATACTTTTAAGAGCTCATGACTGCTTCTCGGAGGCCTTGAAAGGGAACATAACGACCCCAGTCTCCTCCCCTGACCTCAGGAGGATCCAGGTAAGCTCTTCCAGATAATTTGGGTGTCAGAGTGGGCACTGTTAGCTTGAATTTTTTCCCTGGGCTATCTTAGAACAAATCATCAGGAAAACGGTTAAATGTCTATTTTATTTTATTGTACAATAATTTTTTTTCTGAACTGAACAAGAATTTATTACTCTGATTTTCATTTAGATTCTGCCATTGTAGGTAGAATATAGCTTTAACCTTCTCTGATACATCAATCTCTCTCTTCTTACTGGTCTTGGTGACATTTACCATCAACTGAAGTGAAGAGAGGGAGAAAAAACAAGACTTCTAAAAAAAGTAAGCTTAACTGGCATGATTCTATGATAAATCTATAATGCGGGCCGCGTCAGCTTGCTGTTAACATAAGCCCCTGTTGAACTTCCCCAGGCCTTACCTGCATGGAACACTTTGGTTTTTCCATTAGTGATTCCAGAAGAGCTTGCCTCCATTTTTATTGTCCTTCTGCCTGGTGGGAGTGAGGAGTGCCTGACCACGGGCACACGACGACGTGACCCTGGGCGGCTTGCCACACTTCGCCGTTGATGGATTTGCAAGCGCTTTTCAGCCCCATGAATAGATAAACTTAAACCTGGAACAAGAAATAGCCCCATTAGACCAAAGAAGTCCATTCTAAATGGCTAAAATGGCAAATTTTGTTCTGGCTGGACTTCCAGAGAACATAAGCAACTGTGTTTTCAATCCTTAAGGTATGCTAGCGATATCAGTAGATTTTCACATGACTCTATTTATTGAACATTGCTTCATTCAAAAGTGAACATCCTTAGTTATCACAACAAACCTTTCATGAACAAATATTCAATAAAGTCAAATATTAACTTCCTATTGAAATTATTTCCAATGTACTAGAAAAATATGCATGTGTTTGGCACACAGTTGTCAGTAACTATAAGGCTTAAGAATTGTTGCTGGGATACCTGGCATTTCAACAAAAATCAATGAACTTTCTCCTTGGGATTCACTGAGAGGCCAGAGCTGGCAACTGAGTGCACACTTACACTTCCATTAACCTAAAATTATGTGCATTTTTAGAACTATTTTGTTCAAAAGCAAAATAGTTGTACCAAAAGCAAAGACACTAGCATGAGCCCCAGGTAGCCGCTGCCCACCACAAGAACCTAGACTTTTCCAATCTTGTTTCATCTCTTCCTCTGCCTTTGTGGTTGGTTTGTTTCTTCAGTGCTGGAGTTGAAAGCAAATCCTAGACATCATGTCAAGCTCATCCAAAGCTCTACTGATTGCATTGACTCACATAAATCACATCAATACAGACTACATACGCTGATGCATATTAACTGTACAAAAACTCTGAGTTCAAAAGATGGTTTTTAAAACCCCATGTATTGATCACTATTGGAGGTTGGTATGATATCAATTCATTACTCAAAGAACTGATGAAGGGAAAGCAGCAAGCATGTGTCAGGGCTTTCCTTTACCCATCATATTTCAAAGTTTCCAAGTGGTTGATGAGGGACAGTTCTTCACTACAGAAGAATTCCTGCTAATAAATGCTGATGGAAAAGAAAAGTATAAAATCATTTTAGAAGTCCCAGTGAAATATGGACAGTGACATATTTGTCCAAACAATTTCTGCAAGGACAGAGTTGGAACTCAAAGTCTTAGAAAAATCCAACTCTGTTATTTAAGAAAAAGGCAAGAAAAGACATTAACCTTATAATGCCAATAAGCCAATGGGACTTGTGAGGAATCATGTTATCTGAAAGGCAACAGCTGAGCTTCACCAAATTACAGAAATTTGTATTAAGAAGAATCTGTTGAAAAGGAAGGCATAAAATAATTGGTTTATGGATTATAAGTGCTTGGAGACCACAGTAAGAAGTCTACTAAAACCTCAGAAATGGGGGAAATAACAAGCCTTCCCAGAAGCAAACTCAAAACCAGCAATCATGGGTCATACTATAGGTATAAAATTAAATTCTACCATGGGGGAAACAAAGGGAAAACGACTGAGTCAATTGGTAAATTCTAACAAATCTTAAGAAAGGATAATTCAAATCAGAATGGGGTTTTATCAGACCAGGAAACATGAAGACAAACTATAAGGCAGTGCCCATCCAAGCAAAAACCTTAAAGTTCAAGAATTCCAGTTGTACAGCCAGACCATCCTAGTGTATGGTTTCGCGCTCCTTTATCATTAATGCCTTAATTCTGACAGCATTTGCCAGACCCCTCTGGACTAGGACCCGGCTTCCAGTATAGGAAGAGTGTATGCGGGTTAGTGTTCCTGATGACCAGCAAGCAGGCTTCTCTGTGTGAGCTAAAGAACTGAGGTCCCGGGCTTCTGCAAAGCCATTTGCTCATAAATTGTTTAGAACGAGTCTGTCACCATGATCTGGTTTCGGAGCCCAGGAGGCTGTGAGCCTGAGCCTTGTTCTTGGAAGGTTTCTTGGCAGACAGCATGACAGGCTTCCCTGGCAGTGTATGCCTGCTCGGTGCTGCCTGGGTGCCAGGCACGTGTGAGCCTCTGCTCCCGGATGTGTCTCTCGGTGGGACCAGTATGTTAGCGTCAACATGCTGTTCTTGCCCCCATCCCAGTCTGTGGCATTGTTATATGTCCCACATTTCCACTGAGGTGCACGCTGAATGTCTTCAGACCTGGCAGGACTCCAGAACAATCCAGACAAACTTGTAGATGACAGAGGAAAGGAATGGGAGTCACATTTGAAGTCAACAAGAGGTGATACATGTAGCCTCAGGCTGCAAATATGAAGCAGGCCACTCTCCCCAAACATTTCTTCTCGTCCCCTTTGCAGGAAGTTATTGGGCTGAAGGAAGCAGGACTGTGACTCAACATGGCACTCTGAGCTCTTATATAACTCCCCTCAAGGAAGGACAGAATGACAAAAATGAGGATGAAAATTATGCTGTGGAAATAAATGGCACGGGTACTTGACGCTCTTGAATCCTATGTTTAAAAAAATATAATATGGCAGAGCATAAGGAAAATTTTGAAAATTAAAAATGATCCACGAGTATTATCAGGAGAGGATGCACGTGAGAAGGTGCATGTGTTACACCGGAAGTGCAGCCAGTGTCCTCAGAGGAACAGATAAAGGGCACAGCGCATCAGCTCTCCTCCTACCAGGGCTAGGACCACAGGAAGAGAGAGATGCGTAAATTCATAGCTGGTGCACAAGATCACAAAAATGCTCCAGGCATTGGAAAATGTGAAGATGTGTAGAAGATTCAGAAGTCACAAGCTGAGAGATGAATTATCACTCAACAAACTGTACCATCCAGTTTTTTCTTAATTACTCCAGAAAAAAATTGTTGGCACTGCTTATCTGTGAGATGCCAGGCACTGGGCTTAGATCTGGATCATCATCTCATCAGTGCCTCACCACAACCCCGAAAGACAGAGGAGTGGAATCTGCATTTTTCAGATCCAAAGCTGAGGGTTGACAAGGTACTTGTCCAAGGTCAGAGAGAGGGATTCACTGGGATTTTAGCCCTGGTCATCTCAACGAGGCCATGTACTCTGACAAACTAAGTACCAGTACAGAAACTGAGTGTGTGACGTCTGCAGTGGTTCTGAATGCCTGAAGAGATTTATCCAGGCAGAGACCGGAAGGCCCAGATGATGACACTCCTCTGACCGAAGCCCTTCTAGAACCTTCTCCATCCTTCCTTTGCCATACTGGGCTCATGATAGCATCTATGCTGAAACGTCCCCTTTTTCAAATAAGGTAACACTCAGGAGTCCCAGGACATGGACACATATTTTATCAGTCTGCTACATGGGCCGTTCCCCAGTTTTCCACTCTGGCCTCCTGTTCTCTCCATCCTATCCCTCCCTGGGGATCTCAGAGAGCCCCAAGTGGTCTTATGCGGTGTCACCAGCTGTCCTCTCTGTGTAGTCAGTCCCTCAGGTCCGTCTTCCTGCTTTGCTGCCTCCTGAACTCAAGCTGGCTTTTCCTGTTGGGTCTGAATGTTCTGAGAAACTCAGTGACTTCATAGAAACACAGTGTTTCATATTTTGATTTAAAAAATCCACCAAAGCTGAGGTTTCCTTTCAGATCCTCATATCTTTACTACTCAAATCTTTCTGATTTTTTCTCAATAAAATTGAATTCTGTGGTGCCCTTTCACTGTGGCCCACTTCCAAGGGGTACTATTCCTGGAGGCACTGCATGGTAGAAATGTGCCTGAGGATCGATGATTTGCCTTCATCTAAATGTCATTCCTGTGATTCAGAAGAGCTGTGTGCCATGGGGACATCTGTAGTTCTGTCGATGTTTTACAACTTGCAGCAATAGTGTCTACTGCTGCATCGTTCTCTGTGTCATTTCTTAGGTAAATTACTTATCAAAACACAGAAAAACTATATTTTAAATGTCACCACCATGAGCAAAACATAAGAGTTATTATTCCTAATTATATAGTTAATAATCAGTAAAAGGAGACATTTATTTCTAGTTTTGTTCCTAACTATAACGTTAAGTATGAACGAGTGCTTCAAAACTGACAGGAACTAAGATGGAAATGCTCTTGGTTGTTTATTCTCAACCAAGATTTCTTTTCCCAAACTTTCTGGAGTTTTTCTAATATCTTCTCTTATTTGGCTCAAAGAATACTTTGGCAAAACCCTTTCTAAAATAGGCAGAATCGAATGGAATTGCTATTCCCCTTAGGTATCTTCCCAGAAAAGTTAGAGTCATCATATTACAGTGTTGTATGCACATCCATGTTTATAGCAGCACAACTCATAATAGCTAAATCTTGGAAGTGCATACATCCATATGCAGATGAATGGATAAAGAAAATACAGTATTTACACACAATGGAATACTACTATGCCGCAAAGAAGGATAAACTTGAGTCATTTGCAGGTAAGTAGATGTACCTTGAGACCATAATGTTAAGTAAAATAAATCAGACACACAAGCTTCAATATCACGTGGTTTCTCTTGAGAAACCCAAAGTAAAAATGAATTAAAGAGCCAAATAAACGATAGATAATAGGAAACAGGGAGGTAGACCTTTTGCAAATAAGAAAGGGACCAAGAGATGGAGGGAGAAGAGAGGGGAGGCGAAGGGGGCATAAAAAGAATTAAGATGTGTTATGCACATGTACCATCTCCCCACAAGGAATGTAATTGTTATGCACTACAAACATCTGCTAATAAAAATAAAATAATAAAATGGGCTGAGACCTTCCCATGTCCTAGGGAGGAAAAAGGCCAAGCACAGAGGAAGACACACAGATGAGCGAGCACTGTGTGTCCTTAGCTTTAGGACCATTCCCAGTAGCGGGGACGGAGTTTGAGGTGGTAGTAAGGTGGGCACGGTGAATCCAGAACAAATGGATACGGAGGAGCTTCGAGCACCATCGGGATGGTAGCTAAGTGAGTCCAGGAGCACTCCAGGGGGTGACAGATCTGCCAGGCAGGACCCCAGAGATGTGAAGACAGAGGCTCGGGCCACTCGGGCTCAGTGGGCCTGTGGACAGCAATCGCTGCAGCCTGTCTTCCTCCACCAAGCCAGTCCCAGGGCGCGCCATGCCTCCTTCTGTTTCTCTTCTTGTATGCCAGGCTTTCTGACAGATTGGCATCCACTTGTTACCCAACTCTGGCAGTACCAACACCTCAAAACCAGGAGAAACTTCCTGCCGAGACACTGTCCTCTGTACTGTTGTGAAAGTTGTAAGTCTAAAGCCACAGTAGCATGGCATCCGAGCACTCAGAAAAGAGACCACGATGCCCAGGACCAGGTTTACAGCCCCAGATCTAACTCCTGGTGCAATGTCGTGGTGCAGAATTTGTAGAATCAGAACGGATAAGAGACCGCATGGATGTTCAACCAGCACGACTGGAATTCAAATAAAGCGCCGCAGAAAAATTACTGGTGTTCTCGCTCCTTCAAAGCTACCTCTAGGTTCTTTATGGCCTTTGGTAACTTCTTCCTCTCCTGCCTCTCAGCCTGAAGAGTTTCCTTTCTTCCCCTGCCATAGAATTCTACTAGGAGGACTTCGCTTCAGGAAACCACGGCGGCAGCGTAGATTGTTGTCCCCAGTTCCTGCCTTCTGTCTGCCATGTAGTGACTGGCGGGTACCTCCCAGCAGAGGGACAAAGAATATTCCCTGCTCCAGGTTTGGGAATTGGTCATCGTGATTTGCTCTGGAGCTCAGTGGACATGATGAAAGCGGAGACATGAAATATTCTGTAGTTTGAGCTCACTCTCTTGTGCTTCTACTATTACCAAGCCCAGCTTCCCTACAGACCTCCCCACAAAAAGAACAAATATTTCTGGGTGTCAGCTACTGAGATTTGGGGTTATCGGTACACAGCAGAGACTCAGTGAACACAACCCCAATGACCATCTTCATAAGCAATGAAACAGCGCTGATAGTCTGCTCGTACGTGGTCACACTTACGAAGGAAACACCCTCCTTCTGGCCGAAAGTGCCCTCCTCCAGATCCCGGTCAAGCACACTCCTCTAGAATCAGCCCATTCTTCACCTTTCTGAATAGTTTTCAAGTGTCTTCTCCACCAAAATGATACGTATGTGAGGTAATCCATACATTTAGTTTCATTTAGCCATTTTAAAACATTGTATTGTACACAGTAAAATTATTCAATTTTTCTCTGTCAATTAAAAAACAGTAAATACATTAAAAAATAACTTTTAAATGATGCCTCTGTCACTTGAAAATGGCAAATTAAAATAATGAGCTGCCATTGTAGAAATGTGAAAATAAAAAACACTGACAACATCAAATGCTATCAAAGTGACACGGCAACAGGAACCCTCATTCATTGCTGGTGGGAATACAAAATGGTACAACCACGTTGGAAGGCAACTGGCAATTTCTTATGAAACTAAACATACTCTTACCACATGACCCAGCCATCAGGCTCTCTGGTGTTCACTCGAGATGAAAGCTTATATTCCACACAAAAACACGCACATGAATGTTAATCATGCAGCTTATAATTGTCAAAACTTGGAAGCAACCAAGTTGTCTTTCAGATGGTAAATGGATAAATTGTGATTCATCCAGACGACAAAATACTGTTTAGTGCTAAAACAAAAAAAAAAAAAATATATATATAGCAACCCTAAGTGTACATTACTAAGTACAAGCCAGGTATGGTGCATGCCTGTAATTCCAGCACTTGGGAGGCTGAGGCAGGAAGATTGCTGTGAGTTCGAGGCCAGCCTGGGTTACTTAGTGAGTTCAAAGCCAGCCTGCACTACAAAGTGAGACCCTGACTCAAACAACAACAACAACAACAACACATTACTAAGTAAAGCAAAGTTACATGGTACATGATACCAATTAATTGACATTCTAGAAAAGTCAAAACTCTGAAGATAGTAAAAATTCACTGTTGCCAGAGGAGGAGGGAGGGATAAATGGGCGGAGCACAGGGAATTATTAGGGCAGGGAAACTCTTCTGTGTGAGGCTACAGTGGTGGAGACACGACATTATCAACTTAACAAAACCCGTAAAATGTGGAATACCAAAGTGAACCCTAATAGAAACTACGGGTTTTCGGGCACAATGTGTCAAGATGCATTCATCAATGTAAGGAATGGCGCTATATGTTTCATCCTCGCGTGCGAAGGTGACAGTGAGGAACTCTGCAGGGGCAGGAGATATGTGGGAACTCTACTTTGCACTCAGTTTTGCTGAGAACCTAAAACTCTTCTAAAACATAGTTTATGTAAAAAACAAAAATAAACTACTCGCTGTTCACTACCGCACCACTGGCAACATAAGAAGCCTCTTTATTAAAATCTGTTCATTGGAATTCTGCTTCCTGATTAAACAAACGTTGATTGTGAGCATCTTAGAAACCCATCCCTTTCAATTTTAACACTTAATGGTTCTGCATCCTGTAAGTCACAACATCACTGAAAACTTCCTTAGAAGTTCCTCAAATACTCTGCCCGCTACCTGTTACCTTTGGTCCCCCAGATTTCTTTGCATTTTGGGTCATCATTTTTTCTTCACTGCCCTGAATGCCGATCTAAACTCTGGGAGTCTCACTTGACCTCACTGCAGTATTTCACTTCTCTTTACCCACCCAGAGTTACCGCGAGAGCAGCTGCGAGTGTCCTGTCACTTCACGGAAGTTGAAGAATTCCCCTTAGGTTCTGTGGACTTAGGCACGATGTACCCTGTCCCCGTCTCCCCTACAGATAGATTTAAAGTTTACATCACTATAGCTGAAAATGAATTGGTGATATTCAAGGATGTGAACTAGATGGAAGTAGCCAAAATAAACATCTGGCTTAAAACCAACACCTCAGATACCACATTTTCTTTATCCATTCATCTGTTGGTAGGCATGCAACCCACTTCCAGGATTTAGCTATTAGGAATTGTGCTGCTGTAAACACTGATATGTATGCATCACTGTAATATGATGGGGAATGGCTGGGTCAAATGGAATTTCTATCTTCAGTTTTTTTAAGAAATGTTCATACTGATTTCCATAATGGTTGTACTTAATGGAATGCTACTCAGGTACTAAGAAGATAAATTCAAGATATTTGTAGGAAAGTGAATACCCTTTGAAAACATAATGTTAAGTGAAATATATCAGACACACAAGTTTAAATATTGTATGATTTCTTTTAGTTGAGTAATCCAAAGTACAAATAAAGAGCAAAATAACAGATCAATAAAAGGAAACAAGGAGATAGATCTTTTGCAAATGGGAAGGGGACCAAGAAACTGAGGAGGGGACATAAAGTGCTTTAAGATGTGTCATGTATAAGCACGAACTACCCACAGTGAATGTGATCATTATATGTAGCAAACATAAACTAAAAAAATAATAACAATAATAATGAAAATGGGGAAAGTGGATCTAGAGATGGAGAGGGCAAGGGGGAAGAAAAAGAATCGAGATATATTAAGTGCGTATACCCCACTCTCTACCATGAATATAAACATCATGTACTGCAAACATGTATTAATAAAATAAAAAGAATTTCTGTATCCTAAATAAATAACAACTGCCTTTGCAAAAGAAGAAAAAAAAGAAAAAGAAGACATTCAATTATTAAACTTCTGGGCTGGTGAGATGGCTCAGCGGCCTACGCATCTGCCTGGCAAGCGCGAAGGCCCGAGTTCGACTCCCGGATCCCACATACGAAAAAAGGGGCCGGTGATATCGCTCAGTGGCATGGGCGTCTGCTGGCGCGCGAGGTCCTGAGGTCGACCCCCGGTACCCACAAAAAAAATAATAATAAAAAATAATTAAACTTTTGAGTCCAGCACATTTTACTTAACATGATGGTCTCTAATTCCATCCATTTTCCTGAAAATTACGTGATTTCATTTGTTTTTATGGCTGAATACCATTAACATTGTGTGTACATATTGTAGTTTTCTTATGTAAGAGAAATCATGGGATATTAAAAAAAAATCAACGCTTTGGGAACAAATTTTTTCTGAGGTCTTTGATTGTTTATTTAGTGGCTCACTAAACATTTGTCAAGGGCCGGTGAGACAGCTCAGTGGCATAAGCACCTGCATGGCAAGTGCGAGGTCCTGAGTTCGACTCCTGGTACCCACATTAAAAAAACAAATTTGTCAAGAGCTTTGCCTGAGCCACACACGGAGGACTTGGAGATTAAGAGACAGAGCTCTGCGCTCACAGAGCTCACCATCTGCAGAGGAGGCGCCCCCAGTACCAAAGTGGCAAAGAGCAAGGGCATCTGCTCAAATACAGAGCAGGACATCAATACTTGCTGGGTCTCCGAAAAGAAGAATCTAAGTCATTTGGTTTTTCCTGAAGAAGCCAGTGAAACATCACTGTTTTCCTAAAATACATCTATTCGGCATTTTTCGTGGGGGAGTAGCATAGTCCAAGTATTATCACACCCCAGGCAGGCAACAAAAACAGCTAATTCAGAACTAGTTATTGACTTCCTGTGGTGAGACCCACACACTGTGAAAAAGTGTACCCTGCAATCCTGAGTTCCAGCAGAAGCACTTATTAAATGATACCACCAAGCGAGCGTACGAACATTACTCCTGAAGACCCTGACCTCAATAGTGTAGTTTATCTTAGCAATCAATAAACTGCTTCTAGAAATGAAACACAAAATGGTTTACTCCCCCTAACATCCAATGATAGCTATTAACCCCCTAAAGGGAACTGTGCTTTGTATAAAATTTTGGTTATTTGGACAAGTAAGTAAAACTTAGTAAAAAGAACATTTTTACAGAGCAATGGATTTCTACCAACAACGATTGAGCCCTGCACCCTTCTAGGCCCAAGGACAGAAACAAGGATGATCCAGGCAGAATCTGTGTCTACAGGAGAATGTGTCTGCAAAGATAAAAGGTGTGCAGAAATAACTAGCAGAGGCAAGAGGTCAAAGGAGCACAAGGTAGACCTTGGGTTCTCCAAGGGGAGAGAGGCGGGCATATTGTTTTATAATGAGCCAGTAAATAATTTGGGCTTTGTGAGCCATAGAGTCTCTGACACCATTGCTTATTTTGCTTCTATAGCCCCAAACCTGCCTTAGACAACACATAAATGAGTGGGGCTACATTCTGGTAAGTGCTTGCTTATAAAATGAGTACTGGGTGGAATTTGGCCTCTAGGGCTTGGACTCAGAGAGTTGCGGGCCGGTGATCAGGGACAGAAGGGGGCAGGTGTCTCTGCTGGGCCTGGCCTGCAGGGTAAGGTTCTCGGGGATGGAGAGAAAGAGTGAATGTTGTGGTCTGAAAGAACAGAGCTCGTTCATGGAGGGAAGAGGTGTCCAGTGTCAAGCAGGCTGAACATATGCAAGAACCCTGGCTATCTACATCAAAAGTAATGCCCTGACAATTTAATTTCATGGGGAATTTTTAGAGTTTTAGAGAATTTGTGACGGGACTTGAATGCTGTGCTGCGTGCAGTGTTTCACCCAAGGTGGCGGGAATCACTGGAGATACACACATGGGGCGGGGAGCAGGGATGTAAGGCGACTGCTTCGCTCCAGCTGGGGGAGCAGATCAGCGTGACAGGTAGCGGGTCCTGGGTCAGACCAGTGCCACGGGGACCCGAAGTGACGAGAGAGAGAGCTTTAAGAGCAGATGCTGCAGATTTGATGACCTTTTCCATGTTTGGGGGTAAATGAGAGGAAATAACCATACTTGATTCTGGATCTGAAGGTAGTTATGTTAGTTAGCTGTCCATCCCTGGAACAAAATATTTGAGATAACCAACTTATAAAGAGAAAAGTTTTACCGTAATTTGGAGCACAGTTTTGGAGATTTCAGTGCATGATCACTTCGGCCCTCTTGCCCTGGGCTTGTGGCACTGTTGGAACACAGCAGATCAAACCCCTAAACTCATGGCCAGGGACAAAAGAAAGGAGGAAGAAGAAAGGATAGGCTCCCCCATGCCCTCAGGAGGCCATGATCCAATGACCTACGGACCTCCTACTAAGCCCACCACCACCTCCCAACAGCACCACCTGAGGGACAAAGACTTCAGGGGACATTTCAGATCCAAAGTACAGCAACAGTATTTGACTCAAGAATCCACATGTCCATCAACAGAAGAATGGGTTAAGAAAATGTGGTATATATATATATATATATATATATATATATATATATATATACACACATAAGGGAATACTATTCAGCCATAAAGAAGGATAGATTTGAGTCATTTGTAGGACAATGGGTGGATCTTCAGGCCATAATATTAAGTGAAATAAATCAGTCACAGAAGGTCAAATATCACATGATTTTCCTTATATGAGAGATCCAAAATATAAATAATTTGAAGGGCAAAATAAAAGAGACATGTTAATAAACAAGGAGAGACTCTGTATAGACGGGAAGGGGACCCAGGAAAAGGGGGGGGAAGGGAACAAAAATGATCAAGATGTGATATGTATACATACCAAATCCCCAAACTGAGTAATCACTACCTATCACAAACATACACTAATTTTTTCTTTTTTAAAGAACATGGATGGGACATTTCGATAGGCAAGATGTTAAGTTTATCTTAGGATATGTGGGTCTGGGGCTCCCTTGGAACACACAAATAAAATATTCATCCAGAACTGCCAGAAATAGGGACATGGAACTTGAAAACAATTCAGGCTAGAGTTCTTTGCCTAGAGATGGATGTTGAAGCTTTTTGAGAAGCTGGAATTTCTGGGGAAGAAACAGGAGATCACAGATTGAATCTTGAGGCAACTTCTATGAGCAACTAGAAAGACAGCACAGGAACCGCAGCAGTGATTAGCATTTTCTGAGGGTTTGCTACGGTCCTGACATTGTTCTAGGAGTCATAAATACCTCGAGTCATTTAATCATCACCTCCTTCCTGTATGGCCTCGATCTCCTCTTTACCCTCAGGAAACTGAGGAACGGTGATTTCCACAGTGCCCAGCCAGTTTGAACACAAGTCGCCTGGCCTGTGATTCAGCACTCAGCAGAAGGAGGTCTGAGGGGCCATGCGCTAAAGGAAGCTCAAGGAAGTTGAGCAGAGGAAGGTTTATAGTGGATTGAGACAAAAATAGGTGCCAGAATGCAAGAAATGGAAGAATGGGAAGATGGGGCACTAATGAGAGGAAGTGTGGGCAGTGAGTCCGATGCACTGGTGTCTGGTCTGGTGACAGAGTAATGCTAGAATCTACAAGTCCTAATCCCTGGAGCCCGTGAATGTCACCTCACATAGCAAGAGGGACTTCACAGACCCATTAAGAACTTTGAGATGGGGAGATTGATTATCCCGGGACACGGGGTAGGAGCAGTCTAGTCACCTGCAACTTTGAAAGCAGAGGACCTTCCATGGCCGGAGCGGGAGAGACGCACATACGGCCGGCTTGGGGAAGGAGGAAGAGGCCGCGAGGGAAGCAAAATGGAGGCTCCAGAAGCCAGAAGAGCCTCCAGAAGGAATTGAGCTCTGCTAGCACCTTGGTTTTGGTTCTGTGAGACCCGAATTCCACTTCTTACTTACAAACTGTAAGATAATAAATTCATGACCTTTTAAGCTCCTGAGTGTGTACTGAAATGTTCCTGCTGGGATCTCATTATTATTCTTTTTTTTTTTTTTTTTGTGGGTACCGGGGGGTCGACCTCAGGACCTCGCGCGCCAACAGGCACCCGTGCCGCTGAGCGATATCACCGGCCCCTTTTCCGTATGTGGGACCCGGGAGTCGAACTCGGGCCCTCGCGCTTGCAAGGCAGGCGCTTATGCCACTGAGCCATCTCACCGGCCCCTCATTATTATTCTTGAAAATGGATTCCAAGCCCCCGAACCATGAGCCTGACACACGTCTGACCACCAAGGATGGGCTATTTCCAGTTGGCTCTGCTTTCTGGCCACTCTGGGCTGTGACAATGAGGCCCCCACAAAGGAGAGAGATGAAAAAGCTGGCCCTGTCTGAATTTCCTTAGTCAATATTTAATTGACCCAACTGACCATCAAATAGACGTTAATTCACAGAAGTCCAAAAATGTATCAAAACTAACTGCAGAATGCAAATCAGTAATTATTACTGATTATAGTTCTATGCTAATAATGGTGCAATTAGATTTTTTAGCCACGTAATGTGCTTTATGGACACTCAGTTTAACAAATGTTTAAAAGACAGGGACAGAATGACAATAAATCACATGGACTTTGAAATGTAACTTTTAAATCAAGTTTATAATGATTAATTCATAAGAACAATGTACGGCTATTTGTGTGATTTGAGTAATAAAGTTGATCTTGACTAATTTTAGTGCTCACATAATTTAATTTCAGATACAGTTAATAATGGTGAAAATCCTTCTGGCAGAGAACTGTTATATCTTAAAGCCTGTTTGAAATGCCTTACATTGTTCTTAAAAATTGCGTTCCGTTTTCCTTAAACATGTGTCTAATATAATTTACTCCCTATTTATTTAGCAAAGGATTTGAGATGGCTCAAAGAGAGGCATGTATTCACACATGTTCATTCTACATGGTTTTTCTAAAACCTTGTTTATTAATACTGTCACACAGTGTTGAAAGTCTGTCCCTAAGTCAAATTTCCTTTTTATTTTTATTTATTTATTTTTTTGCCTAAGTCAAATTTCAGCATATCAATGAGTCAAATTGGATAAGCACCACTTTCATAGTAATGTGGATAAGCACCACTTTCAAATGGATAAGCAACATAAGCTAAGCTAACCACACTTTGCAAGAACGTTATTCAATAAATGTGGGGTGGCAAGGTCAGGTCTCCTAGAAAACAAGAGGCAAGGGGGAAATAAACATGACATTAACATTTCTCTAAAATTCATACCTGCAAGAGGCCACTGATCTCAAATTCATCAGCATTAAATATCTCTTGCAGTAGGCTCTCTTTCTCTTTGACTGGGGGTCGGGAAGCCCTGCCTCATGGGCCAGAGGGAGTCCACTACGTGGTTTTTGTACATAAAGTTTTACAGGAGCACGGCCACACTCATTTATTTATTGTCATATGTGACTGTTTTTGCACTATCACAGCAGAGTTGAACAATCATGTAGAGATTGTAAGGCCCTCAAAGTTGAAAATATTTACTATCTTACCCTTTAAAGAAGGACCTGTTCACCTTATTCTTATACCAATATTGCTAAGATATTTCAAAAACACTGCTTAGGTCCTGTGATCTACTGAAGCAAACTCTCAGAAGTGTTTTACAGATTATATTTGTTGCTTGAAATGTTGAAACTTAATGGTTTGAAATTTTAAGGACTTTTGCACTTACTTCCTCTTGTTTTATTTTGCAAGACAGAGCAAAATATCTGTGTAGTTGCTAAGCTTTTTCACACCCTGATATGATAGAGATTCCTTCCTTCCTTCCTTCTGTCCTTCCTTCCTTCCTTCTGTCCTTCCTTCCTTCCTCTTTTCTTTTGCTACAGATCTCATAAGGAAGAGTACCAACAGTTGCAGCAGATAAATCAAAAGGTTCACGGGCTCTAGTGGGTAAAGATGTAACCAACTTATTACATGAACGATGATGACTGAACTGATCTGGGTGCAGTGGTGATAACTCACCTTGAGGCATCGGGTGAAGAACATGGACTTCGGAGTCGCACTGCTGGGTCTGAGTCCCCCTTCTATTGCTACTAACAATTGTGCTTTTTATTAACGTCTAAGGACCCCGTTTCCTATAAAATGGAGATAGTCATAGTACTTACCTCCTATGGTAGAGCAGTTCTGGTCATGGAACAAGTGCTATAAAAAAGGTGACTTCACAATTACATCGTAACAATGTTATCAGTGGGAAACATTAATGGTGGGTGACAAATACTCTGATTCCACTGCTCTCTACGTGTGCGTCTCCGGGCGAAGAACCCGACCTGACGATGGGAATAACAGTGACTCCACTGGGCTGTTTGAGGGTTTATGAGTTAATACACTTAGTAATGCCCGGCACAGAGTATATACCCAATAATTATTAGCTATTTTTATTATCAGTATTAATATTTTCAATATTGTATATCAGGCTTGATGCTAAATTTGCTAAATGGTATGTAGTACGAGGTCATTACTGTTACAAGGAGTTTAGGCAGCAGGAGGTTTATTAACACATTTAATTCATGTAAAGTTCTTTTTTTGATACTGAGGATTGAACCCTGAGCTTTCACACTTCCCCAGTCCTTTTTTATTTTTTATTTTGAGACAGTATCTTGCTAAGTTCTTAAATTTCCCAGGCTGGGCTCAAATTTACGATCCTCCTGCCTCTGACGCCCTGAGTGACGGGATGACAGGTGCACGCCACCTTCAGAGAGGTCTTAAGTGGGGAATTAGAATATGAGTCTTCCCAAAGGCAGGACTAAAATACCTCACCCCCTGTATCATCGTGGAAGCCAGCTTCTTCACGGGAAACAGGCGGACTAAGAAACAGCGCTGGGGATTAAGTCACAGTTACTGTGACAACTGCTTTCCTCCCTTTTATACGGGTAGGTTGGACTATAAAACCTCCACAAATTCAGAATGTTAGAACTTGGAAATAGCTCACAGATCATCTGCTGGAGGAACCAGGATCCAGAACAGATCTATGATGGGCCCAAGACCACACGATTTCAACATCAGAGTGAAAACCAGAATCATATCTTGTCTCCACCCTGTCAACCATGATCAACTCTTAAAGCCCAATGACAGAAACCTCATGAAATATTCTCTTACAGGATGGCTTAGTTGTTATCAAATAGAGGAGAATTTAGGAAGCAGAGTTAAATGCTTGAAGTATATTCTGCAAATTAACTCTGATGAAAAGGATATGCGTCTACAGAACCCAGCTCTCCTTAGAGTACACTGAACGGGTGAGTGCATCGGTGTGGACATGTCACAGAGGGGATTTCAGAGCAGATGGTCAGAGATTAATGTCTTCACAGATCAGAAAGACTAAATACCCTTGCAGCAAGGCCTGTTTGGAAGTAGCTCTAAACAGTGATATTTATTTCATTGAGGTCTTGCAGTTGGGTGATCGTGGTGAGGACTTTTACTCACTCACCTCACAGAACAATCAAGAAACATAGTCAGGTCATTAAAAAAAATCCGAAGGGTAGAAGTAGTACTTTGTGTTGCTCTTAATTCTCTTGAGATGAAAATTAAATTCTATTGTATGTGACTTCATTCTTTTATAAATTAACTTCAGAATTGCAATGTGATAATACATTTTCAGGACTACGCCAAAGTGTAAGGGTTAGGAACAGACTTTAATAGCTCTGGGATCTTGCATAAGGCACCTCTATGCCTCGTGTCCTCATCTGTCCAACGGGAATAAAGACAACGTTTACCTCATGAGAATTATAATGAAGAATAAATGAGTCATGTGCTTTGAATTGAACCTGTCTCTAGAGAACACCCAATAAATACTAGCCATTACTACTGCTACCACTCCTACTGCTGAGGCAGGGCTTGAAGAATTTAATTTCCATCTTCCAGAAAGGCACACGCCCCAATTTCTCCTGTTTCGTGATGTTCTCCAGGGTCTGACCTGGAATAGCTCCGTTTCCTGTTTCTCAGTTCTGTCCACACCCCCTTTGCCCACATTCCCCACTCCTCCTTCCTGCCGTCCCCAGCGACCCCAAAGTGAGTGCTGTACGATGACACAACCTCATGGATGTGTGTGTCCCCACCTCTCAGTCCCGATGGACTTTGACAAAGCCCATTCCTCTCTCAAGGGGGAGCTCAGCCATCGTCATTTGGGACCCACCACCTGCCCAGGACCCTCACTCTGCAGGGCCTCCCCACTCCACAGCAGGTGCAGGCTCTGCCCCCCCCCGTGCGCCAGTGACATTCTACGCGCTTCTATTGACATTCTGCACTACCTCACCACGCGAAAGCCCCTCCCCCTCTGGAACGTGTTCTCCCATTCATGTATCCTAATTGTCTGGCACTTAGAAGATGTTCAGTCAATTTTTGTAGAAGGATGAAATATAAAGGGACTAAAAGGAGTCACCTGGCAATTACTGAATGTCTGCCATGTCCCTACCAGCTTGCTTGATGCTGGGAATACAAGATAAACAGGAAACAGTCTTTGCTTTCATTTTTGTTGGCAAGCAAAATGTCTATCTTTCTCCAGGGAATAAAGACAATACTTGGCTTTTAACTCATCAAGTATCTTTTAACCATTTATAATACACCCAGAACTGGGCTAGGTGCCAAGATAGGTGCAAATGAAGGAAAACAGCTGCTCTAGGTCCTAAGGACTCCTGCCCCCACCGAGAGAACACAACTAGACTCAAAAAGCTAACCTGACCTCTGATCCCCGGGGAAACTGGGCTCACCACCATCCAGAGTCATCCTGTCTGAGAAGCTGAGTGCTACCTGCAAGGCTCTGAGCTCCGTCATTTCCTGTTCCTTTACCTGCAACATGATTTCCACTTGGAGAGGAATAATGTCAAGTAAAAAGCTAAACTGAGTGAGTAAAATGCATCTAATATTCACAGGCACGTGCTCCAATGGCGTGCTCGCTTCACCGACAGAAACTTTACTAGCACTTGCTATGCAGCCCAGGCTGGCCTCGAACTCACGGCAATCCTCCTGCCTCAGCCTCCCGAGTATTAGGATTACAGGCGTGCACCACCACTCCCAACAATAGCACTTTAATAGCACTAAAAATTTTAGAAAGTGAGATTTATGGTACTAAACTCAAATTCACTGATACCAAGCAAGCTCCTTTACCTCTCTTCGAGTTTTGTGCTTCATTTAGGCTTCTGATACAGAAATGAAAGACAAAATACTTCCCCTCCAGGAGTCCAAAATCCAACCTTATTTGTGTTACAAAACAAGCACCTTCCCAGGACACTTGAGACACACTAAATCAAGTATCATAAATAGACCTTTCCAAGGTCTGAAGGCCCAGAAATAAATATTGACTGGTGAACCCAGGCATGCATCATTGAGACAGTCAAACTCAAGATTTATCAATTGTTGATTCACTGCCTTTAAAGAATTCTCGATGCTTAATGAAAGTAAATAAACCAGGAAGCACAGACGTTCCTTCCATTAAAAAAATAAAATAAAATACAGTACAATAAAATAAAGTAACCACCAGCTAAAGAACAGCACTCCTTAGGGAGATGATAGCAGAATTGCCAACAGACAACCATAACTCGTATTCATTCTTATGGCTTTCAGAAAAAGTCATTTTTGTTTTTTATAGGTAGAGGCAGAATCGGCTCAGCAAGAGTCCTGCCTTGGCTCAAAGTTGCTGAGATTCTGACTCAGCTGTGTGGGAACCAACTTCTCAACGTGATCAACGCGGAATATTTGCCCAGGAATGTGCCCTTCACTTAGCATCTGATCATAAATGGAACGAACTCCCCACCGCGATGTGCGTGTGTTATCCCACTGAGTTCACTGGGCTGTAATTCCGCGGGCCACGAGACTGAATCCGATTGCCCACCATCTCTTCAGCATTTTCCACGCTGCTTGGCATATTGCAGGTGCTCGATTAATGCTGAATGGATTCTCACAAGGGTGCTGCGAGTCGCACAGCCAGGAGACAGGAGCGATGGTGCTCAGAGTAACACATTTTCCGCTCCCCCAGGACACTGTCAATGCGCAACACTGCTTTGTGATTCCCAAGGCCAGATGTGGTGTCTATGTAAGAAACACAGCGTTTTGGGGTTAATGCTAGAAAAATAACGTTGAGATACAAATTACAGAATTACTCACCTGCTCACACTGGGAGAAGGAACAGAAGTTTGCAGAACCTGCACTGATAAATCCATGCTGGTGGGAGCAGCTGTGAAATATACGGTGTTCCACAGTTTGGTGTCTAGGGGCAGAGGAGATTTATGTGCAAATTCTGCCTATCAGTGGTAAGTAATTTACTGTTCGGAACCCCCTGTCTCCTCCTCAGTCCTACAGGCACGGTCACAGAACCAATCATGTCCAAATCCAACTTTCTTTCCACTCTGTACTCACACCACGCAGCTGAAGGAGGCTGGGGGGAAATCACGGACCCACGCTGACTGTGAAAGGATGCTCACACAATCTGAGTGGGAACTCAGCACGGGATTGCCCAACTGTCTGGCCTTTCTCCAGTAATTAGAGGTTCAGGTCTTGCCAAATTCACGACACCTCCCAGCACCTCAGTGCTGACCTTACCTCGTATTCCAGTGGTGGGAAAGGAAGCATTCAGCTTAAAAACAACTCCAAATTACCAACCTACTTGAACACACAGACTGTGCCTCCTCTGCTTTTTTAAAAATTGAGGTGCAATTGACAAATAAAATTTTATATATTTATGATATACAATGTAGTGGTTTGATAGAGGAGGTGTGATTGAAATATATGGTGAATATTTAATTTTTTTTAATTACTACAGTAAAAGACACATTGCCATTAACCCCTCTCAAACACACTGATCTCATCACGCTTGCCACTTTCTGAAGCAGTTCGGGAAGTCCTCTTTCATGTCATTATGAGGTGTGATCAAAATTATGGTGGATGCTGCTGCCAAGTGTCATCCACTGGAAAGGCAGGCTCATAAAGACATGACAGTGTGTCCTCATCCACCTTATTCACCCTATCTGGCATTGTGCTATTTCTGTCTCTTTTCCAAAGTCAAAATGATGATGAAAGGTAAGTGTTTTTAATGGATTCAGGACACCAAGGCAGCCACAATAGCCCAGTTAAAGACACTCATGAAAGAGGACTTCCAGAACCGCTTCAGAAAGTGGCAAGAATGATAAGATGATTGTGTTCAGAGTGGGCATACTCTGAGGGAAATTAATGGCAATATGTCTTTTATTCTAATAATTTGTTTAAATTTAAACAGTCACCATTTTTAATCACATTTTGTATGTATACATGATGGAGTGATTAAATCAAGCTAATCAACATATTTATTTCCTCACATTGTTACCATTTTTTGTGTGTGATGGAGAATATCATTCTCAAATATCCTCAAATATTTGACTCTTTTCACAAATATTCAAATATACAGCACATTATTTTTACCTGCAGTTGCCATAATGTACAATACCTCTCCAGGGCTTATTCCCCCTAACTGAAACCTTGTATCTTTGATCACTATCTCCCCATTTTTTGCCTCTGTCCCCAAGTCCCTGCCAATCACCACTCTGCTCTTTTATGGGTTCGATTTTTCATATTCCACATTTAAATGCAATCATGAAGCATTTGTCTTTCTGTGTCTGGCTTATTCCACTTGTCATAATGTCCTTCAGGTTTATCCACATCACAAAGGGTAGAAATCTTGCAAATAAAGAACAAAGCTGGAGGGATCACACTACCTGATTATAACAGAAAGCTAAAGTAATCAAAATGGCATAAAAACATATATTGATGAACTGACAGCCCAAAAAGAAACCCACATACTCATGGCTAAATAAAGTTTCCAAGAACATCCAACGAATGAGGGAAGGATGGTCGCTCCAATAAACTGTTGAGAAATTTGCCTTCTCGGCTTTTGAAATGGAAGCACACGCTTATCATAACAGTGACTCCTTTTTCTCCCTCTACTGAGTCACTCACATTAGCAGAACAACACCCTTTACTTGCTCCAGTCCGTCAAAGACACCACCTGGACCCGGACCGGCAGCACCTTCGTGCTACCATCCCATCTCCTGACAACAGAACTGTGGGCGGTGGGCTCTGGGTGGGCTTCGGGTCCTCCCACTCCACTCTTGTAGCCCCTGTCAGGGTCATCTCACCAGCATTTCCTGTTTTCAAGTTCTCCCTTGATCTCTCACAATCTCTTTCCTTTTGAAAGCTTTCCTTTGTTTCTTTTTCTTTTTATTCTTTTTCTTTTTTGTTTATTTATTTTGTTTGCCTTCAAGACCCTACACCCTCACAGTTTCCTCTGCACCATAAGGAATTCATCCCAGGACCAGCTACATAAGGTGCAGGACCTGGTGAAGTTAAAAATGTGGAAACCTTACTGAAAATTATTCAGAATTTCAGGACTGCAACATAAACCATTACGCCAAGCAGGGACCCTTTGTTGAGTGGGAGCCCACCGCAGTGGCCCTCATGAAGCCAGCTGTTTCTCTATAGAAGGGATGCGAGCCCCGAGCACTGTCTCACACCCTAGTCTCTTGGATCTTAAGAATCTCACCTGCTCCCGAGGCTGCATAACCACCGATCACGTCTCTACTCCCACCTTCTCCCCTGAGCCCAAGATTTGTTTACCCAGCTGCCTCCAAGCCATCTCCACCAGGGTCCACAGGGTATCTCACATTTGACACGGCCAGAAGCAAACTGTCCCCCATGTTCCCGTTGCCCACATGGATCTGCCTCACTGCTCCGATCTCAGTAAATCGCACCCTCCATTGTCCTGGTTGCTCGTGCCCTGAACTTGAAATCATCTTGACTCCTCTGTTGTTTTCAGAGCCCACATCCGACCCATCCATCAAATCCTATTCACTTCACCTCCTAAATATCCTCCACCTGACCAACTTTCCCCTATGTGGGCTGCTTCCACTCTGGTTTGAAGTGTGGCAGATAACAGGGGTGCAGTAAATACATGTCAGTGAATGGAGCTGTGAAAACGTTGAAGCAGTTTAGTGTAAAGTTCTCATTACCATGAGTTGGTGTTCAACAGATGGCAATGGCAGCTATAGATAATGTGATTAAGCCTTTTTTTTTTTTTTTTTTAAATCACCAAACCCAATTCCTTTTCCCCTGGGCACAGAATTGGACTACACTTCCAGGTTCCCTTGCAGCATCTCTGCCCATCGCTGGGGACACTTGTGCGGGGTGAGTGCTGCCCCGGCTCGCAGAACCTTCCTACATGAAATCCCTGATCATCCTCTTCAAGGTTGGCTGGCTGGTGCATCGAGGTTGGCCTTGGAAACTGTATGTTGACAATGGCAGGGCCCAGCCCTCAGCCCACAGGAGAAGTGGACATGACCTGGTGTGAAACTTCTATTTTGCCATCATTGCTGATCAGCTGCAGCAAATTTAACACAACATGTCACATCTCAGGCTCTGGGTTGCGTGCAGTTGCAAAAGGAAAGGGAGCTTTGCAAAGGCTGGCCTGGGAATCTCTACCTGCAAGATGTCAGAAGGAGCCTCTGAGCATGTCCTTTCCAGTAATAAACAATTTTTTTCCAATTTTTTTATTAGTCCATGTTTGCAGTACATAATGATCACACTCCTCGTGGGGAGTTGGTACATGGACACGACATATCTTAGTTCTTCTTTCACCCCCTTCCCCTCTTCAACGTCCCCCTCCATCTCTTGGTTTCCTTCCCTTTTGAGAAAGATCTATCTCCCTGCTTCATATCATCATATTTTGCTTTTCATTTATACTTTGAGTTTCTCAAATAGAAACCATGTAATATTGAAGCTTGTGTATCTGATTTATTTCACTTAACATTATGGTCTCAAGGTGCATTTGTTTTCCTACAAAGGACTCAAGTTTATCCTTCTTTGTGGCAGAGTAGTACTCCATTGTGTGTAAATACCACATTTTCTTTACCCATTCATCTGTTAAGGGACATACAGTATAGGCTGCTTCCAAGATTTACCCAATATTAATTGTGCTGCTATAACCACGGCGTGCATGGGTCACTGCAATATGATGCCTTTACCTCTTTCAGGAAGACACCTAGAAGGGGAATAGCTGGGTCAGATGGAAATGACTTCATTCCGTAATAAACTATTGTGTGTGACCTCCTTAGGAGTCAGGCTAAGCGTGGCTTTGGGGTTTTGTGTTTTTATTCACTTATACTTAGTGAGCTCCAAGTAATATTTGTTAAATACATAGGTGGTGGAGAGAAAAGGCCCTAGCTGCCTAGACAGAATATTCTTTACTTCCTAAAGGAATTCCAAGGAAGATTTTGGATTATGATATGACCATTACTTTCAATAACTTGTAGAAATTACATAACTAAGAAATTTTCAGACGGGTGATGTGTCCCATTTTTTACAAAATACAGCTGCTTGAATATAAATTAAAGTGCAAATGAGGTCATTTTCATGGCTTTTTCCTACCAATATAGGAATTAACAGGGCTCTTGCTGAAATATGTTAGTTTATGGAAGCTAAAAAGAGTAGCTAAATTGGACTTACATTTATTTTTAATGACTTGCTTAGCTGAAAATGCATGCTAATTCCACAGCTAATCATCATAATCATTTAGCATCAGAAAGTGAAGGGCAAATGGAGACCTGGATACACAAACCCATCTTCCCAACCAGGGTGGTTCCCCGGGGTTGGTCAGAAAGTGGAGCTCAGCTTGGGACCACACGACCTCCCTGGGGACTTGCAGGGCTCCTTCAGCGGTCCTCCCCTCCTCAGTCCCTTTCTGCTCCCACTCTGCCTGTTACAGCATCTACAGTGTTGCAGTGCAATTATTTCATTTTCATGTCTTTCTTCCCAACCAAAGGGAAAGGCAGGAACAAAGCTCAACTCTTCTTGGATTCTCGAAGCTAAGTCAAAGTTTGGCATTTAGAAGATGCTCAATAAATGTTGAATGAATGAACCAAAATACTGAAAAAAGTGATCAACAGCTGCACAGACTCGGGAAACAGCATTATCTATGCGTCACAAATTCAGTGATTTGAGATATTGGTGGCGATCACATCTAAATGCAAGGTCGTGTCAGCGAAGCGTGCAGTTCACAATGTACTCAGCTGGTCACACCGCCCACTAAGTAACTCTGCTCTTGACTGAACGCTTCTGGCTCTCCAAAATCCATATGCTGAAATTTTAATCTCCAATGTCATAATAGTGAGAAGTTGGATCTTTGTGGAGGGGGGGAATTCGGTCACGAGGACAGAGCACCCACGAATGACATAAGTGCCCTCATAAAGGAAACCCCAAAGAAATCCCTCACTCCTTGTGCCAAGCCAGGGTGCAAGAAGATGGCGATGTATGACCCAGGAAGCACCCTCTCATCAATAACCAAGTATTCCTGGGCCTCGACCTTGGACTTCTCAGCCTCCCAAAGTGTGAAGAAACACATTTCTATCATTTTAAGCCCCTGGCCTGTGGTACTCTGTCATGGTGCCCTGAATGGACTAAGATGCTCTGTGCCTAGAATAGCAGATAATCAACAACACTTGCTCTCAGGGCGTGCAGTCTACAGAGGAGGAAACCTTTAAAAAGATACATCACAAACCAGCAGGTGCTCAGTGCTGCAACAGAAGGGCACACAGTGTGCGCTGGGGCCCGGCTCTGGGAACAGCTAAGTGCCTCTAGCAGTCGGAAACACTGCTAGAAGAAGCTGCACGAAGAAGCTGTCTTCGCAGCTGAACGTCTAAGGACGCCAACAGGTTTGGCATGGAGAGATGGGGGTTTCTCAGCAGACAGCGTCCCGTTTATGTTTACAGAGTGTGGTTAAAGTCGCTGCTATCCATTTGGGATTACGGCGTAGAGAGTCTTTTAGGCACAGCAGATTATGTAACACTCTTGTCCCGTCTTGTCTTTTCTTCAGCAACACAAGCATGATAAGTGACTTTCTTTCTTTGAAAAATAAGTCATCAAAGATTTAAGATAAAACTCGGTAATCACGCAGTGATGAATGGAGATGGACTGCCACGAACAGCTCTAGTACAAGGATTTCTGGGGGACAATTAATATTTGGAAATAGTGATGTTAAGGGGTAAGTGTGTCATCCATTAGATGGGAAGTTTGTCATCTCCTAGTGCCTCGTAGAAATGATGCAATGATGGTAGAAATGATGTACTCAATCTCCACATCGATCAGGACATCACTCAATAATACCTGAAAAATTTCATTGTGGAGAAAGACACTCCTTGAGAACCAATAAACCTACATACACCCTTAGCTTACAGAATCCTATGTAAATATGGAAATCTAAAGCAATTTCAAATGAGAGAAGAGTGTCTGCATATAGAAGCCAGGATACTGATTTCCTGGACTATAGATCACCTTGCCACACTACGAAAGTTTACTTATTACCTTGCAATCTAAAAAGGAGCTTACAAACCCTAATTAAAATTTTAATGAAAGCAACAGCCAGGTAAAAGTGACCCATAGGCTAAAGGATTAAAATAAATTATTCTGTGATGATATTTGAAACAATGACAAAAAGAGATCAGGATAGTTTTCTTTTAAAAGCCCTACAAATATACTGAATGACAAATTCAGGATTCAAGGACTGTGTTTTAGAAAACTTAATGAAAAGTTTAAGTAAATCCTCACCATATTAATTTAAATTTTCAATAGGTGACCAACCAATGCTGCTTCACTGAATTCTATCAGCTGTGCAACATGATAAGGATACGAAAGGGAAATAATAATTTTTGCAGACTTTTAAAACTAGGAATCATAAGATGTTCTGGAATTTTGAAAAAGGCACATTTAAAATGAGATTTGTTGCATAAGTACATAAAATATTGTAGTAAACTGTCAGAAATGCTGATGGTGTCCTTCAGCTTGGGGTCTCACCTCCCTTCTCCACAGTTCTGTCTTCAGGTCCCAGGAGCAGTCCTCCCCGCAACACTATGCCCCCAACACCGCGCCTTCTATTGAGGTTACCCTCCGTCCTCTTCAGTTGAGCACACTGTTTTCTATGGAAGCCCTGACATGGGACTCTGGGGCCGGGCTGCCTATGCATGAGAAATGCAGGCAGAATCTCCTGCCAGGAATAACTAGAAGATGGATAATAACAGGGCAAATGGTGACATCAGTTGTTCACGTTGTCACCAGCAGTGGAATGAGGTAAGTTGCAGGTGGAAGGGAAGATGCATAGAGGTTAAGTGGCTGAGGCATTTAATTGCTATGGTGACAGCAAGAAGTATGAAGATTGTGCAGTCTCCTGGCTTCTTCTCGCTGCCCTAGAGCGTGTATAAAAGAAAAATGAGATCGTGAAATCTCTGACTGTGCAATTGAGGGCGTGCATAGAAAAACCGAGACAGTTCCCAGAGGTACTCATCTGGGGTGGTAACAGCAGTCCCTCATCTTTGAGAATCGCAGGCAGCGTGGTCGAGGACCAAGCCCAGAGCCTGACTGTAAAGGCTACGGAGCTGCAGTGCCTGTCACGTGACCAGCTTCCCAGGCGTCTGACAGCGAGGTAAGGCGCCAATGGGAAGGGAAGGTGACCCTGATAAATGGGACAGGATCCTCTGGGGAGATGCAAAGATGAAAAATTTGAATCCACAAATCTCTCCTGTCCGTGAGGACAGCTACTTCCTCCTAGGCTAAGGACTAGAGCCTTCCCTGAATGATAGCCTGTGGTGGGTCTCTCCCTTCAGGCCTCACTCCTATGACTTTCTGTTGCCCCTAGGTCTACACCTAAGAGAAACCCCAGGACAGTCCAGACAGAGAAATCAGACAACCCACATGTCTTACATGACATTGGTACTGAACCTGCACGGGCAGGAGCCTGGTATCATGTGCATATTTCCAAGGGCACCAGACCAGGAGGACGACAGGCAAGGCTTAGTCAGTTTGGTGAGGTACACTTGCCTAGGACTAGGATTTCATATTTTCCTTCAGCACCAGGGAGTGGCATTAGTAACCTGGCAAACAGGCCAATTACAGCCTGGATATAACGGTGGCCTAGGATTATGAGCTCACATTAAATTTTCCTAGCATCCTATACAGCAGGGGCTGGCAAACTATGGTCCTTGGGCTGTATCTGACCTGCTATCTATTTTTGGATGGCCTAAAAACTAAGAATTTTTTTTTTACAATTTTTAAATGTTAAAAAACAAAACTCTTGACCTTTGGCAAGAACACTTATTGAATTGTGCTCTTGGCTCATGATGTCTCAACTATTTATTATGTGGCGCTGAGCTGGTCCCTGCTGTGGAAGGAGTGTGAAGCCTCAGAGAGATGAGAATACTGAAGTGAAGCAACAGCCATTCCTCAATCACAGCTCCACACCTCCCAGGATGGCAGGCAGGTTGGGGAGGGAGGATCCTTGCAGAGTTTGTGGTCGCTGTCCTTTTATAGTGGCTCTACAGCTTAGACACAGGAGTGGGGGAACTTTGAAATTGATCAGTTTCCTTAATAGGAATGCAGATTCAAGAGTAGAAGAAAGCAAGCAAGTTGGTAGCATTTAGTTGTCAACAAGGCAGATGCAATAAACCACAGCGATGATCAGCAATCAGAGCCTTGACCCACAGGGGTCTGTGCTGAAGATTAAACAATTTCAGGATTCTAAGAAATGAGATAGAACTGGGTGGCTCACCGTCCAAGGTGCTAAATTCCAGGTCTGATGGGCTGGAATGGAAAACAGTCACTACAGCGGGGATTCTGAGCTCTGCCTAGTTCCACTGACCCACTGCTTCTCAGCGAGGGAGAGGCTGGGTACCTTTGGGAGGGCCCTGCCTCGCTGCCTTGAGTACATGCTGTGAATCACCCCTCAAGCCTTCCGGATAGGACCCTGTGGCTGTTTCCAGTGACTGGTGACTGTGCACTGGAGACAGAAATACTCAGACCCTGCACAGATCAAAGAGGGATCCACACTTAAGCTGCTCTCTGGAGCGCTCTCCTGAGTACTGCTGTGTTGCCCCATTCAAATGGGACGGGTGATTACGGAAAGAGATGGAGTCTTGGCCTGAGTTCATGTCCCAGTAGGTCCACTAGGATCAGAGAAGCAACCTGGGATTATTTTCCTGGCCCCAGAATGTATCATGGAAACACATATTATCAACTGGCAGAAACCCACCTTGATTCACTGATTCATTGATTGAAGATAACGAACCAATGCAAATGAGCATTTTCATAGAACTGCCCCACCCCAAAGAATAAACTAACAACAGTGCCACACACCCACGGAAATTGCAGGGATTGGTGTAACTATTCAAGGCTCTAAGAGTGCAGACAGGAAGACTCTCGCCTTCATTTGATGTGTGTTATGGCTGATTTTATGTGTCACTGTAGCACGAGGTGCCAGATGTTTGGTTAAACATTATTCTGGGTGTGTCTGTGAGGCTTCTTCTGGATGAGATTAGCATGTTAATCGGAGGACTTGGTAAAGCAGATTACTCTCAGCAATATGGCTGGGCCTCGCCGAACCCACTGAAGGTCGAAATAGAACAAAAAGATGAATCAAGACTTCAGTCCCTGTGCCTGTCTTTGAGCTGGAAGACTGGTCTTCTCCAGCCTTCAGATTCAGACTGGAACTTACGCACTAGATCTCCTGTTTTTCAGGCCTTTAAACTCGTACTGCAACTATAGCATTGGTTCCCTTGGGTCTCCATCTTGCTGACTGCAGATCTTGGAACATTTAAGTCTGCATAAAGTATGAACCAATTCTTTAAAGTCAGTAGCTCTCAATCTTTCTCTTGGTCACTCTCTACCATTAATATATATGAAATATACCACACACACACCTCATTCAGTTTCTTTAGAAAACCCCGGCTCATCTGAGTACAGGATGTCCTAGAAGACTATTAGGAGACAATGACAAATGGAACAAAGTGACACTGATAACCACAACTACAGCTGCAGAAGTGATATTTTTTACTGGAGAAATCAGCAAACTGTAGAGCCTAGTGTGCATCTACTGACCCAGCAAATGCTCCACAACCTTCCCCCAAGCTCACCTTCAAAGAAAGTCAGGATCCATCTGCTTACACTTGTTAAGGTTAACAGTAGACCTTTACCATTAGCATCAGACCTCTCTGTCTTGTTACTGCCTGGAGCACTTCCGGACTTAAGGAATGCCAGAATCCCTATCCATTTGCTATGATATCGTATTCAACAAAGCCTCTGATCAAGGGATGTATTTTAAGGCAAAAGAAGTGTAGCACTGTATTCACATCAATGGAATTACTACTCTTACCATGGTTCCCATTTCCTAGAAGCTTGACGAATGGTGGAATGGCTCGTGAAGGTTCATTTCAAGCAGTAGGCAGGAGATAACTTCTGCAAAGTGCAGGTGTTGTCCACAAGATTCATTATAAATATCATTTTACATCAACAGCATTTTGCATAATTTATCTCCATCTGAGCCAGAAAGTACAGGCTTAGGAAGAAGAGGAGAGGCAGAAATGTTTATAGCCTATGCTAAGGCCTAATAACCCATTTGTAGAAATTTTGCTTCTCATTTCCATGACCTTAAATTTGTCTACCTGACCTTAGAGGTCCTAGTGGCTATGGTCGAAATGTTTCTATCAGGAAACATTGTCGCATTTCCATTAAGTTTGAAACTAAGTTTGTCCTTTGAGAAGTTTGGGTTCAACATACTTCTGATGTGACATTCAGAGAAGGACTTACTGATGATTAATCCCAATAACCAGGGAGAAACTGGGCTACTGCTACAAAGAGGACTGTGATTGGAACCAGAGAACTTGGAAGCCATGCAGTCATGGGGGACTGAGATTCTGCAGGAATAGTCTGAGTCCAACTTCATCTAGTTGAGGTTGCTAGGTGAGGTTTGGAGAAAATGAGAGGACCATGGAGTGGTGGGAGATAGGAAGCCAGTGCTGCTGCGTGAAGAAGTGCAGCGGCTGTGCCTGGCATTTTCCCTTATTCCCCTGCTACGGGTTCAAGAAGGAAGTATGACTGAAGTGAAATTTTCCAACAGTGAGCCATAGCTTCCTGTGTCCTCTGCAAGTGGAACAGAAATTTTTCACTTGAGCAAAAGATAATCACATGTTCTGAGGGGCAAAAGGGACAGACTTGTTTGGATAACAGTCATTGCCCTCACAGATCTGGTCTCCATGCTTCTTCACCCTGCCCTCTCCTGTGAGGGGCTGCCTGGAAGGAAGAGCTCCCTGTCCTATGGCTCCTGCCAATGGGCAACACCAGCAGAAGACAGGAGGGCTAAAGGGGAGAGCGGGCCGGGTGGTACTCCGCCAGACCCTTCCCTGAGGAAGCAGCAGCAGCTGGCTGGGCCTCACCAGTCTGGCAGCTCTGCCAACGGCTCCCTCCAACTTCCTACCTTCAGGCCAGGAGGAGGTAAACAGCCACATTTACTAAGCCCAGGAGGCTGCACCACCCCGGCGGTTTCCTTACAACTTGCCCACACCTTTGCAAACGGTCCCTTTATTATATTTTTCTCAAATTACCCTAATTTGAATGTTCCATCTGTTTCCTGCTGAGACCCGGATTTACATAGCATCCACAGGGTAAAAAATGTTGCTTTTGTGAAGCATTACTTTGTGTCTTTTGGAACACACTCACACACACACTATGATGACACAAGTCCTTGAGGCTTGTCCTGAAGGTGTCTGCGTGAGTGTGCATGCTCGTGTGAGTGACAGGGTGACAAGGAGAGTCCTCCTGAGAGGAAGCAGTAGTGGCAATCACTTTACGGGTGACACATCTATGATTCATCGCTGGGAATCCATTTAGGCAAGAATTAGAAATAGGAAATACTTGCTTATAGTGTATTGGTGCGGTTTACTGGACAGTGTCTCTTCCCTGTTTTCCTGCAAAGAGCACCCTAATGTTCCTTGGGGTCTTCCTCCCTTACTTCACTTCCACGTCATTCACGTGGAATGGATCTACTCATTCCCAGCTCCAAGTGTGGGCAGTGACCCAGCCCAGATGCTACCATCTCACACCCTCTTGGCCACCATGACCTGTTCAAGGATGGGCATGTGACACCAATATATTTTGGAATTTTTGCTGCGTGTACATGGAGCAAGGCATTCAGGTGATAGAAGCTGACTGTGAGGGGACAGCCTGCCTCAGAAGGAAGCAAACTTGGTAGAAAACGGATTAGAATAAAGCAGAATAGCTCTGATGACACCGTTTGAGCTCCTTGGATCAAGCCGTGGCTGAAGCTAGATATTCTTTTGGAATTTTCTTTTGCTCAAGGCAGTCTGATGTGGGTGTCTTGTCACCTGCAGTAGAAAAGTTTCTTACTATCAGTGACCTTCCAAGGGTAGGGCAGTGGGGTAAGTCTGCCCTGGGCTCAGGCAGTAAGAGGGTATATTACAAAGATATTTTAAACAATAATATAACTCAGAACGAGTCAGCCTGCTTTCTATTATTAACATTCACTGGCAATTTTAAACTATCAAAATATTCCTCTCCCTCTAAAAATATTTTGATTATTCCAAAAAATTGCTGTCATCACTGTTATGTTCTAATATTAAACATACATAGTTTATAAGTATATAAGATAATATATACTGTACGTTAGTACTTTTAATTGATTGTTTTGAAATAAACTATTTTAACTGGAAATTAATGCAGAGAACTCTTAATTGTGTAGCTGGCCTTTAGGTAGACATGGACTCAGTTACATGCCTGCATTTCAAAAATATGTTTGCTAGGGAAGCTCAGAAGGGGTGGTGGACTGGACTTAGCCTGGGGAGATGGGAGAAGCCTCCTAGGAGAAGCAGCTTGAGCTGAGTATTCTCAAGCAACACCTTCATCTCCGGCCTGGGTCATTCCAGCAGGTTCCTAGCGGGTCACCCTTTTTCTGTTCCAGCCACCCAACTGTCCAATCTCATTGTGTCAGCCAGATTCTTTAAGACACACTTCTCAAAACTCACAAAAGCTGCCCCTTAGATCAAATTACCTGACCTAAAGCCCTATCTGATCTGTATAAGCCACTCCCGCCTCCCCCATGTCGTCCCCTCTGACTCTGGCCTCCTTCCTCGTCTTTGAACTTTCTGAGGATGTCTTTGCCTTGGAGCCTTTGAATCTGCTGTGCCTCTGCTATGGCAAACAGAAACACCAAAATGACACCCAGGATTTAGAGGTAGATTTATTTATGTCAACGGGCAGGGATCAGGATCATTCCCAGAATACCAGGCCCTGATCTCTAGTGGTCTAGGGCTTATATGAGATAAACAAGCAGGAAATACAAGGGCAGAATGGCTTGTCAGGGGCCGGTGAGACAGTTCAGCGGCATAAGCGCCTGCCTGGCGAGCACGAGGTCCTGCATTAGACTCCCGGAACCCACATACGAAAAAAGGGCCGGTGATATCACTCAGCTGCATGGGTGCCTGCTGGCGCGCGAGGTCCTGAGTTTGACCCCCAGTACCCACAAAAAAAAAAAAAGAATGGCTTGTCAATTGGGGATTGGTTTATACCATGTGCATCACAGTGACCAGCTATGTATCACAGTGACCAGCTGTTTCTAAGAGACCAGAAGCAACGGGAACTGGAACAGGAACTATTACATGGGCAGCTAAGAAACTGAAGTATACTGGCGGGGGGGGGCATTTTCTGTTACATTTCCTCTTGGGAGCCCTTCCATCTCCTCTCCATCCTACGTGCCCAAGCTTTCTTCCTCACAGTACGAGCCTGTGTTCAAATAACACCTTACTAGCTGGACTTTCCTTTCTCTGCGATGACTAGAACTACCACATTTGTAATCCCCTTCTCTTTTATTATTCACTCTAGTCTTTCTAGCCACTGACATCCAATAGATGTACTTGTTTATTGGTTCATCATCTGTCTTTCCAATAGAATGTAAGTTCCCAGAGAGCTGTACTCACAGGCTTAGAACAATGGCTGGCAAAGAGTAGGCCCTCAATAAATACTTGAGAATGAATGAAGGTTCCTGCGATTGCCTTTGGCCACTGAAGGAACTCCTTAGACAAAGGACAGAGATATAGGGAAGTCTGCTTCATCTAGGGAATTTAAATTTAGAAGGAGTATGGAGCAGTAGGCAAGCAGTAACGCAGCCTGGACAGTGGCCTTGTACACACGTATGTCTCCAGATGCTTCAAATCCTTTCTGGGAGGAAACAAATAAACTAAGGACTAGTGGGGGACAGAGAGTGAGGGAGAATTTTCATGAGACCAGGGAGAATGTGCAAAGCAGCCAAACTGACAATTTCTCAGCACCTCAGAATAACATGTATCAAGCACTTTTTGAACCAAATAAAATTCTTCGTAATCCCCAGTGAGGTATAAACTTTGAATCAATAGCAGAGCACTGACTAAGCTTTAGCACCAGAATTTCCCCTAATTATAATGCCCAGTGGAATGGAAAGGGGCCAAGATGCAAGCTCAGCACTCAGCCCCAAACCAGCTTAAACACAAATACAGCATCCCTCCAGCCGCAGTTGCACCAATCATACTTCTTTAAATAAGGCATGGAAGGCCCCAGTGCAGAGGAAATAAAACTTAAGAATGTTCATTAAGCACTTGTTTGTACCTGGAAAATTAGCTAAAGAGAGACTAAGGAGGTGGAAAGTCAGCACTTCGTGCAATCACAAATACATAGTCAATACCAAATGTGCCAGGCAATGTTTTGGTCATTTTCACCAATCTGATTTGCAGTGTGCAGTGCTCATGAAATGCTATCCACAGTGCTAGGTGTCCAGGATTAAAGAGTGAGACATCATCCTGCCCTCAGAGAACCCCCAGAGAAGTGGCAGATCTATAAACACAAAATGACTGTGCAGTATGTTAAATGCTACCAGAGGGATGCAGAAAATATGTGTTCTCTTAAAGCAGTTTCTTTAAACACACTTTAAAATGTCAAGTCTTCAAGTTACTTCTGACCCATGTATATGTGACATTCTGAGATTTGCATCTGTTATACGTTTTTACGGGCCTAAGACAATAGACAGTTTTGCTGTATTAGTCAGAATGGACTAGGTTCTGCTATAGTAACAAACTCAAAAATCTCGAGAATTTATAAGACAATTTTATTTCTGGCCTACGGTACCTGTCCATGACAAGTCATCTGGCAGGCACCATTCATATCAACACTCAGAAATGCAGGTTGAGAGAACAACTGTCACCCAGAAGTGGTACACACTGCCTCTTAGAGCTTCTGTTAGAAGTGACGCCTGTCACTGCCACTCACATTTAACTGGATGAAACAAGTCACAGGGCTTGAATATCAGAACTCAGTGCAGTGGGGGAGAACAAACGTACTGTACTAAACTCCAAAAAGGAGAGACCGAAGCATTGGCAAACAGCCTGGAAGACCACAGAGATGTACAGGAAGCCGAAGTTTGAGAGCGCTGTTGCTAGATAGGTTGATTATGTTACTTTTTGCCTAAAGGTTTGATTTTCCTTGAGTGTATTCTTTTGTTTCTCTGGGAGATAAAAATCCAGATGTACAAAGACCCTTTTGTGAAAAGCTAGTATGTGACACTTTTCCATTTCTATTTGGCATCTGTGGGAATCTTGCCTCCGATATAGGTTTGAGTCACTGCTGTTGGGAGTAATTAGAAAATGAGGGAACTGGGGGTGGAAGTAGAACAAGGAAGCAGGGCAGATGGCAGAGTGGTTTTTTTTTTTTTTTTCCCCCCACAATAAAGCTACGCGCAAGGAACAGGAAGCTGAGGGAAAATGGACTCCCAATCCTGGAATGTTACTCCATATCTGTAAGGAGACAGAAACCCACATCTTATAAGAATTCTAAGTCATGCAAGCATTGATTATTTGAGCAGAGAACCAGGCAAAGAAAACATAACAGGAGCTTTTTATGTGCAAGTGATCCATTACCAACCAGAACGAATTCAGAAGGATCTTTTAAAACTGTGAGGGAACTAAAAGTCTCTAAGAGTAAAGGACATAAAGAGAAATCAATTACACAACCCATACTTGTATGCATATAAACAGTAAAATTTCTCTTTTCAGTGTGATGCCTGCAGTTTTATTTTTGCAAATATAAAGTATTACTTATATGGGCTTTCACTGACTTAGTTAAGAGTCCTTTTCCCAGTTCATGAAGTCCTCAGTGTAGAATTCTCTTGGCAACACTGACAGATATATCTCCCTGCTCAGGAATGCGAAGACGCCACAGTTCTTTCTCCTTTCTGGTTCTAGTGGTTTGATTTCACACGAGGGCTTTAATATAATCTTTAATTGGTTTGATTTTTGTCTTCTTATATTAACTCAGTAAAAACTCTTTTAGATTAGAAGCACTGATGTAGGCTATTTTATAATTTGATTTCAGGAGCTGGTCATCCTATTACAAACTCAGAGGGCAGCAGGGATGACCTTAGTTTCTTTCTTTCACCTCACATCTTCCCATGCCTCAAACGTAGCTAGAGGAAAGGACTCCACCTCTTCTTTTACATGGATGGTTCCGTGATGTCATTGTTCTGACAGCTGAGCCCAGTAAACGGCCATGTGACACACTTGCATTCTGTATGCCTTTGTTTCCCCAAGTAAAGATAGTGGTGAGGATTAAATAAGAACATAAATGTAAAGCATTTGACATCCAAGTGGGAAACAGTGTGCGCCTCATAAATAGTTACTGTTATTACCCTCTGGAACTGTCTATCTGTCCTAATGAGATCCACCACCCATAAAAACGTCACATTCTTTTGCCTGTTGTCCATTTGAGACGGCCTGCTGAACCGTGCTCAATGCAGTTTTACAGCCTCGAGCTTGTTAGAAATACAGAAGGATTATTAAAAACTTGACAATGTGCATGACCTCTGGTGACGGCCTGCAAATACATCTGGATGATGTTCCAGGAGCGTCAAGAATACGTACTTGAGTTTCCACACCCCGTGGCATCTCCATGACCACACGCCCCCACACTGCATTGTTTCTACTAAGAGAAAACCATTACCACCACACTGAATCTTGATGGACTCAATTATCTAGAGGAAAACAAGATAAATCCACCTGAGAATCATATGTTGTGCATCTCTCCTGCAGTTACCCCCACATCCAGTCTACCTGAAGTACTGCCAAGGTTTCCTCTTCAATATTTTAAGATCCTTTGCTGCTCTAATAGATAAAGCCTGAACCGCTTGCCTGAGCAAACACCACCTAGGCCCTGCCTTGTATCCTGTCCCTCTGCTTCATCTGTGATTCTCCCACCATAGGCAACCACTTAGGTCACAGCCCCACGTGTGCCTTGTCCTGCCTGCCATGCCTCACTCGTGGTTGAACATCCTCCCCTGTGCCAAACTTTTGCCTATCTAATCTTAACGACTCAGTGGAGCTACCATCTTCCACACCCACCACTTGCCAAGCTGAAATAGCTATCCCTTTCTGTGTTCTTAGTACACTCTCTACCCATGTCTATCATTGCCCTAACCCTGCAATTTTACAAGTGTTGATTTGTTTATGTCCCTCAACTGGCTATGAGAGAGGTCCTCTACTTTATTTGCCTTCTATTCTCCCAGAGCTTAATACGGAGCCATGAAGAGATGCTCAACAAATATTTCCTAAAAGAAAGAGCAAGTTGACCTCCACACATACTGCTGGGAAAGCACTAAACTTGGGAAAGTTCCTCTACTTACACTGCAATTATTTTTTTCATTTATAAAATGGAGGACTGGTTGGTTCTGTCAACCACAAGGTACCACAACTCTACAGTACATGTTCTCCTGAAACCAGCATTCGTAATGAGAAGCAGAAATGAACACTCTGTCTGATTACACCCAAAATCATTTAGCAAAGTACTCCAAATCTTCTAGAATCTAAAAACCTTCCTTCAACTTCATTTCCCACATGCTCCCTTCCTTCATCAATTGTTCTAGCCAAAACATCAGTTTCAATATTCTCCAACGTACTGCAGACATTTTATTCCTCTGCCTCTTTATCCATTAAATTCTGTGAGCATGGAACATTAGCTAGGTTCTCCTGCCCAGGGAAATTCTGCTCCTTCCTCTACCACTGGCTATAACGTGAGCTTTTCTGTGAGCTTCTTTCGTTGATTAGAATTTGACTGTAACAGTGGTTCCATTGGCTATAATATCAAAAAAGTTGTTAACATGTCTATAGCCTTGACTTTACTGCAAGTTCCCTGAAACTTGAAGTAGGTCCTATTTGTTACTGTGCCATTCAAAATGCAGAGCATCTAATAAGTAGGTGTGAGATAAATGTTTTTTTCTGTATGTGAATATATTCCCACTGTTGCTATAAAATTAGATCCCATTCAAAGGTCTGATTGGCAAAATCTGGATGAGGATTTTTAATTTAACATCCCTCCTGAGATTTTAGCTATAGAAAATAATGTAACACTTTATATGCAATATTCTAGGCAAAAATGTTTATGATATTTATGAAAACAAGAAACTCCATAAGCATGATAGAGTATGCCAGTGCAAAAGACTATCATAGAACCATTAAAAATGATAATTTGAAGGTTATTTTGAAATATGGAAAAATGTAAGCCAGAGGAAAATTAGAATGCAAATTTTAAATATATAGCACAATTGTAAGTACAGAGCCTTGTGAATAAAGATTTGAAGGATATCTAGAGAATAGAAGTAGACCATTTGCTCCAATGATAGAATTTTGAGAAAGCTTCTCTACTTTTTACAAGCCTTCTATAATGTTATCATAAAGTTGTTTTACTAAATAATAATAAAAGCCAAGAACAGAAAGTAGAAGTTAATGAAGATAAAAGCAGAAATAAAAGAGAGGAAAACGATATGATGAAGGAAGCTGACATTATTAACACAGAGAATTGACACACACGAATAAATGACACACAAATACAACAAAGATGGTAACACGGAGGCAAGTTGGAAAACAAGAAATGGAATACTCCAGCTACAGAAGCAAAGATCTTTAGGTGCTCAGCTCCTAATCCGGAAGTAGACCCGATACACTGGGCGTCCAATGAGTTTCGGATTAAGGGGTATGAAGGTTGGGGATTGGCGCACAGAGCATAAGGAGAGCTCCAAGAAATTACCTAAGACCATGTGAGGTAAGAGCTGGAGTTACGTCCATCTAAACGAAGCCAAGGAACTCAAAAAGGAGGCCAGTCCATAAAAAGGTCGCTAGATAAGCTCTGTCCACCCACCCAAGAGAGCAACAAGGAGCGATTATAGAATACCATGAAGAAGGAAAGCAAATCACATGTAAGAAATCCAACCCTACACTTGATCGTGAATGGGTATAGGATTCACATTCACCTATGTGAGGTGAAAATCTGAGCTACAAAATTAAAATAGAAGCTGGTTCAACATCTGGGGTGGTTAAGAGCAAACATGAACGGGTTCTGAAACAATCCAGACACAAACTAGAACACAGAGAACTCCTGCCCTACCAGTACCCGTGGAAGCAACCATAATCTATAGATATACAAGGAAATGGAGCACAAGGAGATTAAGCAGATGAAAACAAAGAAAATAACTTGCACTCCAAGAACTGAAGAAATAGAAAAAAAAGGTAAAAGATGCTATTCGCAATGGTAAGAAATGGAATCAATCTACATGCAAATAAACAGATGAATAGATAATGAAAATGTGGTGATACAGTATATACAATGGAATACTATTCAGCCATAAAGAAGGGTGAAATCCTGTCATTTGCAGCAAAATGAATGGAACTGAAGAACATTATGTGAAGTGAAATAAACCAGACAGAAAGACAGTACCACATATTGACTCTATATGTAGAAGATAAAAATTGAGAAGAAAAAACTGATCGTGAAATAGTGGTTAATAGAGTTTAGGAATACTATATGTATACAGGGGTGGATAAAGGCAAGTTGGATTTGACTAGTGTACACTGCATGCATGTGTTGAAATATCCAATAAGCCCTATTAACATGTACAATTTATACATGTTAAACAAAAATAGAATAAAATATTAATAAATGACATTATAAAATAAACACATTTAATATAATGAATGGCCACAAAGGACATAGCTGTATGGGAACAAAAGTTGTTTTTAAAAAGCAACAAAAAAGAACCCTACTAGAGGGCTGGTGAGATGGCTCAGCGGCATAAGCGCCTGCCTGGCAAGCACAAGGTCCCGAGTTCGACTCCCGGAACTCACATACGAAAAAAGGGGCCGGTGATATCGCTCAGCGGCACGGGTGCCTGCTGGCGCACGAGGTCCTGAGGTCAACCCCCCGGTACCCACAACAACAAAAAAAAAGAAAACCACTAGAGAGGGAGTTAATAAGGTAGATGACACACCTAGGAAAATTGCAGCATGTAGCCCAGAAAAACGAAGAAATTTTTAAAAAATGAACAATCCACTAAGAAAGATGAGGTACAGAACATGCAACTAAAATTAAAAAAGAGAATGGGGGAGATAAAAGTCCAAATAAAGACTGAAAATTTTAAACCACAATTGAAGGAAGACATGGATCTCTAGTACTTCCAAATTAATCCCACCTCCAAAACTGTACTCCTTCGAAGAAAAGAGGAAATAGCTAATGCAAACAGAGAAAATGACAGTCTCTTTCAAGAAAACCATTATTACATTGACAGACTTTTCATCCGCTACAAAAGATGTCAGCAAGCAGTGAAAAATATCTCCCAAAACTTCTAGAAAATGTCTTCTAAGAACAGAGGAAAAATAACTATATCTTCAGAATTCTAGACTCAGAAACACTATCATTCATAAAAGAAGCAAAACAAAGACATTTCCAAAAAAATAATCCAGAAAGACTGTGCCACTAATAATCCATAAAATTCTTTTTGTTAGGAGCCACACAGAATTCTGAAGAAATAAGTGAAATGCAACTACCAAATAAATGAATTGGCAATCAGCTTGGTAAATCAACACCAAACTACTGACTACCAAAACAAAAAATAGTAATAATGGTTATTGGAGGATGATCCAAAATTAGGTGTAAGTAAAATACTAAACAAACAGAATGTGGGAAGTTTTTAATTAAACATTATTTAGATCCTTGAGCTGCTCAGGAAGAAGAGATACTGATATATATATATATATATATATTATTTTTTTCCTGAAATAACAGAAAAAAATGAGGAAGAACTTACTACATCTTTTTTTTTTAACATGGGTACCAGGAGTCGAACTCAGGACCTCACACTTGCCAGCAGGCGCTTGTGCTGCTAAGTGATAACACTGGCCCCTTTTTTATTCCTTTATGTGGGTGCCAGGAGTCAAACTCAGGACCTCATATTTGCCAGGCAGGTGTTTACGCCGCAGAGCCATCTCACTGGCCCAAACTTACTACATCTTAAAACTAAGAGATATTTTAAAACTACCATAAGTGAGAGAGAGTAGGACTGGTGTACCGACTAACAAGTAGATAAGCTGGACAGAAGTAAGAACCCAAAGAGAGACCATGGGTATACAAGAGGTCCAGCCATGGAAAAGGTAATGTTACTGAGTAATTGGAAGAGGACAATCTTTTTAACAAATATGCATCTAAATAGATCTAAATAGATCTAAATAGGAAAGTACAAACAATCAATTGTCACATGATAAAATATCTTCATAAACTCGGGGTAAGGAAAACTTGGTTAGGTAAGATACACCATGTACTAACAGTGAAAGAAAAAAACTGACAAATTAGACAGCATTAAAATTAAGAACAGGCCGGGCATGGTAGCACATGCCTGTAATCCCAGTACTAGGGAGACCGAGGCATGAGGATTGCTACGAGTTTGAGGCCAGCCTGGGCTACAAAGTGAGTTCAAGGCTAGCCTGAACTACATAGCGAGACCTAGTCTCAAAAAGACAGAAAAAAAAAAAAAAAAGAATAGTTCATAAAAGACATTTTAAGAAAGCTTTAGAAAACCAATCTACACATTAGAAGGTGTGCAACATATTTCTTAGGCATATGACTTGGATCCAGGAAATATAAACAACTTTTTCACATTATTTCATATAGGACTGTAATTAAGTAGAAAAATGGGCAAGAGTCTTGAACAGGCAACTCACCAAAGAGGAAATTCAAATGGATACAAAGCCTATGAACAGAGATTCAACCTCATTAGTCATCAGGGAAGTGGAAAACAAGTCTTCAATAATATACCTTTACTATACACTGCATGAGTTACTAACATGCTCCCAGGAACGTTACACCACGTTAAAATTCCTCTCACAGTAGAAAACAGTGCCATTTCATCTTTTGCTTGCTAACTTTGAGCGCTATCACTTTTGCTTAAATTGCCAATATGAAAACCACTGTTGCCTTAATTTGCATTTTGGAATATGATAGATTTTTAAATGTTTAGATATATATTGGCAAGAAGACATCTATTTTCCTGTAGAGACTTCTCTGGAGCCATTCTCCTTTAGGGTATCCATGGTGGCAAAAACTGTCAGTTCCTTTCTTTGTGAGAAAGTTCAGGCTGTGTTCGAGGCCAGAGCACTCCCAGTTCCCAACACTTGTTTCTGTAGACTTCCCAGAGCCAGCAGAAGTTGGGGGACCTAGTTCTGGCCATCACCTATCAGAAGACTACTACTGAATGTTCCCAGAAAACTATGTGTTGTCTAACTGAAAGGGGTATCCTGGGCCGGGGACATAGCTCAGTGGCACAGTGCCTACCTGGCAAGTGCGAGGTCGTGAGTTCAATTCCTCATACCAAAAAAAGATAAAAGGGAGATCTCAGCTGACCTCCTCCTTTTTTTCTCCTCCCTCCTCCCTGGAATGAAGAACCTGCTATCTGGTGAAAGTGGAGATCTTGGGAACACGAGGATGACAGCCACACACATTTTTAGCACAGCGAAAACTGTGTCCCTGCTGCCTTCCTGGAGCTGCGGGGCTATCCCTGGAGGAACCTGTCTTCCTCCAGATTTCTTATAATGCTAAAAGAACAAAGCCCCACTTGGTCAAATTGATGGGTTCATGCCCACATAAAAGCTGCTTGGCCATCATGGAGGTGCTCCAACATGGCGACAAGCCCAAAACAACAGCATATCACCCACTTTCTCCTTCTTCTTCCCCAGCCCAAAATAATCTTCCTCTCCCCCTTTCACATGCTCCAAAAATCTCCCAATTCCCTTCCGTTATGTCACCTTGCCCGCCCCTCCAAACTCCACCCCCAGCTAAACCCAATAAATGCTTTGTCCCCCATCCTCCTCCTCTGAGGGTCCTCTGAATCCTACTGCAGCCCTCCCATGCCCCTGCATTAAAGGCTTTTTTCAACCATGTTTTTTGTCTTTACTCGTGCCAGACCTAACACAAATATCTGTATTAGGGTTTATTACTTGCCTCTGAGTGCAATCTAACTGATACATGCATCGCTGTCTTATTGATTGAAATACACTTCTAATAAATTAAGTATGTTATTCATTTCATGAATTAATCTTGTCAGAAAACACAAATTTCAAAAGGAAGAAAAGATACACATGACAGGCACAAATAGAAAGTTCTAAGAAAAAAACATTAAACACAATGGAATACTGAAAAAAGTAGAAATGTAGTTTTCTGATCCATTATAAACTAAAATAATGAACTCAAGGAGTAAAAGAACTAGATTACCAATAAGAAAGCAAGATGTTGCAAGACTGTTGCTTCCCCAAGCCTTCTGCCCCTCATCACCCACACCCCTGGCCCCAGATCTAGCCCCCTCTTTCAGGGACCCCAGCCCGACTGCTGGTCCTCCCTGGGCCTAGGAAACCTAGGAACCCAAAATGGCTTAGGGAGCTAGAATTCTCCTGTCCCTAATGATTCTCTGGCAGAACTCTTTGCCTCCTCTCTTCCACTCCCTTGCTTTGCCTTCGTGGTAGCCCTGGGGTATGCGGAGCAAGCTCCCACAGGACTCCCTGCTGAGAACATCAGGGGTGCTGGCATGGCTCCTGACTCCCTGGGCCCTGAGAAATGTGGCCTTGTTCACAGCTGCATATGGGCCTCCCACAGCGTTCACCACCTCGGGACACACTCAGGAAGCCCCCCTTCAAGAACTTTAAGTTCTTTAGTGAAACTACGTAATGCAGAGGTAAAACATAGAGACATACCTATCTGCCTTATGGATGCCTTATGGATTTCTAAGCATAAAAGCAAAGAAAGAATTTGCAAATGAAAGAGATCAGTAGATGTGATCTATGTAACATTCTTAAATCTGTCTATTTTGGAAAAATTAAAACGCAAACAACCACAATTGCCTAGAAAAATACCTGGGACCATAGAGACATAGTTCATAGGGAAAAAGCACCGCCATCTACGGGAAAATGTAGTGAGCCTCCTAAAGATAGGAATATAAAAGGACAAGCAAGCATAGCTATTTTTAATACAGGAAGAAAGAAAAATGAGCAACAAACTTTTAAAATATTCTACTTCACTAATAAGAAAATTAAAATTTTAATCTAGTGGTGATAATTGTTCATGGTCTTAAAAAAATGGCAATGTGAAAAGAATACAGTGACTGTGGGGAGCCATAAATGACCCAGCTTCACGTCTGAGCATGCGCCCCCCCCCCCCGCCCATCCTGATCCTACGTCACCCATTAGACCCTCCCACCATTTCCCTCAAAGAGATATAAGCCCTGGCACTTCCGCAATAAACGCTCTCGCTCGACTTCCCTGATCTGTGTGTGTGTGTGTCTTCTTTCTCATCCCCATACCGTCGCCCGGGTTCGCGTTCCTGCCCCTGGGAGGCCCCGCTGGTCGGAGTCTTCTTGGGCCACAACACAACATTTGGCGCCCAACGTGGGGCCCGGGAAAGATGGATCCTATGAGGGATCACCCTGTAGGGCGATAAATGCCAACGATTGACCGGTCTTTAGTTTCATTTTCATTAGATTCCTTTCTCAGTGATCCGTACGCCAACTCCTTTCTTCGCGTCTAAATCACAGTAAGCATACAGGGTGCAAAATGGGACAAAGCCTCTCCGAGCACGAACTTTTTACTAAAGGGGTCTCAAGCGCTCAGAGTGAGGGGAATAAAAGTCACCCTGCGGCAATTGACTGATTACTTTTCCTTTATAAATAAGGTTTGTCCATGGTTCCCCTTGGAGGGCACCATTAACATCAGGGTCTGGGACCGCGTGGGTGACGCACTCCAAGATTATTATCGGGTTTTCGGGCCAGAAAAGGTTCCCGTCACAGCCTTTGCTTATTGGACCCTAATTTCAGAACTATTACGGACACAGCCCAATAACCTTCAACCATCACAGGCTCCGGCTCAGCCACTGGGTCAACCGGTTGCCCCCCCAATTACTGATACCCCTATCCCTAGCCCTCCACCCTCTGTAGTTCTCCAGATGCCAGAAGAAAAAGATGGCCGTTGCTCTCCTACTTCCCCCGTACCCACTTCCACCTTCTTTAACGATAGTCACCTGCCATCTTATGAAACAGACCTCCGCCCGCCATCTTGTCCTGGGTCTCCACCGTTCGATGGCCTGTCATCATGTCCTAAGCCCACGCAGCCTCCTGCACTTTACCCCCCTCTTCCTGACCCCCGCCTTTCTCCTTACCTCCACAAATACCGCTGCCCTCTGCCCCCCCACCTCCCCTTGTTGCGCCCGCCTTTTCAGTTAACTTCCCCTCCCTTCACCCTGCACCTACTGCCACACCCATGCAAGATCAATTTCTCAGTTCGCTTCTGGAGCGCATCTCCCTACTTGAACGTAAGGCTCAACAGGATCATCTTAATTATAAGTTATCTCTTTCTCAGCCCTCTCCCAAGTTACATGCATACCCCATCACAGAGGTACAACAGGCCCCCACGGCGGAGGGACAACCGGCCCCTCCGCCCCAGCGCGCCAGGGTTCCCTTCCCTTTAAATTCCCTCAAAGAACTCAAAATGGCAGTCACCCAATATGGCCCCACCGCTACCTTCACCCTTGCGGTCCACGACAGCCTTTCCCAGGGATGGGTCACCCCAAATGAACATAAGGAGTTGGCAAGGGCCGCTCTCTCTCTGGGGGTGATTTTCTACTCTGGAAGTCTAATTTTCTAGATCAATGTGAAATAATCTCCAAACAAAACCAAGAGAGACAGCCCCCCAACCCAGTTACCTTTGCCATGTTATCCGGAACGGGTGATTTTTGCACTGATGAACAACAAATGGGCCTTAACCCTCAGGCGTTTGCCCAAATCTCCCTGGCCGCAAGTAGAGCCTGGCGCAAGCTTCCATCAAAGGGAGAGGGTCCTACCTCTCTTACCAAAATTCGGCAGGGTCCTACTGAACCCTTCTCCGACTTTATTGGCAGGCTCACCGAGGCTGCAGATCGCATTTTCAGAGAACATGAAAATAACAATTCTCTCATAAGACAACTCGCCTTCGAAAATGCTAATCCCACTTGTCAAGACATTATCAGACCCCATCGACATACGGGCTCTATTGAACAGCTTATCCGTCTGTGTGCAGACTTTGGCCCCTCATATCAACAAGGAGTAATGTTTGCCTCTGCGCTCGAAAACACCCTACAAAAGGTCTTATCTTTACAGATAGCTGGCCCACATGATAATAAAAAAACCCCCGCCCACCTTCGTTGCTTCAAATGCCACCAACCAGGACATTTCTCAAAGAGCTGCCCTCTTCGCACAGCCACCCCGCTCCCATCTCTCCCTCAACCTTCAGGCCTCCCACAATCATCTCTACCCCCATCTCGGCCCCCACCTCAAACCATTTGCCCTAAATGCCGAAAGGGATTCCACTGGGCAAATGAGTGCAAGTCCTGATATACTGTTGATGGACACCCCATTCCAAAAAACTTCTCGGGGGGCCCTCCCCAGGCCCCGATATCAAACCCTCTTCTGACTCAGGGGACTACGGAGTCAACACACAATCCCTCCACATTACCAACCTCTTCAAGGCAACACCTTCCAGCCCGGGACTTGACCTCTGTGCCTCCACCCCCATGGTATTAGAGCCCACCTCCCCGGTACATATAGTTCCCACCAATGTTAAGGGTCCACTACCAAAGGGCTTTTGGGGCCTTATACTAGGTCGATTCTCCACAGCTGCTCAAGGGATACTCATACATCCAGGAGTTATTGATCCAACCTTTCAAGGACATATCCACCTCCTTGTCTCTGTCTCAACTGGCCCCACTCTAATCCCCACCTTCCCTCCCCTTGCCCAATTGGTCCTTGTTCCCCAAGTCCCCACTCCATCCAACCCTCCTCTTTCCACACATCGTCGGCCCGTTCCCCCTGGTCTCTCCCAGGCTTATTGGTCTCAAACCATATCTCAAGATAAGCCCATGCTTAAACTCTTTATCAATAACAAACCCTTTCGTGGGCTCATCGATACGGGAGCCGACGTATCCGTCATCTCCCATAAACATTGGCCCTCACATTGGCCCCTGAGGCCCTCGGCCACCCACCTACAAGGCTTGGGATACCTCCAACAACCTTATCAAAGCTCCACCCCCCTTACATGGCGTGACTCAGAAAATAATACAGGAACTTTCCAACCCTTCGTTGTTCGGGACCTCCCCCTCAATTTATGGGGCAGGGACCTTCTCTCACAGATGCAACTCATTATGCATAGCCCCAATGCTATAGTCACTAAACAGATGCTTGCTCAAGGCTACCTCCCCGGACAAGGTCTCGGAAAATACTCTTCGGGCATCACTTCCCCCGTTCATCCTAAACCTTTAGCTCCCCGCCATGGCCTTGGCTATGATGATAGTCCTCCTAATGAGGATCCTCCCTCTGAGTCCCCTCTCCATCCTCAAAATTTTTAATTGGGACCGCTGATCCTCCTGTAACTCATGCACAAAAGATCACCTGGCTCTCAGATGATCCTGTCTGGGTTGACCAGTGGCCCATCATAGGCCCCAAATATTCCGCCCTTCTGCAGTTGGTACAGGAACAACTCACAAAGGGCCATATTGTTCCCAGCTCCTCCCCATGGAATACGTCCATTTTTGTAATACACAAAAAACATAATAATAGCTTTAGACTACTCCAAGACCTTAGGGCTGTCAACAAGACCATGGTTGTCATGGGCTCCCTCCAGGCGGGTATACCCACCCCCTCCGCCATCCCCCTTAATTCTCATAAGATCATCATCGATCTCAAGGACTGTTTCTTCTCCATCCCTTTACATCCTCAAGATCAACATAGGTTTGCATTTACCGTTCCCGCCCCCCGTCTTCAGGGACCCTCCTCCCGTTATCAGTGGACTGTCCTCCCTCAAGGCATGGCTAATTCGCCAACTCTCTGTCAACAATTCGTAGGCCAAGCCATTCAACCCCTTCGCCAAACCTGGCCTTCTGTGCATGTGTTCCATTACATGGACGATATCCTTCTCGCATGCATTGATGAAAATACACTTTATCGATGTTATGCTCACCTACAAACCCTCCTTAGAGATTCTGGCCTTCACCTCGCCCCCAATAAAATCCAGCTCACAGATCCTTACACCTACCTTGGCTTTCAGCTGACACACTCTACCATTCATGGACCAAAACCTCAACTTAGACTTGACACCCTTCACTCCCTCCATGACTTCCAAAAACTTCTAGGTGATATCAACTGGCTTCTCCCGTCCTTGGCAATCCCCAAATCCATGCTTAGACCCTTATACGACATCCTTCGTGGAGACCCAAGTCCTACTTCTCCTCGATCCCTAACACCGCTGGCCCGTACGGCCCTCCAACATGTCCAAGAGGCAATCAATACCCAGAGCCTTACCTACATTGACTATACACAACCCCTTACTCTGATTGTCCTCCCCTCCCCTATACAGCCCACCGCCCTCTTCTGGCAAAATGCGCCCCTCCTCTGGATTCATCTGTCTGTCTCCCCCAAAAAGGTCCTTAATCCATATTATGATCTCATCGCCCAGATAATTATGACGGGCCGCAAACAAGCTAAAATCTATTATCATAAGGAGCCAGATGTCATCATCCTCCCATACTCTGAACACCAACTCACCTGGCTCCTACAGACCTCTGATACATGGGCCATTGCACTTGCTGCCTTTCCTGGCCAAACACAACATCATTATCCCCCCAATAAGCTCCTGGCCTTTTTTTCCCGCCACCCACATATCTTTCCAAAGATCACCTCTTATACCCCCATCGCTAACGCAACCACAATTTTCACAGATGGTTCTTCCTCCGGCCACGCCGCTTATACATGCCTAGATCATAACCCCATCATCATTCCAACACCTGGTCTCTCAGCTCAACACGCTGAACTCCAGGCCATCATTCAGGTTTTCCAAGATTTCCCTAACACTCCCATAAATGTCTACACCGATAGTCACTACCTGGCCACCTCCGTCCCCCTTTTGGAGACCCTCTCCAACTTCTTTCACTATACTTCCGTCGTCCCCCTTTTTGCCACCCTCCAGACACTCATCCATGCTCGCACACACTCATTTTTCATTGGCCATATACGCGCACACTCTGGTCTTCCTGGGCCTCTGGCCTCAGGCAACGCACTCGCAGATCAAGCTGCTCGATCCACATCTGCCTTCCCCATGCTCCTCTCCACTCCCCGTACTCAACCTTCCTTATCCAATGTCTCTCAAGCACAGGCTGTGCATGACCTACACCACCTTAACGCCCAGTCGCTGCACACTCTCTTCAAAATAACCAGGGAACAAGCCCACGCAATTGTTAAACAATGCCCCAAATGCATCACTCACCTGCCCTCCCCAAATTTGGGGGTCAATCCCAAAGGTCTCATCCCTAACGCCCTCTGGCAAATGGATATTACTCATATTCTTTCCTTTAGACAACTCAGGTTTGTCCACGTGTCTGTTGACACCTTTAGTGGCTACATCTTCACCTCCCTGCAGTCGGGGGAAACAACTAAACATGTCATCGCCCACATGCTCGCAGCTATGGCCCATATGGGCTGTCCTACAAGGCTCAAGACAGACAATGGCCCTGGTTATACCAGCAAATCCTTTGCTGAGTTCTGTCAACACCTTAACATTATTCACAGTACAGGGATCCCATATAATCCACAGGGCCAAGGTATCGTCGAAAGGGCAAATCAAAAACTCAAAATAACCATTTCCAAGCTCTCGACGGTCACATGGTATCCCACCAAAGGATCCCCCCACAATATCCTCAACCATGCCCTCCTTATCATCAATTTTCTTTCCCTAGACCAAAACAATCGCTCTGCTGCCGATCGCTTCTGGCACCCCTCTACAGCCTCCTCCTTCGCCACAGCCCTCTGGAAAGATCCCCTCACTAATCAATGGCATGGCCCTGACCCCGTCCTCATATGGGGAAGGGGCTCAGCCTGTATCTATTCTCAAGCTGACCACAATGCACGCTGGGTACCCGAGCGCCTTGTAAAACAACTTAATAAACCTGCCCAGGGAGGCGCCCCTGAGGGTTAATATTTTTCCTTTATAGATGTTCCCGTCAAGCTTCCTGTATGTTCTTGTGATGCTCCCGGCGACCAACGCTAATCATCAACATGCTTCATTCAGGTGGACACTCAGGCGCTGGGGGGACCAAAAGATACTAGGCGCGGCTTGGATCTACTATTCCTCAAGGAGGGGGGCCTCTGTGCGGCCCTCAAAGAAGAATGTTGCTTCTACATTGACTCCTCTGGTGTTGTCCTACGCGCTATGGACAAATTAAACGATGCCCTAAAAAGAGAAAAATAGCCAGAACGCAAGCCTTATTCCCCAGCGCCAGGTTCTCCACTGTGCTCCCCTACCTTACCCCCCTTTTTGGCCCCCTTATAGTTGTGGTCCTCGCCTTGACCTTTGGTCCCTGCCTATTCAAGAGACTCATTGCCGCCGTAAAAACAGATGCTGATGAGTACAAACAAGCCGAACCATATGATGATATTCAGGCCCCAGCATATAAGAATGTCGGCCAATGACGGGTAAGATGGAGTCACAAGTCACTAACACTCTCAGGACCACCTAAGACAGAGCGCCACTCTTCGCTGGGACGCTGGCGATGCTAGTGGTTAGCTCAATGACGGGTAAGGCCTGAAAAATCAAATGCGTAAAAACAAAAAGACTTGCAGTAACCTCCACAACCTAAGACAGGCCACATTCAGGGTCATACAAACATTCATGGTCGGCAATATTCTCATTTGGAGAAAAAGGAGCATATGTGGGGAGCCATAAATGACCCAGCTTCACGTCTGAGCATGCGCCCCACCCCGCCCATCCTGATCCTACGTCACCCATTAGACCTTCCCACCGTTTCCCTCAAAGAGATATAAGCCCTGGCACTTCCGCAATAAACTCTCTCGCTCGACTTCCCTGATCTGTGTGTGTGTGTGTCTTCTTTCTCATCCCCATACCGTCGCCCGGGTTCGCGTTCCTGCCCCTGGGAGGCCCCGCTGGTCGGAGTCTTCTTGGGCCACAACACAACATTTGGCGCCCAACGTGGGGCCCGGGAAAGATGGATCCTATGAGGGATCACCCTGTAGGGCGATAAATGCCAACGATTGACCGGTCTTTAGTTTCATTTTCATGAGATTCCTTTCTCAGTGATCCGTACGCCAACTCCTTTCTTCGCGTCTAAATCACAGTAAGCATACAGGGTGCAAAATGGGACAAAACCTCTCCGAGCATGAACTTTTTACTAAAGGGGTCTCAAGCGCTCAGAGTGAGGGGAATAAAAGTCACCCTGCGGCAATTGACTGATTACTTTTCCTTTATAAATAAGGTTTGTCCATGGTTCCCCTTGGAGGGCACCATTAACATCAGGGTCTGGGACCGCGTGGGTGACGCACTCCAAGATTATTATCGGGTTTTCGGGCCAGAAAAGGTTCCCGTCACAGCCTTTGCTTATTGGACCCTAATTTCAGAACTATTACGGACACAGCCCAATAACCTTCAACCATCACAGGCTCCGGCTCAGCCACTGGGTCAACCGGTTGCCCCCCCAATTACTGATACCCCTATCCCTAGCCCTCCACCCTCTGTAGTTCTCCAGATGCCAGAAGAAAAAGATGGCCGTTGCTCTCCTACTTCCCCCGTACCCACTTCCACCTTCTTTAACGATAGTCACCTGCCATCTTATGAAACAGACCTCCGCCCGCCATCTTGTCCTGGGTCTCCACCGTTCGATGGCCTGTCATCATGTCCTAAGCCCACGCAGCCTCCTGCACTTTACCCCCCTCTTCCTGACCCCCGCCTTTCTCCTTACCTCCACAAATACCGCTGCCCTCTGCCCCCCCACCTCCCCTTGTTGCGCCCGCCTTTTCAGTTAACTTCCCCTCCCTTCACCCTGCACCTACTGCCACACCCATGCAAGATCAATTTCTCAGTTCGCTTCTGGAGCGCATCTCCCTACTTGAACGTAAGGCTCAACAGGATCATCTTAATTATAAGTTATCTCTTTCTCAGCCCTCTCCCAAGTTACATGCATACCCCATCACAGAGGTACAACAGGCCCCCACGGCGGAGGGACAACCGGCCCCTCCGCCCCAGCGCGCCAGGGTTCCCTTCCCTTTAAATTCCCTCAAAGAACTCAAAATGGCAGTCACCCAATATGGCCCCACCGCTACCTTCACCCTTGCGGTCCACGACAGCCTTTCCCAGGGATGGGTCACCCCAAATGAACATAAGGAGTTGGCAAGGGCCGCTCTCTCTCTGGGGGTGATTTTCTACTCTGGAAGTCTAATTTTCTAGATCAATGTGAAATAATCTCCAAACAAAACCAAGAGAGACAGCCCCCCAACCCAGTTACCTTTGCCATGTTATCCGGAACGGGTGATTTTTGCACTGATGAACAACAAATGGGCCTTAACCCTCAGGCGTTTGCCCAAATCTCCCTGGCCGCAAGTAGAGCCTGGCGCAAGCTTCCATCAAAGGGAGAGGGTCCTACCTCTCTTACCAAAATTCGGCAGGGTCCTACTGAACCCTTCTCCGACTTTATTGGCAGGCTCACCGAGGCTGCAGATCGCATTTTCAGAGAACATGAAAATAACAATTCTCTCATAAGACAACTCGCCTTCGAAAATGCTAATCCCACTTGTCAAGACATTATCAGACCCCATCGACATACGGGCTCTATTGAACAGCTTATCCGTCTGTGTGCAGACTTTGGCCCCTCATATCAACAAGGAGTAATGTTTGCCTCTGCGCTCGAAAACACCCTACAAAAGGTCTTATCTTTACAGATAGCTGGCCCACATGATAATAAAAAAACCCCCGCCCACCTTCGTTGCTTCAAATGCCACCAACCAGGACATTTCTCAAAGAGCTGCCCTCTTCGCACAGCCACCCCGCTCCCATCTCTCCCTCAACCTTCAGGCCTCCCACAATCATCTCTACCCCCATCTCGGCCCCCACCTCAAACCATTTGCCCTAAATGCCGAAAGGGATTCCACTGGGCAAATGAGTGCAAGTCCTGATATACTGTTGATGGACACCCCATTCCAAAAAACTTCTCGGGGGGCCCTCCCCAGGCCCCGATATCAAACCCTCTTCTGACTCAGGGGACTACGGAGTCAACACACAATCCCTCCACATTACCAACCTCTTCAAGGCAACACCTTCCAGCCCGGGACTTGACCTCTGTGCCTCCACCCCCATGGTATTAGAGCCCACCTCCCCGGTACATATAGTTCCCACCAATGTTAAGGGTCCACTACCAAAGGGCTTTTGGGGCCTTATACTAGGTCGATTCTCCACAGCTGCTCAAGGGATACTCATACATCCAGGAGTTATTGATCCAACCTTTCAAGGACATATCCACCTCCTTGTCTCTGTCTCAACTGGCCCCACTCTAATCCCCACCTTCCCTCCCCTTGCCCAATTGGTCCTTGTTCCCCAAGTCCCCACTCCATCCAACCCTCCTCTTTCCACACATCGTCGGCCCGTTCCCCCTGGTCTCTCCCAGGCTTATTGGTCTCAAACCATATCTCAAGATAAGCCCATGCTTAAACTCTTTATCAATAACAAACCCTTTCGTGGGCTCATCGATACGGGAGCCGACGTATCCGTCATCTCCCATAAACATTGGCCCTCACATTGGCCCCTGAGGCCCTCGGCCACCCACCTACAAGGCTTGGGATACCTCCAACAACCTTATCAAAGCTCCACCCCCCTTACATGGCGTGACTCAGAAAATAATACAGGAACTTTCCAACCCTTCGTTGTTCGGGACCTCCCCCTCAATTTATGGGGCAGGGACCTTCTCTCACAGATGCAACTCATTATGCATAGCCCCAATGCTATAGTCACTAAACAGATGCTTGCTCAAGGCTACCTCCCCGGACAAGGTCTCGGAAAATACTCTTCGGGCATCACTTCCCCCGTTCATCCTAAACCTTTAGCTCCCCGCCATGGCCTTGGCTATGATGATAGTCCTCCTAATGAGGATCCTCCCTCTGAGTCCCCTCTCCATCCTCAAAATTTTTAATTGGGACCGCTGATCCTCCTGTAACTCATGCACAAAAGATCACCTGGCTCTCAGATGATCCTGTCTGGGTTGACCAGTGGCCCATCATAGGCCCCAAATATTCCGCCCTTCTGCAGTTGGTACAGGAACAACTCACAAAGGGCCATATTGTTCCCAGCTCCTCCCCATGGAATACGTCCATTTTTGTAATACACAAAAAACATAATAATAGCTTTAGACTACTCCAAGACCTTAGGGCTGTCAACAAGACCATGGTTGTCATGGGCTCCCTCCAGGCGGGTATACCCACCCCCTCCGCCATCCCCCTTAATTCTCATAAGATCATCATCGATCTCAAGGACTGTTTCTTCTCCATCCCTTTACATCCTCAAGATCAACATAGGTTTGCATTTACCGTTCCCGCCCCCCGTCTTCAGGGACCCTCCTCCCGTTATCAGTGGACTGTCCTCCCTCAAGGCATGGCTAATTCGCCAACTCTCTGTCAACAATTCGTAGGCCAAGCCATTCAACCCCTTCGCCAAACCTGGCCTTCTGTGCATGTGTTCCATTACATGGACGATATCCTTCTCGCATGCATTGATGAAAATACACTTTATCGATGTTATGCTCACCTACAAACCCTCCTTAGAGATTCTGGCCTTCACCTCGCCCCCAATAAAATCCAGCTCACAGATCCTTACACCTACCTTGGCTTTCAGCTGACACACTCTACCATTCATGGACCAAAACCTCAACTTAGACTTGACACCCTTCACTCCCTCCATGACTTCCAAAAACTTCTAGGTGATATCAACTGGCTTCTCCCGTCCTTGGCAATCCCCAAATCCATGCTTAGACCCTTATACGACATCCTTCGTGGAGACCCAAGTCCTACTTCTCCTCGATCCCTAACACCGCTGGCCCGTACGGCCCTCCAACATGTCCAAGAGGCAATCAATACCCAGAGCCTTACCTACATTGACTATACACAACCCCTTACTCTGATTGTCCTCCCCTCCCCTATACAGCCCACCGCCCTCTTCTGGCAAAATGCGCCCCTCCTCTGGATTCATCTGTCTGTCTCCCCCAAAAAGGTCCTTAATCCATATTATGATCTCATCGCCCAGATAATTATGACGGGCCGCAAACAAGCTAAAATCTATTATCATAAGGAGCCAGATGTCATCATCCTCCCATACTCTGAACACCAACTCACCTGGCTCCTACAGACCTCTGATACATGGGCCATTGCACTTGCTGCCTTTCCTGGCCAAACACAACATCATTATCCCCCCAATAAGCTCCTGGCCTTTTTTTCCCGCCACCCACATATCTTTCCAAAGATCACCTCTTATACCCCCATCGCTAACGCAACCACAATTTTCACAGATGGTTCTTCCTCCGGCCACGCCGCTTATACATGCCTAGATCATAACCCCATCATCATTCCAACACCTGGTCTCTCAGCTCAACACGCTGAACTCCAGGCCATCATTCAGGTTTTCCAAGATTTCCCTAACACTCCCATAAATGTCTACACCGATAGTCACTACCTGGCCACCTCCGTCCCCCTTTTGGAGACCCTCTCCAACTTCTTTCACTATACTTCCGTCGTCCCCCTTTTTGCCACCCTCCAGACACTCATCCATGCTCGCACACACTCATTTTTCATTGGCCATATACGCGCACACTCTGGTCTTCCTGGGCCTCTGGCCTCAGGCAACGCACTCGCAGATCAAGCTGCTCGATCCACATCTGCCTTCCCCATGCTCCTCTCCACTCCCCGTACTCAACCTTCCTTATCCAATGTCTCTCAAGCACAGGCTGTGCATGACCTACACCACCTTAACGCCCAGTCGCTGCACACTCTCTTCAAAATAACCAGGGAACAAGCCCACGCAATTGTTAAACAATGCCCCAAATGCATCACTCACCTGCCTTCCCCAAATTTGGGGGTCAATCCCAAAGGTCTCATCCCTAACGCCCTCTGGCAAATGGATATTACTCATATTCTTTCCTTTAGACAACTCAGGTTTGTCCACGTGTCTGTTGACACCTTTAGTGGCTACATCTTCACCTCCCTGTAGTCGGGGGAAACAACTAAACATGTCATCGCCCACATGCTCGCAGCTATGGCCCATATGGGCTGTCCTACAAGGCTCAAGACAGACAATGGCCCTGGTTATACCAGCAAATCCTTTGCTGAGTTCTGTCAACACCTTAACATTATTCACAGTACAGGGATCCCATATAATCCACAGGGCCAAGGTATCGTCGAAAGGGCAAATCAAAAACTCAAAATAACCATTTCCAAGCTCTCGACGGTCACATGGTATCCCACCAAAGGATCCCCCCACAATATCCTCAACCATGCCCTCCTTATCATCAATTTTCTTTCCCTAGACCAAAACAATCGCTCTGCTGCCGATCGCTTCTGGCACCCCTCTACAGCCTCCTCCTTCGCCACAGCCCTCTGGAAAGATCCCCTCACTAATCAATGGCATGGCCCTGACCCCGTCCTCATATGGGGAAGGGGCTCAGCCTGTATCTATTCTCAAGCTGACCACAATGCACGCTGGGTACCCGAGCGCCTTGTAAAACAACTTAATAAACCTGCCCAGGGAGGCGCCCCTGAGGGTTAATATTTTTCCTTTATAGATGTTCCCGTCAAGCTTCCTGTATGTTCTTGTGATGCTCCCGGCGACCAACGCTAATCATCAACATGCTTCATTCAGGTGGACACTCAGGCGCTGGGGGGACCAAAAGATACTAGGCGCGGCTTGGATCTACTATTCCTCAAGGAGGGGGGCCTCTGTGCGGCCCTCAAAGAAGAATGTTGCTTCTACATTGACTCCTCTGGTGTTGTCCTACGCGCTATGGACAAATTAAACGATGCCCTAAAAAGAGAAAAATAGCCAGAACGCAAGCCTTATTCCCCAGCGCCAGGTTCTCCACTGTGCTCCCCTACCTTACCCCCCTTTTTGGCCCCCTTATAGTTGTGGTCCTCGCCTTGACCTTTGGTCCCTGCCTATTCAAGAGACTCATTGCCGCCGTAAAAACAGATGCTGATGAGTACAAACAAGCCGAACCATATGATGATATTCAGGCCCCAGCATATAAGAATGTCGGCCAATGACGGGTAAGATGGAGTCACAAGTCACTAACACTCTCAGGACCACCTAAGACAGAGCGCCACTCTTCGCTGGGACGCTGGCGATGCTAGTGGTTAGCTCAATGACGGGTAAGGCCTGAAAAATCAAATGCGTAAAAACAAAAAGACTTGCAGTAACCTCCACAACCTAAGACAGGCCACATTCAGGGTCATACAAACATTCATGGTCGGCAATATTCTCATTTGGAGAAAAAGGAGCATATGTGGGGAGCCATAAATGACCCAGCTTCACGTCTGAGCATGCGCCCCACCCCGCCCATCCTGATCCTACGTCACCCATTAGACCCTCCCACCGTTTCCCTCAAAGAGATATAAGCCCTGGCACTTCCGCAATAAACTCTCTCGCTCGACTTCCCTGATCTGTGTGTGTGTGTGTCTTCTTTCTCATCCCCATACCGTCGCCCGGGTTCGCGTTCCTGCCCCTGGGAGGCCCCGCTTGTCGGAGTCTTCTTGGGCCACAACACAACAAGTGACATGGGTCATTTTATAAATTGATGATGAAAATATAAATTGGAATCTTGCTGGAAGCATTTTGACATTTAGAATCCAGAGTTTTCAAATATTTTATGCTCTTTGAACTTGTATTTTCACTTTCATCATATGTAACAACGTAGTCATATATACAAACTAACGTTCAGTGATAGTTATTAACTGCAATGTCTATTATAAGAATTAAAATTGGAATCTTAAATGTTTCACAATAAGAGAATGGTTAAATAAATTATGCTTTATACATAATATAGACTATTCATATCCTATTAAAATTATTTTTTCTTTAATTTCTAACAACCTGGGAAAATGGATATCATAATATGATAGTAGAAAGTGCAGGAAGCATATAGATTATACGGCACAAGCTTTCAAGGGAAAATACAAATATCACCAAAGAAGCCAAAGGAAAAATATCAAATATTGGTAATTTCTGCATTTATATGATAAAAGTAGGCACACTTTCCTTCCTTTTAAAAGCATATTCCTGAATTTCCTAGTTTTTTTCAATGATCAGGAAAAAATATCAGGACAAATGAATCTTATTTAAAATCAAAAATACCCATTTAAGATACAGCAGTAATGATTCTAAATTATGCCCATTAATAATGAATTACAATGAAGATTAATCATTCTGTTAGGTGTTTCAGATAAAGTGTCTGTCGTATGGCTATGATAATAACAGGCGAATGCCAGAAAAGTTACTGAAGTGAGAAACCAATAGCTCCAAAACAGAGAGGAGGAAAATGTTGGCAGCAGCACTGGGTGAAATGCATCAGAAGATGCTGCCCGCTAAGACTGTCCCTTAACAAAACGGAAAGGACAGAAGGAGGATTCTCCTTGGGAGGCATGACCAGCACATGTACGAGAACCATGGCATCTCTGCTAAGCTTTAAATTGTTTCAGTCAACAGTCAACTTTCTATTTCTCCTTACCATGTCTGAATTCTTTACTTTAATCATACACAACAAAAATCCCTTCTTCACTGATCAACAGCAGAAATACTGATGAAATTTCACTGGGAAAATATTTAGGTTTTATTTTATTATTAATTAACTACATATCCATTCAATGGATGATGAATTTAATCTACAGTATATACACTAACATTCTAAAAATTCAGCCTCGATGGTAACTTAGAGGCGGCTTTCCAAGTTCCAGTTGCCTTTAAATACCTTCGGCGCATTTCACCTAGCTTTTTATATTGGAGTCCGTACTGCAGAGCCTGCAAGACCATGTGTTTGGTGCCCAGAACTACAAGGCCCTGGATACACGAGGTGGATGATGACAGAACAGTCAATAAATCCTGATGTCTGGAATATTCTAAGGCATCTATCAAAAGACTTAGCAAATACAGTGCAGCCCTAGAAATTTTTCTACACATACATGCACATGTGCATAGTGGTAGAGATGTGGAAATACAGAGTTTGCATCAGCAACCTGAAAATCCACTGGTAAAGGACCAGTGCAATGAATGTGGACCCTTCCATAGAGGAGAACACGAGAAGCAGTAAAAGAGATTTTTTTAAAAGAGCTCCTTGTGTACTCACTTATGTAAAATATTTGCCAAGCACACCAGTAAGTAAAAAGCAAGGGGCTTGACGGTGTAGAGTGTGTCTTAGCATTTATCTCTAAAAAGGCATAAAACTGAAACGCTGATGGTCTCTTCATTGGAGAAATCGGTGGCTGGGGACTAGAACAGGAAGAGATTTTTCCTTGTATATTCTGTGGTTTCATTAGAATCTGTCACATGACTGTATTACCTCCAAAAATAAATGACTTGAAAAACACCTACAGGACAATTACCTTGTATATTTCTCTGTGTTTCTATCCACTATTCACAGTATCAACTACTTAGCCCAAGTTTTCTTTTTTATATTGGTAAAACACATGTTTATTGTAATGGACAAATGTAAGAAACAGTGTCAACTCCTTCAACAGTTTCTATCCAAAGGACAATAATATTTAGTTTTCATTATTAATAAATTTAACTGTGATTTGTTGAGTGCTCGCCTGAGCTAACACATGCACTGGACTTAGAAAGCGATGAGCCCCAGGTCTTATTATAAGGAGCTCTTAATGCAGTAGGAGACACAGGAAAGTAAACAAGCAACTCGCTTAGCCCATAACTGTGTGTTTAAGACCCCCTATGTGCGGGGCAAATCAACACAGTATGGTATGTGTGAAAGGCAAGGAAAAGGTGCAGACACGAGGCGCATCCAGAAAAGGCACCCAGCTCAATCAATGGAGGTGACAGAACACCAAGAGACAGGTGGGGATCACTGAGCATGGACTCCCCATGGGGACAAGACTCCTCCACGACTAAAACTTAAGAACTTGTATGGTGCAGTCAGGAATGTTCGAGTAGTAAGACTGGTTTGAGAGAAGGGTAGGAAGGGTCATTGGCAGTCACAGAGCAGGAGCTATGTGACTTTGGAAAAGTGAGATCACAAAACCATGTTCTTAGGTTGAGACTCTAACCCAAAGGCATTGAAGAGACACAATTTGGGATTCCCAGCAGTAGTTTACAACCTTGGTTGTATATCAGTATCATTAAAAGAGGCTGATTTTCTGTCCCACCCTAAAACTTACTGAATGAGAATTTTAGGGCACGAGGCCCTGAATCCGCATTTTTTATGTCTGCCTGGTAACTCTGATGATAAATTAAGTGTAGGATAATTAAGGGTAGGATCCATCCCCTGTTATGGATCAAAATGTCGTGTTGGTCACAGGGAAAGACAGGGAAGCAGTTCTGTACTCCTCTTTGCCCTGGGAGGGGCTCGATAAGGCTGAACACTGACTTCAGTGCACCAGAGACCACGGACAGAGAAACTGGAAAGCAGGCGCAGAGGGCTAAACCAAGGCCAGTCCCTCAATGAAGAAAATTTGTATGTCTCATCCTAGAAGAGGAAAAAAAACAGTTGATATGGATACAAATTTTTAAAAATTTTTATTCGTCCATGTTTGCAGTCCATAATGTTTACATTCCTGGTGTGGAGTTGGTCCAGACATAACACGTCCTGATTCCTTTTTCACCCCTTTCTCTCTCCTCCCTCCATCTCTTGATCCCCTCCCATTTGAGAAAGATCTGTCTACCTCCTTCCTATTACCTATCTTTTATTTTGCTTTTTATTTATAATTTGGTTTTTCCTATAAAAGAAACCACATGATATTTAAGCTCATGTGTCTGGTTTATTTCGCTTAACATCATAGTCTCAAGGTGCATCCATTTTCCTACAAATGACTCACATTTATCCTTCTTTATGGCAGAGTAGTACTCCATTGTGTGTAAATACCATATTTTCTTTATTCATTCATCTGTTGATGGCTATTTAGGCTGCTTTCAAGATTTAGCTATTACGAGTTGTGCCGCTATAGATGTGGGAAAAAATACCAAAGCAGAGGTACAATCTGACATTCTATTTACCTCAGCTGCATTATTTGGAGTTAGGGTTTCCATTTGGTATCCATATACACACAGCACTTTTAACCTCAACCAGCCTGAAAGCAGGAAATGTTTCACCACCACAGGGAAAAGGAGAGGCAGCAACTACAGGACGAGGTGGCATGGTGCTTTCTGGAGCCTGGTAAGAGCTCCACATTCACATTTTGGTGCACAAGGGCAAACATTTCTATCTGGGGATCATCTTCCTTTCTAAAATTCATCCTGGCCACTATTTGAGATGTCTTGCAAGACATAAATTACACAGCAATTCTGACATGAAAACAAAAGAAAAGGAAAGTCAACCCACCTCACAAAGATATATTTTTAAACATTTAACAGAACTGACTGTAAATGAGTCACATACTAAATAAGTAAAAATACCACCCACTGTTCCACCAGTGCTGCTGGGTCTCCTCCACACACGCTAAGTGTATGTTCATTATCTTTACTCATTCTCTCCTCTGATGGCTGTTTATTGGACATCCTGTGCATGGCAGGCATGGTGACAGGCAGGACACAACGGTGCCCATGGCCATCCTCTCCCTGCCCTCATTGCACGCGCTGGTGAAATCAGACAAAGAAGAGGAATGAGGCAGCGGTCGGGGAGCTGCGTACAAGATGGTGGGATCAGCTTTAGCAAGCGGGAGAATGTGGGTGCTGAGGACGCCAGAACCTTCTAGGGCTGAGCAAAGGGAGCAAGAGGAGAGCACAGAGCAGATCCTGAAGGGAAGCAGGAGAGATGGACATGTGGCCTCTAACCCACCCCAAGCACCCTCATGAGTTAGGCAGGTGGTACTTTTGTCCCAGCTCATAATTAGCTCTGGTCATAAAAGCTAAGTGCTTTGGCTGAAGTCACCAAATCACAGCAAAGTCAGAAGTCTGCTGCCCCAGATCCATTAGTCTGATGGGCCCAACGGATACTCCAATCAGGATGTTGCTTTGTGTACTAACTCCCCACGATGATTGCACTCAAACATGTCCTAAAAACAATTTAATGCAAAAAGGATACTGCTTTAGCTCTGAATTATATAAAATTAATAATAATTTAAAAGAAGAGAATTGGAATGCTTACTGTTCATTTTCTGTTTGAGTACTGACATAACTTGGAAGCTTCATAATCTTTGTTTTTAGTTGAGGGAATGCAGGCTAAAGAATAATTTCTGATGTTTTAGTAGATATTAGCAACAAAAAAGATATATTTTGTTCATACCATTTACTAAGTCATATTGTATTACATTTTTCATAATGTTGTAACACACACTCTCTCTACATGATCTCTTATAGCTGCATGTGAATGAATCAATTACATGAATAATAATTTCAATTTAAAAAATGGGACCACTGGTTTACCCAAAACCTAACAGTAAGAATAGAGGGAAGTATACAACGGAGTACTACTTTGCCATAAAGAAAGATAAACTTGAGTCATTTGTAGGCAAATGGATGCACCTTGAGACCATGATGTTAAGTGAAATAAATCAGATGCAAAAGCTTAAATATCACATGGTTTCTCTTATATGAGACACACAAATTATAAATAAATAGCAAAATAAAAGACAGATAACAAGAAGTAGGGAGACAGATCTTTCTCAAAGGGGAAGGGGATCAAGAGATGGAGGGAGGGGAAGGGAGGGGAGGTAAACGGGAGGAAAAAAGGAATGAAGATGTGTACGTGCGCCAGCTCCACACAAGGAATGTAAACAGTGGCTACTGCAAACATGGACTACTAAAAACAAAAAATAAGTAAAATAAAAAAGAATCATAATAACTTTTCAAAAGATAAATAAAATCACCCAAAGGCAAAAATATGTAATATGAAGCTCTTCATGTTGTTCAAGTTTACTACTAATTTCTTCACAGTCCGCACAAGTCAAGGGGTTTCAAGGTGCTAGATGCTTGCTATTTAATTTGCAGTCTCATCTCTGCCAAACAATAATGGCGAGATCAGTGTATTATAATTTTATTTTACAGATTGGGATCCTTACATCATTTGCCCACGGTCTCACAGCTTCTGAGTGGCTGAGCCAGGATTCAAACCAGGTCAGTGTGACCCCAAAGCCTGGGCTCCTAAGTTGGAAGCCAAGCCCCAGCTCCTGTTTTTCCTTCTGCGGTCATTCAGTCCTTCGGACAGATATCTACTGCCACCATTCAGTGATGGATGGGACCAGAAGACTCTGATTTCATCTCCACTTCGAAATATTTGTGAACTTACACTGAAATGGTAAAATATATGTTATCTGTGCTATCTACAAACAACTATAATCAAATATATATATATTTGATATATAGATATTTCATTTCTTTCCCTCTTTCCTGAGTCTAGATGGCTATTAAAGTGAGCTACAGAGTGACTCAATTTTTTAAATTTTATGAGGGCCGGTGAGATGGCTCAGCAGCATAAGCGCCTGCCTGGAAAGCGCAAGGTCCTGAGTTCGACTCCCTGTGCCCACATACGAAAAAAGGGCCGGTGATATTGCTCAGCAGCACGGCGCCTGCTACCGTGAGAGGTCCTGAGTTTGACCCCTGGTACCCACAAAAAATAAATAAATAAAATAAAATTTTATGAAACCCCATTACATAGACAGTATCTCTATATGCTCATGTAGGCATGAATCACATAAATACAGCATATGCGCTATATAGATAATAAAAAATATTTTATAGCAAGTTATCTCAAGCCATAAGGGAATAAGCAGACTTACTGGCTGGTGTTGCTGAGCCATGCAAGGACGGCCCGTTTCAGTCACTAATGGATGCTCACCAATGTCCTCTTGGGAGGGACAGAGGACGCAGAAAGAGGCCATTTCTGTCATTTGAACCCCACATAGTGACTAGCTGACCCCAGTCCCCTGTGCAGATTGACTGTCCTTTGGGTGCCATCTCGGGAATTTCTACCATTCCCTTGACTCACCCCTTCACAGCTCCGGAAGGGACTCCGCGAGCTGCTGTCCCGCGTGCTTTCCCATCCCCACTCACTGTACACCCCTTGCCACCTCTCTTCCCCACCACTCAAACCCTTTGGCCACTGCGGGGACCTCTGCCGCCCCAGCGTCTCAATCCCCCAGCAGGACTTGCGCGGACAGCTGCCCTCCCGGAAGCGGAAGCGGAAGCGCTCCTCCTGCAGGCGTGAAGAGAACCTCTCCCTGGCTTCCCACCTCTTCCTCTTTTTTCAGTGCTCTTAACAACCTCCTCTCCTCTGCCCAGCAACCAGTCTGCTGCCTCCAGGGCTCTGTCCCGCCCCGTCTCTCTCCGCTGTGTCCCTTGCTGATCTCCCCATTCCTGCAGTGGAGGACTGCGAAGGTGCGACACTCCCACCTTGGCCTCTTGTTTCCCCTGCTGTGCCTCTTGGCAGGCCCTGTCCCTTCAGCCCCCAAAATATATCTCCCGCCTGTTCACTTCTCTCCATTCCAACTTCCACAACTCCAGTCCAGTATCTCATTAATTCATTCTGTTATTCATTTTTTAATAGCTCTTAGTACTATCTGAAATGATCTTCCGGACTTACTCCCTTGCTTAACAAGCATCTAATTCCTTCCTCCTTTGTTGTCTTGTTCATTTCTGCAATACTTTTATTTTTAGCTCAACTTCTATCAGAGAAGAATCGTCTAATAACTCCAGCATTTTTTCTTTCTGGCCAGTTTTTCAGTATAAAGACTCATTTCATATTTCAAGTTGAAATCTAAAACCCTACAATCACTTTCAGTTTTCTCTGGGCCACTCTATCAGCATGGTATGAATATTTAGTCTAAAATGATTAATTGAGCCATTCCTTTTTCCTTATTCAAAATTCTGAGTTCAAAGTGACTTTGTATGCATTTGAGGAATGGTTGCCGTTCCTAAAAATAGCAGCATTTTCTTTCTTTTTTTTTTTTTTTGTGGGTACCGGGGTCGACCTCAGGACCTCGTGCACCAGCAGACGCCCGGGCTGCTGAGCGATATCACTGGCCCTTTTTTCGTATGTGGGTTCTGGGAGTCGAACTCGGGCCCTCGCGATTGCCAAGCAGGCGCTTACGCCGCTGAGCCACCTCACCAGCCCAATAGCAGCATTTTCTGTGGTCACACAATAGTCCACCTGTCTTCTGAATTACTTTTACAGCATACTTTTACAGGGTACTTTTTTATATTGGTAAGGACGCTTATTCTGTTGAACGCTTTGATGAGTGTTTGAATATATAAGATTAGGGCCAGGAGTTGGAGAAAGTTAAATTGTTGTACTAAAAGGAATTGAAGCTCTCAAGAAAGGAAGATGTGAAGGATATTTTCTTAATATAGGTCAGCAACAGTTTTACAGAGTCACAATAGCATCATCAGTCACTCATTTAGAAAATATGTTAATTCTAATTAATTTGGCTTGACAGTAACTTGCCTTGACAATAACTTCTCTCTGAATCATTATGTTGATTTGATAATGACACTGGTGACCGATAATAAGACAAGGACTATGTTTTTATCCTAACCACTTGGCATCTGCCTTCCTCACCATTTATCTAAAGCTGGCCAGAGAGTAAGTGGTGGAATTGGATGTGAACCCAGATTCCCTATGCTCTTAATGCCTCAGTGTGCAAAAAGATACAGAACAGCTCCTCAATCCTACGGCTAATGAAAAGGAACCACGGGCTGGTGATGCTCACATGACAGAAACTGTGGAAGAAAGAAATTGTGTCATCTTAGAGTTTGTCCATGAACGTGAAAAAGGGACAGTTAAGATAGTCTTAGGACCTGCTATAGTTGGAATGCTTGCATTCAAAATTCATGTTGAAATTTAAACCCCAATAAAAAAGGATTAAAAGGGTGATTTGGACATGAGGGTGCCTTGCAAAAGAGCCACGGGGGGCAGCTCGGCCCTTCTCCCTTCTACCTCTGCCACATGAGGGTACAGCCACCAGGGGCTGTCGTGGAAGCAGATGGCAGCTCGCACCACACACTGAATCTGTTCTCACCTAGATTCTGGACTTCCCAGACTCCAGAATGATGGGAATAAATTTTTTGTGATGTTTAAATTACCCAGTCTAAGCTGTTTTGTTATAGCTATACAAATGGACACAGGATCTGAATAAAAACATGTACTAAAATTAGAAGTAAGACAAACATGATGTTCTGTTTAGAAGTTATAAATAGAAACCTATTTATAAAAAAAATCAAAAAAGAACCAGAGACTAAAAAATGACAATTCAACACACACACGAATAACTCTGTAGAGAAGGTTAGAAGATCGGTCTTCTAGAGAAAATAATGTGGCTACAGCGGGAACTACCCAAGGGGCTCAGGCTTCAAAACAACACATAAAGGATGGGAGGAGGATCATAAAACAAAGGAGGAGACGGGACAGGAGTGATGACCTCTATGAAGAATGTCAGAAATGTGTGACTCGAGCCAGGGAAGAACTGGAACCTGTGAAAAATGCCAAAGATGACAAAAGGTTAGGCTGTAAAAACAAAAAGAAAACCTATTCAGAGCCAGAAAATGAATAAAGAATATTATGTCCTTGGCTTTCCGTGGGAGGTGGACATTTAGCAACAGCTTGGCATTTATCAGGAGCTATCAGGATACTGGGCTGAGATGCACGCCGGGCTTGGGTCCACCAATCCAACAGACTCAACTGTAAGGAAGATTCCAGACTCCCACAAGGAGACAATGGACCTTTTTAAAAACACACAAACAAAAATGTCATAGATGATGCAAAACCATCCCAGTTGTGTTTAATGTTTGCTTTCTACAAAGAACAAAGAGTAAAAGGTAGAGTAAGTATTGTTAAGAAGTACCTGAAACTAAGAAAAGAAAATATGAGTTGGAAGCTCCTAAGTTATTCCAATCAAGTCCAGTCTTCAAGCTTGGATAAATTCTATCCTAAATTTCTGAAAGACTAGCACAGCTATCTTGTGGAATCAAGCAACAGTGTTAAACTAACATGAAAGCTACCCATCCAAGAACCCAGGGCCTTTGCAACTGCCCGGACTTCCTCTCAGCCTGGATCTTCCTGAAGTTGGCCCCGCACTTTATTCAGGCCTCTCCTCAACCGTTCGCTCCTCAGTGTTCCCCCATCATTCTATTTAAGTAGCTCAAACTGTCCCACCCATTCCTCTCTATCTCCTGCCCAGGTTCACCTCTCTTTATAGCATTTACCACTCCCTGAGGAATATTTCTGCTGATTCCTTTTCTTCCTCCGCTATTAGAATATAAGCTACGTGGGATATGGACTTTGTCTTATTCACCACTTTATCCATAATAGCTAAACATCCCAAACAATCAATATTTATCAAACTAGAGCTTAATTGAAGCCAATGCTTTGGTGAGTTTTTAAAATCAGCTTGTTTGCTATACAATTATAAGGCAGTCCCTCCCTCCACCCTTTAGTTTTTGAAAAAACAACAAATAAATAACCTGTTAACAGGCAAAAAAAAAAAAAAAATTCCAACTGATAAAAGAATGTGCAAAAGTAGGAAGATACTGCTTGGTAATAGCTTTTTGTTTTTCTGTTTGCTTTTTGTTTTATTTTGTTTTTGCAGTGCTGGGGATTGAACCCAGGGCCTTTGCACTGACCTACATCCTCAGCCTTTTTTAATTTTTTGTTATGAGAGAGGGTCTGGCTAAGTTTCTAAATTCCCCAGGCTGGGCTTGTGATCCTCCTGTCTCAGCCTCCCACAGTACAGTACTGGGATTACAGGCTTGTGCCACCAGGTGTAGGTAATTTTTTTTTTTTTTTAATGAAAAAGGCGTTATGAAAGAAAGAAAAGTTCAGTATAAATCAACAGTGAGGTGGTGGCATTTTTTTAAAAGGTCATTTTAGGCTTTATTAACATAACATCAGAGGTATATTAGAACTCCCATGTATATTTACCATGATGGTATCTGTCATGACATCCCCAAATTCTGACTCATTAGGTACGTGGTGAGGCACAGGCACTGCTCTTTAAAGGACTTCCACTGCTCATCTCCTAAGACCCTCTGGCAAGAGAAACGGAAGTGGCCATCCCATGGGGTTTTGTCAGCCAATGTTCCAAACGTATCTAAAAGACTTGGGCCCGGTCTGGAGACCTAACTGAAAATAACGTGCTCCGGTAGTTCTGTGTGAAGTTTAATGGTGTATTTAGAGAAGGCTAACGGGACAAATGCATGAAACAATAACAGTCCAGGGCCTACGGGTCCCCTTGGCAGGTGCTCGGGTGCGTAAAGTTGACTTGTCACTCCCACAGATACCTCTGCCTCTGTCTCTCGGGGACCATGCAAAGATTCCCTACAGTCTGGAGAGAAGACAGGACTGGGCTGGAAGAGAAGTGACAACTTATGGCAGCTGTGTGCGCATTTCGCTGACCGAGAGTCAGAGAAAGGGAGACAGGTCTACTTTGCTCCTCATTCTAACCTCAGGAGCAGCTCTGCAGGGACCAGAGAACTAAAAAGGGAAAGAGTCGCAAACAAGGAATCATCCAACCCAGGTTCCATCCCTCCTATGACACCTGCCACGAACCAGTACGACCTGAGCAAGTCGTTCACCTTCTCTGAGCCTCAGTTTCCCCACCTGCCAAGTGGCAGAATGCTTGGCTTTCCTGCTTCACACCGCCTTTGAAGACAGCCCTCTGGGGACTGCCAAGTTATCTACAGACGAGTGATTATTACCAAGTTACAGCACCAGGGTTTAATTTCTGATTGTTAATTAAAGCTGCAAGTGCCAACAGAGAAGCACAAGCCGTCTCAAAGTTGGGAAGATCAAACTGGAGATGAGAGGCACAGATGATCAGTGTCCCAGGAGTCACCCCTCCTGGAAAAGGGGCGGGAACGGGGTGAGTGACATTTTCTCAGCCAGTGGCTCCCTGGTGCATGCGCCTTCTTGGCTGCTGCTGGTGGCGCTGTTGTTTGTTTCTGACTTTTGGTGGAAGGACCTCTTTTGCATATCCAAAAGTTTCACTGTAACACTATTCACATATACGTAAGTGATGAGAGTTGGAGGAAAGGCCGCATCCTCAGTAGCACGCACCTGTTTAGGAAAATTCAAAATCACCAGAAGGGCTATGTGCCGGATAACGGGTTCAAAACAATTTTGTTTCACAAGCAGTTTATCTCTGTGAACAGGAGCGGTGTGGTTGTTAGGTGCAAGACATCACTCAGGGAAGGCCAACACACATTTTACACTAATACATATTTTACAATAATTCATTAGTTTTACCTGCAGCTAAATCAGAAGACATAGACGCCTTGGGGGATTGTTTTTGGGGGTTTTGGGGATACACTACATTAACCAGTCCACTCAGTCTAGATAAATGAAACTAAGTTCTGCAAAAAAAAAACCCAAACAAACAGCTTTTAAAACATTTGTCTTGGGCCGGTGAGATGGCTCAGTGGCGTAAGCGCCTGCCTTGCAAGCGCAAGGGCCCGAGTTCAACTCCCGGATCCCACATACGGAAAAGGGGCCGGTGATATCGCTCAGCGGCACGGGTGCCTGTTGGCGCGCGAGGTCCTGAGGTCGACCCCCCGGTACCCACAAAAAAAAAAAAAAAAAAAAAAAAAAAACATTTGTCTTAACTCTCCACAAAGGAAAATCTCAAGCAAGCATAGCTCCTGAATATTGAACTTCATTAAATAAGAGATGCCACTAATTATAAGACGCCCTATCAATTACTACACGCAGGGAAAATTTTAAACAACCAATTAAACTATGAAAGAGTTCTTTATCACTTGAAATCTTATTTTATCCTTATTGAAAAGCACTTTTTAATTGACTTAGATTGATTTTCATCATACACAATTCTGTATACATATTTAAGAGAAGTAAACTGGTTATGGTATCCCTAGCCCCTCTTCCATTTGCAGAGTCTGACTCTCTCAAATCAGTCTTGACAAGGCATTGCTAACCTGTGTTCATCCCCACCACACCATCCTCTGTGCCACCAAGAGGGTGGCAGCACAGCACGTCTCCAAAGAGAGACCCCACATTGTCTTGGAGATGTCCTTCCGAGCCTCGGACACCTGCTCTGCAAGTTTGGCACAAATCCAGTCCAAAGCAGCAACGCACAAGTCTGGTGCAGCCAGCAAGAAGTACGAGATGCATCCCAATCACAGACATGTGCAGATGAACATCTTGGGACCAATAACATAGACCATTCTTGGAAGAACCGATTCTGAAAAACAATCTCCTAAGAATGAAACAGGCTTAGCTTTCTAAGTAACTCATTGATGCTGTTTTCTGTCTTCTAATCCTAAAGTCTGAATGTGGAACTGCTCTTAGTCTCTCTTCTGTTTCATCTATTCTTTGTCAGTCCTCGCCTTAGACCACCCGTTAGCCTTGTCTCTCATTCCTCAGTCCTACAGCTGAACTCTCCTCGTCCAGGCCTTGGCCCAGGTCACACACGCACTTGATAACCGCAGTCTCCTAACTGTCCCTGCTACCTCATTCTCTCCGCAATCCATCCTGTGAGGATGAATAACTAAAAACTAGTCTTTCATCATGAACTATGTGTCCAAATATTTCCATTGGCTCCCTTCGTAAGACTTAAACACCAAACTCTTCTTAAAACCCCACAATCTGACCTTATTTTATTTATTGAGCTTATTTTCCACTGTCCTCGTGACCCAGATGGCTTGGTGCATGGCTGGCTTCCTCCTTACCTTTTGTGCCTGCCTATGCATTCCCAGCATCACATCTTTTTTACATTATTTCCCCATCTACCTATGTATTTCTCCTTTTCCCTTAACAAACTCTTCTCATGCTTTTCCAGGCCCTGAGGACTTCCCCTTCCATTTCCCTGTTTTGCTGCTGGTAAGTATATTTGGGTTTTAGACTGAATGTGCACTCTTAGTCTTTCTCCCTATGACACTGTCAGTTTAGAATAATCAAAACAAAAAAAAAAAGTCTTAGGGCTCAGTCATCTCCTACCAAGTTGGCATTTAATTCATTTTGTCCTTTACAATTGTCTGTGAGTGTTACTACCTGCTGCTGTATCTCCTCACCTTCACCATCACCGAGCCCACCCAGCCAGCACCATCGCCTCTTAACCCATATCAGTAACCCCAAGGACCAGCAGATCCACCATGCCCCCTACCATGGCCACGAATTGATCTGATTTGCTTCTGTGGAACATAGATTGCCCAAGGCCCACTCACACTGGACAGATCAAGCTGGTCTGTTGGAAAGGAGAGGGAAGTTACAAGAAGCAAGGGGGATTGCTAAGAAATGGAACCACGTAACCAATGGAACTATGGCGCTTGCATCAGACAGCTGCATGCAGACTTGGAAATCTAAAGGAAAAACCTGACGACACTCCACTTTTATGGGACTTAATCACTCAAAACTTTTGCCCTGACTTAAGAGTATGAGAGCAATTTTTATTTATTAGACTTCTCCCAGACAATCGTTAGATCATTTAAAACACGTACTGTAGAGGGTTGAAAGCACAAACTCTGGAGATAGGCTGCCTGCAGTATCCCAAGCCCATTACTTATTAACCACGTGACCTTGGTTAGTGAACTTAATGTCTCTGTGCCTTTGTTTCTTCATCTATAAAATGGGAATAACGATACTAGCTTATCTCATAGGGTTGCCGTAAGGGTTAAATGAAAAAATGCTTAGAATAGGGCCCAGTACAGAGTAAGTATTCAATGAGTCTCAGCTACCACTATCACTATCATCACCATCATTTTTATTTAAAATACATGTATTTTATCATTAATTTTTACTAAATAAATCTACTGGCTAACAAGTTCCAAACACAAGGCAAAGCCCAGCTTCTTCAACACCCTTTCTTCAACACACACACTAAAAAATACTTTTCTCTAATGCTCGCTCATCAGCTTTATTTTTTCCAGGTAAATTCTCCCTCTCAGACATGTTATTCATGCAGCTCCCCTGTGAGTTCTAAACCTACGATCTAAGCCAGGGCTCTTCATGGCCTTCTGACATCTCAGCTGATCCAAGCACAAGAACCTCAAATACAATGTGTTTCCCCTGGTCCCCCACTCTCTGTGGAACAAATCCAAAGCTTTCCACCGATCACCTTCCACAGTGATCTTAAGTGCCTCGCCTTTGAATTTTCTAGGGCACATGCTGTCCTTTCACCTGGAATTCCTTTCCCATCTTCTCCTTTGATCTCCCTTAGGAGTACTGTGTGTGCCCCATTAGAATCCCTTCCCTTTCCTCTAAAGCACCCTGAAATGTTCTATATCATAGCCCTCAGCACACTGTATGATAGTGGCTTCTATCTCTCTTTTTAAGACCTTAAGTAAACAGTTGATATTTTATTCATTTTTGCACCCCTATCATGCTTAGTCCAGTGTGTGACACAAAATATTTTTTAAAATTATCAATAGGCTTCTGAACCCAGGGAAACTTTACCAGTGTCTTAATACTAAACAGACATTCCTATCAGTGGGGGCCCCAAAACCATGTCAAGGGGTGGAATCAAAGGGGAGTAAGCAATATATAAATGCAAGATTTACTGACTCCAATAAATACTGGGTTAGCACACAATACTATAAGAAATGAATTTGCATTTGTCCTGGCATTGTCGTATTTTCCACTTGATGATTAAGGCCTTCAGGCACAGGTCCTGCTGTCACTAATTGAAATGTGTTTTCCTGATATTCAGCTTGGGTTCTTTTTTTGATTCATGTAGCACCTTGCTTAATTAAATAATGCAAGCACTCAGTTACAGAAGGGCATCAAATTTCCACTTCACAACTCAAGAGGCCATTGTGGAAGGAGCCACTCGACACTGGCAAATACTAAACGACTGAAAACACTGGCAGCACCAGTTGCAATAGAAAAATTCAAATGATTGTCCTCTTTGATAGCTGCTGCTGCCATATGGGGCTGTGGCTTCATTCTACATTTGGGTGAGCTCTGGATGCACTGAACAGAAAAACTGTAACAAGCACAGAAACTTCCAAAGCAGCACCAATAAAATAATCAAATTTGCGAACGGCAGTAAAATGATCAACAATGATTACAAACTGTACAACTAACATTGGCATTATGTTTGCCTCTCCAAAATCCTTACAGTAGTTTTTGCTCTCACTGCTTTTAAAACAGCAAAGTAATGATGTGAAAGACAGTAAAAGGAGTGAGGAGAGAATAGACGGCAAAGATTAAAACCTCAGCTCCTCCATCCTCTGACTGTCCTATTTTCCTTCGTCTCTCTAGACCTTCCCTCTGTACAATTAAGGAAAAACTTGCTCCTCCTTCTTCTACATTGTATCCATTCTATCCACTGTCAGTCACTTAAAATTAACTCATCTATACACATGAAATATATATAAGAAAGGCCACATATATATGTGTGTGTGTGTGGCCAGGCACTCAACATGCCACCAGGATGTAAACTGAATAAGATCTGTTTTTCTCTCACATAGCTCACGGAAGTGTGAAGACCTGGTAGCCAGGGCTGTTCTGTGGCCTGGGTGCAGTTAGTCCACGCCCCGAGCCTAGTATTGGGGTTTTCTGTAATGCACTGAATGTGTCTTCACTTGTCTGTGTCTTCCACTACACACAAGGTACCTGATCTCATCTCCCTTTCCCAGCAGCCACAGGGACTCCTACCTTGGATCTGGACATATCAAGGCAACACATGCCTCCAGGCCTTTGCACTTGCTCTCTCCTTGCCATGGTCTTCTCGCGATGTCTGCATTGCTAGCTTCCTCTCATTCATCAGTTTCTGTTCAAACGTACCCTTCTTCAGGAGACCTTCTCTGGCTGCTTTTTAAAACTGCAAGTCCTGCACACAGCGCATTCTACTGCCTTGCCCTGCTTGTTCATCTCCATAACACACATCACTAACACAACCTACATTTTCACCACCCTGCTCATTGCCTGTCCCCTCCTGCCACCAACAACCAAGTTCCAAGAAGATAGGAATACATAAAAATTGCTGGTACCTATAACATAAGGAATCAATAACTATGTGATGAATAAACCAAGTATATGAGCACCAAAATTAGCCGGTCATCATTGCTCTGGAGAAAATGAAAACTTCTGGAGTTTGAAAGGCAAAACCGGGAAGGGACCTCTTGATTGCTTGGCCACTCAACATCTGTCTCTCCTTGGTTAGAGGACACATCAGCATTCAGGTTTCCTTACAGGGGCTTGCCTTCCTCTGGAGATGGTACATCTGGTGTCCAGCCTCCTTCTAGGACAGTCAGAAAGGCAGATCCTTCCACTCTTGACCCTGGCATGGCTGGGCCAGCCCTGTTGCGTGGTCGCTTCCCATTCGCATCCTGGAGTTGTATCTCTGCAGCAGCTGGCTGGTCGGATTGCTCCTGCCGGCAGACCGTCTCTCAGATTCTTCTCTCCTCACCATGCAGTCACTCCCTGGTTCCCATCCACTTCCAGACTTGGGTCTCCAGACTCTGGTGAATCTACTAAGCCAGCCACAGCCTCCCCCAAATAGTCTCTTTATTCAAGTTAACCAACTCCATTTCTTTTGCTGATACAAAGAATTCTGATACAACATGGAAAAGAAAATAACAATTCCGAGAGCTATCTTTTCCACAACAAATAAGTTCCATGCTTTGGCTCAGAGGTGGACGGGAGAACCGCGACCCTAGGCAAGTGCTGTGACCAGATCTCCTCTCTGAAGAAAGGGAAGGATTGGGAGAGCAAGGAAGGATAGGGCTCCAGGGTGAGGGAAACAGGCACACTAGGGGCTCTTCTGCAAGATCCGCGGCCGCCAGGCAGGTCGCCACAAGATGAAAGCTTGGTCTCAAGGGAATTTGAGCAAGACTGAGGTGTAAGATCCAACGACGCAAAGGCTCATCGGAGGGGAGCTGAATAAAATTTGAGCGTAAGTATGAGGTGATAAAGAGAAGAACATGTCCAGTGAAATCTTCGGACTCCGACTATGCACCCCTATGACTCAGGAATGAAAGCAAGGCTAGACACATAATTTAGTAAGAAATACAAATTCGAAAATAAAATAGTGAGTGAATATTCCAAAATAGCAAGCTAATGTGTGGATATAGATTAAATTTGTATGTTTGTATATTACCCTTTTCATACCATGCTTGCCTTGAACTACAGCAAATCCCAATGATGACGCTGGGTATTAGAATGTGAGTGTTAAATATGAGGGGTAATAGTGCTTTTACGTTTTCATTTCTCAATTACTTGAAAAAGAAAAATTGGCCACCGTAAGTTATAGTCTCCATTTTCACTAATCTTTCCAGTTCCTCAATACTTTTTCTGAAACTACGCATCTCCCTTTCCATACCCTTCCATATGGGAGTTCTAGCATCCACAAATTAATGGAGAAAAAGAACTACAAAGCATTCTAAAAATTTTAATTTTACTTGGTTAGAGGACACAGGCAACCAGTCTGCTAAAAAGTCTAAAAGCCCGTTGTTTACACAACGTTTAAATACTTGTGGAGCTTAAGTGTTGAAAAGGTAAGCAGAAAATGAACACTTCCTATATGAGGAGTTGGATGAAATGGATCTGGGAAGAAAAGCAACAATTGAAGTCTTCTTTACTTTACCTACTCTTTATTTAAGATGGTATCTTTAAGATGATGCTTTCCAAAATGGCCCAATAAATTCATTTCTGTCATGTTAAGACCAATCTGGCTCAATACATTTTGAGAGGTAAGCGGTTTTGACCTGGGCAGGTGGCCAGCTGAAATCATTAATAAGGACTAGGTCTGAACAAATAGATAAGCAAAAACACTGCAGGGAAAAAGAATCATTAGCTGACTATTCCTGAACTACAGCGGAAGTTCCCAGCATCAGCAACAAAAATCATGCTCACCCGAGTGGGCGCTCAGCAGGTTTCTGAGACTCGTGCGGTAGGGAGCGAACACCGGCAGGTACCATCCACTCTGTGGATTGGGCTCTCAGCTGTCTTAGAAGACACAATTTCATTCACTGCTAGTTGTCCCTCTCACGTCACGTGTTTCAAAGACTCTACTAGTCTGTCCTCTTTACTGACTCCAACACCTGTTCTCATCCATCACTTGCCAAAGGCAATTTTAGCCATAAATCTTATAGGAAGGATTTCTGCATTGAACAAAAACAAGTTAGGCAAGACCGTACGAGTCCGTGGAAAAGCCGCCTGTGTCCTTGCATGTTTGGTGGGTTCTTCCACAGTGATCTTGGACTCACATAGAGAATTGGGGAAGGGGAGCTTCCCTCCCTCTCCCGACCTTCTCTTTAGAGTGCAATGATTAAACGTGGGTGTATCTGACCCTGCTGGATCTCAGTTCAAATCCTGGCTCTGACATGGGGACAGATTTGGGGATCATCCACTTATATAAATTGTGCCATCTGCAATGTGACAATAAAGATGGTGCCAGCCCACTACATTTTAACTTCTTAATATTAATAATCAACATTCTCATTATGATGCAGGAAAAAAAAAGAAGACTCGTGGAATTTTAGAAATGATTCGGTCCTGCAGGATTACCCTACTAAAAAGGAAGTTGTAGCCCAGAGAAGTCAAGTGACACACTCCAGGGATCACAGCCAAGTAAAACCCATGTTCCCTGGCACCCAGCACAGAGGGCATGGCACTGGCTCACAACACGATAGGCCAGGACCACAGGTGAATTTTACTAAATACATTTTATTTAATAAGTGTGTATTAAGCATTGCTCATGGCCGATGTTTCAGACACCCTCTTTCTGTCTGCCAGCTCTTTATTACCACACTCAGGAACACAGTGACCTCAAATATAATTTTCTTTCCCCCACCTCTATCGAAACTACCTAATTGTTCTCCCACAAGTGGAAATGATTAATTACATTACCTACACAGGACTTGTTATGTAACAGGCACACAAAAAGTACACCCTGAGTGACTTTGCTCATGAAACAACCTGTTCAAAAACAAATATCCAAGAGGAATCAACCTGGAATTGTAGCAAGCTCCCATCAGAGGGAAGACTTTGTTTCCTGGAAGGAGACTTCTCCAGGTAGCTTTCAGGTGCTCGATACTCAATCATCCACATCCTCAGAAGGCCTGGTACAAGACACCTGGCATCAGGGGACACGGGCAAATGCCAACTGCAAATGTTTTCAACAACCTCGAGAAGTCATCCAGTACAGCCTGACAATTTTTAAATGTCACAGTGTTTCCTATTAAGTACTTTTGTCAATAACCACAAGGTCCTTATACAGTTTTAAATATCAAAATGGCATATTGAGACAAGTTATGATTCATTATAAAAGACACTGCAACAAAACAAGTCATAAATACTTTAAAATGCGTCTTACACATATGTTAAACTGTTAGTGAGACAGAAGTAGACTCATGATAGTCACTGAGGTATGGGTCAAGCCTATTTTTCACAGAAGATAGGTTGCTGTCTAATATTTATAAAGGTACGTGGTACACTGAATGAAAGAGAATATAAAATCAGCTATTCTTTTTTTTTTTTTATGTGGGTACTGGGAATCGACCTCAGTACCTCGCGCTTGCCAGCAAGCGCTTGTGCCGCTGAGCGATATCACCGGCCCTTTTTCTCCTTTATGTGGGTACCGGGAGTCAAACGCAGGACCCCGCGCTTGCCAGGCAGGCGCTTATACTGCTGAGCTATCTCACCGGCCCCAATTGGCTGTTCTTAATCCAAAGTTTTGTGCTTGAAGGAGATACCTAAGCTAAAAGTGAACTCATAATACAGTCACTAATGAATACAAGTCAAATTATCTATGGTGTTTTATTCATATGCTTGAATAGTTAAGAAAATGTGGGAAATATTACTCAGCAGCTGGGTAACAATGGCAGAGAAGCATCTGACGTGAAATTCCAGCCTCAACAGGAGGAAGGGCACACGAGCCCTAAAAAAGAGGCGCAGAGCCCACGTGATGCTTATTACCACCCACAAAGCAGCGCTGGGATCCATTCGTCCACTGCAAGGGCCGAGGGCCAATACTGTAGTATGGCAGAACCTACTGTTGTAGGAAAAGGAAAAGGAAAGGAATTTTGATTCTAGGCAGAAGAATCATTCTAAGCTCCCTCAATGTACCTGCTGAACGCTCAAGTAGAAAACTAAATGGATGCCTAAACACTAATTTCTAAAGCACTATAAATATCATTCATTATAGACAAATATAAAACCATCCCCAATTAATCCCCTATTTTCCCACAGACTTCTTGCCACTACTGTCTAGAAAATGGAGAAGGAAGGTTCCCACGAAGTCTTGTTCCCCTGGATTAATAGTCTCCACTTTCATGGCAACCTATGTTGTTTCAGAAATGCAGTTTGATAAGCAGAAAAGGTAGCCACGAACATGGCAATGAGAAAGCGTCTTCATTAGAAAGCACTTTACAGGTATAAAGGGCTGGCATGCATGTGTCTTCATGTAAGTGTCGGTACAAAGCTAAACAATTTTCAGAATTATTACATTCATAGACAAGAACTGTGTTTCCAACAAATTAATAGACTCATCTGAGATCACGTAATTGTCAAGAAGAGCCAAGACTTCAAATGCAACCCCGTCATCACCCTACCACGGGTGACGTCTTTCACAAAGTGTGGCCACACGACCTCTGGAACCTGCAGGAAACATGCTGAAGAGACACGGTTTTGCATGTGCAGCACAGCACTGAGAGCTGTGGCACCCACTTCACAGGAGAATGGGTCTCAGAATCTAGCAAGTCAAAAAAGAATTTCATATATAATTTTTAGGGAAGCTCACCGCACTTTACGTTGATTCTGCTCAGGCTGTTTCAATCAAGGATAATCCCATTTATGCTACTTTAACATTAAGAAATTACTTTGTACTTATTGCCTCTTTTCAAAAGGAATAAAAAGTCATCTTTATAATTAAAAAAATTTTAATGACAGAATTCCTATTTGTGATTTATACCCATACAAGGTATAATCACAAAATACAGTGAGTGTTTAAATTTTTAGAAAATTATTACAGTAAAATGTGCATTGCCATGAATCCCCCACAAAATGTTCCCCCTTGCTTTGAACACCCTTATTCCTTTTTTTTTTTTTTTTTTTTTGCCACTTTGTGAAGCAGTTCTGGAAGTCCTCCTTTGTGTCTTTACTTGATTCCATGGCTGCCTCGATCATCTGAATCAATTCAAAATGTTCACCTTTCATGGTCACTTTGACTTTGGGGAAGAGCCAGAAGTCATATGGCACCAGATCCAGTGAATAAGGTGGATGAGGACACCAGCACACTTTTGTGAGCCCGCCTTTCCACTGAATGCCACCTGGCAGCAGCACTCATGGTATTTTTCATCACAACTTGTAAAGACACTCATGAAAGAGGTCTTCCAGAACTGCTTCAGAAAATGGCAAGAATGATGGGATAAATGTGTCAAAGTGAGGGGGAGTATTTCAGAGTGATTAATGCCAATGTGTCTTTTAATGTAATAATTTTTATTTAAACACACCATATTTTTTGATCAGCGCTTGTAGTGTGTAAAATGAGGACAAAGTTCATTTCAAACTACTGATAGTCATTATATATGAGTGTGTATGTGTGTGTTCCTCCAGGAATAACTTTATACAGTAAAGCTTATTACACTCACTGAAGAGAGAGTTAAAGTTACTTGATGTGACCCATCTTATAAGCAGCAGAGTTTAGTTTTAAACCATGGTTTGTAACACCAAAGAACTTCGTTTTAACCTCTATGTTATGACAACATATATTGACTAAGTATTTCCAGCAACTATTTAATTTAAAGTAACCAAGATACATATTTTTCCCACATGAATCTCTATACTATAAGGATTTTTTTGTCCTAACTAAAGAAGATTAAAGTTTAAATTTAGACATAGTAAGTTATGTTAAGTTAGAGAAAAGAGGAAAATTCTTTATATAGGTGTTTCTAACTCCCCTTTTTACCTCTTCTCTTTTCTGATTTCTGTTTAGCTCTTGACAGTGGATACTGGTATCACTGTTAACGTCACAATCACTCACATGTAAAAGGTATAAAGAATAAACTGATGCTGTTTGGGCTGTTATTTTCCTACACTAAAATAGCCTGAAACTAAAATTAAAAGCAGCAGAAATACTAGTAACTTTGAAAATCATTTTTTTCTTAAAATCTGTCCTATGCACAGAAGTAGGATCACTTAAAAGACTAGTAATTTATAGGAACGTGAAGAAATGCTAGAGGTGGGAAAAGCATTAGTAGGGACTGGTGCCCTGACCCTACCACACGGAGTCACTGCTACGTGGCAAGTGGGAAAGAGATTATGAAGGATTAAAGCCAAGAAACTAGATGCGTCTATAATTTTCTTCTTCCTACTGAAAAAGCGGAGAGTGTGCGAGATAGTAAATAAATGTAAGTTTTACACAAAATACTAAAAGGAATATGAATAAGAGAATGGCATAAAGGAAGGCAGATTAGACCTCTGGTCAAGCCCAATGGGAATGTGAACCTTACTCTGAATATGAATGTCCAACACCCCCTAGTGGCTGGTGCAATTTAGTATATCATTTTTATCAGAAGCATGTATCAAACGTTGCTTCAAGAACTAATGCTCTGGATAGAACTTACCTCTACCCACTTGAAACGGTTTGAGAGGATACCCCTCTTAGTTCTATGCCACTAGAAACCTTCTGGGGGAGAATAATGACAGCAACAAGTGTAGACCTGGAGACCTTATATGAGCTTTCTCCTGTGGATATCGCCAGCTCTGGAACTTCTTCTGAAGTGCACTTCATCTACAAAGGTCAAATCCACACCCATTTTAGCACCTCCATAATCAACCAATGCTAAACGTATTTTATTATTTCTAAAACAATAATAATAAATAAATAAATAATAATAATAATAAATAAATTTGTTTGTTCTTCCTTTTTTTTTTTTTTTGGTGGGTACCGGGGGGTCGACCTGAGGACCTCGCGCGCCAGCAGGCGCCCGTGCTGCTGAACGATATCACCGGCCCCTTTTTCGTATGTGGGTTCCGGGAGTCGAACTCAGGCCCTCGCGCTTGCCGGGCAGGCGCTTAAGCCGCTGAGCCATCTCACTGGCCCAAGGCCACATTCTTTAAGGGCCATTTTAGGAGCCTTGGCTTTTACTCATACTGCAGCATCACAGGATTATTAGCAACAAGTGCTATGGTCTGACTTGCATTTTACAGGAATATTCTGGCTGCTATGCTGAGAACAGATTTTGAAAGAGGCCACAGGGAGAGACTAGGACATAAGCAGAAAAGCCAGTCAGAAGTCTGCATCAGTGAGGGATGATGGTGCTTGTAGAAGGATGATCATTGACATGATGAAAACTGGTTGGGTTCTGAGTATATTCTAAAGGCAAACCCAATATTTGGGACTAAGAAAAAGAATGGAGCAAAAGATGATACCAAGATTTTAGTCTGAATAATAAAGAACAGGGCTGCCATTAACTGAGATGGAGGAGACTGCAGAAGGATCCGGTTCAGGGGAAATATCAGGAGCTCGGTGTTTAGCCATGTTAATTAAGTTTGGGGATTTCTATTGAGACCCCATACTTGTAAACTCCAATAGTGGTACATGTTACTAATAGATTTGTATATACTGCAGTTGGGAGGAAGAAATCATCCCTATAAATTTCCAGACAAGCATAAGGCCCCAGTATGCAATACTGTTTCAGTACCGCGGACAGCGCCCCACGTATTGGTAGGGGAGAGGATTAGCCACAACACAATCTTGAGTAAGATTAGTGGAACCCAATACATCAGTGTCAATGGATACCTCTGTGTTTCCACACACATTTTATTAGTTGTATCCATCAAATCATTATTATATCACACTGAATGAATGAGCTCTTTGAATCTTTTCCTGCAGGCAATCACCATTTTCTGCATCTTTCTCTTTCTCAACTGCATCTTCAAACATATTTATTTTCTGTCTTTAAACACATATTTTAAGAAATTTGTTCATACATTCTCTAACGCAGCCCTCTTCAGATATTTTTCATATTCTAATTCAAATTTTCACAGTTATCTTTTCTTGTAAAAATTGCTACTTGCAAACTAATCTACGTTTATTGTGAAACACCACATCAACTTCAGGAGAGCCAGCAATGGTGCGGCTAACTTCCCCATCATTAGCTTGCCTAAGCTGTGACTGCTTGTACTTCTCTAGGCAGCAACTTGATTCCTCCAAACTCCTCAGAGAGGCACATTCCCAGGATAATTAATTTGGTAACAGTGTCTCCAGCAAAGTAATTTGTGTGATTTAAACTTCCAGTTTCAAAAAAATAACTAACAATAACACTTAAATGTTCTAGAGAAACAGCTGAAAATGTCCAATCAACAGGTTGTTCATGACTGTAAACTCATCTTCCCTTTTAAAGAGCTGTAACCTGATGCAGCCATATTCTGAATCATTTACCAAAATGTGATAAGTGCAAGTTATATGGGAAATATATTAATGCCCATAATTGAGTGCTTCACACCAGGCTGAGGGGTTGGTTATTGAAGTCTAACTCAGGGTGTAACTTGCTCCAGTTGGGGCATTTAGAGGTGAGACCTGGACATTCCTGTAGTTCTTCTTACTAGAACAGAGCTGTGTCTTACCTACCACAAGTTGTCTGTTCTGCCTCTTAAATATTTGTGTCTGGTTAACTATAGGAGAGGGACAGCATGGTGCCATTTTGGAAGTCCACGTTTGAATTCCAGCTTTATTTACTTGATGACCATGTAGCACCTATTACTTTCAGCTTACATATCAAGAGATGAGAAGACTTATATTTCAGAGTAGGTGGGTTGTTGAATGACATCAAGAACATTAGCAGTCTACCATATCCGGATCCACAGCAGCTCTCCAGTTAACAAAAAATGATCAACTAACAAGTAGATTGTAAAATTTAATTATTAGTTTTCCTTTCTAAACTAACAGTAGCTATTAACTAATTCCTTAATGAAAATATACAGGATTCTGTGTGAAAACATGTGCACAGTTGGAATATATTTCTTCCTATGTCAATAAATGATTCCACTGAAATTATTTTGATGATATAAGGGGTGACCAAAACATGTAGCAAATGTTTAAATTTTAAAAAAGCTTATTATCGGGCCGGTGAGATGGCTCAGCGGCTTAAGCTCCTGCCTGGCAAGCGCGAGGACCCGAGTTCAACTCCCAGAACCCACATACGAAAAAGGGCCGGTGATATCGCTCAGCGGCATGGGTGCCTGCTGGTGCGCAAGGTCCTGAGGTCGACCCCCCGGTACCCACAAAAAATAAATAAATAAATAAATAAAAAAGCTTATTACAGTGAAAGATACATTGCCAGATACAGGATAAGTGTGCTCAAAACAAGGGCAAGTATTTTGAGTATTTTGAGGTTATTAAGCATTCACCATAATTTTTAGTCATTATCAAACATTTATAGCAATTTCTGCCAGTTAACAATATGGTGTGTTCTCATTCACCAGATCACCATCTTATTCACCAGATCTGGTGCCATGCAACTTCTGGCTCTCCCACAAAGTCAAAATCACCATGAAGGATAAACATTTTGAACTGACCTAAGACATCAAGACAGCCCTGACAGTACAACTAAAGACACTCATGAAAGAGGACTTCCAGAACTGCATCAGAAAGGGACAAGAATGATGGGACAAGTGTGTTCAAAGTGAAAGGGAATATTTGGAGGGAGATTAATGACTGTGTGTCCTTTACTATAATAAAATGTTTTAATTTAAACATTCACTATATTTCATGATCACACCTCATACCAAGTAAAAGAGATAATTTATGGTGAAAAATAAACATGCAGAAACACCATTTTATAACAAAATAAATTCAATTTCATATAGCTTTTCAACAGGAATCTGTGGATAATTTGCACAAAATATTCTCTTCATTCCTGGTATAAAAAGTTCTTTTGAAAATGGGTATTAATTAATTGTGTTTAAAAATAAAAGCAGAAAACTATTTTCACATTCCTAATACAGCATCTTTGTCTCTGAATCCACTTAATCTGTCAATACTAGAATTCAAACAAAATACCTAGCATGAGAGTTTCTATGACAACCTAGTTTTCCGGTCTGTGAAGCCATTTCCTCTGTGAAATAAACATCCAGAGCTTTGGGTGCTACACTGATAAGATCTTTCCCAGTCGCTGCCAACGCTGCTTTATGCATCACACATTTGTCCGTTTTGAACAACCAATTCATTCCCATCTGTGACAAACTGGTGCTACCCAGAGCCACATTTTGTAGAATATGAGACTCTCTCAACCAACTAATGTGATACTGTACTCTGAGTCCAGAAGTCCTTCTGTACCCATCTCAGGAAAAACTGTTATTTCAAAAAAATCTGTAAACCTGAAATTTTAAATTAAACAGAGTGTTTGGCTAGAGGTTTTGTTTTGTTGAAATTTTAATTCTGTCTTTATACTACTGGTTCAAATTCCTAATGGAATTTCAGAACCTTGGAGTTGGAAAGGAATCTTTGAAAGCCTCATTTGTTCTTTTATTCATTCAACAAATGCTTATTGGACCCTAACTCTTTAGTACAGGATTCTTCGTTTTTGAAATGAGGAGTTTGAGGCTCGGGGGGGCAAGTCACATGACTAATCTATAGCTGAACCAAGCCAAACACCAAATCATCCAGCTCCTACTCCAGAACTCTGTCCCCTCTGTCTCCAGAGCCTCAAAAGCTCCCAATTGTGAAAAATAAGCTCAGGAATCTCCTTAGTTTAATTTTTAATGTTGATGTTATTTTTCAGTTACTCATCTCCCCACTCACACCCACAAAAATTCTCAAGAGACATGAAAAGAGACTATTTTCATGGCACTCTTCATAGTAACTTTTTTTTTTTTTTGTGGGTACCGGGGGTCGACCTCAGGACCTCAAGCGCCAGCAGGCGCCCGTGCCACTGAGCGATATCACCGGCCCTTTTTTCGTATGTGGGATCTGGGAGTCGAACTCAGGCCCTCACGCTTGCCAGGCAGGCGCTTATGCCTCTGAGCCATCTCACTAGCCCATAGTAACTTTTATAGCACTTTTCTTTCTATTGTCCAGTTGGTTGGTTACTGCATGAGAAATCCAGTTACCTCTACTATATGTGAACTATTCTAATACAGTACATATTTATGGGAGCTATAATTGCCTAGCATTTCATCAAATGCATGCTGTGCAAGTATAATGCCTCATGCTCCAAACAGATTTTGCTGCAGAGGCTACCTGCAGAGTCATCTCAAATGGCAGGAGACAGCTTTTTCAATTTAAAAATTACTCGGAGATTGTGTAGGTCCAATCCAAGTGGGTAATGGGGGGAAAAGTACAAGAAATTGATGGGAAAAGGAAATTTATTGACTTTCACAAGTAAGCTAGTTCAAAAGTTTTTGAATATAAAACTGTTTGAAAATAACCTGGCTTGTGATTTTAGTCTAGAGAGAGACTGCTTACCTATGTTGCTTTCAGTTTCCCAAAGCTTCATGCTATATGCAAAAGTGAAAGATGCAGCTATATATGTCCCAACTCTCTTCTAAGCAAACACGAAATAAGAGAGAAAATGGGAGGTGTGGAAAAAGAGAAAGTAAATTTAGTGTTTAACTAACAAGCGGAATGGCCTTCTACCTCTGAATGAAATGATGTGCATTTTATCAATGTTTTTCTTTGGATAATCTACTTATAGATGATTTTCTAAATTTAGTACAGAATTTGGACTACCTTATCTTACCATTCCCCATGTATATAATTAAGTAAATTAATTTCGAACTTCAAAACAACCAATTCCACTGCCCATTTCCTAATAAGATAGAGTTAAAAATGGTATCTCTCTATTTGAAAATAAACTGCTTACACAATACAGGAAGTAGGTGAACTGAGATAGAAACGCTACATAAAATAACCTCCGTGGCTTTATGCATTATCCATAAATCTGTGATTCTTTCTCAAAAACATACACCTGAATGAAAAGATTGAGACTGGCTCCCGTTTGTGGATGTGTTGTTTTAAACCAAATAATGCAGAAAGAGAAAGAAATGAAAATATAAAGCAAAGCAAAATGTGGCAAATGGTAATATCTGGGAAAAAATAGATAGAAATACATCAAATTTTGCTATGTCAAGGAAGAAAAGCATGATGGAAACTCACACTGACCACAGAGGAAACATGGGTAAGATGAGAGGACCAATTTGTATCGGTCCCCATTGGAAGTTCAAGGTTCTTCCAGCATCTGCCCACCAGCTTCGCCCTATCTGTTACAAGCTATGGATGATCAGATTTAAGGCTCGTTTTGCTGCTCCTCCCAGTAGCTACCTGAGGAACGGCTCCTTACTTCTCTGTCTTCCCTGACCTCCTGGCCCACTGTTTGGAACTTCTTTGGAAAAATTCTCCCTGTCTCCTTTCTTTCTCTGTCTCCTCCTGTCTCCTTTCTTGTTATTTTTGTTTTGCATTGTTTTATTCTCTTGGTGGAGCAGAGCAGGATCTTGTCAGATGAGTGTGCTGTGGAAAAGCGTTCTAGATCAAAACTCGAAAGAGTCTCGAAACCGGTTTTCCATTACAAAGAACATGAGCCTTGAGGGGGAAAATGAGCACTTTCATGGTGCTCATGAACATGGTGAACATGTCAATGAATACAGTATCTTCCAGAAGGGACAATTGGAAAATACCCATCAGAATTCAAAATAAGCCTAACTGCTGAATAATCGGTTCCATTTCTAAGTGTTAATACTAAAGAAAAGTCAGCCTCCATACTCAAAGATATACATACATGGATGCCCATAAGTCATCGTTCATAAGAGTAAAGCACTAAGCAATAACCTTATGTTTTTCAATAATGAAAGACTTGGCTAAACCACGTGGTATCTATGATGTGGAGCTCCACTGCCTCTGCACGATGAAGTAGACCTATAGATCCTGACACAAAACTCCCTAAGACAAAGTCATTGAAAAGAAAGCTTGATAATCACACAAGATACATTTTTATCTTTTAAAATTAACATACAACTCCAACTCCATCTCTATTTTTCTGCCTCTATGGTGATCAGAAAGTATACCTACCAAGCATGGCATTGGTGTGTTAGAGAGTCAACTAAGTCATTTCATTTTTATTCTTCTATTTCTTACTGGTTTTTTAAGTGATAATCATAGCCGGGCATGGTGGTGCATGGCTGTAATCATGAGTCTGTGGCAGCAGAACTGCTTCAACTTCAAGGCCAGCCTGAGCTACACAGTGAGTTCAAGACCAACCTGAACTACATAGCGAGACCCTGCCTCAAAAAAAAAAAAAATTATAATTAAAATTAAAAAATAAAAATAAAAAATAAATGATAATCATGTATGGCCTTTTATATTTAAAAAAATTTAAGTATTGTATGCATTGAGCATACTCATTTAAAACATTTCATCTACCAAATAGCTGAGAGAAAGGCAATGCCTTTCCCAATGCTCCAGCCACTCATACTCACTCACCAAGTGAAGCTTGCTCTGTACATCACAGTTGCTTTATTAGTTCCTGGAAATTTGTTCCGAAGCTTTGATTATCCATCTGATGGCACATTATGGTACCATATGGCAATTCACTAGACATGACTACACTACATAAACCATTTCTATAAATGAAGCAGTTAACGATTACCTCCAGGGGACCAACAAATGAATCTGAAGCCAATCAGAAATAATGGGAATGTCCTTTCAATTCTACAACTATCAACACTTTTATTCAAAACTACACGGGCCATAGAATAGCCAAAGAGTGCTAGGTAAGCCAGTTCCAAGATTATTGACCACCGTGCTGACCAATAAAAATCAGATAGGAAGATCATGTCCAGCAAGTATGATGTGAATCACTGGACCTTGTGTCATTAATGAGAAAGTCAACCTAGCACAACCAGGCTCAGGATGACAAAGCAGAAAGAAGAGAAGCAGCCATTCCTAGCACATGAAAAAATGATTACTGCTATAACACTGCTTTGCAAACCAGAGATGAATAGCTCCTCGGGGCACATTTTGGAGTTAAACCCATTGGTGGCAACAGTCCAGAATCTCAATTGATGCCTTACATTTTGCCTATACACCAGTTCTATTCTGAGGGGGAAAATTAGTTGACAGAGCAGAAGAGAAAGAATTTCTCAAGTGCTATCGACAGCTCTAAAACATTCCATTTCTTTCATCAAGGTGAGTTAGAGAGAAGCTTGCTGATTTACACTTTTTTTTTTCAATTATGAAATTTTTTTTTCTTTTTGGTTTTCCTTGAGACAGTAAGGCTACAAATGAATTTCAACATGGAATAAAATAAATGATTTGTAATCACCCACTGCTCATGCTCTGTCAGATCTCAGGGGACGTAATAATCAGAAGTCTTGCACACTTTCTGGCCTTCCTATTTTTCCCACATTGAGACTGAACCCAGGGTTTTCACCCTGACTGCATCCCCAGTCCCTTTGTTTATTTTTTATTTTGAGACAGGGTCTCACTAAGTCACTAAATTGCCTAAATTGGGCTCGAATTTGCAGTACTGCTGCCTCAGCCTCCCAAAGTGCTGGGATTACTGGTGTGCACCACTGCACCCAGCAAAGTCCTGTGTATTTTTACCTCAGACTTTATAAAACATTTTAGACAACAAATTAAAATCTCATACTCAAAAAGATGTGTGGTGCCCATGTGTTTACATCTGAAACCTGCTCTCAGGTTCTTTATGTTATAGCTTTTATTACATAAAAATATGGCACAGATATGCCATAATCATTAGTCAACACCAAGAATTTTAAAATACACATTTCCTCCAAAATAATTTAGAATTCTAGTAGCATTGGTGCTCATGCTAAACTAATTCCAAGCCATAAAATTCAGTGCACTAAAATATCATTTTTATATCACTCATGAATCTTACTTTATATCATAAGGATGTATATACATGCTTGAAAGTTGCTATTTATTGAAATACAGTTTTCAAACAAATTATAGCATTTGAGCTTTGCAACATTAAACAGTTTTCCCCCTTAAATATTGCTAAGACCTATCTGGCAGTTAGCATTGGGAAACTGTCACACTACTGAAAGATTAAAGTTTTTAATCTATCCTGAGTTCACTACAATTATGTTTAACTTATATCTGAGAATGTTGAGTTGGAAAAATACAGAGTGGTAAATTTTGGCTATAATTATTCCTCTCCACTTATGTTATTTAATTCATCAAAAATTATTATGACATCATTTAAAAATCTACTGCACAATTCATCTAATAGCCTCATTTTTATTGTATTTGGGTCATGTAAAGTAAAAATATGATCAGCCTAAGTTTAAGAGAGAGAGATTCTGAGGATGGAAATGTCAATTATAGATTAAATAGCCCACAGATTCTGTCTTGGCACTACTGAAATTTTGGACTGGTAATTCTGTTGTTAGTTAGAATTGTAGAATTGTAGAATCTTAGCAGTAGTCTTGGCCTCTGTCCACTAAATGCCAGGAACATCCTCCAAATCGCGATAATCAAAAATGTTTCCAGATCCTGCCGAATGTCCCCTGAGAGGCAAAATCATCATTAGTTGAAAACCACTAGCCTGAAACCAAGAGAGGGTCAGTAATTTACTCAAGGTCATAACCCTGGAGTAAGGCATCTCTGAGAGTACAGCCAAGTAATCTAAATCTTAGACTAATTAACATTCTTTCAACAGTGCCGATTTCTCCCATTAGATATTGGTAATTAAGTGGCTGTTTTGATTATTTGTCTAGTTTATAGTCATGAAGCTCATTAATAGTAAACTTTTCTTCAGTCTTAAAAAAAGAGATAGTTGGGCTGGGTGAGATGTCTCAATGGCGTAAGCGCCTGCCAGGCAAGCGCGAGGTCCTGAGTTCGACTCCCATATCCCACATACAAAAAAAAGGGCCGGTGATATCACTAAGCGGCATGGGCGCTTGCTGGCACACCAGGTCCTGAAGTTGACCCCCAGTACCCACAAAAAAAAAAAAAAGAGAGAGAGAGAGATAGTTGACTGTCTTGGCACTACATGAAAATCTCCCCATCTTTCCTTTCCTTTAGCTACAGTGGAGGAATCTATGATTCACAGGTTTCTTGGAAGTTAGCCTGGGGTTATTTCAGATGCCTAACCTTAGATGAACACATTTAATCTTTCTCCACTTATATATCTACTATGGAAGCTGACCCAGATTTTTCAAGGGCTGACATGATAATATTTACATGTAGCCAAGATACAAATCTATTGTCCCTCCAGCATGTTAAAAATGCTATTTTAAATTGACATTTTTTAGTCTTCTGCCAAGTTTCTGCTCTCTACAGCTAACCTTTATAAGGGCCTGCTTTTGAGATAAAATTCTATACCTGAATAATTGTTTTGAACTTTGCAAAAAAAACGTAAACTTTAGCAATGGTTGGTCCTTCAGTTAAACAGAGTGGCTAGCACATTCACCTTGCCAGGCCTTCTGCCTTAAAGTGAAACCGTGCTTATTTCTGAAAGAATCACGACCCAGTGTATAATATACACAGTTAATCTTAAAACAGCTCTACAAAAGGATGTCAGGGTCAGAAAAAATCAGAGGCAATAAGCCCAAACTGGAGTCTGGGGTGGTTTCCTGAAGAAAATTGCACATGAGCGAGTATGAGGGTTGATACATAGTGGAACAAGCATTTTCCACAGCAAACTCAAAGGCAAGAGGACATGAAACAGTGGGAACTCTCATTGGTTATTTGGTTTTTCAAATTGTAAGAGGAATGATTTAAGATTAGATTGCAGAATGTAGAGGAGGCCAGAATGAAGGGGTTTTGAGAAATCAATCTTTCATGGACAAGTTCACAGGCACACATTGCATCACGAGTACTGGGGTAAATTTCCACATACATAAGTTATCTACACATAATTTTATTAATCATATTATTATGGAACCTACATGTGGTTACAAGGAAAGAACTGTGTTTCTGTGTATGAAGCATGACCACGTGTTTGGAGACCGAGCTTTCTAGCAGAGCCCTCTATGAAGGAGAAACTAGAAAAGTATCTATCGCACTTCAGAAGAACAGATTTTCCTATCACAGTTACCCACAAACCAATCATTCCATCACAACGCGCAGGGCTTGATTTATAGACCTCATCAATTTTCTGGAGGATGAGATGTGAGAAACCAGCAGGACTCAGAATGAGAAATGACGACCAGATGGTTCACTGATGGTCAGACTCACAACTGCCCTGAATAGACATGTAGGTTAGTGTTGCCAGAGGAACCAGAGCACACATTACTTACACTGTTCCATGAGGTCAAGGGTAAAAACGCTGAGACCTGCATGAGGTGCAGGTAGCCTTCAAGAAAGAGCTCTCGGAAGGAGACACAAAGAGATGTCCAAATAAGAATGCAAAGGCTATGCTGCTGGGGGGGCACATGCTGAGATACCAAGTGCAAATCTGATGGAGAGAGAATCATTATAATTCTACCAACTCAACAGAGAAAACATTGTGGCCTGCTCAGAGGGGGCTGCTAAAGTATGATTTGCAGTGTTAGGGTCAGGAACTCTTCTAAGCAACAGTATACCTACCTACCTAATTTGGTGCATAAAGTGGCAGACCAATGAGCCTGCAGCCAGGACAAAAAAACATAACTGTTATCTGACCTCCACCTAACCTACAGGCTGCAGGCCTTTGAAGAGATAAAGACTGATACCCACTGTGCACCAAAACTCGTAGCCTAACCTGGCTAATCTTTAGCCCACTAGAATACTTTTGTTCCCTTTCATCCAACTGTTTGGGGTTTAAGAATCTGTTGTACTTGTTTCCAAAGCTTTCTATGCCATTCACATACATTACTGTCTACGCAATTTTTAATGAAATAATATTAAACCGATGATGTGAGTGTAAAAAAGAAAGTTGGTGTTCCTAAGAAAAAATACATTGAATGCTTTGGAAACAATAAGACTAAGTTGCACATACAGTTTTTTGCTAAACAACTATAGTACTCATGAAGGAACACATAAAACACTAGAAGAATTCATAAAATGCTAGGTGAACTTTGCTTTTTCAAATGTCTAAGTCTTCACAGGTAATGAATTACAAGCATGGTTTATGCAAGAAAGGAACACAGAACACAAATTAATGTAGTGTTACTTGAAGAAAAGCCCTTAGCCCCACACCAAAAAATTAACAAATCAGCTTAATTTACGTGTTAGGTTAAAATAAAATGTTCTACACATGAATACACTATATTGTCTTAATTATTTCCTCATTTAACCATTTTGTTACTTCACCAAAAAATAGGTTTTAAGCATTTAGAGCATGATGATTTTTAACTGTATTTGTGGACAACATTAAGAAAGTTCATAGTATGAAAACCAATGACCACTTCAGCCGGCATCTGTATAAATCTAACAAATTCTTTTTGTCCCTCATGGGTATGATATTTGCCCGTCTTTCAATAAGGAGATGTAAAGTTGTATTACAGTAAAACCCTTATTTGCTTGGATTATAATTGGTTAAGTATAAAGGTAACTGCTTAGTAAACTTATTTATGCCTTCACTGTAATACTGCTTTGATTCTTAGCTTCATTCTAGTATCACTTTGATTCTTCTAAATTAGTTTGTTTTCAAAACTTCAAATCATATTGAAGCCCAAGAAGACTTACACAGGCGCTAAGTACCCCAAGTCTTGGGCCGCTCCCTCTGTTGCTTACACCTGTTGGAAACTAATTACATTAATCATATGTCACATTTCAGCTGGACTGTAAACTGTACAGATGCTTGTTTTAATCTTACCAAGTGGGAAACTTTTACAAATGTACCCCAAAGCCAAAAAATCTTTTAGTGTATATTTTGAGAGGTTTCTATAGCATAAACCTTAAAGAACTCTACTAATGCCAACTCAAGTTACACAATGGCTTTTATATTTTCCAAGGTGCCTGTAAAATAATGACAAAGACAAACTAACGAGTAGTTACACTTCAAATCTCTTCGCTCAAGAACCGTTCCTGTCACTCCCCATGAAAAAAATATCTAGGAACTTTTTGTTCTTCAAAGAAGTTCTAACCTCTAACTTTAAAAAATAAAATTTACTTAACAACAACTGAGTTTAGAGGGATAAGAACCCCGGATACGTACCCAGGAAAGAAGAGACAATCCTCATTTCTAAGAAGATTATAATTAAAAAGCTTTGAAAATGCATAGTATTATTAAAAACCATGCACCTAAAACTGGAAAATAAGTCGATAAAGTTTCTTGAAATGTCCAGAGAAGACTAAATACTTAAAAAAAATAACAGTTTAATAAAGCGTAACGATAACGTACTAATCCAATTCACCCACTTTTATTAGTAGCCTTATTTTAGCAACACCTCCTCTCCTTTCTCCTTCATACCCAATCCATCCTTTTTTACAGCCAATTCCAGCCATATTGAATCTATCTTCTACTCATTTCTTAAAATCTACTTTGGACTTTACTGCCATTAACCTGTTTCTAAATCTAGTCCAGAGACCTCATTTCTAGGTTGAATTATTCCCGTAATCACCTACCTGAAGTACCCATATCCAGGCACTGCCTTCTCCTTCCTACCACAGGGCCTTTGTACAAGCTGCTCCCTCTGTCTTTCCTAACACTCAAGTTAAATTATGCTTCTCCAGGCGCCCCACCTGCCCTTTTTCTCTTATTATTCATAGCAATGATCACAGTTTGGAATTATATACAGGTATTTCTGTATGTGTTTACTGCCTGTGTCTATCTACTGAACTCTAGGTTTCACAAGAACAGAAATTATAAAGTATTCATTCACTATTATATACCTACCAGGTATCAGTGTGCCTGGCATATGCTAGGTGCTCAGTATGTATTTTTAAATAAATCAATAAATTAACAAAATCATATTGTACCATGTGGTTAGTACCAAGACATACGTATATATAAAGATAGCTATATAAAGATATATAGCTGTCTTTAATGCTTTGGGAATGCTAGAAGAAGAATTAAAAGTTGAATTAAAGAGATATTTAAAGTTAACTTCATTATCTTCAAAATTTTATCAAACTTTTAATATCAACGGATCCCACCTGCCAATCTGCAAGAGCTGCCTCTGCACACAAGTTAAATAAATAGATCAAAGTATCACGGTTTATTATAGCATTATTATTTAAATATGGAACTGTTTTCATTGTTCACAGTTTTGCAGGAGTAAACATACCGTTTCGTCTTCAAAAGACTTTTATGACAGCTGAAAAAAATACGAATAGGGCCGGTGAGATGGCTCAGTGGCTTAAGCGCCTGCCCGGCAAGCGCGAGGGCCCGAGTTCGACTCCCGGAACCCACATACGAAAAAAGGGGCTGGTGATATCGCTCAGCGGCACGGGCGCCTGCTGGTGCGTGAGGTCCTGAGGTCGACTCCCCGGTACCCACAAAAAAAAAAAAAAAAAAAATACGAATAAATTCACACACACATACACAATGTTCTTTGCTACTTAAAAAGTCTTATTGAACAATAATGCCTCAAACATTCTTGTTCCAATCTAGTAAATCCAAATTATAGTCTACAGAAAATCAAAATTGCCATTGATATGCAATCATTTTAATTATACTTGCAAAGTATGTGTATGAAAGCAGGCTTATAAACATTTGTGACAAATTTAATCCAAATACGAAAGTAAATGACTGTGTAGTAAATGAAATACCATGGATTTTGTGAAATATTGAAAGTTATTTACTAAATGTTATTAGTTAATTAATGACTTGGATATCTCTAGTTATACCATGGATATTGTCTATATAGAATACTCATAGTCACCTTGCAATTCCAAGACCAAAACTATTTAAAATGCAAGTGCTATGACTTGTCAAAGTCAATGATTGTGCTACCTTATCAAATATTGGCCATAACAACACTGAGAGCTCTGTGAAGTTAAAAGGCTTGCTAAAAGGGTCACAGAGATACTTAAATTCAGGCTTGTTAGACACCAAAGTTCTGTGCGATAACGTTTCCCAGAAGGCCAAAGTGCGCGTAGGTCACATCTGGGATCATTTTTACCTACTGCATTCCTATGTATCCAGAATAGTTAAGGAACTAATAACTACTCATACTTCTCCCGCTCCTTCTCAGCTCCAGCCCCTTTTGGATGTATTGAGTGCTTTTCCTTTTTAAAACAATCCCAGAGGGCCGGTGAGATGGCTCAGTGGCATAAGCACCTGCCTGGCGAGCGCGAAGTCCTGAGTTCGACTCCTGGTACCCACATACGAAAAAAGGGCCGGTGATATCGCTCAGCGGCACAGGCGCCTGCTGGCGCGCGAGGTCCTGAGTTCGACCCCCGGTACCCACAAAAAACAAAACAAAACAAACAAACAAAAACAATCCCAGAGAATCACTTAATCCATTAAAAACACTGCCACATCCCTGCTCCTCAACTGGTAGCCATCTCCTCAGAACGTCATTTTAGATGTGCTGTAGCCCTCTGTAGCCACAGGTTCCAAATCTGCAGATTCAACCAACCTCAGACTGAAAATTTTATTTTAAAAAATGTGTCTGTACTGAACACACACAGACCTTTATTCTTGTCATTATTTCCTACACAGCATAATGTAACAAGCACTTATACAGTATTTATGTTGTATTAGGTATTATAAATAATCCGGAGACAGTTTTAAATATATGGGAGGATGCATGGGCTATATGCAGATACTACATCTTTATACATGAAGGACATAACACCCTCTGATTTTGGCATCCTCAAAGGTCCTGGAACTGGTTCCTTACAGATGGCGAGGGACAGATACATATGAGACCCCCAAAAGCCCATGTCTTCCAATTCTACCAGGGGGGTATATCGAGCTTCAGGTGGGCTCCTCTCACTTGGTTTGGGGCAAAAGATGAGCACCCTATGTGCTCACCAGCCCCAGGTTCAACCTCAGACACAAGGCGGACAACAACTAATTCTGGTAACACTCCCACCGTACTTTGCATGCGTAACTGATAAGGGAGGGACTTATTTTACTATTTTTGACCTTTGGGAATCTCAGCCAAAACTGAGATAGACTGAGTCCCACTTTAACATCTTGCTAGATTTATATCAACACAAATATATAGGGACCAGAGAGGAACATCAGAGTGTTGCTTTTTTAATAAAAATTTTTGAATTCTATCCTTGAAATGAGTGAAATACATGATATGTAAAATGCGCTTCAATTTTTTTTTAAAGTTTGTCTTTCCATATTACATAAGGCACCACAAATATTCCTGGGAAATGCAGAATATATATTATGCAGTTTTGTAGAATAAAGATCTTTTTTATTTGGTAGAAGGATCAGGATACATACAAATGCAATCTGTTAGGATTATAATAAAGTACACAGCCAAGTACTGGTAAGAACAGGGAGGAAAGTTATAGATAGAGGCTGACCTGACACGTGAGGTCAACACAAAAGCTAGAGAAGTGATCCAGAGCGAGGGCATAAAGACCCAGGCCAGGAGCTAAGGCTTGGGGGCTGCTGTCAGAGGGGAGGGTGAGGTGGGATCCTTGAGGAAGGACAACAGCGATGGAGAAACTTTTAGGGCTTGCAATGATAATGAACAGCCCACTGCAACATGCATGCCATATGTTTGCCACCACGGGGATAGGATAACTAAAAATACAGTTAATAAATGGACAAGAGCAAGGTGACTGGGGCCTCTGCCCTGGTCTCAAGTGGGTCCTAGTGACCTTGGTAATTCATCTTGCCTGCATCTCTGTTCTGCCTTCTGTAAAATGAACTCTCAAATGATATATGAAGACTACACTAGCCCTTGTGTACCTCCCAAAACCATCACAAGGACACAAGGAGACAAAGTGCGTGAACTGTGCAGGAAAGTGCAACGTAGCATTAAGAGGCTGGCAGAGAAAGACAGGTGCAATGGGGAAACAAAAGCTTGGCCTCTGCTCAAAGGGATTTGAGAGGCTAATAAGATATTAGGCTTAAAATAGCTTAGCCTGACAGACAGAGACAGAGAATCTTTAGGAGTTAAAGAGAGTGCGTGTGCATGAGCAACCACCAGAGACACAATCAACTCAACTTGCTGAAGGCTGGAGCGAACCCAAAGGACTACAAATAGAACAGTAGCTTTAACACCGTGACCCCAGGAAGTTCCTGTAAATCTTTGAATTTCTTGGAAAACATCAAGATAGTCACCACTAAGACTTAATTAATAAGAACAATGACTACTTTAGAGCTATCCCAAAAATCCATATATGTACAAGGAAAATAATTTTATTTTGTTCACGTGGCATGGTAGATCTTACTATGGATTGGTGGATACCACTACTTCCTCCTTCTCCCTCTTCACCACCACTACCAAATACCATCGCCATGCTTATCAATACCAATAAAACCACCCATCACCACCAGTACTGGTCACCCAGCACCATCCCAACACCACCAGTGACCATGACGACCAACGTGTCACCACCAACCATCCTGACACCATCAGCAACATATTATACACACACACACACATACTACACAATCTCTGATGTAAATTCCTAATTCACTCAGCCAAGAATGCAGAACTTAACAGAAAGAGAGAGCTGCACAAAATAGACATAGATAGAGCATATTTTTGCATAAATATTTGCTTCTTCGATTCTCTACAAGACTTGGTGCTGCCAATGCCCCTCGCTCTCCGCAAAAGTTACTGAAATGAGAGAGGAACCAAATTCAGGGAAACAACACCTAGAAATCTACTGTAAGTCATAGTGTCTATAGATAACAATAGTGTATTGCATACTTAAAATTTTGCTGAGACAGTGGTTCTTATGTTACGTGGCCTTAAAACACACACACACACACACACACGCACATGCACACACATGGTGACAAGAGGAAACTTGGTGCTTATGGATAAGTTCATACCACAACTTGTAGTGATGGCTTCACAGATGTATACTTGTCTCCAAACCCGAGTTATATGCATTAAACACAGACAGCCTTTATTATGTCAATCATACTTCAATAAATTGGTTTTTAAAATAACTAATATGTCATAACTAGCCAATGTGCAAAAAGTCAAAGCTATTAACCTATAAAAAAGAGTGAGAACCCTAAATATGGGACCAAATACATTTTTTATAAAAAGTAAAATTTATGTATTATTTTAAGTGTGCTTAACTCTGTTCCCCAGCAGAACAAAAGCAGAATATTCAATGAAGTATAACTTTCAAGCTTTTGAGCACCAGATAAATAATTTTGGAGGCCAATTATTTCAAACCTCAAATTTTGAATTATAATGTTTTCAAAGTAAAAAAAAAGAAGAAAGAAAAGAAAAACCAAATTCTCATCAGAATTCTGTTCTTCCATTCTCAGCCTTAGTCAACATTTTGGAACAACTGTGCTTTTTTCTCTGGAAGTGGCTCTACAAACACCTGATTTTTTAACCCTCCCGAGGTGAGGTGTGGAGAAGAAATGGGGATCAGAGGCAACCCCCAAGGAGCGCGGAGCACTGTCCCGTTCTCTGGTCTTCCAGGCGCCCACAAAGCCCAGGTGCACAGAGTTCTGTTGACTTCGACTCAGTCTAAAATGGATTTGAGGTCACTTAGGAAATATGGGTACACAATCAGATTTTAAGAATAATTTTTAAATTTAAAAAATTCAAACCAGATAAATGAAAAAAAAAATTTTAATGAAGTAAAATCAATATTAAGGAAAAGGGAAAATCAGAGGAATGATAATTTAAACTCAAACTCAGTACAACATTAAATAATAACTGGCTCTCGTCTAGAGTCTATATAGAAATATGTTTATTTATTCTCCGCTATCTGTCATGCTGTTAATACGTCGTAGCACTAACACTGGCTTGACCTGTGGAAATGCACAAAGGACATCCTGTTCCCTGGATAAATATGCACTGTGTCTCTACATTGTGCCCGCCACTGTGGCCAGCACTGAGGACACCAACAAACAGCGCGCACAACTCCCTTCTCTGCTCAGTGAAGACAGAAAGCGAAGACATGTGAATGCATCGCACGGCATGTTAGAAAACGGCAAAATGCCATGGAGAAAAATAAAGCTACACAGGGGATTGTGAACAGCAGGAGGGAGGAAGTGCTACAATTTAAATAGATGGTCAAGAAAGTCCTGGCAGTGAAATTGAGCAAAGACTTGGAGGTGGGGGTCCGCCAATCAGAGAAGCAGAGAGGACCTGGGTTGGGAAGTGCACAGTGATGCGCTGGAGGTCCAGCGGGGAGCCACGCTAGGGAAAGCGCCGTGAGACGGGAGCCAGTTAGATCCGTGGGAAGAGGAAACAGGACTGGGAGTAGGATGGCCGCAACTCAAATGGAGAGCTCTGCGCTTCCGCGGCAGGAGCACAGTGCCAAGGTCAGGGCTGCGAGGCTACTGCAGGATCCAGTCACATGACGACAGTGGCTGTGGCCAGGTGTTGACGGTGGAAGGACTGAGATACACTCTAAACCTTTGCTCTTTGCCTAAAGAAGGAACGGATCTCCTATCTTTAACGAAGCTTTGCTTCGGAGCAAAGCACTCTGGCTCCGTACCATAGAGCAGATAAATGATCTTCAAACACAAGCGCACGTGCATGGCCAAAGATGAAAACCACAGCAAAGATATGCGTGTGCTCCTGCAGTTTTGTTTCCACCCCCGAGAAGTTTTAAGTTGACATCATTGAAAATGTGTAGGACTGCAGAGAATATAATTTCTGGCACTGACAAGTCACAAAACTTTAAAACGAAACTGTTATATCCCTCATCATCCACTGCAAAAATACTATCTTGGCCAACCCTAGCTCCTCTTGATTCGTGGGAAAATTTATATAGTTAGTTTTTCTCCTTCACCTCATATCCAGCCCGCTTCCCCACAGAACCCCATCCTAACGCAGCTGCTGGGTACGGTCTCTCATTTGCTCTTCTGCAGGGAAAATTTCTTTTTTTTTTTTTTTTTTTTTTTTTGGTGGGTACCGGGGGGTCGACCTCAGGACCTCGCGCACCAGCAGGCGCCCGTGCCGCTGAGCGATATCACCGGCCCCTTTTTCGTATGTGGGATCCGGGAGTCGAACTCGGGCCCTCGCGCTTGCAAGGCAGGCGCTTAAGCCGCTGAGCCATCTCACCGGCCCAAGGGAAAATTTCAAATTGCTGCTCCATTTGGTGCTTAGATGGCTTCTACACCACTGCTCAACGCACAGAGCTAAGATCTGGGGTATGAGCGAGACGTTTTGCTGTGCTCAGCGGAGGAAAGAGTGATTGTAACCAGGGACGTGGGGAATGACACTGAGCATATCGTCCCGACTTTGGGAACTGCTGGCTTTCCACACTGTGGTGAGTGCGCACGTACACCTCTGTCTACCTCTTTAAAGCTCCGGACGTGGATTTCCCATTCGTCTGAGCACTAAAGACGATGCAACAACTTTCCACGTGCAATCGTGGCCTAGCTGCTTGGTTCTCCCTGTGTTCCCCTTGGAAATAGGAAAATTTCAACTTGCTACTTGGTCAAATGTCTTTGTTAGGCAACTCAGCTTATTCAAAGGGATGCTAACTCCAGCTATAATCTGACATTGCTAGAACAAGTTTCTCCCTAACTAGCCTCACAAAAGGGTTGTACTTGAGGACCTTATTTGCCAGGGACTAATGCCTGGCCTCAAGTTCAACATCAATGATTCAGAGTCTGAACTTGTAAACAGTACCAAAGAAGATTGCTTGAAGGACAAAAATCCATCCTCTTCAGATCCCTCGCTCAAACCAGACCACCACAGAACTTGTACCTAAACAGGACCTTGCCAAATACTTCCATAAAATTTTGCTTTAAGGCCATGCTATTAACATAAATGGGTTTTAGGAGAATTGGCCTTGCAAAATTTAATAACTTTCATAACAAAACATGGTGTACTCTTTATTATTACTATTATGCATGCATAAGGTAATACATATAAAATATAGCTGTATATGGGAGCTTTGTCCTATTACCCATGCTCTCTCTGCCTCCATAAAAGAAGCAGTGCTCCTGTCCTTTAAAATATCGCTTGTTTTTTTTTAAAAGCTTAAACTCATGAATATGCTCTGGATTGTCACATAAAATCAAATTATAAAGAACACAAGGTCTGACCATTAGTGTCTCCCAAAGCGATTCAAAACTAAATGAAATACAGAAGTATTTAACCAGCAGAACAAAACAATAACAATAAAAACCAAAACTTGTTTCTCAGTTCGGCCACTGACCATTTCTTCAGTTCCTCATTTGTGCCAGACACTAAGTGAGATAAAGAATTCCAAGGAAAGCAAGAAGGATTCAGGATTCAAAGGCTACTACAGTCTGTGGAGGTGAGGAGCAGAACACACGTTAGGTGTCACAGGTACAATTGATGATGAAAGCCACGGCCACAGACTGCCCCCATCACTGTGGCCTGCGTAAACTTCCAGAGCACAGGATCAATTTTGCAGGTCAAACCAAAATTCACATGATTTCCGCAATCTAAAATCCTTCAAGAGCCAGGGTCTGGCAAAAGGGATGCCTATGTGGGATCCATAAAAAAACTTTCACAAATGTATTTTCACTTTCACAATGTAACACACCACATCAGTTCTGGAAATGTCATTTAGAATTGATACTGCTGCATCATTCATAGGTAACTTCCAAAAATAAGGGAATGTTTCATAACCTTTTAGTAATGGAGGAAAGTACCTAGTCTTTAGGAAGCCCTTTTGTTTGTTTTAGGTAAGAGCATTTGGATGCAATGTCAAGCAATTTATAGTTTTCTGCCATGTTGAATTCACTTTCCCCACACTCCCAAGATCCATGATTTGTGGGTCCCTTTCCAGACTCTACAAACTCTTCCTCTTCCATATTCCATCTGACTGGGCTGCCAATTTCTTCTATTATTACAGCCATGATTGCTATTTGTTGAAAATTCTCAGGTTCTGAAATTGCTTAAAGTTAAATTAAGTGCAGCCAGTTTATCAATTTTATTGCTCAGCAAACTAGACACCATTTATAGACTTCTGGTTGACCCTATTTAACACAGCCTCCCCCGCAAGGCAATTCCAGGACTTCTCTAGGTCTTCATTGCACACAATAGAGTGTGGCTCACAGGTCCATCAGTGAGTGCAAGTCACCCACCAAGAGCTCACAGTGGCCCCTCACACGCTGGTCCTCCTGCTGCTCTCCTGGGTCACACTTTCCTTATCTCTCCTTAAACAACTGAATATGTCCTAAAGGGCAGTTATCACATCAGTACTTGTCCTAGACCTATCTTCCTTCCTGCCTCTTTTCAGCTCTAGGTTCAAGACAGAGTCACAACCCTACCTCCAAAGCCACCATCACCCTCTTCTGGGTTTCTGATCTGTTTACACCCTGCTTCTCTAAGATGGAGTCTCCACCAGCAGTGAGCAACATCCTTCCCAAGATTGCCAGTCAAATCAAGATACACCTGGCCCCAAGATGCTGCCCTGGCTTCCCACCTCACTCTGGGGGAAATCAAATCACCGCCTCCTCTAATTCTCTGCTCCAGCCTTCCTACGCCTCCTCGTAATTCCTCCATCATGCAAGCAAGACTTATAGGGTCTTTGCACAGGCTCCAACATCCTTTTCCATGTCCTGGCTCACACCTCCCTTGTTCCTCAGTTCTCCGCTTAAATATCAACTTGCCCTGTCCAAGGACCACCCTGAAAAGCAAGTCCCTCACCACTGCCACCCTCTCTTCCCTGCACTGTACCGTACCCCCTTGGTCATTCCTCCCACCGCTTGACACTGCCATCAGCAGTACGTCGGGATCTTGTCGGCATCGTCCCCGCACTCAGATGCAGAACATGTGCAGGGAGCACGTCTATCCCGCACACTGCCACATGCCTGGCACCTAGACACAGCCCGTGTGGAGGTGACCTGATCATTAAGTGCTGAAGGACTCTGTCACTGGGCCCCTCTGCCATTATACTAACACCACTGCCTCTGTTAACAGATGATTGTCTTTCACTGAGTCCACTCGTAGCTTCATCCTAATATTCTTGATTTTATATGCATGCCCTTCTAGTCTGTCCTCTGGATGGCTACCAGAGTGGTATCTTCCAGAGTTGGATCCTCTCTCTCTCTCTTGTTCACATTTTTCTTCAGTATGTCATGGGAAGCATCTGTGATCTACTGGCTAAGCTGCACGTCCCATCACAGCCTCACAGCCTGAATTACTGTTGTTGGCTGGTGCCCCAGTGCCTTTGCAGTTGCTACTGTCTGGAGGAGCCTCCCCCGCTTTGTCCACCATGTAACAACTCACCTAAATGGTCCCAGTTCAGACGCCGCCTCCTCAGGGAAGCCCTCTCTGATGCCCCCCAAACAGCCTTGGGCCTCCTCTCATATACAAATTCTTGTACAGACTTTCATGAAAGTATATTACCTTGTTTTATTAAAATTATTTGCTTTCATTTCTATCTCCCAATAAACCACAAAGCTCTTTTTGTCTTTTATTTTTTTCTTTCTTTCTTTTTGCAGTCTTAGGGATTGAACCTACGGCCTTTACATTGAGCTATGTCCCCAGCCCTTTTTATTTTCCTATTTTGGATAGGCACTCTCTAACTTCCTAAATTGCAAAAGCTGGGCTTGAACTTGCAGTCTTCCTGCCTCAGCTTTCCAGAATGCTGGGATTGTAAGTGTGGGGCAACCTGCCCAGCTGCAAACCTCTTAATGTAAGGGACAGTGTCATACTAGTTTCATATACCTAATGTTTATCTATGGTAAGAGCTCAAAAAGTGCTTCCTGAGTTAATTAACAGCCACATGAATTAATATAAGACAATGACACAGAACACTTCGCAAAAGGATCTGAGGAACGCTCTGAATTTGGGAGTGTGAAAAATATTTATGATGTTCAATTGCAAATTTAAAACAATAGATCAATGATTCAAAATATGGGGTTTTAAAGGAGGGATAAAAGAAAAAATGAGTCAATCACATCCATCTATGCAAATATGGAAATTTTCACTATTCTCCCCCAGGTCCTTTAATCTATAGTGTGTAAGGAACACGCTCATGCACGTCTTGGTCCCTAAACACTCCTGGAAATATGGGAAGATTACACAAGTATCTGTAACAAACCATATCAAATACTGTAAATTATTTCTAGGAAATCACTATGAAAGATACATATGGATACTTTAAAACACAACTGAGTCTCATAAAATAAGATTTCAATAAGTGAGAATATACGCTCTGTTTGGGGACAGATTGGTTCCATATCACAAAGAATTGGCCCTGGATTAAGTTATATATTTAATATAACCCTTCCTCCATAATGTGATTTTTTTGGAACTGGATAATATCTAAAGTTCTTGCAAAAAAATAAAGATGTGAAAAGATCTAGGGCAAACTTGAAGCCAAAAAGGAGGGCAATAAAGGGACACTAGCCATATCAAACATAAAAATTCACAAAATGTAGAATTAGCCAACAAACTGATAGTCAACTGATAGTCAAGAGAAAGCAGACCCTCCAGACATGTTTCTGACTACATTAGGGAATTTAATAGATGTTGCTATCCTTCCGTCCATCTCCACTCTGGCCCAAGTAACCATTATCCTCTATTGAGAATTACAACATAGCGGGCACATTGTTCAAGAAATATTTGGGGGCCGGTGATATAGTTCAGCGGCATAAGCACCTGCCTGGCAAGCACGAGGTTCCTGAGTTCCCAGTACCCACATATGTAAAAAAAAAATTGGGGGAAAGCTGGGTACTTTGGGGGGGGAATAAAATGCAATTCATTCACTACTGAACCAAAGTATATATGAATCAAGTAAATATGTTGTATTTATGTAAAAATAAAATCTTAAAAATTCAATAAGAAACTTTAGAAAATGAATTTTATGATCTCAGGGTGGGTTAAGCTTTACTCATTATTACACAAAATCCAGAAACTGCAAAAGAAATGTGACAACTTTAACTACATATAATTTTTAAAATTTTTCTTGTGCTCCAAATACTATAAACAATATCAGAGACAAATGACAAAGTAAGGTAAAATATTTGGTGGAAAATCATCATAAGGAACTGTGAATTCCTTAGCATATCAAGAGTTCCTAAAAATCAAGATCAAAATTCAATTTTTTAAAAAAGTGAGCCTGTACAGGGCACAAAAAGAACATTAGTTCACAAAAGAGACAAATACTACACAGTAAACACAGGAAAAGATATTTAGATTAAATTAGGAGATGCTACTTTGACCAGAAGATTGGCAAAGGCCAAAATGTCTGCTAGTGTCCTTAGGTGTGAGGAAACAGGCACTTTCATTTACTGCTGCTGGGAGTTAACCCCAATCCAAAAAACGTCAGTCAATAGTATTTCAATAGAGCTATCAAATACGTCATGCTGTATGCCTTGTTACCCACACATTCTACTTTCAGAAATCTTTCCTACAAACTTATTGGCACATAACTACACTTTCCTAACTACGTACCCTCACCACACCAATCCCATCTCCTTAGTTATTCCTTCCAGGAAATGGCAAGTTATACTGTGGCAGTTGTCTGTCTGGACTACACAGCCATCCCTCTCCACTGTGAACAGAGACGAAGGAATCCAGGCATATCTGCCACCATCTTGCTTTTCTCTCACACCTCCCTTTTCTCTTGTCCTGACAGAAAGTTATTTACTGGTCCTCTTGCTGGGGGTCCTGTGGCCGGCCATGGGGTCCTCTCATCTTACTGTTCAATACATCATCACGTCACAGAATTAAGTCTAAGTATTAGGGCAAGAGTGTTTTCATTTTGTTCCTTAAACCTCTGAATTTAACTAATAGGTAGAAACCTTTAGTTGAACTTTAGTCCCACTGCCCTTTCTGTAGCAATAAACTTCAAAGAGGAGAAACGGATGGTATTATCACAAACAAACAGGTTTTCCTTATCACTATCTTAAGGTCATATAACCACAAAAAAGGAGACAAATGGTTTTAGCACAGGTGGTACCTGCTACCCCATCCCCAGTGTTAATTGGCCAGATGTTTGAATAACCTTGAAAACTTTCCAGGAGAGGTGATATAATAAAAAATGCAGTTTCCATAACAACCAAGGACTTTGTAAGACCTCCAAAAGTGTATTTAAGAAAGAGGACACAAAAGCTCGGGGTCAGCTTCTGCTGTCCCCGGCCGGCATCAATTAAAGAATTCATTTGTTTCTCGAATCTCGTCTTCCTGTGAGTGAATCTATCTTGTGATTTTGCGGTAACATTTTGGAGGCCCCGGCGAGATCCTCACAGGGAGATCCTCATTTGAGGGGGCCTCGGTGCCTCCTTGCCTGGCAGCTAACCCTTGGGGGGCCGAGGCGCCAAAAAGCTGATCTTCAGCTGGCCCCCCCAAATCAGCTGCAAGGCAGGACGCAAGGCTACAAGACAGAGACAACTGAATTCCCGCCTCCCGACCAAGGTAAGCACGCTTGTAATTCGGTTTCTGGTTTGGCAATTTGCCCAAGGCTTGTCCAGGAATCTGTTCTGTGCTAGCGTCTGTTCTGTTTAAACCTGTGAGAGCTAGGCCACCGGACGTGGTGTTTTGCTGTCTGTCAGAGGTCGTCCTCTGGATCTGTTCTAAATTTGAGGTCGGGAGCGGTGTGGTTATTATTCCCAGGATTGTCTGTTCTTTGTGTGTTCCTCCCCTGTGTTGCATCTATGTCATCCCCCCCCCCCCACGCCTGCGCTTCCAAGTCACTGTTACCAGAGGAATTCAACCTGCTGGCAGGAGACCATTTGTTAGTCTCAAAATTTTGTTAGCATTTCAGATTGAGTGGAGGGGACAGGACTTGCTTAGATAAATCGTAACTGAGGGTCACTGTATTGTCCGAGCCATTGATAATGAGTTCTGCTGGTAGTAAGTCAACTGTTTTGAAATGTATGCTTAACAATTTTGATAAGTTCAAAGCGGATTATAGAGTTAAGATAAAGAAGGGAGGCTCCAAAACTTCTGTGAGCTTGAGTGGCCCACATTCAATGTGGAATGATTAGCTAAAGGGTCGCTCGGTCCCCAGGTAATCAATAGAGTATGAAATATTGTAACCGGAAAGCCTGAGCACCCAGATTAGTTTCCATGTATAAACTGGTTGTACACGGTGCGAGTGCTGCCCCAGTGGCCAGCCTGGACGTCACCAGCCTGGCACTGCCTGCAAGCATCTAGGAAAGTTTTACAGGAGAAATCTAATTGCAAATTTTGACTAATTGGCACTTATACTTTTGGTTTTCAGTTTAAACTGACGTGCATAAAACTTTTCTTGTGCACTACAAACTCATGAGTGATGATTAATCAAAATTACTATCTAAAAGGAGAAATGTAAATGCCTGTTTTGTAAAAACATCGAGTAAGGGCCGGTGAGACGGCTCAGCGGCTTAAGCGCCTGCCTTGCAAGCGCGAAGGCCCGAGTTCGACTCCCGGAACCCACATACGAAAAAGGGGCCGGTGATATCGCTCAGTGGCACGGGCGCCTGCTGGCGCGCGAGGTCCTGAGGTCGTCCCCCCAGTACCCACAAAAAAAAAAAAAAAAAAAAAAAAATCGAGTAAGCTGAGTAAGCCACAGTGGAAAACACAAGCTGGGTGCCCTGGCTCAAAACACCTGGGACAAAAACCTTATCCTGAAGCGTGCTTTTCTCTTTCTCCGCATACAAAGAGGGTCTCTGCTCTTAAATAACAAATGGCTGCAGCATTTGCAGCTAGCGGGAAACTGGGTGTAATTGTAACAACCCAGGAACAAGGGGTCAAAATAAGTTTTGACAAAGATATATCAAAGGAAATTTATATAAATGATATTCTTAGAGAGAAAATGCTAAGAGAGTAAAAGAAAGGTTTGAGTATGTGACAGAGGGTATGGAGATGACTGAGCTGGAAGCTACATAAAAGGAAAACATGAAAGTTGTCAGTATTTTTATGAAGGAATTTATTTTTTGTTTCTTCCAAATTCTTATAATAATTCTGACTAGTCTATTTGTAATTATAAACTTCTAAAATTATAAGAGTTACTATAATTTAATTTGGCCAATATATATGAGTGCACTCTGATTTTTTAAATTTGTCTGTATGTTTTGTTTTTCTGTGTGCCCAACCTGTAAACAGCTGTTTTATTTTAGCTCAATGAATTTTCTTTTTGCATTTTTGGATTTTTGAAACGTTTGTCTGGTATGCTTCCACCAAAAGTTGCCAGCTCACCAAAATGATGTTAAAATTGGTTTTATAAATGTAATACATGTTTTGTTTATTGTTTATTGTTATATTATGATTTGAGAGTTTCTTATTTGTTCAAAATAATGTGTTGAGTGATCTGGTTTTCATAAGTCATCAAAAATTGTTAGACAAAATATATTATTGTGATATGTTTACATTGGTCATCATCAACAGGTTAAATCTTCTAAAACAAGACAATGAGATTTTCTGATTTAAAGATGCTCTGGTACAAAACTAAATTAAGAAACAAAAGTTGTCATATGGCTATGACAATTCAGTGTTGCTAATCTCATAGTATATTAAGTGTATTCATACCTTCCAGATGTACAGGTCTTCTAAAATATAAAACTGGGATTGTTTATAGAGATAAACATTTTCTTTCTTTCAGATTCAGACACCTGCCTTTGCTTGTGCTCCAGATATTTATGATAAGAGGTTCATACTGATATAAAGTCACTGATCAAATGATAATTTTTAACAAAAACCTATGTGATGTATATGCTATATACGTGCCACAGTACTTAGAGATGCCTAGATATTAAACAGTCCAGATAATGTCATAAAATATCTTCAGTGATGTCTTATTGAAAGACAAGTTAGGTAAAAGCTTCTTATGTACTAGATAGAGATAATTGACTAAAAGGCTCAAATCTGTATGCTGACTGTACAGTTTTTAGGGTTTGTGTTACAAGATGGGACACATGTGCTGTCAGTCTCACATATCCAGGCCCTTTGGGGCCTAAAAGGAGGCTGCAACTAAAAAAAACTTAAGAAAATTCCTGGGAAATGGTTGGATACTACTGTCTTTGGGTTCCAAATTTTGCAGCCATTGCAAAACCCCTATATAAGGCCTTAAAGGGAGGAAACAACCCCTTCGCTCAAATGGAGTCCTGAGTACCAGACAGCCTTCGGAGTCCTAAAAGAAAGATTGGTGACAGCCCAACTGGATTTACAGGACACTCCCCTCCAGAACCCTGGCCTGACCCTGTTTTCGGATGACAACAGCATGGTAAATGATGGGGTTTGGAGGATGGGAGCAACGGTTGTCACCTCGGAGTAAACCATCCAGGCAGAGGCTCTGCCTCCTGGGATATTTTGTAATACAAGACTCGCATAGCCACAGCAGCTTGGGAAAGACTCTATGGCAATGTTGCTTGGCTGTTAATTCTTTATTTCCAGATATGGACTTTATGTGCTTCAGTGACTGAGAGGTGCACTAACTGAGCCCACAACAACCCTGTCTCCTGACAACACAACGACTAGATGTCCGGAGACAAGGAACTCTGCATTTAAAGATGTTAAAGTGGATTTTACTAAAATTAAACCCACCAATGGAAATAAGAGACACTTAATCATTTTGATTTGTACCTATTCAGGATGGGTGGAGGCCTCCCCACTAAGACTGAAACATCGAGAGAGGTGATAAAAGCTTTGATGGAGCTGATCATTCTATGGTATGGGCTCCCCATAACGGTAGGTTCAGATAATGGATCTGCTTTTGTGGGTAAAATGGTCAAAAGCCTTACAAGAGACTGGGGCTAAAATAAAAACTCCATACTATATATTGGCCACAAAGCTCAAGTCAAATAAAAGGACAAAACCATACTTTAAAAACCACCCTGGCGGGCCGGTGAGATGGCTCAGCGGCGTAAGCGCCTGCCTTGCAAGTGCAAGGGCCTGAGTTCGACTCCCGGATCCCACATACAAAAAAGGGGCCGGTGATATCGCTCAGCAGCACGGGTGCCTGTTGGTGCGCGAGGTCCTGAGGTCGACCCCCCGGTACCCACAAAAAAAAAAAAAAACCACCCTGGCAAAGTTATGCCAAGAGACTGGGGCTAACTGGGTTACTGTGCTCCCAGCGGCCCTCTTGCTGTTGCAGTGCACATTGTACTGAGGTGGACTAACTCCATTTGAGATAATGTTTAGGAGCCTCCCCCACTGATACCTGTTTTGAATTACAGGAGATTACAGGAGATGGGAACTTTGAACTTGCACCAACAGATAAAGGCGCCACACCAGATGCTTCAAAAACTTCAGCAGACTGTTATGGAGACATCTGATCCCCATGCCCATGCCAGTCCACTCCTTCAAACCCGGGAGACCAAGTCCTGATTAGAGCCTAAAAGAGGAGCCTCTCCAACCAAAGTGGGAGGGACCCCACGAGGTAACCCTAACCACGCCCACTGCTCTTAAACTTTCAGGTTGTGCTCCATGGATTCATCACTCGAGAGTCAAAAAGTGGGCCCCTGAGGAGCCAGCGCCACCACCGCCACCACCTGTGCCAGGGACCTGCTCACTGCGTCGCTCTCAAAGACTCCAGCAGAGGCTAACTGCGACTGGGCCCACGTCATGACTCCTGCTACTGTCCTGCTTCCAGCTCTGCTGCTGTTTCTTCTGCTACCCCTGGGGAAAGCCAGTTCAGATAAGAACAATTGGCCCCGACAGATTTGGGGAACATCTCTGCAATTATACAGTTAAACGCCTGCAGGTTGACTCTATTAGACTTAAGCAGGCTGTGATGGCATCACAACGTGTCCCCTGTGACCAGCAGACTGTTGTCTTTGTCATCTCCATGTGCTACTTTTAAAACCCCCACTGGTGGCGGGACAAAGGGCCCACAGACTTATGGTATTGGCTGATGTCTCTACAAATCAGCCTGGTTACGAACCGCTGCCACATGAAGGACTATATATCTCCTAAAGAGGAAAATATGTCCTCGAGGGGGGAATATTAGGGCAAGAGTATTTTCATTTTGTTCCTTAAACCTCTGAATTTAACTAATAGGTAGAAACCTTTAGTTGAACTTTAGTCCCACTGCCCTTTCTGTAGCAATAAACTTCAAAGAGGAGAAATGGATGGTACTATCACAAACAAACGGGTTTTCCTTATCACTATCTTAAGGTCATATAACCACAAAAAGGGAGACAAATGGTTTTAGCACAGGTGGTACCTGCTACCCCATCCCCAGTGTTAATTGGCCAGATGTTTGAAGAACCTTGAAAACTTTCCAGGAGAGGTGATATAATAAAAAATGCAGTTTCCATAACAACCAAGGACTTTGTAAGACCTCCAAAAGTGTATTTAAGAAAGAGGACACAAAAGCTCGGGGTCAGCTTTTGCTGTCCCCGGCCGGCATCAATTAAAAAATTCATTTGTTTCTCGAATCTCGTCTTCCTGTGAGTGAATCTATCTTGTGATTTTGCCATAACATAAGTAAATTCCAAACTACAATAAGTGTCTTTGAGACTGATAACAAAATCTTTATCAAATCTCTCCCAAAAGCTTTATGATAAAGTCATAAGAAGTAGGTATGGTCATAATTATGAAATGAGATCTGCTAAGCAGGAAAAGGTATACACACACACAAGAGCATTTCTCCAAACACCTAGCAGCAGAGACAAATAATGACAATGAATTAGCAATTGTGGGGTAATGTAACCATGTTGCAGGCTCTATGCTAAGCACACTGCAGGTATTATTATCTCATTTGTCAAAACAGCAACCAAGCAAGAATGATGAGTTACCTTCATTCCCATAAATGAGGATGACAATACACAAAGAGACTAAGAAATTTGCCCAAAGGTAAGTGAGTGGCAGAGCCTGATGGGGACAGACCGTCCGTCCCAGAGCCTGGGCCCCGCACCACCAGTGGATATTTCCCTTTAAATCCAAATGCTTTTTGAAGCACAGTAGGAAGTATTGCTGAGAGCTCACCTACAGTAAAATGGAATGGTAATCCTGAATTCAAGATCACACAGAACACAGAGTGGAAATTTCTGGAAATCCATAAATACTCTTTTGTTTCAAGACACTGTTTCCATTAATCAACCCACCTGTTGTTCTACATCGGATGGAATCTGCTTTTGTAAATTTGCTCATTGATGTACACATGTCTCACTGGCCTTAAACTCCCTCTCTCCTTTTCTCCCAAATAGAAATTCCCTGCCAAGTTTCCTGTGGGTTCGCTCTCTAGTCCATTCCCAGCTTTCTCTCCAAATGACCTGCCCCCACCCAGGGCTGCTGCTCCCCTACTCGAAACTCCCCAGTTCTCCCAGAAGGACACCCAATCTCTTCTCTCAGACTCAAGTGAGAGGCAGGTCCATTTCCATCCCGGGTTCTTTGACTAAATTCTGACAACTCGGGCCTCGATGAGCTTTGATGTCCATCTCGCTTTTCCTTTCAACCAACTCAAGAATCGAATGCCTGGTTATGACTTGCACCCCAGTTGTTCAGTAGCTGTGTGTAGCTAAGAAACACCCCTTTCCGCAAGATTGTGATCTATGACATGTTAGTCAGAAAATAAATATTAAGATAGTACGCTAAAAACAATCCATGACGGGAAGAAGCTAATGTAAATATAATGCACAGGTTAAATGAAGCTAAAGAAAGCTAAGTGTGAAGACAGCCGGTGAAAACATTCTTTCCTTTGTTTCCTCCTTGGTACTTGTCACCATCTGACAGGCTTTGTCTTCCTTGAAGGCAGGATGTTGACTGCTTTCATCACTGTTATTTCTCATGCCCAGAGCACAGTATTTGTTCAATAAATACTCCCAAAATGAGCGACTGAACAAATCAATGAATGAAGCATGTGTCCTACCACCTCCTCATTTGTAAGCAAAACTTACTGGCTCTCACAGTCTGGACAAGTATTTACAGATAGTCTTCCAAATTCTTCACCCTTCACAGGTTAATTTCAAGGTGGACAGTCATCTGATCAGATTGGATGCTGAGATACACAAAACTATCAACCTTCCATCCCCTAAAAATATGTTTACTGATTCTTTGGGGAAAAGGGAAGGAGGAGGCATAGCCAAAATCACCTTGGGGAGGAGCTGAATTTATTTCAAGGAGAATTTTCTAAGCTCGTGCGTGCATAGCCACTAGTTCATAAAACAACTGTACTCCTTGTAAATAGCACAAAGCTAGTTGCCAAAGAAAAAGAAGCACAACTAACATATTAGCAAGAAAGAACCAAAGGGTCCATGGAGTTCTTCACACGCTAGACCCCCTTTCTGATCCCCCTACAAAGCCACTTCTACTACTACTCCTTCCTCTTCTCCACCCTTTTTATTTATTTACTTTTTATTTTGAGGCAGGGTTTCACTAAGTCACCAAATTGCCAAGGCTTGGTTTGAGCTTGCAATCCTCTTGCCTCTGCCTCCCAGAGTGCTGGGTTCACTGGCGTGTGCCACCGTACCTGGCAAAACTACCTCATTATCAACAAACCCATCAGATTTTAGGTTCTTATTCCAGCTACTCACTCTTCCTGGGATATTCTCTCATCCTTCTCCCAAATCTGCAAGTCTACAGCCTACTACACCCCATTTCTAATAGTCTGTCTTGGAACCAAGTTACTTACTCACAGGACAAACCATCACTAGTTTGGAGCTTTTGAGAGGACATGAAGTATGTCTGTTTTTTTGTCTTTCCCTTTCTTTCTTTTCTTTCTTTCTTTCTTTCTTTCTTTCTTTCTTTCTTTCTTTCTCTCTTTCTTTCTTTCTTTCTTTCCTTTCTTTCTTTCTTTCCTTTCTTTCTCTTTTCTTTCTTTCTCTTTCTTTCTTTCTTTCTTTCTTTCTTTCTTTCTTTCTTTCTTTCTTTCTTTTAACATCTTTCATTCCTTGGGACTTTAAACCATATTTTGCTTATAGGAATCACTTAATAAATTTTTGTTGTTTACTGAAATACATTTGGGGGCAGAGACGTTTTCTGGGGTTTTGTACAGAAATTCTAATGGACTATAGTAGGATATCTGCCAGTCTCTTTATCCTCCCCAGTACAATTCACGCCGTCACTCTAGTCTAAGTAGTTCTCCACATACAGAAGAAGCTGCCAATGCTAGAACCCATAGGCCTTTTTTTTTCCCACCAGAAATTGAATTCAGGACCTTGTGCTTACCAGGCAGGTGCTCTGCTGCTGAGCTATATCCCCAGTCCGAACATAGGCTTTAGGGAGTGATTCCCCTCTGTTGCCCAAGGATTTCTGGGTGTCTGTCATACTGCTGTCACTAGTCCAGAAATGAATGTATAGACCCTGTCCTCATGAAACAAAAAGTCTGTTTGAGAGACACAGAGAGAAAGAAGTAATTGCAATATAATCGGTGAAGTCCTATGAGATGTCTGCACTGAGGAATACAAGAGGACAGAGATGATCTAACCCACTCAGCTTTGGGCAATAGTGGTCACTCATCACACAGTAAGTGTCTTACACTTCAAGGAACACGGCCCCTCCGCTTGCCTTGAGCTCAGTTTGGAGACAGGAAAGACATCTGAGGTAGAGGCAGTAAGTCAAGCAAGAGCACTGCACACTTCTAAGCACTGCAGAAGGTTTGGGCACTTCTCGAACTTTCCATGGGTGCTGCAGGACAAGAAGGCCAGATGGGCCTGGTAAGCTAGGCCAAGGCAAGTGCTCTTGAATCTGCAATTAGTTCCATGGACACCGTGCCATGCAGACTGTTGACTTAGGATTCTAAGGAATAGGCCAGTTCTACCAAAGAATGGAACTTCATTTCGTAAATCACATCGGCAGTACAAACAAGTCAAGCTACTTCATCTCTTTTGTTCAGTCAGGTAACAAAATCAGAAGCTGATGTTTTGGAAACTAGAAGAAATATGTTGCAATGATAGCAAAGGCAACTTTTAGGGAAAGACCTCCATGAAAGAACCACCAGCAAAAACTTTCCAAGCAAACTATTTTCCAACTGGATTCTCTGAGAAACCACGTGAAGAAGTAAGCAGAACACTAGTTGGGAATCAAAAAACCATAAATTCCACAAAGCCAATGGAGATTGAGCTCCGCAAGAGCCATGGTTGCACCTGTCTGTTTCACTAATGGGTCCTTAAGGCTGGGCACGAGGGTGGACACAGTAGGTGTTCGGTAAGCATCAGATAAACGCACGAATGTATGAAGGAATCAACCCATAAGCCTCACTCTATCTGTGCAAAACAGAAATAAATAGTTCACGTACAGATGGGGAAACTAACCATAGTGTTTGTCAAATTCTTGAAATGTTCATAAGAAAAGCAGAATTTCTGTATAAAAAAGTGCATTACCACACAGGCATGCGAAAATTATCACAAACATTTTCTTGATGTGACTCACTGTGACTGGTACAGCTACATCATCCGCATGAAAGGAACCCGGGCATAATGGGCACCAGTGAGTTCAACACCACAAAGCAGTTTTGTGAGCAGTGAATGGCACAGGAAGGGTCAGAGGGGTGTTGTGGAGAGGGTTCCACACCAGGAGTGGAGCAGGGCTTGGAGTAAACACCTGCACTTTGCTAGATTCATCCTCCTCGGGTGCTCATCCGATCTCCAACCCTGAACAAGGCACTTCACTCCCTTAACTAGCACGGGATAAGAGGGTAGGCAAGATGCTCCTGGGCCGGGGTAGTAGCTCAGCGGTGCAGCACCTGCCTGGCAAGCACAAGGTCCTGAATTTGATTCCCGATACCCACCAAAAAAAAAAAAGATGTTCCTCAAAGTCCCTTCTGATGATAAGAGACATTGTAATGTGTCCAAGCTAAGCAAGTAGGCATCACATACGCATGAGCTGCTCATGAGGGTTGGGTGTTACCACACCTTTCTGTGTGACTCTAATGCCCAGGTCGCTGCAGGGTCAAAGGAAGGGGGCTTTGTAAGGTCAAAGGAAGGTACAACCAAGCCCTTCTAGAAGATCAAACAGGGGTCAGCTCTCTCTGGTGACCACCCAGCTGGCAATAATAGAGGTAATAACACTTCACACTTTTTTGCGGATGGGTTAGAGCCCATTGAGGCAATCAAGCCCAAGCCTAAGGTAGCGGATACAGAATTTGAGTTATGCAGTGAGTGGCAGGGTCTGGACTGGAATCCAGGGGCCCTGAAGATGTCCCTTTGTGACCATCTTGGGCTCTGATGAGCACCCAGACACTCATTCCCTCTCTGGCACTCACAGGCGGTCCCGGGGGCCATCAACAGGGAATAAGGAGAGCAAGTGAATTCCTGCTGAATTACAGTATGTCTGCTTTCTAGAAGGATGGCTGCTGGCTTGCGAGGGGCACAAGGGTCAGAGATTGCTGCTAGAGAAAAGGTCCACATGCCCCGTCATGATGAGTTTTGAGCAGTTTCTTGGACCTTCAGACTCAACAGCCAACAGCCCGACTGGAGAACTAAGTGCTAAACATAGGGACGAGCGTTCCCCTTTCGTCTGATATTATTTTGGGGCTGTGATTTGTTTTTTTCCAAAGTTCTGCCATCTTCCTCTACTCCACGAGAGATATAATTTGCAATATAAACATTTATGACAGTCTGGATAGATTATTATGCTACCAAGGACGAGTCTCTTTTTCCTACAAGGCTGATCTAGTGACTACAGTCCTAAATGAACTCTGTAGGGAGGCACAGATCAAAAATACGGTGTTCCACACAGCCCAGGAAGCATTCGTCTTATTTTATACAATCTGTCTGAGCTGCCAATTGAATAGCAAGTTCTTCTCAAAGTAGATCACCATACCTGGTGTTAAGAAGTGGTTTAGAATCTCTGCTCCAGAACGGTTCTGCCTCTAAGACATTTCACATAGGAGCCATACATTAGCCTTTTTACTCCGTGAAAGGGACTCGTAGAGAGATGGTAAAAGGGAATACACTGGCTTAACTGTATTGGAAAAAGCAAGAGAAAAATTCAGCCAGCTTCCTAATGATATGCTTCATGCAGTTCTAAAGGAAAGCTGTCCTCTATAATCAAATGATTTTACATTGTATCACCCATAAACTCCCCCTCGTAACACAGAAAGACCTTTTAGACAGTTAGCATGTCAAGATTTGAGGGCAGCCTCACCTAGATAGACCTAGAATGTCATTAATTAAAATGCAAACTGATTCTATTTCTGGTTGGGGTAATCAACTATGTAAAATAGTTTCAAGACAAGAATGCCTGTAGAAACATGAGGTTATATTTATATTAATGGGGTCAATTTTTCTTCTGAATTATGTGATTATTTGAACATTTGCAGTTCGGTTACTAGGAGAAACTACAACCAATTCTTCTTTAATTGTCACATAATTTTCACTGTCTGAGTTTGTCTGCATACACATATGCTTGTACACACGCACACGCACACACACATTTCAGAAATGGGGAAGATAGGAAGCAGAAAGAAAGGGGATAAAAAATGGAGGCTACTGAGTCATAATATAAGCTGCAGGTTCCAAATTAAAATACCACCAAGAGAAACAGTAAAAGCACAATTCTGATAATAGCTTTCATGAAGGAGTATGAAAAATGAACAAATGCATCTACTATCTACATCAATCTAGGGTCTCTAGACCCCTTTCAAATAACTTCCACTTGCTCGGGTTGCATGCAAAATCAGTTGCAAGACCCAGCAGCAAAATAAACACACACAGATGAAATGTTGCAGTGACTTGATGATACCACTCAGCAGAGTTACTCTCAGTGCCTCCTAAGGTAGTTTTCTAGGCGCCTTCAGACAGCCTGCAAAGGAATTAACACTACACCGTGCTGTGAGATGAAGAAATGCTGAAGAACGCACTCTTCTAATTCCAAGAAGTTCGCAAAGGCATTTTCTGAAAGTGGGATCTGAGAAATAGGGAAATCCTTACCAAAAAGAAAAAGAAAATGAAGAGAGAACTAAGGAATGAAGGAAAGAGAAAGAAAGAAAGAAAGAAAGAAAGAAAGAAAGAAAGAAAGAAAGAAAGAAAGAAAGAAAGAAAAAAAGAAAGAAGGAAGGAAGGAAGGAAGGAAGGAAGGAAGGAAAGAAAGAAAGAAAGAAAGAAAGAAAGAAAGAAAGAAAGAAAGAAAGAAAGAAAGAAAGAAAGAAAGAAAAAGAAAGAAAGCAGGCAAGCAAGCTAGGGAATGCTAGCAATATGTCAGGAATTCTCCTTTTCTCTAAATGAACAATGAACATACTACCACTATTATAAATATGTTAAAAAAAAGACAAAAGTAAACAAACAGTACCTTTGCATAAATGTTTAGACTGTATATGTTTGTATGCACATATATGCACATATATGTGCACACAATTGTGTATGGTAAAATTCTATGTCTAAAATTTTATAGGTATTTAAAATTCAGATAACTTAGGTAAATAATCTGTTTAGTAAAATAAAGAAAGCCTTAAAAAATTTTTTTCTCTCCAAGCTAAAGTTGCTACTAATTAAAATAAAGTATTTTCTAAATATATCTAAAACTGCCCGCCCTTGGAAATAAAGTCCATTTCCATGACGCTCAGGCTCTTTCTAACTCTTTCCATCTTGATGAAGACCTCAAGCTGAGTTGACAGGTACCTGATAAAACCCTTTCAACTGGAGGGAAAAGACAGTAAGCCAAGTAAGAAGATGAAAGTAAAGAGCTAAATGTTCAAGCACCTTCAGAGGACACAAAAGTCTGTGGTGTCGCAATACTGCTATGAATGACAGCTAAGTGCAGGGAAGAGCAGCTATCAGAACCGACAATCCAAACAATGCTGAAAGTATTTCAAACATTATTTAAGAATTTAGACACTACAGTCTGCAAGGAGTATTATTTTGGGGGGAGAGGGGGGTCTTTTTGTTATTGGTATTATTAATATATTTGCTGGTGTTATTCTTAAATTGTGATACCACATAAATATCTACAAACCCTGGCTCTCTACTTAAATGTATGCTTTTCTGTTTTCACATATGCAGTGAACCCTTTACCAACAAACAAGACAAAACACCAAATATATCTGCTTTGGACCCAGGGAATAGGATAAAACATATGCCTGATGTCATCACCACTATTTTAAGAAAAATCCACACCGACAGTGGAGATAAAAGTGGTTAGAGCAAGACAGCTACAGAACTTTACATTCCGAACTCCCAAAGAGCAGGGAGGGTCAGAAATTTCACTCTGTATTTCTCCCCTCATTAATCACAAAAGTCACAAATCAGAGGCCGAACTACATCGGACGGCAACTCTTTCTAGAGGGGAAGGGACCAGTGTTGAAAAGCCCACGTAAAATCAAGTGAGATAACTTATCCACTGCCCAAAGCTCGAAAAGAACAAAACAGGATTACAACTTGGACGCTTATCTTTGGAAAGCTGCTTTGACCAAAATAATTCAACCAACCTGCTACCAAACAAATAAGCAAACAAACAAACAAAAATCTCTGTAAAGAGAGACTCCTGCGACATACAAGTTCAACAAGGTGAAACTACAGAAATATTAAATATTCTAGGGCTGCAGGAGGCAGCCAGTAATAGACTTGAAGTTAGGGTGCTCTTCGCAGCCAACCTCGGGAGACCAGGTGGAAAATTAGAGCATTACTGGAGGAGTGCTGCCCTGAAATAAACAACCTGCCGTGCGGATGTTCTTCCTCAGAAACCTGCTCATTTTCTCCGAGAAAAGTCTAACCATTCCAATAGCTTCGATGCATTTTATCCCCCAGCAGGAGGATGAAACTAGGTTGTCAACTCAAAAATGTTCTTATCACTGCCCCACCACCCACTGGAGAGGATGCAAAACATGGTTTGCAGAACTGGTTATGCTGAGATGGGAAGGGAAGGGAGCCATGAGGTCATGCAGCCTTCTCGTCTTGCCAGCACAGAATTCTCTCACCACCAACGTCCGTACCCAAGTTGCAAACCCTACAACATACGGGGCCATTCTGGACGCACAAGCAGGTGTGGCAAGGCACAGCTGCCCCCAGCAGACTCCGAAATAACTCACACGTGTGTGCCTGTCTTCACCCGGAGAGATGGAAGAGTTTGCCGGGTGGCAGGTCACCCTCGGCACCTCCAGATTCTGACACAGTGCCCCTCAGCACCCCGAGGCTTCGTCTTGCCCAAATCTGCCAGATTCCCTGCCCACTGCCGCAATTCACCATCGCGAACACATTTCCCCATTTCCCTGGCTGCTGCTTCAAGGACAAAGAGAGAGCGCTTATGTTTCCATCACAGCCCGGAGAGCTGGGGGTGATGGTAAAAAAATAAAAATACAAAAACAATCCAGACAAATGGCCCCTGGAATTGCACTTAGCTGGATCCTCCCAGACTGGGATCCATGAGAACAGGAGGAATGCGGAGAAGGAAGGTCACTGGGCTTAGCCGGGAAGAGCGCGGCTGAGCAGGGATCATTCACTGCCGCAGCGCAGCTCATTCAAAGCAAGCACTTACCATAAAAATAGAAAGAGTCAACAGAAGGAGAAGCGATCCTTCCTCAGCTCTTGGGCGAAGAGAAATGCGCTGTAAACCGGCAGGCTCCACTCCGCAGGCATCCACTGAAGTGAAGGGAGGCGACAAAACCAACATATACAGGTCCTTTTGGGCCTCCCCGCAGGCCCGCATGCAGTTGTTTGTGCCGTGGAAACCCTGAGAAGTCTGGAGCAGGACTCTTGGAGAGCAAGCCGAGCAAGAGCAAAAGCAGCCCGGTGAATTTCACTGCGGCCTCAGAGCATCACACAGGCTGGTCCTCTCCTGGGGTACAGGGACAACTTGGAGTTGTGGGGGGACGAGGCTGGGCTCAGGGAGGAGACAAGAGGGGTGGGAAGGCGCCTCTTTGGAGTGGAAGGAACTGCCGGTGAGAACATCAGTATTCCATATTAGTTACTGCCAGCAACCAATCAGCCCAGCCAGGACGCTGTGTCAGTGTGACAAGAGAGCAGCAGATGACAGCCGGTCCTGGCAGCAGCAGCAGGACATCCCCCTGCCTGGAACAGAAGTTTGGCAGGACTGGCATCCGACCCTCTGCCCAGTTGTTGTTAATACTGCTTGTATATGCGAACTCCCAAAGCCCCACGCTTACATTATGCCACGTGGGAAGTTTCGGAGGGAGGCATCCCCTAGCATCTCAGCAAAAACCAGGGTTAAGCCCACCCCAAATAATGTCTAATAGCGTCCCACAGACCACACAGCCCTGCTGATGAGCCTCAGAGAGGCCACCACAAACACGACAATGGCAATTCCATCTGAGCTTCTTCACACCCAATGTGCAGACTGAGATGGCCAGGGACTGGGCTTTCTATTTCATAAGAGAACTTTGGACAGCAAAGGGTTAAAGGTCCTCTGAAAATTTGACCCTCTGGCTTCATTAATTTCCTGTGTAGCAGTGTGTTCAGAGGTACTGTCAGAGGTAAGGGTAGTTAACACTTCCTTTCAAGGTCTCTTCACTCACCCCTAAGACAGAGCATATTATTTTGGGTAAACAATAATCATAATTCATAAGCACACTGAAGTTGAGGAAACTTGAAGCTACCTTAATGGAAAGGAGCAAATCCCTTAATGGTAAAAGAAGGATGTGAGGAGAATTCTAAACTTTTCCTATTTGTTTTTTTTTTCTCCATTCTATTTTAGTGCTCTATAAACATATGTATATGTATTTATATTTGGTCATGGTCATTAAATTAGAGCACAGAGTGATTTCTGAAGTTAAATGCCAGCTTAATTGGACTCCGAAGTAAAACTCCAGTGCTGTTTAACTTGGAGAAATTCTCTCAGGCCACCTCTTTATCTTGGCAGAAGAAACAACTCCTTTTGTCAGTCAAGAGTTAATAGGGGGCCGGTGAGATGGCTCAGCAGCATAAGCGCCTGCCTGGCAAGCTTGAGGTCCTGAGTTTGACTCCTGGTACCCACATAAAAAAAAAGAGCTAATAGGAAGACCCAAATCCTCTGAGTTTTGTTTTGTTGCAGGTGATGTTTCTAACTTTAGTCCTCTGTTTTTACCTAGAAGTTGGGCTTACCCTGGGTGTGTTGTTAGGACTTCTACCTGTCGTCGGCGAGCCCAGAGGAGCCTCAGTACGAAAGCTTAAAAAGAAGGGCTGAGCTCCAAAGAAGCAGCAAAATGAGTCACTGCAGGAGGCCATGGAAACATTCCGCATCAAAGATGAACATAATGAAATGAAATTTATTAAATGAAGGGGGAAGGATGATTTGCCAGGGGAGTCCTAGGGAAACTCGAATTCTATTTTATTTTTCATCTCAGTTCAGCTCAAAGCAACAAACATCTATAGAATATCAACCATGCATCAGGGTGCAGAGATGAGCGCCTGCCTTCGAGAAGCGTATAGTCTCATGGGCAAATTTACATCCTCTTTTTAAAATTCCAGCACTATGATTCTTGCCAAGACAGAAAATGTTCTACTTTTTTAATGTTTTTCAGATAAAACCAAGCCATGAGGGTTGGATTTCAGCCTCAGAGCTCTGAATTTGTCCAATACAATGTTTCCTACAATCAAACCCATTTGGGAAACAAATGCACAAGTAATTTTTTTTAAATCGAATTAATATGTGAGGTTCTTTAACTGTTTGTTTTTATCAGCATCAACAGCTTCTGACACTGCAAAAACCATGGGCAGCATATCAAAGGATATATTTAAAGGGAATATTATTTAAAGCTCCTAAATTAATTGAGATTAATACTGTTTATGAAACAGGTTCAATACCTTGAATATACAGGAAGGTAATGAAGCATGAAAAGGATAATACTGCAGAAATACAAATGTCCTAGGAGATTAAATAATTGCACAGCTTTACATGACGATTAGGTCAATGAAAATGAGTATTCCAGTCACTTGCTCATAAGCAATTAATTTTTAAAGTTTGGACACTTCTCCGTTCCTCCTTCCTCAAAAGTCAATAGAAATGCCTCACACTCAGACAGCAGTAAACATCAATTAATTTTTCCCATGTACAAAATAGTTATCCAAGTCAATTAACCTTGGGATGGTGTCACAGCTGTCTTGCCCACTCATGTGGCACCAGCATTTAACATATAATAGGTTCTCAATAAATATGTTTTGGATGGCCATTTGATTGGCCAAGAGAATCTGGCTAAAATTCTACAACAGCATGATTTAATGTTTTATTTTAAGACTACAAGATAAGTTGAATTGTGCACTGTTATGGTTTGTGTCTGGATGTCCCCTCAAAGCCTCATGCAGTCATGGGGGCGGGCTTCTAGAGTTTGTCATTGATTCATTGTCTAGTGCTGGGATTAAAGGTGTGAGTGCTACACCCACCCTGGGGCAGGTAGCCTGCATACAATATAAGGGACAGAAAAACTCTTCTCTGGTGCTCCTCCCTTTTTGCTCTTGTTGCTTTTGCTGTCTTCCGCAGCCATGAATTGTTACCCTCTGCCCTGTGGAGCCAGCCGAATATGGACTGAAACCTCCACAAACTGTGAGCTAAATAAACCTTTCCTTCCTTAATTTTGGGCACTGGGTATTTTGCCTCAGCAACAACAGAAAAGTAACCAAGACATGCGCCTATAAGTGGAATTATGTATTCATACCTGTTAATTTTTTTAAAAGAGAAAAGGGACCTTTTTGGGGGCATTTGCTTCTAAGAAGCATGCTAACAAACCTTAGAAAGCCTGAACAATAAGGATTCTTCCCGATCAGTCTTCAACACAGGGTGGGCACAGTTCATGGAAATTGGATTCTACCTTCCATAACCAGTTTATGGAGAAAAAGAAAAAGCATACCTATTTCCTAAATCACCACAAGGGTACATAGCCATGTAATTCCATTTTTGACACCAGAATTGTTAAAGGAGGCATGAGAATCAAAAACTTTAAATAGCATTCTGTCAATTAATGGTTTTGAAAGCTAAGTTGTAATTTGCATAAGGAAAAGTCTGTTGTCCAACTTCTGAAAGCCAGTGTCTAAAGGGACTAGTATTTACTAAACCCACTTTGTGCCAGTCTTTATTCTATGCTCTTTTAGTCTGATCTGAGTACTCCTAGGACATTAAAATCATGGACACAGGGTTCCTGGGCCTCAGTAGGGTTGAAGGAGCTTATCCAAGAGGCAAATCTAGAACAGACTCAAAATGCTCTTCTTTTTCATGGAAACATACTGATTTGAACATGGGGGGAGAGGTTCTTTCCACACTGTTACATGAATTTGGGTGACGTATAAATGGGAAATTTCCAGTTAGAAGCAGAAAAACACATTTTACTCACAGATTCAGTGTAAACCTTTTATACAACAGAAATAAATTCATGATGCTTCCAATTTAAAGGGAAAACAATTTGAATTTGTTGATCTATTTTTCCCAACTCAAACCCTACAATTATATTTTAAGGGCAGGATAAGTCATCTTTAATTACTGGAATGGTAGAAGGAAAGAATATTCCAGAAAAATGTGGGACTGACACAAACATTAGAGTATGGCCCTTTATACAGTATCTAAATTCTCTTTCAGCTTTCAGTGGGAAGCCTGAAATGATAAGAGAATCAGTTGAACTGCTAATGTTTCCCTTCCAGAGGTCCCTCACTGGCTGAGAACAATTTCCCAAAGTGCCTAACAGACAGGTTCTCAAATACACAACAAATCTAGACACATAAATGTATCTGAGGCACACAAAGACAATCGTAGCATCTAAGTCCTTGAAAATGTGCTTTTGCTCAGCATGCCTCAACCAGAAGGATCCTATGGGATTATCAAAGATCAAATAGTACAAGAAGAATATCTGTAAGATCACAGCCCTATAACTTTCTCTCTTTTTGGAAGATAGAGAAATAAATCAATGTCTGACCTAAAGATCATTGGAGAATTAGCTTGAGTCTGAGAAAACCAAACTAAGGAGTGCGTGCGTGTGTGCGTGCATGCGCACACTCACATGAGTAAATGTTAGAAAACTAGTGTGTTTGCCTCTAAAATCCTACTGAAATGTCTCCATGTCCAATTAGTCCTTAAGTCTTACTGTTACCTGTACATATTTTTCCAATCCATGTTCAATTCAGGGCCTCATTCTTTTTCTTATACTATTACAATAGCTTCTAACCTCTTCCCAGTTCCAAATCAACTTCCCCTTGGCATTAGCATTTTATTTCTGAAACACAGCAAATGTGATCATGCGATGCGCATGCTAACAAAAGTTCTCAAGCCTAACATTCAGGGCCCTCCGCAATCTGACCTTCGTTTACATTTCTAGTACCATTTCCCTTTACTCCCTCTATATTCTATCCCCTTATTACACTTGGTTACTTCTTAGTCCCCACAGACACCGTATCTTTGATCATGGTAATCCATTTCTCCTAGAATAACCTTCCTTGCTCCTCTCCCTGGAGAAATTCTACTCTTCATCCTTCAAGGCCAAGTTCAGTGTCACTTTCTTGTTAAGGAATCAAATTTCCCACAGTGATTTAATTATTTCTCTGTATTTCCGTAGCATTTTTCTAGTCTTGTACTATCAAATACAAATAACACATACACTGTACTAAATTAGTACCTTTTAACCTACTTAATTGGAATCCTTTGATATGCCCAGTGTCTTGTGCACCATAGGAGCTCAGTAAGTACATGGTGGACAACTCCGTCTTCTCTTGCGCTTTTCATTTTACAATCCAAAGCACTTTGAAGAAAGCACAAAGTTGCTTTCTAGGAAGTCTGCAAGACTACAAGTTTATTAACTATATATGTCCCCTTCTTCAAACAGAAGTTTGTGTGGTTTAAGGAAAGGGCCTTGGATTAGAGAATCAGAAGATCCAAGTCCCAGTCCCATACCTAAGACATTTAAGCAATATCTTAACCTCAATGGGAAGAAAACACGTCTTGCTTACCACTGACTGCTCTTCTGTGCTCCAAGCGAGTACTGAGAGGAAAAGTATTTTACAGACAACACAAGTGTATCGCAGTGGGCAGAGTTACTGCCACTGCTGTCCTCCTTGTAATATAATTGTCATTGCTACTAAGATCCCAGTAAAGCCAGCACGAAGTTTGTTGAAGAGGTGTCCTATGTAAGCCAGCCCAGGAGGCCAGTGATGCAGCATTGAAGTCATTCCCGTTCCTTGCTTTGGTCTGCAGCTGGGTTGTGGAAAAACTCTGAAACCTGAAAATAATAGGCCAGGTCCTGGCACCCACACAAGCAGAAGGCCCTGACTCAGATCCTAGTTCTACTACTTCCTGGCTAAGCAGACCTGACCTCTGAGATCCAAGGCTCACATCTAGGAAATAGGAATCTCAGTACCTACCCCACCATGTTGTTGAATGAGATGGGGCATGTAAGGATATTCATACATAGCATATATATATATATATCTCAGATATATATACCTACCATGAGTCTAATACACATTCCACAAGTGGACAGGAAAGGTAGCCATCTCTCCTGGACTCTATAGTACCGACAGATGCTCCAGCCTTGTCTTCCTGCTGTTTCTGGAACTTACCAAGTTCATTCCCAACCCAAGATTGGTGTATGTGTTTCTTCTACTTGGAACTCGTTTTTCTAAGATTCTAGTGTGTCCACGTATCCAAATGGCACCCCTGAGCCTGTCAGTCATTTTCCAGCACATTGCTTTCTCCATTTTCCTCATAACATTTATCTCTATCTCTAACCATCTTATTTATTTAATGTCTTGCTTTGGTACTATACTGTACGCTCCACTGAAGCCAGGACTATTTCTTTTGTATTCCTCATTTGGTCATCAGACCCTAAAACAGTGCCCAGAATGTACACATAGCACTACACATTTCTTGAATATGTACACCAACACCCATGTTTGTACAACCAGTCCCACGTACTCTGCATCTGTACAAAGCTCCGATTATCTTTGGCTGTTGAGTGGGAATGAAATCTTGGAAGTCACTTATTATGGAATTCAGGACAGTTCAAGTTCATATGAACATTTAATAATGCAGAATGCTCATCAACAGACATGAAAATGCTATCCAGGGACAAAGGAAGTCTGCAAATAATATGCCAACTCCTTGTACCCATAGAAACAGAAATTACCAAGAATGGCATGCTGACCCTTATTTATGTAAATGGAACTAGAGTACTAAGTACAAATATTAAATTATGTTTATTTCATAAATCAGGAAGCTCACTGGGATCTTTTGTCATATTTTCCTCCTGTTATTTTATGCTAAAATTGCTCTGGTCCAAGCCCATCCTGGGAAGAAATTTATAAGGTCCTTGATCTCTAAAGCAATGACTAAAACAAATGATTTCATGGAGCCCAGGAATCAAGGCAATTTTTCTTTCTTCCTACAGAGCTGTCTCGAAGGCAAGATACACAAAATCCTCCCAAGCCTGACCACATCATCCCTGTTTCTGATTAGCCCAGCCTTACAGGAGGCCTAATAAATAAATAACCATGCCAATCCTGTATAATGTATGAAGGTTACTTTCCAATGGTCATTTCAATTAGACTATTTTCAATTAGCAATCACATGCCAATCCACCAAATAGGCATATGAATTTACTCATCATTAACAGGAAATAGGAAACGCGTAGGTTTGTTTTTTTGTTTTTTTTTAAAGAGATAAACACTCTAGAACCAATACCAAACCCATATTTTTCCCCCAAACTTGCACTTCCATTGGCTTTCCTTTTTTCCACTAAAATGCATCACTCTCTACTCTAGGACCCCACAGAAATGACACTGGGGTGATGCGACGTTCAGAGAGGCCTCTTGCCTGAAGCTTGCCTCTGCCCTGTCCCTCTTTGGCACAGCTCCCTGCAGGGCTTGAAATGAAGGCCCCACCATGGCTGCTCCTAGGGAAAACTTTCCTCTGCTTCTCACCTTTCACAGGGTGCTGGGTGCTCCTTACCCTGTCACCCGAGCGAGCGCTCACACTGCTCTCTGACCTCTGCTCTCGCCGTCACCCCCCACTTGCTTCCTCTCACCCATTCCTGCTGAGCTGTTGGAAATTTCAGGGTCCTGGAACAGGCTTTTCTCTTGCCCTCCTCCTTGTGAACTCCTATTTATTCTCCAATGTCCAACTCAAGCTTCTCCCTCCTCTTTGAGCTATTTCCTGATGATGCCTCCCAATGTCCCAGTGGAGCTGACCATCTCCAAGGTTTGGCACGGGTCACAGCATTATAACTTGTCTATAACAGGGCTTCCTTCGGGGAAGTTCCAGCCCTCAGTTTTATTCATCTTCACATCCCCAGGGACCAGCTCTCCCTAGAAGCACTTAAATAAATGGTTATAAAAAGACGAGGCCTTTCTGTGCATCTGCCTCTCTTACTCGACTACGCATCTTCTGAGGGATGGGAGAGTATTTTATGATGCCTGGCACATAGGATGCTCTGTGTACATATGTGCAATTGTTTTGAATACGATTGGCCAAAAAGAAAAAAGAAATCCCTTTGGCTCACCATATTAAAAAATCTCTCTGAGCTGATTTCTAATTAGCTCATTTTTTAAAAAGTTTAAATCCAAAATTTCTCCTTCTCCATGAGATTATGAAACACCACAGGCATTAATTTGCAAAGATTCATCCTCTGAAACTCCTGCCTTTTAGTGCTAACCCAACTAAATGAGGCACCTTGGGGATAATAAACCATTCCAAACATACTTTCTGCTTTGAATTGCCTGGCAGAGGAAAAGATATTGATTTTCTCTGGCAGAAAAGACTTCTTGGAGAAATTTCGCCAGCATCTATATTTGGAGGGAAAAGAACCCCATCTTCCTAAGCATAGAATGGCAGTGCAGAGAGCAACAGCAAGGGCTGAGGTGCTTCCTTGGTGGCCTGCACACAGGTGCCATTATAAGAAGGGATGTGGGGCTGGGGATATAGCTCAGAGGCACAGCACCTGCCTGGCAAGCGCAAGGTCCTGAGTTTGATTCCCGCTACCAAAAAAAAAGAAGAGATGTGGCTTGAGGAACTAGGGCAAAACCAGGCATATACAGTGAATCTTTCATGCTGGCCTCAGGATTCCCCAAATTCTTCACCCTCTCTCCCTACTTCCCAGGAAATTAGCTACAATGCATGCGAAGAACTAGAATATAACTCCTCTGCCCACAGCTGCAACAACCACCAGTACCTAAAGAATTACTCTGCCCTGCTTTGGCTAAATCCAAAGCAGCAAGGAAGTCACCCAAGCAATTGCAAGAGCCTGGCCAAATCGGCTGGGAGGCAGGGCAGAAGAATGTTTCTTTCCCAACTCTCCCAGCACCATTGATCCACAAGGAAAGCAAGAATGAGCTATAATATCAGTGCTGCAAAGGTGATTACCTCATCTGCCATTGCTTAGAATTTCCCATTTCTCTGCAACCAATCTCAAGTTCTATTATTTGAGCTGAGAGGAGAAAGCAAAGCAAGTATTTTAGAGGACCGTGACATGCTCATATTTTGGTAAAATGAAACTAGGTCATCCACTGAACATGCTACACCTTTATAGGGATGGATTTTTCCTTTTATGAATTTTTAAGAAGTCCTTTGAACCTCTAACAAAAATAAATCTGCATTGCTGGTAGGGATGCAAAACAATATGGCCACTTTGAAACATAGTTTGACAGTTTCTTATAAAGCTAAACATACTCTTACCACACGGTTTAGCAAAAGCACGCCTTGGTATTTACCCAAATGAGTTAAGAACTTATGTCCACGCAAAAACCTGCACATGAATATTTATAGCAGCTTTATTCACAATTGCTAAAACTTGGGAGAAACCAAGATGGTCCTTTAGTAGGTGAATGGATACACCGTGGTACATCCAGACAACAGAATATTAGTTGCCACTAAAAAGAGATAAGCTATCAGGCAATGAAAAGACATGCAGGAACCTTAAATTTCCATTCCTAAATGAAGAAGTTGATCGGAAAATGCGAAGTACTGTACCATTCCAACTATATGACATATTGGAAAAGGCAAAACTCTGAATACAATAAAAAGACCATTGCTTGCCAGGAGTTAGGAAGGAGGGAAGGATGAATAGGAGAGTCCAGAGGTTTTTAAGGCTGGAACTATCCTGTATGATACTACAATGACGGACACACATCTTTATAAATTTGTCGAAACCCAAGGAACGTACAACAGCAAGAGTAAACCCAGTGTAAACTACGGGCTCCAGGGATGACCACGTGTCAGCACAGGTTCATCAACTGTAAGGTAAGGACCACTCTGATGGGCAAGTTGGTGTTAGGGAGGCTGTGTATGTGTGGAAAAAGGCTTACATGGGAATCTCGGCACCTTCCACTCAAGTCAGCTGTGAACCCCAAAACTTCCCCAAAAAATAACATCTAGGGAAATTGAAACAATGTCCCTGAAAACCAGGTAACCTTTTTAAGAATTTTAGTCATCTTATAAGCATATATACCTGGAAAATAAAAAACTTTAAGAGAGAAAAGGAGAGGGAGAAAGAAGAGAAGAGGAAGGAGTGGGGAGAAATAAAGGCGAGAGGATTTCCCTCAGCCCGCGAAGAGCAAGGCTGCATTCTGAAAGATTCACTGCAACAAACACACAGATGAATCACACACCACTGTTTTTATACCCAGCAACTACGAGAATCAGAGGACCAGAATATTCCTCCAGTACCATTTCTACTGTGAAAGCCTAGCAAACCAGAACGCAATAAACATATTGTGAATTCCACTAAAAAAATAAAAAGAAACTTAAAACAACAGATTCTTCCAATTTCCTTCTCAGGCTCCTTCTTTTTTCAGATTTATTCTGCATTGCTGCCTAGGGCTAAAATAGGAAACATGTATTAGCAGAAGGACAAAAAAAAAAAAAAAAAAAAAATAGGATATGGGGCTCTATGAAAGGGTAAGGACAGGAAATAATCACAAAAGATTTAAGCACATCTACATATCATCAAATTTCAACTGTTATTACAGGAAAATAGAAAGGAAGGAAATGAATATCCTCCAAAGAGAAGTGCAGTCCCTCTGTATAAAGAAAAAGAGGAGGAAAAGGAGAATAAAGCACACAGGAAGGATGGGGGTGGGGGCAAATTAGCCAAGACAATATGGTTTCCCAGAAGGTCATAATATGGCAGGTAGAAAAAAAAATGCATACACAGTCACACTCATTGCTGGCAGACAGTGATAAGCACTAAGGGAGAGGTGCAAAGAACATGGAGACACTGGAGGGGAGGAGAGAAAGGAGGGGAGATTCGACCCAGCCCCAGAGAAAGGGCAGGATTTCAGCAGGTCGTGGAAGTTAAGACAGGCCCCTTCCTGCCGCAGTCATGGCCGGAGGGTAAGAAAGAATTGGGTCGGGTGGACTTATTAGTGCATTTGTGCATTCAGCAACTGTATGTCCAGTGTCTATCAGTGGAAGATGTTGTAGACGGAGGAAGGCAAGGGGTTAAGCAAAATACAATGGGCAGTGACAAAACCGCATATGGCTTTGGACGCCAGATTGCATTTGCTACAGGCAACAGAGAGCTTAGTGGCGTGGCGTGGTGGCTGTGGGCGTGCTGTTTACCCTCCACTCCTTGCTCCTCCTAGACTCCAGCCTACACAGATGCTGGTAAACTAAATCCTACAGAACAGACTCCTGGCAGGAGGGCTCTGAAGGAGAATTAGGTTCCGTGATTAGATGCCCTGGCATGAGATTTGCAAGGTAGAAATGAGAGACAATATTCCTCACCCCTGTGATGTGTTGTCCACTTTGACAAGTAAGGTCATAAAGATGTGAACTTTCCTATGGCGTCGATAGAGGCTCCATTGTCTTTCTGAGTGAAGGAAGGCAAGGTGGGACAGTGGCATCACTGGCTTCCCAACTCATGAGATCTTCAACTCCAGACTTCCAGTGGCGACCTAGAGGCAGACCTTCAGTGCATCATTCCTACACCTGCTCCTCTAATCCTCCTCGGATTTTAGCCTCCTTGACCCTGCACATCATCAAAATACCCCAAATGGCTTTCTACTTATACCAAAACCTGACTGGCACAGCCAATAAGAATTTTTAGGCTGATAATCAGGTTTGTGCTCTGGGAAGTGACCTTGACAACTGCTTAGAACAGCTGTCCCCAACCTTTCTGGCACCAGGAATAGATTTCATGGAAGACAGCTTTTCCATGGACTGGTGGAAAGGGGATGGTTTTCGGATGATTCAAGCACATTACATTTATTGTATACTTTATTTCTAATAGAGTCATATTATGATACACAATAAAACAATTATACAACTCACCATAATACAGAATCAGAGGGAGACTGAGCTTGTTTTCCTCCAACTAGCCAGTCCCACTTGGGGGTGACGGGAGACAGTGACTCTCAGAGTGTGCTGCTTACGTCTATTTACGTCCATTCTACTCCATGATCTTGTTTTGGTTGCCGTCGCTACAGAAAACCCTGCTTCACAAGATAGGACATTGGAAGTGGAAGCAGACTTTCCAGTGCTTTTGTTGGAAACAGTATATTCTGCCTTCACTTTAATCCAGAACATATGGAGATTTAAAGTTGCCTCAAACATACTTTTAGGCCACCATCATCTGTGAACTCCAGCAGTTGACCTTCTTCTAGCACAGAGAGTTGATTCACCTGGCTTATTCACAAATGCAGCACAGATTTATTCTTTCCCAGGTCAGGGTTGTGGTTAGGAATAATGTTCAAACTCTTTTGAAAGTTGAGAGGTAATCATGCATCAGTTGGGAAAAAGAAGGGCCTGGCCCAGCCTCTTTCCAAATTTCTGCTAGTATTTGAAACATCAAAAATTCCGTTGCTAACATGTCACCCCACAATTCCAGTTTGGCTTTGAATGCAGCCACTTTATCTGCTGACTTGAATACAGTTATCATTCTCCCCTGAACTGACAGATTAAATTCATTGAGCAGGTTGAATATGTCACACAAGTAAGCAAGTTTTATGACCCATTCTGTGTCACTGAAATGTGCTGCCAGTGGTGACCGTATTTACAAAAGAATTTCTGGATTGCCTCTCATAAGTCAAAAACTCTGGCCAATGATCTATGTTAGAAAGTCATCTCGCTTCTGTGTATAAGAGAAGACACATGGGCTTTGCATCCGTCTCCTCACAGAGCTGTACAAACAGACATGAGGTAATGGCATATACTTTAATGTGGTTGATAACTTTAATTACATCCTACAAAACATTATTAAGTTCAGGTGACATCTGTCAGCTGGCCAGCATTTCTCCATGGATGGCACAGTGCATAGACTCATTCATAAGCAACCACTTTGATCTGAGTAGCGAAACCAGAAAGCTGTCCCATCATGGCAGCTGCTTTGTCATGCATATACCCCAAAATGACCAATTCAATTTTCTGGATATGTAATCATTCAAAAACGTGAATAGTTCTGCAGCTGTGGTGTTGCGTGACAACAAAAGTGTACATAGGATATCCTCATACACATCCTCCTAAAAATATATTGCAGAAAAACAAGCACTGTTACCTTGTTGTCAATATTGGTAGACTCATCAACCTAGATTAGGTACCATGGTGAATCATTAATCGTCTCTAATGATCGTACCTCAGTATCCGCTGCTCTTCCATTTATTTGTCTACTTAGGGTGCTGGCCCAAAAAGGAACATGTGCCATCTCTTGAACTGCAGCCTCTCCTAAAAGTTCATGACAAATATCCCTAGTAGTAGGCAGGATCACCAATAGTAAAGGGCTTCTTGGGTTTAGCAACATGGCTGGCCACTAAGAACGATGCACTCAGTACAAACACATTTGATGAAATGGTGGCCTTTCTGTTCTTCCTGTTCATGTTTTTTCTTTCGAAAAACTCCAGAGGCTTGTCTCTTACGGCAGGGTGACTGGTCTCCACATGGCGACACGGTTTTGAAGGTTTCATGGATTCACTGGCTAGCTGGTCACCACATACGATACGAAGTGGGCCTGGAGAATGCGAATCACTTGCTGCAATGAACCTCTAACTTAAGCAGGACCCTTGGTGCTTTCTTTTAAATGCAGCCTTTTTGTTGGCCATCTTAGAGTCCTCTGCCGTCTCATCACTGGGTCTTTCCCCTTTTCCAAAGCAGCTGTCCGTAATGTTCGTATTTTACTCACTTTGGCTCAGGTTAGCTGTGGGCTTAACAAAACTGTGACCGAGACAAGTGTGCAGTGCAGGAAAGAGGTGAGGATGGAAGCAGAAAATAAAGTAACGAGCAGGCTATGTATGGACTAAAATAAGTACTGGATTCTGACATAAAACCTCCCACCAGATGCGGCTGTATAATGGAAGAACTTCAACTCACTGGCCAGTGTAAAGCCTGCCACCAGATGCAGTTTAATTGTCGCTTGTCACTCACAGATAGGGCTTCAATATGCACGTGTAAGCAGTTGTTTCTCCACGATCTCTGCCGTCCAACCTCTCTGCTAATGTTACTCTGTGTCCGCAGCGGCTCTCCAGTGCCGGTGTCACCGCCTCACGAGGCAGTGGATTCTCATAATGAGCATACAACCTAGGTCCCTCACCGTGCAGTTAACCGTAGGCTTCGTGTTCCTATGGGACTCTAATGCCACCTCTGACGGGACAGGAGGTGAACCTCAGGCAGTCATGGGAGCAATGGGGAGTGGCTATAAATATTGATGAAGCTTTGCTGTGCAGCCCAGCTCCTAACCGGCCCGAGTTGGGGCCTCCTGACTTAGAAGACAGTTTGGAAAGAAGATATATTACTAAAGACAGATGTTGGAAACTCTTAGAAATGTCTGGCCAAAACTAGTGCTCCTGGAATTCTTCACCTAGATGGACACTTGGAGTGGGGCTAGAGAAGGTGGGATGGAAATACGACACTTCAAAACTAGAACTCAGAGGATACACTGAAAGGGGGGGGGCTCAGAGTAGGACAGGAAGTAACTGTGGCCTACTATGTGCTTCATCCCAACTCTGCTGGGGGCCCTCTGAAATGTCCCCACTGCCCCCCATATGCCCACTATCAAGCGCTCACCACCCTACCTCAGATCTGACTCTCTTCTCAGGCTTCCAAATGCCTTTGCCTTGCCAACTGTTGTGCACACAGGTTGAGTGGATAGGAGGAAGGGAGGAAAGGAAGAAGGGAGGAAGAAAAGAAGGAAGGAAGGAAGGAAGAGAGGGAGGGAAGGAGAGAAGGAGGAAGGAAACCTCAGAGCCAATATAAGTATCAAGCAAGGAAGTACTGTAATTATTGGCTGAGTGCTGCTTGAATAATGTTGAGTCTTGGATTAATGAGATATCAAGATGAAAAAAAATAGCATATTGGTAAAAATACGAGTCTGGAGTTTGAGAACTATATGAACTTGACACATATCGTGGAGTCACTACACAGAATGAAAGCTGACTGCTTCGTGGGAAAAGAAGATACCTCAGTAAACCTTGGGTCACACCTGTATTACCACCCAGTACACAGAAGAAAGAGTGTAAAACACCAGTCATTATACTACACAACACTTTGCTGCGCTAATTATCCTTCTAGTCCTTCCAACAACTTACAAGTGAGGTGTCATCATTCTCGTTTTACAGATAAGGAAACTGAAGTTCAGCAAAGTTTGGCATCACCCAAGGTCACACAGCTGGCAATGACAGAGCTGGGATTCAAACCCAGGTCGGCCTGACTTCAAACCCTGAGCTCCTCACTGTGCTCCCTCAGTCTCCAAAAAAAAACAGAGAGTTAGAAAAGTTACTAAGGACCAGTGAGGCGGGAAGGAGGGGAAGCAGAGAAATGCTGTGACATGGAAGCCAGAGAAACAGGCCCCCAAAATGACAGTAGGCTACGAAATGACAAGAGGAATCCACAAGTTTAATTATAAGGTGGCCTTTAATAGAGAAGAGTAAGGAAGAGGAAAAGAAGCAATAGCCTTTGGAGTAAAAAGAGAAAGAATAAATACTTTCTATGGGCCACTTCAAAAAGCTTGAGAGTCATTGGAAGGCTACAGAGCAGATGATTGCTGGGAGGGAGCAAAGTCAAGGTGAGTCTCTTTAACGTAAATAATCAAAATGTGAGATGTTTACGGGCCAAAGAGACAAGAACAGCAAAGAGTAGAAAAGGCAATGAGCAGGGAAAATTCCAAGAAGAATGAATGAGTCAGCCTTTGAGAAATAAAGGCAGACAGACTAAGGATAAAATTGTATGGTGGTCCCCAGCCTGATGTCCACAAAGAAAGTGATGAAGATCTGAGGACGCAGCTCCAGTTTGCCCATCAGCCTCGCCAGACATAAGGATCCTTATAAGGATCTGTGATCAGGCTGCACAGGAATGGAGAGGATTTATTTCCTCATGACTGGAATTACACCAACCCGTTATGCAGTACTGATTATCTCACACTGATAACAAGCAGTTAAATTTATCTTTCATTTACCAAAAGAAAGTGATCACAAATTAATTACCATTCATTCAATGCTATAATTTTTAAAAGTCTTTTAAAACATGCATCCATGGTCAGGGATGATGAAAGGGGCCTTGTGTAGTAAAATAATTATTAGCTGTCATTAGAATTAACACAGCGCAATAAGACATTATTTAACTTTCTAAAAGATGCTGTGGCCAAAATCACAAGAAAAGAACGTAACGTAGCAGTAAATAGATTAATTAAATGAAGTCTAGTGGCAAAGCAACCTGGGTGCATGATTATGGAGTCAATCAGACCAGAGAAAGCACAACCAGAGTCCAAGGCATGAAGTCTGTCTGCAAGGTCACTGTATGCGGACAAATGGATTTGGAGACCTGAGTGCCACAGCATCTATAGAGAGGGGTCTACGTATACCCTAAGAAAATGCCACCTGGATGCATGTAGCTCCTACCCTCAAGAGCTACCAAAAAGCTCTGCCATTGATAGGAGATGTCCTACTCCTTTGTGGGTAAATATCTTATCAAGCCTGGGAGAGCTCAGAAATAAATGGAAATAGTGTTATAAATCAAATCTATCATATCAATATTTTAATGTTTGATAGTTAAAGTGCTTATAATATTTAAGAGAATTTGGCATGTTAGATTAGCTATTAGATGGGCCGGTGAGATAGCTCAGCGGCATTAGCGCCTGCCTGGCAAGCGCGAGGGCCCGAGTTCAACTCCTGGAACCCACATACAAAGAAAGGGCTGGTGATATCGCTCAGCGGCATGGGCACCTGCTGGTGCACGAGGTCCTGAGGTCGACCCCCAGTACCCACAAAAAAAAAAAAAAAGATTAGCTATTAGATGAGCTCGTGACCTTAATGGAAATTGCATGATTGGGTAACTAAGACTTGTGATTTCAAGTTAAACAGTATGGTAGAATTTTGTGAAATGTGTTACAATATTGAAATATTTAGGAGAACATAAGTTTCACTGTATTCATGCATTTAATTTGTTAGATTTATAAGAATTAGGAAGATTTTGTTTTCTAGGCAGACAAATGAAGTCTTATAAAAACAGAATAGTAAAATTATTAACACATTAACTTATTTAAAGAAATTTAAGCCAAATAGTAACCAACATACTCCTTGTGACTATTAACATTTATAAATTGAAAACTGAAAAATAAGGTTTGTGAATTAAGAGCTTAAGGAAAAATCAGGTTTTTAAAATTTGTAACTAAAAATCTTAACTTTTAAATAGCTGGATATTATGGTTTACATATTGAAGGCTTGATTCCCAATTTAGCAATGTTTGGAGTGGGACCCGGAGGGCTGACTGGCTCATGAGAGTACTAACTTCATTGATGGATTAATCCTCATCAATGAATTAATTCATCTATGAGTTCATATCTAAATAAACTATTAACAGAGGGAGAAAGTAGGTCATTGGGGTGTGCCTTTGAAGGGTAACCTTACCCCCCCAGCCTCTTTTTTTCTCTCTGGCTTTTTCCAACATTCTCTCTGCTTCCTGGCTGCCATGAGGTGAGCAGCTTTCCTCAGCTGTGCCCTTCTGCTATGATGTTTCTGCTTTGCCACAGCCTAAAGCAATGGAGCCAGCTTACTATGGACTGAAACCTCTGAAACCATGAGCCAAAAATGATTCTTTCCTTCCATAAGGTGTTTTGTCAGGTATTTGCTCACGGCAACAAAATGATTACTAATACACTGGCAAACACAAACAGTCTTTTGAGGGAACAAAAGTTCCATCAAGGATATAGAAAAATTCACATTGCACAGGTTACTGATATGGAGAGACAAATACCTAGAACCTACACAGCAAGCACCTGCTACATACGTGTGTCACCACCTGTGGCCATGAAGATGAGTGAGACCCATGGTGCAGAACAGCAATGTGGTTGAGGGAAGTACCTCAAGGAGGAAAGGCCAGGGTGCTTTGAGTTTGGCACACCTGCTTAGGTTCAAGGGTCAGAATAGGTTCCCCTGGAGAAAGATTGGAAACAAGGCCATGTGGATTGACTGCTAATGGTCTCAATCACAGCAAAATAGGAGAATAGCTATGGAGAAAGAGGCAAAGGAAGTGACTTTAATGCATGACAACAGAGGTTTGAAACAGCTGCCATGGTAAAATCAATAAGTATGAAAAAGAAATTGCCAACCAGCAAGATTGCATGGCATGAATCTGTCCATTTTCTCCACCTACACAGGGAGGTTCCTCCTGTGGGCTGCAAGCTCATTGTTATGCCAGGAGCAGCACTGACCTGCGTGCCTGCTACAGACGGGGAAGCTCTGTGACCAACCTAGAGGAAACTGGAGCCAATCCGCCACAGAGGGAGTTTCAGGCTGGCAATAAAGAGAGTTCACGGCTCTCAGGACAGTAAATAAACCTCAATGGCACATTAGAGACTATGTAGTCTGGCATCTCAATCCTGGCTACACTTACAAAAGTACTCTAGCCCCAGCCCTAACCACCTGCTCTAGCACACTCTGGGGACTGTAGACCCAGGAGGTCGTTGTACGCACATTTTTGTTATAGTGGACTTGGGGGTGCTTTTCAGGAGTAATAATAGTAATACATGTTCACTGTGAGAACAACAAATCTCAAACACCACCAGTATATAAAGCAAAACAAGGGAATCTCCCTTCTTCACCCTCCCTAATCCCAAAAGTATATGTTGTACATGTACAAGTTAATGAAAGAGAGAGAGTAAGAGAGAGAGAGAGTGTGTGTGTGTTCAAGGCTCTCCACCTAATGGATAAGTAGATACTTAAAAAAAAAAAAAAAAAGGGTAGCACAATGTTAATGGTAAAATCTGGGAGGCAGGTGTTCACTGCAAAATTCTTCCAAAAATATACAATAGGGCCGGTGAGATAGCTCAGCGGCATAAGCACCTGCCCGGCAAGCGTGAGGTCCTGAGTTCGACTTCCGGAACCCACATAAAGGAAAAAAATGGGCCGGTGATATCACTCAGCGGCACAAGCGCTTGCTGGCAAGCGCGAAGTCCTGAGGTTGACTCCCAGTACCCACATAAAAAAAAAAATTAATTTAAAAATAAATAAATAAATAAATAAAAATAAAACTTTACAATTAAATGTTGGGAAAACAAAAGCTCTTCAATGAATTAGGAAGTTTAGCCCAGGTTGACAAGTTGGCCATAGGCCAACTTTACAAATGAGGGAACTTCAGGCCACACAGGTAACATCACAGGGTGGCAGCCAGGGACCAAGTCCATAGGAACCTGCACCTGTCATCCATCTGGTGTTCTTTTCTGCACCCCATGCGACCTCCAGGGAGAGAAAGCCCCAACACTGATCAGGAAAGGAGGCCCACGGGAGTGGCCTTCTCAGGCCTTGACCGGGATCCCTGTGCTCTGAATCTTCTTGGTGGTTAACGATGACACTAAGAGTTCTAGAACTAGGCTGCTATAACCTTTCCCTTTGGTATGTGTTGATTTAATTGCTCTGAGTTGCTGATTCATATTGTCTTCAGTACTTAAGATTCCAGAGAAAATTCAAGCCACTCCCATTCACTCTCATTTGCCACCAGAGTATTTAAGTCCACTGAAACTCCTTTCTGTGGACAAAAAAAAAGGAAGATAAAAAAAAGTTTTTTAAATTGTGAGTATTGTCTTCCAAAGCCAAGGAAGAGTGCCAGTCTCCGGTAGACTCACAACGCGACATTCCTGAGCAGAGCCGCACATTAAAACAGCAAAGCACAGTGTCCAATATGAGTAAAAACTTATCGAATACTATTTATGGGTGGCAAAATTGATTTTGTAGGAGGGAGTAGAAAGATAGGGATTAAATTCATAAATCAGAATCTCAAGCAATATTAGAAGAGTACTGTTGATTGCCAAATTTTATATATAAGAGTAAATTTTTTCCCTTTAATCACATAAAACATAGAAAAAGTCTTCTAACCCACAGAATCCTTCTCCTAGACAGACTAATGTTATGATCGTATCTCCCAGCCAAGGGAGAATTTTGAGGGAGAATTCTGAATTTCTCACGCATTTCGTTCTTCCCAGCAAACAGGGTAAACAAAATAAATAGAGGCATAGAAATCAGGAGATCTGGTTTCCGGTCCTAGCTCTGACACTAAATTGCTTTTCTTTATCTTCCTTATCTGTAAAAATGAGGATACAACTGTCTTTAGGGTCCTTATCCGGTAACTCTAAAACTGGATTGCATACGTTTCTGTCCCATCTAAGGGAGATTTTGTAAGCAGTGTCCCTAAATACCAGTGCCTGGATGCTTTTCTCCTACCCAAACATCCTTGCTCACCTTCCTGTCAAGCCCAGTCTTGCAAAATTCCATCTGCAAAGGAAAACTGCTCCCAAGGGAAAATAAAAGGTCAGGAATTCTTTGACACAGGTATTCACTTTCTTTAAAATCAGTATTTATAAAATAAATAAAAGTGAAAAGATGAAATGACAAGTGGGTAGGCCTTCAAGGTGAAGGGGATTTTTTTTTTTAAGGGACTTTTAAAAAATCTTAATTAAGTTAATCCTTAGACTTGCTCTTAAATGCTATCATTTTATGACAAATTCAAGTAGCCCCTTCGCATTAAAAGTTACTCTTGTCCGAATAAAAGGCATCTCAACAGATTCTAGCAATTATACTAGAGGTCTTACCCTCTTCATCTCCCAATGAAAGGTCTAGAAAGAAAAGTGAACCAAAGTAGCAAGCTTTCCTATTCCCAGGTAGTCAGGGCCCTGGGTCACTTCCAGTGCCAAGTCCCCCAGGTGATTAGAATTCAACCATTAACTTCCCAGAGCTCTGGGAGGAGTGGGTGGTGACGGGGTCTGGAGACCTGCCATGCCCCCAAGACCTGCTTCTGTGAGCCAAAGCTCTAGTCATCATCCAGGACAGGCTGGGACATTTGGGGCACCCAGGGCCCAACCACATACCTGGGGCAGGCATGGGGTTAGATCGCCTGGCCTGCAGCCCTGACTAGGAAACCTGGACACCTCCTCCTGACACCTGCATTTTACTCCTGCACGAGGATAGCAATGCTGCTGACTTACAGGGTTTTTGAGGATTAAAGGAACTAATTCATGAGTGAATAGTGCCTGACATACAGTAAGCATTCACTAAGTGAATAATGATAATACTATTGTCATTCAATTTTTCACTCTTGTGCTCAGTGCTACCTACATTTATCCATTGGTAAGAAAAGCTAGTTGCAATTTTTGCAACAGATTGTGAATTTTTAAAAATCATAGGTTCTTCAATTTACACAACTAAAGAAAACCACTAAATTTTTTTCTTTTAAAAAACAAATACAAATAAAATGTTCCTCTGTCCAAAAAGTCAGAATGGTAATTAAAATAAATTTTTTGGACTCGGTGGCTTTACCTCTATTTCCGGAGCAGCCACTAAGAAATGCATAAACATTGTGCTCATTTTTTTTCTCCTCCCTTTACCACTTCCCAGATTCTGTTAAGACTTTCGTTTGTGTTTCACTTCGTGCTTCCAACAAATGTATGGTGGGTATCGGTATTATTTTCACCTTTCAGACCCTCACTTTCCTAAGATCACATGATTATGAAGGGACGGATCTAGACGCCAAGCCCGGATCTGTCTGATAACAAACGCTATCCCCCAACCGCTGCGCGTCGTGTACGCCCTGCTTTGATAAAGGATATAGAGCAAGTCACGAGAAAAGCATAAGGATCCCCGTGTCCACGGATGAGTTTCCTCTTCCGTTAGATGAGAGCGTTTTAGTTTAGGTCTGTGGTCCCCTGATCTCAAGCTCTGTGAGCCTAAGCTTTGAGCATCCTTTTTAAGAAGTACATTTCCAAAGAGCTACACTTGCGGCAATTGTTCCTTTGGGGAAGAAAAAAATGTTTTGTATATTTGTCATTTAAAAGTCTTCAGTTCTTCACTCAGACATTCCCCCAACAAACATTCTTTAATACAAATTCGAAAAGCAAACCATTTTTTATGAAACTTTTTTTTTTTTTCCTGTGGGTACCGGGGGTCGACCTCAGGACCTCGCGCACCAGCAGGCGCCCGTGCCGTTGAGCGATGTCACCGGCCCTTTTTTCGTATGTGGGTTCCGGGAGTCGAACTCAGGACCTCGCGCTTGCCAGGCAGGTGCTTATGCCACTGAGCCATCTCACTGGCCCACTTTTTTTTTTAATTGGGAAGGGAGAGATCAGGGAAGGAGTGTAACCAGGCTTTGAATTGTACAGCTCTTTCTCAGATTACAATTTACTCTTTGCCTCCAAGAAGCAAAACAAAAGGTCCCTCCCCTGAGCATTAGAAACCTTTAGACTGAAATACAGTTTGGAGAAAAGATGAAGGTGGATTTTTTTTTCAATTGAATGCTATACAATCGTTTGTCTTCCAATGCATTTCCCCTGTAGGCAGTTAAGTTATTCCCTATTTTTTATTTTCATTTATGAGACTGTCCAAAGAAAACTAAATTGGTTTTGCTACAGGGAAGTTGATGGTGTAGAAAAGAATTAAAGTCGAAACCTTCTGTGTTCAAGGAGAAAACACAGGCACGGCAGTCGTGTCATTGTGGTTCCTCTTCGATTCAGCACCATTCTTTGCGCATGCGGTTGAGGGAAGGCGCACGGCACACGCGCACTTTCCAAATGTCAGTTACAGAATGAAGCGCCCTCTACTCTGTTTCCTCCTAGATCTTTTCATCTATTTGGATGTTTAACCTCGACTCACTAAGGAATAAGTTAATCAAGAAGCTCAATCTGTTTCAGGTGATACTTTCTCCTGGGATATAATCTCAAGATGTTCTCTTTTTCTATTCAATTAGTTACACCCTGTGACCTAAAAAATTATTGGGTTGTTCCAGTCCTCTAGTTATGAAATGTTGTTGATACAATTCAGCAGACCTTTAAGGAGGTCAAGAATTAGACATAATTTGCCTTGGGTTTAGTTTCTAGCTATTCTTAAGATTTCATTAAAATAGATCATACAGTTTAATATTTTTGAATGTTGTAATTATTTAACTTCCTTTTCTCAAGTAGAGATTCATTAGACTAGCTTTATTGAGAGGGCAAAACCACACTGGATATGGAAACATTTACGTTCTTCCAAGTCACATTCTAGAGCAGGGATTGGCAAACTTTATTTAACAGGCCAGATAGTATTTTCAGCTTTGCCGGCTATACAATTTCTGCTAGGACTACTCAGCTCTGCAGTTATAGCATAAAAACAGCCATGGATAATATGAAAACAAATCAGCTCGACCATGTTCCAATGAAACTTTATTTATACAACCAGGCTGTGGCCCATGGACCCTCTCTAGTTCATACAGACCGGCTGAATTTCTAAGGGTGGCTGATTTTTAACCTTGTCACAATAGAGGTTACAGACAAAGAGGCTCAGATGCTACGTAACTGGGTGCATGATGCCTTGTACCCTTGTCTGCACATCTGCGTTATGTTTCAAAATAAAGTTGGTTGTTTTTAAGGAAAGGACCAAGGAATCCAGGGAAGCTGGCTGGTCAAGGCACAGAGACTAGATATAAGGAAAACTTTTCTGGACAAGTCAGAGGTTTTCTCAGAAATTGAGAAATTTTGGAATTAGTGGAATCTTAAATTATATAGTCCAATCTCCTTCCCAATGGTGGAATTCCTTTCAACATCCCTACCAGGTGTTCAATTTACCTATAAGGAACACACCTTGGGGGAGTGGTGAGCCAAACAAGTACCATTCCATAGGGTTCATTCAATAAATATCCTTGTGCAATGACTAGGTTCACCTTGTAATGCTTGACTGTGACAACAGAAATATCTAAAACACTGGTGGTCCCATAGGGATCCTGCAGCTGAATAAAAGAACTAAGACAGGACATAAATCACAATACAAAGTTTTTTAAAAAAACAGTGGAAAGGCTGGGAGTGGTGGTACACGCCTATAATCCCAGCACTAGGGAGGCTGAGGCAGAAGGATCCCCATAAGTTTGAGATCAGCCTGGGCTACATAGTGAGTTAAAGGCCAGCCTGGACTACATAGTAAGACCCTGTCTTAAAAACAAACAAACAAAAAGGAAAGTTATTAGGATTTAAATAACAGTAAGAAAGATAACCCAACTTAAAAATGAGGAAAAGATGTGAATAGGCACTACACAGATATGTGAAGGGATGTTCAGCCTCATTAGGAATCAGAAAAATCCAAAGTCAAACCACAGTAAGATACCATTTCACATCCACCAGACTGGCAAATATGACCAATTTGAAAAGCCATTGGAAGCTATGAGCAAGTTTATATTCTGTGATCCAGCAAGTCCACTCGGGTACAAACCCTAGAGGAGCTCTTGCACCTAAAAACATGCACAAGATGATTTACAGAAATATTTTTCTTAATATCCCAATAACACACTCATGCAAGTGTCCATAAACGGTGGAACAAATAAATACAAAGGATATATAAATACACTGCAAGAGTACGCAGTCATGGAAATGAATTACACCTATCTGCAACAACATAAGTGATTCTCATCTAGTTTATCTTAAAATGAAAAAGGTTAAGTCTCAAAAATAATATGTACAATGCGATGCTGTTTATATAAAGCTTAAAGATATACAAAACTAAACCATATATTGTTTAAGTATATGAACGTATAATAAAACTACAAAATAAAGCAGGAGAAGTATAAACCCCTACTGTGGTCTGAATGCGTCCCTCCAAAATGCATAGGCTGCAATCCTAATCCCTAAGTGATGGCACTGGAAGATGGGACTCTGCCCTTATCAAAGAGACCCCAGAGAGCCGCCACATCCCTTCCGCCATGTTGGACACAGTGAGAAGACACCATCCACAAACCACAGCCAGCCCTTACCTTGTACTGAACCTGCTGGCACCTGGACCCTCTCAGCTTCCAGAACTGTGACACATACGCTTTGGTTGTTTATAATTCACTCCATTTATATTTTGTTACTGCACCCCAAATGCACCGAGGCAACCTCAAGTTTAGGAGAGAGCCTCCGATGTGGGAGAAAGCAGGGGAGAGAGTCGGGGAGAGCCACAGGAAACATCAAAGGCGACGCTCGTGTCCTTTGTTGAAACCGGATGGTGGACGCACAGGTGTTTGAGGTTGTGTGATATTCATATCTTACTTACACTTTATAAATATTTCATATCTACTCAATAATTAATGAAAGCTCATTTTCAAAAAGAACTAAAGAAGAAGGAGAGGTTGATTTTGACAGGAGAAACGAAAGGCTGAAGGTCACCATGGCCATAGGATTCTTCTATATTCACTTCACTGGCTGGTCGCAGTCTGCTACAGAGCTGCCTTGGGAGGCAGCCACCGCATCGGGCTCCAGAGGAAAACTTCTGCAATCAGTGAGCAGGGACTGCCCTGGTCACAGATCAGAGAAGGATTAGAACTCTGGTGATCTGGAATCCCTGGGTTGAGGTTCTCCTGTTCTACTGGTTTCCCTGAAAACCCGGCATCATCTGGGTTAGGCGGCGACCTGGCAATGAGGGAACGCAGCATGCCAGGCAGAGGGGCAGTCACAGAATAAGCATTTAAAGGAAAGAGGCATAAAGCATGGCTCTGTTTTATTAACACACTTTGAATCAACAGTGAACTTCCCCCCTCCTCCAAATGCATTCAATCGATCTATGTTGCCTACCTCATGCTAGCGCGCGATCATCTCTTCGGATAGCTAAGGCAGGTGGAGAGCTATCTTCCCCGGCCATCCCGAATGTTTTGGTGGTGATGACAGAGGCCCTGTGTCCCCCACTGACTACGTGCATGACAGGCCCCACTAAATGCGCTTTAGTTGCTGACACACCCATTTATCCCCGAGACACGACAATCCAGGTCTGGCTCTCTGCGTGCTATCTGATGGGAGACAAAGTCCCACAGAAGTCCTTGAGGAATTCAGCTCCTGGCCCAAACCCTATAGTGTTTTTCAGGCCTGGCCATGGATGAGTACAAAGACTTCACCTGGCAGAACTCACAAGGGAGCGCTCCTTCTCCCCGCTCCAGGCCTGGTGCTAAAACGACGCGATGCAGACCCCACGGGCCACTGCAGTCCAGGACTCAGGACCCTCCTGCCTGTCCGGTGTCCTTCTGCACAGCTGTGTCCCCAGCCCTGGCCTCTTTATCTGGGTTCTTTAGTCATCAGACCTTTCTAGGTGCCTTTGGCAGGATACCCTCACCAGGGTACGGGATTCTTTTCTCCACTCTGATTCCATACTCAGTATTTCACTGCATGTAGTCTTTTCCTGGGTCCATAACCCTGCAGGATTCTTACATTCAGGGCTCCCTCAAAAGAGAGCTGAGCCCCCCATCTATACCCACCCCCTTGACCTTGACTGCTGCACCAGTGCACAGGGCACATGGAACCGGGGAGTTGGTACTCTCACCACCTCAGCCTCTTGTGACACTATTGCAAAACGTGATTTAAGGCTTGGCTGTTACTTTCATGTTAGTTGTGGTCCTGATCAGCTAGTCCAATCCCTGGCAGCTCCGCGCAGCTCCTGACACGTCACTTTTAAGAGTCTGCTGTGTTAGTTCTGCCTGCTGTGATTTCCCTGCCTGAGCCACCAGTGAATCTGACCTGTCGTGCTCTAGTGCCCCAGTCCTCACCATGGCCCCCATGGAGAAAATACACCCCTCTTTTTTGTTGTTCCATCAGCCTGCAGTAGATTTGTTCCTAGTCAAAATCCTAGTACCAAATGAATCCATTTCTCTCCATAGGACCAGTAGTATGGGGAGTGTGAGAGGGTAAATAATATTTTAAGTAACTTAATTTGGCTCTCCAATGCATATTTTTAAGACAGGTATATCCAGTGATATAAGAATTCTTAGTAACTTAAATAATAGGTTAAGTTTGGATTCTAGATGCCCATCAACATCACAAATTCACCTTCCATCCCTCCCTTCCTCCATCCTTCCATCCCTCCATCCTTCCACCCCTCCATCCTTCCAAGTGTGTTCCAAGGGCTGGGCACGGTGCTATGGCCAAGAGATAAAAGACAACAAAGAGTCTCTGCTTTATCAGAAAGGATCCTGCAATCAAACCAGACATAAATGATAAATGCCAAAAAGGAGAAGAAAAAAAAAGAAAAGAAATCAAAATAGTGCTTCTTTCACTCTGTGAACTATAAAAGCCTCAGGACCTTTCCCAACATCTGCACATCACGCCTACAGACGAGGGCGAGATGTGAGTCGGCAGGTACCAGCTACGATCCCTCCTTCCTGCCTTCTCCAATTTAAGAGCTGATGTGCAGCCCCTACTTACAGCCAAGCACAGAGAAAACAAAGCAGCCAGCAGAAACTATTTTCTTTACTCTAACGCTGCTTAGTTTCTGTAACCTTTTCAAAATGAACAGTTGTTTTCAGTTATCCTCTCCTGTCTACTTCCAAAAATCCCATGGGCGACTTATTATGACATAGACAATAGGACAGCTAAGAGGGAAAAAGAAAGATCAAAACCCATGTAATGAGAGGAAGAAGCAAGTATCTGAAATCCTAAGCCAGTAATTTTCAAACCTAGGAATAACTGGTGATTTGTCCAACATGTAGATTTAAAGCGCTAAAATCCAGCAGTTGATCTGGCATAAGGACCAGGGTCCACATGAAACAAGTACTCCGGGTGATTCTGATGCCAGTAGTCAAAGGACAGTCCTCTAAGAAACACGGACACTGAATAATGTAGTCACTATAATCGACAGCTGAGCTTGGAGTTTCCTGGTAGCCAAAGCAAGACGGGAAACATTGTGTTATAAAACTGTCACATACTTAGCAATAGGAACAACCATTTTATAAATTCTAAAGGTAGTATGTCTATTCTTACCAAACTTCTAAACTGAATGACTTTAAATTAGTAAATGGTAACTCTTGAATATTTAGACACCTTTGCTAATGAAGAAATAATGTAGAAGAACATCAAATCATATTCAGTACAATTCTAAATTCATTTTCTCCTGAAAATATGTGTAAAACAAATATAACAAACTACTATAATTTCACCTCCGACTCCCAAGTCTCCACATGAGATGGCTTCTATTAAGTGTTTTAAACTGAAGCAATTTAACATGGCCCCAGCATGGAACAATGGGTGGGAGGAGAAGAGGTCACATAGGTGGGAAATCAAGTCATTCTACAATGAATCGGCACTTAATTTTGTCCAAAGAACTGACCTAAAGATTTCCTGTGAGTAAACTACCATCCAGATGATTTGCGCTTCTACAGTGATAATCTTTTCTTCTTACATTTACAGTTACATTTAGAGTCCCCACATTCATTCATGCAGCACAGTGACACGGTAAGCAGATTTCTAGTAGCCTCGTTTCACAAGTAGGGAAACCAGGCTCACAGACCCCAAGAGAGTCGCCCTTGGACAACAACTAGTGAAAGGATGGACAAGAAGAACCCCCAGGGTGTCTTCTTTCCACTCCACCGGGAAGAGCACGCCATGAACTTTCATGGTTAGGTCCTAATACCAAAGGAACATTTTTGTTGTCTTTGGGAACATTCTATTTATCTTTGTGCATTATTTATTAAGAGGTCAGATCAATTTCAGGAGCCAGCTAGATCGCTAGCATCTTTCCTTTGTATTAAAACCACGAAGGCCTACCTGTCCAGGATACCCTTGCACCCGTGCCGAGGGAAATGAGGCTGATATGGGTGCCTCATTTTATAATTCAGAGACTGTGACCCAAGAAAATTGATTCCAAAAACCTTCTAGTGAGAGAGCACAGATGTTCTGTAAGTTTAAGAATGTGCAAATAGGTTATTCTTTCTCCGTACTTTGGTTGCTTCCTAGTTTCAACAGAGAAGCTATTTGTCACATCATAAATAGCTACCTAAACAAATGATTTTTCACACATTTGATGCTTATCACAGGCAGAGATGCATGGCATGACATTTTTAATTACTCATATTTAAGGGAGTCAAAGTCTCTTTAAAATTGTATAAAAACAGAATTGTGATACCAAAAAGATGTTACTCCTACACTCCCCAAGACATAAGACTGAGATATGAATTCACTATGGGGAAATCTGAAAATATGGGGAAATCATAGCGCTTTTAAGTTATAGGAAAATATCAACTCTTCTGTCATTCAAAGATATCAGCAAAAAAACATTAAACACAAGTATGGTATTTAAAGCCCTAACTTCTAACAATTAAAGCAATTCAATTCAACAAATGCATGGAAGACGTACCTCAGACAGGCCCCAAGCTATGCACTGAAAATACTGCAAAGTTCCTGGCCCTTTGGCAGTCCAGAGACCCAAGAGAGCTGGATATATAACCACATGAGTTAAAATGCAGTATGAGGGCCGGTGAGATGGCTCAGCGACGTAAGCGCCTGCCTGGCAAGCGCGAGGTCCTGAATTCGACTCCCGATACCCACACAAAGGAAAAAAAGGGCCAGTGATATCGTTCAGGGGCACAAGAGCTTGCTGGCAAGCGCGAGGTCCTGAGGTCGACTCCTGGGACCCACCTTAAAAAAAAAAAAATGCAGTATGAAGGACTAACGTCAGCAAGACAGTACAGCAGGACTTTTCAGTCCTTGTCCCCTTGAAGAAACACCAATTTGAATTATGTATGCATAAAAATGCCTCCACAAGAGCAATGGAATCTGGGTGAGAGATTACAGTGCCTGGATGTGCACAGAAATAAGAAAAGACATACTGAAGAGGGTGGGAAGGACGGCTTCCCATTACCCAAGCTCAGCAAGCACCACAGGGAGAGAGTTACCTCCTATGTGGACCAAGAAGAAGGCAATGAGCACCCAGTTTTTTGGTGGATTCTAGCATCAGGCCTGTTCTGGAGAAACAGGATTGGGTCAGACCTATAGGCCCAGGCTTCGGGTCAGTCCTCACGGCCCAGGTACCACGCCAACATCCGTGGGGTCGCACTACAGACCAGCACCCGCGGACACAAAGTGTCTGGGCTCGCCCAGCACTACTGCAGCCCCTGCAGCCCCAGGCTTCAGCAATCCCAAGGTCCAGGCTCGGTCCAATAGACTCCAGTGCCAGACTGGCACCCACGCAGACCCAGCCCAGCAGACCCCAGCACTGGGTCAGTTCCCCTAGGTGCAGGCTCAAGTGCTGTCCCTAAGATCCCAGGCAATGGCCATCCCTGTGTACCCCAGTGCCAAGCTCAGCCCAGCAGACCTAGAAACCAGGGTACACATCCTTCCCGTGGACATGCGGAACACTGCCCTTACCATATCAGGTCACAAAACTCAGTACAGTTAAGAAAATGAAAATCACATAAAGTGTCTCTTCCGACCTCGGTGGTATAAAACTAAAAGTGAATAATGGGGAAAATTCACAAGTATGTAGAAAGTAAACCGACAACCAGTGAGTCCAAGAAGAAATCAAAAGGGAAAGAGAAAATTATCTTGAGACAAAAGAAAGTGGAAACGCAACACACTTTAGGGCTGCAGCAGAAGCAGTTCTAAGAGGAAGCCTACAGCAATACACACCTCAGGAAGAAATCAGAAAGCTCTCAAATAAATCTCCAGCTCTATGCCTCAAGGAACCAGAAAAAAGAATAAACTGAGCCTAAAGTCAGCAAAGGGAAGAAAATATTGAAGATGAAAGGAGAAAGAAATGAAAGAGATATAGCTCAGCGGCACAGCATCTGTAACCTCCTTCCCCTTCATGTCCTTTCCGTGATTAAGAAACACATGGATTATTGCAAAGCACTGAGGACTTATCAATGGTCCCTTTAGGATCTGATTTTGGCCCTGTTTTATGTTGGGGTAGAAGAAAGAAGTGGAGATAGCTACTTTTCATTTCTTAAAAATTTTTTAGTTTAATGTTTTTTATAGCCAGGATCTTGCTATATTTCCTAGCTTCTAATTCCTGATCTCAAGCAATGCTCCTGCCTCAGCCTCCCAAATAGCAAGGGCTACAGGCAGTGCCACCAGGACCAGCCAGACCCCTATTCTTAGGTGAGCATATTTTCCACTGCTACAATTCCACAAGATCTCAAGTAGCATGTACTTTGACACTCTTCGACTAAGAGTCTGAATATCTCCTCCTACTGTCACTTTGTTATATTAATCACATTCCTGCTGCCAGCATAAAAATGGTAGCAAAAGCAGCTAACGCAGTGCCTTTTTTGGACATGTTGTACTTAGATTTATCTAAGATTTTCTGGCAAATCAGTTATGGGACTAGCACTTTACCTGAGAGCCAGACTCAAAATTCTAACTTTCTTTTCTAATTTTTTTTGTTAGTCCATGTTTGTAGTACACGATGTTTACACTCCTTGTGTGGAGTTGGCATGTGTACATATCACATCTTAATTCCTTTTTTCATCCCCTCCCCCTACCTCTATCTCGGTCCCCTTCCCCTTTAAGAAAGATCTATCTCCCTACTTCCTATTATCATTCTTTTATTTTGTTCTTTATCATTTGGGTTTCTCATACAAGAGAAACTATACCATACTAAAGCTTGTGTGTCTGATTTATTTCACTTAACATTATGGTCTTGAGGTCCATACATTGTCCTACAAACGACTCAAGTTTGCCCTTCTTTCTGGCAGAGTAGTACTCCATTGTGTATAAATACCACATTTTCTTTATCCATTAGCAGTCCACTGCCACTAAAAGGTTACTTTGTTGTTCCCTCGGGACACCCATAAAATGTTCATGCCTGTTTTAAGAAAACTCAAGAGTTCACCAAAAATGTTTCAGTCTCAGTACATTTCTATCTTTAAGAAAGTAGAACAATTTGACATTCTATTCCCTTTAATGTTTGTCCTTCTTAGATAGACACTTCCGGTACACGTACCTAGGAGCTCTGATAGCAGTAAATCGGCCAAGCATTGCCATTAACTCACCATAATCAGCAAAGCTGCTGTACTCACCTCGTGTCGTCCCTAAATGAGTGTGACTAATAGTATCCGTTCTCACTTTGTACATAATCAGCAACTATTTCTTCCAGAACACACGTTTGATTGAGTGACGCCCCAAGAAAGCATAGGAACAAAAAGGGTCACCTGTAATTACCCACGCAGCCCCCGGCTGGAGGAGGGAGTGTCCCCAGTTTGAACGCAGCCTGCCACAATTCTTGCTGCTTCTCTTTGAGATGCGGAACAGCTGAATCCTAGATTTAGGCGAAAAGTGACTCCTGCCTGGATCTTTTGGTTTTTTTCAATCTTTAAATTTTAATCAGCCTGTGTTTGCAGCACATAATGATCACACTCAGCGTGGGGAGTTGGCGCATGGACACAACACAGCTTCGTTCTTTTTTCAACCTCTTCCCCTCCTCCATCTCTTGGTTCTCTTCTCTTCTGCAAAAAAAGATCTACCTTCCTGTTTCCTATTACCTATCTTTTATTTTGCTCTTTAATTTATTTATTCCTTGGGTTTCTCATATAAGAGAAACCACGTGGTGTTTATTGTTCAGAACGCAGGAAATAAGCTCTGTATGTGACTAAGGGAGTATGAATTCGCTTTACACCTGGGCCTGGCGTGAAGAAGATTGATGGAGGAGTGGAAGAAGGGGCTGGAAGTGGTGGCAAAATTCAAGAGCAGCTCACAAAAAGCCACAGGATATAAAATAAAGCACCGAAGGACAATGTGAGCTGAGCCCTTGCAGAGGGGCTGGGGGCTGGAGATGCTCCCCTCTCAAAACCGGGAGCTCTGGGCCGGTGAGATGGCTCAGCGGCATAAGCGCCTGCCTGGCAAGCGCGAGGGCCCGAGTTCGACTCCCGGAACCCACATACGAAAAAGGGCCGGTGACATTGCTCAGCAGCACGGGCGCCTGCTGGCGCATGAGGTCCTGAGGTCGACCCCCGGTACCCACAAAAAAAAAAAAAATACGCACTCCTGAGCAGAGCACTGCAGGTGAAGGAGTGGGCGCTCCCCGAGTAAGAAATCCCCAGGAGCATGTGCTCCTTGGTGTGAATTAGCTGTGTGCACCTAGCCTTTCTCCCTGGAGGAAATGTGCCTCTGTGCTACCTGTTGTGGTGAACCGCTATAAACTAAGGAAACCATCCGCTGCTGGGCAGGCTCTCGGGCTGCGGCCCCGCCAGGCCCGTGGATTTCTGGCCTCTGCTGCAGGCCCTGGTGGTCGCATGGGCTCTAGAAACGTGGGGATCCAGCGCTGACACTGAACAAAGGTTCCAGGAGATGAACGCTCCCCCCAGCGCTGCCGGCTGCACCCGAATGTCCTGGCAACGTCAGGCATGCTCTAGATGAGCCCCATGTTTATGGCCAGAGGAGCCTGGGTCAAATCCTCACTTCCCTGCTCACTGGCTCCGGTCTGGGGCAAGTTACTCTCTGAATCCTCGGTGCTCCTGTGCAAAATAAAGTCCCTACCTAATTACTACCACAAAATGCTGTTTACAGGACTCCATGTGATCACTGACTCATTGGCAAGACGCCCACTGGATGCCCACTGTGTTCTGGGCGCTGTTTCCTTTTTGTTTGTTTTGGGGGGAAGTTGGGCTCTGTTTGTTGTTCTTTGTCCTAGCAGTGCTCCCGCTTGAACCCAGCGCCCACACATGGTAGGCTGGTGCCCTCCCGCTGAGCCACACCCTTTCCCTGCTGTTTTCTTTTTAATTTCTTATTTTCATCAGTACATGTTTGCTGTACAAGAGGGACTGTACTCTAAGGTCAGACGTGCTTGCTTCCCTCTCCAGCAAGGCCGACCTAGCCTGGGGTGGGTCCTCCCAGATAGATCTATTGTTTTTAATGTCTTTTTACATGTCTGGAAAATTTCTTTAAAATGTATAAATAAATAAAAAGGAAAGAAAAAAAAAGTCCTTGAGAAAAACGGCACACAGGACCAGGAAGTTCTTTTTTTTTTTTTTTTTTTTTTTTTTTTGTCTTTTTGAGACAGAGTCTTGCTATGCAGTTCAGGCTGGCCTTGAACTCACTTTGTAGCCCCGGCTGGCCTTGAACTCATGGCGATCCTCCTGCCTCAGCCTCCCAAGTGCTGGGATTACAGGTGTGCACCCGAGGATCAGCAAGTTCTTATGTGAGGGCAAAAAGGGGAAAATCTTAATAGTGTGGGGACTTGTGGCGGAGGACAGGGCAGGGAAGGGTCTCAGAAAGCAGTAGGAGGCTGCGGAATTTCCATGGTGATGCCCTCAAAAAGGGCCCATCACAACCTCAACTGCCCGTCTCAGGTTCCCGTCGCCCTCCTACGAAATGTTTACACTTGTTTGTTTTTCAGGACCGGGTAATGAACCCAGGCCCTGTGCGCTGAGCTGCATCTTCAGCTCTTTCCCTCCCTTTTTTTTTTTTTTTTTTTTTTTTTTCCCCATTTAATTTTGAGACAGGGTCTTGCTAAGAGTTGAGTTGTCCAGGCTGGGCTCCAAATGCGATCCTCCTGCCTGAGAATGCTGGGGTTATTGTTATCGCAAGTGTGCACCAGTGTGCCTGGCTTGTTTCTACTTCTTTTTAAACTTTCCACTTGGCATGTAGGGACCTTCTGTCCAGGGGAGTAAGGGCGCAGTGTAGCCCCCATCCAACCATCATGCTGAGAGGTCTCAGGCCCTTACTGGGTCATCTCAGAGCCCCAGCAGCTAAGCTTTGCCTAGCTCCTCCCGATATCCCTGGAGACGCAGGAAAGAGAAGGATTTGAAGAGAGAAATAACTGGGCCAAGAAGAGGAATCCATCATTATTAACTCAAGCTCCCCAGATTGGGGTCTCAGCTATGAGATAGTTCCACGTTAGTCTGTTCATCATTTGACAAAGAAATACACAGTTTTACAAGGCATGTAGTAGGTGCTTAATAAACACATGGGATGAAAGTAATGTTCCTGCCACATACCCACATCCTGAGTCCACGTTCCAGTGCGTCTCTGGGCAAAATATTTGCCCCAGGTTTCCCATTCTCAAATGAGGGGACTAATTCCTACCACTGGTGAGGTGAATAGTGCCCCACTAAATATTCATCCACCTGGAACCTCAGAAAGGGCCCTTATTTGGAATAAGGGCCACTGCAGATGTAATTACAGTTAAGGACCTTGAGATGAGATCATCTTGAATTTGGGTGGCTCCTAAGTCCAATGAGAAGCACCCTTGTAAGAGAAAGAGAAAAGGAAGCCAGACAGACAAAGAAAGTCACATAAAGACAAAGACAGACAATGGACTTAGGCTGCCACAAACCAACAACCACCAGAAGCTGGAAAAGGAAAGGTTATCCACTAGTGTCTTCAGAGGGAATACAGAACTGATAACCTAGATTTCAAAATTTCAGCTTCCAGAACTGAAAAAAATAAAAACATTTCTGTTGTTTTATGCTACCAAGTTTACAGTAATTTGTTGTCATGGCCCCAGGAAACTAGCACATTATCTTTATAGGGTCGATGTGGACATCACATAAGATCATGTATTTGGGGGGGAAAGCACATTATCAACTATTTAAAGTGATCCAACGGTTGCCATCATTATTGAATCCCAGGATTTGGAAGAGGATATATCCTCTGCCAGGACCCAGATTCCAGACCTGCACCTCAGGATGAATCCCAGGAGCCCTTGCCAGAGAGGACAGTTAGATAGCTGGCCACTGGATCGGCCGGCCCAAGTCTCCTTGCCTTGCTGGTCCGAGGCCTCCACACTCCGGCTGCACTCGTGCCCTTTACGAAGATCCATGTGTCGGCTGGTGCAGGAAGAAAGGTCCCCATCTGTTCCCAGGCACTGGTCACATTGGTGAGCACTGCACACGGAAGCCACCATCTGCACTCACAGCTCACATCCAAGTACAGTTCAAGGTCAGCCTTCCTCTCGTCCTGAATGAGCCAAGTCCAGGGGCAGGAGGCGCAGGGCCAGAGTCTCCATGAACACCTCAACCCTGAATCAAGCCATTCAGAGCCGATGGGCTCGCAGCTCAAGGATGGGCCTGCTGCAAGTCTCTTCTGTTGTTGTTGTGTTTTATTTTTATTAGTACATGTTTGCAATACGTAATGATTACATTCATTGTGGGTCGTTAGTACGTGTACATGACGCATCTTAATTCTTTTTACATCTCCCACTTCCCTCCATCTGTTGGTCATTTGCAAAAGATCTATCTCCCTACTTCCTATAATCTGTCTTTTACTTTGCTGTTTATGTATAACTTGGGTTTCTCATATAAGAGAAACCATGGGATATTTAAGTTTGTGTGTCTGATTGATTTCATTTAACGTTATGGTCTCAAGGTGCATCCATTTTCCTACAAATGACTCAAGTTTATCCTTCTTTATGGCACAGTAGTGCTCCACTGTGTGTGAACTTAACACATTTTCTTTTTCCATTCATCAATTGATGCATATATAGGCTGCTTCCAAGACTTAGCTATTGTGAGTTGTGCTGCTATAAACGTGGGCATGCATGTGTTGTGGTTTGTGTCTAGGTGTCCCCCCAAAGCCTCATGTGGTCATAGGTGGGGCTTTTTCAGAGGTGGCTAAATCTAGAGTGCGTGACACTGCAATTGATTCATGGTAGGATGCTAGGATCAAGGGCACTAGGATTAAGGGCGTGAGTGCTGCCCACCTTAAGTAGCCTGGATAAGATACAAGGGATAGAAAGAGCTGTGGTCACCCCTTGTTGCTTTGCTACCTTCTGCCCACCACTAACTGTTTCTCCTCTGCAACACCTGTCTGCCACGTCACCCTGCCTTGCAGCCAGCCAGTTATGGACTGAAATCTCTACACACTGTGAGCCAAATAAACCTTTCCTCCCTTAACTTTTGGTGTCAGGTATTTTGTCTCAGCAAGGAGAAAAGTAACTAAGATGGGATTTATCATTGTCATATGATGTCTTTAACTCTTTTAGGAAGATACTTAGAAGGGGGATAGCTAGGTCAAATGGAATTTCTGTTTTTAGTTACAGACTCATTTAGAACACTTCTGGGAGATGATATAATTCTCACAATATCATTTGGCATTTCATTTTTTGTTTGTTTGTTTTCCTTTTGTGGGTATTGGGAACCAAACTCAGGACTTCGCGGTTGCCAGGCAAGCACTTATGCCGCTGAGCTATATCACCAGCCCTGGCATTTCATTTTTAAAGGAAGTTTTGTTTCTTTAAAACTTCCTTTAAAACTCTTTTAAAAAGTTTTGTTTGTATTTTTGTTTTTAAATTTTGTTTTGTTTTGGTTTTTGCATACACAAGATTGAACCCAGGGCCTTCACACTAGACTATATCATAGTCCTTTATTGTTTATTTTATTTTATTTTATTTTATTTTATTCTTTTGCTTTTTGAGACAGTCTCTCTCTGTAGTTCAAGCTGGCCTCAAATTTGCAGTGATCCTCCTATCTCAGCCTCCAGAGTGCTGGGATTACAAGTGTATACCACCATGTCCACCTTATTTTTTTATTTTGAGATAGGGTCTCACTGAGGCCCAGGCTGTCCTTGAACTTGCAATCCTCCTGCATCAGCCTCCCAAGTACCTGGGATTACAGCCATGCCAGCCCATGCATGGCTAAGGGGAGTTTTTTTGAGTATTTAATTAAATTGAATGCTTTTTCTTTATATTAAAAGCCATAGTCATTAAGAGAGTGGGGAGTAGATATAAATTGATCAGCATGAGTGGGCCAAAGTGAAATATACAAAGAGGAAGACCCATAGAGAAGGAAAGACTGCTGCAGAAACTGCGATTAGAGAAGGAATGGAAGAGAAAAGTGGTATGATCATCCTTGTAAATTTGATTATATTTTCAATTTCACAATTGCTTGTATAAAAGTTAGCATAGTCTTCTTTTTAACAATAAGAACAAAGAACGGGAGGCAGGCTGTCAGTCTGCATTCATCAAGAATGAATGGAGTGAGTGGCCTCGGTTCCTTCAAGACCTTCCAATCTGGAATTCAACTTCCTCTAATGCAACATCTGCAGGGCTCCACCCTCCGTAAGGTCAAGTTCTTGGCGCCAGCATCCAGGGCCTTCACGATCAGGCGCATCTTCATAGTCGGGACAGAGAAAGGAGAACAGGTGGGAGGAACCACAGATAAAAAGAGGCCTGCGGAGGCCAACAGGAAGTTCTAGAGATGGAACTTCCTTCTCTGGACAGCGCAATTGGGGACCACGGAAAAGCTGGTTTTTATTTGTTTATAAGATATAGAACTTGAGCGACTACATATGCTAAATGGAACAAAGCAGTAGAGGAAGGCAGCAGAAAAATCAAAGTCCCTAAAGAGGTCAAAGGGACAGGACCCACTTGGAGAGAGTAACCAGGGACCCAAGGAAAGACATAAGGAAGGAGGGCCGGTGAGATGGCTCAGCGGTGTAAGCGCCTGCGTGGCAAGCGCAAGGGCCCAAGTTCGACTCCTGGAACCCATTTACGAAAAAAGGGCCGGTGATATCACTCAGCGGCATGGGTGCCTGCTGGTGCGCGAGGTCCTGAGTTCGACCCCCAGTACCCACAAAAAAAAAAAAAAAAGATATAAGGAAGGAGATGAGAAATGAGTACAAGCTAGGTACTGAATCATAATTACATGTCACTGGCTTCTCTTTAACTAACTTAAAGATAATAATACGTAATGCATTGACCATTGTTACCCTCATATTATGTTGTTTTGAAAATTTGTTCTTTTTTTTGATTTGTTTTGTTTTTTCTTCTCTTTAAAATAAAAAAAAAAATGTATTGAAGAAAGTCAAAAAAAAAAAAAAAAAAGGGCCGGTGAGATGGCTCAGCGGCATAAGCGCCTGCCTTGCAAGCGCGAGGGCCCGAGTTCGACTCCCGGATCCCACATACGAAAAAGGGGCCGGTGATATCGCTCAGCGGCACGGGTGCCTGTTGGCGCGCGAGGTCCTGAGGTCGACCCCCCGGTACCCACAAAAAAAAAAAAAAAAAAAAAAGATGCTCCAGGGGCCAGGGGTATAGCTCAGCAGCAAGGCACCTGCCTGGCAAGCATGAGGTCCTGAGTTCAATTCCTGGTTAAAAAAAAAAAAAAAAAGATGCTCAAAAGGGACCAGGATCCCACATTTCCATTTTTTCCGTAACTTCACAATTCTCTGCACAACGGCAATCACAGAGGAGGCTCTTGATGAGGATGGGATGAGTTAAATAAGTACAGTAACCGATTTTGAGGCAGGGGACGAGGGCGTGGCAAAGCAGCTGTGTACTGAGCGTGACCGCCAATGGCAGAGACTTGCTAACCACAGAGTCACGGCCCTAAACCCGACACCCGTCAGGGGGTGATGTCTTCAACTCTTCCGGCACAGGACCTTCACAGGATCAAGCAAAGCCCTGCCCCTGATACCAATCTGGTGGCAGGAGAACAGGGGGTTTTGATGGGACAGCTTAGATCTGACCCCAGAAAGAGGATATGAAAGATGGTGACCAGCGAGCTCCCAGCTACTGTGCGCATCCTCACCAGCCCTGCACGGTGTACGAAATTCTCTTCCTACTTTACCTGGCCTGTTCCCTCTGCAGGACTTCTTTTCAGAGCACTTCCTTTTCCAGAGCCCTTCCTCTTTTTTTTTTTTTTATGTGGGTACTGGGAGTTGAACTCAGGACCTCGCACTTGCCAGGCAGGCGCTTGTGCCACTGAGGGATATCACCGGCCCCACCCTTCCTCTTCTTGAGCATTTCTTCTGCTCTTCTTTTTCTTTTCTTCTTTTGCCTTAAATAAATGTTAAACTTTCATTTTCATTGATTGCTATGCCCAATTCTTTAAATGGGATAGTAAAAGCCTGGAACGGACCAATTGGTCCCTATCATACCCAGGAACAGTTTTATGGTCATAAAATAATAGCAGTCATTAGGCGCCAACACTGTTCTAAGAATTTTACGCTGACTCATTTTTCGAATTCATAGAAAAACACAAAGATGCACTTGACATTACCAGCCCCACTTCATTTATTTAGATAGTCCGAGGAAATAAATGATTAAAACCAAATAGAAAACTCAAGATTCTTCTGGTTTGCTATTTTAACTTTCAGCCAAAGGATAAAAATGTTTCTCGACGAGATGTGGACGGCATAAAAAAGACCAGATCCCGGGAGGAGCTCGCTCCCCTGACTCTTCACGGTAGCCCATCCCGGGTCTCCCAGATCCAGGGTGTACTTTCATTTTTGCTCTTTCTTTTTTTTTCTTTTCTCTCTTTGTTTGGTCCAAATTTGCTCTGCAGAGCTAGTTCTTCTCTTACCCTTTCACCACTCACTTTCAAACAAACTTTTGGAACAATTTTTGGCTTGTCTCATCCAATTCTTTGTTCCAGACAAGAAGGACCTGGAAAACTTTTGTTTGGCGAGCCATTTTTAAAGGAACTACCTGACGACATGGCGGCAGCTCTCCTCTGGTCTCCTCCGCTGCTCCTCACAAGGTCCCCCTCAAGGCTGTGGCTGCTGCTCCCCCCCTTGCCCACTGGATGGAGTCCTTCTCCCTGGCTGCTCTCTGCCTTTGGGACCAGCCCAGGTTACCAGGGAGGCACTGATTCCCCACAGCCACCTGCAAATGGTCCAGGTGATCCTCAAGTTGGAGGCCAAAGTTCAAAACCAGCCTGAACTACATAGTGAGATGTTGCCTCAAAAACCAAAAAAGGAGAGTTCCAGAAAGATGGTGGAGTGGTGAGCAACAGAGAAAGAAATTCTCTGAGATTTGGTGTCAGTATAGCAATGTGAGAAATAGAAGAAGGAAGGAAGTGGGTCCCCAGGACACAGGAAGGATCTGAAGCGAGAACTGAAGTCAGTGGGAAAACAAAGAGAGAAACTTCAACAGTGAAGAAGGAGGTGGCAGGTGGTGCTTTCTCCCTGAGCCCGAACTCACTGCATGGGAGGGGCGGCTCAAACCTGCAGACGCACAGTGACCACTGGTGAACCCAGAGGCCTCCATGGAGAAATACACCGTGGATCGGAGCAGTAGATATAGAGGACTTCAGTGACTGGTGAGTTATTCAGGTTCAGACATCCCCCAGGAGAGGGCAATTGGGCGGTAGCCATCTTGGAGAGGGGCCTCTGAGCACAGAACTCTGAACAGCTGTGGGCCAGCTCCACCTAGTGGCTCCCAATGACAGGGTCAGGCTGCTGAGTTCAAATCAGCAGGAGGTCAGAGAGCCGAGTTCAAACTAGCAGAGAGCCAAGTTCAAGCCGGCAGAAGGCAGATGGACCACTGCAGGCTGAACAAATCTGGATCCAGCTCACAGCCAGAAACCAGCCTGAACTTCAGTGGAACTACAGGTGCAGGCTCACTGGGTCTGTCCAATACCCGGCCTTACAGCTATGGCTGGCTCACTGGGATTAATCAACTTGGATGTGGACCCTGTCTGCCCACATTGTCTACTAGTGACAGCAGAGACACGCCTTGAAGTGGACATTATTTTAATTATTTTTTTTGTCTTTTTTTTTGGGGGGGGTGGGTACCAGGAATTGAACTCAGGACCTCATACTTGCCAGGCAGGTGCCTTCTCTTTTCTTGTTTTTTTGTTTTGTTTTGTTTTGTTTTTTCTTGATTGTTTGTCCTTGCTTTTATATGAGTATGAACAGGGTTTCTAGTTTTTTTGGTTATTGTTCTGTTCTATTCTTGTTTTTATTTCTTCCTTTTCTCTTTTGCTCCTGTCTTCACCAATTTTCCAAAGTTCGTGTGATCTTCCTTTGTCCTCCAGCCTTGCTTCTGGTCTCTTCCTCTTCTTCTATTTCTCTATTTTTTCTCATAACCTCTTTTAAATTTTCTCCCCTGTAAAATCGCCATATTGAGGGCTTACTTACTGCATACAATTTTCTGGTTTGTTTTAGATTTTGTTATATAACCACCAGATGGTTAAAGGTGGCAAATTAAGTTACCACAGTTTGTCATTTTTTAGGCTGTGTTTGATGCCATTGTTATCGCTGATTAAACCACATTAGCCAAGGTGACATAACTGTTCTAATCAGTCTTTCTTCCTTCTATACCAAGGCTGAGATTGCCTAAGCAGGGCCATAAACAATACTATAGGCCAGTGCCAAAGAACCAGGGGCTGGGCCAAGTAGATAGCAACTTCTCATGCCCAACAAATTGAAGAGGTAGGATCTTGCAACAGACTCAAAACCCAAAAGCCAGCTACACCTGGAAGACACCTCTGAGAAGTAGTCATTTCCTAAGGGTTCTAAATACTAGCAATAAAGCCACTTACCATAAGCAATTTATAAGCATCAACCCAGGAATTAAACTGAAAAAAAATAGAGAAAGAGAAGACACTTGAACAAGATGCAACCCCAGACTTCCAGCTCACCAAAAGCAAACCCGGGGGACAATGAGGTGGGACAATCCAAAAGCCACCCACCTGGCCTCTCTGAAGGGGTAACAGCAGAAGTAACAAAGCAGATGAATGAGGCTCTAGAAAAAATCAAATCAGAAATAATCTCTCAGATAACTACAGAGATGTGACCATAATGGAAGGATGAAAATGTTTCTCAATAAGTAGTACAACTGAATTTATATAGTAATGTATCTTTTAAAATGTAGGCAGATTTTAAGAAAACAGCTCAAATGATGAGTGGGGTTAGGAAGAGAAGACGCATCACTTAATTTCTTGTTTTCCTGTTCCTACTTACAACACTAAGCCTAGGACTGCTTGTTCCATCACTCAATCACATTATAAAATAATTTTCACCATGCACAAATGTAAATACCACCTTCAGTTTCATCCTGAATCTTTGCTACTCTACGCTGTGTGTCGGAAGGCTCCAAAGTACAGAGTGATAAAACAGGGCACGTAACATTGAGCTTGTGGTCCTTCTAAAAAATAATTAAGGAAAAGCAATTAGAAACATTTTCTCTAGCAGCCTTTAATGCTGAAATGCAATGATTTTCCTCAATTAAGGAAACGAGGACAAAGGGACAGGATCTACTGCTACAAAGTGTAATGACAGATGAAAGGTGGTGCATACATGAGCAACGTCTAAAAGTCAATTAGATATAACTTTTAAAGATGTGTGACCTCATTTTATTATGGAAGAAAATAATAATGGTCAAAGTAACATTGAAAACCACACATGAAGAACCCCAGGTTTATGAGTAAGTGGGGATAACTATTGCATATCTCCTAGTACTTGATTACTCAGAACTTTTCTACAAACTCTGTCATTCTAAGACCCAGTGGTTCTCTAAAAAAAAAAAAAGAAAGAAAGAAAGAAAAAGAAAAGGAAAAAAACTGTCCTCTGTCACACCCTAGAACAGGAAAAATGGTCAAACATTAGGTTTGCAAAGAAGCGCACGGGGAAAGGAGGTGGAAGAACACCAGCTGCAATATTAGCAAATTTGAGAGTCAGTGAATGCGGAGGGAATCCCCAGTGGCCAAAGAAACAAATATTTGAGCTGAGCAGGTGTTAGCAAACTAGACAGAAATCTGTTAAGACTGAAACAACTAATGGTAATTAGACAAAGATAATCAAGTATGATTGTAATCAAAGTATAGTAACTGTTACAGTATCTTAAAGATCAGGGATACAGCATTAGTGGAACGACAGAACCAAGACTCAGATTGAAGAGTTATCGATCAAGTCTTATGTATCACATACAAGACCACAGGGATGTAAATGTGAATCCTTTTCTCTGCCTGCACGGCATGCTCCATTTAGCAAGGTAAAGATACACACTCGACTATCATTCACAGTGGTTAATTATCTAAATACGATGCTATAGGATCGCAGAGGAAAGAGTAGGGAAGCCCTCACAGAAGAACGGGCATTTGAACTAGACCTTGAGTTTCACTGGGCTGAGAGAATGAAGAGGGCACTCCAGGTAAGAGTTTAGCATCAGCAAAGGATGTCAGCACTGGACAGACCTGGAACACAGTCACTTGGGGCCACAAAGCTAACCAGACTGGGCCAGACCGTGAGGGTCTTAAATCCCATGCCTTGAAGTACGGACTCAAATTATAGGTGGTCAGGGACCACTAATGGCTGTCTTAATGTTTGGGGAATAGGGACACTGAATTTATTTTATCGTGATAAAATGTATTTAACATAAAATTTACCATTAGTGAAATTTAGCGTATTCAAAATGCTGTGCAACTATCACTGCTATCCAGTTTCACTGCTTTGCCTCCTTCCTCTAGATTCACCTATTCTGGATATTTCATACAAATGAAATCACACAGTATGTGGCCTTTTGGGTCTGGCTTCTTGCACTTAGCACAACATTTTCAAGGTTTGCCCATGTTCTACATCCCTTTTTTGACTGCATAATATTCCACTGTATGGATGTAGATATACAGCATTGTGTTTATCCACCTATCAGTTGATGGATTTTGCAATGTTTCTACTGTTTGGCTGTTAGGAATAGTGCCATTATGAATACTCACCACAAATTTTTTAGTACCTGCTTCCAATTATTCGGGTTGTATACCCAGGAGTGGAATTGTTCATTTAGTGATTCTGTGTTTAACTCATTGAGAAAACTTCAAGCCCAATGATAGTTTTCAAGTTAAGGAACCGCAGATGTAGATGGATGCTTTAGACAATGCTAGCAAGTGGCGGGGTAGGGGCGGGGGTAGACTGCGAAACTGTGCAGACTGGAAAGACTTCTGCCCCGCCTGGATTAGAGAGCAGAAAGCCTTGCTCCACGGCAGGAGCAATGACCACAGGAATAGAGAGCGATACAAGGGCTGACCAAAAAATGCAGTGTGTGTTTAAATTTTAAAAATGTATTACAGAAAAGGCAAATAGCTATTAACTGCCATAAAAATCCTCCCCCTCACTTTGAACCCCCTTATCCCATCATTCTTGCCACTTTCTGAAGCAGTTCTGGAGTCCTCTTTCCTGAGTGTCTTTACAAGGTGTGGTCAAAAATACAGTGACTGCTGCCTGGAAAGGCAGGATCATAAAAACATGACGTGTCCTCATCCATCTTTTTCACCAGATCTGGCAACATGTGACTTCTTGCTCTTCTCCAAAAACAAAATGACCACAAAAGGTGAATGGTTTTTTTGTTTGTTTGTTTGTTTTGTGGGTACCAGGGGTCAACCTCAGGACCTTGTGCGCCAGCAGGCACCCGTGCCGCTGAGCGATATCACCGGCCCTTTTTTCGTATGTGGGTACTGGGAGTCGAACTCAGGACCTCGCGCTTGCCAGGCAGATGCTTATGCCATTGAGCTATCTCACCGGCCCGAAAGGTGAATAATTTTGACTCAATTCAAGACATCAAAGCAATCACAACAGTACAACTAACAACACTCATGAAAGAGGACTTCCAGAACTGCTTCAGAGAGTGGCAAGAACGATGGAACAAGCGTGATGGGATAAGTGTGTTTGAAGTGAGAGGAAGTATTTTGAGTGAAATTAATGGTAATGTGTCTTTTACTGTAACAATATTTTAATTGAAATATTCACCATAGTTTTGCATCACGCCTTGTAGCCGACTTGAGGGACATGTCTGAGAATGAGCAGGAACTGATGAGCGATGAATGTGGGAAGGGGTGGAAGGGGACACTTCAGCCCCAGATGATACCGTGAGTTACATGCTCACAATTCACCTCCCTGGCTAGACACTGAGCTTCAAAGACAAACAGTCATGTCTTAGTCACTCTCCTAGCCCAGTCCCAGCACAGAACCTGGCCCAGTAAATGAACACAAAGGATAATTTTTTTGACATATACTATTGGTAGCTTTACTCATTAAAATGTCTCCTTGGATATCTAGCTATATGAGTCAACTCAAAATGCTACAGTATAATGGTGTAAATCTCTTACAAGGAATAACTACAAAAATTAGAGTAAAAGTATGGGATGGTTACGGCTTAATCTAAATTACTCCTACAGCCAGCACCCAGGTAGAGTCAGGCACATTCCAAATCCTGGCTGAGCAGGCAGTCGGCAAGCCTTGGCTCTCCTAAGATGATCTGCCTCAGGGAGAGGGGTCTTTAGAAGAAAGTTTATGTGGGAACGGGTTGAAAATAAGACAATCTAAACAAGGCAAAGGAGGACAACATGTGTCTTCCAGATAAATATCCTTGACCGGCCCCAAGGACTTGGATCTGAGATCTACTTGAGAAAAAAGAGCTCTTTGTGTTCAAAGGGACCATGTCTTAGAGAGACAGAGTGAGGGGCCATGGTAGAATGTAAGCAGTCCCCAGTTATTCAAAATTCCCTGATTCCACATCTGTTTTCCATGTTTTCCAGTACTGCTCCATGAGAAAGAGAGACACACACACGCCTCAGGCTCTCCCCACTAACCTTCTTGCAGGTGCATCCTGGCTCTGAGTCTATTTCCAAGGGACCGGAATTAGCATAGCTAAGCTCCCTCTCAAGTCAATACCAGGTTGTAAGGGGTTTTTTTGTTTCCTTTTTTCAGTACAGTGGTACCTTGGTTCACGAACTCAATTCTCTCCATGATTCTGGTTGCAAACCAGACTGGATGAGAATCGAATCAAGTTTCCCCATAAGGTCAACATTGGACCTAACCATTGAATGGGATTCAGTTCTCGTCCAGCTAGGTTTGGGACCAGAATCATGGAAAGAATCCTTGCAAGTTAATGAACTTAGATACCACTACATCTAAACGGTGTCCATGGAAAATCAGAACTCGTATCTCACAAGCCAGAAATATCCCTATATAAGGTATAAGCAGACCTTCCGCTTGCAGCTGTTGATTAAGCAAATGTCCTATATGAAGTGCTGTTTAGGAGCAAGAGGCATGTTTTAATAAGAATAATACTGCCTAGGATTTTTAGGAAAAGGATTATTCCTTTCAGTCATAGCACCTGCCTGTTGGTGACCATACAGTTTTTAGTATAATATTTTTTATCTGTGCCTAACACTAAATTTCAAACTCCACGACCAGAATCATAGAAATCACTTGGGAAATGGTTAGAAGTGCAGAATCTCACCCCCGATTATCCAAACCTACTGAATGAGGACCTGCAATTTACCAGGATCAAGGTAATTTATATTCATGATCAAGTTTGAGAATCACGGGTCCAAACTTTGGGACATCAGTTTTAACTTTGTTGGAAACACTTGGGTTATCTATTCACTTACACACCACATCCCATTAATCACCAAGTGCTCCCGAAGTTGTCTCCAAATGCCTCCCACATCCACCCCTTTTGGAATATTTTGCTTAATTCCAACTCATGCCCTCTTATCTCTTATGAACTACACTTTGAGTAGCAAGCATTTGGATACCTGGGCACATGATGACTTTACAGGAACATCTTAATGCCTTCTGATTCCACAACATAGCATTCTTTGCAAATCAGATTTAATACAACTTCCATTCAATTTCTTCAGTTTCTCACTCCAGAAATTCTCAAGTAACTTCATAGCCACATTGTTTTGTTGGCTTTGTCCTCATGTGACACTAATCATTCCCTGATTCACTGACATTTCCAGTCTTCTAAGATTAAATAGCTGCATGTGGAGAAGAAATGAATGGGATTCTGCAAGATCAGAAATTAAACGCCAAGACATGGTCTTGGATTCTAAAAAGAACAGCAGAGCTAAAACTGAGGAAAACAGGAAACTTTAAGAAAGTTTGGTGGGATTTATTTCCTAGTCAATTCTCACATCAAATGAACATCTGCAGTGATTCCATTAGTTATAAAGTACAGGCAGTCACCAGCTTGGGTCAATTTTTCTCAAAGAAGTAGGATAGAAATGGTTAAGAATTTTTTTTCCTTTGGTTTTTGAGACAAGGTCTCACTATGCAGTTCAGGCTGGCCTTGAACTCTTGGGGATCCTCCTGCCTCTGCTTCCCAAGTGCTGGTATTACAGGTGTGCACCACCACACCTGGCACTGGTTAAGATTCCGGACCTGCTCGAAACTGTCAACTAACACAGAATACCAAAATAAAATGCCAGAGTAACAGCTCCAAAGAACTCAACTGCCACACACAGCAATATCTCTTCGAACAATGCATTCAGGGCTTGGCCTTGAACATGAAAGTCACATTTACCCGCAGCTGCCCCAGAGTCAGAGATGCACACAGTCCCACTTGTAACTTCCGCCTTCACCTGACCAGCCGTGCTCAAACTCGCCTGCCCTTTCACTGTGACATTTTCTACCAAGCCAGCATCCTGGGAAAACACAAATCACTGCCAAAAATCCTACGTACGCTGCAACAAGTAGTTTTACTGTTACATCTTCTAATTCAAGTACATTAGCTCTCATATCCACATTACGTAGGAACCAAGCCAACACATGATTAAAACTGAAACATCTCTTCAGGGCCACTTTGACAAGAAGAAAAAATTTAAAAGGAGGGAGAACAGTAGGTAAAGGCCATTCCATATTTTTTTAATCATATAAAATGCTCAATTAAAACCAAAGAAGGAAGAAAAAGAAAAAAGAAACAACAAAAGTGAATATAAAATGGCTACACTCATGATATATATTAACCCAACTATATCAATATTCACATTAAATGTGAATGGTCTCATTATATCAATTAAAAGACAGAGATTGTAAGGAGCAGATAAAAATAAACAAACAAAAAACAACCCAGCTCTACCTTGTCTACAGGAAACTCACTCTAAATATAATGCTTTGGAAACTTTCTAATTCACATTGCACAGGGCATGTGGACTCCATTCCTCGACACCGTGGATTCAGCTGGGCTAACGCTCCAGCAGAAAGGCTGTAGATGGGCCGGCCACACCGCGTGCAGCAGCGGTGGTCCAGGGGCATCTCCTGGCATCTCTAACGGGGGCACAGGAGACGTGGGTCTGCCGGCGAGGTCAGATTACCCTGCATCTCACCATACATCAGCAGCTTGGGTTGAGGGTCACTGTCTGTGCCCACTACCTCTGAAATTTCAGTCCTCCCCGGTTCCTTCCACATCAATTCTGAAAGCATCTGGTCGCGATTTGTTGAAAGATGCTGAATTCATGCTCTTAAGTGGGGACCTCTTCTGAGGTACGCTACACCTCTGGCAAATTCATGGCATCCTCACGGTTGGCCACAGCTGAAGAATTCAGAGCCTGCATGTATTTTTCTAAGCCTACCTAGGACACCGTGCTGTCACATGGGTTGTCCACTGCACAAGGTGGCAAGCAGGGTAAGTCTCATACAAGAGAACCTGCTGCACAAGTGAGTCCCAGACGAAGGGGTGGAGGATGGAATAGGATGGTGGCAAGAATAAAAGCAGCTAAATAGAATGAGAGCTCAAGACACTCTCATCATTTAGTGCTTTTTCAATGTGCTCTATAATTGTAGGGTGGGGGGGTTTATAAAGTGGGAAAATTTTTTTAAATGTGGTTTGGGGGATTCTTCTTTACATAGTTGGGGTTTTTCATTTAAGAGAAACCATGCACTATTTAAGCTTGTATGTCTGATTTATTTCACTTAACATTATGGTCTCAAGGTGATCCATTTTCCTACAAATTGTTCAAGTTTATCCTTCTTTATAGCAGAGTAATACTCCATTGTGTGTAAATTCTACATTTTCTTTACTCATTCATCTGCTGATGGAAATATTTAACTATTTACTTGCTGCTTCCAAGATTTAACTATTTATTATTAATTGTGCTGCTGTAAACATGAGTATGCATGGGTCACTATAATCTAATGTCTTTAACTCTTTCTAGTTTTAGTTTTTTGAGGAATCTCCACACCAGGGAAGTTCTTAAAGAAAAGAAAATTCCAACTCTGGTATATAATCGTATAGTTCCATTTGCCTAAATCTTCTGAGTTTCTCTCCAGCAGTCCTGAAGTTTACGGAGAAGAAAACTTACTAGAACTGGTGGGGGAAAATGCCTGGCAAAGTCTGGAACTTGCCGGAAGTTCTGACAGGGATGAACTGACTCCCAATTTTCCTTTTAAGTAGCAACAGACAAAAAAGGTACCAATAAGTAGTAAAATGAACTTTATCTTCTTTAAAACAGAAAGAATTAAGAGGGACACTAAAAGCTTTCACATAAAAATACATATTAAAATCAATAAGCTGCTATAAGAAAGCAAATAAATGTAGTAGTTGGCCTACATATAATCCTAATTTTGAGACTTACAGAAGCTGCCTCAGCAGGCACAATTTTCTTCAATAAGCTGGTATCATATGCTTGTGTAGTGTAGCTCTAGATGTTCATTCTTACTTTGTAAAGACACAAACAGTAATGGTAACAATGGCAATGGTAATAATGAACTGTCACTTAGAAAAACTTAGCATTTTACTGCTAAAGGAAAATTCTCAGGAGTGAAGAGCATGACAAGCTTTCATTTTGTTTTTGAAAACCTACAAGTTAAGTATAGAAGCCTCCTCCAAAAATCAGATTGCTTCTGAGTATGGTGCTGTACAGAGAGAAAAACAGCCAACCCGAAAGGGAGTGTGATGAAACGTCCCTCTGGCAATGGCCATTTCGCACTCATCTGTGCTGGAAAATGCCATCACCGCTCAGCAACCCCGGCCAAAGAAGGCAATTTATTTCCTAACCTCGGATGTTATCACGCTAAACCTTGCAGAGTCATTTTCCTTCGTGATAAGATCAAAACCCAGGAGATTTCAAACTTAGTCTGCGTAAAATTCTCCAAACCCTAGATCGTGATTTTTCTGCCTGGAGAGTGACCCTCAATCAGGATAATGAGAAAGAGGGTTAGTTTTGCCATGTGCAGAGCCGACTCATGCAAACGCCCCCAGCAGTCTTTAACAGCCGTCTCTTCCATTCGGAGTCAGCCACTGAATCAAAGACCACTTGGCCGGGGCTCCCCAAGGTCTGCATGAGACCCTCATGAATCAAAGTCCCAGGAGAGCAAAGCCTGTAGAATGCAGATTGCTGACGCTCACCCCATGCCACGGACAAGGCATTGCCTGGGGCAGGGCCCAGGGATCTTCATTTTTAACAAGTTCAACGCTGATTCTTAACATTTCGTGAAGTCTGCGATCTACTGCTTTGGGGACTGCTTTGGCTGTCTCGGACTTCTGCAACATTAGCATCTCATCTGTAGGTGGCAGCATCTGGAAATCAGTGAATGTCATGGACTCCAACATTGACATTTATTTCCAGAACGGGAATTACACATGAGTTTGGCTGACTAAACCATTATCTCTAAGCGTTATTTCTACAGACAAGAAGTGGGACAGGACAGATACTGCATCATTTACACCTCCAACTCAGATTTTGCTAATAAAAACAATCAACAGGCCATCTTGGCGTAGGCAGAGCTTCCTGCAGTGGATTTCGAGTGTGACACACGTGACCCATTTAAAGAGGGATGGCATAAGCATTCTCGCCCTGACTGTTTAAGTCATGACTTCCAAGGACCGCAAAGGTCTGTGACTGGCAAACGCTCCCTGCACAGGGGCCAGAGAGTAAATATTGTAGGTTTTGTGGGCCATAAAGTCTCTGACACAATTACTGAGTTCTGCCACTGTCATCCAAAAACACACATGAGATAATCCATAAAGAATAAACATGACCGTGTCCCATTAAAACCTCATGTATGAACACTGAAATTTGAATTTTATATCATTTCCATGTCTCAGAGTATTATTATTTTTAAAATTTTTGCACAACCACCTAAAAATGTAAAAACTATTTTTAGTTCCCGGGCTATACAAACACAGGAATGGCGGAATCTGACCCATGCACAGCACTGGGCAGAGCCCTGACACAGGTCCGTCTGGCAGAGCAACATAAACTGGTTTTAATTAGGATTTTCAAAAATGACTTTTTGATGGCTTTTTTGTTTTTAATACAAGAGGTTTAGTCCAAGATAAGTATGTTGTCACTAAATAGAGAACTAATGAAATTCAACAAAAAAGTCATCGGGCAGACTGTGGAATTCTGATTCAGCGCTGACAGCCAGGTGACATTTTATGGAACAGAACTGACACACAGGCCGCGTATCTCCAGACACAGCCAACCTTCCTCCAGCACAGCAAGCTCTGCAAGGCCGGTGGCCACGGAGCAGACAGTCAGGGGCAAAGGCGGGAAGGGATGTGAGACACGGGAGGCCACCACCTTTACCTGTCGTGTCCTGGCTCAGGGTTTCCTGGCTGCTGCTGCTGTAAGAAGGCACTGGGGTGATGGACAGCGAGGCTGGACAAGACAAAGGTGTGGCCAGGTCCGTCCTGCAGGTGAAGGACCGGTGGTACACAGGGATGCCCACGTCCCTGGAGATGAAGAGGGGCAGATCTGATGGGAGGGTGGGTCTGCCTTGTGCGTATGGATTCTTCCAGTGGGTGAGCCCGATTGCAACAGGCCCGGCAGCATCGTAACCTGGTGAGACAGATGCAGGAGGTCAGCAGCCGCAAGCAAAGCCTTATATTATGTTTGTTTTTCTATGCCCGAAGGTCAGAGCTGTGAGTCAAATCAAACATCTCTTGAGATAAGGATGCGTTTCATGACACACAGGTAACATCACACTTGAGGAATTCCGTTCATTTGTCCGGCGTACATTTATGACATGCCTGCTCTGCCCTCAAGCAGTTCAGAGTCTGATAAAGGACATAAGATCTGCACTCATCTAAAAAATAATTACACACTGACTAGTTGCCAGCCACTTCGTAGATCTGATCTCCAATCCTCATACCAATTGTACAGGGGAACTATTATTATTTCAGCTTCACAGGTGAGGAAATTAGCTCTCAATTTGATCTACAGCAAGCAGCCAGCAAGTGCCAGTGGCAGAATTTAAGACCAGATCTGACCCCCAAATCTGTGTTCTTTCCCCTAAACTGTACTGGCCACAGTACAAACCAGGGTGGAAGACATAGGAGAAAAGCGAGACAGAAAGCATCTCCCAGGAGCTGAGGGAAAAGAGCCCTTCCGGACAGAAGGATAAATCAGGAGAAGACGACGTGAACTTTTTCTGCCGACACCGCTTGCAGCCTTGAAGCCGGAGGGACAAATCTGGAGTGTAGGTGAGTTTTGTTTAGTCCGTCTTTTTTTTGGTGGTGGTTGTTCATTTGAAGTAAAACTAAAATCGAAACTGACTCTAACCTGAGGGAGGCTCTGTTGGTGAAGCAGACACACACAGAAAGAAAACCTGGCAGGAAAGCGTGGGCAGGGACAATCTGATCCGTCTGTGGGCCCTCACGGTTTCCAGCACGGTGTGGGAGGACCGCTCGGCCCCCACGGGACTCACGACCAAAGCCCAGGAATGAGCAATCCACTTCGCTCTCGCTGAATAATAAATCCACTAACCGTGACAAGAATCTCTAGCACTCACCGGCCCTGCGCTAAGGGATCTCCCAGCACCACCTCATTTAAACCTCGCAATAATCTCGTGAGGCCCCTTCTATTAGTCCCACTGACAGATGGGGAAACTGAGGCCACCAATAACTTCCTCCAAGGTCAAAAGTACACAGAGGCAACAGTCAACATTCAAATTCAGGCCGCCAAGCCACACCGCCTCACTAGGAGAACAGCAGAATGAGGAGTTCCGGGACCTGGAGACGGGGCCCGCTCCCCGACTCGTCTCTCTTACATTACTTATTCCCTTCAGAACAGTTTTTCATAGCGAAATCTTGGTTGGCCACAGCGCTCAGGAAAGGGAAATGCTGAGAACACGCTGGCTGGGTTGTTCCAACTCTTCTCAGTTGGTCCCCTGCCTGCAAGGTGCCTACAAGGACTACAGTGAAGGCGGGTGAGGCTCTCTGGAGGGAGGGATGTGGAACCTCTGGGGGTCATCAGTGGGCTCATAACCCATCATGGAGCCAAAGATGCTGTGACAGACTGGACTTGATGACGTCAGCCACACAACAGCCCAATCGTGCTTCCTGGACTAAACTTCGATGTAAATTTGTGATCAATATTCTCGAATCTACCATAGCTCATAAGATAGGATTCAGCCATAGAAATGACGTCCCACAAAGTTCTGTTTAAACTGATGTGCCTTATGTCCTTATTTAAAAATGTGAAAAAAAGCATTCTGTGTTGCCCTCTCTGTATACCTGAAAATTGTTCTACAGGGAAAATAATGATGGGATCATGTTTCCCCCTTGCCTTGTTGCTTCATTTAGAAACTTCCTTGCGTCCTGCTTCTCCTTCCACTTTCCCAAGCTCCTCCGGAATCATTACGAAGAGCACAGCACACTGGGAAAGGGTTACATTCGAAGGTCCGTTAACCAAAGAGTGGGTAAACTGTGTGACTGTAAACGGTGGAATATTCATCAGCCTTAAGAAACAGATCTTGCCATTTGCCTCAAAGTGATGAACCTGAACACCTGCTAAGTGAAATAAGCCAGATGCACACAGGAAAATACTGCAAATCACACCCATATATGGAGGCTTGAAGGGAAAAAAGTCAAAGGCATGAAAACAGTAAAATGGTAGATACCAAGGGGATAGAGGACGGGGACACAAAGATGGCAGCTTCAGGGAATCAAGTTGCACTTATGTAGGACAAAGAAGTCTAAAGATCTAACCCACAGCATAAACACCATAGTTACTCATACTGTACCCAACAGATTGGATTTTATGTTCTTACAACACACACACAGAAAAGGAAACCAAGCGACAAACGTGTCGATTTGCCTGACTGAGGTAATCATTTCACTCTGTGTATCAAAACATCACGTTGTGTACCTTAAATATATGCAATAAAATATATAGTGCCTGATTCATCATAACCACTTTCTTCTCCAAAAGTAATTTTTTAAAAGGTCTTTAAGGAACTCTGAACTGCCCGCAATTTTAGGTTTCACCACTTATAAAACTACAACTAATGTATAGCATGGATTTAAGTTTGAAAAGATATTGTTCATGTGACAAGGAAGCCCTTTTTTTAGTTTAGAAAATTGTCACATCATTTACTCCAGAAGTGGTTCATTAGCAAATATTTTAACTCATCTTATTGATACAAATGAGAGCTATGATAGGAACTGCATGATTATGGTAGACTAGAGATGGACTAGGCTAAATTTGAAAGTAGTAATGAGGTCAACGTATTTTGAGGAAAAAGCAACAAGGGAGACAGCTGGTATCTAAGATTCAAGTCCCCAGGATGTCACATTGACAGCCTGCTCATTCCCCCTCACCCACCAGTGTGGCCCCTGTTGAGGAGGGAGGGAGAAATGGGGGTCTCAGTTTCCTTTCAATCCAATGTCAATTTTTTCACTCCGGACCCAAAATTGTGAAGGGAGTCATAGAAGGAACACCCAAAATTACAGGGTGTCTTGAGAGAAAAAAAAAATGGTAATTATCTGTAAGGTTCTTAAATCTCTAATGCATGGATGGAAAGGGAATTTAGTATGAGAAAATGAGTTATCCAAGAGGTTCACGCATAAACAAAGTGATTTGAGTTGTGTTTTTCTTCCCTGGATTTTTTGTTTTTTTGATACCTCTACTTTTGGCAGGACATACGGTCCTAGGGGAGCTACATTAATGGGGAATCTGCACCAGAACTGTGTTCTTAAGTAGCAAAGACTGACAGATGTGCTGCAGCTGGTGCGATGACAATTCTGTCAGAGGAAGGCTGAAGAAAACACAGTTCTTCCAAGAGAACTCCTCAGATGACCCTGCGAGATTGGACCTCCCTCCAGTACTTCGAGTCTAAGGTCCCTGTTCTTTCCTGCTCCCTCGGAAGGGTCACGTGGAGGGGCTGCTCCTCGGCCTCCCCCGGCTTCTGAGGTTCCTTGGTCCCCAGACACAACACCCACCTTAACTTGATTACATCTGTGAAGACTCTTTCCAAATAAAGTGACATTCACAGGTGCTGGGGGTTAGGACTTCAAGCTACATCTTGGGGGAACACAATTCAACCCATAGCATCGTGACATGGTGGCTACAGCTGACTGGACCAGGGAAGAGTATTTGCCCCATTCCTGCAAGATGGCAGTAACCAGAATGTCATCTAACAGGAGCTAGATGACCTGGGGTCAAGTCCCAGGACTTACTACTCATTACTGCCTCGTATTCTTAGGAAACTCTTGAACCTCCTAGGGACTCAGTTTCCTCATCTATAAAATGGGGACAATAACACAATTATCTCAGGATTCTCATTAGGCTTACATGAGTAAATATAGAAAAAGTACTCCAAACAGTGCTTAGCAAAAAGGAAAAAAGTCTCAAAGTAAGTGTTTGCTTCTGTATTGCGCTATCGGTCCACTTGCTTTAATCGAAAAGTGTCTTAAAAGAGAACTCTTTAGCAAGGACCCATAACTCCTTATTCAGAACTTTGCAACCTGATTTCTGTCCCACTGTCCCCTCTCATGGCTCTCAGGAATGTCACCAGAGCAGACCTTCACTTTTACACTCTCCCTGCCTCCCCTTCCAGAAATTCTCTGGGTTTTCCAAGAAATGCACTTGCTTGGTCATCTCTCTCTCCACTGTGCTCCCCACAAAGATTCATCTTTGAGCCTCTGCACACTTCACGCGCTGACTCTCTTACTACTGCGGTTGAACCAAAGCCTTTGTGCAAATAATGTCAAGGCCTTCATCTCCTACACGTTTTCCCCACAGTTCTAATGTTCTATAAAGCACAGCTAGGTATTTAGACTCATCAGAACCTAGACCCCAACGCTTCTAAGCGATAGCCACCACGCCCTCATCCTGACTTCTGTATTTCTGCCAGTGACCGGACTCCCTGTCACGCTGGCCCCAGATCTCAGGACACACTTGTCCACCTCCATATGCAGTCAGTGCCTGGTCCTCCCCGCTCTTCTCTCCTTCTGTCTCCAGCCCTGTTCATCACCTCACAGCAAGACAGCAATCACAGCCACTGACTCTCCTCCAACGCCAGATTCGCCCCCGTGTAACCCTTCCTGTTCACCTCCAGAACAACCTTTCACCCGTGAATTCATCTCGCCACTTTCTAGACCCTAAATGACTTCCAACGATTTAATGAATATCCTGAGAACCACATTTTAAGTTGTTCAGTGTTTTCCAACCAAAGCCTGTGAAGTGGCCACAAGAATTTTTAAATGTCTTTATGTTTTAATTTAAACAGTTCACAACTTAAGAAGTAACAGTGGCATGTTCTGCACCAAGTTCTGCCACTTAATGTTTCGTGCCTGGGTTTGCTTCTGTGTTTCCATTGGGTTGGCGCCAACTGGCGTAAGTATTGAGTAATGTGAAGGCAGAATCCAGTAACCCCACAGCAGTGAGTATTAACAGATTCCACAGCGGGCTGAGCAGAGAAAGGTGACAGCACTGTGGTCACCAGGAAATGCCCAGCAGGAAAGCTGTGCTGTACTCCTGTGCCTTCTCCCTGCCACCAGTACTGCCCTGCATTACCAGCAGCGGTGACATTTCAGCCAAATAACAGCATACACCATATGAAACTAATGTGGTGAATTTGGTGATTTTTGGTTTCCAGTGTTTTAAATTGTAATTTTGACTTTTGTGGCTATTTGACATAAAAGGTGTCTACATTTAGTTTTGTGTTTGAACATACTAAAGTAACCTTGCAATAAAAAAAGAATCTGAATCTATGATAGAGGCTCAACATTATTTTACGAGGATCCACATTGCTGGAGTTGGAGAAACTCTGGCTTAGTGTTTCAAAGCGCATGGCTGCACACTCCTGTAACCCCAGCACTCTGGGAAGCTGAAGCAGGAAGACTGCAAATTTGAGCCCAGCCTGGGTTACCGCTGACTTAATGAGACCCTGTCTCAAAATAAAAAGGTGAGGGAGTCTGGGGTCTGGGGCTGTAGCTCAGTGTAAAGGCTCTGGGTTCGATCCTCAGTACCACAAAACAAATAAGTAAATAAATAAATGTTTACAGAGTAAAATAAAACATGGATCTTAGTGTTTAACAGATCTGGATTGAAGTTGCGAGCCTGTTAATAACTGCCTGGGTAGCAAACAAGTCAAACAATGGAGTACTACTCTGCCATAAAGAAGGATAAACCTGAGTCATTTGTAGGAAAATGGATGCACCTTGAGACCATAATGTTAGGTGAACTAAATCAGACACACAAGCTTCAATATGGCATGGTTTCTCTTTAAATGAGAAAGTGAAATTATAGATAAAGAGCAGAATAAATGATAACAGGAAACGGGAAGGCAGATCCTTTGCAAAAGGGAAGGGAACCAAAAAATAAAGGGAGAGGAGAGAGAGGGGAAGGGAAGGGGATGAAAGAAGAATTAAGTTGTATTACGAACATGTACCAACTCCCCATGAGGGATGTAATCATTCAGTTTTGCAAGCGTGTATTAATAAACTTTTTTAAAATGAGGAGTATGGTTCACTTTGATTTTTAGCACTACCCCAACACTAGCTTGGTACCCTCTTTAAACAAGAAAAAACAGACTTGAACTCCAAGCATTGGTGGGCAACTTCTTCCAGTTAATATTTAATAGCGCTGGTTTGCTTTTATTGTATGTGCATTTGTACATACCTTATACAGTACGTACAACAAATACACATTTTCAATTGGCAGTTAATTATAGGAAATGTATTCTTTAAATAGAGCAACGTAAATATTAAAAAGGAACTGGATCATAACATAAGTGCATGACAGTACAGCTGACACACAAATGAAAGGGCTAAAGCAAACGGGAAACACTGGCTCTGGACCCCATTTCCTCCGAGTCTATTCAAAAGAATCCACAAGAGGGCGCCCCAGAAGGTGACCTGGCAACCATTGCTCCGGTTCTGAAAACAAAGGCGGATGCAGGACCATCTTCTTCTCCCGTAGTCCCCCTCCCTTTCCAAGCAGCAGTAATTTTTAGGAAACACGTCGGCGCGGTGGCTCACCTATGGTGATCTGGCTGACACAACTGTAGTAGCTGCCCGTCGTGGCCGAGGACAGGTTGTAGCTGGCACTGCTCACGTCCCTGTCTGTCAGGAAGATGAAAGACAGGGAGGTTAGTGAAGCCCTGGCCTCCCCTCAGTACGCAGCCGGCTCCTCCTCATCCATCCACACTCAGGGGGTGCGCTTGGAACATCCAATAACCAAGCCCGACAGCCACACACAGCACCTTCAGTCCAGAGTCACAGACGGGGGAGGGAAGGGTGCTTGCGGGTGGCAGGAAGCAGGTGACAGAACACCTAATCCAGACCAGAGGTATCAGGTAAGGCTCCCTGGAGGAAGCGGCCTCCAAACTGAAACCTGAATGGTGAATTCTGTTTGATCGGCAAGAGGGGGTGCACTGAGGGGTGGGCAGGGCAGCTCTCGCATGTGTGGAGGCCCAGGGTCCACAGAGAGCCCGGTGAATTAGCAGCTGAGCACGGAAAGAGGAGAGAGCTGGGCCCAACCACATCATCCCTTGTGAGGAAGAGCTCACTTTTACTTCAGAAAGATCGCTCTGTGCCGTGTGGAGGACAGGCCGGAGGAAGGGAAGAAGAGGGAGGAAAGACTTTGAGGTTTTTTGTGTTCTGTGTTTTGCTAGTAGCTCAGGCAGGCCTCGAACTCCCTCTGTAGCCCTGGTTGACCTCACAGTGGATTCTCGAGTGCTGGGATCACAGATGCGCCACTACGCCAGCCGGAAAGACTCCTGTCTGAGGCCACTGCAGTGATCCTGACGAGAGACAGCGGTGACCGAAGCACGGGACAAGGGGCAGCAGAAACAAAGAAGTGGACGCAGTTCCTTTCAGAGCTGGAAGTAAGGCCCAGTCCATGAAATCCCTCACTCCTGTGGCCAGGAAATGTTCCAAGGAGAGGGAACAGAGGAAACCAAGACCTGCCTCAGGTGGACTCACCCACCTCCCTCATGCGCCACCCACACAGCTCCGATGGAAAGGCTGAGACCCCAGGTGGCCGAGGACCTCCCCCAAGGCCACACGCACAGCGTGTGTCAGAACAGAGCTCACCCAGGTCAGAACTACTTCAAATTGTTTATGAAATACAGCAGGAGCATAAAACTGTGAAACTAGAAGATAGCGTGAAAGAAAGCCTAGATGGCCGTGGGTGTGACAATGACATTTTAGAGACCATACTAGAAGTGTAACCCATGAAAGAAATGATTGAGAAACTGGAGTTAAAAATTTATAGTCTGTTGTGGGAAGGTCAGAGTCAAAAGAATAAATAAGACAAGCCACAGACTGGGGAAAGTATTTGCGAAAGACAACTCTGATAAAGGACTGTTACCCCCAAATACACAAAGAATTATTAAAACTCAGCAATAAAGAAAAATGGATCAAGAAACAAATGGATTAGATGCATTACCAAGAAGACAAACAGATGGCAAATTAGCATAAGAAAGAAAAGATCAGGGAAATTCAAATTAAAACAAAAATGAGATACCACTGCACACCTATCAGAATGGCCCAAATCCACTGACAATATCGAATGTAGAGTGTAGACCAATGGGGACTCTCGCTCATTGCTGGAGGAAATGCAAAGTAGGACGGCCACTTCGGAAGACATTGTGACAGTTTCTTACAAAACAACTTCATCTTACCATGTGATCCAGCAGATGTGCTCATTGGTATTTATCCAAATGAGTTAAAAACTTATGTCCAAATGAGTTAAAACTTAGTCCACACAAAAACCTGATACAGATTTTATTCACAATTGCCCAAACTTAGAAATAATCAAGCCATCCTTGAGTGGGCAGTAAGTAAATAAGCTGTAGTACATCAGGTCAATGGAATGCCAGTTAGCAACACTAATGAGAAATGAGCTCTCAAGCCATGAAAAGATGTGGAGAAAACGTAAATTCACATTGCTAAATTAAAGAAGCCAACCTGAAAAGGTTGCATACAATTTTGTTGTGAATCTAAAACTGCTTTAAAAAATAAACTCCTGGGCCGGTGAGATGGCTCAGCGGCGTAAGCGCCTGCCTTGCAAGCGCGAGGGCCCGAGTTCGACTCCCGGAACCCACATACGAAAAAGGGGCCAGTGATATCGCTCAGTGGCACGGGTGCCTGTTGGCGCGCGAGGTCCTGAGGTCGTCCCCTTGGTACCCACAAAAAAAAAAATAAATAAAATAAAAAAATAAACTCCTGGGCTGGTGAGATGGCTCAGCGGCATAAGCGCCTGCCTGGCAAGCGCGAGGTCCTGAGTTCAACTCCCAGAACCCACATACGAAAAAGGGGCCAGTGATATCGCTCAGCGGCACGGGCGCCTGCTGGCATGCGAGGTCCTGAGGTCAACCCCCAGTACCCACAAAAAAATAAATAAATAAAATAAAATAAACTCCTGACAGCATCAACAGCATGACAGGGCATAAATTATTTTTAAATACTAAAATAATGACATATCATCTAATATAAAATGGCATAGGTTAGAAGAATCATTAATAATAATGGTTGCAAAACCTGAAAGAAATACTTGAATATTATGTAACACTAAAAAATACTCTGATCTATAACGGTGAGAAGTATAAGTCTGAAGGAAAGAAATAATTAAGAATTATTTAAATGCATCCAAAGAGAATGGGTATCTAGAAACATACTGGGTGAGGTTCGAATGACAGCACAGTGTAGATTGGTAGAGAAGATGGCTTTGCAGATGCACATTTTTCAGAAGAAAAAACAGCAGATGCCCAGACAGAGAAGCCAGGAAACGGGGGTCATTAGGAGAGGGCGGCCCGCAAAATACTTTGTCAGTATATACTTTTGTATATACTTTATCAGTACATACTTTTGTCAAGCAGATGCGGGCTGGAGGTCATGCTGGTGGCCCTCAAAGGCTGCATTCAGACCACGGTGGGGTCACGAATGAGAAGGTAAAATGATAAGAAATATTTTTAGACTACTTGTAAGGTGGGAAAAAACAACTCTAGCAAGTGCATGTGGTCACCTCATCCTCAAAGACACACTCCCAGACCATCAGGGAACTTGAGAGTCCTTTCTGAACAGCTCGCCACCCCGAATAACAGCACTGGCCCGCGGGACTACACGGTGTGCACATCTCCAAACCCCTGGGTTTGTCAAGGACAGACATGCACTATTCAATTCGTGACTTCCAGAGGTAAGGGTGTACCTGCCATAAGGTAAATAAATGCTTAGTAAGTGTTCACTAGCTCAAAGAAAAAGAAAAAGATGGAGGAAATATAAGCAGGACAAATAAATGACTGCTTCTCCTTCCCGCTAGCCCTAACTTCAGCAAGGTTGTTGTGACCAGACTCACAGGACTGACCGCCAGAAGATCTGGGTTTGAAGCCCAGTCTTGCTCCACAAGCTCTTTGAACTTGGCCAAGCTGTTTGATTCCTTTTAGTACTGGTTTTTCTACCTGAGAATCACGGTAATGATGCTTATCTCACTTTTTCAGAGAAAGGAGAGTAAGAGGTACGGCAAATAAAAATGAATCAGCTACGCAGGATGCACACTTAGCAAATAATTCAGTATATATTTGTGGAATCTGCTGAATCAACAAAATCCACACCTAAAATATATCAAATGATTCCAACTACTTTAAAGTTGTTATTCCTAATTCTTTTGAAGTTCTTACTAGTGTTTTTTCCTTAAAAGATTTTGGAAGGGAAGAGATCTTCCAGGGACAAGGTCAAGGGATCATTTCAGAATAGTAAAACAAGGGCAATCATTTTGGTAATTATACTTTGAAAAGATGCAACGACCAAAAGTACAAAGAGCCATGGAAGTTTGTGGTACAAAGAAGCTGTTCTCCCTTACAGGGCTTAAGCCAAACACGCTAGACTTTAAGGGAAAACCTTAATATCCACTTAATCCTTGGGGAACCAACTGCAGTCAAATGAACATATCGGGTAGCGAGTGGAAAAACTTGAGACTGTGAATAAGATCAGCAAACACGGTGAGTTCCGGATCCGGTATCTAGATTAGACCCGGGGCAGGCTACCTCATCTCTGTATGGTTCTGTATGCTTGTAATAGAAAATGGGAATAATACAGACACCAGCTATATAAGGTTATACGAGCACTAAATTACTTAATACACAAGAAAATCTTCTGTTGGAGGCCAACATCACAATCAGGCCTCCGGCGCGGCCTTGTGCCTGACTCAAGGCCTGTGCTAAATTACCCCTCCCATTGACCTGGGCAAGATGGCGCCTGGTTCCTGCTTCCTGGTTGCGGTCATTGCTGCTCGCGCCCTGTAAATGTGTGAGTCTGCCTAGAGACTGATGAGTTTAGCCTATGAGCTTTCATTTCCTGCTGTATTGCTATTGGCGCCCCTCTCCTTATAAAAACATGTTACTCCGCCTTTTCGGGGGAGATCTCGGCAGAGCATGGACGGAGCCGCCACAGGGCGGACGCTTGTAGAGGCTCTGGAGCTGTGAATGATTAAAGCAAGCTTTCACCGACCCGTGTTGTGTGATTCTTCTCGCTGGACGAGCAGAAGCGCGCGACATTTGGTGGCCCGTACGGGGAACTGATCACCCTTCGTGCGGGGTCTGGTGGAGCTGCATCGAGTCACAGGACGGTACGTACCTTCAGGTAAGCGGGAGGCTTAACCTGGCCCTGGGTGGATGCACTTTCAGGGAAATTCCGCTCTCAATTGCTGAGGCGGGGGTTGCCCATATATCGGGCGGGCTCACAGCGGGGACGGTGTCGCTGGAGCAGTTTCATTTCACAATGGGGAACTCCGACAGTGCCCCGATGCACAAGCCGATGCGAGACTTGCTAAAAGCACGCCGCATTAAGGTGAGTTCTAAAACTGTTCAAAATTTTTTTAAAAATATACATGAGATCGCCCCGTGGTTTTGGCCCACTGGGCACCTTACTTTACCCTGCTAGGAAAAGTTAGGACATGATATCAGCTTTGCTGAGGAAGAGGGAGTCATTGACCCCTCCGTGCGCCCTCTCTGGGAGATGGTTAGATATTGCCTTAAGGTAGAGGACAGCCCAGGCGGGTCTGTACCGCTTTCAGAGGTGCACAAGGCTTTTGAGAGGGCTCGCTCGGAGAGCTCGAGGGCTAATTCTAGGGCGGGGTCGGATTCTTCCTCTTCAGATTCAGAGGCGGAAGGGACAGAAGGGTTAGAGCGGGGGCCTCAGGCTGCTGTCAATAAAGACTCGGCGCCAACGAAGAGCCTCCCCTCCCCGAGACGTGGCGCTACGGCTGCTACGTGGCAGACTTCTAATCCTTTCCGGAAATTGTATGATGACTTCAAAGAGTTAAGCCTAGGCCGGCCTCCGCTAGGGGAGGGCAACGGGGAGGGCGGACCTATGCCCAGTGCCCTGCCCTGGGAGCCGCCTCCCCCGTTCCAAGATGGCCCTTTGCCCTCTGCTTGCTGTACCTTCCACGGCCCCACGTGGGAGGTCATAAAGAAAACAGGGACCAGAAATGTCCCCGGCATTGACCGAGGCCCATACGGGATTTATCCGGTTCTCACCAGCCAGGGAGGGCAACCATACCATCAACCCCTTGACCTTAAGCTTATTAAGCAACTAAAGGAAGCAGTCTCTTCCTATGGCCCTAATGCCCCTTTCCTAAAATACTAAAAACAGATAATGGGCCCGCGTATACAGGTGCGGCCTTCAAAAGCTTCTGTGCAACCATGGAAATAGTCCTTAAACATGGCATTCCATACAACCCAATGGGCCAGGCTATTATTGAAAGAACACACCGAACGCTTAAAGATACTCTAAATAAACAAAAGGAGGGGATAGGTCGTGGCCTCTCACCAAAAGGAAAGCTCTCCCTTGCTCTATTTACCATCAATTTTTTAACTTTAAATTCGGACAACTGCTCCCCTGCGATGGAACATTGCAATCCTTCCCCCAAAAATAAGGGGATGGTCACTTGGAAGGATGTCATCACGGGACAGTGGATGGGCCCGGACCCGGTGGTCAGCTGGGTCCGAGGTGCGGTTTGTGTCTTCCCACAGGATCCTGGATGGGAGCCGGTGTGGGTCCCCGAAAGACTGACGAGGACCGCAAATATACCAAAAACCCACCAAGACCAGACCACCAAGGAAGATGGGTATTCCACCGCCGCCGATGGTGATTGTCTGGCTCCTGCTCGGCACCTCGTCATCTCTGACCCTCCAGAGTCAGAGTAAAGACGCAGATGAGTACCTGTGGGCTTTGTGGCACCATCCACCTAGTTTAGCCCCTTTCTCAGCCGCCTCTCCTGTCTCACCTGACTTTTATGTAACTGAAAACAATACTCTGGATCTCCCTTATTTAGGGGGAATCAATACCACTTCTATTAACTTTAATACTAGCTTCCCACTTTCTCCAGGCACCTTAGTGCTTTCTTTTGCCAACCTCATGGCAGAGTGTAATCCCACTCGTCCCTCCATGCCATTCTTGGAGTTTGTCAACGTGACTCGATACTCATGCTACGGCACTGCTAGGCTCAATTCCTCTGATGGTTTACCTTCCCCTAAGCGTTGCTTAGTGCTTAATGCTACTTGGCCGGTCCTCCCCAAGTGTACTGGGGATGTCACCCAAACTCATCCACATCTTGCTCCCTGCGATCATTCCCTGCCAGCCATGGTGACGCTCTCAGATTTTTTCTGGCGTCCCTGCCTGTCCACTGTCCACCCTTATGTTCTCTCCAATGAGGAGTGGTGGGTCTGGGCTACAGCACCGATGGTGCCACCTAAGGTCACCAAATTACGAAAGTGCAACTCCTCGAGTGAGGTTTGGCCCCACGTTACCAGGTGCAGAGAACAACAAGATAGCCCCTATAAATGGAGAGTTCAACTCTTTAGCCAATATCAGGCTTGCAACCCCCTGGGGGGATGTGTAGATCTCAGACCTCTAATGCTGATAAATGGGAGCGTGACTAACACCTCCACAGCGGCTAATGCTAATAATGTGACTTTCACGCTTCATACAAAAGTCTGCGTCAAAGCTCCTTTCATGTTTTTGCTCTCTGACAATTCTTCCTTCGACTGTAACGACTCAGACACCAGTTGTCGGCTGACTAATTGCTGGAATGGTTACCCTGCCTACGGCATCCTAGTATATCGCCCAAGTTACCTTTGGGTCCCCGTAAAGACCAAAGAATGGGTGGGCCCTGTACTTTCCCAAATTAAACTTGATAGCCTCTCTTCAAGAGGTCCGCGTAGTATAAAAGATTGGCTACAAAATGTTTTGGGGATAGGGGCGTCTCTCTTTGTTCCTGCCGTAGGTCTCGCAGTGCTGCAGTCATGGACTTCAAACCAGCTGGCGCTAACCATGGAGGAGGTCAACAGAATAGCTAACACCACCCGTCGGATGATTGAAGCACAACAAGGCGTACTACAACTTACTAGCCAGGCCATTACTCAACTCCAAAAGGAAATAGAAGAAATAGGCCAAGAGATTGATGCCCTGTGGCAAGTGGCTGGTCATCTTTGCGATCAAAGATGGGTACCCCACAAGATATGTGTCACCCCGGTCAGGGCTAATCTGACGGCTTCCATCCACACGGTGTCTTACTGGCTCAAAAACACATATTTACCCTCCTTTAAAAACCTCTCAGAGCAGGTTTTCATTGGCTTAGAAGATATGAAAAAGATAAATTTACAGCCTGTTACTTTTGACCTGTCCAGTTTGGGAACTGTCATCACAAAATTGTGGGAAAAGGTCACCTCCTGGTTTAGCTGGCCCAGTCTGGCAACTTGGGTTGCAATCGGAGTCGGTATTCTTGTTGTCTTGGTTGTTATCAAGTGCCTGCTGGATAGATTAATGCAGACTCAACAACAGGTGCGCTTGACAGCAATGGCTGCCATGCAGTTGGCGGATGGAGGCCCTACAGCCAGGCCAGCGGCTGCCTACCTGCTCAGGGTCGCAGAACATCGCTTTTAGCTGGGTGGGTGAGCCAAAGACGGGTAAGAGCAAGGATCCCCAGCCTTGACTCAACCTAAGACAGGCCCCATCCCATTGAATGGCGACCGCCGTCGAGTGTGTGACTAGGAAAGTCACGAGGTGCTCCGCAGGGGGGTTCATGGCGGAACACCTAATGCATGCCTGCATGCATCTAGGTTCCATCCAGTTATTTCCTAGCCCCACAAAAAAGGATGAGGCCCAGGATGGTCGGTGCTAGACGGCCGCTGGCACAAACGACCACCGGGCTAATAGTGGGGTGCAGGCCAATACATTCACTCGAGACTGGCTACGTCTGCCTTTTTATGTGATTTATAAGGGGGAAATGTTGGAGGCCAACATCACAATCAGGCCTCCGGCGCGGCCTTGTGCCTGACTCAAGGCCTGTGCTAAATTACCCCTCCCATCGACCTGGGCAAGATGGCGCCTATTTCCTGCTTCCTGGTTGCGGTCAGTGCTGTCCGCGCCCTGTAAATGTGTGAGTCTGCCTAGAGACTGATGAGTTTAGCCTATGAGCTTTCATTTCCTGCTGTATTGCTATTGGCACCCCTCTCCTTATAAAAACATGTTACTCCGCCTTTTCGGGGGAGATCTCGGCAGAGCACGGACGAAGCCGCCACAGGGCGGACGTGTGTAAAGGCTCTGGAGCTGTGAACGATTAAAGCAAGCTTTCACCGACTCGTGTTGTGTGATTCTTCTCGCTGGACGAGCAGAAGCGCGCGACAATCTTCATAGAACAGCACTTAGCACATTGAAAGTGTTCAATTACTGTTAGCTATTACTTCTCTTGTATACTTAAAAAGTACAAAGATGGGCATAAAACAGACTGTCACATACAAAGAAAATGAATGAAGTAAGGCCGCACAAAGCATTGTGGGTGACTCTCGCAAGCATAATGGTGAATGAAATAACCAACCCCAAAACAATACATGTGATTCTATTTATGAAAACTTCAACAAACAGAATGAAATTGTGCTGCTTATGGATGCATAAATGGATGGCAAAACTGCCAAGAAAACTAACAAAATGATTAGCACAAAAGTCAGCATGGAAGTTCCATATGGTGGAGGCGAAGGAAGTTTGAATTATGAAAGAAAAGAAGGCAGAGACAGGCCCTGTTGAAAATATTCTGTTATTGGACCTAGATAGTGGTCCATGGTATTCGTCTTATAATTAATAAATTACAAATTTGTCTTACCCCTTGTCTGTATGATATACGGACTTGTCTGTGTGATATTACAATTCATAATAACTTTATTTTTAAGTCAAGAAGGTTGGATATCATGGGAGGGCAAACCTGGAATGCAATTCTGCAAAAATACGTAAGAAAACAAGAACAGGGTAATCAGACAACACAAGCCATCCAGTACCTGCTCTCTGCCAGGCACTATGCTAAACATGCCTAATTCCATTTACATCATTATTCCATTTAAGCTTCAGAACAACTATTTCAAGGTAGGTGTGCTTATCCTCTCTGCACGTAAGGGTTGGAGGCTCCAAAAAAGAAAAAAGAAAGAACTTGTCCCAACTCATACTCTGAGATGTCACAAGACCTGGAATTAAAATCCAGGTTTGTCTCACATTAGAAAAGTAATTGAGAACTGAGACCAAGATAGAAGAAGGAGAGATTAATAAAGCAAGCTATTGTGGATTCCTCCGGTACCTGTGCTGTATTTTTGAAGTCATTTATCTGATATCCTAAGCAATGAGATTTCCTAGATAATAAGATGTACAGTCTTCAGGTAGCCACTCAGCAGAAATGTGTGTACAAAATTAACACATTTTTATTTGTCTCAAATTATTTTCAGTATACTCATAAACAATATAATCTTATAACAAAAGAAAATCAGGCCCATCTCAACACTTAGCCTATGCGATTTCTCATCCTAACCCCCGTGAAAAAGAAAGAACCATACCTATGTATGTCTTTCCATGGAATGTAGTATTCTGGTAAGTGTGTAGGCAATTCTAAGCAAAATTGTTCATATAAAATGATAATTAGCTTATTGTGGGAGGTTTGAAAAAAAAGAATAGAACCAAAGTACTAAGTAATAATAGTATACAAGCCAGGCACTGGGTGCGCATAGTTGAAGAGGTGAACATATTAAACTTAAAGTTAAGCAAAATATAATGAGTAAGTGTAGAGTTGGTAAGAAAAAATTAACTAAAAGTTCAAGAGCAATTATCAAGACAACAGAAATGACACTAAATCTCCAAACTGGTTTGTTGTGTTCGACATCATTTGCTGCCGGTAAGACGGCTGGAAAGTGGGAGAACCAGAACTCAGACGAACCGACACGAGTCCAGCCCAGAAAGTAAGCAGTGTTTCATGGAAACAATATTTTTTTTTATTTTAAAGAGAAAAAAAATAGAACAAAATTTCAAAACAACATAATAGGAAGATAACAATGGTTAATACATTGCATATTGTTATCTTTAAATTAGTTACTCAGAGCACAAGATATAGGCGTTTAATTGTCCAAACAATATTAGCACAAGCCTTTCTTTTCAAGGAACTAAGAGAAATTAGTAGTATAACTATCTTAACTATCTTATGTATATATATGTATATGTATATATATATATATATATATATGTATATATCTTAGTATATATATACATTTTTTTTGGCTTTTCCCTTCCTTCTTTTCTCCTTTCCCCCATTCTAGTTTCTCTTTCCTTTTGAACAGTTTATTCCCATTTTACAGTATCAACAATTGTTTCAAGTTATTCATCTTCATGTCATTCATTTCACTCTCCATTTGGGGAATTTCATTGATTCTTACGATTGCTTGATTATTATTTATAAACTAGGAAGTCCCAAGTTCTTCCTTGTGTTTTACTGGATTACAAATGAGGCCCAGGTGCAAGGGACAGACCCAGAAGATACCAGACTCCCTTGGCTGAGAAATGCAGGACTGGAGACCGAGAATAGCTCTCCCCTGAACCCCAAGATCCACAAAGCCCAGGCAAACACACATCTCATCCACAGGAAAGTAAGGACAAGTTTGAAAAAGAAAGGAAAATGTTTTCATTAACCTGTAAAAACATATTACAAGCCTACATATACACACAGACAAATGAAACTCAAGAAGTGACCTGGCAGATAAATGACAGACAATGACTGACTTTACAAAAAATACTCAATGCCTGGCTCCTTTAAAACCACCTTCACTGTGCACTGGAAATACCATTTAATTCACAAAATATACTCATTGGATAGAGTGAGCTACAACTGCTTGTTGCATCCGACTTTTAAAAATCACTTTAATTTGTTTATAAAATGTTTTAGAGAGCCAACCAGTAAGGAAAAAAATACTGTGGTGCTTTTGGTTGTGGGTTTGTGCACACGCACATATGTGTTTGTGAGTGTGTATTCCTCAGAAGAGCAGTGTGCTGACTGAATCCACGTTCACTGTGTATTGCACAGGCTCACAGAAATGTGACAGTTCCAGCCCCACCCTTTCCTCCTAGCTGTCCTCTGTCTCTCCCATCTTTTCTCCCTGAGCTTTGACTTTCTCCTTTTTCTTGGGACTGAAATTCACCCATTCTAAACACATCGAGCGCCTAGCGGGTCCAGGGACACAGGCTGGCTCCAGGGGTGCCTTGGAGGTCTCTTGGAGGGGCTGATAAATCAATCCAAGCGTAGGACGTGCGTTTCTACTCAGCAGTGTTTCCTGGGCAGACGGATCTCTTTATTACTCCCATCCAGACCACAAACACATCCTGCCGCTGCGTGCCGTGTGGCCACGGGGCTCCGCGGGCTGCCAGAGTTTTTGCTTTGGCTGTTTCCTGTGCTCTCCACCACTGCACCAGGTGGTGGCTGCAGCAGGATCTGTCCGATGGCATCCTCTCGTGTCCTCCTGGGGACCTGAGCCAGGGCCACCCTCCTGCAGGGCAGCCCATCCTAGGTGTCCACAGAGCCTGGCTCTGCCTAATGCATTGAAGACACAACAAATGCTTGCCCGAGCCTCCAGAAAGCTTTCAAATGCTTTCATCACCTTTCCTGCATTTGAAATACCGTGCCTGAAGCTCATTATCACAGCTTCACAGAGCAGCAGGTGCAGTGACAAAAGCCCTTCCATGAACCCTAATTAGAGAAAAACCTCCCTCTCCTCTCCTCCCCTCTCCTCTCCTCTCCTCTCCTCTCCTCTCCTCTCCTCTCCTCTCCTCTCCTCTCCTCTCCTCTCCTCTCCTCCTCACACCTGCTTGATTCAGGGTCAGAAATCACACCTTCCATTTTCCTTTTCCTCAGAGAATGAAGGTCGTACCCTATGATTGCAATGTGAGATTCTTTAAACAGGCAGTTGGCGTTTTTACTTCCAGAACCAACAAGAGTGTCCAACACACAGTAAGCGCTCACAAAGTCTAAGCTTCATTGGCTTGTTCTAGAAACTTCCTTGGGGGCCGTGGACTATTTGTCTGGGTCTATAATTAAAATCCATGTCACTACTGGTCATAGGCCTAATGCTTTTGTCCTCCTCAAATTCATAGATTGAAGTCCTAACCCTCCTTCTGAGCTATGATCGAAAAATACAGTGGATGTTGACATTTTTAAAAATTTTATTATAGTAAAGACACACTGCCATTAATCCCTGTCAAAATACTCCCACTCCCTTTCTCTTCAAATACACTTATCCCTTTGAACATACTTCGAATGATGGATAAGTGTTTTTAAAGCGAGGAGGACTATTTTGAGGACGGTTAATGTCAATGTGTCTTTTACTGTAATTTTTTTAAAAATTTAAACACGCAATGTGTTTTTTATCAGCCCTTGCATGATGGCATTTGGGGGTGGGACCTTTGGGAAAGAATTGGGTTTAGGTTGGACCCCTCGAGATGGGACTGGAAGGAGGAAGAGGAGGAGGAGAGGGAGTAGAGAAAGGGATGGAGGGGAGGGGGAGAAGGAGGAGGAAGAAGAGAGATCTCATCATTTAATTCTATCCCAGAAACTTATGTAATATGAAGGGTTGAAGGTCAAAGAAGAATCTCTAGCTGCGTTGCTGAAGCTTCTTAATCGAAAGGAACCCAATCGATGTTGACCACGAGCGTCCGGATCACAGAATAACAAGCGTCCAGGTGGTGGACAGAGGCCAGAAACACGGGAAATCATCAAAGAGCCCCCTGGATCTATCTGATGGCGAAGCACGAGTCCCAGTCGGTGAGCACGCATCTCATTTCACCACGCAGTGTGGACGCTTTTGCTCTCCTGCCTTTTCCTCTTTGCTGAAGGGTAAAAGTTATTTTCCTTGTTGTCGCAATAGGGCAAACAGAATTTTAAAACCTGTGCGTGAAGCTGGCACTGTGGTCCATGTCTATAGTCTCAGCTACTAGGCAAGCTGAAGCAGGAGGATCTCTTGAGCCTAAGAGTTCAAGGTCAGTCTGGGCAGCATAGCGCACTCGATCTCTTTAAGAAAGGAAGAAAACAAGGTGTGCGTGGTGCGCCCCTCCCATTTAGTTCTTCAGCCAGTCAGACAGCCAAGCACTGCTTGCTTCCTAGGTGCCCAGTACTGTGCTAGGCTTCAGGAATACAAAGATGAAAGATACAGTCCTTTTCCTCTGGGATCTCATGATCCACTCATTGCAGTACAAAATGGGAAGCCGTACGGGGGAGAGCTCACCCTAAAAAGTTCCAGGAGAAGCCCCAAGTGAGACCGAAAATGTCCAGGGGAAAGGATGGGGCGCTTGGTCCAGGAAAGGGGAAGGGTGTTTCAGGACACACACTGTGACTCAGAAACCTGAGAAAACCTCCAACTACCTCCCTCCCCAATGGGTGGAATGCTGGGGCCACACAGTCAGAGACAGACAGACAGACAGACTTTGACCTTAGGCAGAGGGAAGCCGATAAGGAGTTTTATGCAGAGAAACAGCAGGCTCAGATTTGCAATGAGGACCAAAGAGGCCAGCAACAGGGGCAGAGGGAAGATTGTCACTGTAGTCAGGCTGAGCGGCGACAGTGGCCTGGACGAGGGAGAGGAGAAACCAGAATTCGATGACATTAGGGAAGAAGGACCAGCCGGACTTGGTGACTGGGTATGTTGGCTAGAAGAGGGAGGTGATGTAACGGCTAATGCTCGTGGAGTACAGCTGGCAGGTTCTGCAGCCAGAGTCAACAAAGTGTAGAAAACTAAAGACACAAAATACTCGAAGAAAACTGTGTCTGTACGGAACATGTACAGAAATTTTTCTTGTCGTGATTACCCAAACAGTATAGCAACTTGTTGCATAGCACTTGCTTCGGATCAGCATTTTAAGTAATCCAGAGATGATTTAAAGTATATGGTTGGACAGGTGTAGGTTCTATGCAAACACTATGCCATTTCATACAAGGGACTTGTGTGTCCATGGATTCCGGCATCTGCAGGGGTCCCTGGAACCAGCACCTCTTGGATACCAGGGGACAACTGTACTTCCTAGGTACCATTCAGTCACTTGATATTGCATCTAAACCTCAGCATGACCCAGTTTTACAGGTTAAAAAAAGTAGCAAGAAGGTCAATGAATTTACCCAAGGTCACTATTGGTACACACTGGTAAAAAATGACCAGAAAAGGACTCCCAGGATTGTGGCCTGGGTGATGGACAGAGCACACTGGTCCCTGACCACCTCTCTGGCCATCCATGTCTCAAGTTCATCCTCCACCAAGACCATGCAGCCAGTGGCACCTCAGCATGACCAGAGACATCCGCCCTTCTGTGTTCATGCTGGCCTCACTCCCTGGCCAGCCTTCCTTCTCCCAATCAGTCTTTTAACATCACCTTCTCCAAGGAACTATTCTCAGCCTATCCCTCGCCGCCACCATCACTAGCACACTGCATTCTACTTCTTGACTTAGAAGAAGTAAGCCGCCTGCAGTGGACTCCACCACCCACGAGAGAAATAGTGGCGTCCCAGTGTTCCGGTAACCCTGGGTTCCAGCTGGAGCCTAGCATGTAGCTTGAGCTCAGTAGTTGGAGAGAATTTATAGGAAGCAGGTATGGGAAAGGAAAATAGGAATTTTGTTTGGGACACCTTCCGTTTGAGATGCTAGAAGGGCGTATGAGTAGAAAAGCCTAGCAGACAGCTGGGTAGACCTGCAAGAAAGCAATGGTGAGGTGGCGATTTCTCTGTGGGCGTCATCTGAAGAAAGATGAAGTCACAGAAGGGGAAAGCATGTCCTGGGCTCTCAACTCTTCTCTCCTCCTTCGAGTCCCATGATCCACGGACTTAACTCTCACTACGCTGCTCTCCTGTACCTCTTCCATCAGAAGGACTGACCTGGTCATCCCTTGTCTTCTAGCCGTGGCTCAAGCCAGGCTTCTTCCTGGAATTCACCTCTCTCCCACTGCTGTGGTTCATAGACAGATCTCCCGCCAAAGCCTCATGCACTCATAGGAGGGGCCTGGGGCGGGGAGTGGATCAGGGTGTGATGCTCCTCACTGGGTGAGTCCCCTGATGAGTCTACAGCTGAATGTGACGTGGGGAGGTGAAGCCTGGTGGAAGGAGGTGGTCCCTGGGGCGCGGCTCAAGAGGAAAGGTCCATCTCCTCCTCCTCCTCCTCCTCCTCCTCCTCTTCCTCCTCCCTTGAGCTCTCTGCTTTCTGCCCACCATGCTGTGAGCAGCCCTCCTCTGCCGTACACCTCTGCCGTGCCGCCCTGCCTTGGAGCCAGCCAACTGTAGATGGAAGCCTCTACGAACTGTGAGCCACGACAAAGCTTTCTTCCTTTAACTTGCAGGTGTTGGGCATTTTGTCCCAGCAATGAGAAAGTGACTAAGACATCCACACAAGCATGGAGTCATCTTTCTTCCTTTTCCCAAGTACCCCACCTCTAGACTTGAGAGGCAAACTCCCTACATCTGTATTCAGACTGCCCGCTCACTTCATGAGGCTAACCAAATGCCTTAACCCAACTATGCCGCATTTCCTTCAAATGAACCTGGGGCTAACGTCGGACCAACTTCTCAAAAGTTGCAGGAGGACTAACTGAGCCCATTCACATTAGGCGCCGTTATGATTCTTCGTGTCCAGGCTTCTACTTACAACTCAGAAACTTGGCTGCCCCACTGGAAGCCACTCACTATAAGACACTGAACCAAGTATTTAGCTTTTGGGAGGTATCTACCCCACACTGTGTAAATGGTTGAAAGTGAGGGTGTGAGAAGGTTAAGGACAGAACCCAAAAAATATGAACACTAAACAGAAGAAGGAATCCACAAGGAAGCAGCAACTTAAGAAGCAGGAGTAAAATGAAGGGCACATAATTACAACAATCCACACCCTGGTTGTCTTTTCTTCGTGTCTTCTACTTGCTGTCTCTGCCCTAGCCACACTGACCTAGCTAGCCTCAAATGTGATGAGTTCATTCCTGCCACAGGGCCTTTGCACCACTGTTCTCTTCCCTTTACCAGGAATCCTCTTTCCCCATATAATGGAATAGCTTGTTCCTTCCCTTCATTCAGCTCCCTGCTCCTATAGCTCCCCGGAGAGAACTTCCCAAACTGAAATAGCCACATTGTGCTTTATCAGCAGTTTGGGCTTCTTGTTAAACCTCCATAGATCCGAAGCTGACAGCTCAGTGCCAGGAGTGCAGATCTAACGACAAGGCTCCCCTGGTTCGGTCTGGGAAATGTCCCCTGTGCCTTCATTTGCACGGCTAAGTCCCGGCCATTGCTACTCATAGGTAGTCTGGTGCAAATGGTTATGCAATGAGCTAAAAGCACTCAAGACCCCAAACCATACAAAGGACAAGGAAAGGAATGTCAGTGGTAAACCTAAAGGGCTGAGGCTTTAAAACTCCGGAATTCCCAAAACTGCATCATTCATTGGACACATTTGAGGATATGTTACAGTTATTTATTGCCCTAATTTCATTTCATATTTCTAGAATATATGAGTCTAGACAGTAGCCTGAAAGTTAAAAAAAAAAAAATCATGCTAAAAAAACAGAAAGAACGAGTTCCAATACAGGATCAAAAATGCATATCGGAAGGGAAGTTAACAAGGCTTATGGGAAGCTGCTGCTGATGAAATGCAGATATAAGCCAAGTTTCTCTCTCCTTAGGAGCCTAAAACACACAGTGTACAGGAGAGCCCTGCGTTCTCTTCACAGCCCTGTGCTAAAGACAGGACTAAACTGTTTATTAAATCAATCCAATGAATATAAACATTGAAAACTGCAAATTCCAGGCCCCCCTAAAAAAAGATTTAGATCACTCCCCATCGTGCTATCTAAAGCCAAATCTGGCAGAAGTGAAAGGATGTTCAAAGCAGTTCTACTGTCAGCAAAAGGATTTTGGGGGCTTCCAGAGCCCTGCCAAAATCTGAGCAGTTAATGTTCTCAATAACAGCACCGGATAGAGAATATATCAAATGTGCTCCAAAGAAATACTGAATGGTCTCAAACTTGTTTTTCCTTAACTTGTTCACTAAGTTGAAAGCCCCGAGGACTAACTTAACTTGTCACTTCTTGAGTCACACCATTAACAAAGAGTTAACTTGGACTTGGTAACCAACTGTATTCACCACTGTAGGAATGGGGAGGGGGTCGGGAATATATTTAAAATACTACAAATCCTGACTGATATCTTTATTTAAGTCTACATCAGTTCCCTTCAGATCCTAAAAAGAAGCCTGTGTGATTTTTAATTGTCAAAAAAAAAAAATTATCAGCCCTTTTTCCTTTGATTACTGAATATGCTAGTTTTCAAAATAACTTCACTTATTTTGACTTAATTTTCTCTGCCTGGGTAGCCATTTAAGCTTCTAAAGCTTCTAGAAATTTATTGAATTGACTATTACATAAACCTATTCCTGACAATATCCATAAAGCAGCATCTAAAAAGATGCGTAAAAAAAAAAAAATCAGACTTCAGATCCCTCTGATAGGAAAAGGTGTAAAAAGATAGATTTTTTCCCAATGATAACACACCTCAATACACTATCAGAATATCGAGTTTCTCCCAGATGGTAACCCAGGAACAGCAATGCTGAGTGTTCAAGATGTGTGGACAAGAGCAACTCATACCCCAGCAAAAATGTTCTGAGTGAAAAGAAAGAAAAGCATTAGGCCACTAATATGCAAGTTGTAACCTGCTCACAATTTGTTAACAGTCCCCAAGCATCCTTTGCAATTCTGAGCTGTGCAAATAATCATTTTAAACAGTTTAAACCCACAGAAGGATTGAGCGAGAGACCAGCCCCTTTAATCTTGGGAACAGGAGCTGGGGACATCACCTTCCTGGGGCCACGACCCTCCTGGCCCACAAGCCCAGGCTCCAAAGGTCTCCAGAGAGCAGTCCCCAGACTGCCCCCAATCTTCCCCTGAAAACTCCAAATCTAGACGTTGTCACTGCTGATCTCCAGCAAGGGGGAGGGAGGGCGGTCCGGCTGCTAGAGTTCCTGCTGCCTATAACCAAGTCGCAGCAGCATTTCTGATAAAGGACTGAAGAGAAGCGCTTTCTCCGGAAGCAGAATGTTGATAAGAAGCCTCGCTAGGATTCCAGCTGAGTCTCCTTCAGGACTGTGCAACGCCACACATGAGTGTGTACACATGCATGTACACATACACACACGCATACTCTTCAACCAAAAATTAGGGTGGAGCAATGATGCCTTCCATTGCCATAGAACTTTTTTTTCAAACTGATTTCCCTTTTGCATTAGAAACATATTTCGGTGCATATGATTTTAACGCCACAGCATCTGTCAGAGAGATGTTTTCATCTTCCATTTACAGATGGAAAAATGCAGGAGCAGAAAAGTTTAAATAACTTGCCCAAGGTCAGTCAGGGACAAAACCAGCGCCGACTGCACGCGCATCTCCAACTCCAAGCCTTGCACGTTCAGAGAGGACTGGGTGTCCGCGCCCCTTCCCCTGAGGAGGGGGTCGCAAGTGAGTGGGATTTGTGTAGGGTCCCGAAGCTCACACACACACGCGTGCACACACACACACACATCTCAGGCGTTGTGACCCCCAGGTGTCCCCAGCAAACGTCCCCTTCGCTTCCCTTCCCCAGTCGCCGGCCGCCTCCTCCAGCCCCGGGGTGCGCGCGCTGCCCTCGGCTCCCCGCTCTCCAGGTCCTCCCGCGGAGGCGAACCCCAAAGTTTCCCGGGGTGCTCGGGGGGCTCCAGGGGCCTCGGCACCCCGCGGCCGGCCGCCCGGACCCTTACCGTGAGCCGTGAGCGAGGCCATCCCGGCCCGCGCGTAGGCGACAGCGGGGCGCCCCTGGACGGCGCGCGCCCGGCCCTGCGAGTGCCTGCGCCCGGCTCCCGAGCGCGCAGGGCCCGCGGCGTGGCACCCGCGGGCGGCCGGGGACGCGCGGCGGCGGGAGGAGGGGCGGCGCCTGCCGGCGGGGCGGAGGCGCGGGGCGGAGGCGCGGGGCGGGCGGGAGCCTCTGGGTCCCCGCCAAGCAGGGTCCCGCCCCCGCCCCGAGTGGGGACCGCCCGCCGGGCCGACGCGGGACGCGGAGCCCCGAGCACGCACGGCCTGCAGCGCCCCGCCCCGGGGAGCCCCCGGCGAGGTGGCCGGGACGCGGGGGACCCTCGGGGAGGGCGTGCCGGCGAGGCCGAGGCCCGAGGAGAGCGGCAGCCCTGCCCCGGGACTCCCACTCGTGAAGCCGTGGACCGCTCAGTACCGGCTTCTAAGCACCAGACTGTCGCCTCCATCCTGCTGTGACCCCGTCTTATTCCCCTCCTGACTACCGCGCCAGCGTCGAGGCGGGGCTCGCACTCTGAGCGTCGAATGACTGAAAGATCGCGCCCCCGGGCCTCCCAACCGGGAAGCCCACTCTCCCCCCTTTGGAAGCGCCCAGATGGGAAGTGGGGAGTGGGAGAGGGAGAGGAGACTGGGGGCGCCCATGTGGGCGGAGAGGAAAAGGGGGCGGCCCTTGGGGCCCGCGCACGGGGGACTTCGCGAATCTCAGGTGTGAAATCCCCGCGCCCAGGCCTAGCACCCGGGCGTGCTGGCGCGAGGCTGGTGGCCGCGGTCGCCAGGAACGCTGTGCCACCGCCGCGGAGGGCGAGGCCTCCTGGGTAGGCAGGGCCAGCCCCCTCCCATCTGGGCAGCCCTGCCCGCTCCAGGACAGCTGCGGGGGTCAGGCGGGGTGCGACAGTGCCGTTCCCGAGGCTCTGCCTTGGGTGCCGATGCCTCCGCCACGGCCCCGAGGGACCTGCCTGCCGCTCCCTCCAGGCCTCAGCTTGAACTTCAGCCGAGCCTGTGCGCCCAGCGGGCCTCCTTGCCCCCGGGGTCTCTGTCCGCCCCACCTTCCTTCCGCTCCTCCTCTGTGCCACCTCGCGTGCGGGTGCCTGAGCCCCTCCGTGCGGGGACTGGGTCCCACGGCCTGGCAAGTTGTCTTCTGGCTTTCAGCTCTGGTGGAGTCCTAGGGAAGGACACCCATAATGAGCTACAAATTGCACTCATCCTTCTTGGCGGCTCCTCATTAGCAGGAGCTGACGCTCAATGTCTAATTAATTAACCTCTCTGAAGGCTACCTGAACTTCTGCCCATGAAACACGACTCCAAGCCCTTGAGGTCTTCGGTGCCCTCGACAGAATTAAGATGGGGAACCCTGGGCTCTTTTTGAGGAACTGGTGGATAATCCTCTCCATACTCGTCAGGTTTGTTAGGAGCAGGCTCTGTGGTGTGAGGCGATCATGAGGTTGTGAGCAGCCCTCTTGGGTCCCCGCGTGCAGCAGGAAGAGGGGTGCCTGCCTAGGGCACATCTTGCGGAGGAGGAAGGCGAAAGAGAAATTGTGAGCCATACCCTTACAGGCCCTGCAGGGGGCGCAAGCGTTTCTATCTTTGCAGGAGCCACGCAGGACTTAGTACTAAGGAAATGATATTAAAAGCTGAGGTACAGAATTTAAATGTAAGTTGTCAATAAAACATCCTAAAGACAAGCTTATCGCTCACATTGTCTTATATTTTATTCATTCACCATGTTTTCAGGAGTAAAATATGAATTACCACAACCTTGATGAAAGCTGTGTTCTAAATCTTTCCAAGAAAATGGTTGCTTCAGATGATAGATTGAGAGAAACCAGTCCGGTCTTTCTAGCATCCTCTGGACCTGAACTATGTAACTTCTCATTAACTTCACTGAATGTGATGTGATTATATTGTGTTTGACACTGGAAGACACTGACTCTGTGATTACCATTTTTAATAGTTCATTTTGAGGGTTTGGTAACTATTCCACAAATGTTCATTTGCTACTATCGCATCTGAAAAGTAATTTAATTTAGTTTCCATTTGCCCACAATCAACCTGACTTAGAATTTAATCCATTATTTAAAAAGTAACCAATTGAAAATTTCAAACTATTGCTACTGTCTTCTGCATTCATGTAACATTGAATGTCTTTATATAGCTTTTGCTGTATCACATTATAACTTACTTACCCGTCTGTTTCCCACTGGAGAACAGAGACAATGGCTAATACTTCAGGGTGTGTGTACTACTTTGTTTTCTGTTGCGAGAGACATGATTCCACAGATGGTGTGTATTTTAAGGGATTCTCATGGTTCTAGAGGTCCAAGGTTGAGAGGGCCCAACTTCTTGCTGATAATGTCCAAAGTGGTACAGGAATCACATGGCAAGAAACAGGGAAAACACTTGCATTTCTGGTCTCTCCCTGTCCTTACAAAGCCACCAAGATTCAACTCTGGGGGCTCCATTCCAATGACCTTGTCTGATCCTAATCACATCCCAAACCTCCACCTCCAAACACTGTAGTCACATTAAGTTTCCAGCCCTTAACACCTCGGATGGGGATTTAATTTCAGCCCATGAAACCTTTGGGAGCACCCTCGATTCGTATCCAAATCGTAGCAGTATCTCAACACCTATCATGGTGTTTGGCCCCTATCAGGTACTCCATCGAGATTAGCTGAGTGAATCAATGTGGGGAGAAAAGAATATTTGGTCATGGGTACTGGGAAGGGGCCATTGCTTAGGAGACCCGAATGGTGACCAGGTTTATTCTGTATGTCTTAACCATCTTCCTCACTCACAGGAGACTGTTTCAGGGGAACCATCTTACAACACACTTGGGGGTGGAACAAAGAGCTGTCAGCTCCCAGTCCTGGGTCTCAGGCTTGCAAACACAGATGGGAATCCACAGCACCAGCCCTTCAGCTCTCAGGCCTTCAAACGACACTGGCCTCAAACTACAACTGGTTTACCTGGGTCCCAAGGGTGCAGATGGTAGACCGTAGGATGTCTTAGCCTTCATAATCATGTGAAGCAAAAACTCATAAGATAGATAGATAGATAGATAGATAGATAGATAGATAGATAGATAGATAGAATAAATGCTTAATTTATGAAAACTACCATAGTAAAATATACATTGCCATTAAGCCCCCTCAAAATATTCACCCTCACTTTGAACACACTTATCCTGTCATTCTTGCCACTTTCTGAAGCAGTTCTGGAGGTCTGCTTTCTTGTCTTTACAAGCTGTGATCAAAAATGCAGTGAATGCGGCTGGCCGGTGCCATCCAAGAGAAAGGCAGACTTGTGGAGACATTATGGTGTATCTTCATCCACCTTACTCAACAGATCTGGCACTGTCTGATTCTTGGCTCTTTCCCAAAATTAAAATGATCATGAGAGGGAAAGGTTTTTAATTGATTTAGGACATTGAGGCAGCCATGACAGCACAATTAAAGACACTCACAAAAGAGGATTTCTAGAACTGCTTCAGAAAGTGGCAAGAACAATGGGATAAGTGTGTCAGGGGTTATTTTGAGGGAGATTAGTGGCAACTGTCTTTTGCTACAATCAATTTTTAAAATTTAAACATTCGCTGAGTTTTTTAATCACACCTCACATAGTTCATCAAGAAATGATGGGGATGTTTGAGAAAAGCATCACTAAGTAATTTCATCACTGTGCAAACATCACAGTGTACTTACATGAAATATGCCTACAATGTCACTAGGTGATATAATCTTACGGGACAACTGACCCATCATTGAGCAAAACCTTGTTATGTAGCAGATGACTGGGTGTATGTATGTACGGTATACATGCACACAAGCACACACACACACGGGGTTTCTCTGCAGAACCCTGATAAATATATGTTGTTTTTAGCAGATTTTTAGTAGTGTGCCTGACCCAGTAGAGACAAAGGAAAAATAATGACATAGCAAGAATTTCACATCTGAAATGTACCCTATAAGGAAAACTAATTTTAATGAGGGACCATATAGCCAAATGTTAGCTTCTGCACTGTAACAGTGATGACTCCCTGGGACCCATGCTATAATTTACTATACATGAAGAAAATTAAGGATTAAATAAAACAACCACCTTTGTTTTCCAAAATTCCAATGTTAAATAAGGTCAAATTATAGAAAGCAATTAATTCCTCACACTTTTTTTTTTTTTATGTGTGTACCAGGAGTCAACCTCAGGGCCTCGCGCTTGCCAGCAGGCACTTGTACCACTAAGCCATATCACCGGCCCCTTTTGTTCCTTTATGTGGGTTCCAGGAGTCAAATTCAGGACCTCGCGCTTGCCAGGCAGGTGCTTATGCTGCTGAGCTATCTCACCGGCCCTAATTCCTCACACTTAAATTAGGATTTCTAAATGAAAATTTCATAAAATCCTCCATTAAACTATTTTTTTCTGGAAAAAATAAGATCAAAGTAGCAGTTACATTAATTCATATTTTGAGACTTTATATATTTTTTTCTAATATATTAGCTTATAGAATTTGTCAAATTTATAACAATAAATGCAAAATTTATTGTGTACAATAATCTAAGTGACACACATATATATTTTGTGATGTACCTATTTCATACACACACTAATGACATAGGTACTATTGTCACTGGGGGTAGATAGGTAAACTAAGGCACAGAATGGTTTACCTGCTACTATGCACTAGATTCAGGATTTATAAGTAGACTCCACAGCCCATCCCTTAATGTTGAATGTATATAAACTATCTGATTGTTTTGTCTCCTATATCTTCATTCTATATAAAATATCATTTTATGTAGGCATTTTTCTTTGAAAAATAATAGGCAAGTTGTACTGGAGGTACAATGTAAAATGTAAGGACACAGAAAAGGCTAAATGAGGTTTTCCTAAGTACATCGAAACCAGCCAGTTAAAACAAACTGCAAAAGAAGTAAATGGGAACAGTGAGTTCTAATCTCAAGGAAGAAAACAAATTATTCTGGCTTCTTGGTCTCCATTTCTCAAATGTCATGAAGGTTTCTCATCAATTTATAATTAAAATCACTTTCACCTGTCATATGGGTTTGGGGACCATGAATTCTGTCCATGTTTGAAGGCCCCTTATATCACAATAATTACCCTCATGACAATTTAACTACATTTAATAGAATTTAAAATTAGATAAAACAGAGTTTACTTTTGGGGAACACAGACTCCTTATGGAATCCCATGAATTAATACAGAGAAAATTTATTGTAGGAGCCAACCTTATTTACCTTAAATGTGCTTTATGGGCTGGTGAGATGGCTCAGCGGCATAAGCGCCTGCCTGGCAAGCACGAGGTCCTGAGTTAGACTCCCGGAACCCACATACGAAAAAAGGGCCAGTGATATTGCTCAGCGGCACGGGCGCCTGCTGGCGCGCGAGGTCCTGAGGTCGACCCCCAGTACCCACAAAAAAAAATGTGCTTTATTTGTTATTTTTATGACAGGTGATTTTTTTCTGAAAACAGACACCTATGTCTCCTCCTCAAATTTGGGGTGTTGACATGGCTGCAAAGGTGAAAATATTTTATATTCAGAATCATTTGGCTGGAATTTAAAGTTTATCTACTTTATTTTATATTCACATTTATTCAAAATTATTACAAAGCTCCATTTCTATTTGGAAAACAAAATTTGTGTATCAAAAAGTCATTTTCTGCCAGGCTTGGTGGCGCACACCTGTAATCCCAGCACTCAGGAGGCTGAGGCAGGAAGATCGCTGAGTTTGAGGCCAGCCTGGGCTACAAAGTGAGTTCAAGGCTAGCCTGAACTGCATAGTGAGACCCTGTCTCAAAAAGACAAAAAAAATCATTTTCCAAGTCTTAAAAGTAACCCAGGGGCTGGTGAGATAGCTTAGCAGCATAAGCACCTGCCTGGCAAGCGCAAGGTCCTGAGTTCAACTCCCGCTACCCACATAAAAAGGAAAAAAGGGCTGGTGATATCGCTCAGTGGCACAAGTGCCTGCTGGCAAGCATGTGGTCCTGATTTCAACTCCCGGTACCCACATTAAAAAGGAAAAAAAAAAAAAAAGTAACCTGAGAGAACATTGCCTTTCTGACCGCCAGTGAACACTGCTAGGTGAAGAGTCCTGTGTGCCTGACATTCCCTCTGGTGCGTGCCTGTTAAATGGTCTCTTGGACACAGGAAGGGCTTGTGGGGGTCTCATGATGTTCAGAGGAGCCATGGAGAGCTTGGCTGAATTTACTACAAAAAGAACTACACAGGGACCAGATTAGGTCTTCTTTCTCTTATCTCACCCACAGTGCTTTGCACGGTACCCTAGATGGAAGGACCCTAATAAAGTTTGATCACTTCTACACATTCGCTGAAGCTCAGAGCCCCGCAGAGATTTAGAAAAGAACACAGTTTCTGGAGTCTGAGTTCATGCTGTAACTCTACCACTCGTGAGTTGTGTGATCTTGGACAAACAATTTAAATCTGGGTTTCAGTTCCTCATCTGTCAAATGGAGGCAATAGTGATACCTACAGGACAGGTTTGCTGAAAGTAGTTAATGAGCGTGGAAAGCAGTTCTGGGGACATGTGAGCCCAGAACTCACATGTAACAGTATTACAAATAGTAATACTATTTGTGTTATATCCAGCTTTCCAGGATTCCCTTGAGGAACCTCAAGAAAGCCAGCCAAGTAGTGTCTACCATCCCCCTCCTTTCACCAAGGAGTGATATTCAGAATATTTAACAGCTCAGATGGCACCAGGCACCACCAAACAAGGACACAGATGTGCCAGGCTTAACCCTGCAGCTGTGGGATATGGGAAGCACAGGAACCCCGAGAGGCCAGGCAGCCGGGCGAAGGGATTCTTGGGGGTCCTGGGGAAGTGCTCACTTACTACCAGCCACATGGCAGCATTTCAGGACTTCAAATCCGCTGCCAGTGTGTCCTGGCTGCATAAGGGCCAGGGTTTCACACCTTGCCACCGTAGATACCCAAATCACAGAAACTCCCAACTACCCCATAAAGCCATTAAGTCCTTTTTGGGGGGAACCAGGAATCAAACTCAGGACCTCGCACTTGCCTGGCAGGTGCTGTGCCGCTGAGCTATATCCCCGGCCCCAATAAGTCCTTTTTATCCCAAACATGAGTCTAGCTTTGAATTCCCTCCTGAAGGACATGGGAGCAAGCATAATGGATGATCAGCATGCAGGTCACAAATGGATATTTTGCAAAGACATGTAAATCATGTTTGTCAGCATATATAATAAGGGATATTTTAAATATCTCTTTAATGGAATATGTATGAGGGGAGGTTAGTAAACCCCAAGGGATTTTTAAATAACATCAATCAAATCATCGGAAAATAAATAAACTAATAACCAAGAGAAATGCTGACTAGATTTTGCTGGCTGCCTACTCAGAATAAATTTCTTGGGAAAAGAATGTGGTCATAAGGGGAGGAAAATATTTGCCTCCTCTGCAGAAAAGCAGACTGAGACATAAAAAGTAAACAAAAGCCAGAGAACATTGTTTTAGAACTAGTGGCAGCACAATCCTTCAATAAAAGGAGTTTCTTAAATGAAAGAGCTCCCAGATTCTCCATGTAGTGTCTTGAACTTGGATTTCTCCATTTGATGAAACAACCCAAAGCCAACGGAGTTCACGGTGGACCACAAGCTAGGCCTTTCCTGCAGGTCCGACCTTTCCTCTGCCATGAGGCACTTCTGCGGGCCCCTCGGAGCTTTCTCTTGGCTTCCCGTGAAACACGGAATCCGCTCTGGCCGGCGGCTTGCCGGGCTCCTCTTAGCTCCCAGTGGTTCGCCCATCTCAGTTGCTGCACTGCATACTCTCGAGGTGGCTGTAAGCTTTGGTGGCTGCAGAGGCGGAGTTTGACCTTCTTGGCTGCAAGCTCTGGTGAGGAATGTGACTCTTCCACTTGTTTTCCTTATGATCTTTTTTTGGTGGGTGGGAGGGGAGGAAAGAGGGAGGGAAGGAGGGAGGGGAGAAAAGAAGGAAAGGAGGAAGGAAGAGGAGATGAAAAAATGAGAGAAAATTTCCACTGAAATATTTTCTGCTAAATTTCTCAATATAAATGTGTGAGATACTTGTTCTGTACTTCTTAGTTTTCCAAGAATGCTGTAAAAAGCAGTGATAAAGTCTACCTACCTTTCCATACGGTTAAATACCTAGAATTGCACATAAAAATGCACTGACATGGATGTTACAGAATAAAAACATTAAACCATACCAAGGAAATCTCATCGACCAAGCCGAGAGCCAGCCCTGCCTATCATGGTTCTGCATGAGCGGATACTGGCCATAAAAAGCCCTGAAAATCAACAAGGAGATAACTTCCATCAGTGGTCATCCCTGGTTGCCTAGAGCACATCTATTGCTCTTCTCTCCTTTTTAAAAAATAATAAAATTTTCCTTCATGTTTTAATTTCCTTTTCACAAATCCCACGTAACTCAGAAACCTCGTCAGGTTAGTTTCCGCAGGCCTGAGCGCTCTCCAGATAAAGCCAGCCCCTGGGGCAGGGACTGCTCCGGCCATAGCAAGCCAGGCTGCTCACTGGGTTCTGCCAGCCATGAGCTAATATTTTTAAGGATGTTAATAATGGGAATGTATTATAGGATTTATGAAATGTATCGATGTAAAATATGGAACAACAATAGTACAGAGTATAGAGAGCCCTCCTGGTCCTCGACGCAGTCCAGGAAGTTTATATTTGTAATCCCATGGAAAAGTTATTGGAATTCTAGAGAGTTAAATCCAATCTACCACTTCCAGTGCAACCCACGGCGAGAATAAAGACACTAAGGCATATTTATAGTTGTGGGGAGCCAAGGGGTCTTAAGTCCAGCCAAGATGGTGGCTACTGGAACAAAGGCCTCGACACAGGGCTGAACCCAGGTTTTATTAATTCTCAAGGAGGGGAGTGGCTCAGGGATAAGTGACTGTGAGAGTGGCAGGAAGTCCGTGAGTACCATGAGCTGGGCTAGGTAGGTGGCCTGAAATCACCTTTGCAATACTCAGAGGGAAGGATATGCAGAAGGAGTAATCTGCATAACACAATTCAAGATAGTATCTAATGTTTTGGAGTCAGTGCTTCAGCTCTGATGTGTAATCTTTTACGCCCTGGGAAGTCATAGCCTCTTTCTCGAGGCTCGATCCCAGCCGACAGCATGGAGCACGGCTGTCCATCCTGCCAGGCTCAACCATGTATTGGGAGCAAAGGGGCGGGGAAACACAGGCCTGTTGCCTTGCTTCAAATACTACATATCAGGACCTCCGCTGGACCAATTCGCATTGCCTAAAGCCAATTAAAGAGATAAGGAAAAGTCCTAGCCAGCTCTGTACATATCAATACACGGAAATAGGGCTAGGTTCAGCCAAAATGGAGATAATTGCTCTTTCAAGGAGAGTGGTCCAGGTGGTCCTCCACACAGAGGACAGGAGGGGCTAAGTAGAATATGTGCATTATATGTGGTGTACTATTAATCCATATTAGAATGTGATTGATTAAGGAAGCATATTCGAATCCTTAAGCAACCACTAAAAAGTACAACAAAGTTATAGCTAATAACCCAATAGTGGAGAAATAGAGAATTTTTTAAATATTCATTTAATATTAAAGAAGACAGGAAAAAGGGGAGGAGGAACAAAAAATCTTAAAGACAAATGCAAAAGTAATAACAAAAAGGTAGACCTAGAAATATAAATGATTACATTAAATATGAATGTATTACACATGTCAATTAAAGGGAGGAGATTTTTAGACTCAAAAACAGGAAGACCAAACCACATGCTATTTATAAGAAATGGGCTTCAAATATAGAGATACTGATATGTTAAGTATAAAAGTACTGGGAAAATATAACAAGGAAAACTACTAAGAAAGCTAATGGATATATACTAACATCACATAAAGCATACTTTAAAATAAAGATTATTACCAGGAATAAAGCATGGAATTTTCTGTTCAAAAGATCAGTTCATTAGAAAATATCATAATCCTAAGTGATTATGCACTTAATAACAGAGCTTCCACATACACAAAACAAAAACTGAAAACTAAATAAATTAGCAAATTCATTAATATAGTTGGCTATTTTAACACTCCCTGTTTTAATAATTGATAAAGCAAGGATCTAGAACATTAACTGAGCCTACACGCACCAGGCTTACATGGCTAATTCATTTCAAACATTTATTTAAAGAACAGCCGTTGAGTACAGTACCTACTTACCTGCTCATTCAGCCATCGCGAAGTTAACAAGTTTTAAAGAGCTCTAGAGAAGGTGTTGAAGGAGAGCTTCCACAGCGTGGTTGCCACAGATCACACCTTCATCAGCTAATTTGCCAGCTTTTGCCACAAAACCAGGCAAAATCTTATTGATTTTAAACAGCCATCATGTATTTGGCTCGTTATGACCCTGGAAAGTTGTTCTTGTAGGAACAAGGCTTGGCTGATCTCTGCTGGGCTTTGGTGACTAATTAGTTAGTGGACTGGCCTGTGGTTGCCTGTGGTTAGTTAGTGGATTGGCTGGGCCAGAGTAATGTAGGATAGCTCAGTTGGGCAACTCTTTCTGCTCTGTTTGATCTCTCAGTATTCAGCAAGGTGACCCATGTTATCCACCTGGCAACAGTGACAAAGTGTCCAGAGAGCATCAGAGGAGAGCAAGCCCCGCTGTGCATCTGCTTTTCAAGTCTCTTCTGCCCCGTGCTTGCGTGCACATCTTTGTCCAAACCAAATCACATGACTAGGCCCACAGCGAGAGAGAAAAGGCCCTCAACATTCTATGGTAAATGAACAGGTAAAGAAGAACTTGTGGCCATTTTTGTACTTTCACTATAAGTAATATAACTGAAATCAACCCAAGGTAAGGAAAAAGATAGATTATTGATTCAAGTTATTGAAATTCCCAGGGAGCCAACCGGGGCTGGATTCAGGGTCTCGGGTACCATCACCAGAGCTCGGTCTCACCTCTCTGTCCTCCCATTCCTGGAAAGCTCTCGCACTGGTGACAAGACGACCTTCAACCAATTCAGATTTTCATTTTATCTCCTCAGCAACCGCAGCAGAGGAAAAGAAGTGAGTTCCAGCCCATCCACTATAAGTCCTAAGATTCACTTTTTCTGGGCCAACTTAGAACCCATCTCTGAACGGAAGTCTGTGGCCAGTTAGATACACCGTGCCCACATCTAGTGGTGGGGGACAGGAGGAATCCCACATAAATCTGCATGTCCTGAGAGGAAATGTGAATTCCAGCAGAAGGACACCTAGATGCTGAGCTGCAAATACAACGGATGTCCTGAGCTAGAAAAACGTCCTGATGAAGAAGATGCTGTTTGTGTTATGAGATTGTAAGATGCTTCTGCTGCTTTTGATGTTCAGTTGTGATCAGTAACCACTCATCACAAGGGATTTGCTGTGTGTTGCACACTAGGCACTTTTAAGCTTTATATCACAGGGCTCTGGGTTAAGAAAAACCAAATTTGAATCTGAACGACGCTTCATCCTGGACAGTTTGGAGGTGTGGTAGAATGGAGTTTTTAGGTTGCTTCCTTGGGGAAGAGGAAGTGGGTTCTGTGTGGAAGAAAGAGAATACACTGGAAAACGTAGATGGGGTAGGTGTCAGTGTTGCATACCCACACTTCCACTTTTTCCACTTGGGGTACACAGGAGCATTGTTTTCCCAGCTTGATGAAGTTAAGCATTTCTATGAAGCTATTTATCGTCTGTACATTTTTGGGCAGAAGTGATATGTGTCACTTCTAGGCTGAAGTCTTTCATTGCCACAGTGATCATAAAAGAGTGCATTAACATGTGGGCACCGTGAAACTGACTGCCCATCCCTGGACCGTCATCCAAACCTGCAGCAGACTTTGCTTGGCTGAGAAATAAATTTGTGTGATAGAGGCCACTGAAAGTTCTAGTTATTTGTTACTGCAGTATAATCAAGCCTAACTGGGCCTTTCCATCCTAAGTAATACTATGGGCAAGTGTATTTTCTTCTATTTTAACAGTGGAGAAATGGAGACATAGGAAGTTTAAACAAGCTGCCTAGAGTCCTGTAGAGTCCCGTGAGGGGCAGGACCAGCATTCAAATCCAGCTCTGTCTGACCCTCAAGCACGTGCACTGAACCTCTCTGTTCCCATGCTCCACAAAGAAAGAGAGGAGAGGGGAAGAAAAGAGGAAGGGAGATACAGAGAAAGGAAAGGAGGGAAGGGACAGCTAAAAGCAAGAAATAGGGGCATTGTTTTAAAATAGCTCTAAGTCCTCCACCTACCCTCAAAATATGGAAAACATACACATAAAATATGAAAATGTAAAACCAGAGCTTTCAGCTGAATGCATTTGCAGCTCGCTTACATGGTCTGGACATCTATGTTAAGTAGAAGAACTCATTAGTGTAAGGGTAAGAAAGCCCACGTTTTGGTTCTGATCTGTAACTCTCTCTGTGTCCTCAGTTATATCACTTAACTTTGTGGTCATAATATGTATTTATATTTTTTTTAAACTAATAAGGTTCCAGATCTACTCAGTGTGGTGAACGACAAGACACCTTGTAGAGCTACTTTGTCCAACTTTTTCTTCTACTTGTCCACCCTCCCTATACTCACTCCCAGTTTCAAATCAGCCTGCAAACTGACTGCTCTTGCCAAATTCCTTAGGTGAAATTGAAGCATGATTTCACTTGTTCCGAGGCCTCCAGAGAGACCAGTACATTCCAGCCACAGGGACCATCTAGGTATAAATCCATCAGGGATGCTATGCCAAGTGTATATAAAGCTCTTAAATAACCTGAAATTTTCTCTTTTTACTTTCCTGTAGCTTTCAAATTTTCCAAGAAGAACATAATGTGAGAGTATCACTAGTTTTTTTAAAGGAAAGTATGAGGGCCAGTTCAAAGTTATTAAAGGTATTAGGGAAGGGGAGAATTATAAAAGTAATATAAATATATGATACTAGTCAAATAGTTGTATTCATCTTACCCTTGACATGTACAAAACTAGTTTTAAGCAGTATTTAAAATGTAAATGCATTAAAAACCAAATATTTACACTGTAATTTCTGACAAAAAGTAATTAAATGCCATACATTTGAGAAATAGCTCAAACAGATACTCTTCTGATTTTCACAATTTTGCCTAGTTCTGAAGATGGATAATTTTTGCAGAATCAGGGTCCAAAAGTTCACATTGCAGGCATCTTCATAAGAAACTCCTGAGGCATGGCCTATTTTATATTGCACACCTCAGGACTACAACATCTATTTATATTCTGGCTAAGCTCCTTATGTCATTTGAATCTTTTTTAAAAACTTTGTGAATTTAGGGACAACAAAGTTTAGTGAAGTTACACCTCCCTCTCAAACAGATTCCAGGATCTACTTTCCCCTACATATAAAACATTGCTCCACAGAAATCAGGAAATTTCATAAGAACCTCTGTTACATTCTGTAATTTTAGGTAAACCATATTACTATTACATGATTACACCAAAAATTTCTTCATGACTAAAGATGTGATTTGCAAGTTTTATCACAAATATGTCTCAACATAGTAGAAGCTTAAGAGAGAATTTTGTGGACACCTCTTGGAAGCTTGCTGTGATGTGTTTTGATCTCCAATGTGTTTACTACAACATTCAGTATTCCTCTCATTCCTTCCATGATGAAAAAGGAAGTGGATCCGAGTCATAAATACCAATTACATTCCTAGTCTTGCCTCGGAGAGCAAATAGTGTTTGCTTCCTTCCCAGTATACTTTCTCCATTTTTGCTTACTAATGGAATTTTCATTCTGTCCTGGGTAGCAAGGTGCCCAGCTCGATATCTGATTTCCCAGCTTCCCTTGGAGCTAGGTGAGGGCCACATGGTACCATCCGAGCCAAAGAGATTTAAGCCCAGGGTCTGCTTATACTGATGTTTGAAGGAGATCAGCTGGTAATGTTTGTCCCCTACTGCTTCCTCTTTCTTCTTGCCTTGACTGTGGCATGATGATTGGAATTATAACCACTTGGGGACAAAGAAAGAAAGGTCAAAATTGTCTCAGGCACATAAATGTAGACACTGTTGAGCTGATGAGGCAACACCAGCAAAGATCTTTTCCTAATTTTATTTTATATGAGAAAAATAAACCATTTAAGCCACTGAAGTTATATATTTTGTTATCTTTGGATAGCAACAGTCCTGATAATTACCACTTCTCCGTCCAGTCTTTTGAGTAGTCAGGCAGATTGCAAAGCTTTTGTATAAACTTTAGTAGAAACCAAGAATGAGGATTCCTGATGCATTATTTAGACCAGCTGTCCTGGCACCTGTACCTCTAATGAACTACCGCATAGGAATTTTTGCTGTCAACTATAAATTCAGCATTGCAATAAATAATTATTTATAGTCTTCCAAAAACTACCTATCTGCAAAACTCAAATCCCTAAATCTGCCTGAAATAGTCATCTATCTGAATGGATGAAAGATTTTCTCAATTCTTCATGTTGCTTCCATGGCACTAGACTGAATTTTAAGGACAAATCGGCTGTGAAAGGATATTACACAGAGGGAAAAACACTGAGGGAACAATTATTCCAGGTGATTAAGTGAAAATTCAGTTGGTGACAAAGGTCTGAGCTCAAAGGTTTAACAGTATATTAAAACGGGATGCAAGGATGGACCATGTAATTTAGTAAAAACGGAAGTGCTAGCTCCCTTTCTGATAACATAAGAGCCAAAGGCCACGAAATACACTACAAACAACCTCTGAGTTAGAGTGAAAATGAATATATAAGATGGCACTAAGAATGAGTAACAATAACAATTCCAGTGAAATTTCATTGAGCACTTGCTCTGAGACAGGAACGTAAGTTTACATTCATTTTTCTCATTTTTCTCGCAGCCGTCCTCTAAGGAAGTCCTTAGTATTTCCACTTCATAGATGAGGAAACAGACTTGGAGAGGTTATGCAACTTGCCTGAGCTTATGCAGTTAGCAAGAAGTAGAGTAAGGACTCAAACCCAGGTCTTTCTGATACTGGAGACAGACACTCTCAGTGCTGATCGGTAGCCACTTTGTATCCAGCTCAGGGTCTCCCAGTATTTTCAAGCATGAAGACCTCTTTTATCAACCATTCTTTTAAAATTCACTTGTTGAAAACATGCATAGTGCTGAAAGTACTGTATAGTCAATAATGCTCTTAAATGACTGCATCATATTTATCACCCATATTCATTTTGAAAGTTGCAGTTCATATACATGGGACCTAACATTCCTAGACTCCAAAGACATTGTTTGTGGAACACTGGAATTTCTGGACTCTTTGATATATTTTCTCAGTCTCCCCAGGGTAGAAGTTATATCAGTTCTAGTTCTCAGAGTAGATGCCAAGACAAGGTTACATGTGAAGACTTACTGAGGGACGTTTCCGCGAAGGTCAAAGGGGATAGGAATTGTTTGGGAGAGACTTCTGATCAAAATGTAAGTCCAATCTGGAAAGGAGGAAGAGAAAGAAGGGTTGAGTTTCTGTGCTTTCAGGCGGGGGTGTGGTTCTGAGAAAGTGCTCGCCAGCCAGCCAGTGAGAAGCCAAACGTGCCCTTTAGAGGAATTCCCCTTCGGGTCAGCACCAGCGCCCCTGCTGGCCAGAGGTGTCTCAGAGCAGGTGGTTTTAAAGGAGGGGAAGCAGCGCACCTCCAAGGCATGAACAGATCAGGAATCATGGATATGGTCCAATGCTTTCACTTTTCAGATAAAGAAAATGAAGCCCAGTTTCATTAAGCCACATAATTAGGATGATAATTTACCTGGTCCAACTCTTGTCGACAACTGCTTTAAACACTTTGGAGTTAAATTCACCTACAGAGTGAAATACTTTGAGCAAGTTGTTTGACTTAGCCTCATCATCCTTCTAAAATTAGAATGATAACAGCGTCTCTCTCATAAGACGGTTGTGAGTTTTAAGAGAGAAAACTAATGTACAATTGCTTAGCACAGTACCTGCTGAGTACCAATCACTCGATGAACTGTAATGAATAAATTTCCAATCCAACTTTTTTCTACTAGTCTAGATTAATTAAAATGCAGATTATGTCCTCTCACTTTCTTCTCAATTTATCCTCTGCATTCATTGAAAGATAATCCAGTGCGATGTGAATTATTCCTAAATTACCCCCCATTTTTGCAAAAGTCTCCAGTGTTTAAGAATACTGTCAAAATTCCAAATATTCTAAATCAGCTGGCTACTGCACTCAGAAGAGCCAAATATATCATAGCTGAACAATTAAAATAGTTTTAGGAAGGCACAGTCAACAAGCACTTAGGGTTGAATCATTTAGTGCTTTCAACATTAATTCAGTTAAGTTTTATGCCAGACAAAAATAAGCCTCTGATATTTAAAATTCAAGTCAATGCCTTGAAATATTTACTGAAATGGAAGGGAACAAATCAATGCCACTCCGCCAAGGTCAGGAAGGGTCATGTATATTCTTGGAGAGTCCCGGATGCCCCAGGAGCTCGGCGCTGGCCTTTCACCGAGCTCCCTGCAAGCAAAGGGAAGCAGTCAGAGCCAGAGCCAGAGCCAGGCTCGTCTGCGTACTGTGAGAAAAAGCCATTTGCTCTTGGGTCCAGGGAAGGCACAGCTGCTTTTCCCCTTGACTTGAAGGCTCCTCTCCTCTCTGCCTTTGAAAAAAAACCGAAAACCTAAAAAGAGTGCATGGGCACAGCAGTGTGAATGTAGTTGACTCTGCGGAACCATACACTTTAAAATGATTAAGATGCTGGAAAGAAGGAAAAGCAATGAGGACCTATGTGTGAGGGGGCGGGGGAGAGGAGAGGGAACGCTGGATTTTCTGGTCAATTCTTCTGTTAGGCTAAAACTGGATACATTTGAGTCATTTGTAGGAAAATGGATACACCTTGAGATCATAATGTCAAGGGAGGGACCTGGGATATAGCTCAGCAGCACAGTGCCTGCCTGGCAAGCATAAGGTTCTGAGTTCGATTTCCACTACCCACAAAAATAAAGTAAATAAATAAATAATGTTAAATGAAATAAATCAGACACAGAAGGTTAAATAGTGCATGGTTTCTCTTATAAGAGAAAACTAAAATATAAAGAACAGAATGAAAGATATTGCAGATAGTAGGAAGTAGGCAGAAAGACCTTTTGCAAAAGGGCAGGAGAGCAGGGGGGAGGGGAGGGGAGGGGAAGGGAAGGAGAAAGGAGGAGGAGGGGAGGAGAGGGCGGGGGAGGGGACAAAAAGAGGAATTGAGATGCGTTGTGCACCAACTCCCCATGAGGAATGTAATCATCATGTACTGCAAACATGGCCTAAGAAAAAAAAACATTAATTAAAATATGAGAAAACATGCTGAGTAAAAGAAGCCAGACCCAAAAGTCCACATCTATGACTCCATTTATTTGAGATGCCCAGAAAGGCAGGTCGGCCAGGACAGAAAGCAGATAGCGCTGGAGGCCGGGGGAGGAGGGAGTGGGTGACTGCCGGGGGTGGCAGGGCTGAGGACAGTGCTCTGGATTCAGTGGGAGACTCTGATGACATAAACCACTGGGCTGTACACTTCAGAAGAGCGCACTTTGTATTATGAGAATTCTGTCTCAATATTAAACACAACAACGGCGGTGTACTAGATATAATGAAAATCACATCTTTTTACATTTGAGCAAGAGACAGGGGAAGCTAGGAGAGTGGTATTTGGATGGAAAAGAACCGGCTAAAGCATTTCTGTCTTCTCCCTGGCACCTCATCTGCCACCCTCTGATGGGGTCAGATGTAGCTGCTGAGCCTGAGCTCAACTCTCTCACCCCTTCAGGGTCACTGCGCGTCAGTACGTTGGAAAGCATCTGTGGTCCTTCGAGACAAATAGCTCCTTCTGCGGTCTTTCGTTTCTCCTGTCTGATTTAGCTACTAACTGCATTTATCTGTTAGTGTTTGATTGTCCTTTGCGCTCCTTCGTGTTCACACTCTTTCCACTGCACTATGCTTATTGCTTCTCTTTTATCTGTTGCTGTTATACATTGACAGATGTTCAATAGAGATAAGTATTTAGATAGATAGATAGATAGATAGATAGATAGATAGATAGATAGATGGATGGATGGATGGATGGATGGATGGATAGATAGATAGATAGATAGATAGATAGATAGATAGATAGATAGATATAGATAGGTGATAGATGATAGATGATAGATAGGAAGATGGATGGCTGGACGGCTGGAGGGACAGACAGACAGACAGACAGACACCCTTTGGGCAGGCTGGTTGACCTCCAATTATTTATCCTTCTTTCCATCCACTCACTCATCCATCTACATATCTATTCGTTATCTACGTCAGCAATCCCTACCATTTTTACAGTAAAGAGCTCATTTCCTAGAGCCACCACCAGAAGAACAACTCTCTCAAGGCAAGAACCATAATTTTCTCCTATGCTCTGAAATTGGAAATAAGTGAAAAATCCTCATTTCATAATATTTCTAGCTTCTGTTACCTACAAGGGAACAAAACAACTGCCCATCAGAGCCGTAGTCTGTTTAGCTGGCTTATGGCGCATTCCTGCAGCTTCTGACAATGAACACTTATGAAGGATGGTTATTTCACTGAATATACAGTGAGGGACATTGAAATATATGGCTTAAGTAGTTTAGTATCCTATAAAATTCATCATATTTACATTTATTGACATTTATAGACAAAAACTTGACATTTCCTAACACCAAATACCTCCCCTACAATTTCTCCAATTGGAGGAGAGCAGATAGAACATTATTGAGTAAGCAGATGCAAATAACCATTTGGAGGGATATATTTATTAGTGATACAAATATTAATATCAATTAACTTAGCAATATCCATACCTGTCTGTAACCAACCTGAACTGGAGCTTAAGAAAGAGTTAAGAAAGAGCTGATCTGGGGCTGAGTCATCCTCAGGTTTCTCTGAGGAAGCGCCGCAAGGGAGCTTTCTACCCCCACTTACTCACTAACTCTTCACCCAAGTTCTAAATCAAGGGCCACCTCATGTTGGGAAAATAATGTTCCTTCTGGTCTCTTGTTTTGGCCATCTCTTTTCTGTCCACCAATAGCACAATATGCACAGCTGGACTACGTTTTTCTTAACACTGAGCTGTCATAATTTATACTCTTACCTCTGCTTAAATGAGCCTCCTTAAAAATCATTTGCCTCTGACTCCCCAATGGAAAGCAGAATGCCTGACACATAGTAGGTATTGGGTAAATTTTTGTTGAATAAATGTTAGGCATGAGTTATCAGATTCTGCTTCTGAAGATGGTAGAAAAGAAATTGGATTTACCTTTCTGCCTTCAACAACTAAAAAATTGAAAAAATATATTAACAAATCTCTTCTGACGTAGGAAACAAAGGGCAAAGAGCATTGCGCTTGTGGGAAGGAAAGCAAAAGAGGTGCATCTTATTATCACCCCAAATTCTTGCCTGGAGGCACATTTTGGGTGGTGGAGCAGGAAGTGGATCCCACGCAGAGCATGGAGGCCTCTCCGAATTGAGAAGGAGTCTAGCGTTTGGGAAGCCTGGTGTTGCTAAACGCTATGAAGCAGAGTTCCACGGAGAAAGAAGAGGGATGAAAGAGCCCCCTGGGTCTGCACAGATGTCTGTGTGAGTCTGATGGACACTAAAATGCTCATACTTTGGGTGGAACTCCCCAAAGTCAGGCAGTGATCACGGACTTGTGACCTTTCCGTGTCCTAGAACACAGGATCAGGAAGCGGTCTCCTCTACTTCCCATCACACAAGGAAAGCATCCTCAGTGATCACTTAAATATTCAATAGAGACTCCCAAAAACCATCCCTTAGTAGTGCAACCAAACTACCACTACTGTAAAGGTTAATCTGTGCCCACTCTAATAAGGATTAAAATTGAACCCTGAAAACACCAAACTGACCTGTAAATAATTTGACTATGGAACAAAAGCCAGGCACTCAAGCACAAACATAATATCCAAAATTCAATCAAATATTTGACTTGAAGCCAGGCAAGGTGGCATGTGCCTGCAGTCCCGGCTACTAGTACTCTGGAGCCTGAGGCAGGAGGATCACTTGAACCCAGAAGTTTGGGACCAGCCTGGGCAACATAACAAGACCCAGTGTCAAAAAAACCCTGACATTCCGGGAAGCCAAAAAATTACCCATACAACATTGTCAGTCAATGAAAACAGACCCAGAAAGACAGAGATGATGAAGTTAGTAGAAAAGAACATCAAAACAGGTACTATAACCATATACAAGTGTTTGGACAAAAATCTTAACATAATGGAGATAAAAACAAAATATGCTCTAAAGAGCCAAATATAACTTATAGACAAGTATAAAATACTTAAAATTTTAAAATATGAAATGAATGGATATGGCTAATAAGCCAATGGTGGAAATAAAACCCTTAGAATTACTTAGTTAAACCAAAATAAGAGTGGAAAGGAGGGAAAGATAACAATGAACGGATGAGAAAATATAAAACAAATAGCAAGACAATAGACTTAAACCCTTCTTTCAAACTGTACGTTTACAATGTGCACATGTAATTGTTTACAAATTATATTTCAATAAAGTTGATGTAAAAATATAAAATTCGGGGCAGTGATATAGCTCAGCGGCATAAGCACCTGCCTGGCAAGCGCGAGGTCCTGAGTTCGGTTCCCGGTACCCACATAAAGAAAAGAAAAAAAAATAATAATAAAATAAAATTCTCCTGTACCTCATTGTTAATATCCTGTGATCTACTCACACTCTGTAGCTTCTCTTTCACCCTTATTGTAGGCCCTGGGTGTCAGCCTTATTTTCAAACCTATCCTGTAGAAACACTAGGGCCTGGAGCACTTCATTACCTGCGGTCAGTGCTTGCCTTCGGGTGATAACTATGTCTAGTCATTTCTGAACTCTGATTTAGTCAAAGAAACGTCTCAGAGGGTAGCTGTTTTGCATCCATCACGAAAAATCCTGAGTCTCCTGTCTCCCTGCAGCTCTAGCCCTGTGTGCATTTTTAGCGTGATTCCTGAGGATAGTTCTAAGTTTGAAAAAGCATGGTACTCTTTCCTTCTTCCTGTCCATGAGTGGAAGTGGTTTGTGGACTGCAGAGGCAGGCACTCTCTCACCTTAATTCTTCTGGAAGGTGATTCTCAAATCAATAAGGGAGTCAGTGAATTTTTGTTGTTTTTTCCCCTCAGTTTGCTTGGTCAACTCCATTTGTGGATGAAGCACATTCATCTTTCTCTCTCTGCTTAAGAAAATTGCACTGACAGGGGGCCAACTGGATTCCCTGCAGAGCAGTTTTAGTTCACTGGCCAATAATGATCTTTATTTTTCCAAAAATCTTTCTCTGGGTCAACAGTGTGGCTGAATGAAGTGTTCTGCACTTGCTAAGTAATGGTTCCAATAATTCGACCCCGCTTAGATTTAATGGTTTGGCTAAATGAAAGGTTCTTAGCACGGAACGTGTTTAGGAAAATTGCTGGACCCAAAAACTATTATAGAAACTGGAGAGAGCTCAAGTTACTTTCTCGATAAAAAGAAAAATAAAAACAAAAAAAATTGTAAAGCTAGCAAGTGAACAAAACCATCAGAGTGTAATGTTTTGTGGGTACAGCTACTGTTCTACCACCTCCTATTTTTATCTCAATACTTCTTTTATCTAAATTGTAGGCAGAAAGTAATCCAAATTTTATGTGACATATTTGGACTTTCTTAACAATAATTATAAAGTTGTTACAAGCTAGCCTCAGTCAGTGTTGATAATCTTCTACATGAAATATTCTGCTCAACAACATCGGACAAGATACTTCGTGCGTATAATTACAGGTTCTCCCATACTTTCCGGATTATTAAGACTGTCTTTCAAACTGTTCCATTTCAATAGAGCTGTCCTTATCCTTCCCAAAGTTTTCAAAATCCTTTAGGATCAAATAAGATGACTTGGGAAAGTCTTTTGTTAGACACAGAAGTTGACTTTTGGAATATACATTAAAAACCTACCTGATTGCAAATGATTTGAGTAATCAGTTCATACACAAAGGTACACAAATGTCCTTTAAATATATGAAAAATGCTCAATTTCACTTATAACAAAAGCAATGCGAGTTAAAATGAAACTAAGATACAATTTCTCAACTATCTTATTGGCTTTACTTTTCCATCTTTAACATATTAATTGATTAATATGAAACTACTGGGTGAAAGGCTGTTGGAAAACAAGACATTTACACATTCTCAAAGCATCTTATACTCATTACAAGAGGAGAGTAACCTCGACGATGAAGAGATCTTTCATCCTCACATTGACCAAGGGATCCGACTTTGCTTCGCCAGTAATACTGTGAGCAGCTGACATGAATAGCTTCTATTGCAGTGCAATGGGACCTCGCAGATGGTGTGTCCAGCCAAAAAAAAAAAAAAAATTCTAAGAAGAATCTAATAAGGAATAATAAGAAAAACCCAGAATGTGGGACATTCTGTAAGACAACTGGCATGGACTCTTCTGAAACATCAGTGTTTTGTGGCTGGGGGAACAGAAGTTCTGTTTTAATTTAAAACAGACTTGAGAGACATCCTAAACAATGCATAGGGCTGGTGATATAGCTCTCTCACCTTGGCAGGTGGCACAGCACCTGCCTGGCAAGCTCGAGGTCATAAGTTCGATTCCCGGTACAAAAAAAAAAAAAAAAAAGAAAGAAAGAAACCAATGGATAAACCTAGACTGGATCCTAGAAAAGAAAAGAAAGAATGAAAAAGAAATGAAAACAGAAATAAAATATACTTTTAAGCAAAAATAGGGATATTTGAATACAGATGGTATATTAGAATATATTAGAGAATTGTTGACTTTCATGCAATAAAATAATAGTATTGTAAATGTAGGAGAATGTAGTTTTTCTTAGGAAATGCATGCTGAATGATTTAAGCATGAAATATCATAACATCTGCAACTTCTTTTCATATAGTTTAGAAAATATGTCTACTTATCTGTACAGAGAAAGCACAAATGTGGCAGAATGCTGACAACTAGTGAATTTAGATAAAGGTGTGGGTGTTCATTGTTCTGTTGCTTCAATTTTGCTGTAATTTGAGATATGTCAAATAAAATGTTAGCAAGAAAAAAATGCTACCTGTTACCAGCGGATTCCCCCCTTGTGTTCCAGACTGAAGCACGGGATCCACCCTCAGAGTCTAAGATTGGGGAAAGGAAGGGGCTTCTCTTCAGACGCAGACAAAATTCTCATCAGTACAGTGGTTAAATGCTTGGATTTTGGAGACTTCTCGCTCCATTGCTGTTCACCACTTCATTCTTAAACACATTATATTCTTTCCCTGATAAAAATTACTCTCTCCTGTTTACATATTGATTTTTCGATTCATTGGTTTTACTTATTTTTATTACTTAAAACTCATCTTAGTAGCTTCTCACTGATACTTAAATATTTTTACACAGAATTTCAAACCCAGATTAGAAGTATTATTTTCAACGCTATCCATTTACCGCTCCAGAATTTTTTAAAAAGTGAGTGATGAGAAGATCACATTTGAAAAATGTAGAAGAGATGATGAACCACATCTTCAAGTGTAAGAAAATGTCACCGGGGAGTAAGGAGGACATATACTGAAGTCAATGCTTAAAATTTCCAAAAAATCAGGGCCATTTCAGCAGATCGGAACACTTAGGGCCCCACACAGACCTCTGATACTCCGGTAGGGTCACTGCCCAGAGCACCAAGCCCAGTGCAGTGATCAGGTAGGAGTTTGTGGACACTGTCAGGCCTGTCCGCCAAAAGCCTTACACCTTCGTGAGTAGGAGCCTAGTGGAAGTGGAGGGCAAAACCCTCTCCCTCCAATACTTCTGAGTAGGGCATCTACAACTGGGGAAGGAAAAAAGAATTGGCACAGAGGAGCACAGGTTTTGTGACTTCAACCTTGGAAGCAGTAATACAAATTTTACCCAAGCAATCTGGATCAAGCACGCAAGGACCTGGGGACAGGGTTTCTGAGGGAGCAAAGAGATGTGAAGGGGACCAGAGCCAGGTCAAAGCGTCCTGCTTATGGAGGGGCACAGGACGGGCACGGCTGGCCTCCACCCAGAGAAGCCCGGGCTGGCGAAGCTGCCTTGCTCTCCTGGAGCGCAGAACCTCGACTTGGCCTCCCGCAGAGTCCCCTAGGTTGGGAATCTGGAGTCAACAAAACAAAACATCTTTGGTGCAGGAATGTGTGCAGTTAACGGCACGATTTCCTGCGAGTAAGTGGAGCTGGTCTGCGAGAACTATTTATAGTTGTGGCACACACACGACAAAGGACATAGAGTGGGTTCTAGTGAGAGTGCCCGGCCCCTCCCGCTGAGGATGTGGTGAGAGGAGCTTCTCAGGCAGCTTTGGTCCATCTGTCCCCACATTGCCCTTGTCGCCACAGACGCCTCCTGGAAGTCTGTCTTCCCCCAGCACACCTCGAATTCCAGCTGTCACTGAACCCGGTCTTTACGCGATTCCCATGGGAGCCGCTGCGTCCTTCTGATGCGTCCCACAGGACGGGTTTGTGGGTTTGTGACAACGGAGTTTCTCTGTCTCCAGTCCAAGCACTCTGGCCCTGCTTCTCTGCAGAACTGCATTCCCTCAGCTCCAGCGATGGAGTTCTCAGCCTTTTGTCATCAGGAGGAGCCTCTGAAACTCTGGTCGGCCGGAAGAGTCCCTTGGTACTTGTGGTCTCTCGGAAAGCGGATCCATCAAAGAGGGATTGCAGTGATGACACTTTCTGTGTAGCCCCATTAACTTCCCGGGGCCGGAGGTCCAGCCGTTACTCTAATCACTTCATGCCCAACATCCTGTGGGGACACGAGGTGTCCTGCTGGCTCTGAAATGCTGTCAGAGCGCTTAGAGTCAAAGCCACAAACCCGGGGATAGGGAGGAACTTGGCGACGTCCTGCGGATTGCCTGGAGCTGCTGTGGTGTGCAGGAGCTGCTCATTAAAAGTGGATTATTAAGTGTTCAGGAGTTATGTGAGCCAGTGAGTGAACAGTTGCTATCTTGAAATTGGCCTTGTGGGATTAGTTACACCAAGGAAATCAGCCAGTGCTGAAAGTCACAGTTCTTTCCAGCCCCAGTTGGTTAAATGCTTACTAGCACATTACAATTGGTAGTGGTAAACAGTGGTTAGGTACTGGGTTTTACAGTCAGGCTGATATGAACTAGAATCCTCGCCTGACATTTAGTACATTACTTAACTTCTGCTTCCTAAAGTAAAAGTGAGATGTTTTTAATGCTGTTATTGGGTGGCACTGATTTCCCGTTCTCTCATTTCCACTTGGAGAACTACGATGAGAGAGACCTGGCTTTTCCCTGGTCCTCAAGGGAGGAGGAGTGATTTTCACGATTGGTGACGTTAGGAGAATCTCAGCGTGGGTTACAGACATCCTGGCACGTGGCTGCAAACCTCTCAGTGCAGACAGCTGCCGGAGCGTCCTTAACATACACTCAGTACAGCCAGCCGGGGTGGAGTGACGAAGGGCCGCCCTCCTTCCTTGAAGGGTGTTTCCCAAGTTTTATTCCAGCTGTATATCCAGCTAAATACAGCTTATTTTAGTATGGAAAAATTAGTTGAATAAAAGATACTGAGAAGGAAATTAACCAGTCTCTGCATAGCATATAAACATTGAACTCGGTGCTTTACCTGTAGTAAGTGCTCTGTGAATACACCCACAGGTATTTTCTCACAAAAAGTATCCAAGTGCCTCTGCACCTCCCTGTCTGTAATTATAATTATATTTATTACTATTTTTGAGAGTTCTGTTTTCAATCCGAAACTCCCTTAAAAGTTTAACCTGCTAAAAGGAAGACGTGATTGCAGAATCAGCATCCGTTACTGTCGCGTGTGCAAGTCTACGGGAAGCAGGGAAGGGACTGAGGCATTTTAATCAGGAGACCAGAGACCGGGGCTGTGGGTTTCGAGCCGATGCACACAGTGTGCACGTGCAGAAGGAGGGGCACGAAGGCAGGCAGAGACTAGAGAGGAGGGCACTGAAAGCAGGCAGGTAGTAGTGGGTGCCCACTCAAACGCCATCTAATTCCTAAAGCATGGCAGAAAGCTTTTTAAAATGAAACAGAAGCTGGACCTTTGCTTTCTTTTCCATAGAATGAAGTCTTTTCCCTCACATTCTTTTCCTTCTATTTAGCCAAGACATTTTCTAGGAGCTTTTCTTGACTTGCCCTCTACCAACCTTGACGGTGTCCCTTGCTGTAGGGAGGGTCTGCCACGGGCCACTCGTACGGCCTCGAATGCCTCTTTCTGATTCTGTTCACAAATGTGAACAGAAATAACAGCAGTACCTGCTGCTGAGATATAATACACTGCCGCGAGGATTAAATGAGCTAATGGATGCAAGCAATGGAAACAGCCTGGCACATAGTAGCATAGAGATTTGATTATCACTACACTTCATTCTTGTCCGCATCGCACGGTATCATACATGTTCTAAAGGCAGGGATTTTTATCTCGTCAACACAATGATGTCAGAATGATAGCTATGGTCTTCTTAATTCTTTCTCCCTGGAGGTTATGAAAGTTAATCCTGCATACACCTTCTCCAATGTGATATAATTTTACTGACGATGACTAGGAAGGTTCCCGGGTTTACCGGAGTTCTCTTTAGATTCCGTAGCATTCTCCTGTGCCATATGGTAGCAGAAAGAGCAACTCATTCCTTTGTTCATTCAGCAAACACTATGCTAAGTATGAAAGCTATGCTGAGGCACAGGGCAGGGCCTATCCTTAAGGACCTCACAGTTTTGTGAGAGAGCAGAGCCCAGCATAGAGAAAGCAGTGCTGATTGTTATCTGTGACATCCGTCATCACCCGGCTAACGTGTAACAGTGAGGAAGGTGTTTAACACAATGTTCCTTTCTGCTAAACAGCTGAAATCCAACTCAGTCTCCTTTACAGGAAAGTAGAATCAGAGGAAAGGAGAACTCATTGGCTCATTTACCCACTCATTTATTCAACAAGAAATAGCTGAGCTTTCAGCAGGAAAATAGTCAAGCATTTCAAAGCTGGACCTGCATTTTTAGAAATCTGCCTCTCTCTCGACTCTTGACCTAGCTTCTTCTGGGTTGGGTTTGCTTGAGCCCACATGGACCCCAGGCTGTCCCCACATGGGCTCCAGGCTGTCCCCATGTGTGTGAGGTGTCTAAGGGGTGGAAGGTCCTTTTGGTTTCAGCCCTCAGCTGAATGTCCTGTGGCCCTCTGTCACCCACCTTAGCACCTCAACCTTGAGCTTTTCTGAGTTGTTTTGAAACCTAATGTTCTCACCCCATTCCCTTAGTAGAAGGGAGAGTGAGAAAAGCCAGTATCATTCATCCGGGGAATGTTTATCAGATACCTCCAAGTCAGTAACAATTCCAGAACTGGGGTCACGGAATCTCTGCCCCCACGAAGCTTATATCCTTATGAAAGGCCACATATATTAAACAATAAATAAATCAATACCATTAGGTGATGATAATATTCAAAATAAATGGAGACAAGGCAGAGAAGGCAGAGAGGAAACTGAGGGCCTGGGCGGTCGGGGAAGGCATCTCTTAGAAGGTGAAATTTGAAGACAGACCAGAAGGAGCTAAGGGGACAGTCCCGCTGGCTTCTGAGGGCAGCCTATCCCAGATGGGAATAGCAAGTGCAAATGTCCTGAGGCAACAATGTACCTGGTAGAATCGGGGAACACAAGAAAAGCAGTGTGTCCGGAACAGAAGGAACAAAGGAGAGGACTGCAGGAAATCAAGTCTAGGGTAAGGGACCAGCCCACGTGGCCCTGTGGCAGCGGGGAGGGTCACATTCTTCTTTTTTCACAGAATGCCTTTCTTGTCTCCTCCATGGGCGGCCATTTTCCTCTCCTCTCGCCTTTTCCTTACCCAGTAATCACTTCCTTTCCCTCCCTCCACAGCGTTTGTTATTTTGACGGCTCAGCATCCCGCTTCTTCTAGAGGCAGCGAGGGGATTTGTTTTGGGGGAAAGCATCCCCCACTCCGTGGCCTGTGTTAATCCGGAGGCGCCTCCTTCCCTGTCACAACACAGTGGCCCGCGCCATCTCCTCGCCAGCCCGAGTCCCCCTTTGGTGTCCAGGAGAGAGCGCCCATTAATTTCTAGTCCCTGGTTCCCCAAAGATGCTCTGGTTTTCAACCTCCTGGAACTTGACTGCCCATCTTTTCTCTCAATTTGATAATCTAACAAGACTTTCCAGTAAATCCACTTGTAACTGAACAAAGAATCACTAACATTATAAATCCCCCTTGGCCCTTCTTCCTGTCGATTCCTATCACATGGTGTCCCCATTAATGCCAGGTCACAGACCTTTGGGAACATAACAAACTTGTCGTTATAGTCTACAGCCTCGGTCTGAAAAAACTGCTAGCACTCTCCGTTGGGTTATCATAATAACCCAGATAAAACGTTGAAGCAAAGCAACTCTTTCTTTTTTTTTTTTTTTTTTTTTGTCTGATTTGACACAGTAGGGAGAAAGTTATCACTACCGCGAGGTCTAGAATAAAGGGAAAATGAAGCACAGGACAGGATCGGCACGCGGAAATGAAGCGCAGCTGTGCCCCCGGGATTAGGCAGTCAGGCAAGGATTTAGCTAAACCTGGTTCCCAGCTTTGCTTCAGAGGCGACCCCCGGAAGCACCGGTGGGGGCGTGAGCCGCGGAGGGAAGCAGCCGAAGCGAGGGGCGCCTTGAGGACGGTCGCCTGTGCGCCCGCGGGCCGCTGGGAAGCCTGGAGCAGGGTGGGCGCGCACCCCGGTGCTGTCGCGCTCGCAGCAGGCAGCTGGGGCACCTGTGCCCCCTTCCCGCGAGGCCCCCGGAGGCACCGAGGGTGGGCGCTGCCGGGGGCACTGAGGGTTCATTCCCGGGGTCTCCGGCCTGCGCGGGGTCCGGGGACCCTGGAGGGAGCAGACGCAGGTCGGGCAGCGGGAGGTCAGCGCCAGCCCTGCTGCGGCGCAGGAAGCGCCACTCTGCCCGGAGTAAAGCGGGGTGACGGGCACCGTCCAGGGGAGATGTGAACAGCGAGTGAGCCGGGTGTGTGTGTGTGTGTGTGTGTGTGTGTATGCGCGCGCGACCACTGCACACGGTGCACGCAGAGGTCAGTAAGCGTGAATATTGCGAGAGGCACAAGAAGAGAAGCGCAGGGAAAGCCCAAGAGAAACGAATGAGGGGACACAGAGAGGGAAAGTAACCTCTCCTCCTCTTCTTTTTCTTCCTCTCTCTCTCCCCCCTCTCGGTCTTTGTCTCTGTCTCGGTCTCTCTCTCTCTCTCTCTCCCTCCTTCCCTCCCTCTCTTTCTATCCAGCACTATAGCTCACACGTCCCCACTAGGCCTCAGATCTGCACAATCCTTGGTACAAATCCCCCTCACTTCGTGCCCAAATCCTTCCTTTCAGATTCCCTGGCCACACCGCGCACACTGTTTGTCTCCACGTGCCAGGGACTGTTCGGGCACACGGGGCCTCGGCCAGCTACACCCGTGCCCTGGTGGAGGACTCGCTCCCCGTGCCTGGAGGGTTGAACCGGAGAGGAGAGAGCCGCGATGGACGCGTTCATCTGTGTAACTGGAGGAACCAAGCGCTCGGGGGAGAAGACGAAGGGCCTTCCGCCCTGTGAAGGTGGGCTGCTCTGTGGATGGGGAGAGAAAACTCTCCAGGGAGGCGACATCTGAGCTGAGACCTATAGGAGACAAGGGGGTCAAATACCCTCGAAGAGCGCCACAGGCGGAAGGAAAGGGCACGTGCCAAGGCCCTGGGGCAGGAACGTGCGGAGCACACACACGAGGAAAGGAGTCCGTGCGGCTAGAGCGAGCGAGAGCCTCAGGACTGCAGGCAGGAGGAGCTGACCTCCGAGAGGCCGGGCCGTGAGGACAGGAGGGCAGGTGAAAGGTAAGCAGGGAGGGATCGGAAGGGACTGCAGCGTCCCGGGACGGGAAGTCAGCCGGGTCGCTGGGAAGAGCGGCGTGGTCTGACTTACAGTCTGGCAGGAGCCCGGGCTGGGGTTTGGAGCGTAGACCCCTGGGAAGCCAGGTGGCACCGAGAAGCCCTGGCACAGGCACCCTCCGGGAACCTGGAGGGAGGCCGGGCTGGGAGCGAGGGGAGCTGGCCGTGCTGGGGCTGCGGCAAAGTTAAAGCCCCCAGGATTCGCTGAGGAACAGAACACAGTCAGGACGACTTGACTGGTCCGGAAGATGGGTGCAGCCTGGGGGCAGCGAGGGACACAGCCACTCCCCCTCGGCGGACTGGGGAACATAAACCTGTAAACGTTAAGTGCGTGGGCTGAGGATGACACTGAGAACAAAACCAAAGGAAGCAACACAGGGAGGAGGCTGCTCGGACAGAGGGTTTCATTTCCAGCAGGTGCAAAGGCCCTGAGGCTTTCAACACACAGACTTTCAGATGCCAGTGAGCTGTCCAAGCGGAGCTGTCGAGGCATGACTGGATGCAGAGCCTGGCGCTCTGAGATGCCCCCCTCACCCACTTCAGCCCCCCATCCTCCAGATGGGGCCACCAGCCGCCCTGCTTTCCCTGGGGCTGGTGGGTTTCCGGGATGCAGAAATGCCCTGGCCAAGCCAGAGGGTCAGTCACCGAATCCCAGGTCCTCCTCACCTGCTTCTGAAACACAGTCCTAAAGACAAGGGATCCTACAGACCCTTCGGTGACGTCTTCCGGGTGCAGGATAAAAGTTGCAGCTCTGCAGCACTTGGCACAAGCCCGCGTTCCTCCCTCAGGCTCAACGTCTCTCCTGGCTTCCCCAAAGGTCACTTGTGCTGGCCCCGCGGCCCCCACAGTCAACACGCCTTCCATTCCTCCCTAAGACGGCTCCGGCCTGCCCCGGCCCACTCTCCTCGCCAGCCTGGGCCCAGCCCTCCTCTTCCGAGGGCTCCAACCCCACTCCCACTGCAGGGCTCCCTCCTGGTAGCCTGGCTGGTACCAATTCCCTAGCTCCCCATCTGGTGCCCTCTGTGCCCTGCTGAGGGCTGAATGCAGGCCCTGTGGAACCTGAAGCCAATTAAAGAGAAAAAATACAAAAGTGCAGACACAAATCGAGGTATAAAAGTAGATAGAGTCAGCCGCCTGTGTCCAGGGGCTCTACATCTGTCCAACTGACCAATCACAGATTGAAAATAATAATCAAAAATGGCATCTGAGGCTGGGCTTGGTGGCTCACACTTGTAATCCCTGCACTTGGGAGGCTGAGGCAAGAGGATTGCTGTGAGTTCGAGGCCAGCCTGAACTATGTAGTGAGACCCCATCTCAAAAAGAAATGGCATCTGGGACCAAGCAGGTACAGACTTCCTTCCTCATTGTTACTCTCTGAAGTTTGGGTATAATGTTGAGTCTGAACAACACAGCATGCCAAGCGTTTATGTGGCAACGACATTGGACGAGGTATTGTAAGTAATCTCGAGAGTATTTAATGGAAGGATGAGCATAGGTTACACGCAAATACCACACCATTTTATATAACGGCCTCGACCATCCAGGGCTCCTGGGATCGATCTCCCACAGGTATTCAGAGGCAGCTAGTATTTATCAAGGCCTGAAGTTGAAGACACAGAGGACGCCGGCCTCTGAGCTCACCCTTTCCACTGTGTGGTAATTGTGGGTTCTCTTGCTTCTCCCTCTCCTTGGGAGCAGAGGACTTGGTGTATCTTTGCATCACGGGTGCCTGGTACGTAGAAAAGGCTAGATAGATGTTTGTTGACTGACTAAATGAATGATCTGGTTATTGGTGACAGGAAACATTGATCTTGGAGTCAGTCCCTGCAGCTGCCACTGACCCACTATACCTGTTGTATGGAGTTTGGCCTCTCAGAGATGAAAAGACATCGGGGAGCCACTTGCGTGGTGGTGTGTGGCCAGAATAAGTTCTTAGCAAATGCTCATTTCCCCTTTTCTCCTGCCCTTGGTTTTGTTTGTCTTTTATCAGTCGCATCCCCCAAGCTGGGACCCAAGCTGGGAAACGCTGCTGTGCTCTGGGTGTCACTCAGCTGTCTTCTGGGCCAGAGCCGAGAGCAGTGTTTTACCTGAAATACTGTGCCACCACTCACGGGTTCAGATGGCTTCACTGATCCTTTCCCCGTCTGTCCGCAGGTCAGAAGGTCCATCTATCAAGTGCTGTGTGTGCCCGACCTGAGCCCGACCTCTGGAAACGAGGATGCCAGAGTGCTGCTTCTGCTATTTAAACCAATCAATGTTGACTGTTTTAAAGAACCAACTTCCTTCCTTGTACATCCAAGTATATCAGAAATAAATAATTCATCTCTTCTGAAATATTTATCGTAGGCAGGTGGCGTTCTGCTCTCTGAGAAAAACAAGTCATCTAAGAATTGGACGCTGTGGGTGACACCACCGCCACTCACCACGGCGACTCTGTCCATTGCACTTGGTCATTCGTCCAGTGTTCACGACAACCGTGGGAGGTGACTAACCCCTCTCCACTTCAAAGAGAAGAAAGAAGAGGCCGCAAATGACTCTTCCAGGGCTGCAGAGCCAGCAGGTTCTGCAGACGGTGGTATTCTAACTGGTCTCTCTCGGGCACGCCACTGCTTTCTCTGTAGGAGAGAAATCGCAGTCCATAGTGTCAACTCTTTCAAAGGACAGCGACCCCTGGAACTTCCTTCCAGATGAACATGCAGCCTCTCTGCAGCAGTGTGTAGAATCCAGCACAGATTATAACGTGCGCTCCAAACCAGCCCCCAGTCCCTCGCTGAGGGGCGTGTTTGGACTCATAGAGATCTCCAGAAGGCATCCCCGTGCATTTCTTCAGGAAACCTCTTCTTTCTGAGAATACCTGGCTCACCTCGGAGTCGCTAAGTGTTGTCCAAGTGGCTGCTTCTAGGAGTCACTGCTTTTTCTTGGATGGAAATTGCCAGATGAGGAGGAGGATGCTGGTTAAAGCATCATTTACCCAGTATTCACTATGCCCAAGGGCTTGCCAAGAACTTTGCAAAGCTCCATTTCTCACATCAGCCCTGTGTGGTGCGTGTGTTCGTCAGCTCTCTGTTGCTATGACAATAGGCCTGAGATAATCCACTTATAAAGAAGAAAGACCATGGGTCACAGTCTCAGAGGTTTCAGTCCTAGTGGGTTGGCTCTGTCACTTTTGGGCCTGTGGCAAGGAAGAACATCGGGGCAGGTAGTGATATAGGAGCTCCAAATGATATATGGGAAATATTATAACTCCCAACCTGCCGATGTCCGACATTCCAAGTTCGCGTTCCCTGAAATCAAAGAATGAATTCTAAGGAACAACGGAGGTTAAGAGTAGGAAATTTTACTGAGGGAGGGACAGCTCCTGAGAGACAGGAAGGGGACCGAGGGGGTTGCCAACGAGCCCACCTCTCAAAAGAAGTTTTATAAAGCAAAGTCACAGGGTGGGTACAACGTGGGACAAAATTATGATCAACCAATAAGATTATAAGTATAGCCGCTTAGGTAATGTTGATCCAATGGGATGTCACGTAGCAAGTGTACATGGATGGCATCAATAACCTTGATCCATAATCTATACTCTTAGTCTTGTCTTTAGTCTTTAGTCTTAGTCTTAGTCTTAGCGGGTGGGAGACGATGGCCCACCCCACCTCTAATGAGATAATGGTTTATTTATATGGGAAATCTCAAGAGTGTCACCCATAATCCCAAGCTCCCATTTATCCCTTAGGGAGTTATGTAAATCTGGCCATTGTGACTTTAATCTTCAAATCCTCCTTCAGCCATAGTTGTAATGTGTTTTCATCCTTTGCACTGACTCCCTCGAGGACCCAGCCCCGTCTGACTGCCTACAATATTTCCACCGAACTTAGCTGTCTATGACAGTAGCACCTGCCACGGAAGCAAAGAGAGAGAAGGCCCAGATGGGTCCCAGTGCCCCTCCAAGGTCACACCCCCAATGGCCTAACTTCCTTCCCCTGGACTCTACCTCTCACAGTCCCCACCGGTCCCCAACAGCGCCACCGGCTGGCACCCAAGCAGTTAGCATATGGGACTTTGGGAATATTTAAGATTCAGACCATAGCACTGGGTATTAGTATCCACCTTTTTAAAACTCAGATAGCTTCAGACTAAAAGATAAGGGGACTCTCTAGTGCTAGATCACCTAGGTAATAAGTAATGGCACAGCCAGATTCATACCAGGGTCCAGCCAGTCACACAGTACGAGTTCTCGGCCACTGTGACCCCACGAGAGAAGGATCGTGTTAGTCATGAACTAGCACAAAGCTCTAGCCAGATTGTGGTGACAAATTTATTTCTAGGCTAAGGTTATGCGTTCATTCATCCATTTCTTCATTCACACAGACTCCTTTGCCTGGAACGTGGAGCCGCTCTCTTTTCCTCTAAGGAGCAGCCTCCTTGTCAGCCTCTCAGTGTCATTTTTAAGTTTCAGCCCTCTCGGAGTCCCCCTAGCTTGACACAGTTCTTATCTCTTTGCCCTCATGGAGCGCTGGGTGTTCTACCCAAAAGTGGTTTTATGGGACTCGACCCACAAAATTCAGTCACCAAGAATGACTTACAGGGTGATCATGGTGGAAATTTGAATTAAACAGGGAAATCCTCTGCTGGGTTTGTTTTTCTGGAATACTTCATGTAGCATAATCGCAGCCCTTTAGTGCTCTATGCTTAAGCCAAGGACTCTGGTTTTACTTCTTTAGGGTATTTAAATTAAGCCACTTCACCTTGATAGATAGACCAATGTTCAAATAACTTTCTGTAATTCAGATTTGAGCTGCTCAGCTTCATACTCAGCAGCCATAAAAGTTGTAGCCAATAGAAAAGTGACAGTAACGCTACTGACCTTACCAAGACATTAAATGTCAGCACCTGAATTCTCATTTCAGCGCTCAGCTCATTTTGCAGTGTGTGTTTAGCTGAGCCACTTTTGCTTACGCATACTTTGTTGAAATCAGATCACAACAAATATTATATTACAGGTAACTCACAGAGAAACTTAGAGATGTTTACTTCTTGCACACAAGAATAGGAACTCAGCAAGACGTTATCACCCCCATTCCTGGGAGAGACCTGAACTCTGTAAAAAGCAGAGGAAACCAGGTTAGGAGTGCACTGTAAATGTCTTTGTACTCTACCACACTATCTCCCCAGGACCAAATCAAAAAATTAAACTTCATAGCTTCAGCAATCATATTACAAAATTACATTTCTGTCTACAAATTAGGCTTACCCAAGTATAATAGATTTTACACAGACGATCCAGTAGAGTCAATATTTCTGCAAGCGGTATTTCCGGAAAGCCTTTGTCAGAGCTATGCAAGTATCATTCCCCCCTGTAATCGATTCCTTGTTGTCTATTGTGCAATTACTGGGCTCTTCGTACCAGCGAGCAGAAAATGCCCTGAAATCTCTTGGAGGTGAAGATGTGGTCGGCGTCCTTCTTGTTAATACTTCCACTCCAACCTTCACCCCAGAATCTCTGCTTCCAAATCCCAAGACGTTTCTAAGTGAACTCTAGACTCTTGGTCCTTGGGGATTTAAAGGAAAGACATAAACTGGCCTTCAGATGACCTCTGTGATTCCTTCATGCTGGTTCCAGGGACCGGGCCACCAAATCAGGCTTCCTCTAAGTTCTGTGTGTCTACTGATTAAGTGAAACAGCCTCGTATTAATTCTCATTTCCCCTCTTCTGTGGCACGAGCTGTTTATCGTCTCAACAAGTGACACCCAAATCCCCTCTGTCCCTCCACCCAAGTCCACATTTCTTGTGAGTAAAAAGGTAACAATGGGCTTATATTTACAGGGAAAAAACACTATTCCACTAATCTTTGCCACCACCACTTCGCTGCTACAAGGCCCCTCTCAGAGTTTTCTCCAGTCGGGTCTAGAAGCCTAGAAGATGGAAGTCTTTGCAGAGCTCCTCGTCTGTAAGCAGGGCCGGTGCAGCACTTCCTGTGATGCCCACCAAGGGGCACTGTCTGCCATGGCAGCCATTGCTCCTGGAGGCATTGGGGCCCACCCGCAATGTCACCCTGTCACCCTCCTGTGGCCACCACTGCTTCCACACTCTCTAATGTGCACGGCTCTGATCCCTGAAGTCTCACTGTGATGCGCACAGCTGTTCTGCTCAAAGGGAGCCCCTCTGTGCCTCCTGGGCCTCCCCAAAGCACGGCCCAAACCATGCTGACCTGCACTCATCTCCTCACCAAAGTGGACGCGGGGTGCCCGGGAGCTGGGCTGCACTGTGCCCAAACCACTGGGACATCATCCTCAGGCTGAATTGTGTGCCAGAACCCTGTCCTTGGGAGTTTTTCTTCTCCCAGGAGCTCATGGCCTTCAAGCAAAGAGAATCCCATGGGATGCAGCCACCAGCCCTTGCCTAATGCAGGCAAACCCAAGGGGAGGATGGAAGGGATCACTCCCAACTCAGCACCCTGGGGGCCGAGCTGCAGCCGATTTTTCCGGCACTGGGCTGGAGATCATAAAGGAAGCTGCTGGGAAGCTGGGTGTTGATTTGCACCAAAAAGCCCAGCTACTCCTCGTCACTTGAAGTGGATTTCGCAGGTGCAGGTGGCCCCAGCCGCACCCTTGTCCGCTATTCCAAACCTGCCAAGGAGTGCACAGGAGGTCAGGGCCAGCCGAACACTGGTTCTGTGGCCCACACCCCCCTGCAAGCCATTCTGTCACCTCCACTGATCTGGGCCTAAAGTTAGTAGGAGCTCTGCTTGTTCCCATTTGAGGTGGCCTCTTCCTAGTAGCTGTTGAGGAACTCAGAGCAGGAGCCAAGAAAAAATGCAGCCATGGAAAGAGTTTGCAATTCCGGAGTCCCTGTGACAGGCTCGAGTTGTGATGGTGCAAATAGAAGCCTTGTGACTCATTCTCTGGGGATTTGGCTTCCCTGAAAAACTGTGTGTCACTGGCTCCTTTGAAGGCAGGGCACATGAGGGGATTGTGAGCTCTGGCAGAACAAACTCCCTTCAGAAACCAGTGCACAAGGAGGGAAAACGAGGCCAAAATCAGTTCAGCGAGGTTGCCAAAACTCCACACACCAACCCCAGGGATTCCTTCCCCCGCCACTCCCGTGCTGGCTCTGGGAACTCTGCTGCCAAAAATGCCAGTGTGGTTCAGGTCAGCAGAGGCTCGGCCATGGCTTCTTTTTCACCCGGAAAAAATAATAACAAGCAGACCAATGCTGAAAACCCACCAGATCTATGAACGCTCTGCTCGTGTGGCTTGTAGGTCAAATGGGGAGACGACGACCAAGACGTTGGCAGTGAGCAATGAGTACCACCTGACAAAGCGCTGTTCTCAGCAGAGGCCGATTTCGTGTGGGCAGAGTGAGGGAAAAGCCAAGGGCACAGAGCACATGGTAGAAGCCTGGCAAGTGCCCTGGGTGTTACCGACGCCTGGCACTCTCCCGTGCTCGGTTCTCTCCTGTGCTCTGTGCACGGTGGAGTGGTTGCTTACTTACTCCTCACTCTGCACAAGCAGTAGCGCCCCGAAGTGGATCTTATTATCCTTGCTCTCAGCCAAGGAAGCCAGCTGCTCAGTAACTCACCTAGGCCTCCACACTAGCGAAGAAAAATACTGCCAAGGGGTTCAGAGAGAGCCCTTAAATACGAGCATGTTAGCCAAGACTCAGTTGCAAGAGACAGAACCCGACTCAAACAAGTCTAAGGGTGTTAAACAAATAATAAAGTGTAGCCGGGCCTGGTGGTACACGCATGTAATCCCAGCACTTGGGAGGCTGAGGCAGGGGGATCCCCAGCCTGGTTTACATAGTGAGTTCAAGGCCAACCTGCACTACACAGGGAGACCCTGTCTCAAAAATAAATAAATAAATACATAAATAAATAAATTCTGACTAACCTCAGGCATGGCCGGATCCTTGGACTAGAAACTGTCACATGGACTAATTCCATCTCTGCACTGAACTCATCTCAGCTCACCTCTGCTTCACTGTGTGTGTGAGTGTGTGTGAATGTGAGTGTGAGCGTGTGTGTGTACTTTAGTGTCTTCTCCTGCCAACTTTCCCCCCTAAGATCAGGAAGATGACCACGAACAGTGCTAGCCAACACGATCATTTATCTCAAGATCCCAAAGGAAGAGGCGTCCGAAGACACTGGGTTAATTCAAGTCCCACCGCCCCTCATGACCTAATCACAGTAGGGAATGTGAGTCCCACATTGACACCCACCTATGTCACACGAAGCAGGAGATGGCAGCTCTTTGAAATGAAAGTTCCTGGACAAACCACCAAGCACCCATTAGAAGTGGCATTTGATAGAACCAGTTGGGATTTAATTTATATCCAATCTCTTGTGAACGTGGATCTACCAGTTTCCATGGCGTTGATGCCCTGCATTTTACAGTCTCTCCTTTATCTGAGATAGACTTGTGAAAATGAGGTCAGAAGGACAAGCCAGGAACCAAAAAGATGTGTGTGTGTGTGTGTGTGTGTGTCTGTGTCTGTGTGTCTGTGTGGTGTATGCGTGCTTTAAAATTAATTTAAGAGCTAGTGATTAGTGGTTATTTTCTTTCTTGAATAAAAAGTATGTTGTTAAAATAGAGTTTCTGTGATCTTTTAAAATGTTTTTAAGAGAATGCGACATCACTGTTATGATATTCTTGCCAAAAAATGTGTCACCCAAATGTAATCATGAAAAAAGTGAGATAAATGTAAAAAGACTAGCCTGCACTCTTCAAATCTGGCAAGTTCATTAAAAATAAAAACTGCCCCAAGGGTCTAGGGACCACTTGCAAGACCGAGGAGATGCTAGAGTCAGGGTAATTAAATGGCGATCCAAGCCTGTGACCATTGATTAGATCCTGTAATCTAAAAGTATATGTGTATAAAAATGGCATTATCGGGCCAATTTCCACCACTTAGTACTAATAGCTGCGAACTAGATAAGGGTGCTGCGTGGATGTGCTTGGGTAGACAAATGTCCTTGTTCTTAGGAGACACGTTATGAAGTGCTTGGGGACTAAGTGTCAGAATAGTGCAACCAATTCTCAAATGGTTCCGAAAAAATGTACTCATCAATATAGAGAGGGAAAAGGAGAAAGGAAATGTAAAATGTTAAGAACTGACGAAGCAAGGTACTAGTCTTGGGTCTTTTCTCCAGGCTCAAAATTTTCCAAATAAAATATTAATGGGAAAGAAAATAATCAAGACACAGCCTCACAACAATTTAAAATTGATTTCATAACACAGAAAGTAAAGTACAGAAAGTTGAATCCTGTAAATGCGGGCTTGCCAGCTCCAGGCTGACTCCTTTGTGGGCTTTGGCAGCCTGAGTTTCCGCAGCGCCCTGGATGCTGCGGTTGGCGCCGCCTGGCGGCAGCTGTCAGCTTAAGCGTAGGCTGGTGCCTGGTCCATCCATCCGACCCCGGGAATCAGTTTGGTGAGCCTCGAGGGGTCGAATCCTGCCTCCGAAGGAGCATCGCTTAGCCACCGACACCCAGGCCAGACGAAAGATCACAGCGACAACTTCCAAAAACCAGCCAACAACTTAGAAATTATTAGAAGTATTTAATACTTTATTTGCACTCCAAATGACATCTTTTAAAATAGCTTTACTAGAAATGAACGGGATGTAGTTGTTTATATATTGATCTGAATTACCATGTTGTTTTAAAATATCTTAATATCACCTGCGTACATGTGTATGTTTTGAATACATATGTAAATATGGATATACATACGCACACAGGTGTGTAGACACACACGGATACCCCCAAGATATTCTGACTTGTGTTTCAAGTGGAAAATTACCCTTGTAGTAAACTTTTAGGTGCCCTTCCCCACTGCATAATCCTTTTTCTTAATGTTAATCTAAGATGGCCGTGGTGATGCGCATCTGTAATCCCAGCACTCAGGAGTAGCAAGCAAAAAATAAAGTAATTTTTATGAGACATACGACCTCTGTAAAGAAAATCCAGATTTTTACTAAGTACATTAAAATGCATATTGGAAAACAAAATATGTTAAGATATCAATTTAACAAACTTGATGAATTTATTTATAGATTAACAACACTCAAAATTCCAGCAGGAGGGCTGGTGAGACGGCTCAGCGGCTTAAGCGCCTGCCTTGCAAGCGCGAAGGCCCGAGTTCAACTCCCGGATCCCACATACGAAAAAGGGGCCGGTGATATCGCTCAGCGGCACGGGTGCCTGTTGGCGCGCGAGGTCCTGAGGTCGTCCCCCCGGTACCCACAAAAAAAAAAAAAAAAAATTCCAGCAGGATTATTGTCATAGGGAACAAAGGAAAAGAAACTTTTAAAGTTATGTGATGCAATAAACAAAGGTGATTAGAAAATATGGGGAATGTTTAAATTTTAAAAACTTATTTTACTGTAAAACACATTGCCATTAATCCTCCTCAAAATATTCCCCTTCTCTTTAAACACACTTATTCCATCTATGTTGCCACTGTCTGAAGCAGCTCTGGAAGTTTTCTTTTATGTCTTTGGGAGATTAAAAATACAGTGAATGCTGCTGTCCTCGTGCCATCCAACATAAAGCCAGGCTCATGAAAAGTTAAAGTGCGTCCTTATCCACCTTATTCACCAGGTCTGGCACCATGTAACTTCTGGCTCTTGCCCAAAGTCAAAGTGACCTTAAAAGGTAAGTGTTTTGAATTGGTTTGGGGCACTGAGGCAGCCACAATGGTGCGACAAAGACACTCACAAACGAGGGCTTCCAGAACTGCTTCAGAAAGCGGCAAGCAAGATAGGAGAAGCGCGTTTGAAGTGACGGTGAGTATTTTTAGGGGAATTCTTGGCAATGTGTCTTTTACTGTAATAAGCTTTGTAAAAAAAAAAAACTTAAACACGCCTGATTTTTCAGTCACACCTCCAACATTGCTGGTCTCATGTTGCTTCATTTGTTAGTGAAAAAACAACTGAAACTCACTGGAGTCTTTGCACGTGGGGCACACGTACACACCCTTGCCTCAGAGGCCCAGGCAGTGAGCAAGACAAGAGCCCCTGGCCACGCACACCAGCTGTTCTAGGGGGCAAGTGGGAGAGTTGGAAAGATCCAGAAAAGGTACTGAGGATACCGAGGTGCTCTTTCCTTTGACTGTGTGGTGTGCGTTCCAACCTGAGCAGGGCGCCTTTGATATAACATTTGAACCAGCAAACTACAAGAACCAGGGCCTACAAGAACTACACTTTCACGGGCTCCCCGACCCTGAGCCGGAGTGAAGACTGTTGGGATCGTTATTCCCACCTGGGAAGCTTGCGAAACTTCTTTCTTCAGTAGAAATCACGTTCTACTTCCACCCAGGTACCTGTGTAAGTTTTATACATAGCTATGTGACTGGTAGGTCGTAAGCACTGAAAGCAGGGGAGAGGGTGGTGCGAGGTTACTTCGGCTGTGTTTTAAGAAGCTCATGAATACAGCTATTTCATAGAGATTGGTTTTCCCAAAAACGTATGCTTCATCTGAGTTTTCATTTCTAAAGCAATTTTTTAGAACTGCTGTACACTTAGTACTTACCAATTTTATTTTTCTCCTAGAGCTTTAAGCAGCAATCGAAGTTAATTTGTTATCTAGTGCATTGATTTTTCTCCTAAAAGAATGAGTTTCATTTTCAGGGTTCCCATCTATTAATTGCTACTCATGCCGTAAGTGGGTTCGCTGAGCTAACGTCTGTGAGCATCTGAGGTATTTTCTGAGTCACAGAACATTCCTATAGTTATTGGATATTTGACCATGATTATTGCAACGTATGCTTTATTCTTCTTTCTAAACTCTCTAGAGTGTTGCAGATATGTTGGGGGTTCCTAGGGGAACCCCAAGTACGCAGTAACACTCCTCTCTGCCCAGCAAGCCAAGAAATAAACTAATGAATAAAGATAGAAATGAAAATAATCATTGTTCATAATGGAAGCTAGGTAGAAGGGCAACGTTTAGCGTATTATAGCAATGAGACTACTTGTAAGATTATGCAGATTTAAATACCGAATTCCAGACAGAAATGATCCAGGAGTTTAAAACAAAACAAAACAAAACAAAATATATATATAATCAAAAAAGAAAAGAAATGATCCAAGAAAGTGCCCCACTTCTACCCTCACCCCTCCAAACCTGCCCCACAGCTCCTGAAATTGCAGAGCAGGGACACTGCCTGGTTGGCCCGTTCCCCTCATACAGCAGAAAGGGCAGAATTCTCCTCAAGTTTACCAGCCATGTAAGTTGTCACCGTCTTGGGGTTGCACAAGGAAAGGAACAGAGGCCAGATGACTGAGCACCCTAAGTGGGAAGGAAAGGTCATGAGATAGCAAGAGGGGTCCTCACCGATAAGAGGCATATGGCGAAGTAGTAACAAGAAAAAGCAAAGCAAGGAAATGGGAATCCGATAATGGTGCTAGTCCTGATTTTACCACATTTTCAAGGCACGAAGATTTGAACAAATAAGGTGGCCTGCCTCAGTGTTCTCATCTGTAAAATGGGGATATTGTCTGTTCTTTGTGCTCCCCCCAAATTATCACCAGGTGCCATAAAATAACACAATCTGAAAACAACAGTCAGGCACAGGGACACTGTACTAAATGCAAATAGTAACTTCCATCAATCCTCACTGAAAACCACATAGGGTCAGAGTTTGCTTCCTCACCTTCTGGTTCTTTCTTCTCAGCTTTCAAGCAGAGTCTGGCTGTTTTTAGGCTTGCTTCCTAAAATCCTCCTGAGCCCCTTCAGCTTCCTTCTGTGCACTTCTCACTGGGACCCTGAGGTGACGAGATTCCCAGGGACGTCCTGCCATTTCTGCCTCAGGCCTCACATCACTCCCTGAGCGGCGTACTGTGCTTCCCCACACACAGCCACGGCACAGATCAAGGCTCTGGGCTGGTTTGGGTAAGGAACAGTGCCTCGCTCCTAGGAGCCGGGTTGTACCTGGTCCCTCATCACATTCTCCCTGAGTGACGGGCAGAAAATCTGAGGCCCACCCTTTCTTTCCCCGAGATCCCTGTCTCCACAGTAATGGCATTGCTTTTTGACTCCATCAAGGGGCACAGTGGGACCCCTGCCTGTTCTGTCTCATTTGCCCCCTGGCTGTGAGGTGAGTGATTTGCTCTGCCATGTACTCCCACCATGACGTGCTGCCTCACACAGGACCAAAATGGTGGGGCCGCCAATCATGGACAGGAACCTCTAAAACTATGAGGAAAAATGAGCCTCTCATCTTTACAACAGCAAGAGAAAGCTAACAGTTATCATTTAGTGAGACTTTATGAGTTAGAAGCTCTTTAAATGCTTTGCCAGTCGTGTCTTTTTAGCTGAGTTCAGCCCCAATAGGTAAGCCCTAATTTCACAGATTCACAGATGAGGACGTTAAGGCCCACAGAGGTTCAATAATTTGCCCAAGGCCCATAGCTCTGGTCTTACTGGTATCTGAACTTTGAACTTCTGCATTCTACCAATTGCCAAGCTCTATATGTTTTGTCTCCTGCATATTTATCATGCCTCTTTCTGTCTTTTCACTTCTGTTTGAGGCCTTCATCATCTCTCCTGCAGCCCACTGCAGCTTCTAACTGAAATGTCCTTCCCTCTTTGCTTGGCCTCTGCCTGCCTCTTCAAATTTAATTTGTACTTTCAAGTTTCTACATCTTGGAAAATGGTTTTCTACTTTCTCTAAACTTTCAACTTTGCCAACTCCTACTCGATCTTAAAGACCCAGTTTAAGTATCTTGTACTCTATGAAGGCTTCCCACCCACCTCCAGCATGGTTGATCACTCTCTTCTTTTCATCTTCTATGATTTTGTGTTCTTAGGTGTCTGTCCACCTGCTACTATGGTCTGGATGCAGTTTGTTCCCCCAAAGGTTCCTGTTGGAAGCTGGGTCCTCACTTAGCGATGAGGAGAGGCAGGGCTATAGGGAGGTCCTTAGATCACCAGGGCCATGCGCTCCAGAGATAAAAGTAGTTTTCATGGGACTCCTCAGTGAGTTCTCACAAGAGGGCTGTTATAATAGAATACACCCGGCCCAGTATCCTTGGCTTCCTGCCCAGCAGTTGTCATCTCCTGCTAACCCATGCACTCCCACTATGACATGATTTGCTATTGTGTGATACAGCCAAGAGGGCCCTCATGAGAAGTGAGCCAATGCCAGAACCATTCTCTTAGACCTCTGGAACTGTGACCGGGATAAACTCCTTTTCTTTATAACTATCCAGTCTCAGGTATCTCATTATAGTAACAAAAACAGACTAATACACCCATTTGTCTTCCAAACTCACGCAATCTCATAAAGACAGACAATTGACAGCAGTAATAATTATTCCATTTATTAAATTCCTACAGTGTGCCAGACACTCTGCTAGGCTCTTTATCCTTTACAATTTGGGATCTGCTATTATCCCCCTTTTGTGGATGAACAAGCCAAGGCTTACTGGTCAATGTAAAACCACACCTAGCAGAGTTCTAGGTGCATATATTCAATAAATGTTTGTTGCATTTTGAAAATAAATGAGTGACTCCATAATCCAAAAATGTTTGTTCATAAAATATTACACTTAACATATCTAACCCTAAAAGAGATAGGTTCTCAGATTCATACCAAAGTATTCTACTGCCACAATCTACCTGTGAATTTCTTCATTGTGCCCTATTTAACTCTATGTAAACACATTTGGTGCATTATTCTGTTTTACTTTTTCTCTCAGATTTAAAAAACAAAATCACATAAATTAATTTCTGATCACAATGGAGGGGTAAGAGCCCACAGAACCTTCTATTTCCAGCCATTATATCACAAAATGATGGGGTGTGTATCTTTAAACTTAAATATTTATAGTAGTGATGGAAATAATGTTTCTGTGGCACAGGAAAAGACTCTTTTGTAGTAATGAGTGAAGGACGAAGTGTAGTAACTTGTAAGGTGACCCACACCCCGAGCAACATCCAACAAACCCAACAGGCAAGACAGTGTGCACCTCAAGACATGGAAACACAGAAATCCCCAGGAGATAGAGTTGCTTAAAAATCCGCAGAGAGCTAATGGAAAGACTACTCAAGAATGGAAGTTATAATCAAGAATAATGATAAAATGCTAAGAATAAACCCTGGAAAATAAAAAAGGAGTCAGTGAAATTTTTTTTAAAAACATAAATTCACTTGGCTAGACTCAATTAAAGAAAAAATTAGTGATTGAAACTGAAGGCATCACCCAAAACAGCACAGACAGATAAAGTGATAGAAAACAGGAAAATAAATAAAGTGAAAAACAGATGGTAATGCTGTGACATGAGTCTTTTTTATTTTTTTGAGACAGGGTCTCGCTGTGTAGCCCAGGCTGGCCTTGAACTCACGGCGATCCTCCTGACTCAGCCTCAGGAGTGCTGGGATTACAGGTGTGCACCACCATGCACAGCAACATGAGTCTTTAGAGTAAAAGGGCACATCAGACAAAAACAGGAAAATTTACATTTTTTTTTTACTCTTAGCTTGCAGAAGCCAAATAGTAGAACATCAAAGAAAAATAGAAAAATTCTTAAAGCAACTAGAAGGAAACTACAGAGTGGCAACCAGGCTGATGAAAAACTCCTAGTCAGAAAACACATGTGGAAGAAAGTGATATCTCTAAAAGTGCCACAGGAAGTCCATACTCAAGCTAAAATTCTATACCCAACAAAAATAACCTTTAACTTACATGAATTTTGTATCATATTACATAGTATTCCCTATTCACAAAGATAAGTACAACTTGCAAAAGGGAGAGAAAAGATGGAATAGATGTTTTTATACAAAGGCTAAGCTAGTTTATTATCCAAAAACCTTCCCTCGACAGAATTACTAAATGAAGAAAGACAAATCCATGAAGAAGAGAGGAATGCAATTATTGAGTGTAAAATAGAAATAATTACTAGCTAGAAATAATATTTTTCCAATCTAAAAACAAGAGGGATAAAACTTTAGATAATAATAACATGAAAGATGGTGGTGGGTGCAGTTAAAAGGCAAACGGGCTAAATTCTTTGTTTTCTTTGAGAGTTGTATTTTGTTTGTGTGCTAAAATTTTAACATACCCATTAAAACAATTGAAGCAGAATTGCAAGCTGGTAAAATGAAAAAGGGGAGGGCAGTGAGAACAAAAGGCAGGAAAAGAGAAAAAGAAGCGAAAGATAAAGTATGAAAATAGAAACACGGAATAAGAAAGTAGTTCAAATACATCAACAGTCACAATAAATACAGATGGAATAAATTCACATAATAAAGCGACTTCTACATTGAGTGTAAAAAGCAAAATAAATTGTTTGCATGCAACATACCAAAATAGAATCATTCCATTTCCTCTGAGCTGAGTGTATGTGCTTGCTCATGTACACACACACACGTGTGTGAGTGTGTGTGTGCATATGTAGCAGAGTGAGGAGGAGGGACAGTGATCCAGTCTATGTGTTCTTTTTAAAATATGTTGGTGGTACTGTACTTAAAAGCTTTGTGGACCCACTGGTACAATTTTAACTTTTACAGACATTCTTTTACAAGTTGTAATTCAATTAAGTATCTTAAATTTGATTGATCGGTTGATTGATTGATTGAAAATTCTTCATCTGAAAAGTGCAGAACACTGACTAGGAAGCAGACCATAGAGACAATTCAGGCAAGAGAAATCTATAAAAATTATTAAAGACATCACCAGAGTATCAGCTGGTTTGTACACTGTATGGAAAATAGGTCAACATTACCAGTTTACTGTAGATGTGATCGTTAAAGTACCAAAGAAGGAAAATTTCACGTATCGCTGATTATCCATTTGACATTCTTAGCAAGGAGGTTGACTTCATTCTTTCCTGGGCCTGTATAAATCAATTATAACAAACTGTGCAATTATCAGCACGCAACTGGCTGCTTGTGGCAGATTTAAATCCCATTTTGCAAGGCAGCCAAAACCCTCTCCTTTGCCTCCTCAGCTCAGAAGCCAGAAAGCAGCTGAAAGATGGTCACCGCTTTGCTCTTGAATGGAGCTAATTACAGAGTTGTCTACCGCAAGATGGGCACTCTGCTGTCAGTGTGTAAATAGGAACAATTAGAGCTCATTCTAAGCTAACATTATTTCCAAAAAAAGAAACCGAGCTTCAGATTTTAATTACTCTCATAGGAAATGTTACATTAAACAGAACCTGAGCATTTTTTTCATAATTTAGTTCAATGAACATGACAATTCTCTGTCACAAGAATGTTCTAATTTTAACATTTCTACAGATGGTTTGGTAGGAATGTGAATTTCATTCCTCTCATCTTTCCTCACTAAGTTTATTTTAATCTTACATTACAGTTTAAAATAATTTGCATGGTATTGAAATAAGTATGTATTCTGTTCCTACCCCTTAGAGTCATTATTTTGAGTTTGACTAACTAAATTTGATTGATTAAATCAACCGTTCATTAAACTCTTAGCATCCTTTCCAAGCACTTATTGCTTTGGAAGTATTTGCTTAGTCTTCATATCTACTTCAGGAGAAGTGTCACCCTCATTTTATAGTTGAGGAATTGGGACATGGTGAGTGACCCAAAGTCACCCAGTCAGGAAGTGGTGGGACCATGATTTATTTCCCGGCTGCTTCAGGACCCCTGAAGGCTCTGGATCATTCCCCTTGCTGGTCACCACTTGGAACTTCACAGAACTCACCTAGGGAGACAGGGGCGTTGTCAGGTAGTTTAGGGACCAGGTAGTTGTCGGGGTGTGTGTGTGTGTGTGTGTGTTTTCCTGCAGTCTTGGACTTTGCAGTGTCATCAGGTACAAGGACCCAGAAGAAACAGCAGTGAGCATGGAAAGAGAAATACGTACAGAAACATCTCAAATGAGACAACTGTTGTTCTTGCTGGTTTTTAGGTTATTGTCCAAGATCAAATAATTGTCTTTTCCCCATGATCTGTTAATTTTATGGATAGATGAATAATTTTTTTCTAATTTATTCTTCTTTTTCCAATTTATTTTTATTTTTTTATGTCCGTGTTCTTAACCTGACCATGTTTTACTATTTCACCTGCACATTCATAATCCACCTTAAGAAATAGGGCATTACCAGTTCAGCTCATTTATACCTGGAGTGCTTTTACCCAAGTCCATTTCCTTCCTTCCTTCAAGAAGCAACCATGATGCTAATGTCAGTTTTTATCCTTCACAGGTAAAGCCATCCATCTGTCCTCCTGGTTTAGCTGGGACCGAGGTCTGTGCTAGGACACAGGACCTCCAGTACTCACACAGGCTAATGCCCAGGCAAACTAGGATGGCTGGTCACTATATCCAGATATATTTTATATTTTGCTACATATGTATCCGTCTACAAATAACAGTGTATTACTTTCTATTTTTAAGCTTTATATCAATGGGATCATGCTGCATTTTCATTCTACAACTTGATCTTTTTTTAGCGCAATACATTTGTGGGATTGAATCATGTGGATAATTATAGCCCAAGTTCATTCATTTCAACAGCTCCAGAAGATTCCATTGTTTGGATACAACATAATTTATTTAGCCATTCTGCTACTGATGGAACATACTGATTGTTTCTAGCTGTTCATTTTCTACAGGGCTGCAATTAGCACCATGTGTGTGTCTCTATAAGCACGCATCTGGGGGCTTCTCTATGTAGGACTGGCGTTGCTAGTCTGTCCTGTGTGCATAGCTTCTCCGTTACTGGGAGCTACATTGCACTGCAAAGTGATTTACCTGTTTTCTTTCCCACTATCCATGTGTGAGGGACGCCTTTGCTTCACATCTTCACCAAGGGTTGGGATTATGAGACTTTTAAAATGTTGAAATCTAAGGGATATGAAATTCTTGTTGTTTTCTTTTTTTTTTTAATTTACTGCTTGTACTGCCCCTACTGATTTTTATATGTGTCAACATGTAAATATTCTCCAGTCTTTGATTCTGTAGGATAACGATTTCATTCTGTGAACTCCTTGAGGATAGACTGCTGATTTAATTATTTTTTGAAGACCAAGAGGCCAACACAATGCTTGTCACATAGCATTCACTCATGACATGCTTGTTGACCAAATGAATGATCCCATTTATTAGTGTCCTATTCTTGATCATTTTCCTTTAAGTCTGTAGAGCGGACCTAAGAGTTATCCATCCATCCATCCCTCTGCCCGCTCATAAAACAAATATTTATCAGGTACATACAATCTTCCACATACCAGTCCAGGTCCGTGAATACTGCAGTGAACTAAATAGGCAAACCCCTATCACACTGTCATGTTCTTGCATTCCATGCTTAGCTCCAAGCTTCCGTAGAAGATGACTCAGTGGACCGGGTCGCATGAAGTGGCCAGAGAAGGCTGGTGAAGGCGAGGCACCTGAGGCCTTGGAGACACTGCTCCTAGGACAGCCGGCAGGGGCCCTGAGGTGGACGAGGTGGAATGCTGGGCCACGGTGAGAAGCGGCTCAGGGAGAGAGAGGTTCAAATGGAACTGTGGAGGAGACCTAGCGAAGGGCATGGGAAGGAACCTCGATCATCCTCGTTTGTGATTGAGAAACATGGACTCAAAATCTTGGAGCAAGAAAACAACGTGGTAAATGTATCACTCCAGGAACCAGGTCTGCTGTGGCCTGCAGAATGTGTTTAGTGTGACAAGTGAGGAGTCAAAGAGAGGCGACCACAAACAGCCAGAAGCATGGGGTCCTCCTGGTCACCTCTGTCTCTGTCTGTCTGTCTCTGTCTCCATCTCTGTCTCTATGTCTGTCTGTCTGTCTGTCTGTCCGTCTGTCTGTCTGTCACTCTCTCTCTCTCTCACACACACACACACTGAAAGACTGGCCAGGTTGCATGGATTCTGCCTCTTCTGTAGCTCCTGGAGTCCCCATGCTTGGAGATGGTTTTCCACAAACCCAAACCCAAACCGGTGGCTCACCAGGCTCCACAAGACCTGGCCCTGACCACCTCCTCCCACATCCAAAGAGCTCGACCTCCTGAATGGTGATTCCTGCTTCACCTCTCCACACCTCAGCTTCCTGCCTGTCCCTCGATGGTACTTCACATGCAATTCCCGAAATGTCTCAAAACTTATGTTCTTGAAGCTACTACATTGGTTCCTTGGAAAAGCCGTGGCTGGACACTCAGAGAGACCATAGCTCATTCCCAGTGTGTCGCACTGTGTTTGCAGTCATGCTTACTGCCAGTCAGTCTTGCCTTCTTAAGAGCAAGCCACCTGACAGCACAAACTTCAACAGACCATAAGCTCCACGAGGGGCCAACCTACATCTATTTCATTCACCATTATGCAAAGTTGAGTGCAATGTAGACAATTCATGACCTTTGGAATTCATGGAAGATAGTAAACGCTTAATAAATGTTTGATGAATGAGGGAATGAGTTGTAAGTGTTTGAGAGAAGGGCATTGAACTAAATTCTCCAACATCCTTGAGATTCATATTTATTAGCTCACTGCTTGTTGAATAAAAATTGTGAAGTTAGCCATCTGGAGATACCCAGTTCAAGTGATACACAGTGTCCCTTTGTGACATGCTTAGTGCTGTGTGGCTCACAGTCGGGCATTTTGTTAGTACACCTGGTTGTTGGAAAAGCAGCGACATTAAGCAGCAAATATCCTGTTTGTGATTTACAAAAAGAACAGAAGTATCAAGGAGCTTAAAGCCCAATCAATTTTTATCCCCTTGAAGGATCCAATATCTCCCAGTCTCTTGTCCTCACCCAATGCATTTTCTTCCCCGCCAGCACTTTTTTCTTGGGGCACATCCCATCAGTATCATTTGCAAAGTTAAATGGTCAAGCCATTGAACTTCAAATAAAGCCAACCAGAGTACATGACCTTGTGACTGACAACCACAAAGTGAATACAAAGCTTTCTGGCCATCTCAGCTCTCCTTTCAGCCAAAGGTCGTTACCTAGGGAGCTCTCCTACAACCTCAAAAGACAAAGGAAACATTAGACAAGCCTAGCAAATCACCCATGTCGAGGTTCTCTAAAGGCCAGTACAGTCCCCAGCATACAGTAGATCCTCCAGAGAATGAGAGAGGAATGTCCATTCCTGATTCCTGTTATCAGTATCAGAGTTGGCAACCATACAAAAATTATGGGACAGATCCCACTTATTACGTTTGTTTTTCATTTTAATTTTTTTATTGGTACATGTCTGCAGTACATAATGATCACATTCATCGTGGAGAGTTGGCATTTGTACATGCCTGAATTCTTTTTATACCCTCTCCCCCTCCTTCCCTCTCCCCTCCCTTCATCTCTTGGTCTCTTTTCCTTTTTCAAAAGATCTGTCTCCCTGATTCCTATTATCTATCTTTTATTTTGCTCTTTATGCGTACTTTGGGCTTTTACTGTGTGATATTTAAGCTTTTGTGTCTGATTTATTTCACTTAACTCTATGGTCTCAAGGTGCATCCATTTTCTACAAAGGACTCAAGTTTTTTCTTATTTATGGCAGAGTCGTGCTCTACTGTGTATAAACGCCACCCCTTTTTTATCCATTGAGCTGTTGATGGACACAGAGGCTGCTTTCAAGATTTAGCTATTACGAATTACGCTACAAACATGGGTATTCATGTATCACTGTTATATGACGTCTTTAATTTTTATTCTTTAGGATTATTTCACTTTGTGTCTTGGAGTCCAAACATTTCCTTCCTGTTTTGACACTTTTATAACTGTGGATACATTACCATAACTCTTTCTTTTCCTTCCACAACTTCCCTTTTGCTTCCTGGATGGAGGCCAGACTCTTCAGTCGGGCCCTTCCAGTTTTCTGCTGTGTGGACTCCTGTTCCCCTCTGTTCTCCACCTAGCACCGTTCACTGCAGCCTAAGGGGACTCTGCTATTTCTGTGCACATCCCAGAACTTCCCGTGTGTGCCTTTGCTCAGAAATACTTTCTCCCGGCCGGAATGCTCTTTTGGGCCACCTCGTTGCATGTGGTGGCAGAATTAGAGCTCCAGCTACAAGTTCAAGACCAACCTCCACCACTTACTGCCGTATGACTTTGATGTAACAGTGGAGGAGGGAATTGAACCCAGGACCTCACTCCAGCTAGGGGCGCACTCTACCACTGAGCCACACCTCCAGCCCCTGTTGCGTGACCAAACAACTTGGGCTACTCCGTTGCAGTTGCGGTTGTCAGTGGCTCACAGACCCTCCGCTCTCCCTTCCCCTCCTCTGCTCTGAGCCCTGCAGGCTGAGTTTTGCAGACTCCAGACTCAGCCAGGAGAAGGCCCCAGTGGGCTGTTAGAGGACAGGGAAAGGGAGAAGCAGGAGAATTTCTCCTCCTCGTAGCATCTCTGGCAGCAGCTGCCTCTTTCCCTCAGCTCCAGCTCTCGCCAGACAGGCCTGCTGTGGTCTCAGCTTCCTTAAGTGAAAAGATGGGGCGTGTGTGTGTGTGTGTGTGTGCGTGTGTGCATGTGTGTGTGTGTATTTCCAGAGTTCTCGGTTGAGTCCAGCATCCAGCTATGCCTGAGAGGGCGGGATGTACACGCTGTAGTTCTCATTGATAGCATTCTCTTTTTAAACTTAACCCACTTCGACCTCGTTTGCCATCATTTGCAACAGATGGGTCTTTATGAAATTATTCCCTCGAGTAAGAAGTAACTTCTCATTCATGGAGCAGGGAAGCGCGTTCTTCGATCATCGTACAGCAACGTAGAATGTGCTACCTGGTGTGGGAGAGCTGCGGAAATCCCAGAGAGGGAGGGCAACTTCTGTTGCGATTGGTGGCAAAATAGAGCCAAGGCAATGTGGCCCTGGTTCAGGTTAGAATGGGAAGCCAAGGAAGATTTTTGAGCAGAGGTGATTTGGGGTTCAGGCCGAGCTGTAGGCAGACTGCCGTGGGCATAGCGTGAAAGATCATTTGGATGGGGCCTGCAGGTCTACTGCACCACACAGCTCCGGGAAGTGCTCTTCACCTAGGACAGATTGTGAATGGCGCCCTCATGAGTTGTGCCAGGCACAGCTTTGAGTCATGGGGAGACGTTAAAAGTATGATCAAGGAGCTGTTGTGGGACTGGAGATGTAGCTCTGTGCTAGAGAGCTTGCCCAGCATGCACTGCGAAAGCTATTAGGAAGCTGCTGTCTTCAGAAAGAGGGCAAGAAAGCCACGGCCCCTGGCAGTGACAGAAGGAGGAGGGTGGATTTAAGACGCACTCTAAAATAATCTCAGTTTCAATTTGCAGTAGGGAAGGAGATATGAATAGAAACAGAGAAGTCAGGAGGAAATACATATTTTGTGGAGATGGAAAATTCCTTACTAGGTAAGGGATTTTAAGGTAGTAATAAAGGCTGATAGTTCTGGACCAGTGTTATAGCTCAGCGACATAAGTGCCTGCCTGGCAAGCACGAGGTCCTGAGTTCGACTCCTGAAACCCGAATATAAGGAAAAAAAAAAAAAAAAAAAGGCTGATAGCTCTGACCAATGGCACTGGGGCTCAGGAAACTGGGCTGCACATAAAGATCTGGACACCATTCACATGTAAAGAGTCCTGGAAACCACATTAGGAAGAAACTGCCAAAAGAGAGAGTATTTGTTAGAAGAAAAGAGAGCCAAGGAATGGTCCTTAGGGAAGAGCCATGTGGAAAGGGCAGAGGAGGAAGTCAAATCAGAAAACAGCAGTGTGGGATGAGAGAGAATCCGGAAAAAAATGAGAACTCTGGCAGAAAGGAGGAGCTGGCCCTTCCACACCCCCTGCTTTCCGCCAAGGTTACAGCTGAAGCATTTGTCGAGATGTCGCCTCCATCAGCCTGGGTCCCTAAACAGCAATGGTGAGCAGAGCACGGCCGACCCTGCTGGACCTCTGGCCCGAGCCATTAGCCACAGAGACTCTTACTGTGTCTGCAGCGAGGCCTGGCCTGGCCTGGCCCGGCCAATGCACCACGGTAACTTAGGGGTGAAGAATGGGGAAGAAGAAGGTAAGTGCGATAAGAGATTGAGCATGTTTGTGGCATTAAGGAAAAAAGCTAGGAAAAGAGAAATTGAAGACGTAAGAGAGCATGAGTTGATTGGTCTCGGCTCTGGGGAAACTCAAGGGCTAATATCCACTGTGCCCACCAGGCAGGCGGCCAGCACACTTATTTATGAGGCACTTGTGTCAAGCATCCTCCGCCTAGTCATGCCCAGGGGAACGACTTCTGGAGCAGCTCATAATCAAGGGTGAGAAGATTTTGTGTCAGGCCTTCCCCAGCGAGCAGAGCGTCTTAGCCCATGGGTGCTGTATTGCAAAATACCACAGACTGAATAGTTTATAAAAATATAACTTTTCTTCTCACAGTTCTGGTGGCCAGGAAGTCCAAGATCAAAGTGGCAGTAGATTCAGTGTCTGGCATCTTGTTACTATGCCCTGTGGGGAAGAGGAATTCTGTGTCCCCACGTGGCAGAAGGGTGAATTCCTTCCCTCACGCCTTCTTCTAAGGGCGCTAATTCCATTGATGAGGCTGGAGCCCTAATGGCTTAAACACCTCCATAAGGCCTTACCTTTTATTACCTTTTAAAACACTGAGGATATAATCCCAACATGAATTTTGAAAGGATACAAACATTTAAACCATACAGGGGAACAGAGGATACTGCTTCTGAGTACCTCAGTTTCCTCATCCAAAGTATGGGGATAACAATAGAAGGGACCTCACTGAGTTGTAAAAATTAAATGAGTTACTGTGTATGAAGTACTGAGAACAGTGTCTGGCACAAACTGAATTCTACCAAGGGTGATTTCTGAACTCCCTCAAGTTCAGGAGGAAGCTCTAAACAATGGTGGAGAAATCTGTAAGTGGCTTATTTTCACAGTTGCCTGAACAATGAGGAAGTACGTAAGGAACAGCCAAAGTCTCTGTACAAGGAGGTAAACAGGCAAGGCGAGCAGTGAATATATTCATCATCTCTACCAGCTTCAAAGCTAGTGCTGTTACATAAAAATCAATCTTAACTTGTCTTGTACAGTTGTGCCATTTCATCTCAGAGGCACTTCTTAGGCGGAAGAAACGAAGACTCAGGACATGTAATAGCCCTTGAATACTTTCAAGGAGTTGTTGAAAGTCATATTGGGACAAAATTTAAAAATCTCAAACTACCACAGGAAAAGTTAATCCATTGCTGTAAACTGACATAAACTGTATGACTGACAGTTTAATGGAATGATTAAGTCATAGCTATTTTTGACACTGTGGTATAGAAACCAGAGAGGCACCTCTAGAAATTGGGAAGTGTGAGTGAGTTAGTCAGTTTTCTGTCACTGCAACAAACAATCAAGATGAGTCAATTTAAAAGAAGGAAAAGTTTGTTTTGGCTCATGGTTTCGGAGGTTTCAGTCCATGGTAACTTGGCCCTGCTGCTATGGTAGAAGTGGCCTGCTCACCTCATAGAAGCCAGGAAGCAAAGAGAAACAGAAGGGGCTGGAATGCCAATATCCCCTTCAAGAGCATGACCCCTAGTGACCTAACTCCCTTCCACTAGGCTCCGCTTACTAAAGGTTTTATCACCTCCCAACAGTGCTATGGTCTGGGGACCAAGCCTTTAACACATAAGCCTTAGCAGCACATTTCAGATCAAAACCATAGCAGGGAGGATCTAGAATATTTTATCTCCTTTTCTTGAGAAAAGGGATTGGAAAATCCCAGTAGGGCCCATTCATGGAGGGCTGGTGATTCCCCAGGATCCAGGGATAAAACACAATCTTGCTGATTTGGACATTATAAATACTTATCCTCAATAATATCCATGCATTTGAGAATTTCTAACCACCAAAATTTCAGTTCTGGGTTTGGTCCCAAAAGATGGGACACATCTCCATCACACTGGTCTCAATGACCTAAAAGGTCAATGCTGGAAATTGATTGTTCCTCGATGCAAAAGACCTCCTTACATAGCTCAGACCAAATGCATAAAATTCTGGACTTCTTTTCCAAGAATATTGTACGAAGCAGTCATGTCCAGCTTTTGAAGAAAAACTGCCTGGCTGTAGCTTCTGCTAACACAAGCTATTCCTTGTGCTGAGAGAACTGTGGTCTACATGTGGCCTATTTGTTCATATGCAAATTCTCTAAGGGGGATGAGTCTGTGATCTGAGGGCAGCCCAGTCATTGGCTAACTGGTAACCTATGCAGTGGCTTATTGCAAAAAGCACTACCCCTAAAAAAACAATGGAAATAAGCCAACTAGCTTCTTTCTTAATTTTGAGCTAGCAAATGATATCAGGTAATTTTTTGTTTGCTTTGGTTTTGATTTTTTTTTTTAATGCAAGAAAATGCACAAAGTAGAAACTTGGAGGCCAGCAAGTGTGTGTTCAGAGCAGAGAACCAGGAGGAGTTGGGAACTGGGGAGAGGGTTTTATCTGTCTCTAGAATGCCCAGGCTTCTGAGCAACTCTTTATCCTTCCGTGAGACTCACTCTCCACAGATTTCTGAGTTGTTGGCAGGGCCCTGCTGTCCTTTTGGTTATGTGTATCCACGAAACAGGCCACTACCAGAGGAAGCTGAATTGGACCTCTGTTTCTTGAAACCAAAAGAGCTGAACTAAACATACCAGGTTTTCCCAAGATGTCTTTTGGGACGGTTGGGCTACAGGCTCCCCAGGCAGATGCAAAGGCTCAGCAGTGTTGTTCTGTGGCGTGTTTTACAGGACTCGTTTCCTCTGCCATTTCCTGGAGCAGCAGGACAAGACACGGAGAGGTCAAATCACAGGGCACCGTTTCTCCAACTGCCAAGCCTGCAGAGACCAGCCCGCCGCAGGGGCGCTGGCTTGAGATTCACTCTATTGTTGTGATGTCCTCGATAAGACTGAGGTGTGATGTAGTGGCAGGGATAGAGACCTCAATCCCTGTTGTCACAGGAAGTATTTTATAGCATTAGAGAAACATCTTTTGTTAGAGGTGTGTTTCTTGTTTGTTTTTTTTTTAATGTGGGTACCTTTTTTATGTGGGAGTCGACCTCAGGACCTCGCGCTTGCCAGCAGGCGCTTGCACTGCTGAGTGATATCACCGGCCCTTTTTTTTTTCTTTATATGGGTACCAGGAGTCGAACTCAGGACCTCGCACTTGCCAGGCAGGCGCTTATGCCGCTGAGTTATCTCACCGACCCTATTTCTTGATTTTTTTTTTTTTTTAAAGAGAAGAAAAAAACAAAACAAATCAAAAGAAGAACAAATTTTCAAAACAACATAATAGGAGGGTAACAATGGTTAATACATTATGTATTACTATCTTTAAGTTAGCTATTCAGGACACCACACATTAGCATTCAATTGTCCAAACATTATTGGCACAAACCTTACTCTTCAATGAACTAAGTGAAAATGGTAGTGTATCTATCTTAACCATCTTATATATATATATACAATTTTTTTCCCTTTCCCTTCTTTCTTTTCCCTATTCCAGTCTCTCTTTCCTTTTGACCAGTTTCTTTTTGATTCACCATATCTATTGTACATTTTGGATCTTATTTACTCTTTCAGTTTCTCATACTAGAGAGATAATACGATGCTTACACATGTGCTTCTGGTTTATTTCACTTATGAGTATTTTCTCGAGTTGCATCCATTTACCTATAAAAGTCTCCAGTTTATCCTTCTTTATGGCTGAATAGTACTCCATTGTATAAAAATACCACATTTTTCTTATCCATTCCTCAGTTGATGGGCATTTGGGTTGTTTCCAAGATCTGGCTATTACAAATTGTGCTGCTATAAACATGGGTGCACATATATCACTGTGGTACGATGTTTTTAATTCTTCTGGGAAGATGCTCAGAAGGGGAATAGCTGGGTCAAATGGGACCTCCAACCCTAGTTTTCTGAGGAATCTCCACACTGACTTCCACAGTGGCTGTACCAGTCTACACTCCCACCAACAGTGAAGAAGGGTTCCTTTTTCCCCACAGCCCCTCCAGCATTTGTTATTAGTTGATTTCTTAATAGTAGCCATTCTTTCTGGGGTGAGATGGTATCTCAGTGTTGTTTTAATTTGCATCTCTCGAATGACTAGTGATGTTGCACATTTTTTTGTATATTTGTTTGCCATTAGTATTTCTTCATCTGAGAAATGTGTATTCATCTCAGATGCCCATTTTTGGAGTGGGTCTTTAAATTTGGGAGGTCTGATTTTTTTGAGTTCTTTGTATGTTCTCGATAGTAATCCTTTGTCTGAGGAACAGCTGGCAAACATTTTTTCCCACATTGTGGGTTGTCTCTTCACTCTGTTGGTGGTTTCTCTTGCTGTGCAAAAGCTTTTTAATAAGATGAGATCCCAGTTATTGATTCTTTGGGATAGTTCCCGTGCGGTTGAGTTTTTATTCATAAAGTCTTTGCCTACACCAATGTCTCCAAGGGTTTTACCTATCCTACCTTCCAGCAGATTTAATGTTTCTGTTTTAATATTTAGATCTCTGATCCATTTTGAATTTAGTTTAGTGCATGGTGAAAGATATGGATCTAGTTTTAATCTTCGGCATGTGTAGAGCCAGTTTTTCCAGCACCATTTATTAAAGAGGCTATCTTTCTTCCAGCGAATGTGTTTGGCACCTTTGTCAAAGATAAGGTGGCTTAGTATGTCTGGGGTTGTTTCAGCATCTTCTAATCTGTTCCATTGATCTTCAGGTCTGTTTTTTTGCCAGTACCACACTGTTTTTATCACAGTAGCTTTATAGTATAATTTCAAGTCGGGGATAGTGATGCCCCCTGCCTTGCCTTTGTTGCCCAGAATTGCCTTTGCTATTCTAGGTCTCTTCTGATTCCAAATGAATTTTAGGATTGTTTTCTCTAATTCTGTGAGATATGCTGTTGGAATTTTGATTGGAATTGCATTAAATCTGTATAACAATTTTGGAAGTATGGCCATTTTCACTATATTGGTTCTTCCTATCCAGGAGCAAGGGATATCTTTCCATTTTCTGATATCCTCTTCAATCTCCTTTTTCATAGTACTGTAGTTTTCAGTATAGAGGTCTTTTACATCCTTCGTGAGGTTGATTCCTAGGTATTTCATTTTTTTGGATGTTATTGTGAAAGGTATTGTTTCCCTAATTTCTCTTTCAGTAAGTTTGTTATTTGTGTACAGGAAGGCTATTGACTTTTGAGTATTGACTTTGTATCCAGCTACACTACTGAATTTGCTTATTAAATCTAGCAGTTTTTTAGTGGAGTTTTTGGGATCTTCTGTGTAGAGTATCATGTCATCTGCAAATAATGATAATTTAACTTCTTCCTTTCCAATCATTATTCCTTTTATTTCTTTCTCTTGTCTAATCGCTCTGGCTAAAGTTTCCAGAACTATGTTGAATAAGAGTGGGGACAGTGGACATCCTTGTCTTGTTCCTGATTTTAGAGGGAAGGCTTTCAGTTTTTGGCCATTTAGTATAATATTGGCTGTTGGTTTGTCATAGATAGCTTTTACCAGATTGAGATAAAGACCCTCTATTCCAATTTTCTGTAGGGTTTTTATCATGAAAAGGTGCTGGACTTTGTCAAAAGCTTTTTCTGCATCTATTGAGATGATCATGTGATTTTTGTCTTTGGTTCTGTTAATATGCTGTATTACATTTATTGATTTACGTATGTTGAACCATCCCTGCATCCCTGGGATGAATCCAACTTGGTCATGGTGTATAATCTTCTTGATGATTTGTTGGATTCTGTTTGCCAGTATCTTATTAAGGATTTTTGCATCTATGTTCATTAGGGAGATTGGCCTGTAGTTCTCTTTCTTAGTTGGGTCCTTCTCTGGTTTTGGTATCAGGGTAATGCTTGCTTCCAGGAATGAATTTGGGAGTATTGCTTCCCTTTCAATTTCATTGAAAAGTTTGAGAAGTAGGGGCGTTAGGTCTTCTCTAAATTTCTTGTAGAATTCGGCAGTGAATCCATCAGGGCCTGGACTTTTCTTTGTTGGGAGGTTTTTAATTACATCTTCAATTTCATTGGTTGATATTGGTTTATTTAGGATTTTTAAATCTTCTTGATTTAGCTTTGGTAATTCATACGAATCTAGGAATCTGTCCATTTCTTCTGCATTTTCCATCTTAGTAGAATATAAATTTTCAAAATAGGTATAGATGATCTTCTGGATTTCTGCAGGGTCCGTCGTGATATCACCCTTTTCATTTTCAATTGCATGGATTTGAGTCTTTTCTTTTCTTTTTTTAATAAGGTTGGATAGGGGTTTGTCAATCTTATTTATTCTTTCAAAGAACCAACTTTTTGCTTCATTGATTCTTTGTATTTTTTTTTTTATTCTCCAATACGTTAATTTCTGCTCTGATCTTTATAATTTCCTCCCTTGTACGGGCTTTTGGCTTAACCTGCTCTTCTTTTTCTAGAAGCTCGAGGTTCACCCTTAAGTTGTTTATTTGCACTTGCTCTATTTTCCTGATATAAGTATTTAATGCTATAAATTTCCCTCTTAGGACTGCTTTCATTGTATCCCATAAGTTCCGGTATGTTGTACTGTCATTATCATTCAGTTGTCGAAAGTGACTAATTTCTTCTTTAATTTCATCTGTGACCCATTGGTTGTTCAGGAGGATGCTGTTTAATTTCCATGTGTTTAGGGAGTTTTTGTGGGATCTTTTGCCATTGATTTCCAATTTCATTGCACTATGGTCTGATAATATGCATGGGATAATTTCAATTCCTTTGCATTTACTTAAGCAGGTTTTATGAGCTAATATGTGGTCTATTTTGGAGAACGTCCCATGTGCAGCTGAGAAAAATGTGTATTCTGATGTTGTGGGATGGAACACTCTGTAGACATCTACTAAGTCCATTTGTTCAAAAGTTTGGTTCAGTTCTACTATTTCATTATTGATTTTCTGTCCAGTTGATCTGTCTTTTTGTGACAGTGGAGTATTGAGATCTCCCAATATAATTGTATTAGTGCTTATTTGATTTTTCATGTCCTTTAGTACTTGTTTTATATAGCTGGGTGCATTGGTATTTGACGCATATATATTTATGATCGTTATCTCTTCCTCTTGGATTGTTCCCTTTACAAGGATGTAATGACCGTCTTTATCTCTCTGAATCCTTCTTGGCTTGAAGTTCACTTTGTCTGCAAAAAGAATAGCTACCCCTGCTTTTTTCTGGGTTCCTGTGGCATGGAGTATTGTTTTCCATCCTTTGACTTTCAGTCTATGAATTTCTTTCTGAATTAAATGTGTTTCTTGTATACAGCATATTGTTGGATCTTGCTTCTTGATCCATTTCGCCAGTCTGTGCCTTTTGATTGGTGAATTGAGACCGTTAACATTGATGGATAAAACTGATATGTATTGATTTGTCATGATATTTTCCTGTTGTTGGTTCCCACTCTTTGTTTTTCCGCTTTCCGGCTATTTAATTATTTGCCCTGCCTGGTGGATTCCTTCTGTTGGGGTTCCTATCTCTTTCTAGAATGTCCTTCAGAACGTTTTGGAGTGCTGGTTTGGTGGTCATAAATTTTCTCAGATGTTCTTTGTCATGAAAGTATTTTATTTCTCCATCAATTTTGAAAGATAGTTTTGCAGGGTACATCAATCTGGGCTGAAAATTATTTTCCTTTAGAGCTTGCAATACATCATTCCAAGCTCTTCTTGAATTGAGGGTTTGTGCTGAAAAGTCAGCTGTGATTCTGATGGGTTTTCCTTCATAGGTGATTTGTCTCTTCTCCCTAACAGCTTTTAAGATTCTGCCCTTCTGTTGAATTTCTGGGATCTTGACTATAATATGTCTGGCTGAAGTTTTTTTTTGATCATGTCTAGTTGGTGTTCTAAAAGCTTCACTTATAGGGGTGTCAAATTCCTTTTCTCTTCCAGGAAAGTTCTCCCTGATTATGTCTTTGAACAAGGTTTTAATGTCGTTGATGCTATCTCCTGCTTTTTCATTTATTCCAATTATTCTTAAGTTGTTTATCTTTGAGTCATCTAGCAGCTGCTGAATTGATTTTTCATGGTCCCTTGCTATTTTTAAGAATTTTTCCATTTCATGATCACTAATTGCAAGCCTGTCTTCTATATCTGAGATCCTGTCCTCGCATTGGCTTATTCTGCTACAAATACTTTCAATGGAATTTTTTATCTCTTGGGTATCTGCTTGAATCTGCCTTATGGATTCCATTTCTTTCCTATGCTGAGCATTCATGGTTTCTATAGTTTTCTTAAGTTCATCTATTTTTTTGTCTGTATCAACTATAGTGTCCTTAAGCATGGTCTTCATTGTAGACATTATCTCTGCAGTTATCTGTGAGATTATTTCTGTTTTAATTTTTTCCAGAACCTCATTCAGTTGCTTTGTTGTTACCACTTCAGATAGGCCAGGTGGGTGGCTTTCGGATTGTCCCACCTCGTTGCTCCCTAGGTTTGCCTTTGGTGAATTGGATGTGTGGGGTTGCATCTTGTTTAAGTGTCGTCTCATTTTTTCTTTCTTTAATTCCTGGGGTGATGTTTGCAAATTACCTATAGTAGGTTACTTTATTGCTAGTGTTTAAGATCTTTAGAAGATGACTACTTCTCTGCAGTATCTTCCAAGTGGAGCTTGCTTTTAGGTTTTGAGCTTTCTGCCAGATCCTACCTCTTCAATTCGTTGGGTATGCGAAGTTGCTACCTGATTGGCCCCGTCCTTGATTCTTTGGTACTGTGCCACTGTATTTTCTGTGTCCCTTAGTCAATCTCAATCATGAAATATCAGGAAGGAAAGATGTTTAGAACAATTATTTCACATTTGGCTATAATGTTAACTAAAGCATCAAACACAGCCTAGAAAATGACAGACTGAGCTAACCAGTTATTTACCACTTTTAGCTGTATAGAGTTGCGGTTATATAACAAAATCTAAAACACACCAGAAAAATTATATGCAGTATACAAGTCCTGTGTATGTCAATTTTTCCCTGAGGAGTTTAAATTTAAAATGAGTTAAGGAGGAAATAGAGTATTGGGAGAAGAGGAAGGAATTAGATGTAAGGTTAGAGGACCAAGAGGGATCCCACTAAAATTGGGACACTAGTGCAGAGGACAGGTGGTAGAAAGAGAAGGAACGGATAAAAGGAAGAACAGATCACAACCACAATCACAAAGAAGTTAGAGGCGCTGTTTACACTCATATAAAAAACCAGAGAGAATAATGAAGGAAAGAGCAAATACACATACAGAAACAAAAACAAAGATAAAAACAATAAAACAGACAGATCAAAAATAAAACCCCACCAAAAAACAAAACAAAACAAAAACAAAAAAACCCTTCGCCAGAACAAAAAACAAATCAGTGAGAAAAAAAAAATAAAAAAAAAATAAAAATAAAGATAAAAATAAAAAAATAAAAAGAATCAGTTCCAGGTGTTGACTCTGTTGTAGGCAGGTACCTTGTGACAAAGTCCTGTTCTGTGCAGGTCCGTCCCAGTAAGCCAGGAGCGCCCTCTGGCGGGTGGTGAGCAGAGGCGCGTACTTTCAGGCAGAGACCAGTCTAGCTCGCCTCCGCTCTCGCCGCCCTTTCACGATCCCTGGGCCTGAGAGGCTCAGCGCGCTGTCTGGAGCGCGGGTTCCCTGCACTGGTTCCCGCTGCTCTGGTTTTTCGCCACGCCCCCCACAATGGCGCCGGGCCAGTCGCTCTCTGGCGCGGGACAGGTGTGGCTGAGAGTCCAGTCTCGTTCGCCTGCTGACCTCAGCACACTTTCGTGGGCCTGAGAGGCCCCGTGCTGCCCTGTCCGGAGCACAAGTTCCCAGAGCAGTTTCCGAGCCGCTCTGAGTTTCGCCACACCCCCCACAATGGCGCCCGGCCGGTTGTTCTCTGGCGCGGGGCAGCTGTGGCTGAGAGACACTCACCGCCGGTCAGTGCCGTTCTCCGCCGCTCCCCTGCCCCGCTGCTGTCTCAGGATCCTCCGTGGGGGCTCCCTGGGCACCAGCTGCCACCGTGTGTCCGTAGAATTGAGCCTCTGCGGCGCTGCAACTCCCGGGATAGTAGAAGTTGCGCGCGCGCGGTCTGCTCCTTCTTTCCTTCTTCTTTGTTGGAAGTCACCCGTCACTGGTGCCGGGGGTCCCAGATTGCGCTTCAGAACTTCTCTGGGTTTCGGGGAGGCATCTCCCCCGCTCCTGCGCTTTCCGGGTCGCTATATTCCCGTGTTCCAATGGTAACTTTTAGAGAGAGTTTCGCTGCCTGCTTCTTACTCATCCGCCATCTTGAGGTCCCCTGCTATTTCTTGATTTTTAAAGCAATGACTTACCCAGAGAAAGCACAGGTTCCTTTCTGCTTCCATCACCTGTTCTGGACTTGACTCTTACTGTTCTGTTTTTTGAGCGATACTCCTTAGTGTAAATGACTCTTGTTTTGAGTCTCAGATACAACAAAAACTATAGTTTTTCTTTTTTGAATGGACTCTGATCTGAAGCAATATGAAAAAAACACTAACTGCTCTCACAGATGTATTTCATCCCATGAGGAAAATGCACTCAGACTACAGTCTAAAAGAATACCACATTTTGTCCTTAAACCACCAGAAGAAAGATTGTAATCTCCTTGAGAATTGTGATTAGTCTTACCATTATATCCACAGTGTCTGAATAGATGCTGTCCAGTATTCACTCAGAAAAATTTGTTTGCTAAATGAGCAAATGAATAAGTTGGTGTTTATTGCATTGTGGCCAATTAAATTGCTTTAGAAGCAATCTTAAGTACAGATAATCCAAGGAATCTGCCCTGCTAGACCCAAAACACTGAGCACCTATGAAGGGACCAGGAGTTTGATGAGTCACATAACCACAACTACCTCTACTATTCTGACTTTTTTGCTTCTCCAAGGTTGGTTTTAAAGAGTTAAAACTAACAGACCAAGGGCCTGAGCTCCCTCTTCTGTTCCATGTGAGGGTGGAATTAGACTTGATAATCTAAGTCAATATGTGTATGAGTCACTTTCCAGCCACTGAGACAAAACAACTGATACCCACAACTTAGGGAACAGGTTTATTTGGCTCATGGTTTCAAAGGTTTCAGTCCACAGTCAGCTGGCTCCAAGGCAGAAAAGGCATGGCAGAGGGGCCTGGTGGAGGAGAGCTGCTCAACCTATGGTGATCAAGAAGCAGAGAATGGAGGAGCCAGGGACAAGAATCCACCCTCCTAGGTTACACCACCTGTGACCCACCTCCTTCAACCAGGCCCCCCTCCTAACACCACTCTCAGCTCTGAGCTCAATAACAGATGAATCTGCTCATGAGTACAGCACCCCATGATCCAATCACCTTCCAAAAACACCACCTCTGAACACAGGAGACTTTGACGGCACTTTAGATCTAAAACATAACAGTATGTTTTGCTGTAAGTAGCCTCTCTCACAACTCTGAAAGTAGGTATTAAAATCAAAACCATTTTCTTCTGTAAAGATGTCACAATCTTTAGTAAGTGTTAATAGAACTGAAGAAATCCATAGCTCCAAGGTTTTTCTTCCTTTTTTTTTTTTTTTTTGTGGGTAGCGGGGGTCCACCTCAGGACCTCGTGCGCCAGCAGTCGCCCATGCCACTGAGCGATATCACTGGCCCTTTTTTCATATGTGGGTACCGGGATTCAAACTCAGGACCTCGCACTTGCCGGGCAGGCACTTATGCCACTGAGCCATCTCACCGGCCCCAAGGTTTCTCTTATTATTGCCCTCTTTTTCTCTCCTCTCTTCTCCAAAAATAAGCAGGTTATGTTTCCTTATTTCAAATTCGACCATGACATTTTCCCAAGGAAAAAAAAAATCCTTGGACTGTAGGTGAGTCAACAAAATTAAGCTAGAAGTTCACTTCACATTCCTGAGGGTTTATTTCTAGCAGTGAGAGGATATTTCCTTCCCTCTTATCTTCCACATTTAGGCACTGTGCTGAATGCAGGAGATGCAGTGGTAAGTGGAGCAGAGTTCCCACTCTAAGGTGGTGAAAGGTGCAGATAAGTAAATGGGAAATTCCAGCATTAGATGCAATGCAACGGTAGGAAAAAATAGGTGGGAAGAAAGTATACTGGAGGCAGCCAACACCGGCGTGGGGGATCTGACCTTTTGAGCAAGTGATACTTAAGCTGAGACAGGGTAACTGTGAGCCAGGGTCAGGGGAGGCATGGGTAAAGTCAAAGGAACAGCGCCTGACTCTCATCTCAGCCTGGAATATCCTCTTAAGACTCCAAACTATTTTCCTTGAGGCTGTAATTTTCAGTGGGGTTATTTCTTTTTTAACCTGTAAGGAGTCCTGAGGCTTCATGAACTTCAAAAGTGCTTTTGCTGATGCTTAAGGTAAATGGAAAGTACTGAAAATTTCAGTTTGAAGGCACATGTCTTCATTTTATCTCAATGCTTGGGCTTAAAATAAAATTTCAAATGTCATATTCCACTCCTCTTCCAATATACAGCATAGTTTGGCCTCTTCTCCAACAGTTATTTATTGGATTCTTGCACACAAGATGGTACAATGAATTATTGAAAGAGTCCACATAACAACTTGGTATCATATTTTCAAGTATGTGTGAGAGAAATTTAAATGTATTTATTCCTTCTGGAAAAAAACTTATCATACCTGACAGTCAATATTAAATGTATTTTCTAGGGTTCTAAGGCTACCTACATTACCTTTTACCAACAACTATTTTCACTGCACTATCAGAAAAGTTATTTTAATTCTAATGCCTGTACTTTGTGCTAGATTTAACTTATTTTTTCTCATTCCTTTATCCACTAAATATTTACAGAGCACCTTTACTTTATTTTATTGTCCTGAAGATTGAATAAAATAATTCAGTGTTCCAAAAACAATGCTTTAAACATGGGTAGTCTATAATTGGTAATCAAACTAAAACCTTAAGAATATACTAATCTCTAAATCTTCACACTTACGATATTTAATAAAAGGTAACAAAAAATAAGATTAAGATTTTTCTAAGAAATAATGAAAAAACAGGTGATATTTCAGATTGTTTAAAGACACCGTGTCAATCTTATTTTCTGAGTCACATTAATAAAGAGCAATTCAACAATTTATGAAGCAGGATACATATTTTTTTTTCAATGAATTCCAGTAGGTATTTTTTATTTACTGAGTAACTAAATTTACTGGAGCTTTAGTTTCCTCATCTGTAAAAAGGGAGTTCATTCATTTATCTATTAACAACTGGTTACTGAATGCCTATGATGTGCTAGACATTGGTTTAGGCCTTGGGAATGCAGTAATAAGCAAAACCGCTATAATTCCTGCCTTTCTGGTTCTTATAATCTAACAAAGATAAGACCTAGTTCATGGAATTTTGGGGAATATCAGGTGTTATGCAATTGAAAGTGTTTCATAACTTGCAGTGCCACATCAATCCAAGGATCCTGAATACAGTGAGGGTCTCATCCCTCTTCCCACCTCCCAAGATATCCTCCACACTCAGCAGGTGTTAGAAGGTGATTTATGTGGATGCAAACACATTTCAACACTGCCACAGTTGGCTCTAGATGCACTCAATGGTCATAGCCATTTTCTATTCATTCCTTCTTGTTTGTTCATTCCTATACAATAATTTGTGAAATAATTTGAAGTAATTCAAGAAAATTGATTTTCAATAAAATCTACCATATAAAACACTAAAAGACTAGCTATAGGAGTTTAATTCTAGTAGATAACATTTATTAAGCTCACAGACCTGTAACAGGTACTATATTGTTCTTGGCCAAATGCAGAAATGTAAAAATTATTACATATTGTCATTGCAGTCTCTCAAAAAAACACTTCATCACCATATGTACTGCTTTTAAGATAAATAAATATCTAAATGGTTTTTAATGACCTTATGGTATTCTTATACCAACATTAATAATATGCTGATTGACATCCTTGTGGTTAAATGTTTGAATATATTATTTCTTCAAGATCAAATCTTAATGTATTTTTCTATAAGAACAAAATGTTTATTACAAAATAGCTTAATTTAATAAAGTTTGTGTCCTTGTATTTTCAGACTTACCAAAAAAATGCTTTAATATTTTCCTAATGCTCTTTAAAATTTCATAAATGTTTTAAAAGTTTACATCCACAAAAAATTAAGCCAAGTTGTGTTTTTGTATTTTGAAAATATCACATGAGTTACGCACTGAATTAACTGCCTTTTATAACTGCTCTGGTCATGAATATAGGAAAAAGATGAGTGAGTATTTCAAGAATATTCTCACTGCACCAGAGTATAAATTAAAACAAGATTATAGGATTAGTACTTGAGTGACCTAGAGAATTTAACTTTAATAAATGATTTCTTTACCTCAAAGATTATTAAATCTGAGGCTAGTCTTTCTGGAACTTCAAGAAGATAGAGCAATTTGAGGAACAAATACTGCTTCTTAATGGCAACACTTTCTAATCTTCTAGAAGTAAAATAAATACTACAAATATAAAAGGGCATTTTAAATAGCAAAAGGATTAAAACCATCTCGTGTATGCAACTCCCCACATAAATCAGGTGATCAGAATGCATTAGAAATACACCAAAAAAGCCAATTGAGACTTTGGTTTATATTTAAACTTTAATACTTGAGAAAGTGTTAAGTTAAAATTGGATACAAATATTGCTGGCACAAGTAAAGAATAACACACAAATGTGGATTTGAGTAGTCAGTTTGGAAGCCAGGATATAAGAATGTACCATAATGACCTGCTATTGAAGGCTTTTAAAAATTGACAGATTTTAAAGCAGTTCGAGATGAAGAGGTTGGAGAAGAAACAACATTTTTTCCTTTAAAAATTCCTGGGCCGGTGAGGTGGCTCAGTGGTGTGAGCGCCTGCCTGGCAAGCGCGAGGGCCCGAGTTCGACTCCCGGAACCCACATACAAAAAAAGGGCCGGTGATATCGTTCAGCGGCACAGGCGCCTGTTGGCGCGCAACGTCCTGAGTTTGACTCCCAGAACACACATTAAAAAAAAAAAAAAATTCCTATGCTATTAAGAATTGTAAACTCAGTATGGAGAGGAAGTTCAAAGTCATTTAATTTATCAAGCTATTTTGAAGACACGAGCCTTAAAGATCTACTGGAAGCCTGAACAATGTAAAAATAATCAGCTCCCTTTTCCTCTGAGGTTCTATGTATTAGTTACATTAACAAATTATAGCAAAAAAAAAAAAAAAATAAAAACTCCATTGTTGGGAGGGAACCAGGAATCGAACTCAGGACCTCGTGCTTGCCAGGCAGGCACCGTGCTGCTGCACTATATCCCAGGCCCCCAAAACTCCATTTTTAAGAAAGCATACATTATTTCTTCTTCCAGGTACTTCAGTAATTTAATACTTGTTTTATTAAACATAAAAAAGAACTTATAAAATCTGCACTAATAAGAAGTGAAATTCCATTCCAACTTCAACAATGTAAAATCTATTTTAAAAATTGTGAAAGTGATTAAAAACACTAGCACTTTAGGAGAATGTTAAAATATATTTGAAGAAATTGTCTTTCAGGTATTGTTTATTCATATAAAACCTGTATAAAGTAAGGTATAAAGGTAAGCTATATATAAATAAACATTCATCCAACATGAACATAACTGAAGAAATTCCCTCTTACTAAAGAATAGATTTGTAAGTTGTTTCCAATTTTTTAAATAAGCAGTTCTTTGATTAACTCTGGAATTTGTGCGAGGTACATGTGGCATACTTTTATTCCTGATTCCTCTCAACACGAAAATTAGTGTCTACATATTGTAAAACCTACTTGAACCCATAGGCTGGCTACAATATCACTGTCGTTTCTTTTCCTTTTTTAAATTTTAAAAAATACTAATATAGACATGTTGCTTGATCTTAGAATAAACTTTACGAAGGTAAAATTCTTTCTCCTCAAAAGGTGCAGGACATTTTTCTGATTACTAAAAAAGTAAAGCTCCTACTTACTCTTGAACACCGACGTTACTTACCAAAGATGTAAATATTCTCTCAGTGTCCAAAACAATGCAGGAACTAAACCAAGTATCGATGGCTGTCTGATTTAAGAAATGCATTAATTACACTAAAAATTAGCCTGTGTCTTTGATTTTAACTGAACATTAGTAACCAGCTTAAGATGCTTACTCTTTGTACATTTGTGTAAACTGTTATTCTCCTTTAGAAAACACATCTGAGTTTAAAACAAATAAACACAAATCTCAATATTGAATATACAACGTGTGATAAGTGATAACACTGTGAAGTTATTTAAAACATCCTTAAACTTCTCAAAGTACATTAATAATATTTAAATAGTCCCAGTCCCTTAAATAAATTATTTACAAGTATCCACTTGGATGGGTGGAGTCTCCGCAGTCGCTATATGACCCGGAGGTGTTTTGTGAGAATCCCCTGCAGGGCTGAGACATACACAGGCCATCTATTGGCCATGGGAAAACAGAGGCAGCATGACTTTATTAAAGAAAATTAACAGAACTGAAAGCATCTAATTAAAACTGGTATTACATGATGCAAAGACAAATAATCATAGGACAGAATTTTTATACAGTATCACGTTAAGATCCTTTTATATCTTAATTTTAAAATTGTTTAAACATAATTCTGATGTTAAAACATTATTTTAATGTAAAAATTCATATCTGCTTTCATAGAAAATTAATTAAAATGTTTTATTTTGCTAAAAGCTACTGAGTTTTCCCTGTCACATTGCACAAAATCCATCTAAAAGTGTAAGGTGTCTAAATTTTTACAGATAATATATGAAAGTCTTATTTTATTTTTTACTAAATTTCAGCATATGTTTCAATAAATTAATTTGTTACCAAAAATCTTGGTAACAAAACATTATCATTATTAATATAAGCCAGGTTTTAGAAAATCAGTTCCTGGGCCAGTGAGATGGCTCAGTGGTGTAAGCGCCTGCCTGGCAAGTGCGAGGTCCTGAGTTCGACTCCCGGTACCCACATAAAGGAAAAAAAAAAATCAGTTCCTCCTGATTTGGAAAACTTAATGACTTCATAAGAATTCTACTGAACCCAGTAAGGCCAAGCCTATCAGCAGCCAGTGGGGCACAGTACTGCAGGACCAGGCAACCCTGATCAGGAAATTAAAGTAGTTGTCTTTTGTAGGACAAGTGTCAAACTGTTGCTTTTTTTTTAAACTAAAATGCGACTAATATTAAGAGCACCACTGTTACTATTAGCAGGTATATAACCTCCATACTTAATACCTATTCAAAAATATAGCTAGTGTAATTATGATTCCAGTAGTGTTATTTGACTTTTACATTCCCTTTTTAAAGGGCAGACATTAACAAACATGCTCTGGACTGAAAATCATAGACGTGCCTATTAAATAATAAGGATCTCGCTCAGAGGGTACCTCCGGCGACTTCAGACTGACTTCTGACGCACCCTGTCCTCCTCCCGGCCTCTACCTGTCACCTAGCCTCCAGCCTCCACCTGGTTGTATTCAACATCCGCTCCTGTTTGGACAAACGCAAATAGGATATACTTCTAATATGCAAAGCTAGCACATTCTGTTCCTCTCCCCTCTTTCTTAAAATGACACATATGTATTTACTTTCTAGGTTTTTTGCTCCCAGTCATAACAAAATAGTGGTCGCCATCCTCCTTTTTCTTCGCGGTAAGTTTCTTGTCTCCACTCTCTGCTCCTGTGGATGAGGGAGGCTTCCTGGGTGCAGCCGGGGTTCTGCCACTTTTGGGAGGCCCTTTCGCTGAGTGCTGGCCCTTCGCGGCCGTCTGTGCTGACTTTGGTGCAGTCCGTGTTTTGGCCGAAGTCTGAGGAACGCTCACGATGGACAGAGGGGTGCGGCCAGGAGACTTAGAGGAGCTGGGTCCTGCCTTCAGGCACGTACTTTTATTCTGAGGCGGCTTTTTGGCAACTGAAACTGCATTCTTATCCTTCAGTTCCTGGGCAGCTTTAGCAGGAAAAACCGAGGATACTGAAAGCGGCTGTTTTAAATTCAAGGCTGATTTAAGTTTCTGTGGGGTCGCCCCTGCCTGTGGGGCTGCGTCTGAAGCCTGTGTTCCCGGACCTGCGGCTGCGGTTTGCAAGCTGGGTTTTGTCATTTTTGCAGGGGACTGGAAGGGAGATTTAGGCCTTGTGCATAGATTTGCTTTAGGTACCTCAGGGCACTTTGATGACGAACCTACAGGTGCATCATGCCTGCGAGAAATAGGAGTGTGTTTCAAGTACTTCGGTTCTGTTTCTCCAGAACATTTACTTGGTGAAAGTGTAGACGTGGGCAGATCTCTTGCATTCTGGGTCAGAAGAGCCTTGGCCTTAGGAGTCCTGGAGGCTGCGCCACATTTTCTCACTGGCTCGGATGTACTGGGGCTAGTTCTTGATACAGCAAGTGAACGAGTGTTTTTGCCTACTGGATTTAAAGGAGCAGGGGAGGACGACAGATGGTTGGAAGCAGCATGTGGTTTCCTCGTTGCACCCTTGGAAGACTCAAGCTTGGGATGAGAGGATGCGGCTGGAGAATCTGGAAATTTGGGACGGACGGACGCGGAGCCCCCATTCCCTATGAGTGAAGCTGCCGGCCGCAATGCACCCAGCACGCGCACCTGCTTTTCCTTCCCCCTCGGGGCACCAGCCGGAGCTCCAGGCTTTAAACTCTGTTTCTGAAACTTGTCAACTGCTGACAGAGGATTCATTTCAGGAGGCTGAGGTGTCCTGGCGGGGGAGTCAGGGACACTTTCATTAGAAACTCCTTTCTGAAATGCTAGAATTTTTTGTTCTAGTGGAGCAAACTGTAATATTCGACAGGGATCGTATTTAAGCAAAAATCCTTGAAGAGTATCCCAGCCTCCACCAACGCGGACCATGACGTGTTTTCCATGCAGCATCTGTCCCCAAAGAAAGGAAAGAATGAATCAGTGAAACAAGGAGATTGATAGTTACAAGTCTAGCAGTCACGATTCACGATCTGTGAAACTCAGAGTATTTGCCAACCCCTTTATGACAAAATGACAGTCTCTTTCTTGTATTCATATACTTAATATTTAATTATGTGATGAGCAACAGAAGTCCTCCAATTTGTAATGAAAATATTTACATCCAAACTGGAAGAGTTGCTTTGTTCAGTGAAGTGTTGACTATTGAAGGAAGAAAAAGAGAAGGAAGGAGAGGCAGAGAAAAAGAAATGGGAAAAACACCTTCTAACAAAAGAAAAAGTAATCAGGGAAGAAAATAAAAGCAACTAAGCTGTTATATTTTGGAACTTAGTGAATTATTTTCGCATGTATTATAACAATTTAATATTTAAAACGCTTTGATAGAATTTATTATGGTTCTTCTTCGCAGACAAGAAAGTTGCAGCTCAGAGCTTTAGGAATCTGGATCTGGCCTCAAATACACTGGGCTGCTCCCAACCCCAGTGGCGCTGTCGTGCAGCCCAGCTGACCTCGGGCCTGTCCCCTCGGCTGGGCCATAAGCCTGGCCACGACCAGGAACTCTCAGTCTCACTCTGGGCACCGTCGCTACGTAACACTGCCTTAAAGAGGAAGCTAAGGAAGACAGAGAACTTGTCTGCGGGTGTTTCATGTGAGCGGATGGGGAGTGGCAATGTAACGATGAAATAGGAATTAGAAGAAAATGTGGATGAATTAAGAAAAATTAGCTCATGTATCAGAAGCAGAAACAATGCCAAGCAGGTGAAACTTCAATCTCTTCATGAGCAACGGGGCCAAGTAATCAACTGCAGGTGGATGGAGGCGGGCAGCGCACAGGTGCGCCAATTTACCAGATGCGCACTGACGCCGCGTCCGCAAGAGGAAGACCTTGCACTAAAGGCCCAAAGTGCGCATCGTTATCAGTGGCAGTGTTTCTGTTTTGTTTTCTTACTATGGATATTTACACTTACTAGGTGTTTTATTTTGTCTTTCTTCTTATGGTGATGATGAAAAATTATTCCGCTTTAGAAATTTTTAAAAATGAAGTTCCCTGAGCGTACAAAGACTTTCTCCAGTTACAGTGTGAATATTCTCAGCTGTTTTCAAGTCATTTGTTCACGGTTACGAAGATGCACCTAAGCTCACCATGCATTCATGAAGCCAAGTACTCCATATTTCTGCTGTGCAGTGAAGTTTTTCTGTAGTAGCATCCTCTATTCCCATTTTTTTAGAAAAAGGGGAGCAAAAAGAAGTACGTAGAGAAATAACACCCATCCCGACAGCTTCGTCACAGACAAGTCGTGCCCACCGGCTGAGAGCAGGGACTCACCCTTATAAAGAGTATTTTATCCCCGAGTCGGTAGCGTCCTTCTGATAAGTACTCAATAGAAAATCGATGAGAACAACTGCAAGGAGGGTCTTCGGCAATGTGTTTAACCTAAGGTTAAAAATAAATACAGAAATTTGGCGCTTGTCACAAAAAATATTTTGTTTAAAGTTAAAATGTGATGTTATTTGATAGTGAGGAAAATAAACCTCAAAGATAAAAATTCAAAGGCAATTCCACTGTTTTATATTTCTTCTCCTTCACTTGTTAAGGAATATTGAGATGAAACATTGCCAACCTAGCATAAACCCAGCACTGAGGAAGGTTGGCTCCAGGCTCTCTACCCAAGCTCAGCAGCACGGGCGCCCACTGACAGGAGAGTCAACTCGAAATGCATCCGCTGGGTTTTAGGAAACGCATGAGATCACCGCTTGACTTGTGTGCACCTCTGGATTAATAATAGTTTTGTTAAGTCAAAGACCGGCCAGTCAGATCAAGACTAGGAAATTTCCTTTAACTAATATTGTGGGGAGGATAACTAGATCTGTTCAAAGTTATTGTTAAGATAGGCAGAGATGCATTCATATACATTCACCTATAACTAGGTAAAATTCTTTAAGATTTCAACTTGGGAAAGTGTTTGCCAGAGTGTTTGCTCTGTTGCAATAGCCTGCCAAGGAGATGGGAGTCAGGAGAAACCCTACGTCTATACCTCGGGAACAAAGTTTTAAAAAACTACATGGTAGGACCACAATAAATAAAAAAAGGAATTTGACAATTCTATATTTTTTAACACAGAAATCATAACAAAGTGATAAACTGAGCATATTTTTTGAAATATCATTATCTGGAAAATTCACATATCAGCCACTATAGAAACTATTTGACTTTTCCCTAAAATTGTATTTTTGAAAAAGCAACACCATGAATATTCTTCTCAACTACTGTCACACAGACTAAATCTAAACAAAATTATTTAATTAAACTTAGGCAGGTGGAAAAAAAGAGTCTCTTCAAAAATGCCCAATTTAGCTGAGCACAGAGAGAAATCTATTTGATTGCCTTAATTATCTACCCAAAATAAATGGACAACTGTGGATGTCTGAGAAGGGTCTATAATTTATTTCCCTATATTGTTCATTTAACAAGACAATGTACTTACAAACAAATGGAACGGATTCTATATGGTAAAGTTCTTCTTGTTCATAGCCTGCATATATGTACACTTTGAATGGCTTAAAAATAAAGTAAAATCAGGTAGAGTTTACAACTGTTAGGAAGATGCTTATGCATAAGCTAACTAAAGTAACTTGAAAGTAGACTTTCCTTTTAGTCACTACTTTCTGTCTGCAAAAATTTCTTCAGTATACAGAATTTCAGTTGTATACTTCTTAACAGAACCCTATGAATTAGATAATAATTGTTCCAAATATTAAACATGACAGCAAGCTATCTGTCGATTGTGTATTTATAGGTGGACATTGAATGTAATCGTACAGCACATACATGTTTAAAGGAATGTACTCATTTTTAGTTTTCATAACAAGAATGCAAATCTGAGAAGTAACTATTTTCCTTATTTAAAATATCCAAATAACCATTTATATAGAGCAGTACAATCAACACTAGCCCACAACCTAAACAAGGCAGGGAGCCTAAAGAAATAAGAGCTATGGATAAGAAATGTTCTCTTCTGCTTTTATTTATTGCATGGTAACAATGTAATTAGAGGGAATAGCTAGAGAAATTAAAATCATGTAAATGGTATTATATTACTACCCATCATTTGCATTCTCCATTTGTATACATTTTGTCCATATATGCATATTTTTCACAAAATAAGCATTTTTCTCATTGCTACATAGTTGCCATAATGATCAAAGAATGTGATTATTCTGTTAAGATACTGAATCCTAATTTACCAACCACTGCCCTATCAGGGGTTTCTCATAGTGCTTATGATTTTTCACCCATAAAAATAATAGGGCAATAAACACTTTCATTTATGTTACTTTTTCACATTTTCAATTACAAAAAAAAATGAAAAAGAAATATTTGAGTGGCTCTTGGTATCTCTTTTTCAGTTTGCTTTCAAAAGTTTACCTCATAGGGCCGGTGAGATGGCTCAGCGGCTTAAGCGCCTGCCCGGCAAGCGCGAGGGCCCGAGTTCGACTCCAGGAACCCACATACGAAAAAGGGGCCGGTGATATCGCTCAGCGGCACGTGCGCCTGCTGGCGCACGAGGTCCTGAGGTCGACCCCCCGGTACCCACAAAAAAAAAAAAAAAAAAAAAAGTTTACCTCATTTACCATCCTTAAGTACAGTTTCATCAAAATTTACCAGCTCCAGGGCCGGTGAGACGGCTCAGCGGCTTAAGCGCCTGCCTTGCAAGCGCGAAGGCCCGAGTTCGACTCCCGGAACCCACATACGAAAAAGGGGCCGGTGATATCGCTCAGCGGCACGGGTGCCTGTTGGCGCGTGAGGTCCTGAGGTCGTCCCCCCGGTACCCACCAAAAAAAAAAAAAAAAAAAATTTACCAGCTCCAATTTTCTGATTTTTAAGAGGCTAATGAGGCAAATGGTTTTTCATAATTTCCTGGACCATCAGTATGTTTTAACATTGCACTTTCTTCTTGTGTGAACACAGTCCTTGTCCATTTGCCTACCAAAAAATGTTTCTATCATCAAATTTTGTATCATCTGTATATAATGGGGAAATAATATATTGCATTTTCCATTTAATAAAAATATTTTCCAGATATTTCCTTTTATTTAATTATCATTTTAGCTGGGAGTGGTGGTGCACACTTGTAATCCCAGCACTCGGGAGGCTGAAGCAGGAGGATTGCTGTGAATTCAGGGCCAGCCTGGGCTACAAAGTAAGTTCAAGGCCAGCCTGAAATGCATAGTGAAACCCTGTCTCAAAAAGACCAAAACAAAACAAAAAAAAACAACAACAAAAAAAAATCATTAAGGTTATATAAAATTTTAAATAAATTTTATTTTTCTACCTATTAATTATTTCTGCTTCCACTATTTACAGACATCAAATGTATTCATAAGATAATGTAGGTAAATATATTTTGGTCTGATAAAGGGTTGTTCAGGCTGATATATTCCTCATTCATCTTTCAAGGCTATCTGAATGTTTTATTGTAGACTTTTATTACATTCAACAAAACAAAGCAACACATTCTAAAGGTTTATTAGTAATGATTTATTCTTGGGGAAAAAAAAAGAAAGCAATCGGTGGAGTCTTGTAGTTTATAATATCCCCCATGATGGGCTCCAGCCTATCTGCCCCACCATTGCTCAATTCCACAACCATTCCCCTTCATACACAAGCAACGACAAATCACCTTTAAAACACATTATCTCAAGTGACATATATTCTGAGTAAGTAACATTTTATTTTAAAAGTAGCATTATGTGTAGAATGTAGAAGTGCGTAAGTCTATGAGAGCTCAGGTATGATGAGTCAGAAGAAAGCTTGGCCAATACTCACCGCCTCGTGGAGCGCTTCATGCTGACAGCATGATTTCGGAAGGCTGATGGACTCTTCAGGCCCGGAAGTGTTAAGCAAAGTCTCTTCTAACTCAATTTCTTTCTCAAGTTTTACTAATACTGGTGGCTCAACCCCATATCTGAAAACAAATAAGGAAATGTGATCATTCAGGGTACCAAGAAAGATGAAATCTTATTTTTAGAGCAAAGTCTGTATGAGCTCTTCTACTGATTTCACAGGGACATCTGGAAATGCCTTCCAACACCCCCCAGATTGGCAAAACTCCAGATCACAATCTGCACCTCGTAGCATATGGGTTACTGGCCGCTTCCAATATCATTCGTGGGATCCTGACAGGCAGTGTTAAAATCAGCAGATGAATAGATGGGGCTGGAGCAAGTATGAGAGACACCAAGTTCTCGTTTCTTATCACATTCTCAGAGTTCAGAACACTTCCTCCCCCGAGCTGCGTTAAGACTATTTGCCTTCACTCTATTCTTAATCTAAAGTTTTTAAGTATCCAATTCATAATTTAATATTAAATGAAGGAAAGGTATGTGGAGAAAACCAACACTGACATACACTCGTGCTAGTAGGACAAAGAAAACAAAGACAAAAAAAGCCAAAATCAGAAATTAAGTTACTTCATTTAAGTTACTTTCATTGTTTTTTAGAAGGTAGTATTCTAAACTAAAATTAAGTAGCTTAAAAATGTCTACAACTTTGAAATTCTGAATATTGCAGAATACATACCTTGACACAATTCGACCAATTTCAAGAAGACAAAGATACACTTGTCTTGGATCCTTGTGTAAAACTGTAGAAAATAAATCACATGTTTTAAGAAGCAAAATTAAATAGGGAAATATATTTTTGGCATGCAAGACAATAAAAGACCTTTATATTTTCTTTGTATACTGTTATCTTCTATAAATTACTTTAAAAAGAACTAGCCAACAAGAAGATGAGTACCTATCATAGACCCTTACTTTTTATAACGTTAAGATTAAAAAACTAAAAGTGTAGTAACCCTGAATTATTTATATTTCGGATCTCTCGATAAGAGATACTATTAGAAGAAATATAGCACCTCAATTTTTTTTTTTTTTTTTTTTTTTTTGAGACAGGATCTCATTATGTAGTTTAGGCTGGCTTTGTACTCACTGTATGGCCCAGGCTAGCCTTGAACTCATGGTGATTCTCCTGCCTCAGCCTCCCAAATGCTGGGAATACAGGCATGTGCCACCATGCCCAGCTACAACCTCAATTTTATTTTTTATTTTTTATTTTATTTTTTTGTGGGTACCGGGTGTTGACCTCAGGACCTCGCACGCCAGGAGGTGCCCATGCCGCTGAGCAATATCACCGGCCCTTTTTCTCATATGCGGGTTCCGGGAGTCGAACTCAGGACCTTGCGCTTGCCAGGCAGGCGCTTATGCCATTGAGCCATCTCACCGGCCCCCTCAATTTTATTCTAAATTATCTTTAACTATGTGCTAATTTGTCTCTCAAACTTTATAAAAAAGTAACGGGAGAGAGCACTATCTAATTCTATGATGCCAGCATTACCCTGATACCAAATTACACAAAAATATCATAGAAAACAAAGAAACAATATTCCTTTCGAAGAAAGATACAAAATTCCTTAAAAACATATGGACAAACAAAATCCAGCAACATGTAAAAAGGATTAAACAACATGACAAAACAGGATTTATGCCAGGAATGCAAAGCTAGTTCAACATATGAAATCAACCAATATAATACACCATTAAAAGAATAAAGGAGAAAAAACACACAAAAGAATTTGACAAAATCCACCATCCTTTCATGAATTAAAAAAAAAAAACTACACAAACCAGAAATAGAAGAAAACTTTCTCAGTCATATAAGAGGCATCTATGAAAAATCGATAGCTAATATCATTCTTAAGGATAAAATACTGAAAATCTTTTCCCCAAGATGAGGGAAAAGACAGAATGTCCATTCTTCCCACTTCTTTTTAGCATTGTACTGGAGGTTCTAGCTACAGTATTTAGGCAAGGAAAATAAAAAGCATCTAAATTGGAAAGGAAGAAGGAAAACTACTTCTATTCACAGATGACATAATCCTATGTATAGAAAATCTTAAAGAATCTACAAAGAAGCTATTATAACTAATAAACAAGTTCAGTAAAGTTGCAGGGTACAACATCAACACACAAAAATTAGTTGTCTATACTAGAAATGAATAATTTAAAAATTAAAATATCCTTGTTGAAACAGCTTCAAAAAGAATAAAGTACTTAGAAATAAGTTTAAACAAAAATACAATACTTTTATGACTAAACTAACAAAACATTATTGAAAGAAATTAAAGGAGATATGAACAGAAGAACAACCCCGTTCATGGATTAGAAGACAATATCATGAAGATGGGAACATTCCCCAAATTGACCTAGAGATTCATGCAATCCCTATCAAATTCCAGCAGTCATTTTTTCCAGAAATGGACAAGTTAATGATAAAATAAATATAGAATTGCAATGGGCACAAAACAGTAAAATCAATATTGAAAAAGAAGACAAAGTTGGAAGACTCGCACTTCCCAATTTCAAAACTTATTATAAGCAACAAAAATCAAGACAGTGTATTACAAGCACGAGAACAGACATATGTATGGAACAACTGGGTGGAACTGAGCATTTGGAAATGAATCTAGACTTTTATATTCAATTATTTTCAACAAAGATACCAAGACAATTCAACGGGAAAAGAATAGTCTATTCAACAAATGGCATTGGGACAACTGGATGCCTATGTGCAAAATATGAATTTGAACCGTTACTTCACACCATATACAAAAATTAACTAAAAATGGGTCAAAGATCTAAATGTTAAGAGCTAGAACTATAGAACTTTAAAAAGGAAACAGGTAAAAATCTCCATGCACCAGAGCACAAGCAAACAAACAAAAATAGATGAATCAATCTTCAAAATTTTAAACTATATCAAAGTATAGTATCCAAAAGACACAAAGACTAGAGAAAAAATTTGCAAATCATATCTAACAAGGGCCAAGTGTCTAGAATATACAAAGAACAACTGCATGTCAACCAAAGAGATAAATGACCCAACTAAAAGAGAAAAAATGAGTAAAGGTTTTGAATGGACGTTTCCAAAGAAGATGCATAAATGGTCACTAAGCAAATGAAAAGCCATGGAACATCATTAGGGAAGTGAGAACCAACACCACAGTGACACCACTCACACCCAACATGACGATTATAAAGAAGACAGGCAAAGTAAAAAACTGACAAGTGTGGCGACAACGTGGAGAGGCTGCCACACTTGTACATTGCTGGCGGGCATGAAAAACATGATTCAGCCACTGCGAAAATACTTTGATGTTTCCTCAAAAAGATAAACATCGGATTACCATATGACCCAGCCATTTCACTCCTAGGTTTGTCTGTGAGAGAATTAAAAACATATGTTCACTCAAAAGCTTGTACACAAATGTTTACAGCAGCATTAACACATAATAACCAAAAAAGTGAAACCAATCCAAATGTCCATCAGCTGAGGAATGGATATATTTTTAAAAGTTAGTGTTAATGAGACACTGGAATATTATTCAGTCATAAGAAATGAAGCACTGTTATGTACACAAAATGAATGAACCGTTATGCTAAGTGAAAGGATCTAGACACAAAAGATTACATATTGTACAACTCTACTTATGAAATATCTAAAATATGCAAACCCATAGAAAGTATATTAGTGGTTGCATGTGGAAGAGAATAACTGGGACTAATTGGTTGTGGGCGTGGGCTTTCTTTCTGGGTGATGGAAATGTCCTGGAATTGGATTAGTGATGATCCTACAAATAGTGAGTACACTAAAAAACCTGAACTGTCAGTCTTTAAATTATGAATTTTAGGTTATATGAAGCATACATTAAGATGTTTAAAAATATTATTTTAAAAAGAAACCCAATACACTTAAAAATGATTAAGATGGTTAATTTTGTTATGTGTACTTTAAAACAATTTTTAAAAATAAAAGTAATTCTAAAAGAAATCACACAAGGAAACAGAGACTGTTAAGAAAAAAAGAAAACAGGCCTGGCCTGTTTAGAACTAATTCCAAATGTACCTATCAAGATAGTCATGAAACATCTACCCTTATGTCTGACCCTTAGTTAGAAACAGCAGCAAATTTCCGAATCCTAATCTAAAAATGTGCAGCCTGTGATAAACTGCATGTACATTGATTCCCCAATAGAAATGGCAGCTGTTCTTTGATTTATGAATAGCATTTATTATAGACCCAAAGTACAAAGTATTATCTTTTAAAGCAATAAAAGGGTCTATACGTGAGTTTAGTTCATACTAATGAATGTATCCTGAAATTTTTAAAACTTGTTTTTTTAAATACTTAAAAGAAGTACCTTAAAATAGTATATTTATTTCTTAAAATTGCCCAAAGTTTCTAGCAAAAGGTAAATAAATAAATAAGAGGCTCATCTCCAAAATCTTCAAGGGAACAAACATTAGCTCATCAGCTCAATACCTAGAAATGAATTACAGATATTGACAGCACTTTATTTAGTCCTGTACGGACCTTCAGGACAGTTGGAAGGTGTCTTTTACTGATCATAGAAATAAGTGGCAATCTTACATTCTTTTGAAAAGAGTAACATAGGACCTAGAGAATTCAAAGCGTTTTGTCTTCCCTTTGACCCTAGAAGCTGGGCGTCTAGGGATCAATAATCAGTAATGACCCGCAGACCTGGGTTCAAAGCCATGCAAACTGAGGGGTAGGAGAGCGACCCCTGCTCTTTACTCTACACTGGCTGGCAGCATCCAGAGGCAACGCAAAGAGGTGGCAGCTCCTCCTGAGTGCAGGCAATAAGGGTATGCACAATCAGCAGAGAATTTAGCAACTATAATAAAAACCAACTGAAAGTCAGTTTGCTTATTATTATCACTGCAAACCAGCAGGTGTAAACAATGGCAGTGGTAAACTTCTCTCTCCCTGGGCAGACTCCCACAATCCCTTGAGATCACAGCATTATAAATTCTGAGCGTGTGTGTATTTATGCACACATATATATGTGCATACACTCATACATGCTTTGGAACATATATGTAGAGTCTAAAGCCATCAGATAGCAATCGCTTTAGTCACGACCCAGATGTTCTCTGTTGACCTCGAGGAAGTAAGACAATCAGTCAGTAATTCTTCAGGAGAGCATTACTTTTCAAAATGAATTGTCAAAAATACTAATCCATTTAGATAATCAAGCTGGCAGCTGTTGTTCACAGGTAAATCTAAACACCGTAAGTACACATTTGGCCTTGTTGTTTCTACAATTATCTGATTAAAGAGATCTTACTAGTAGTTTAAACTTGGTAGAGTAAATCTTGATGAAAACACTAATTAGTAAAGCTAAATTAGTCCGGAACCTTCCTGTAGTCAACCCATTTGGCAAGTAAAATATTTTTAGGGCATTCTGGATATCGCTATAAATGAAAAGCTTAATATATTGGATTTAGTATCTGATCTTCAATTGTTTCACATATAATTAAGGTATACATTTTTCTGAGAAACTGAGATGTGGCATTTTGAATCATTATTTGAAGTGAAATATTAGAAGTAAGGGATACCAAAAACATCCTAATAAACATGAAAAACAACCATGACAGGAACAACGACAGCTTACCTAGACCTTCAGATTCAAAGAGGTACGTCTCGTCCACCCCGATGTCCCTGCACCAGTGAAGGAAGTTCGCAGTGTTGTCCCTGGCGAAGAACGAACCTGACGCGGCGTCTTTCTTACAAGGCACTTTTCTCAGTGGAAAATTCTGGAAAAGACAAAGATAACACCTTGAAATACATCAAGGATACTTTTATTAGATATTCATTTTAGTATTACAAGGTAAATTCTCAACACAATGAATATAACTAAGAAGTACACAACTTTCGAGAAAAACAGATATCTTCCAAAATGACTTTTATTTTACTTGAAGTATATTACAGAAAACGATTCCCAGGAAAGCAATCTGTCAAAATCAGCAAGAGGATCATGGCTCCAGAATCTCCCGCTTTTTAAAATCACACGGGAATCTTAATAAGATAAAAACGGTAGCTTGGTCATTCCAAAGCACATCATGATGCTATATCTCTCCTAACATAGTTTAAGACAAACAGAATTATTGCTACATTCACAGTTGACAGGCATACTCCTTTTTGGTTACTTCCTTACATACAGATTCATACAGACAGTTCTGATTTCTTGAGGAAATTATCAAATAAGGAAGTAGGTAGCCATGCTTAATTCTTTAAAAACTGATGGCCTAAGTTCTGTAGAATCCTTTTTTTATAAACTATCTGGCCCAAGAGTATTTAGAAAATCCTGCTGAGTCTCAGGTGGGAGCAGTGATTGTTAAAATTTTTGCTTGAAAATGCAACCCATAAATATGATTCTTTTAATGCAGTAGGTACAATAAGTCTTTCTCCGCCTCTTCCCCTTAGTTCCTCTCTCCCTAGAGACAGCTACTACCAGCTCCTTCTACATCCTTCCTGTTGCTATTATTTTCTAGAATTAAAATAGCCTGAGAGGTTTTTGAATCGAATACAGAATACATCATCATTACCAAAACATTAAATATAGCAAAATATAACCATGAGTAGTCTCAACTGAAATCTTCTCAGCTACATTTTATAACATATCTCTATGCAAAGCTATGCACATAGCCATAGCTGCAGCATCCCATAAACACGCTATGCTGCAATTTGATTTGTCTGTGTATGTGCAAGTGTGTATGTGTAAGTATACTTAATACTAGGTTGTATAGGTATCTTGTAGTGTTAAAAATAACAGATTTGAAGGGAAAGGGAAAAAAATTGTATATATATATATATAAGATGGTTAAGATAGATACACTACCATTTTTACTTAGTTCATTGAAGAGTAAGGTTTGTGCCAATAATGTTTGGACAATTGAATGCTAATGTCTGGTGTCCTGAATAACTAACTTAAAGATAGTAATACGTAATGTATTAACCATTGTTACCCTCCTATTATGTTTGTTTGAAAATTTGTTCTTCTTTTGATTTGTTTTGTTTTTTCTTCTCTTTTTTTTTTTTTTTTTTTTTTTTTTTTTTTTTGTGGGTACCGGGGGGTCGACCTCAGGACCTCGCGCGCCAGCAGGCGCCCGTGCCGCTGAGCGATATCACCGGCCCCTTTTCCGTATGTGGGATCCGGGAGTCGAACTCGGGCCCTCGCGCTTGCAAGGCAGGCGCTTAAGCCGCTGAGCCATCTCACCGGCCCCTCTTCTCTTTAAAATAAAAAAAAATAAAAAAAAAAAAAAAAATAACAGATTTAAATCATTACTTCTAGTAACTGTAAAGTATCCCAGTGTGTCTAGATACCATAATTTTTTTTTTCAATCAGATTTTATTGGTACATTTAAATATACAGACTGATCACATTCATCATAGAGAATTTGTACCTGTACATGATTAGGTACCATAATGAATTTTTTAAAACTCCTTTATTAATGAATATTAGGTTCCTTCTAATTTTTTGTACTATTGTATGTGCGAATTTGTGATTTCCTTAAATTCTCAGGAGTAGAGAATTATGTATCAAGGAGTCTATTTTATTTTTAATGTCTTATATATACACACACAAATATATATATTTATATGTATGTACATATGTTTATATATGTATATTTGTACATACACGGGACAGTGAGAGTAGATTTATCTTACCGTCCTCTAGAATGATTCCACTAGTAGTCTGTCAGTGCCCAGGCTCCAAACACTTTTTTTTTCTTTATGGTACTAGGATCAAAACTAAGTTTGTCCCACAAGCTAGACAAACACTCTACTACTGAGCTATATCCCCAACAGTTTTCATTTATTTGTTAACTTTATTTTTTGATCAATGTCTCACTAAGTTGCCTAGGCTCGCCTTGAACTTGCAATATTCCCGCCTCAGCCTCCCAAGTAGCTAGGATTACAGGGGTGCACCACCACTCTCAGCAAGACCCCGAACTCTTGAAAACACCCACATTTGATAAAAAGAAAGAAACCTGATCTACTTCAAATCATGGCTTGAGGGTCAATGGAGGGAAATTATCTTTAAAAATTATTAATTTAATTAATATTGATAGATTTACCACCAAGGCAATAGATGGAAAAGAATAGCAGCAGCTGCTACCTGAGTGCCAGGGACTGTCACAAGCACTTTTCTCATGCAGCCCTTGCCAGGTCTGTAAGGAAAGTACGACTACTTCTCGTAAGAAGAGGTAGCTACCCAGTATCTAATATGCCAAGCACTATACATCACCTCATCTAATTTCAATGAACACTCACAAATAAATTCTACAAGTTAATTGTCAGCATTTCCATTTTACAAATAGCATTCTTTCAGATGCTCAGAAAGATTAAATCAATAGTTTAAGGTGTCATAGCCAGTTTTAGGAGAGAAGTTTACAGCTTGTAGAAATGGTAAGAAATACACAGGAATAGATTACTTTGGAACAAAGTATAACAGCATTGCTGTCAAATCCTTACCCCTGCTTCTTCAGCATTGCATGTTTTCACCATATTTTGAAGAACATCAATCAGCTGGCATAACAATACTCCATTATCAAGTTCATGCAGTAATCTTTCCGCTTTAATTTCAAAACCTAAAACATTATTTCAAAGTTAAAATTCTAGAACAGTAAATTCAGATAAAACAGATTTTAATGAATAGAATCAGATTATAGCTGAAAAACTAGACAAATATCAGATGAGACTCCAAATATCCCCTCTAGTATTGAAGATAGTATTGTTAAAATGAACAACATCAAGTTAAGTGAAAGAAAACTAAGAGAAAAGTATCTGTGAGGTAGAAATACAGAAAAAGAGATTCACATTTATTTTATTTCACTGAAAATGAAACAAATTCACTACATATTAATACTTCTGATGCACGCAAGAAAGATGCTTTATAAATAAGATGGATTTTCGGAGAAAGAAAGCACCGAAGTGGTGACTTGTAGGAAAATCCAGCCTCTCGGAGATCTAGAATCCAGACACTGGAAAATGCCTTGTGGAAGAAAAAAAGAGAAATAGATCGCCGGGAATCGGGAAGGAACTGATAGGGAAAATGAGAAGCTACGGAGAAGCTGGAGAGACGGCGACCACGCGGAGAAAAGCGGGAAGGAGATCGCGCCTGCTCTGCGGGAAGCCAGGTGAGCGGCGCGGGGATGGGAGGCCTGGGCCCGCGCCTTCCTCTCCGCCAGGCAGCAGGGACTGGGACTCTCGGCCAGGTGCGGTTTCAGGAGGGGGCTGATCATTTAATCTGAGACTCAGAACAACTGAAAAACAACTTTACTTAAGGGCTCCGGTGTGACCGAGCGAGAGACAGCCTCGGGAGGCAGGCGTGGACAGGCCGGACGTAGACCCCTGGGCCCCTGCAGGTCAGCGGGCGGAACACGGCCACCCCCAGGGAGAAGCCAGGCCGGCGGGAGCTGCGCGCAGAGCTGGGTCCCCAAGTGCCCGCCCGCGTGAAGGCCCGAACGCTGGCCCTGCTGCCCACCGCAGCGCACACCCGAGTCTGCCGCTTGCCCACCCAGCAGCGTGAGCACGGACACGTCCCAGTGTGGACACTGCAACAGCCTGGGCAAACAGAAGGACCTCAGGCCAGAAGGCCAGGCAGAGAAAACCAGACTTGCTGGACTCCAAAACTGCAGACCCTAGAAGGAAACCACTCATTCAAAACTACAGGGGTAAATAGCAAGGTTCTGGCTGCCTCCTGGCCTTTCGTTCTCCATGAACAACTGGTCATCCCAGATCCCCGCTGTACCGCAAAACAAACAAACAAACAAACAAACAAACAAACAAACGTATATGTGAAAAACAATATTTTTCCCTCTCTTTTTGAACTCATTTTCTTTCTTTATTTTTTTTTGTGGGTACCGGGGGTCGACCTCAGGACCTCGTGGGCCAGCAGGCGCCCGTGCCGCTGAGCAATATCACCGGCCCCTTTTTCGTATGTGGGTACCGGGAGTCGAACTGGGGCCCTCGCGCTTGCCAGGCAGGCGCTTACACCGCTGAGCCATCTCAATGGCCTACTCATTTTCTTTTTCCTTTTAATTTTTTCTATTTTTTATTCTCCACATTATTTCTCTTTTTTATCTTCTATTTCTCATTGTTTTTCTTCCTGTTACCTTTATCCAGTTCTATAAATTTCCCTCTACTTCATAATAGGATCATTTGTCTCCCTTTTTTCTGCTCACCCATTGTTTAATTTTTCAAATATTTCTTTTTGCATTCTCCCACTCCCAAAACCCTGTATCTTTAATAGTATAACTATTAAGCTTTATTAATCTTTAGATAGTTAACTCTGTGTTACTACTGATGAATTCTTTTCTATCATTAGTGGCGGTATAGTTAGTTATCTCATTTTTGACATAAAAATGTTTGCTGTATGTCAACATTTGGTATAAGAGTTTATACTATAATGGTAGATTTCTAAGGGTAAGGGTAACATTATTGGTTCTTACATTACGTTAGTATCCAGTTAGTCCTGGGCAATATTACTGTTGCTGATTTACTTGATATTGCCAGGGTCACATAGCTGTTGCTACTAATAGGTTTTCTCTGTATCCCAGTACCAGGATTATGTTTGTGACGTAACGGTGGTCCATTCCCAGAGAACTGGGTGCTGGGTCAATTACACTGCATCCACCACCGCCCCCCATAATGGAGCTGATCGGATCTTGTGAGACAAAGGACTATCATTAGCCAAGCCCTGAGAGCCTCACTGAAAAACAGACTAACTAAAAGAGATCTCCATATTAGCAACAAAGTCTATCCAGTGTAAGTGACAACATACATAAGCACAAAACAAAATAAAACAAGCAAACGATAATAGAAACATGAGAAAAGAAGGTAACAAAATGCTTTCCAAAACTAGCAACTACCCAAAGCTAATCCATGGGGCACTAAGTGGGATGAAAGCAAAAGCCACACAACCAAATTGTTTGCAAGGGTAACAGAGGTGCCAGGCATAGTGGTGCATGCCTGTAGTCCCAGCACTTGAGAAGCTGGGGCAAGAGGACTGCTGAGAGTTCGAAGTCAGCCTGGACTACATAGTGAGTCCAAGGCCAGGCTGAACTACATAGTGAGACTCTATCTCAAAAAAAAAAAAAAAAAGGACAACAGTGGAGATTGAAAAACAGATCACTGAGGTGTTCAGTGGGCTCTCAGAAAATATCATTAATCAGATAATGGCAGTAATAAATGAAATAACCAGGGAGCTTACCAAAGACACCAACAAAAAGCTAGCTGAACTAAACAAAACAATACAAAACATGAATGACCAGTTTAGCAAAGAACTAGAGTCCATGAATATGTTCCAAACAGAAATCCAGGAGATTAAAAATTATGTACAGGTAGCAGAAGTGACCAATGTGAGGACAGAATATCAGAATTAGAATATAGGATGCTTTCAAAGACCAATGACTCAGAGATACCTTAAAAACGGCAATGCAGGGCCAGTGAGATGGCTCAGCAGCATAAGTGCCTGCCTGGCAAGCTCGAGGCCCTGAGTTCAACTCCCAGAACCCACGTAAAGGAAAAAGGGGCCGGTGATATCGCTCAGCGGCACAAGCCCCTGCTCGCAGGGGCGGGGTCCTGAGGTCAACTCCCGGTACCCACAAAAAAAAAAAAAAAAAAAAAAAAGCAATGCACAAAATGGATTCAACAGCTGCTGGATGATACAAAGGAGACTAGTTTAAGATTAATTGGAATAAATGAAAAGTCAGGAGACAGCACAAAACACATTTTAAGAAACTTGTTTACAGAAATAATAGCAGAAAACTTTCCAAGTATTGGGAAAGAATTAAATACAGAGATAACTGATGCATAAAGAACCCCAAATAACCATATTCAAAAGAGAACATCATAGTCAAAATTCCAGAAGTCTAACACAGGGACAGAATTTTAAAAGCTATTACAGAAAAGCAATGAATCACTTCTAAAAGTAAATCCATAAGAATTACAGAAGATTTCTCAACACAAATCATAAAGGCCAGGAGAGCTTGGAGTGAAGTGTTTCAAGCCCTAAAAGATAACAACTTCCAACCTAGACTTATTTATCCCACATAAGTTTCTCTCAAAATTAATGGAGAAATAAAGAATTTTCATGACAAAGAGCACCTCAAGAAATTCATCATCACCAAGCCAGCACTACAAAAATTCTCAAGCATATCCTACAAAGAGACCATTGAAGCTAACAATGCCAAAAATTTTAAAAGAGACAATACACCAGGCAGGCTGAGCATTTAAGCAGAAAAGGGGGCAGTTAGCTAAAAATGCCAAAAATTTTAAAAGAGACAATACACCAGGCAGGCTGAGCATTTAAGCAGAAAAGGGGGCAGTTAGCTAACAATGCCAAAAATTTTAAAAGAGACAATACACCAGGCAGGCTGAGCATTTAAGCAGAAAAGGGGGCAGTTAGCAACAGGAAAATAATACAATGGCAGGAATAACTCAATACCTTTCAGTAATAACGCACAATGTGAACACTCTCAATTCGCCAATCAAAAGACACAGATTGGCAGAATGGATCAAGAAACAAAACCCAACAATGTGCAGTACACAAGAAACACATATAATCCAAAAAAAATATATACAGATTAAAAGTCAGGTATGGAAAACAATATTCCATGTAATGGGATCCTAGAAAGAAAGCAGGAGTCGCTATCCTAATTTTAGACAAACTAGATTTTAAAACAAAACTGGGGGCCGGTGAGATGGCTCAGTGGAGTAAGCACCTGCCTGGCAAGTGCGAGGGTCCGAGTTCGACTCCCGGAACCCACATACAAAAATAGGGCTGGTGATATCGTTCAGCGGCACGGGCGCCTGCTGGCACACGAGGTCCTGAGGTCAACCCCCGGTACCCACAAAAAAATAAAATAAAATAAAATAAAAATAAAACAAAACTGGTCAGCAGTGGCAAAGAAGGTCACTACATCTTGGTTAAGGGAACAATTCAACAGGAAGAGATAACAATTATAAACATATATGCACCAAACACCAGCCCACCCAACCTCATAAAACAAATACTGTTGGACTCAGATAAAAATCAGATAAATACCAAAACAACTACAATAGGTACCTCAATACCCCACTGTCACAAATACATCAACTAGATAAAAAAAATCAACAAAGAAATATCAGAGTTAAACCAAACCTTCAGACAAACGAATTTAATAGATATCTACAGAATGTTCCATCAACAACAATAAAATACGCATTCTTCTAAGCAGGACATGGGACTTCCTCCAAAATAGACCACATGCTAGTCCATAAAGCAACTTAAGTAAATGGGAAAGAATCAAAATTATCTCATGCATATTATCAGATCATAGTGCAATGAAACTAGAAATATTTTTTAAAACTACAGAAAATATCCACACATGAGTAAATTAAACAATAATCAATGGATCACAGAAGAAATCAAGAATGAAATTAGTTCCTGGAATCCAACAATGCCAGTACAATATACTGAAATCTATGGGACACAATGAAAGCAGTCCTAACAGGCAATTTTATAGCTATCAATGCCCACATCAGGAAAACAAAGTGAGCCTGAATAAATAACCTAATGATGTACCTCAAGTTCCTAGAAAATCAAGAAGAGTCCAAACCCAAAGCTAGTAAAAGGAATGAAATTATAAAGAGCAGAAATCAATGAAATTGAGACAAAAAAACAAAACAAAACAAAAAAAAAAAACAGTGAATCAAAGAGTTGCCTTGTTGAAATAATAAACAAAATAGACAAATCCAATCTAACCAAAAAAGGAAAGATCCAAATCAATGCAATTAGAAATGAAAAGGTAAAGTCACAACAGACTCTGCCAAAATCCATAAGATTATTAGTAACTATTTTGAGAACCCATATTCTAATAAAATGGAGAATTCAGAAGAAATGGATATATTCCTAGGTACATGTGAAGTACCAAAGCTAAACCAAGAAGACATAAAAACCCTGGAAAATCCAGTTATCAGGTAATGAGATTGAAGAATTAATTAAAAAAAAAAAAAACAAAACTATCATCTAAGAAAAGCCCAGATCCCAGTGGATTCACTCCCAAATTCTATGAGAACTCTAGAGAAAATCTAATGACAATACTCCTCAAATTCTTTAATGAAATTGAAAGAAAGCATACTCCCAAAGTCATTCCTGGAAGCTAGCATTACCCTGATTCCAAAACCAGAAAAAGACCAAACCAAAAATGAGAACTACAGACCAACCTCTTTAATGAACACTGGCAAAAGTCCTCAACAAGATATTGGCAAACAGAATGCAACAAATCATCAAAAAGATCAATATTGTGACCAAATATGACTCATCTCAGGGATGCAAGGTTGGTTCAGCATACACAAATCAATAAATGGAATACATCACATCAAAGGAAGCAAGGACAAAAATCACATAATCATCTCAACTGGCACAGAAAAAGCCTTTGACAAAAAAAAAATTTTTTTTTAATGCAGGTACTGGGAGTCGAACTCAGGACCTCGCTCTTGCCAGGCAGGCACTTATGCCGCTGTGCTATCTCACTGGCCCTGACAAAATTTAACATTCATCCAAGATAAAAAAAAAAAAAAGCTGAAGAAAACAGGTACAGAAGGACCTTATCTCAATCTAATAAAAGCCATTTATAACAAAACTACCACCATCATATTAAATGGAGAAAAGCTGAAAGCTTTCACTCTAAAATCAGGAAAAAGACAAGGATATCTGCTAGTGCCACGTACTGTTCAACGTACAGTAGTTCTCAAAACATTAGCCAGAGCAATCAGGCAAGAGAAAGTTAAAATGGATATGTACAGGAAAGGAAGAAGTCACACTATCATCATGTGCAGTTGACATGACGCTCTACACAGAATACCCAAAAAATTCCACCAAAATACTCCTAGAATTAATAACCAAATTCACTAGGATAGCAGGATTCAAAGTCAACCCATGAAAATGAATAGTGTTCCTGTGTACCAATAATAAAATCTCCAGAAATTAGGGAAACAATATGTTTCTCAATAGTACGAAGAAAAATTAAATGCCTAGTAATTAACCTAGAAAGCAAATGACCTCTACAACAAAACCACAGTATTCTGAAAAAAGGAGATTGAAGAGGACATCAAAAAAAAATGAAAGATATTTCCTGTCCCTGGATAGGCAGAACCAATATAGTCAAAATGGCCATATTTCCAAAACTGATATGCAGATTTAACATAATCCCAATCAAAACACCAATAGCATTCTTTACAGAACCAGAGAAAACAATTCTAAAATCCCTATGGGTCCAGGGTACACCTAGAATGGCCAAAGCAATCCTGGGCAACAAAAGCAGCAAGAATCACAATGCTGGACTTCAAGTTATACTATAAAGCCACAGTGATAAAAGTAGATGACTTGGGCATAAAAAAAAGACATGTGGATCAATGGAACAGAATAAAAGATGCAGAAACAACTCCAAGCACTTTCACCTATTCGATCTTTGAAAAAGGGGCCAAAAATGTACACTGGAAGAAAGACAGCCTCTAATAAATGGTGCTGGGAAAACTGGCTATCCAAACGCAGAAAGAAGACTGAACATAAACTCATATCTCTCACCATATACTAAACTAAAATAAAAAAAATCTAAACATTAAAACAGAAACATTTAACCTGCTGGAAGATAAAATAGCAGCAGGACAAAGGCATGAGCAAGGAGTTTCTCAACAGAACTCCTGTTGCACAAGAGGTAACACTGAGAATCAACAAATTGGACCATATCAAATTAAAAACCTTCTGCATAACAAAGGAAACAACCAACAGAGTGAAGAGACAAGCTATTCTCAGACAGAGGACTAATATCTAGAATATATAAAGAACTCAAAAAAATTAGACTTCCCCCCAAAATAAAAGACCCAACCAGAAACTGGGCATCTGAAATGAATGGCCACTTCTCAGAAGAAGAAATACAAATGGCCAATAAATACTCCATGAAAAAATGTTCCAACATCTCTGGCCATTAGCAAAATGCAAACTAAAACAACACTGAGATTCCATCTTACTCCAGAAAGAATGGCTATCACCAAGAGACCAGATAACAACAAATGCTGGCAAGTCTCCGGCTAAAAAGGAATCTTTCTGCATTGTTAGTGGGAATGTAAACTACTACAACCACTATGGAAATCAGTATGGAGATTTCTCAAGAAAATAAAACAAAAAATTCCATTTGACCCAGCTATTCCCCTACTAGGTATCTTCCCAAAGGAGTTTTTAAAATATCATATTACTGTGATACATATTACAGTGATACTATGTTTATAGCAGCATAATTCATAACATAATAGCTAAATCTTGGAAGCCGCCTATGCATCCATCAACAGATGAATGGATAAAGAAAATGTCGTATTTACACATTATGGAGTACTGCTCTGCCTTAAAGAAGGATAAACTTGAGTCATTTGTAGGAAAATGGATGCACCTTGAGACCACAATATTAAGTGAAATAAATCAGACACACAGCTCAAATATTATATGGTTTCTCTTACATGAGAAACCCAAAACATAAATTGTGAGCAAAATAAAGGATAGACAATAGGAAAAAATAAAATTAAGTTAAAAAAGAGATGGAGGGCAGGGGAAAAAAGTGCAGCAGGGAGGGAAGGGAAGGGGAGGAACATAGAAAGAATGAAGCCACGTTGTGTACGTGTAGCAATGCCTCAAGGTGGATGTGATAATGCGCTGCAAGCATGGACTAATACAATTTTTTTAAAAGGTGGATTTTGTTGTAATTTAAAATTAAATAAAATACCATAACAAATTGCCAGAGAATGGCAACTTTTTGCCTCTAAAATGTTTTCTTGAAAATATTATCATACAGTAAACTTTAAAAGTTACCAAACTGATACCAGACAACTACAGTGAGTGTTTTGTGTGTATTTAATTATCTTGCAAGGACCATAAATTACCTTTAGGATGCTTCTTTCATTAAAACCTTCCAATGCTATATGGAATTCTGTATTTAGAGTGACTATTTTCCAGGAAGAAAATTCAGAGTATTCATCATACTCTCTAGTAGAGTAAAACAAATATGATGCCAGACATTCTCTAACCTGACATTTCCTTCTCAGTTTCACATGACTCTGCCTCTCAGAATCTCATGGCTTACACAAGCGTAAGGGGAATAGCATAGAGAGAACAGTAAAAAACAAAATAAAGCCAAATTCGACCTATGTACTTGCTTTGTTTCGCTTTGTTTTGTTTTGTTTGTTTTGTTTTGTTTTCTTTTGTTTGAGACAGGGTCCAGCTATGCAGCCCAGGCTGGCCTCAAACTCCCAGGGATCCTCCTGCCTTAGCCTTTCGAGTGCTGGGATTACAGGCAGGCACCACCCCACCCGGCCACAAACCTATGTACTTCTTTAAAAAGATTTTAATGTTAACGATGAAATGATTATGGAAAACTACTGACCTTTTCAGTTAAATTTCAAATTTTCTACTCTCCCAGACCCAAAGTTTTGGGTGAATCAGAGTATATCCCCAACTAGACAAAATGTAAGCTTGGTGAGAACGAGGACTTTGAAAATCTCATTCACTAGAGTATCCCAGGGATCTAGAACAATCGCTCCTTTGACAAACGGAAAAATGCGTTGAATAAGAGAATAGAATTTGGGGCATCTTGGCGAGCCTTACCTAGTAAACCGGACAGCCAGATAGAGAGATCTTCTTGCATGGGCAGCAGAGAGGCTTCATGCCTCACAGCTATCCACTCGTCGTACTGACAAACATCGGCCAATCCCGGCCCGTGTCTGGGAGTCAGCGGGCTCCGCGGACTTAGAGGCAGATCTTCTCCAAACCAGACCTGAAGGAAACACCGATCTCCTGAATGGATGCAACCTTTGCCGAAGTCATCGTAATCCACATCCGTATTTAAATAAGGAAGTACAAACCACACATTATGTACATGTGTACAAAACTGAGACAGCTCACAGAAATTATACATGAATTAGAAGAAGCTCTTAGTTTAGATACTTGCTAATGTTAACATCTTGATTCTGATAATTTCATTGTGTTTGTATAGGAAGATGTCTTTGTTTTCAATAAATATATACTAAAATGCTCTGATGGGCATTAGACTGGCCACTTACTCTTTTTTTTTTTTTATGTGGGTACCGGGGGTTGAACTCAGGACCTCGCACTTGCCAGCAGGCGCTTGTGCCGTTGAGCCATATCACCGGCCCTTTTTTACTTTTTATGTGGGTTCCAGGAGTCGAACTCAGGACCTCGCGCTTGCCATCTCATCTCAGGACCTTATGCTGCTGAGCCATCTCACTGGCCCTCTGGCCACTTACTCTTAAGTGGTTCGAACAAACAAACTTCTGTATACTATACTTAGCAACTACTCTGTAGGTTTGTTTTAAATTTTTAAAGCATTTAAAAAAGAGTGTAGTGAATCTAGTCCTTTGTTGGCTTTTAAATATAAAATATTTCCCCTTACAATTTATTATGTTTATTGAGGTTCCCTTGAGGCAAGTCTTACTATACCAAATCAAAACCCAAAGCAATACTTATGTAATCCAAACAAACTTCAGGAGAAAAAAAAAAGCACCTGCTTTCAATCTCCTATAAGAAATAAACATGCTTTTACAAAGGAAGTCCCAAAGCCCAAGCAAGAAAATGAACACAAGAATACGCAGGAGGAAGGAAATCTAATACAATTACCCAAAGACAAAATGAAAATAAGTAATCTGAGGAATGTTATTTCAGGAATTATGGGTAGAGACTGGAGAATGAATTTCTAAATATGTAAGAATTCTGTAAAAATCTAGGAAAAGGATAAAATGTTATTTATTTCCCAGAATTATCTCAAAATGGCTTCAGAGGGAGTATAGCAAAGATTTACTAATTCCTCCCTTCGTAAGAATTTCTTATTTCATGTAATTCTAGAACTCAATATAATACACTCAGCGTACAATATTCAGTGAAAAATACTTATTGTGTAATTAAGGAATAGATATTAGCAAGCGGCTCTACCATCAAAGTCAAGGTGTATCTTACCATCAGTCATATCCTATAGCCCATCCAATACGCTGTTTGTCCTTCAACCAGCTGCCTGAGCTACAAACAGGCAAAGCAGCACAAGTGTTTGTCAACAAATCCTCAGCCCTTGTAACTTCCCAGTTCCCATCAAGGTATTTCACAGGTGAAAAAAAGTTATGCTTTTCTGTACCTATAGCCAAACTTTCTCACATGCGAATACACTGTTTTTCGTTCAGCTCTAATAGACACTGAATCATCCAGGGAGCGAGTCACTGCATAAAATCAAGAGAAAATTGTTCTTTGATTTGTTCAGAACTTCACCAAGAGTTGGTCACCATTTTGAAAATCTTGCTACCAGCACTACCCAGATCCAGTTCTGAGTCAAGGACACACAAGCCTGAATTAGCCTTCAGTGTGGGGGCTGTAAACTACAACTGTGGCCAAATCTGGCCCACTGCTTATTTTTATAAATAAAGTTTTATTGAAACACACACACAAAAGATGAGCATGAGTTAGGAGGGAGGTTTGAAAAAATTGATGGTAGCCCTGGAGAGGCTAACATTAACAGAAGTCATTCTTACTTTTTTCCACATTAGAGAAAAGAAGACATGTTGCATTTTCCTCTTATTGTAAGCAGAGGACTTAATAATAACTTGTACTACTCAAAAGCGTATTAATGTTAAAAGTTAGATGTTCATAACAAAAACTGCACATATAAAAGTTGCTCTCTCAGCTGAGAGCTATCATATTGCAGAAATTGTTAATCTACAGCCAATCCACTGAGCTTGCTTACGTTTAGGTTAAATTGTATGCCTGCGTACAAGTGAGCCGCTTCTCCAAAACAGCATTCAGAGCTTTAATTGGATTCTCAAAGAGGACTATAAACCAAAAGAGATGATGAACTATTGTTCACTGACTCTGAGACTATGCGTTTCTTTATTAATCACAATGAAGGACATAGAAGAAGAGCAATGAACATTTTAATGTATTAAATTAATAAGCAATCAGTTGATACTGGCTATTACTGGATGGCTCCTCTCGCGAGGCACTTGTACATAACTAGCTGTCTAATAGAGTTAGCAGAGAAAGAGGAGAAAATCTTTGGAAGTTCTCACATGAGGGAGAAAGGCAAAAACCTCCAGGAGACACTACAAGAGTAAAACTGTTGGAGAAGAATTAATAACGACGGACCTGTAGAATCCAGATCAGAGAAGATTAATGGAACAGTAAGGTGAAACCATGAAAAATAATCAAGTTAAGAGAACATTAATGGCCCTTCATGCAGAAATCAGAAAAACATAGTGTGCAGTATGGCAGTGAGAAAGGACTCTATAAAGATTCAAGAAAATAACTGACAGGAAACTAATGAATTTCGGAGGCTGGAATAAAGACAGAATAGATACAAAAACCCGGATCAAAGATGGTTTTGGGTAAAAGGATTCTGAATATGTGAAGGTTGATGTAAGACTCAAAGGGGAGGAACAAGACCTTTGGGAAACTGTCATAAACCCTAGGTCTCAAAAGGACTCTTAGTAGAAGGGTATAGATAGCGGTATTGCGTAGGAAGCTGAATAAGAAGGGTCATACTCAGAGTTATTCTTCTTTTTTTTCTAGACAGGGTCTCGTTATGTAGTTTAGGCTGGCCTTGAACTCACTACATAGACCAGGCTGGCCTTGAACTCGCAGCGATCTTCCTGCCTCAGCTTCCCAAGTGCTGAAATTACAGGTGTGCACCACCACGCACAGCACAGTTATTCTTAGCCATTTCACAAATAAACTCTCTTCTCTAGGCCCTCATCTATTATTATCTTTCTTAATTAAAAGGAAAAAAGAAAAAAATGAAAAAAGAAAAGAATAGGCTTTCATGACACAAGCTTGAGGTTCAGCTTTACAACTGGGTAATTCTGGTGCGCCATTAGCACAGCCAGGGTTCTGAGGTGCCTTCCAGTAGGTCCTCGGCACATGTCATCTCCCATAAGGACAATTAGGACTGCCCGAGAGGTGAGGAAGCAGAGACTGAAAGAGGTAGAGTAACCTGCCAGGATCTCGAAGGGGCAGAACTGAAATCTGACTCCTAAGTTCTCTCAAATGATTTCATTTTCAGCTGCTTGCATCTTTCTAGGCACAGATATTTAATGTGACTTTTGTTTTTAAAATCTAATCATGTTCTATTTTTATGAAAAGAAATTTTAAAAAAGGGAGATTTGGGAATAACATAGCAAATACTGACTCTGGAATCACTCAAGTGTAGTATTATTCTGGCTCGTCTCATTCCCCCACCATAAAATAAAAACTTCACTCTTTCTAATTTCTAATTTTGATGCCTATTCATATATAGGCATTCACAGAGCACATGTACAGTTATCTAAAATAAAAACAAAATGTACATTTTTTTCACTGAAAGCTCTTTAAATTGCAAATACATATTCAATAGTAATAAGAGGAAAACTGCAAAATATTTCAATACTTTTCAAGGTGATATAATAAGATGCACCCACCAACCCTAAGATATTTCTAATTCTTTCAAATAGTCAACACATATACAAGCCTAGAAATAGTCTCTTCAGAACTAGAAAGTCAAAATACAGTACCCCTGTTATTCAAATGTGATACTTAAAAATACTAGTGCAATCAAAACATTTGATAAACTAGTACAATAAAAACATTTGGTGATAATTGTAGTATTCTACTAATTATATTAATTCATAACATAAATACATATTTTTTCCAAGAAAAATACTTACTTGAATTGCAGGCTGCATGGTCATCTACATAAAGATGAAAGTGCTATTCTGAAAAAGAAATTATATATTAACAAGCGGACAATGAAGCTTTCCTACTCCCCAGTGCCCACAAATTACAAGATTTAGGAATGTGCTTTGCTGTTCTGTTTGACAGAGAACCTAACACGCTTTCTTCAAGTTAGGATAGTTTGACTATAAAAGAACTACACAATGACTCCTTGCCTTACTTCCCAAGGGTGCTTCTCATTTGAAAGAGGAAAACCTTAACCACACTTTAATGCATTGTTTCTGTCACTAGTATCAAAGTAATTCTTGAAGTATCTGGCCGGTTAAGATAAAATTAACAATAAAGTTTAGCTCATATGATAGTGCCTCAGAATTCTATTTTCCTCTATAAACATGATATAAATATTATGTGAATATAAATATCATAAAGCTGATACTGAAATTCAAGCATCTTTCATCTGATCTTCATAGAGATGATGTAACCTCATTTGGACTTTGTATAAATTCACAAGCTCACTCTTAAGCTTTTCATGTTAGACGACAAAGTGATAAAGAAAACTATCAACTTTAAGTGTAAGACAAAAATATTCAGTGCCTTCCTATAATAATTTTTTTTTTTTTTTTTGGTGGGTACCAGGGGTCGACCTCAGGACCTCGCGCACCAGCAGGCGCCCGTGCCACTGAGCCATCTCACAGGCCCCCTATAATAATTTAAAAAGATAAAACATCCCTCAATTTTAGCTCCAAGTTACTATTATTGAAATCCACAAGGAAAGACAAACTTCAAATAAATGAGTTACTGCAATTCTTTAATGTATTTGTGAAAAGTTTAAAAATCCACAGAACAATGTACACTATAAAAAACATTGGGGGGCCAGTGAGATGGCTCAGCGGCTTAAGCGCCTGCCCGGCAAGCGCAAGGGCCCGAGTTCGACTCCCGGAACCCACATACGAAAAGGGGCCGGTGATATCGCTCAGCGGCACGGGTGCCTGCTGGCGCGCGAGGTCCTGAGGTCGACCCCCCGGTACCCACAAAAAAAAAAAAAATTGGATTACTGATTGCTTACAGTAACATAATAAATTAGTCTAGTTTTTATGTTTTACCACCATTGAAATACTCTAAGAAAAAAATAAAGCCATTTATAAGGTTAAATGCTATCAACTTCCAAAGAGAAGTTCTTTTCTCCTCCAAGTTCTATCAGACAGCCTCAAGCATGGTGCTAACCATGCACCCCACTTTCCTTCGGAGAGGTTTCTCCTGGTACCACAGTTGAACCTGAGCTGAACCTAACCGAAGAGCCTAATATTGCATCACATTTTCTTTGTGGGAAGGCAAAAGACAACAGAATGTCCTTTTTGATGTCATTTTTCCTTCTCTCTTCCACAGCAAAAGGCCAAAGTACAAGTGAGCATTACTAACGAGCTCGCTATGCTTCCCACGGCCAATTCAGTGGGGAATACATTTTCCTTTAGAATAAATAATCCTTTGTCCCCAACAAAGATCCACAGTAAGAAGCTTCCGAGTCCATTTTTTAAAAATGCAGCAAAAAAGCTGCCCCTATGAAAATGGAGTTCCTCATAATCAGACAAGAGCTTTAGCAGTTGGAACTGCCAGCCCCAAACAAAAGAGAGCCCAAATGATAAGGCGTGTGCAAACCCAGAACAGTGACACATTCACAAAGGCGATATCGCAAGAATGTTCAGTAGTTGCACTTCTTACAGAAAATTCAACAAAATTAGCTTTATGAAATAATGAAGAATTTGTGAACGATATTTGGTCACTTGAACTTTAGCAAAACTCTTATTTATGTTTTTTAATCATTCTTGTGTAATAGAAAGAACTACTTTTAAAATGACAAAAATATAAGCATCCAGATTATCTTTAAAAAGGAATTCTTTAAAGAGAACTCGGATAAATTATAATGTATCCTCATATAGGTACCCTCATACATTAAGGACCTCTATATGTATTTTTATTGGAAAACATATATAAATAGTCAATGCATTAGTTCATCATCAGTTACTCAGTGAGTATTTTCTATGTTCAGATATTAAGGATTAGTTTGTCTGTTATATTTTCTAGGCATTCACTATTCTCTTTCCAAACCATTTTTGTATCTCGGGCATTTAATCACAAGAGTAGCTTCCTGGTTATTCCCAGCCCCTGGTCTGCACCACGACCACAACTCTTGCTTTTCACTCATTGTATTACCTATTTTCATCATTTCTGTCTTTCCCTAAAAGTCTCAGCCTTAATTTTTTCATGTAAACCAATTATACTGAATCATTAACACTTCATTTTTGGAGCTACATCTTAATCATCTTAATGGACAGCTTTCGGGGGGCCTTATTTTTGCTTTTGTTTTTATCTTTCTCCCTCTTTGGAAAAGTCCACTTTAACTCTTTACCAACCAAAGAAGGGGCTGGGGGAAGAACTCTGAATTCACACTACACCCTAACTCCACTGGGATCTCTCATGAGACAAGCCCGTGCATAGATCATAAGAATGCTACGCGTCTGTCCGGGGAAAATGTCAGAACGTGCACGTGCACCTGAAACTTGGCCAGGATTTGGTTCCAACTCACTCATCCTAAAAAGTGTCAGTTGGTGTCACTGTAAATACCACAGTGATTACTTACAGTGAGGGTCTTTTTTATAATTTGGCTTAGACCATGGGAGAAAACCCACCCTGTGGAACCGACCCTCGGTCTCATGGCTGTAGACTCGGAAGCTGGGTGTAACAGAAACAACCACATTTTCATTCCTCTTCCACCTTACCAAATGCCATGGAGAGGATTCAAAGTGTCATGGCTCATTCTGATACAAACCTGAGTCCAATTAGCAAGAGTAGCAAAAAGCACAGAAGTAAAGTAAGTTTCTTCAGGAAGAATGTAACTTTAGTTGCCACTGATGCACACATCCATTCACTACTCAGCCACCAGTACTGGCAAGATACATAGCTGCAAGGGTACAGTAGAGACAAAAGCCAGGACAGTAGTGACAGACAAGGCAGAGGAAGATGAGACCTGGGAGAAATGCAGAGGGGCTCTTTCAGTGGAACCAGAAATATTTTATACCATGGTAAGTGGTGAGAACGTAGGTGTTTTTATACAGGACTGTCTGTCTGTACATGTGGCAAAAATACTCAACCTTTGTAATGTTTCATTTAGAAAAACAGTTGAATAAAAAAATAACCTTGCTGATTTATTTTTAAATTTTTTTTTAAACTTTCAGCTTTAAAATTTTGAGTTAAGGGGCCGGTGAGATGGCTCAGCGGCATAAGCGCCTGCCTTGCAAGCGCGAGGGCCCGAGTTCGACTCCCGGATCCCACATACGAAAAAGGGGCCGGTGATATCGCTCAGCGGCACGGGTGCCTGTTGGCGCGCGAGGTCCTGAGGTCGACCCCCCGGTACCCACAAAAAAAAAATTTTTTTTGAGTTAAACTGGGCATGGTGATGTACATCTGTAATCTCAGCACTCAGGAGGCTGAGGCAGGAGTATCCCCTTGAGTTTGAGGACAGCTTGGGCTACAGAGTGAGTTCAAGACCAACCTGAGTTACATAAAGAGAACCTGTCCCAAAAAAAAAAAAATTATGGCAAATATTTTCTAATTGCCTAACAGAGAAAATAGAAATGCTATCCATACCAAACATGTTTCATATATTTTTAAATGTGAACATAATTTGCCATAAAAACAACACTGGGGGGTAGAAGATATCAGACACATCTGGTAGCATCTAATTAATGACCTTGAAATAGTTAAACTCCCAGAGCCTCAGTGTTCTCATCTGAAGAATGGGATATTACCACCTCTCTCATATGGCTGCTGTAAAAATTAGAGATGATACAGATAAAGTACCTGACATATAACTAGCATTTAATAAATGAGTTATTATAATTCTATGACCAGCCATATTATAGCTCATTTAATATAATTTATCAAATTGAAAATACTCACACATCATTAAATATAATTTACAGAGCTTCTTTTACTGATACAAAAGAAAATATATGGCTATAAGTGAAGGTAAAAGTCTTCGAATATCCACATTATAATCAGAACTCAGAACTTGTACTTAAGATTCTCTTTGCTAGAATGAGTCTTCAGGAATTTATTTCTAACACAGGCCCTTTGTTTCATGCAGCCTTACTGCTGGGGCTCTGTCACTGCTCAAGCTGTACCCATTTTCATGTGGCAGACACTCATTCATCAGCAGCTATTCACACCCTCCACTGAACCCGGCACAGTCACGCCGTTGCCCCTGCTGAACCGATGCACCAGCTGAGAAGGCTGAAAATAGCAGAGACACAAATGAATGCATAATGCTAAATCATTGCGGCTGATTTGAAGGAAAGAACAGTTTCCAAGAGAGAAAAACAGCAGGCGCCTACTTCAGACTTAAATTGAAGGAAATCATTTGCCGGAGGAAAAGCATGAATTTGAAGAATGGTAGGACCCAACCAGTGAAAGAAAGGAAGAGTTCTATGCCTTTTTGCAAAGGCTCTGAACAGAAAAAGCACTGGAAACAGTCACTAGTAGACCAGTATCAGATGGAGAACATTTGGATATTACCATTTATAATTAACATTATAATCATTATTTACATGAACTGGGCTGATACATGATTTTGCCTCTTGCTCAATATGTCCAAAGTAAAATATATGCCATGATTACTGGTCAAGGTACTAGCAAGTCAAATGAGCAGCCTTGTATACCAGAAGGCTCACTAAGAAAAAAAACAAAAAAACAAAAAACAAAAACAACTGAGGGTGGTGTATAGCAGAAGTTCCAAGAGAATAGCTGTGCCATGGGGCAAGGGTTCTGACCACTTGCAATATCTGGCAGTGATTCAATCTGAACTACTTAACTTTATATTAGATATAATTTTTAATTTGTTATGAAATTTTGTGGGACACAAATTTAAAAAACAAACTTCAAATCAGTTTGCCTATATATATATATATATATATATATATATATATATATAACTAAAAAAGACAAATACAGAAAACATACAGTACACTAACACAAAGAAAAGTGAGAATGATATTTAATATCCATTAAGAGAAAACTGCTCAGCTGCTGTGTTGGACTCGTACACTGGATTCACTAAGCCACTTGACAGAGTAAGACAGCGCTGCATCCCCCGATATAGAAAGATGTCTATTACCTTACGTGAACTAAGCAGCCAATAGAAGAGTGGATATAATGTTACTGAGATCACAGTGTTTTTCTAAATAACGTGTGTATAAAAAAACAAAAGATTTTGAACACAGTTAATTTTTTTTTCAACAACCTATTTTATTTTTAGAATCAAAAACACACACAAGTCAGGGGTAAGGGTGTAGCTCCAGGGTAGAGCGCTTACCTAGCGTGTGTGAAGTCTTGGATTCAATCCCCAGCACTGCAAAAAACAGGTGTGTATGCATGTGTGCATATGTGCCCACGTGTGTGTGCATATGTGTGTGAACGAGTCGTATATCAAGGTGAAATAAGGACATTATGTTTAACACTTCATAAAAAGTAAGCCCTTCCCCATAGGTAACGCTATGCTGTCCTACAATGAACTGACTTCCTGTGATAGTAGTTAGAAACCGTTGTCAGGCAGCACGACGGCAATGCCCAGCAGACGACTGAGGCCGAATACTACAGACGCCTCCGATGCTGTCAGCAGCAAATATACACTTCCGGTAGCTGCCACATTCCAGTTCTTTGGACATATGTTACTCCTTTATGAAATATATAGTAACTTTCTATTAAACAATATACCCTAGTCTGTAACAATGTAATAAACTGAGAAAACGGTTTTGAGACTTTAGGAGAAACACCAAAGAAATACTTTTGAGGCATTTCTCTATAACAATTAAATTCTAATTAAACACAAAGAAACTAAATATGAGATAAACTGGCTCAGAGATGGTGCTATTCTCACCATCCAATGTACATCACATGGCTTCTTAGGTGTGTAGAGGTGTGTCTAATCAAAGTATGGAAAGCAACAAATAATAAGTAAAATACACGCATACATTACTGTAAGGAAAATATATACCGCATATATTAACTTCATTCTTTTTTCAACGGATTTTTTTTTTTTTTTTTTGTAGGTACCGGGGGTCAACCTCAGGACCTCGCGCACCAGCAGATGCCCATGCCGCTGAGCGATATCACCGGCCCTCTTTTTTTCGTATGTGGGTTCTGGGAGTCGAACTCAGGACCTCGTGCTTGCCAGGCAGGCGCTTATGCCGCTGAGCTATCTCATCGGTCCTCATTCTTCATCAATAGTCAGCTTGAAAAAAATTATTGAAACAAATGAAAGTTTCCCCTAATCTTCTAACATGCTGAGATATTAAAAAGTGGCATTTTAGCAAAAACAGTGAATAAACAAAAACTAAGCGAGGAACTTTAAATCAGCGAACATTACGTCTGAACTGATTTCCACATATCATTGGACTCATTTAGTTTTTTACTAATGCATGCATGCCATTGACATTATTCTCTTACCACAAGTTATTAGTTTTCTAATTAATAAAGTATTGATAATAAGCCCTCTCCCTCAGCAGAAGTGAAATGGACCGTGCAAACAACCTATTCCAGGGAAGTTGTCTAACGTTAGAAATGTAAAGCGAAAGTAGTGATACAGAAAAGAGCCTGAATGCTGCTTGGAGTGAGGTAGTCAGCACCGAATTTTGAGTGGACTTAAATAAGTTCTTTCCCATCTCTGAGTTTTAGTCTCCACATCTGTAAAAAGAACCTGGGCACCTGGTGGTGCATGCCTGTAATCCCAGCACTTGGGAGGCTGAGGCAGGGGGATCACCATGAGTTGGAGGCCACCCTCAGCTACATAATGAGTTCAAGGCCAGTCCGCACTACCTAGCAAGACCCTGTCTCAACAAAACACCTCTGTAAAATGGAGATTAAAAAACAACTAGAGGGCCGGGGATACAGCTCAGCGGCACAACGCACTTGCCTGGCAAGCGCGAGGTCGTGAGTTCGTTTCCCGGTACCAAAAACAAAAACAAAAACAAAAAAAACAACTAGAGTTCAGGAGTACTAAACAATAATACAAGTGAAGTCTAGAACACCACGCCTAGTACATTCTAGGTAATAATGTTTGATAAATAGCAACACAAGTCCTTATTATGTTCCAGATACGATTTTAAGTGCTTTACCTGAATCAATGAATGATAACCATCACTACTTTGGGCACAGCCTTCCCTTCTGCTTCTCCCCACTTTTGTGGATAGCTTTTAATCCAAGTTAAACAGCACACAAATAATATTAGCTACGTGTCAGGTACCGTGTTAAACTAGTTATAGGGATTATTTCCTTTAATCTTCACAACGACCTTCACATCAATAGAGTAGGAACTATAATTACTATTATCTTCTTTTACAGATTAGGAAATTCAGGCTTAAAAAGATTAAACAATTTGCCTAAGGTCACACGCCTAGGAAAGTCTGATGTCAGGTCCTACACGCTTAACAACTCTTCTAGTATTTCTCAAAAGAACTATTACTTTTAACTCAATCATTTCAAAGCAGCAGACACCGGCTCAGTGGGAGATCGTGGTACTGAGTTTTGGAAACATGAGTCACATGACCGCGTGTACAGCCGCACACCAGGCGTCCACCGCGGCTGCCTCCCATGGCGAATCGAAGGCGCTGAAAATCCCCATTCCCAATTCCCTGCGTGTCAGGAGAGGTAATCAGCCGTTGACAACCCTGCTTATCTCTTACGAAAGTACTTATTAACGCTCTGCACTCTTGCAAAGCAAAAACCCAGACTCTGATCCAGACCAGGCTTGCAAAAAACCGTGTCTTCGCTTCCTAAAGCCTGGACCGGCTGCCCCACCCACTCGTACCGCGCGCGCTCCACCTTTGGGAGACTCGGTCTCTGGATGCAAAGAGCCCGGGAAGGAACAGGGAGGACCGCACAGGACGCCCGCTAGCCCACGTTTTCCTCCGCCTCCCAGAGCAATCTCAACCCGCCCCCCCGCAAACTTCCCTCCAGGCGGTCCGCTAAGCTGAGGGTGTAGGTGGGAAGGGATTGCGCAAGGCCTCCGGGAAAGCCCCCAGTCCCGTCCTGCGGGAGATCTGAGCCCTGTGCGGACCCGGAGGGCTCACGTGGGGAAGAGACCGAGCCTCCCGAAGGGCGAGATGACTGTGTGTCAACTCTTCTTTCGAGGGCGGTCGTGAGGATTCAAGTGAGCCCTGTGCTAGGCGCTGTGAGCTGACGCTGGGCTCAGGCTCGATCCCTCCTCGGACGGCCAGCGGGGCGGGCGGCGGCTCCACACCTCTGCCCCCGCACACCGCCCCTGCAGCGCCCCGCGCCGCTCACACTTGTCGGTCGCCTGTGCAGAAGGTGGGCACCGCTTCACCATGACAGCGCCAGTAGCCAATCAGAGCACGCGCCTCCCGCAGCCAGCCAATCGCAGAGCCCCTCAGATCCCGCGGCTCCGAATCCCAGCAGAACCTCCACTTCGGCTCCGCAGACCCCAAAAGGCTTCTGAGGCCCCACTCTGAGTCGCCGGAGACCCGAGAAGGCGAGGGAAAGCTGGTGAGGCAATGAGAAGGCCATCGGGGAGTACTCACCAGCGCGGGCGCGGGACGGCCACTTCTCCCTCAATCTGTGCCGGCCGACACGCCCCCGCCAACCGCCGCGGCCGCCGCCGGGGTGCCAGGGTTAGCGGCGGAGTGCCGCCGCCTCTTTCGAAGGGACCAATCAACGCGCGGGGCGTGGTCTTGGGCCCCGCCCCCGGGTCCCCAGGAGCACGGGATCAGCGCGCGCAACTGAGTCAACGGGGAGTCTTGCAACCCGGGTGGCGGAGCCCCTCTTTTCTTTCCTTTTCCTTTTTTTTTTTTTTTTCCAGTTCTGAGGTTTGAACCCAGGGCCTTCGCACTGACCTCCATCCCTACCCCGTTTTTTATTTTGAGACAGGGCGCGTACTTGCAATCCTCCTGCCTCCGCCTCCGGAGTGCTAGAATTACAGGTGTGTGTCACCACGCCCGACTCCAGCCCCCTCTTTTCGCAGAAAGTCAAAATGACAGTAGCATCGCGAGTCCTCCCATCTGATCCCTCGGCAACAGCGACGACCCTCCTATTTGCCCCGCTGGGCAGGAAAAGTTGAATGAACGTGGGCTTTGGGCTTTGCGCGCCCTGGAACGCGGCGGAGCAGAGTTGAAGGGACTTTCTCCAGTTTTATTTCCTTCTGTTAAGAGCCGCTTCCAACCCTAAAGCCACTCAAGGCGTCATAGCCTCAGGGTTTCCAGAGACAGAACGCCCCCCCCCCCAGCAGGGCTGGGGTCCTAAGCAGAAATTTCCCAGGGAGAGAGGCCTTCCCTGGAACCCGGCAGCTCGGGTCACCCTGGAAGCTGAAGGAGGATGCTGGCTCTTCCTTCGGGAAACCCCAAAGGCCGGGGAGGAAACGTTAACCGATCTCAACTAAGTCCTGCTCACTGTCTCCCAGCGCTGAAAAAAAAGCGCCACGGCTATCAGTGCAACAATGTAACAATGCCCTTGTTGGAATGTAACGATAGAGCTGCGCTAGGGCGCCCTGTAGCTTGTTCCCATGAGGCAATGCGCTGCCTAAAGCATAACGTCTGTCTTCTACTCTAGGCCCCCACCCTCCCGTCTGACCTGTTACCTTGATCAAATCATGTCACCTCTCCTGTCCCTAATTCTCCTTCCCTACAGTGTGGGCATTGAGCTGAAACCATGGTCTCTCTCAGCATTTACTGTTTCCTTCACTCGACGAAAACAAGCTGCAATGTTGCTCGCTGAAGAAACCAAAATGAAGAAACCAAATTGAAGACACCTCGCTCAGCTTCAAAGCGCTCAGCAGCATGGCGAACGCTGAATGAAAGTCTCGGGGATGTGGTCGGAGGTTTGAACGGAGCTGAATTTTAAAGGATGAGTAAGAATCTGCCAGAAGGGAGGGATAATTGCGAGTAAGGGGTGCTTGCCAGGCAGCGGGAATGCCAAGTTCAACAAATGCCAGGTTGAGAGATGTGGGGCCCGGAAAACGTTCTGAGGATGGTAGTTTTGAATACGTAAAATGTGAGGATGGGGAGACAGATCGGTCTAGAGGTGTGGGTCTGCATGATAGGCCTGGGAGGTGCTGAGGTTGTAGAGTTTCTCCTGCAGACAAGTAGGATGATTATAAGGAGGAAATGGTATGAACGCGTTTGTGTTTTAGGGAGGAAATCATTTTCAAAGATTTTTAAAGAAGGGAGTAAGACAGGTGGCAATTTCAAGAGTTTAAAGATAGCAATTACCTAAAGACACCCAGGGCTGGTGAGAAAGAGGTATCTGGAGCTCCCGAAGAGGCTGGCTTATCTGGCCTGGGTCGTTACATAGTAGTGTGGGTCTAAGGAATACAGGGGAGCAAGCTCTGGGGGGAGTGGTGCGCTTTGATTTAGGATCAAAGAAACATGTAAAGAAAGAAATATTAAGTAGAAATGTTCGGAAGATAGTTGGAAAGTTAGGTCTGAAACTGTTTAGATTGGTTTAGACAGAAGGTATGGATTTGAAAAATCAGTTCAACGAATTTTGTCCAATACTGATTTCTGCATCAGGCTTTGTCCTAAGCACCGGGGACCCCTGAGAGGAGTGACAGAAGATCGTCTCTAGAAGTTGAGGTACAAGAGCTAATTGAGCCAGAAGCCGGACAGTAGTTACTCCTTCTTTTACTGAAGCCCCAGAACTCTTTACAGCCTGTGACCTATGACTGTAATACAGACACTGGCAGGACCTGTTCATACCCAACTGTTTCTGTTTAAGACTAAAGGACAGTTCATACACCACCACACACGCATAAAGGCAAATTTTGAACTGAGTGGATGGAGACTTCAACTTGGATTTGTTGAACCCCAGCATCAAACTATATACCCTGCTCTACAGAACCTCAAGAATAATCAAATTGTGTTGCACAGATCTTGTTTGATAAGTCATTGGTTGTCAGTGGGTCTTTTATTTTTTTTTACATGCATACTTATGCCTACATACTTGAATAGCATTTTAAAAATTGAAACCATGCTACATGAGGTATATATACAAAAACATGCCCCTATACACACACACACACACACCACTTAATATTTTAAATCATTTACTGAAACCTTGCCACCAGGATACCTCTGTGGTCACTTTCTTTTTATTCTCATTGCCTATTTGGTTATTAAAATGTAGGCCAAGCCAGACATGGTGGTGCACATCTGTAATCCCGGCTCTCTGGGAGACTTATGCCCAGCCTGGGCAACTTAGCAAGACACTCTCAAAATTTAAAAACAAACAAACAAATAAATAAATTTAAAGGGCTAAGGATGTAGCTCAGGTCCCGGTTTCAATTCCCAGTACCACAAAAATAAATAAATACTTAAACAAACAAATGTCTAGGACAAGATGGTGTAGTCAGGAAATTTGGCAAATCACTCCTCTTCAGGACCATTTTCTCCACAGGTTAAATGAAAGATTGAGTTCCCTGCTGGATTCTTTGATTCTTGTTGATATCTGTTTTATTCTATGTATACATAAAGCTCTCCTGTGTGTTCTCAGCCTTACTTTTACATAAAGTCCCCGTGCTCTGCCTTTTCCTAACCACCGTGACCATCTCGCCCACCTTGATTTTAATGCTGCAATTGCTAATTGAGGGTTGCATCTAATAAGCTGCTATCTACTTTCATGTGTGCACTTTCTAATTGGTGGTTAGGTTAATAGCCATGTTGTAGAGTGTCTCTCTTTTGTTGAAATTGGCATCGCTGTAACATGCAAAGCAAGACTCACCAGTTTGCAAAGTCTTTAGTTGAAACTGGCATCAACATAACATGCAAAGCAAAACACATCAGATTACAAAATCTGTTAATTCTGACTTCCCAGTTGTGAATGTGTGCCCTACTTTAAGAAAGCACCAAGTTTGGAAGTCTAAATTTTAGAAGTTCGCATTAGGAGTAATCATCCACCTAATTAAAAAGCTCTCTAGAACACTGAGGGATCTCGGAAAAGCATAGCATTTGGATGTTGAAATATGACTTGGCCTTTCCACAACAAGAATACTCCTGTTGCTTAAAACACACTGTAGTTACTTGCTGATTTTTGTTTTGTTTTGTTTTGTTTTGCTTTGGGTTGATTTCTCAGATCTTTTGCTCTACATTTTGTTGTTGCTGTTCCTCTTGTTTTGTAAATGTTTTTAATGCTTTGACATGATTGACTGTCAGCCTATGGATTGTGCCTTGTATGAAAGTCCTGGATGAAATCTCTGGGTAATAGAGACCTTAGCTTATTCACAATTAAACTGCACATTCAGCTGATAATCTATGGAGAACCACCCACGCTAAAAACAATACTAAACTATCCTGAGGGACTGCTGCTGTTTGTATTAACAAATAATATAAGTAATTCAACAATATGAAATAATAGCGGTTGGGGTTAATACTAAAATGTTGTGTGACATCTGTGTAATGGGTTAAATAGTGTCCTCCCAAAATCCGTGTCCATCTGGACCTCAGAATATGATCTTATTTGGAAATACTGCAGGTTTTTTGCAGGTATAACTAAGATAAGGATTGAGATGAGACCATATTGGATTGGAGTGGTTCCAAATCCAATGAAAGTTCTTTATAAGAGACAAAAGACTGGGCATGGTGGCCCCCACCTGTAAATCCTGGCACTTTGGGAGGCTAAGGCAGGAGGATCACAAGTTTTAGCCCCATTTGGGCAATTTAGTGATTTAGGGAAAACTTGTCTCAAAATTTATAAATACATGAATAAATAAGTTAATAAATAATTAGGGATATAGCTCAGTGTGAAGGTCCTGGGCTCAATCCCCAGTACCACAAAAAGAGACACAAAAGGACATGTGCACAGAGAGAGAGAGCGAGCATGTGAAGATGGGTAGAGATGAGAGTTGTGCAGCCATAAACCAAAGACTCCCCAGAGCCATCAGAAGCTGGAAGAGGTAAGCTAAGGTTCTTTCCTAGAGCCTCTGGAGGAAGCTTGGACCTGATGACATCTTGGTTTTAAATTTCTGGCCCCTGGAACTATGCAAGAATGGATGTCTGTTGTTTTAAACCTCCAAGCCTATCATAATACCAGAGCAATGGGAAACTATACAGTGTACCCGGAGAGCTGTAAATATCTGACAGCACAGCTTGAACGACTACATCGAGATGCATCCCCTTTCCTCCACTTCATCTATAAGATGTGGTCTCGAGTCTGAACATTGTAGCTGGAGCCCAGCTCCCACATAAACTGTGTTATCTGTAATTGGCATATCTGAGTATCAAGTTTCTATCACATTTATGGTAGAAAATAAAATCATCAAATTCATTGGAAAGAAAGAAAAAAGAGAGAGGAGAAAGGATGTATTGGCTCTAACCTCAGACAAAATGTGACCCAAGATTTCAAATAACATCACCAGAATCCAGTCTCAGTTGAGCCAATTTTTAAATTGGCTTTCTTTTCAGATTCCACTGGCTACAAGATAGTTTCCAGAAGTTCTGGCTCTACATTCTCCTAGTTCAAATCTAGCCCCAAAAGTGAGTAACTCTGTATAATTTGGCTCAGATTAGAAAACACAAAGGACTCCAGGTACTTCACAAAGAAAGAATTAAACATGAACTTGTTTTTAAAGGAAATGGAAGAGCTGAGATGATAAACGGGAGCAGATGAGACAGCCCAGAAATGAGCAGCAGCAGGAAATCACTGCAATTCTAGAGCTTGGAAGTTCCAGGGAGCTCAGAAGCCAGGGCCACCAGCTCTAAGGCAGGATCTGCCCGGTAGGGGCAGGAGCCAGGTAGGAGATGCGATCTTTACTGGAGATGCAATCTGAGGCAGAGCGTGAGAGGGAAGCATACCCAGTTTTCCTCTCTTTCCCTTCTCCAGTCTTCCACCAGTGCCTTCCATCGACTGACGCTGGCCGGGGCCAGCTTGTGGAGGACCCTATCATGGGCAGCCTGGTGGGGGGCAGCTTTCCCTCCCCACAGGGGCAGAGAAGATCTGAACACGAAAAACATCGTCAGTGAGGTTTTCGTCGTGAACTCCAAGCTCTCAATGGCTTATAGAATCAACATTGATGTATCTCGCTTGGGAATCGGCAAGCTAACTCATGGTAGGGGAGGGAGGGCTTGTGCTTTGAGCTATGGGTTGCATTTACGTGTGCCCCTCTGTCCCTCATCCTCGGACCCCAGGGCATGTGCTCCTCCTGGCAGATGGCGGAAGTACAAAGCAGCAAGCAGAAACGTGATGCTTCCCAAGACCTCAGGTCTGAACGGCACGCATAACCTTCAGTCCGCATTCCATTGCCCAAAGCAAGCCACACAGACATGCTTATTCTTGATATTTCTATTACAGGGAGAGGGTGAAGAATTTGTAACAATACTGTGATACACACACACACACACACACACACACACACTGCTGTCTCCTAAAAATATCTCAAGGGAAATATCTTAGTTTCTTTAAATGGATCACATGCCTGATCCTAAACCAATCGCCAAGCTGTGTGACTCCTGATTAGCTCTAGCTGAGTCATATTTCTGGCTCTGGAGCTGGAAGTGGAATCAACTCTATCCAAAACACAAATGAGGAGCAGGGGGCTGGCCTCTAAGGAAATTTGAGTACGCTTACCAAAAATAAAGGCAGTGGATTCTAAAGAAGGAAGAGATACTCACTACAGTCAGTTAACACCCAAATGCGATATGGAACAATTTACTGTATTCTTTTCATGATGGGAAAAAAATAAATCATAATTTTGTAAAAATCAGGGGGAAAGCAAAATTCTGCTTTAGAGTCAAAGAATGAAATTGGTTTCTAATTTTCAGCAAAGGAAAAAGACAAAACTCCAAGAACAGTTACTCAAAAAAACAGTTACTCTTATCTAGTATTTGGATTTATTAATAAAAGAGATCATCCACAATGTTTATATGAACTAAAATAGCACCACCACAAGAGAACAGTACTGCAGCTAGATGAAGTTAGGAGAAAGAACAATGTAAGGGTCGTACCTTTTAGGATGCAGGATGGCCTGAATATTTGTATCTCCATAAAATTCATTTGTTGAGATCCTGACTCCCCAAGGCAATGGTTTTAGGATGTGAGACTTTGGGGGCGATTAGGTCATGAGCATGGAGCCCTGGTGAATGGCACTCAGCCCTTCTAAAAGAGACCCCAGATAGCTGACTGGGTGAGCTGCCAGGTGCCAACCAGGAACCAGGAAGAGGGACTCCATCCGACACTGAATCCGCTGGTGCCTTGATCTTAGACTTCCCAACAAGAGAAATGTATTTGTTTTGGTGCAGAATGCTGAGTCGGGGGATAAGCCTAAGACAGGATGGAGGGAGCAGGGTTTCTCATTCCTGTCATAGTTGGCATTTTGAGCCAGATAATCCCCACCCTCATTGGTGAGCCTCTGTGACAGAAGGAGGAAATGCAGGGAGCAAGAAACACATTTATTGGCCCTTCCTCTCTCCATTCTTCCTTTCTCGCTTGGTTTGAGAACACAGAACTCTAGGAAGTGCATTTTAGATTCTAGGCAGGGGCAGGACAAGGGCTGGAGTAGATGAATGGTGTCACTCGCCAACCGCTCTGCCAAGAAGTGAAGTTTTTCCAAAGTCAGTGGGAAACCATTAAGTGGGAAGAAGTCGCATAACCAGATTCACGTTTTAGAAAGAGATATTCAAATGACAGTGTGGAAAGTGATCCATAACAGGGCATCTCAGACAAAGAAGAGTACCCTTCTCTCATAGGACTTGTAATTTATACTTCATTCTTAAGTCCTTATTTCTTGTTTCCTTTACTGTATCGTAAATTCCACAAATCGGGTTTCAGTCACTGCTGTCACCTCATTGCATCAAAACTCAAGAGCATTTTAATAATAAAACCCCAGCAACACCAGCTTATGGCAGTCAGTTTTATTTTAAAAAATAATAATAATAGCTACCATTTACTGAGTGCTTAGTATTGGCGTGTGCTGCCTCATAAATTGGTTTTGAAATAATCATACTTGAGCTTCACACCAACCCCGTTAGATGGAAACAGCGTGTTGTCCACACTCTGTCCAGCAGGAGACTGAGGGTTACAGAGATTTGAAAAAAACATGGGGTTTTTGTTACTGGGGGAGGGGTCCCATAGCTAATTAGTGGCAGATGCGCTTCTGTGATACTTTTATCAGTGATAGGCATTTTCTTACCTTAAAGCCAGCTTCTGCCATATTTCCTCAGGGGTATGAGACCTGATTTCAAACTTTTGCTATGCTTTTACTCTGGCTCTTTAGATTTTTCTTTTTTTTTTTTTTTGTGGGTACCGGGGGGACGACCTCAGGACCTCACGCGCTAACAGGCACCCGTGCCGCTGAGCGATATCACCGGCCCCTTTTTCGTATGTGGGTTCCGGGAGTCGAACTCGGGCCTTCGCGCTTGCAAGGCAGGCGCTTAAGCCGCTGAGCCGTCTCACCGGCCCCTCTTTAGATTTTTCTTAAAGTCTCACAAAAATAAAAACCATTACTGATCTGCTTCTGCTCACAATATGTCTGACACCAGACGTGTGGGGTTCTTTTCTACACTAATCAACAACCAGTTCTGATGCCAACTGGGTGTCTTATGATTCAACTCAGTGCTGACACGAGGTCCCCAGATTTGACAAAGATCCCACAAGATGGGCCTCTTTTTAGTTACTAGTCACAGCTCCCAGGTTAACACTTACACTTCTGGCCCGGCCAACTGGGTATAAATTGGGAGCACCTACAACCCCCTCTTCAAATTCAGTAATCTAGATTACTTCTAGAATGCTCCCAGAACTTGGGAAAATACTATTCCTGGTTTATTCTAAAGGGTACAGTACTCAGGGCAAAGCACGAAGGGGGGGCGCGGTACAGAACTGCCACACACCCTCTCCTGGCCGGCCACTTCCATATGTTCACCAATCTAGTTTTCCAAATCCCATTGTTAGGGGGATTTTAATGGCAATCCCACTACCTGGGCATGATTTATTCAGTCATTGGCCTTTGGTGATTCAACTCAGTCTCTAGCCTTTCTCCCCTCTCTGGACGTTGGGGATTGAGACCTAAAATTCCAACCCTTTGATCACATGGTTTTTTCCTCCAGCAGGTAGCCCCACCCTGCGTCACCTTAGTAACATAATTTAGTTACGGTTAAAGGGGCTTCTTATGAATACCAGAATATGCTCTATCACTCAGGATTTCCAAAGGTTCCTAAGCTCTGTGTCAGGGACTGGGAACAAAGTCCAAATATGTATTTTTCATAGTATCGCAATTAGTTTTCTGGATGGTAGGCATTACTGTTTGCTTCTACAAGGTCTTAGCCACCTGAATAAATGCATATCTACAGGACCAAGCTTCCAGCTCTGTCTGCACTGCCCCATCGGTTCTCATTCCCGCCACTTCCCCTGCAGAGAGCTTGCGATCTGGAGGCACCAAATCACCCTGCGTTCCTCCAAACCCGATCTTCTCTTTCAGACATTTAGACACTGACTTCCACCTCAAATCTCCTTTCTTCACCCTCCCTCTCACCTGGTAGGTCTACACATTCCCACCTACTTTTCATTAATCAACTAAATCCCTTTAAGAGAACGCTGATATCTTCATCTTTACACTGGTGAAACTGAAGCTTAGGGAAGCAACACACATCCTGCCTCCCTCCCGATTACTTCCGGTCTTTAGAGGAAGCCACACAATTCCAACCTTCCTGTTTTTGCTCTGCCCCTCCTTCAGCTTGAACCCCAGGCCTGTGGAAGCCCAGGGCAAGGCCACCTCCTTTGTGAGAAGTCCTTGGATTCTGAGTAAGTCCACAGCATTTTCCTTCTCACCCCTTCAAATCCCTTCCAGGCAGTTTCTGGGTCCTTATCATCTCCCTATCCCCCACGGAGTTCAGCAAAAGAATCTGGCTGGGTTGGGGGGGAGCTCAAGCCATCATTTTCTACCAAATAGAATCCAACTGATGCTAGCCCAAGTCACTCCTTTTTCCAATGGCTAATTATTCTTAGAACTCCAGTATTGTTTTAGAGTTTTAATACAAACATACACACACACACACACACACGTAACTCTGCTTGCTAAGCAAGCTCCTTTTTAGCTGACTCCAGGAGAAAGGGAGATTTAGGCCCATTACTTATAGAAGGTGTTTTATTGTCTTCACCAATGGATGGTGGAGAGGAGATCGTAGCAGCAGAACAAAGGAGGAAGGAAATGAATTCATTTCTGCTTTGGAGGAAGTATTCAACAGCTGTGTGCCCAGCTGTGGGAGTATTTTCAAATAGCAAAACAAAACAAATTTTAAAATGATTAATTGTATGCACTGAAGCCATAGTGAGCTCTTTTAAGAGAGATAAGAGACTTTCATATCAATGTAGGTATGGGCACACCCTCATCTTGTAGAAGCTACCCCTAGGCCCCAACTAAGGAGACAGGGATTGCTTGTGGGAATATTTTATGTGAAAATGGTTAACTTTTGTGGATGCTATTCTTTTCAAATTTCAAAGCACATGAAATGATCACAGGGCCATTACAAGTGAATGGATATTATATTTACTATGGCCTCTCTAGGGAAGAGAAAGTGCCATTTTGTCGTGTTTATCTTTGTGTAATCACACCCAGCCCCAGGCTTAATAGGATGTCTTTCATCACTTAAATATTTGTCAAATTTTGTCCCCAAAGAAAAGCCTGTTGTCCTCACGCTCAGTTTATTGCCAAAATTGAACACAACTCTTTTAATAAAATATATGCAATGCAGTAAGATGAAGAGCAAAATGAGGGTTTCCCAGGTCTGCCGGCTAGCATTGAAGTAACAATCAATTTAATTCGGCAAACAGGGTATGCCAGTTAGAATAGAGGATTCCCTGAAGCCTTGGAAAACATAATGTAGAGAAAGTAATTCTATCTACTCCTGTATTTACAATTGTAGAAGTTATATAATTACTACAAACATTTTATCAGGATTCGTGAGTGACACCAAGTACAAACGAAATAAAGCAAAGTCATACACCAGGTTTATATTACAAGGGGACACAGGCGCTCGGCCTCCTCCGTGGGCTCCTCATTGCACGTCCCAGACCTCGCACAGGAGCGGGGTGAACTTGTGGTCGTTCGCTCTCCAGGACATCAGCATCTCGGCATGGTGGTGGTTGAACGTCCGCAGCTCTGTCAGGCGACCCAGCAGGCGGGCAAAATGCTGAGGGTTCTCAGGCTGGCGAATCGTGCACAACTTTTGTAGCACATCCAGCAGAGGTTCCTGCAGCTTCTCCACCGCCTCTCTGTCCTTTATGTATTGTCTGTCTGTTTCGCGGTTTTAAAGAGCGGCAAAAAAGTGGAAAGCATTAACTTGGCATAATTATGGCAAGGCTGACTTTTTTGAAATGATGCTTATAAATGCGCACTTAAAACATACACTTTGTGTTCAGCTCGGTGAATTAATATGCACACACACATTATATATATGCATTACAAGAGTGTGTTTCCAATATAATTTTTAATGACTTGTAAAAAGACTTTTGAAGAAACATAAACTTTTAAAAAGACATAGTGCTCTCTATTATGTCATAAAATACATAACCTCATTTATGTCCACCACTTAGAAAAGCTTTAGCTGGCCATTAATTAAAACATTCTCCTCCTGCCACTTTCTTTCCTTATTTTCTTATCATTATTATTTTTTTGTTTGTTTGTTTGTGGGTACCGGGGGGTCGACCTCAGGACCTCGCGCGCCAACAGGTGCCCGTGCCACTGAGCGATATCACTGGCCCCTTTTTTGTATGTGGGATCCGGGAGTCGAACTTGGGCCCTCGCGCTTGCAAGGCAGGCGCTTACGCCGCTGAGCCATCTCACCGGCCCTTATCATTATATTTTTGTAGCATTTGGCATCTCTTGAAAATTTTTGTTTTTTCATTTATTATCTCCCTACCCTACTAGGATATAAGCTCCATGCGAACTGTGCGCTACATCATCCCAATGTTGGGACCCAGGCTCAGTAGTAGGCGGGGTTCACTGTGCATTTACTGAAGGCCGAGGGCAATGTTTACAAGTCTGAGATGTTTGCTAACATGTTAACAATGGTTCAACTCAAAGGGTGTAATTTTAGGCCATTTTACTTTTTCTTTATGTTTCTGTTTCCCAGATTTTCTTTAATAAGCAATATTACTACTCTATGGAGGAAAAAAACAACATAAAAATGAAAATGTAGCACTGAAATTACCTGGAGAGAGGATAACGATTGCTGTAAGCAGGGCGTACTCTTCTTGGGTCATTTTCAATTCTCCAACACTTTTATAAAAACTAAACATGGGTGTTATATATTCATCAGCGATACCTATGCAAAAACGTTGAAAAATTGCAGCTACAGTAAAATTTTCAAGCGACTGCAAAATGTAAAACTAAAAACATACACACATATTAGTCCTATCCCCCAGATGCACACCTTCAGCTAATGACTGCAAATTATATGCCTTGGCCAAAGACAAACATTGTAAAGGAAAACAGTTAACAAAATCCTCAAAATACAACCTAACCATGAATTGTATGGCTCTGATTTCAGCAGTCTGTTTCAGTCACTGACAGTGGCTGATAACACTCGAATCACCATCCAGAACTTCACCACCCTCTACATGGGCCTTTGTCTTTATGATGTTAATATCTATAATAGCATCTTAAGTAATAAAAGAGAGTTGTCTTTCATTCCTGCAATATAAACAGCGCTGTTTAATAAATACTCCAGGCTTTTTTGTTTACTCAAAGGGTTCTGATGTCTAGCTGAGGTACCAGACCTACCTGCCCAGTTACCCTACCAGGCTTCGGTTCTTGGTTCTTGTCTCCAAATTCTGTGTGTCCAGGATCAAAGACACTGTACAGAACCAAACCATCTTCTCCCTCCAAACCCACTCTTCCCAGTGTCCCCTGCTCAGTGACTGGTGTCCTTATCCGCCCACTTGCGCAGGCCTGACAACTGAGGTCCAGGGGCCCAGTCTTGTGGATTCTACCCGCTCATCTAGCCCATTACCCCTGTCCTCTCCACGGCTCCTGGCACTGGCTTAGTTTAAACTCCCATCTCTTTCCATCTGGGCTCCTGTCATCGCCTCCTCCCTAGTCTTCTGGCCTTCGGTTTGCTCCTGTTCAGTCCATCCTCTATTCAGATACCAGAATGGCCTTTCTAAACATCCAGTGGCACACTCCCCCATCGCACCCCGCTGCATACAAACCTTTAATAGCATTCCATAAATTTTGGCATAAAGTTTTAACTTTCTTCCTTTTAGGTTGTCCCTCGACTGTCTCACCACCCACGATGCTAGCACACAGGAGTTTGTGTTTACTGAACACTCATTATATATTCGGCACTCTTCTGGTACTTCTTATGCTGCAATTACTTTCACCTTTCTAACACCCCACCGTGTGCATACAGAGAGGTGCAGTATATAATTTGCATACAGCTAATGACAGGTGGAGCCTGCACTCAAAGCGGGCCTGACAGTCTTTGAGTAAACTGCTTTTCTGTCATGCAGCCTTGTCTCTAGCTGCTTACAGCTCCTGTACGCGCTGTTCTGTCCACTTGGAGTTGGAGTGTCCTCCTTCTCCTTGATCTAGCTCACTCCTCTTCGTAACTGAAGACGTCTTTGTGTCACTTCCTCTACTCACTGAGCCTGTTATGTGCACGGCTCCACTGCGGAAGAGCCTCCGCTGAACCAAGGGAACAGAAGCCTATGATGGGACGATGGGGATGAACTGAGTTGGGGATGAACTGAGTTGGGGATGAACTGAGATGAGGACCAGTTTTCCACGTTTGGTCCAGGTGAAAACAGACAGCCCTATTCCTTCCCCAAACAGATCTAAAAGCAAAGAGATTGGCTGAACCAAACCAGAATAAAATCTGATTCTGGATGCTTAAGAGCACGATTATCAAGCTGGGTGCAGTAGCACACACCTGTAACCCTAGCACTCAGGAGGCTGAGGCAGGAGATTGCTAGTTTGAGGTCTGCCGGGGCTACACAGCAAGTTTAAGGCTAAACCTGGGCTGCATATCAAGACCCTGTCTCAGAACAACTAAAAAAGAGAAAAAAAAAAAAAAAAAAAAAAGACTGCAATTATCATCTAACTTTAAACTTAACTGAAAGAGAATTTATAAGAAATCCTAAATCCTCGTCTTTAGAAGAGTCTGAGGAATCTTCCCAAATTGAACCCTTTCCCTTCTCTTCTCTAGTCAGCAGACCACACTCTTCCCCCCTTTGACTTTAGCTTCTCTAACTGACCCGAGTGGGCTTTCTGAACAACCAAGTCTTTGTTGAACAACACAGGGAAGACATCGTGTGGAAGACTGCCCCGTATCCAGCCGTCACCGAGCGAGCTGAATCTCTCTGACCAAATTAGATGCAACTCAAAGTGCAGAGGATTGGAGTATTTGAGTCTGGGGGTACTGGTCCTGGCTTCCACCAAACAGTGGCTAAGATGTTGGGATACTGAGACCATAATAGGTGAAATAAGTCAGACACAGAAAGGTACATATTGCATTATTTCCCTTATATGCCAAACCCAAAAAATGTATGAATAAATTAAAGTGAATAAATTAAACAGTAAAATAAAGTCAGACTTTTTGGAGATGGGGAAGGGACCAAGAAAAAGAAGAAGGGCAGAGGGCCGGGGTGGGGATCGAAAATGATCAAGATAGGTCATATAAGTGTACCACTTCCCCAAGTGAACGTAAATACTGTGTACTGAAAACATATAATAAACATTTATTTTAAAAGTGACTGTGAGCCACCTCTGAGTTTTGAAATCTTTCTCCATGACTTGGCCTTGGCCATATTACTTAAACTTTTTAAGCTTTAGTGTTTTCATCTGTGATGTAAACTTTTTTTTTTTTGTGGGTACCGGGTGTTGACATCAGGACCTCATGCGCCCGTGCCGCTGAGCCATCTCACCGGCCCTTTTTTCGTATGTGGGTTCCGGGAGTCGAACTCGGGCCCTCGCGCTTGCCAGGCGGCGCTTATGCCGCTGAGCCATCTCACCGCCCCTGTAAACTTTGTAACAGCATTAAATGCAATAATATAGAGAGTGCTTTGCTCTTGGCTGGCTCATAGAGAGTCCCCAATAAATATTAGAGCTAATAATCATAATTGTTATTCAAATAGATTGAATTAACAAATTAGATCATCTTAATCTCAGTTCATTTTAGTCTTGATCTGTGTACTTTTGTGTTTACAAAGGTATCTCGACTTTTTTTTTAAAGTCATTCTGCATAGTGCAAGAGATGAATACAAATTGGCTGACCAGCAATTTGCCTCATTACTTTTCTAGATATTAAAGGTAAACTAAGATCTGTATTGTCTTGCTAAGGTTTTCTTTTTATTTTCAAACCTAGTAATCTTTATGCTTTCTTCAGACAATCAGTTGTCTAAAGAAACTGATGCTTTCTACAGTCAGTTGTAGTTACCTAAAATAATAATTCATGGCTATGCCATAACTTTAAATAGTACTTGAGGTTTGGAGAAAATATTCAAGGCAGCTGATTTGAAATTGTTCAATGATCTTTAATTACCTAATTTCCTACTTCATTTGTATTTCTAAATCCCCAGCCATCCTCCGGAAAGGTTACCTCCATTAGCTATCTTATTATAATTAATAATATTGGCAAAAAATTAGGTTAAAATGTTAATACGACTTTTATCTTGTGCATGTTATAAAAGTCAAGAATAAATGCAGAGAAAATGTAGAAGCCATGTAATAGAAGTTTTTAAAAAATAATTTATATTTGAGAGATCAAATATAAATATGCCTTGGGAATCAGAGTCAGCAATCGTAATCAAACACACCAGCATGACAAAGGGAGAGTTTTCATGTTGTTTGTGACCCAGAAGTTTCTAATACAAGAAGTGTAACAACAATATCGTCCTGAAGGGGGCAGCCTCTTCCTGTTTTCCCGCTTCCTCTTTCTTCCTACACACTTGGCCAACATTTGCTTCATTCTCGCTCTTACCACCAATTAGCTGATTTCTGGTCACAAGAGGGGGCTATTTTCTAACTCAACTACAAAGACTGCCATGTAAAAATTTGAACCCCCCCAAAAAATTACAAGTTTCTGTTTCTGCTCCCGTTTCTTTCTTTCCCTTTTTAAAAACAGTTCTGTGGTTGGTGAATTCATTATTCAACAATCATAGTCTCTCACAGAACAACCATTTGATAGAATCAACACGATCCTGTTTTACCTTGTCTTAAACGTGTCTTTTATTTCCTAACTTCCTATCCTTAATTAGAAACAAAAACAAAGCAGAGCTTTATTAATATTTGTGAGTGTGTATTATATACAAGGATGCATATTACAGACACATTTCCTGGTGCTTTAACTATTTCTATATTATTTATTATAATTGGTGGTCTCCAGATAGACTGAGCATCTTATTTAAAATGACACAGTTTTCCCAAAACGATGTAATTTGAACGTATTCTAGAACTGACACCATCCCATGGCGCAGAGGTTAAGTAGGAGCCCCTGACATGGTCTGTATGACAAGGCTGCATCCGCCTCGGGCTCTGTCTCCACACTGAATTTTCTCCACCCTAACGGTTTCCCTATGAAGTAATGATACCAAACTTCCAGGATCCCAAAGCTGACTCTGTTGGCTGCCTGTACAATACCGTACCTCTGCCGTCCCCACCCGCCCATGGCGGATCCCAGCTCCAGGCCAAGGTGCAGCACTGTTGGTCTCATCCCTGATCTGTCTGTGTTGGGGTCATCAGGGATCCAGCGCGATTCCAGCCAGTGAGATTGAAAGGGGATCTATGGGAAGCTCCCAAAAGAGATTTCCATACTGGGGGACTCGGGAAGAGACATCTCCCCCTCATCCCCTTTGACCACTGTCCTGTGAGGAGGAGGCCATTAGAAGACCAGATCACTGCACCAAGGACAGCAGAGCAGAAAGGTGAGGGTGAGCCGAGTCGCTGATGGTCGCTGAGTCCCTGAATTAAACAATCCTGCTGCCATCTTCCCTCTGGGCTTCCTGTTTGAGCTCACACCTCTCCTTATTTTTGAAGTTAGATTTTCTGTTATTATTAGCCAAGGACATTCTGACAGCTCCCCTAACAAGCAAAATACACTTTTTGACATCTTCATACTTCTTCTGAAATACAATGCAGGATCCTTATTAGGGGAAGCACCCCACTCAGTTTCCAAGGCCGAGTTTCAATTTTCCTTTTCTTTGGAGCTTTCCCTGTCACAGTGGGGCAGAATTAGTGGTGGGGTGGAGGTGGGGGACACTGGGGATTGAACCCAGGGCCTCAAGCATGCTAGGCAAGAGCTCTACCGCTGAGCTACACCATGAGAATTTTTAACTTTATTTTTGAGACAGGGTTTCAAGTTGCCCAGGCTGGCCTCAAACTTGTGATCCTCCTGCCTCAGCCTCCTGAGCAGATGGGATTATAGGTGTGTACTAAACTAATTAGTTCCTCTCTTCCCCACTTTCTGTTCTATCACACCTATCACAATTCATATCTCTCCCTCTCCCTGGAGTATGAAATATTACATAAATTTTATGAGAGCAGGAACCAATTCGTCCATCCCCAGTGACTGGTGTGCTGCCTGGTCCACAAAGACAGCTCCATAGATGTTTCTCATTCACCTCTGTATCTCTAGTACTTAGCATCCTGCTGAAGACATGGTAAGCAGTGTGCGTTAAGTTAGGCAGTTGTGTGTTTTGCTAGTTCTTTGTGAGAAAGATGATGTAGTTCAAGAGGTGCTGGGGGAGGAGACGCGGTTAAGACAATGCACGTATTTCTGTTGTGTTACAGAATGTTTCAGCCACTGAACTCTGCCCAGTGGGTCATTAATTCCCGTGCTCTTGGCTCTAAGGGGAAAAAAGTTGCCCTCAAACCAGCAACTCAAAAACCTACTTGTAATACAAAACATTTAATAAATAAACATACTTCTCATTATTCTTAGTGGTTAAAAATTATCTGGGCAAGTTAGGTCGCCCTGACGCTTAGATCTTAACAGAGTTCGTCGAGTTCCAGATTCATCTCAACACTTTTCACCAATATATGTATACCCGCTATGCTGCAGGCAGTACTGGGAATAGAAATTCTCCAGCAGTTAACAGGTTAATGGAAGAGAGAGATACGAAAATAAACATGTAATGCCCAAAACTGAGAGAATCAAAGGACGTGCCTTGGGGAACACAGCTGAGAGACAATAGGATCTGCCCAGGGGCTATGGAAACATCAACTTTCATAGTCCTTTAATACCTCCTCTTCCTTTGGAGGCTTCTTCCTACAATTGAGCCTCAAAGCGTCCATGTAAAAGCAAAATTAGAGATGGTAAGAATTCTATACTTTAACTGAAGCAACGATCTTTTTTTTTTTTCTTTTTTTTGGAGACAGTGTCTTGCTGTGTAGTTCAGGATGGCCTTCAGTTCGCTATGTAGCCTAGGCTGACCTCAAACTCACAACAATCCTCCTGCCTCAGCCTCCCAAGTGTTGGGATTACAGGTGTGTGCCACCACACCCAGCACATTTATCTTTCTTATACATATTCTGTCACTTGTTTATTTACATTTCCAACCTTTCTTTGAAAGGCAGTATTTGAACTCTGCCTCTTTGGAAAATTTAGTTCTTATGATTGTTTTGTGCATATTGCAAAGGAGAAAGTCATACACGCACATATATAGAATATACTGTTTGTTTTGTTTTTGAGATGGGGTCTTGCTATGTTGCCCAGGCTGGCCTCAAACTTGTGATTCTCTGCTTCATCTTCCTGAGTAGCTGGTGTTACAGCCATGTGCCACGGTCCCTGGCTATAAAATATTTAAAGAACAGAAAGCATGTAGTATGATACTACTAACTAGCTACCACTTCGTCACTTAGTAAGAATAGCTTCTTTCTCTGACTTCATTGTCTCTATTGATTTTATTATTTGCTTAAAAGCAATTGACATCACTAGCTGCTGCTTATACTTCATCTCTTAGCCGAAGGGTGGATACCATGTTTTACTGGGTCTAGATATTCCTAAGAAAGTTGGGCAAACAGTAGATCTTGGTGTGTGACAGGTGTAACATGTAGAAAGTGCTGGGCTTTCACTTAGAACACCTGCATTTATTTCCTGGTCCCCTGCTGGTTAGCCGAATGGCCTTGGGCAGGTCATCCAGCCTTTCTGAGCCCATTGGAACCTGACACCCACCCACAGGGGCTCTTGGGAGTACTAACAAGATGATGTGTACGGAAATAAAGTATTCTAGTGCTGGGGATGCGGCTCAGTGGTAGAGCTCTTGCCTTGCATGCACAAGGCCCTAGGTTCGATCCCTAGCACCAAATAAATAAAGCATTCGAAAGCCTTGAGATATTGTCATCCTGATAAGTACTGAGTTGAATACTTAATTTATGCCTATTGTAGAGATAAAAAAGGCCCCCAAAAACCCAATCCTATAAGTTTCAGTGGGGGGTTATTCATATTTGATAAGAATGGAATAAGTTACCTTAGGCTGTGAGGGGTTATTGCTAATTTCTTTACTATTAACATGTAAATTACTCAGTGATAGCAAGGCTGTTTCAGTCCAATATGCTTATTTTGTGGTATCATATGATTATTCCTATTTTTATTAAAAATTCTAGCTTAAAACCTAGTTTGCATTATAATAGCTCACCAGGAATAAAATCACTGATGTATTCAAATTGAGTAGACGCACCCAAGCACAGAGTGTATCAGATGTATGTCCTGAAGGCTCAATTAACATAAATAAACACTGCGACTCTCATTAAGTAAAAACTTCTCAGGGGACACTATCTTTGTGTATGTAATTTGGTTTCATAATAGAAAATAAGAGTATGAATTTGAAAAACAAGAAAAGAAAATTCATATTATATTCTTTAAAGACTTCTGTAGGCATAAATGGTAACTTTGAGAGGTTATGTTATTCTAGAATTAAATGTACAATAGAAATAAGAAGGTGTTACATTATCATAAGAATAAATGTTATTATGAAAGGTCATCTTGCAAGATCAGGTTTTTATGTGCTATGTGGAAGAGACAATGTTCTGAAAACCCACGGAGAGAAGCCAGCTCATAAATATTAATAAGTGGAAGAAACATCATTATGGATAATAAAGTACGAAGCAGCATGTGAGTTTGGGTGGTTTTTATTGTCACAATATGTGGTTGATATTTGGGGAAAGTATCTTATTATGGACTAGAGACATGCACATTTATATACACAGATTATATTCTAGAAAACTTCATTCAGGGACTTGTCTGCAACTTAAAGAATCACAAGTTCTGAAACCTATGACTTTACAAGCAAAGGGTTTTTGTTATATATATACATATATTTTTTTTCCTCACCTAGATTTTTTTTCTTTTTTTTTTTTGTGGGTACCGGGGGGTCGACCTCAGGACCTCGCGTGCCAACAGGCACCCGTGCCGCTGAGCGATATCACCGGCCCCTTTTTCGTATATGGGATCCGGGAGTCGAACTCGGGCCCTCGCGCTTGCAAGGCAGGCGCTTATACCACTGAGCCATCTCACCGGCCCCTCACCTAGATTTTGCATTAGTCTCTTTATAGGTCTCCCTGTTTCTTGTTTGAATCCCTCCAAATCTTCATTCACATTCCTGCTAATTACTGCTAGAAAGATCTCTCTGTGTGTAGCTATGCCCATGGGCTCAGAATGTTACAAAGGCTTTCCATTGTGTAAGAACTAAATGAGGCCCCTTTTGTAGCATTTGATGTCCTGAACAGTCAAGCACTTGCTACATTCTCAGCTTCATAAATTATTTTCTAAAACATTGAGACACTTGCTAGTCCTATATGGAAGTTATCTTATTCTGCCACATTTTTACACTCGATATTTCTACACTAGTATAATGGAAAGACCCCCCCACCCCTTGCTCAGGTTGCCTTTCTCAGACCTTTGCAGCTTGACACATTCCTTATCATCCTTCTTGGTTCAACCATCAACTTTCTACGCCTATGCTGATTCCCCAAGTAGACACACGGGGGGGTGGGGCAGACACTCTTACATTCCAATTTCACCTCACAGACGCCCTCCTTATCTGCGCTCCTCTGCCCTCCCCACCAGGCTGCAGTTCCTGAAGGACAAAACCACGGAGTTGCATCTCCCTATCATCAATAACTACAGTACTCTGTACAAAGCAGGTACTTATATTTGATGTATACCTGAACGATAGCTCACAAAATGAGCAGAAAAATCTCCTAGGAAGTGCTAACTTACTGTACGTTTTCACGAACACTTGCTGCAGGAGCGATAGCATATAGGACTTTGGTAACTGCCCCAATGTCCATTTTCTCTTTCTTTATACCAAGGATTCTCAATCTTGACACTATTAACATTTTGGGCTGGATAATTCTTTCTGGGTTAGGAAGGGGAGACACCTGTGAACTGTAGGATGTTTGGCATCCCTGGCCCTACCCACTCGCTGCCAGTAATGCCTCCTTTCCCATCTGTCACAACCCCAAATATCCAACGCCTCTGAAGGGTTGAAAACCACTGCGCTACAGTGAAAAATAGCATCTTTAGCTGGTACATGGCCGCCTTAGCTGTGATGAAGAAATCAAGACCTCACTAAGGAAATGTGAGAGTCATGTACACCACTCGTGGACACTCCCCACACAGGAAGTTGATGTGCCATGATGTCAGGCATCTGTTTTGGACCATGTGGCTGAAGCTGACGCTCTATGGATGGATAAGCAATGACACAGGACACTTTGAAGCCACCCTATCAGCCCCATTCTCCTTTTGCCCAGACACTATTGTGATTTTATTTTTTCTTTTCACACATGTTTTCTCTGGCAAATCGAAGTCCTTGAGGATTGTGACTGTATCTCCAGTGTACCTGGTCCATGAAATATCGATGAAAAGTTCTTGAGAAACAGAATGAGTACAGTAATTGGATATATGAATACAGGTCCCAGCAGAAATAATCTTTCATTTTTGCTGGACAGTCGCCATACTGGAAGAGTCGAATGGAAATCATAGGATTCTAAACGGACTTAAGGGACCCTCAAGGGAGAGGAAGCGGGCTCATGCGCCACCAACCCCAGAAGCAGGAGATATTCTGTGATGATAATGTGGGTTTGCAAGCCTTGAATGTTCTCAGGGCTAAGGGGATGTTAGCCAGCTCTACTTTACCACTAATTGTCAGTTGGGGGTGTTCTTCCGGCAAAATGTAGGTGTATATTAAGTGCTTAGTTTGGTAAAAGGAGAAATAGGACTGTTGGTTCTCTCCATGGGGGCTGATGTGTTGCAGAAGGCTCCACAAAAATGTGGTGGCCAAAACTCAAGGGAGCTTCAATGTAAGCACCTCCCTGAATGCGGGCCTTGAAGCTTTTGTGCCTTTGTGGCTAGAACCATTCCACTTGCCACAGTAGGCTCAGCCTTACTCCAGCTCAGAGACCCTGGAGAGCGCTACCTTGCATCTGATGCCAGGGACTCACTCCAGCTTGTTTCTTGTGGCTCTCCGTTTCACCTACTGACCAAGCTTGGGGAGTCCCCCTTCCTCTGAGATTCACCACATTTCATTAAGCTTCCACTCCTGTGCCATGTTTACAAAATCTCCTTTCCCCAATAAGAACGAAGGGGAAGGAATGTTGGAAGCTTGAAGAGAGGAGAGGTACTAAGGGGCGGTTTCCTGTAAGGCCGTGAGTTGGCTAGGGACGGGGGCTAGGCTGCCGGGAGAGAGGTCCACGTGAGGTGCGTGGTCGGTAACACAAGGGAAGACGAGCAGATTGTTTCAGTTCTCGGGTTCAAGCAGAACAGGCAGAGAGCAGTATTCAGGGATAGAAGGGGTTTTCTTAAAAAGAAGATAAAACAACAAGGACTGGAGGATGCCCAGTGAATGTTCACGGGAAGGGATCACGTTGATGGACCATGAGCCCTGAGCCAGGAGCTGACGTGGGTGAGGCCAGGCAGAAAGCCATGGAGTCAGTGGGGGAGGGGGAGGGGGAGGGGACGGAAGATCAGTGGAAGGAGGTTGTTTGGGGGCAGAGAATCACCGGAGTCGGAGTGCCAGAAGCGGGCGAGCTGGAGAGTTAGAGGGGAACGTCAGAGGGGTGATGCTTGGGACCGATATCTTGGAGGAAGGAAGTTGTTGATATTAACATGATCTAGGGCTAGTGTGGGACTGGTAATATCTACCTCCAAGTGTTATGCAGAGTGCACAGATGTTTTTGTAAAGCCTGCATGGTGCTGGCCATGGAGATGCCCAGGCAGAGCTCCCTGTAACAGAGGGCAGTGGGCACGCGGTGGACTGATCGTCTCCGCCGCTGCCCCGTGAAGGCTAAGGACCCTCACAGAATCTTCTCCAGCCAGGAACTGGGCCTAGCGGGTGTGTTGGTGTAGGTCTATCCCATGGGCATCTCAAACTTCGCCCCCTCCATCAGCCCAGCTTAGGCTTCCTGAGAACGGGGCTGCGGTCCGAGTCTCAACGAACCGGATCCTTCTCTTCCCAGGCATCAGGCCAGCACGGCAGTGTGAAGGTTCTCCTCGTCCACACCTGCTTCCTCCCCTTTATTGTTCAGAGGTGTCTCCCCCACTCAGTTTCTTGCACATTTAATCTTTTCTTGCTCTCTGCTTCCTTTAGGACCCAAAGCTCACACACTTAAAATAAAGCCTGACATATAGTAGGTGCTAAAATATTTTGGCATGATAATTAATACACCCATGAACTATGCACATATATCTTTTATAACTTTTATAACTTTTATGACATTTGTAACTTTCCTCTTAGTGTCCCGGCAAAATTATTTTTGCTGAACCCTAGGGGAAGAGATTTTCCTCACCTTAGCCAAGTTAGGAAAGGGACTCAGTCCTGCCCAGTGGTCATTATAACACTGACCTGGCTCTGGACCCAGGAGATCTGATGAACTAGGCAAAGAGGAAAAATGAGAGCTGAGAGTCCAGAAGACACAATGAGAGAAAGAGAAAGAGGCAGCAATAGAGATGGTGACAGAGGAGGAGAGGGAGAAGGAGAGTGCAACAGCGCTTCTGGCTAATTCTCCTTCAGATGTCCTCTCATCAAAACATTTTAATTCATATTAAATTGTTTTTTTCATTATCTGGCACCTGAATCAACTTTAAATGACTCATCTTGGAGGAGGAGAATAGCGGGAGAGATGAGGGGCAAGGAAGGAGGGGAAGGGAAATGAACCCAGCAGAGCTTCTATACCTATACTGTCTTAGTCATCGGCCTACACTCAAACGCAAAGTGTATACCTCTCTCCAAAATTAATTACTACAGGCAATTAGTAATTTCTTCTAGAAAAAAAGACTGTTGGTTAGTTGTCAGTCTGGGATACCAATAACTCTAATACTTAGCAGAAGAACCCATGGAAAATAAAAATGGACCAGCAGCTATAGACACACAGCTGCTCGTTCATTCATTCATTCATTCGTTCATTCCATAGAGATTTGTTGAGCCCCCACCCCAAGCAGGCAGCTGATAGATGTTGAAATAAAATTTTGACTCAAAAAGAGGCAGATGGGCCGGTGAGATGGCTCAGTGGCATAAGTGCCTGCCTGGCAAGTGCGAGTCCCTGAGTTCGACTCCTGGTACCAATATACGAAAAAAGGGCCAGTGATATCGCTCAGCGGCACGGGCGCCTGCTGGCCCATGAGGTTTTGAGGTCGACCCCTGGTACCCACAAAAAAAAAAAAAAAAGAGGCAAATGCTGCTTTTGAAGTTTTTAATATGAAAATCCAGACAAGACTGCCGAACAAATATTAAGGCTAGACATGATTTCAAAGAGATCAAATTATTTATGGGCCCATTTCAATAGCCTTTTCCATAAAAGGGGGTGGAGTGGGGACACAGTGCTAATCAGTAGTGGACCCTACATTCAAGGCACACCCTGCAGTCAGGTTCTTAACCACAAGCTTCTCTTGAAACCAAACACATCAACTACACTAGGATCCCTTCAGAGTTAGAGACCTGTCTGTAAAATGAATTATATATTTCCTCATGAATCATCATCTCTTTTTATTTTATTTTATGCATTAGATTTGACTCATGGATGTCTCTTGAGAACGCTGCCACAGTTCATAGAAGCCAGAACCAAATAAGTGAGTAATTTAAGCAAGTGAGGTTTTATCTATCACCACTTAAAGCCACAAATGTTATATATGAAAGAAACCACCAATTTACAATCAAGAATTAAATTCATACTTGTGAAAATTCAGCTTGTACCCATTAACTCTTTCCTAAGTTGGACGTTACAGCTTTGAAGTCAGGGTATTTACGTGCTGGCCAAACAATCCATCAGAAAACTCGAATTACGTAGGAGGAGAAAAGCAGTAAGACCCGTAGAACTAAGCGGTCCTTCGGAGGTCACCTGATTCAACCCTTCTCCCTGAGTCTGGACACACAGACACACACCCACACACACACACGTTTTAAAGTCCAGAACAGGTAGGTGATGAAAATGCCATCTGGCATTTATCTGGCAGATAAAATCTGACAGATTTCATTCTTTTCCTTTTCTAGGCCTTAATCTGTATTTAAGAAATGTGAAATAGAAGCCATATTTCTTAACAACACAATGTCTTCCAAAGAATGAAAAGCAGAGGCGATATACCCCTCAGGTCCTTCTCTTTCTCCCTTTTTTCCCCAGCATCCGGGGTAACGCTTTGCAAGCTCATAGAGCTCTCTCATCACAGTTCACGCTCGCACAACCGGAGGACCCATAATTCATGAGTTCGGGTATAGAGAGCCCTTCCTGGTCCTCGTCATGGTCCAGGAAGTTAGATTTGTAAATCCAAAGGAAGTTATTGGAATTCTACCGAGTTAATTCTAATCTACCACATCCAATGCAACCCACGGCGAAAATAAAGACACTAAGGCATATCTATAGTTGTGGGGAGCCAAGGGGTCCTAAGTCCCGCCAAGATGGTGGCTACTGGGACAAAGGCCACGACCCAGGGCCGAACCCAGGTTTTATTAATTCTGAAGGAGGGGAGTGGCTCGGGGATGAGTGACTGTGAGAGTGGCGGGAATTACGTGAGTCTCGGGAAGTACGTGAGTTTCGTGAGCTGGGCTAGGCCTGAAGATCACCTTTGCAAATGCAGAGGGAAGTATATGCAGAAGGAGTAATCTGCATAACACAATTCAAGATAGTATCTAATGTTTTGGGGTCGGTGCTTCAGCTCTGATGTATAATCTTTTATGCCCTGGGAAGTCATAGCCTCTTTCTCGAGGCTCGATCCCAGCCGACAGCGTGGAGCACGGCTCTCCATCCCGCCAGGCTCAACCATGTATTGGGAGCAAAGGGCGGGGAAACACAGGCCTGTCGCTTTGCTTAAAAGACTACACATCAGGACCTCGGCTGGACCTATTTGCATTGCCTAAATCCAATTAAAGAGATAAGGAAAAGTCCTAGCCAGCTCCGTACATATCAATAGGTGGAATTAGGGCCAGGTTCAGCCAAGGTGGAGATAGTTGCTCTTCTCTCAAGGACAGCCATCCAGGTGGTCCCCCACATTCGGGTTTTCCAACCTCCACTAAAAAATCTTCATGGTCTCCACATTACTTGGAAAATAACATGGGCCAGTGAGATGGCTCAGCGGCATAAGCACCTGTCTGGCAAGCGCGAGGACCTGAGTTCGACTCCCGGAACCCACATATGAAAAAAGGGCCGGTGATATCGCTCAGCGGCACAGGCACCTGCTGGCGCGTGAGGTCCTGAAGTCGACCCCCGGTACCCACAAAAAAAAAAAAAAAAAAAAAAAAAAGGAAAGAAAATAACAAACTCTTTAGCCCAACGTTCAAAATCCTTATCTCAACCATATGGCTCTGGCTTTTCCTCCCTTTGGACTTCTTTTTAATGTAACCTTTTAGCAAATCAACCCAGCTACTCGCTCTTCTTCCCACACGGGTCTTGTGCTTTCTTGCTTCCCTTCCAGGGCGCCCCTGGCCCTTCCTTCCTGCACCTCCACCCTGGACATCCAAACCAAACCTCGTTCGAGGCCCAGCTCAAACACTAACAAGACTCTGCTAGACTGGAAAGCTTCCCAGCGGGAAGTCATCTCTCTCTCACCTCTTCTCCACGCTTCATTCTAACCATGTACAGTTAATCTCTTTCCACTAGACGGTGGGCATCAGAGAGGCCAATGCTTGGCTCTCCTCGTCCCTGCCACCAGAGTCCCTGCCCTTAAATACTCATTAAACTAACGCCTCCGTGGATATCTAATAATAGTACATCTCTACACTCTACTAGTGATGCTAATTATACTTCTAGATTTAGGAATTTTTTAAAAATATGAAACAGGGATTTTTAAAAATAACTTTCAGGTTTTAGCTAAGAAAAGATGACGACTACGAGAAGACAGCTTTGAAAGTAATTTTCAACTTTTAAATTATTTTCCTTGAATCCCAAACACAGTGCTATCTGAACACTTTCCTTTAGTTCTCCTTTATAAAATCCTGGCTCTAGAGGTCTTGAAACTTGTTCCAGTTGATGCACAACGATAATATCTTGAGAAGTCATCACCTCTCATTCCTCTCCCTTCCTCAACCCACACACAAAATCTCTCAGAAAAATAAGCATTTGTCTCGTGTAAGGATCTTCCTCAGACTAATTGCACAGGATTCGTAGCAATTGATCTCAGCGTCTCTTGCCCCTGTCTGTCAAAGCACGGCTCCGTAAGTTAAACTGAGCTACTCGCCCTTTCATCCCCTCCTGAGAGGTACTACAGCGTATCATGGGTTAGACCCATAGCTTCTGCTGAGGATAGAGCTCATTTGGTGGAGCCCTTGTCCAGCATGCAAGAGTGCCTGGGTTTAATTCCCAGCACCACCCCCTGCCAAAAAAATTACACATGGCTTTTTTTTTTTTTTGCGGGTACCGGGGGTTGACCTCAGGACCTTGCGCGCCAGCAGGCGCCCGTGCCACTGAGTGATATCACCGGCCCCTTTTTTCATATGTGGGTACCAGGAGTCGAACTTGGGCCCTTGCGCTTGCCAGGCAGGTGCTTACGCCACTGAGCCATCTCACCGGCCCCTACACATGGCTTTTGCAGTCAGACTTCCTCTCTGACTTGAGAAAGTTATTTAACCTCTCTCAGTTTCCCAATCTGTAAAATGCAACAGTACCAGTACTTATTTAATAAGATTTTTACAAGGGTTTGATGAAATCATATTTGTAATATATTTAGAACAGTATCTGGAACCTGGGTGTGTATATGTGTGCATATATAATATATGTTGCTATTATGATTGATTCTTATTTTATTTTGAATAAAGATGGACAATAGCTGGATACATAATATTTCATACCTGAAGGTTTTCAATAAATGACTCTTTTTCTGGACTAAATGATTACAGTTTTTTCTGCTATTTTGTAAAAATCAGACTAATCTTCAGTGTTTACAAAAATCTTCCTTTGACCCTTCATCTTAGTGCAGTGAAGAAAGTATGCTTGTATTTCACTATTTCAAGCTTCCAAAAGTCCCATCTACATTACATGTCTTTTAGAGTTTACATATCCTTTAGAGTCATCTTCCTTACCAGCCACAGTGGATATGTAATGTCACATAGGATAAATAAGAGCCTGCTTTCAGGGGTGAACCATCACTTACCACTCTTTCGAATTCTTTCTTCCAGTAGATCAACGTGTCCAGCTGGAAGTTTCTTACTGAAAATCTCAGCTGAACGGAGGAACATAGCTTCAACAGCAGACCCTTTCAGCAAAGCAATCTGATCTTCGTGGTCCAAAGTCTGAAATCCTGAGTAAAGATGATAATCAAATCGGTATTAAGGAGTTGTTTTTGTACAATACTTCGTACTTTCTATGTGTAACATTATATACATATAAGAAGATTTCATCATCACCAGCAGCACCTGGATAAAACACTTTTATAAAGTAATTTTATAGTTGTTTTATGATAGGGAATTCAAATTAAGTCCATTGAGTATTACACTCCTCAAAGTAGAAGCTAGCTTTTATCTTCATTGAACAGGATTTATTGAACAGGTTAAGCAAAAGGAGACATCAGCTCCACCCCAAATACACACACTATGGCAGATACTGACTGATTCAGATGAAGCAACCTTCAAAAAAAAAGGAGGCAAACAGATTCTTTTTGGGTCATTGTGTTAGTCACATCTGGTGTGCAGGTTCTACTCTGAAGAACAGAACTATCCACAGCTAGAAAAAATATTTTATGTGTGTCTAGAATATTTGGCTGACTCCTGAGCCCTTTGTCAAAATTGAGAGGATAAGTAGCACCCTCCATCCTACCCATACAAAATCTATCAGAGTCAAGTGGAAAAATCTTCTCTGAGTTCAGAACAGTGCCATCCAAGGTGGGCAAAAACAGAAAAATATGGGGAAGAATTGGCGGCCTAAAAGAATATAACACCACCTGGAAAATGCAAAGTTCTCTGCCAGGCCTTTGTGGCATTTGACTTCATCTCCTTTCCCTCACTCTTTGTGCTCAGCCACACTGACGCCCCAGCTCTGCTGTGAGCCTACAGCTGGCATTTGCCTCAGACATGAATGCTCTTTCCAGATACCGCCATGCCCCACCACCCAGTGCCCCCCGCTCCAGGGTTCTCCTACCGAAAGCAGTGTCCCCAGCACCCACCTGTTCCTAACCCTAGCACCTGCTTTATTCCTGTTCATAGAATTTACCACTATCTGATGTAATATTGGACATGTATTTATTCGCTTATTTGTTCATTGCCGCCTCTGTTGAAGTATAAACTTCTTGAGGCAGAGACTTTGTTATATTTACTTTTGTATCACCAATGCCTGGCACGCGATAGGTATCCCAGAATTATTTGTTAGATAATTCAATGAATGGGTGAATGAATGGGGAACAAAACACAAACTTGTGTGCCTCGTGATACACATGCACACACAAACACACGCCCATTAATAGGAATAAATGATGCCATCAGGGCCTAAATGATTTAGGAGAAGATTACATGACAATGGGAATTTAAGGACAAGAGCAATGCTGAGGATGAAGGTCACTCTCCTGGAGAACCCAAGAGCTACGGCGAGGGCCGGAGCCACACCTCCCTCCACTTGCGTGTACAGCACCCTGGACAGTACCTGGGCCTGGTATGGAGTCTGCTCCGTGAACTAGAAGCATTCTAGAACTCCGTGACTAGAACCATTCCACTGTTTTCACAAAATACCCTTTCAATATTGGTATATTGCTAATATTGCATTTATAATAATGTCATTTCTATAACTATTGTTAAATTACTTTTTTTCCTTCTGAGGGTTTTTCGTTTTTTATTTTCTTCTGTATTTTTATTTTTTTATTTTTTTCTTGAACATAAACTGTACTCTCCCTCAAAGAAGATGAGGCACTGGGAATGAAGAGATATAAAGATACTGCCCTTGCTTTCAGATGAACTACCTTCTTATGAATGAGATTATTTTTTATTCTACAATTATTTCTTGGTAATAACAGCTGACCATTTGAACTGAATAAATCTTTCCCCATAAATAACTAAAAAAAAAATCATACTTTTACTTTTTCAATTCTTCCCCCCCTTTGACTGTCCTGTAATCTTGTCTTTTTTTTTTTTTTTTGTGGGTACCGGGGGGTCGACCTCAGGACCTCGCACGCCAGCAGGCACCCGTGCCGCTGAGCGATATCACCGGCCCCTTTTTCGTATGTGGGTTCCGGGAGTTGAACTCGGGCCCTTGCGCTTGCCGGGCAAGCGCTTAAGCCGCTGAGCCATCTCACCGGCCCAATCTTGTCTTTTGATCAAGATTGTCTTCACCTTAATTAGCATATAACAAATTAAGTTTCTCTTCCACTTTTAATAAAGAATGAAAGAATATTGATGTTGTCAATATTGATGTTATCAATATCTCTCAATGATAGTGAGAACTTTCTTCCCACATTTTATGAGTTTTATTAGGCTTATGTCTATCTGTGACACATTTAATAAAACAATAGCATAATGCTGGCAAAGGGAGGCAGATTAACATGTCTAATTAAAACCCTATGTCAGAAGTTTCCTTCTGTAATTTAACATTACGGTGTTACAGGGACATATAAGGTATCTATTATAATCTTCTGAACCATGAGATTATAATGCACTGATGTTTTTTAAAATGCTGAAACAATTTAAACTGAAGAGCTTAAATAGCATTGACAATATTACAGAAAGAATTTGAGCCTGGGGCTAAGACTCCTGCATTCCAGTTTCTATACGGGCACCATCAGAATGACTGAAAAAGTCTTTCTACTTCGCCTTGCACATAAAATTGTTCACCAACTCCAATCAAGTTTTTACTCTGCCTTCATTATATTTCTTCTTCTCTCCCATTACAATGGCTTTATTCCAAGCCGTCTTCTAGGGGCTTATTCGATAGCATACTAATTGATCCTGCCTCCCATTCAAAACCATCTTATACAAACAAGATACAGGTATATCTCTGCAACAAAAATTTCATCATTTCCCTCTCCATAAAAGTAAATGCCACCAAAATCTCTATCACCAAGAAACAGATTAAATTCCTTAGTTAGCCCTAACTTACCTTAGTGTCTAACCAAGGAGCCCACCACTGACATTGCAGTATAGCCACACTCAGTTTTCTCTCCTGTTTCTAATAATCCCATTTTTGTTCATGCCTGATTACTTTTCCACAAGCAGACCTCTCAACTTGGAATACCCCTTCTCCACTGTACCAACTGGAAAACTCTTGTATCTTTTTAACTCAACTCAAATATAATCCTCTCTCAAGGCTCCCTGTATTTCTCAGCCACAATCAGCAATTAATTCCTCTCTGTTCAAATAGCAATGTTTTTGAGTGTCTGTGTCTATCACAAATATAATAGTCTTTAACTACTCCTGATGAAGGTAGTAGCTAAGCATGTAGTTTAGAGTAGGTGTCAACAACCACTGATGGAATAAATGAGCAGATGAATAACAACTTTGCAAAGTTCCAAGTTTTATCTATTGATTTGGAAGAATTATTATAAATGATTTTAACTATCCTTTCTGGCTCTAACCTTTCATGTCTATAGTAGTTAGGCATGTTAAATTAGATGTGAGATGATTCCATTTTACAATGAGAAGACCTGCCTTTCTCAGTGTCACAAGAATATTGTACAGTGCAGCAGAAAAATAACCACATATTAATAATAATAATAGTGATAATAGATCCGATCACACAGGAATGTTTTGAGAATTAAACAAAACATATGTAAAATGGTTAATGCAATCTGTGTCACATATTCACACACTCAATAAATATTAACTTTTTAAATTTAAAAAATACCTGGCAGCTTTTTCGTGAATTCTACAAGAAAGTGTACATGACTGGTAGCCATTTCTGTTAAGATGAGGAAATTTTCTTCAGCAGTGAATTCTTCTTTTAACTAAATTTTAAGAAAAAATGATTAACAGGAAGAAACTGTTTAAAAGGAAAAATATTGTTTAGACAATTGAATGCTGATAACTTGTACCCTGAGTAACTAATTTAAAGATAATAATATGGAATGTATTAACCATTGTTACCCTCCTATTATGTTGTTTCAAAATTTTGTTCTATTTTTTTCTCTTTAAAACAAACAAAAAAAAAGAAAAAATGATTAATACATAGATAAGTAAAGTATAAATCATTATAAAATCATTAGACTAAAGAAAAACCAGATTGAAATTATAAATTTGGAGACCAAGCTCATATTTCTCAAATCTTGGAGGAGCAATTACTACCAACAAAATAGATGTGATAGTGTTAATAGCTTAACACTGCTAAAAGTTTAAATAAATAACTTAAATTCTCAGACCTAACCATTTCAAGTAACATATTTCTATATAAATTCCATCTTTAAGATAGTAAAATCTCCAGAAAATGTTAACTTTAAGCAAATGTATTTTAGATGTTATACATACAATTTTATTTGTTATTTCCTGAGGCATCCTTTGTTTTTTATATGATTCCATAATGTAATGTAGAAGATTCTGTTGATCTGAGGTAAGTTCAGTTTTCTCCTACACTGGCAAGAAAATAAAAAGTGTTAGGGAGAGGGGTTATAGGAATACTTCCTCTGGATTAGCAAATAACAAAGTGTTGTTTTTTTTTTTTAAAGGCCTAAATACAAACAGCAACCGTGAGCTCTAATACAGTATATATAACTGCTTTCTTAGGGTTGTGGGAAAAACAGCATATTTTACTTAATTGGTTTCAAGCTACTTATCTCCCTATCTAGGAGATAATGATAACAAAATATTCCTTCCGTGTACTTCTTGGGACTAAGCCATAGTAAGGATGTGAAGATTACTGAGCCCCTTCATACGAAAGGTTGGTGAAAATTGAAGGTTTAACCCAACCAAGGAAAAGTTCCCACATATAAAAGTGGAGGCTCCATCCAAATGGATTTGTTCTATATGCACAGGTTCACAAACTGTGGTCCATGGGCCAAATCCACCTGATTTTGTGAACAAAACCCCACTGGAACCTGTCCTTACCCCTTTGTCTATCTCTGCATTGTGGCAGAACTAAGTAGCTGTGATGCAGGGCATGTGACCAGAGCCCGAACATCTGGAACTTCGCAGAAAAATTGTTTCCTGGCCCCCAAAATATAGAGTCCTCGATCTGGGCAATCCAGACCCCAAATAACTCTTTCCCTCTTTGAGGAGTGTGAATAATTGGGTCAGCTCTTTTCTTCCTTATACCAAAGGGTTCATGATGCAGCACTATAGCAAATATTTTTCTATAATATTATTTTTTCTGAAATGAATACAAAATGATGCATCTGAAAAACTAAAATTGGATGAAGTTCTCCTTGGCAGCATTGTAATTAATACTGAGAAGGGTGTAGCTTGGACAATTATGGCTTATTGGTATTTTAGCTAATGGCAAATTAGAACTCTTCCAAATGCCCCGTGCATTATCACACAGTGTGTTTGTCCAATCACCCTGATTGCTGTTCCCCTATTTTGTCCTAAGTTGCTCCAAGAATTTCTTTAGAAATTGTGGCTCAATGGGAAGGGCTTTTCTCTACTAGTCCACAGATGTGTATTTGTCCTGTTTTACCCACTGAGAAGCCTAATCCGCAGCCTCTGCTGAGTCCACACCTCCCAAGTTTGAGCCTCCCTTCTCAATGACAGGGAAACAGTGGTCACCCAAACTCAGTAGGAAAACTCCACCATATACCATACACCAAATCATTCCCACTGGCAGTCGCTTGGTAATAGGAGCTTAATGGAATCAGGAGAAGAACTTTTACTTTTCACCTATCATTTGAAGGTTTATATCATAGCATGAATTTCTGTCTTGAGTAGAAGAAAATGTGATATTTAAACACAGTGGAGTACCACTTGGAACTCCATAAAGAAGAATAAATTTGAGTCATTTGTAGGAAAATGGATGCACCTTGAGACCATAATGTTAAGTGAAATGATTCAGACACACAAGCTTATATTTAAGCTATGAGAAACCCAAAGTATAAATAAATTAAAGAGTAAAATAAAAGACAGACAATAGGAAACAGGGAGATACATCTTTCTTAACAGAGGAGAGGACCAAGCAATAAAGGGAGAAGGAAAGGAGGAGAGGGGAAGGTGATGGATAAAAAAGAATTAAGATGTGTTATGTAATGTACCAATTCCCCTCCATGAACATCATTATGTACTGCAAACATGTACTAATAAAAATTTAAACATTTTTAAAAGAAGGAATCCATTTTAATGCACAAATAAAATGGAAATTCTCCCAGCTGTATCACCAGGCTCTGAGATGCTCACTCCTGCTGGCTTTGGCACACACCACTGCATGTTATTACCCTGCATAGCTTTGTTGTGGAGGTCACTTGTCGCAAGTCACGTCCTTCGTTGTCCTCATTAATGGTCTGATCTGCATGCTGCTTCACGTTTTTCCTCAGCCGTTTAGATTTACATTGAATTTCAGTTAACAAGCCTGAAAAAATAAACATACAGCCTTCACCAATCACAGAGGTTTCTGTCGGGTGTGTCCTTAAGCAGCTGCTGCATGGTCAGCTCGAAAATACGCAGCTCAAATACGCAGTTCAGTGCAGAACTAATTCTAGCCCTTTGGACACTTAAGAGAAGGCCAAGGCTTCAGACCTTGCACATGAGTCTCAGTTTCTTCATTTGTAAAATGCAAATAACATCTACCTCATAGAGTTTTATATACATCAGAGGCTTTCTACAAAGAATGTGTGCTACTGAAGCCTTATACAAAGTGCAAGGTGTTCAGTCAATAAAAAGGTGAATGCTTTTTCCATGGCCTAGCAGACCCAGAGAGCTGGTGTTTCATAGCATAACATTAATATTACTTTCACCCATTACTACACCATAAGAAGTATATTCAGCTTCACATTAAACACATAAAATTAAACTTATTGAGTAAAACAAATCTTAACATCCTTTAGAGAAAATGTTTAAATCCTGTTGATTTTCAAAACTATACAGATTATTGAAAATATAGTTAAAGATGAGGATAATCAAGGAGTACTATAGTTTGGACACTGAATGTCTCCCAAAGGCCAACTTGTTAAAGGCTTGGTCTCCAGGGTTGTGCTACTGGGTGGTGGTGATGGAGCCTTTAAGAGGTGGAGCCTAGTGAGAGGTCCTTAGGTCACTGGAGGTGTGGCCTCAGAGGGGACTGTGAGACCCTGGAGTCTTCTTTCTCTCTTGCTTCCTGTTCATGAAATGAGCAATTTCCTCTGCCATGTATTCCCCCACTATTACCATTCTGCACCCCTACCAGGAGTCTAAAAGCAATGAAATGGGTCCAACTGCTCATGGACTAAACCCTTTAGAACAATGAGCCTATACCAACCTTTTCTCTTAGGTTAGCCTAGGTTTTTATTTTTTTAAGTGATAGAACTCTAACACAAGGTGATTGAACATTTTTGAATGATCACATAATATCGTTATAGATTTGATACTTAACCAGAGTTTTAAAAATCATGTAGCACAATATTTCATACTCATTTAACTTCTTTAGTCTGCTCTCACTGTTAATGAAACACAGTTCCAGGAAGTTCTTTGTGTAGGGAATTTACTTTACAGACTCATGAAAGATTTACATCTGTTACTGGAAATGTTTGTACTCATAAATAACGTGATAGACTTATATAGGGGGATTCAGCTATATAAATTGTCCTCAGATCCTCAACTGGAACAAGTTCATACTTAAGTGATGAGCAACATAAACCACCCAGTATCAAAGTAGGAGTTTCCATTGCAAGATTGGATTCCACCAGCAGCCTCTATTTAGGCTCTTGTTTCATGTATGCTAAAATGAGATTGTGATCGGCCACCATAAAACTTTCATCCCCCCAGAGCTGGATTATTTACATAGACCTATTTTCCCCCTCCTGCACACATTATTTCTCTGGGTGCATCCTGGTAGCCTGTATAGTTTGGGAACAATAGAACTGGAGTCACTTTCTGCCCGCTTTTATTTCACGTGGCATTCCTCCCCTGAATGTTATCGTCCCCTTGGTGACATTTGTTTGTCTATTTGTGTTTTGAGGAGGAACGAGATGTATCTCAGAATCGGAGCTGTCTGTAGAATTTGCAGGATGAAAAATTAATTGTGTTATATACTAACGCGCATTCCAATTTTTGATGGATTATGGCTCCTCACAAAGCCAGCAGTTAATACAGTGTTTCTTTATCAGATTGAAGGACAAAATTATATTAAAACTCGGGGTAGTTAATTTCCTGTGTAAGCCTATACAAACTGGTTGAGAGCTGCACAAAGGGAAGACAGATTCTTTAAAAAAGGACTTGGTTTAAAACTCTATTTGACAATTCAGAGGCAATTATACTTTATGTAGCATTCCTATTTTCTTCCACAACTGTGAGTTTCTATGCTAATTAAGCACTAAATAGGAAGTATATTAAAATCAAATTTGGGGGAAACTTTCAGAATGTCATTCTTCGTAGCTCATCAAAGCACATTAATTTCATTGTGATTGAATGTCTTTTCCCTCCATGTATAATTCCTGCAACAAAACAAATAAAAACAACCATTTCTTTCAGGTGAATAAAATTCTCTTTAGTTGACAGCTTAGACAACTTCAGTGGTTCATGACACTTTTCAAGAAGCCAGATAGCTTGGTAGTTTCCTTCGGTACTATGTGACGTATCGTCCTGGTGATATGGGTTACCTGGCAACCGCCTCCTTAAGAGATTTTTGGTGGAGTTTAATGGCTTGAAGTGAATACCTGTATACATACATTCAGCCAACATCCCCATCTCTTTGCACTTCCTTAGTCGACACTCCTGGCACTTCCTTCGCATGTACATATCCATCACGCAGTTACCACCATTTTTACACTTGTACACGGCATTTTTCGTAATGCTTCTCCTGAAGAAACCTGCGAAAGAATCACTAAACGGTGTAAAAACAAAACAAAAACGAGGCCCCCAAAACTTCTCAGAATAACACATCGGATTCAGAGCTGCCAGACCTTTTTTCACGAACTTCTGGAAAACACCCAGGAAACCCTTGCACATACTGGGAACAAAGGATACTTCCAATTATTCTGTATTGTTGAGAAGGCTGCTGTTTTTTAATTTATCTCTCAAAATATAGACAAGTTTGAATTATAGCCTTTCTTGGGAAACCACACTAGTTTGTTTTGAAGACAAATTACTTTCATATAATCTTTACTGGGGGACAATTATGTGCCAGGGAGCACTAGGTGCTGATGCTGTAAAGGCGAATAATTTACCCCTGCCATCCTGGCATTTGAAGGTTGGCTGAAGGAAAAGTCATGCAAATAGCTGAACAAGTGAGGTCAGCATTGCAGGGGCTCTGGCGGGAGGCTGAGCTGGGCAGAGCAGGCCCGGGGAACCCTCAGTTTGGGGTGGAATGAGCACAGGAAATTAGTAATGAACTGAGTCTCAAAAACCGTGTTGCTGTTCACATGAGAGTCAGGGAGAAAGTTGCATTCAGGGTTTCAATTCAGTGCTTAATGTGCCAGCCTGGCATAATAATAAAAACTGCCAACCTTGATTTCAAAGCAAACAACTCCCTTGAGAAGCTGCAACCAGCTGCAGTCCGTGATAGGTAAAATGCCCAGAATCAGGGATGGATGGACTGGCTTCTTCGTTGACTTTCCTTTTCCCCACATCCTGTTTCTACTTCTCCTCCATCTGGTTAACCAAGTTCTGGATGGACGCTTCCAGAATCAAAGCTGGGCAGACTGGGAAAGTATTGTGGGACACAGGGGAGAAGTGACAGGAATGCTTGCTTGTCTGGTACACAGTCCTGTGCCCTTCTCCTCAGTTAACTGTTCTGAGGTCTCAGTTACCTGTAGTTAACCACAGTCCAAAAATACTAATGGAAAATTCCAGAACTAAACAATCCATACGTGTCAGACTACACGCTATTCTGAGTGGCGTGGTGAAATCTTGCACCATTCTGCTGCACCCTGCCCTTGATGGGCAGCACCCTTTCCTCCAGCACACCCTCACCATATGTTACTACCCACATCCACGTCTTTTATTATGGTGTGTTGTTAAAATTGGCCTACTTGGTCATTAGTTATGTTGAAAATCTCTTACCGTACCTAATATAAATTAAACGGTATCATAGGAGTGTATGTATGGTATATATAAAATTTGGTGTTATCCGTAGCTTCAGGCATCACCAGAGGTCTTGAAACATGTCCTCTGTGGGTAAGAGGAATCAGTGTATTGTCATAAACTGGTTGTGCTTAGCAAGTTCTCAAAGTTGATTCTTTCTGCCTTGGGTTGGGTTCTTTAGAGATTTCCTCCTGTCACTGAGATACTTGCAGCAGCAAATACATTTTTATTCTAGCCCATTGCTATAGTTTAGAATCAAAGTGTTCCCACAAGATCATGGAGGCACTACACTCATCAGTGGGTTCATCAGGAGGTGGCATCTATTGAAGGTAGCACTGGGGGTGTGACCTGGAAGGGTGTATTCTTGTCCCCAGTTCCTCCTTGCTCTGTCTGTGTCCTGGCTGCCATGGGGTGAGCAGCAGGTCCTTCCACCAGGAATTTTTGCCTTGGAGCCAGATGACCATGGCCTGAAATTGTGAGCCAACATAAACCTCCCTCCTTTAAATTGTGGCTATTGGGTATTTTGTCCCCGAGACAGGAAAGTGACTAATGCATCCATCATAGCTGGTATCACCTTCTTACCATCTTGGACTCTTTACACTGAGGTTTCTCTATGTGATACACTTGGCATGGACTTGATAACTCCATGGTGGTTTTTCTAGTCCAGCAAACTCTGTGGGAAAGATATGTCTCTCCCTTAGTCATAAACACTCAGCCATTCTTCCTCCTGCCTTTTGACTTCTCAGGGGGAAGTCAGACATCAATCCTGGTGCCTCTCCACTTCCAGAGAGAGAGATATATATCGACCTTCTCAAGTCATCACATTGAAGATCTCATCATTGGACCTGGGGCAGCAGGATTTGTCAGGGTACAGATTTTACTGGGGAAGGGACACCCTTTTCTAATTCTCACAAAAGTTCTCTACATTACAGTGAGGGCACCTTCACAGTGGGGTGAAGGCTACACAGCACACTAATCACGTGACTCCAAGACTCTGCAAGACCTCTAACTTCCCACTGCTGCTCTCTTCATACCCTCAAAATGGGAGGGGGGTGTTATTTAATGAGCTCTTAGCTATCTACTGTGAAATTTTTGCAAAACTGATTCACTATAGAATTTAGTATCCAGCGCCTTCAGGTGAGAATTGAGACAAGAATCCTTCTTATTTTAGCAGACTGTTGGAATGATATCTAACATTTTAAGTAATTGCTGGTTGTTATTCTAACCTCATGTTTACCTCATGTTATTCAGTCCTCATACCAATTTTATGATGAAGATTATTTATTATCTCCACATTATAAATGAAAAGAAAAAGGTAAAGAAAGGTTAATACCTTGGCCATGATCACATGGTTAATAAGTGAATCAAGAGGATTCAAAGCCAGGAAATCATGTTCTAAATGATTCTGAATCTTTTTACCACAATCACCTCCCGTGGGTCACGAAAGAGTAGAATAACTTAATATTAAACACCTCATATCTAAAAGCTGCATTCTCTGACCTGGAAGATACCAAGATGAATAAGATATTCTAGTCTTCAGAGCTCCCAGGTTAGTGGGATGATGAAATATACCCACAGCATAATACAAAGTAGAGTGCTAGATAGCTAATTAAGTAATTATTGGATAGTTAATTATTGGAATGTAGGCATGTAAGTGACTACTTCAGAGCTTCACCATATGCTTGTATAGGTTGAACCACATGTAAAGGGGAGGGGCAGCAATCTCACTGCAGGCATGGAAATTTACATATTTATTTTGACACTTTGCCAGTAGCAGACAAAACAAAATTTTTTTTAATGTGATGATTTCTCATCACCTAAAAGTCAAGTGTCTCAAGGAAAAGGCATTATGTGGACTGGGAGTGTCCCTAATTAATTCTAAGTAGGGGGGATCATAAAAGGCTTCAAGAAGGAAGAAGAATTTGTGAACGAGGCCTTGGAGAATAAGTAGGATTTTGAGACATGGACCACGAAGGAGGAAAGTTATTCTGGGAAATGAGCAAAGGTTGGGTGTCACAGAAGTTCCAAGGAAGGGTGGCAAATGCAAAATGGTGGAAGGGTAGAGTATGGGAGAATTAGTAGGAGATGGGTAATGGGATACAGTGGGAGCAGAATGGAATTAAATGAGTCAAGTCTTCACCATGAAGAAAGAGAGAAGTCATTAAAGTGTTTGGCATGGTAGTGATGACCTGCTCTGCGTGGAGAGAAGGCTCCTTGGAGCAAGTGAAGCAAGAGTGGAGACCAGACACATTTGGCTTAATGCAGCCCAGCTGTCATCAACGCCTGAACCAGACAGGGAGAGAATAGAGAGGAGGAGATGGGAGAACATTCCAGTCTCTGGTAACTAAATGTACAAACAGAGGCTGAAGGAAAGTCTAGGCACGGGAAGGTTAAAGTCACAGACTTGCTTGTGAATTTGTCAGCAGGCATGAATTTCAGTAGGAAAGATCTTAACATTTCCTTAAATGTCATCTCCGAGGAGATAATGTCGAAAAAGAGACTGTTTCAGATCAGTGTGGATATTGACAGTGCAAACAGCAGAGCATGAGTTTTAAAACCAACTAAAAGGAAAAAGAAAACTTTTCCTTCCTAGTACCAAAGCAGGAGCTCAGTGAACGCTTTACCCTCCGTGAGTCAGGCTTTCTGCTAATAATCTCCAACCCCTCCGGGGAATGAGTCCTTCAAAAACTGTCACAGATACTGATGGACAGCTTAATAGTTAACAGAATAAAACTCCTGATTCTAAGAGGAGTCAAAGAAATGATGCCTAGAACAATTTTGCATGGTTTTTTTGGTTGTTTTTTTTTTTTTAATCTGGTGTTAACTGAGAAAGAAACTATTACCATCTCAATAGCTGAATTAATTAGGTTTCACTGTGAGATGGCAACACAATATTATCAGTGTATCATTTAAATATGGGCACTGGGTATACTGTATTTATACTTATGCAAATCTATCCCCACACATACCTCTGCCTCCATCTTCTTGTGCATATTCAACAATGCTCGGGTCAGAAAAGTCATTTGAAAATGAATGGAAAGGAAATTCACTGAGGAACAGAGCTTTCCTGGTAATAAAAGACGAGTAGACACAGGGCTGCTTTATCCTCTGGGGAATCATGGCAGTCAGGATCCCTGGAGTGGCAGGGGAATAGCTACGGGACGGTACTTTTACTGGGATCCCTTAACTCTGCAGAATATTGCACACCCCACTTTTCTGCTCCTTTATCCAGATGGAACCAGCATACCACATGCCTTGTTCCCAACTCACACACACGTGTGTGCAAAGACACGCACACACCAGCCACCAGTGGTTGACCCTGTAACCACTAGTAGTCGGCTGCCCATTACTTTGAGCTCAATAAAATACTGATCGAGGTTATAAAACTTTAAGGATCTGTAAGCTTTTAAACAGCAACAAACACACAGAGCCGAGTAATCAGAGATCTTCGCGTCTAATACAACCCCAACGGAGATGGCTTTTAGGTCTGGCTCGCCTTCTACCGTACTTTTATGCCAGGCACTGCTTTGAACCCTCTGCGTAGGGCAATTCATTTAATGTTCTTAACAATCCAGTAACATAGATACTATTATCATCCCTGTCTTGGAAGAAGAAACTGAGTTACACAGAGGTCCATTTGTTTAAGGTCTTACAGATAGTAAATGGTAGAGCTTGGATGTGAGCCTTAACAGGCTCCATTCAGACTCTGAACTTTTAACCACTCCCTTATGCTGTCCTTCCAGTAAGGAGTTTATATTCCAAAAAATTGTCTTGATATATTAATCTCCCCAAAGCTCACGCAGCATGGTAAGTGCCCGGCCCATGACAGAGACCTGACACCTTCCGCAACCCCATAGCGAGCATTTTGCAATAATCCTAGGAAGGGGACTGATAATTTATTGAGTAGTTCATGTGTGTTTTGTTTCTGCTTTTACCACTTTTTCATTTTCTCTCCATCCCAAGAGGGTAATTAATTGCTTGTCTATGCTCTCTTGCTGAAACGGAAGCTGAGATTGTCTATCTCTAAACGAAGACAATTCTTCCATGGGGCTCTTGTTTTCAACCCGCCTTGACAGGGCTATGTGGGGTCATCTCAAAAATGTTGGACTTGAGGTCAATGCTTTAGAGTTGCGGGAAGCAGAGGCAGTTTAGTGGGAAAGAGATTTAGGAACCTGGGGAGGGAATGAGTCTCACAGATCCTGTGAATACTGGACCAGCTCTCATAAAGAGCCTCCAGAAGGGGACACATCTATAATGGGGTGGCTTTAAGATGAGGACATAAAGGTGCTAAGAACATGCCTTGAAAAGCTGGGTTAAAGTGTGTCTAAGCTTTCCCCTTCCAAGGGACCAGTTCTAAGTTGGACAAGGAGCACATCAACAGGAAACAAAATATTTCACGCTGTGCAAGACCTCTGAGTTCTGAGCGTGATCCGAAAGAACATCCCCAAACACAGCCCAGATGGGATTTCTCATCTGCAAGGAGGGTTGTGAGTTTGGAAAATATTAGATTTAATTTAGAGACATATAGGAATGTGACGTGTCTCACACTTTGTCCAATAACAAAGAGTTTCTTAACACATAAAGTAAATCTAAGATAGAGAAGTGGCTACCTAAAAAACCCATTGAATATAAACTAAGTGAAAATGAAAATAGAACTGCCCAAAATTAGTGTGATCTAGCACAAGCAGGGGAATTTATAGTATCAAAATATATATTCCATGGCAAGCACAAGGTCCTGAGTTCGATTCCCAGTACAAAAAAAATATATATATATAATATATATATATATTCCATATTAAGATCTAAAAATCAATAATCTAAGCTTTAACTTTAGGAAACTAGAAAAAAAGAGAGGAAGTTAAATCCAAAAATAAGCAAAAGAAAGGAAGTAATAAAAATTACAGGGGAAATCAATGTAATTGAAAATAGGAAAAACAATAGAAAAAAATTGATGACACCAAAAGCTGGTTCTTTGAAGAGAATAGTAAAATTATTATATCTCTAGCAAGACTAACCAAGAAAAAAAGATACAAATTACCAACATCAGAAGTGACAGAGGGTCCCATCACCAATAATCCCGGGAATATAAAAAGAAAATACACAAATATTATAAACAATTCTAAGGCTCAGAAATTTGGTAACTTAACTGAAACTCCTTTAAGATACAATCTATCAAAACTCACCTAAGGAGAAATTGATCATCAAAATATGGCTATACTATTAAAGAAATTGAGTCAGTAATTAATTATCTTCCAAAACAGAAGGCATCAGGCCCAGATAGCTTCCCTGGTTAACTCTGCCAACCATTTAAAGAAAAAAGGATACCAATTCTCTACCATCTCTTCCAGAAAACACTTGAAACTTATTTCATGAAACCAGCATTACCTTCGTGCCAAAACCACACAAAGACATTACAAGAAAAGAAGTCTCCAGGTCAGTAGACTCTTTCTCTCATTTTTTTTCCCTTGAATTGAGTTTGTTAGCATTTTATTTTATTTTTATTTTTGTCTGACGTTGTGTTTTGATTCTGTTATGAAGACTGCTTCATCAGGGAGACTTTGGAAATGACTGTTCTGAAATGACCTGGACCAAGCTTCTCCTCAACTTTCCCCGGTCTAAGCCTCCCTCATCCACCTGGACTGGGGTCCCCTGGTGAGAGCCGTGGACTGGGGGCCTCCCAGCCGGCGCAGCTGAGGGTTAGACCCGTACTGACCATTGGCTCATCGAGACCACTGGCGAGAATAACTCGCCCGAATGAGTTTGCTGGGAAAGAGGTGGCTGAGCAAAACGTTGAAGAGACTGAACAGAACTCTTCCAAACTCCAGAGATTCTATAGGAACTGCACGTATGCGGGGACAGAGGCCTTCATTCAGTGACAGTCCCTTCTTACCATATGTCTTTGGAATCCTGTGTTCTCACTGCTTTGATGAAATGTTGATTAAGTGATGACACAGTCAAAAGGAGGATAAAGTAGAGGTCCCCTGACACTCTCCCCTCCTGGCTGTCTGCTGAATGGCTGAGGCCCATGTTACCCTCTGCTGGGGCCCGGCTTTGCGCGTTTCTGAGGGCCACTTAGATTCCCACCTAGGCAAACTCCCCAGAACTGGTGCCTGAGCCCCAGCATCTCCCCTGGGTGCTCTGGTTCCCAGGAAGTGAATCCCACCCATCGGAGGTGCCTGCTGGCTAACTGCAGCTGCCTGAGCCCAAGAACTGGTTTACTCCTCTAGGCTTCAAGCCTTACCTTCAGAGCTGCTGCCTAAACACCTCTTCGTATTTTCCTTGCTATGTATTTGTGACTGTTTCACTTAATAATTTATATACTAGGAAGTTTCCTTGAAATTGCTTTAAAATGGCAATGATGAGGAGAGGACTTTTGTCTGCCTCGCCCACCGCAGCATCTCCTGTGCTTAGAACAGTGGCTGGCATATAACGTGGCGCTTCATACTTCATAGACAAAGAATTGAGTCGATTAATTAATAGCGAGGATTTTTGAAGACAGTGTCAGACCCAAATCAAGAGACTGGATGAACAGACAAATAACAATGACAAAATAAGAATTCATCAACAAAATAACAACAGCTAATGCTTTTGTTTTGTTTTGTTTTTGTTTTTGTTTTTTGTTTTTTATGTCAGAGGTCTCGCTATGTATATTAGCCTGGCCTTGAACTCACTATGTAGCCCAGGCTGGCCTTGAACTCTCAGCAACCCTCCTGCCTCAGCCTCCTGAGTGCTGGGATTACAGGCATGCACCACCACGCCCGGCCAACGAATGCTTAAAGAATACATGAGTGTGCCAGGTACACAGCTAGATGTCTCGAAAACAATGTCATCACAACAACCCAGTGATAACAGTAGGAACAGCAGACGTGTATGGAGGCTTCACCACTGGCAAGTATCCATTAATTGCTTTGCACCTATTACCTTGCTTAATCCTCATGACAGTCTGTAAACACCTACCTCAAAGGATTGTTATAAGATTAAATCAGCACACAAAAGGCCCCAGAACAGTGCCTGTCCATATGGTAATAATCACCTGCTGTATATTATCTATCACCTGCAGCAGCAACGTTATAATCATTATCCTTCACCCTCCTCCTCCTCCTCTTCCTCCACCTTGCCCTTCTTATTGTCTTCATTTTACATATGAGCACTCTGAAGCCCAGAGAAGTTAATTAACTTAGGACAACCTGGAACAGAATCACCGTGAATGGAGTCCAAGCTGCCTGCCTTTTCCCTTTTTTTTTTTTTTTTTTTTTTTTTTGTGGGTACTGGGGGTCGACCTCATGACCTCACGTGCCAGCAGGCGCCCGTGCCGCTGAGTGGCATCACCAGCCCCTTTTTCGTATGTGGGTTCCAGGAGTTGAACTCAGGCCCTCGCACTTGCCAGGCAGGCGCTTACGCCACTGAGCCATCTCACCAGCCCTGCCTGCCTTTTCAACATTCTTCTCTTCCTGTGATTTCGTGATACTCCAAAAGGCTTCCCACCCAGTGAAATGGTTTGGAACCCCATCTTGCATCCTACTCTAAGACAATTTCACTTGTAGAGTTTATTAGGATTGATATTAATATTTCTTAAATCAGACCTCATCCTATCTCAAATAATATCTCAAGAAGTTTATATGAGGCTCAGGTCTCCTCCGCCCTCACAAATGTCCATAAACAAAGGATCCACCTGAAAGAGTCTGCATCTTTCCCCTATCAGAAGAGTTGTAATAATTCTGGAAGCTTCTGTGGAATTTCAGAGCTAAGTCTAATGCTGGTTCGTGACCTCATATACAAATATATTCAAAGCACAGTCAGGTCAGTCATTCACTCATACAACGCCTTTTAAAAATTCTACCCCCCTCTCTCTGATATGTGCAGACTTCTGGCATTGAGACAGATATGACAGACACTGACCTATTAGGAAATGTGGCCATTTGAAATTTCTAGTCAGATGCTGATGGGTTTTGTTGGCTAAGGTTTGAGGTTTGAGTCAAAATTCATTTAGACATTAGCACATTTCCATAAACTGTACTGATAACAGAGGAGGAAAGAAAGCTCTTGATTTAATCTAGCACTAAGCAAATGGCCGTCACTGTCACTCAGTGTTATGCTTGCGTTTTGCAATTATTATTTTAATATTGAAAACTGCGTTTTCTCTCATTGATGCCATAAATGTCTATGACAAATAAAACATTCAGACAAATTAAAATATTCTAATGGAGCTAGACATAGAAGCCAATGAAATCAGGAAATTAATGATCTTTGTTTTGTTTCTATGGTTTTTTTAATGAATCTCTTTTTTTTTTTTTCCTGCTTTGTTCTAAGTTTCAAATGCCTGGCAGATGAAACCTTAACACAAGAAAGCTGACAAGAACTTTACATGTAAGACTAATTTAATTCTCGCAAAGACACTCTGAAATAGATAATACCTCCATTTTGCAGATTTGAGGCCCACAGAAAGTAAATATTGCATATACTCAGAGCTGGCTAACTTGATATCCAATGCAGCCTCCTTCCAGAGTCTCACGTGAGTCTGTACTGCAGAGGTGGGAAAGTTGAGCACAAGCTTTCTCTGACTCCCTTGCAGCTATGGATAGGATTTAAGCACTCCCACACAGACGCCTTCATAAGACACTACCAGGCAGAAGTGAGGCTACTGCTGCACTTCTTTCGCTGCAGTTGTTTCTACTGGGAAGCAGGATCATGGAATTTAGCCATGCAGCATCTTGGTTTCCAGGTGGAAAGTACTGAGACACAGGATACAGGGTGTTCATGGTTTGTGTGTAGGTGCAGATTCAGCAGACAAGCCATAGCTCTGGAGCCAATAATTGCAACAAAAGCAGCTTCCTGATCCATGAGTGGCAGCTGAGATGGTGTATTCCTTTGGCCAAAAGTCCTTGCAGTGGCTTTCTAGGACCCCCACCTTCTTCATTGTTGCAGTCTGGCCCTGAGCATTCTCCTAAAACGCTCAGCATAGAACCTACTTCTGACCTTTCCAACTTCTTCTGGGTTAATTCCTTCCTACTTGAAATGTGGGTTTCTGTCTTATTTCACTGAATTGTCACTGATATGTTAGTAACTTGCTTATTCTGCAAAGCCTAGATTCATCCATGCTGATCGGACTCCAAAGCCCACACTCCGTTTGATGGAAAGTCATGGAGTGAAATTCATTTTCATCTGGAGAGCACTGATAGCCAAGTTGGCTTAGCTGCCTGCCGCAGAACCCTGGTTCTCTCACTGGCACTCTACTCCAACCTGTGCTCCTTCTCTGGTTTTGCCAGCAAAACTTTCTCCATTCCCTGTTCACTAAGCTAAGGCAATTTGCATTTATCTTCTCTAGAGAACACATAAGACCACAAAGGACTCTGTTGGGTTTTAAGTCACCAAAGCCTAAACCCACCATTCCAAAACACTAAATAAACTTTCCTGATTTGGGCAGGTGGCATACAGTCAAAGAGAAAGTTAGAAGAGCGAAGACGTGTTAGTATGTGTAAAGGCCATGAACTCTGCCCCTTTCATGCCCCTATCCTGACTGAATCCTAAGGGTGGATTGGAAAATGGTAGAAACCCAATGTCACTTGCAATCCTAGCAGAGGAATTCTTGTGTCCTTTCCTGGGTTGAGCCAGAGAGGCCCTAGGAACCCCCAGGGGGTTCCCTGCCCCCTGCACGGCACAGAGCAGGTGAAACGTCTGCAGAGTTCTCTAGGATTCCTCAATGGAATCAACAATGGACAGGACCCCAGCCCCCGACCTGACGCGGATAGACGGGGCCAGACATGAAGAAGGAGCGTGTCTGGGACCCCAGGATGGTATCTCAGAGACCTTTCCTGCTGGTGAGTGTATACCAAATAGAACAGCACCCCAGTGGATGTTGGACTGTGCTAAAAGCCCTGGGAACAGAACCCCACCCCACTGCCCAGCCCCTCCGCCACACTACGTAAAGCCTGGTACTTCAGCAAAACCCCAGAAAAGGTTCGGCGAGGGTGAGGGCAATAATCTTAAATTGAATGAAATACAGTTTCCACCAGAGCTTGAGACTGAATTCGATCTCATTATGCAAAAGAGGGATCCATTTCTTGCACACATGGTCTGTGGGTTGGGTGCTGTGCTCACAGGATTCCCGGGACTTCTGAGAACAACCCTCAGGAATGAGGGGTCCACGCCCTGCAGCCCGGCACCTGCTCGTTTTTAGCTTTCCTGTCCATTTTTGTAAGTAAAGTGCATGGGAACACGGCCAGGCCCACCCTTGCCGTGGCTGCCTTTGTGCTGTCCTGGCAGAGCTGAGTGGTTGCAACAGAGCCTGCAGTGGTAGTGCGCCTGGAGCCCGGACAGGCTGGCCCTCTGCAAAGAGAAGCGCCACGCCTCATGCACAACATGGCCTCTGCCGATGCCGTCTCGTCCCCTCTCTTCCACACTTGTCCTTTTGCAGACACCATGAGGGCAAAGTCTTAAATCAAAATCAGCTAAAAGCCTCTGCTTACTCTACTCCTTAAAATGCATCTATGTTCAAATCCACCTTTTCCTTTTAAACTTTCCCAAAAATCAGTTCTCTGACCACCTTCGCTGGTCCTTGTCTCCTACACTGTCCTCTAGCTTCCTCTCTCTGGTTTTTATTCCCTATCCTATAAGGGTGGCTCTGTCCCCAACTGCTTTTTTTTTTTTAAGTTTATTTTTATTAGTCTGTGTTTGCAGTACATAATAATTACATTCCTTATGGGGAGTTGGTACACTTACAGAACATGTCTTAACTCTTCTAACATACTCTTCCTCTCCCTCCCTCCATCTAGTGGTCCTTTTCCCATTTGCAAAGGATCTGTCTCCCTGTTTCCTATGATCTATCTTTCATTTTGCTCTTCAGTTTATTTATACTTTGGGTTTCTCATATAAGAGAAACCAAGTTATATTTAAGCTTGTGTGTCTGCTTTATTTCACTTAACATTATGGTGTATCCATCTTCCTACAAATGACTCAAATTTATCTTTTTTTTTGGCAGGGTAGTATACCATTGTGTATAAATACTACATGTTTTAATCTATTCATCTGTTAATAGACATATAAGCCACTTCCGAGATTTAGTTATTATGAGTTGTGCTGTTAAAAGCATGGGCCTGTATGGATCACTGTAATACGATGTCTTTAACTCCTTCAGGAAGATATCTAAAGGGGAACAGGTTGATCAAATAGAATTTCTAGTTTTAGTTTTTTGAGGAATCTCCATATTGATTTCCACAGTGTCTGTACTGGTTTACATTCCCAATGTGGAAGGGTTCTATTTTCCCCACAGCTTCTCTAGCGTTTGTTGTTATTTGATTTCTTGGTGATGTCCACTCTTTCTGGAGTAAGGATAGATTTCAGTGTTGTTTCATTTGCATTTCCTGAAGTGGTGTTTCCTGAGACTGTCCTTGGCCCCCTGGTCTCACTGTAGTCGCTCAGAATCTTCTCCCAAGAACCAAGATTCACCACAGAGTCCATTTCCGAGGAGGTGAGCTGTCCTGGGAGTTTACGTCCTGGGTTTGGACAACACTGATGCTTTAATGCCTAAATCACTTGACTCTCTTCCTCCGACCAGTGAGGTCATCAGAAGCAGCTCTGAGCAAAGAGCTGAAGACCAGAAGGGTCACACAGTGGACAGGCAGCGAGAAGCACCAGGCGCACAGGCTCTGGAGTTAGGGCTGCAATCTGTGGGTCTGCAGCTCCACTTGCTAACCAGCTGTGAATGAGCCGTGTAAGCTCATTAACTTCATGTGCTTCTGCTTCTTCTTCTATACGTTAGGCCTAAGGTATGAGAATTAGGAAGTTTTTCTACTACAGTAGCATATACACGGCATAAACTATTAGCACCATCCTCTAAATCCCAGCTTCTTTTTTAAATGATGTGCTTATTCTTCCTCCTTCAAAATGAGCACAATAATTCCCACTTCCCATGGTTGTTCGAAAGATCCGAGAGGATTAGCATGTCATCAGCGCTGAAATGGGAAGGTTCAAAAGTATTGATACTGGGATTTGTCTCTTGAACCAAACCTCCAGGATAAATCGTGCACATTCTTCTTTCCTCTCTGTCTAGGCAGGAAATAGGGCTGAGATCTCACTTTGTGTCTCCCCAGTTCAGGTTTCTAGTCCACATTTTAATCTACTGAGTTGTCCTGGTAACCGAATGGGAAGCAGTAACGCTCCTGCTCCCTGTCCCTATCCTTGCGCAATTCACAATCACAACCAAGCTGCTTGGCCATATAAGACCCTTCAGGTGCCTTTTAGACATAATTTACACCAAAGAGTCTCAAACTTTCACGTGAAGGGTTTGTTAAATCACAGCTCTACGGGCCCCATTCCTAGGGATCCTGATTCTGTAGGTCTAAAATAGGACCTTAAAATTTGCATTTCCTCCAAATTCCCAAGTGATGCCGATACTGCTGGACCGGGGACCAGATTGAGTTGCACTGGTCTACACAGACAGGTCAAAGTGGCTTTTAATAATCTGAATCAGTAAAATATAGTAAATCTTACCAAACAACTGATAATAGATTCAGCACCAGGGCTTATCAATATAAGCAGAAAATAGCCACAGTTTTACTACATTTTCTAGATGTAGATTCAAAGACCGTAACAGTAGGAATAACGGGTATTTATTGAGTTTTGACTATGTGCTATGCTTTTATCTAAGTCCTTTATACATATTACTTTACTTTTACATTTTTATTTTATGACTGTCTTTAAAAACTCAGGATTCTCTGGATCATTCTAGGACCATCTGGTATCAACATTCAAACTAACTGCCCTCACTTTTGTTTGTGCCCATGACTCTACTAACAGCAAGAAGTACGACTCAATTATTCAGAAGTATGAGAAAACAGCAAGGGTAACCATAAGATGCGTGATATGCACCCAGCTCAAGATGGCCAAGTGGAGCTCTGTGTAAACCAAGATATCCAGTTTTTCCAGCACCATTTATTGAAGAGGCTGTCCTTTCTCCAACATACGCTTTTGGCACCTTTGCTGAGAGTCAGTTGGTGTAGATGCATGGGTTTATTTCTGGGATCTCAATTCTGTTCCATTGGTCTGTGGATCTATTTATATGCTGATACCATGCTGTTTTAATTACTATGGCTCTGAAGTATGTTTTCAAATCTGGTATTGTGATGCCTCTATCATTGCTCTTTTTGTTTAAGATTGTTTGGCTATCCAGGGTCTTTTGTGTTTCTATTTGAATTTTAGGAGTGTTTCATTTTGTGAAGAATGAATTGGTATTTTGATGAGAATTGCATTGAATCTGTTAATTTCTTTGAGTGGTATGGATATTTAAACAATATTAATTTTCCCATGAACATATGAGATCTTTTTCTTTTCTTTTGTCTTCTTTAATGTCTTTCATTATTGTTTGGTAATTTTCATTGTAGAGGTCATTCTCTCCTTGTTTAAATTTATTCCTAGTTATCTTGACTTTTTTTTTTTTGTAGCTATGTGATTGTAATTGCTTTCATGGTTTCTTTTGCAACAATTTCATTACTGATATTGCATGTTAATTTTATATCCTTCTATTTGACTGAATTTGCTTATCAATTCTAACAGATTTTTTGTGAAATCTTTAGGTTTTTCTATATCTAGTGCAGTATCTGCGAACAGGGATAATCTTACTTAATCTTTTCCCATTTATATGCCTTATATTTCTTTCTCCTACTTACTTGCTTTGGCTAAAACTTCCAGTACTAGACTGAATAAGACAGGTAAAACCCTTTTGTATTATAGATCTTAGAGAAAATACTTTTAGCTTTTCCCCAATCAGTGCAATGTTGTCTGTGGGTTGTGAATATGACCACACATAGCCTTCATTATGTTGAGCTACTATCCTTCTATGCCTAATTTTTTTTAAGGGTTTTTATCATAAAGACATGTTGAATTTTAGCAAATGGTTTTTGTTCTGAATTTTTGAGATGATAATATCATTTTCATCTGTCTTTTCTATTAATATGATGTATTAGATTTATTAGTTTACAAATGTCGAGTCTTCCTTGTATCCCTGGAATAAATCTGATGACATTGCAGTGTATGATCAAGTAATCTAACTTTGAAAGTGAGCAAATGATCTGACTAGATATTTCTCAAAGGAAGAAATACAACAGATTAGAAGATGCTGAAACAACCCCAGACATACTAAGCCACCTTATCTTTGACAAAGGTGCCAAACACATTCGCTGGAAGAAAGATAGCCTCTTTAATAAATGGTGCTGGAAAAACTGGCTCTACACATGCCGAAGATTAAAACTAGATCCATATCTTTCACCATGCACTAAACTAAATTCAAAATGGATCAGAGATCTAAATATTAAAACAGAAACATTAAATCTGCTGGAAGGTAGGATAGGTAAAACCCTTGGAGACATTGGTGTAGGCAAAGACTTTATGAATAAAAACTCAACCACACGGGAACTATCCCAAAGAATCAATAACTGGGATCTCATCTTATTAAAAAGCTTTTGCACAGCAAGAGAAACCACCAACAGAGTGAAGAGACAACCCACAATGTGGGAAAAAATGTTTGCCAGCTGTTCCTCAGACAAAGGATTACTATCGAGAACATATAAAGAACTCAAAAAAATCAGACCTCCCAAATTTAAAGACCCACTCCAAAAATGGGCATCTGAGATGAATACACATTTCTCAGATGAAGAAATACTAATGGCAAACAAATATACAAAAAAATGTGCAACATCACTAGTCATTCGAGAGATGCAAATTAAAACAACACTGAGATACCATCTCACCCCAGAAAGAATGGCTACTACTAAGAAATCAACTAATAACAAATGCTGGAGGGGCTGTGGGGAAAAAGGAACCCTTCTTCACTGTTGGTGGGAGTGTCGACTGGTACAGCCACTGTGGAAGTCAGTGTGGAGATTCCTCAGAAAACTAGGGTTGGAGGTCCCATTTGACCCAGCTATTCCCCTTCTGGGCATCTTCCCAGAAGAATTAAAAACATCGTACCACAGCGATATATGTGCACCCATGTTTATAGCAGCACAATTTGTAATAGCCAGATCTTGGAAACAACCCAAATTCCCATCAACTGAGGAATGGATAAGAAAGATGTGGTATTTTTATACAATGGAGTACTATTCAGCCATAAAGAAGGATAAACTGGAGACTTTTATAGGTAAATGGATGCAACTCGAGAAAATACTCATAAGTGAAATAAACCGGAAGCACATGTGTAAGCATCGTATTGTCTCTCTAGTATGAGAAACTGAAAGAGTAAATAAGATCCAAAATGTACAATAGACACGGTGAATCAAAAAGAAACTGGTCAAAAGGAAAGAGAGACTGGAATAGGGAAAAGAAAGAAGGGAAAGGGAAAAAAAATTGTATATATATATATATATATATATAAGATGGTTAAGATAGATACACTACCATTTTTACTTAGTTCATTGAAGAGTAAGGTTTGTGCCAATAATGTTTGGATAATTGAATGCTAATGTCTGGTGTCCTGAATAACTAACTTAAAGATAGTAATACGTAATGTATTAACCATGGTTACCCTCCTATTATGTTGGTTTGAAAATTTGTTCTTCTTTTGATTTGTTTTGTTTTTTCTTCTCTTTAAAATTAAAAAAAAAAAAAAAAAGAAATACAAAAGGCCAACAAATATATGAAAAATTGCTTAATATCACCAGCCATCAGAGAAATACAAATCGATACACTGAAATGTCATCTCACCCAAGTTAGAGTGGCTGTCACCAGGGAATATAACAAATGCTGGTGCAGATGGGAGAGAAAGGAGCTCTCATATACTATGGGTAGGAATGTAAGATAGCACCACCACTATGGAGAAGAGTCTGGGGCTTCCTCAAAAACTAAAAATACACCTACCATGTGACCCAGCTACCCCACTTAAAAGGAGCTAAGTTCATCAACTTCTCTTTCATTTAAAAACAAAAACAGGGCCGGTGAGATGGCTCAGCGGCGTAAGCGCCTGCCTTGCAAGCGCGAGGGCCCGAGTTCGACTCCCGGATCCCACATACGGAAAAGGGGCCGGTGATATCGCTCAGCGGCACGGGTGCCTGTTGGCGCGCGAGGTCCTGAGGTCGACCCCCCGGTACCCACAAAAAAAAAAAAAAAAAAACACATGAAATCTATAAATTTCTTTTAACAATATGTGAGGATTATTTATATCTAAGCTAAATACTCTAATAGACTTTTCATAGAAATCTAAGGCAGTCCGACGAAGGAAAGAAGGAGAAAATGGGAAGAATCTAGTTCAAGAGATTTCCACCATCAGCGTAGTAGAACTTTAACAAGGAGAAAATCACCGATCAACAGACGCTTACCTTTGCAGCCTTCACAAGTCAGGGCATTGTAATGATAGCCGGATGCTCTGTCTCCACAAACCACACACAGCTCATCCCCTTTTACTCTCCCTGCTGAGGCGCCCATTCGGGGCTTCTTTGTTATGGGCATCTCTGCCACCTCAGTCTCTGCCTGGTAGACAGTCTCAGGGGGCATCCGCCGGAGTTCATAGACCCCAGGAGAGTACCACTCTTCCGGCTGCTGGGGGTAGAAGCCCAGGTTGGAATAATAGGAAGATGAGGAAATCTGCGGTTGAACCTGGGGAAACTGGACATTGCTGTACTGTGAGTATGGGTCCATGTCTAGGTTCTGTCCCAGAGGACCCGCTGCTTGTTCTGATAGCACACCTGAGCAAAAGGGACAACAGGACCAAGATTAATGTCATCATTCTAGAACCTAGAGAAGCAGTTTAACTCGATGATTAGGAGTGTGGGCTCTGAGATTAAAATATACACATTTAACTATACGCAGTATAAAATCTACATACATAAACTGTGGCAAATATATTTAACTATATAAAATTGACTTCGACATGTGCATATTTAAATGTTTATAAGCTCAGGAAAACATCTGCAACATGGAAGACAGACCAAAGACATATCATTAATATATAATAAGCTCTAGTAAACTAATAAGAAAATATTCAGCAGCCTACAGATAAAAGGACAAAGGGCATAAACAGTTTTGGAAATAAATACAAGTGTTTTATAAACATATAAAAACCCATATACCTTTGCCAATAATTAAATTCAAATTAAAGCTTCCATATAATTGTTTTTATCTTCAAATGTGTAAAGATTTCAAAAGTTTGATGATATTTACCATTAGAAAAACAAACCTTCCTAGAAGACAATTTGTCAATATCTTTCAGGATTTAAACCTCAAACAGGATGATAATGACCATAGGATTGTGGGAGGTGATATTACTACATTACAGTATTTTCTAGGGTAGGAGATTGAACAATAATTTCTTGTTTATGACTTTTGCCATGTGCATGTGTTATTTTAATTACTATAAAACAAAGAATTTTTTTAACAAATAATACAGTATCTGGAATCTCTCTACCTGAATTTTAACTAGACTCCTGCCCTGTTACTTACTATCTGTGTGCCATTGGCAATTTCCTCAACATCTTTAAGTCACAATTTTCTCTTCATAAAACAGATCATTATAATAATACCTACCTGACTGGGTTGATGTAAGCATTCAATGAGACAATGTACATCAAGCACTTTGCTAAATTTAGTACATAATTATTCAATAAATTATAATGGACATTAAAATACGAGTAATCATTCCTACCACTGTTATTGTTAAATGAACTGTTTTCATATAAATTCCCTAGGTCACAAAATCCTATTAGGTTATGAAAATGTTTCTGTTTCCTGAAAACATAAACTATGGCTGTTTAGAAAATAGGACTATCGGGCCGGTGAGATGGCTCAGCGGCATAAGCGCCTGCCTTGCAAGCGCGAGGGCCCGAGTTCGACTCCCGGATCCCACATACGAAAAAGGGGCCGGTGATATCGCTCAGCGGCACGGGTGCCTGTTGGCGCGCGAGGTCCTGAGGTCGTCCCCCCGGTACCCACAAAAAAAAAAAAAAAAAAAAAAAAAAAAAGAAAATAGGACTATTTAAATTATTCAAAATACTAAAAAATGTAGTAGACAAAATAAGAGATAACTCCATGTGTAAATGTGTCTGATTTTCCAAAACACTGTCAGACAACCCCAAATCAAAATTCCTGCTGCACCTCTCTGAACGGTGGGAGTTCAATAGCAATCACTTAAGCTATTGATAAAGCCCAGTTTGCACGTGAGCGTGGCATGAAAAGCTCTGCATCGAAGGTTCTATTGATGAGTGGGTGAGACAGCACCGAGTCACGGCTCCTCATCCGAAACCCCGGGAGGGAGGCGGATTTAGAACTGGAAATCCTCGGATCCCGCACAGACTGCTGTGCCATTTATGTAGCGAAGCCAGACTCAAACACAACAGCAATTCCCACAGCAGAATGTGTGCACGGTCACACAAAGGGGCACAAATAACGACCACGAACTTTCACATCCCTTCGGGTCAGGTTTTGCTACCGAAGAAGTGTGTGCCAAACTTAAAAAAAAATGAAGATTGGTTTCCAGCACTTTCGGGGTTTGGAATTAGCAATTAGGGATGTGAATCTATGCACCTATAGGTGGAGAACGCTCTTGGAAGTGCACAAAAGATGCTTGATATTATCACTGTTACTGTAATTGGCAGAAAACTTGATAGAGGCCCTCTGTGCCAGGCCCTTGTATATTCTCTTATTTCTCACGGAGTCCAGGAGGTGGACAGTGTCTTGCTCTCCCACTTACAAATGGCTGCGCCGTGTGACTCATCTGTAGAAGTGACACATTTCATTCCTGTGTTCCTGAGGAGCTGAGGTTAGACCTGGGGCGTCAGACCTCCAAGCCCTTGCGATGAAGCGTGATTCTCTGGGACAGTATCAGACACGAGATGCTTCAAAGACGTGAGAGTCCACGCCTCCTCCTCCTCTGCTCTCTGTGCTTGAATTTGTTGCCCCTTCAATCCCTCTGCTATGCATAACTGACAACGAGGCCAGTGAGGCTCTGCTCAACCCACCCTTTTCCAGCCATTTTCCATAGTCCCACTTCTCTGATTCTTTATTTTTTACTTTTTTGATTCCTGTTTTTAAGACAGGGTCTCTCGATGTAGTTGAGGCTGGCCTTGAACTCACTATGTAGCCCAGGCTGCCCTTGAATTTGAGGCAATTCTCCTGCCTCAGCCTCCGAGTGCTGGGATTACAGGTGTGCACCACCACAGCCAGCTCTGTTCCTTGAATGCACCTTGGTGCTTCCAGATCCGGGGCTTTTCCCAGTGCTACTTCCTGAGCTCAGAATCCTTCTCAACCTCGCTCTCACCTCCCACACCTTCAACCCTCTAATCTCCTCCTGTCTACAGATTTTGCTGTAAGTATTGCTTCTCTCAGGAAGTCTCCCCTGGCTCCATGTCCTGGGAGTCATGGTTTTGAATCTAGTTACAGGGTGTTTAAAAACCGTCACTTGCCTATGCTGTCTAGGCCTCGTAGAGAAGACTCACGATAGCTGGTCTCCTAGTTCCTTGTATCTACAATCTCTGTAGGCATCTGACTAACAGCTTATGAGCCTCAGAATTCGAGACTTTTCTACAGTAAAGTGGAACACATCCATAATAAATGTTGTTGAAAATAATACGTTCTGCTCTAATACAGGAAGTGACTGCCAGAACACACAATATAGAATATCTGAAAAAATCAATTTCCATTCTCAAGCTCGACTTACCAGTATAAACCAGCAGAAAAGTCAGTGTATCTGACAGACAAAAACATTTTGGTAATGCTGCGTTGTCTTAGAACCACAAAATGGAAGAGCAAAAATATGGAGTGATTACAGGGAAAAAAAGAAAAGATAAATATAAACAAAATCTTGATCCATTTCATAACCAAATGTGAGTAAAATTTCTGAGGAAATAGGATTTAAAAGAACTACAAAGTAGTAAAAACATTGATTTAATTCATTCTTAGATTTTATCTTCTGATCTAGCTTCTCAATTCTTCTTCCGCCCACTGCCCTGGTTCTCTCTACCACACATTGTGTAAGGTTAAGCTACTTGTTCAAGACCAAACAATTAATGATGGAATCTGGATTCTCGTAGAACTCTAGGAAATGGGTAATTTTTTTTCCCTCACAACTCAAGATTGTGACAATTCAAGTTCTCCGAGCATCACTTCAGCAAAGCAAACATTTCCATAGTCAAGAAACACAGGAGAGTTCCACCTCGGGTTAATGACATCAATGTCACATTAATCTCTGGCATCATCTAGATTAAAACAGGAAACGTTTTTACGAAGATCTAGATAGTGTTATGCTACAACAGTAAAACATGGCAAAAGTATGAAAATGGGGGCCGGTGAGATGGCTCAGCGGTATAAGCGCCTGCCTGGTAAGCGTGAGGTCCTGAGTTCGACCCCTGGTACCCACACACAAAAAAATGAAAACGGTATACAATAACATTAGGTAATGCTTTTATTCTCAAAGCACATCCATTTCTAGTATTTCACTGTGCTCATCAAATCTCTACAAAGTACAGCGTGAATATGCAGGCAGCTTACAACCAAAGAACCAACATGCTCTAGAATGGCTGGACCAAAACAACTCCCACTATCAACTGACTGTGAGAGCGTAAACAGCTGCCTACCCTTTTTCCGTTCCAGTTTCATCTGCAAAACAGAATCTCAGTCTGCTATCTCGTAAGGAAGTCTGAATATAAAATACAGTTGTTGAGAAAAAGCTTTGCTAAGTCCAGTGTCATTAAAAAACATGCCATTTCCTAAAGAACCTACCAAAATCCTGATTCTAACCACAGCGAATGAGCAACTGTTATTAACATAGAGTCTGTTTTCCTGACATAAATATCAGGACAGTTCTTCCATTATCAACATTATAAACACTTGTTATCTGGCAGACACCGTTAGGCTCTGAGGACACAGCTACGAACAAGAATGACAGAAAAGGCCCCAGCCTTTATCTGGGGAGGTGGGAGAGATGTGTGGGGAGATGGGAATATCGAGAACCAGGGCAAAAACAAGTAAATAAGTAAACAAATACAAAACTGTGCAATAGAGAAGATGTGGAGGAGTTGAAGCAGTTCAACTTTAGAGTATATGAATTCGTATTTCTTTCTGACAGAAGTTCTCAGTGACAGTGTAAGAAAAAGTTCTTAAATGGGAACACATGAACCTACTACTCCATGGGAGTCAAGAACCCCTGAAAAAGAGAGCAAGATACTTCCGGACAGAGCCTCCAGCTTTCCGCAGATTCTCCAAAAGACCACGATCCAACGCGATAGAGAAGGATTCTGTACCTACCCATACGGTAGCCACTAACCACATGAGGATATTAAATACTTGCGATGTGGCTAGTGATGCCAAGGAACTAAATTTTAAATTTTGCTTAACTTAAAGTAATTAAAATTTAATATTAAATAGCCACGTGTGGGGGCCAGTGAGATGGCTCAGCGGCGTAAGCACCTGCCTGGCAAGCGCAAGGTCCTGAGTTCGACTCCCGGTACCCACATACGAGAAAAGGGCCGGTGATATTGCCCAGTGGCACGGGTGCCTGCTGGCGTGCGAGGTCCTGAGTTTGACCCCCGGTACCCACAAAAATAAATAAATAAATAAATAGCCACATGTGGCCACTGACTGTCAAATTAGACAGTGCAGCTCTAAGGAGTTTGTGACCAAAGTAGTGTGCACCCAAGTGGGGGAATCGGATGCAGGAAAATCATGGCACTTTGTCAAGCTCCCACTAGCTTTCTGATGCCCCCGAGTAAGGGTCCAGGTTCCATCCAGTTTCTGTTGGTTGGCTTTGGTACATTTTCTGAACTAGGAATTGAACCCAGAGTCTTTCGTGTTAGGCAGGGGCTCTTCCACTGAACTGCATCCTCAACCCTTTTTATTTTATTTTGAGACAAGGTCTCACTAAGTTGCCCAGGCTAGACTCAAACTTGTGATCCTCCTGCCTCAGCTGAGATTACAGGCATACGCCATCACACCAGCTCCATCCAGTTGTTTTTTTTTTAAAATCCCTGGCACAATGCTGACCACAGCAAATCTTTAATAAATGTTTATTGAATTGAATGGGAAACTTGCCTGTCTGCCTTCCTTTATTTCCTAATCCGTGGCTTCTTGACCAGATGAAATGGCTTCATTTGTAAAGTTGTTTGCGATTCCTGCAGCCAGGCCTTGGTGATGTGGGTACCTGTCCCTGCCTCGTCAGCAGATGACCTCCTGCCTGGGGCCTGCCCTAGTTCCGCCAGGCGGAATTAATCTCTCTGACCCTCTGTGCACACCTCTCCTGTTGCCCTTATCAGAAGCCCGTACAGTCGTTTTTATGTGTCCACAAGCTAATCTTCCGTGATAAACTTGAAGTGGGCTGAAAAACTCGTGAAGAGTGAATAAGTGAGCGGACAAATCTAGATTCAATTCACCTGCGACTTCCTAGATTATGAACTTGGGAAAGATATTGAACTTCAAGTTTCTGTTTCTTGCCCTCCCAAGCTGGAATAATGGAGCGCCTGTGTCAGAAATCTAGGATGAACTCAGATGAAGAATGGAAACTCCACAGTTTCTGACATAATACAAACACTTGGTATGTTTTTGTTATTACTGTGGTTAATCAGTAAACGCTTTGGGGAAAAATATTATATTCCCTCATGATCACTTCTGGCACCTGACGCAGTAGACATTTAATAAATGTGCATTAAATTGAAGGGGAAGGGAGATTTGCTTTCCCAGTCTTCCAATTAATTTCCCTCTCTAAATACAGTGTCAGTCACTTTGAAATGTCCCATTGGAAAAAGACAGTATGCTGCCTAATCACTGGTCAAAAATACATTCCCTATAGTCATAATTATAAAGACTGTCAAATTTCTTTTCAGTAGAGATTTTAAAGGGTGAGTTTCTGTTTTGAGAAAAATATTAAAATAATATTTATAATATACTGTCTTTTAATTACAATAGATATTTTAATTCAGAGAAAATAAACACCCTGAATTGAAAGCTTTTCACATACCTGATTTGCTATAGGCTGTTGGGAGGAATTTGATATGAAAATAGTTCATTAAGTTCACATTGCTTTTGTTTTCTATTTATTGTTTTTTACCACATCGTATAGTTTGAAATACTTTATATCACAGCTTTTTTATATTTTTATAGAATTTTTTTTAAATTACATATTAAAATAGTTTAAATATTTAAGCATAATATTTAATAAAAATTTAAAATATCTATATATTTTATAAAATATATATTTTATATATTTTTATATCATAACACACCTTTACATATGTAACTGAAACAAAATTTCCATGAAACAATATTTATTTCTTGAGGGGCACACTGATATTTCTAGTCTACCCTACTCTATTATCTTTTTTTTGCCTTTTTTAATTTTTCATTTTTACTAGTACGTTTGCAGTATATAATGATTACCTTCATTGTAGAGAATTGGTACATGTACATAACTCTATATCAGTTTATAATGCTGGCCACAAGTGGCAGAGTAGCTGGCATAACCTACTGAGATTTGAGTCTCATCATTTTAAAAATACAACATTAAGTAATATACTTCAATTTTTTTTAGTGTCCATGGATGTTAATATTAACATCTGACTTCACTTAGAAGAATGATGCCAATCTGAACTAATGTCCCATAAAGAATTTTAGGGAACCTATATTTAGATTTAATCCCAATAGGATACTCACCTGTTTAGAACCCTGTAAAATCACCCCATCCCAGCCTCTCACACCGGGCTTCTGTGGACTGAGCCTTCTCTGATAAACATCTGTCCCTGTAATCTCAAAGAGATGACCCCAGATTTCCTCAGTCCAACTGCAGAAGCGCAACCAAGAGCACAGTGGACAGGTTCCTACCTTTAGCAGGCTTCGGACTCATCATTTCTGTGACAAATCCCGACAGTACGTGGCTGTGGTGTGGACTGACTTGAATCGGATTTTCTAACCCTTGAAACTGCATTACCATCCTTAGCTTATTCACAGCAACTGAAAATGAGACTAGGTACGAATGAGAGGCCAGAGGTTGTGTAGTTTACTGATTAACTTCATTACAGAGCAGGATATTTGTAAATGTTTATGAGAACAGTCCTCCATGCCAAAATTGCCTAGTAAGCTGGAAACCAGCCTCTTAGATAAATATTTTTGGGGAGTACTTTCCCAGCTTAAGAACTTTTAGGGGATAGATTTCTGTTCCATAGCTCTAAAGCTGTATTTGGAGGTCAAGTGCCGTGCTTTAGATCCTGACATTTGTTCTTATCAGAAGGCAAGAGAATGGTGCTATTCTGTACTGTCAAGAAGCATTACAGAAAAATGCTTAAGAGTACTAGGCCTGGAGGCCTACTGACTAGTCCGACTGGGTTTGCATCCAGTGTTGTGCCTTGAATTGTGTGCCACCCCGCCCCTAAAATTCACATGTTGAAGTCTTAACTCACAGTACCTCAGAATGTGACCTTCTTTGGGTAATCAAATTAAAATGAGGGCTAGAGTGGGCCCTAAACCAGTATGACTCATATCCTTATAAAAACAGGAAGTTGAGACACATGGAGAGAAAGTGATAGGAAAAGACAAAGCCAACCACCGACAAGCCAGGGAGAGAGGCCTGGGAGAGATTCTTCCCTCACAGCCCTCAACAGGAACCAGCTCTGCCCACAAGCTGATTTTAGGCTTCTGGCCTCCAGAACTGTGGGATAATACATTTTCTGTTGTTTAAGCCACAGAGTCTCTGGTACTTTGTTATATCAGCCCTAGCAAGCTAATACATCTGGTCCCTCTTGGTATTTGTTAGTTCTGTGGACCATGAACAGACTCATGAACCATTTTCAGCCTTGGTTTACTCATTTGTAAAAATGGAGCTGATAATTATGCTAACTCATAGTTATATATGGATTAAATAACAAATATTTATAAAATGTTTAGCACAATGGGTGGCTACCTGTCATTGACGTTACGATTACTCAGTTCGGACGCATATGGTAGTATGGGTTGCTTATTGAAAAGAGATAATTCCATTTGTTTTTATCTTGTAACATAATGTCTGGATATCAAGCTTAAGTCTGCTGCTGTTTGTTTGGAAGAGAGAGAGAGAGCACGCGCTTTAGAAGGAGATTCAGTATGTCCAGCGTTGAGTGTAAGCATAATGCAGCCCTGTGTAACCCTACACGGGTTTCCTAGCTTCCATGGGCCCCATTTGTCTCCACTGAGATGACAGAACATAGATAATAATTCCTGTCCTACTTTTTCTCTTAGGCCTGTTGTGAAGAAAAAATGAGATAGTAAATATGAAAGCAGCTGCAAGAGGCAAAGGTGACATGTAAGTACAATAATTGCTAAGGCATCTCTACAGCCCTTACAAGCATACAAAGCAGACCCTAGCGTTACTCATTGGCTCTTCACTCACCCTTTGTGGAAGGTATTATTTGTGAGGTCTACTGTCTTCAGCCCTATTTTACAGAGTAGGGAAAGCAACTCAGTAAGTGTTTTGTGCAGAATAGGAGAGGTACCTCATGACTTTTAACTCAGAATGTTGTGATTAAGAAATTAAGGGCCGGTGAGATGGCTCAGCGGCATAAGCGCCTGCCTGGCAAGCGCGAGGGCCCGAGTTCGACTCCCGGAACCCACATACGAAAAAAGGGCCGGTGATATCGCTCAGCGGCACGGGCGCTTACTGACACACGATGTCCTGAGGTCGACCCCTGATACCCACAAAAAAAAAAGAAAAAGAAAAAAAAGAAATTAAGACACACTTGCCCTAGTTGCCAAAAAAGAAGAAAAGAGTAGTAGTCTATGGTATATTTCAGCTTGGAATACCAAATCAAGGGTCGCCATTTGCAAATCTCTTCTCTGTTTATTCTGACCTCATTCTTCTCACGTCACCATCCCAAAACAACCCTTGCCCTGAGAGGATCTTAGTTGGAAAAGCTACTAAAAGGGTGTGAATCAGGACAAACCATCTCTAAATTCTCTATTTCAAGAATTCTCCACTGAATTTTTCACTGGGTAATGTAAATGGACCTATCTGTTGCCTACTGAAACATCATACAAGATAAGAAAACGAGCAGCATAATTTAGTGGATCCAGAGAACCTTGTTGCTGACTGAGACTCACAGCATATTCTCCTCCTAAGATGGATTGGATCTCTTTGCTTCTCTCTGAAAAGATTCCCCCGCCTTATCTTATTTCTGTCTTCTAAATATCCATTTCTTTTCTGCAGATCGGTGCTTTCTGAAACAGTAGCCACCAGCTGTCTATTGTTATTGAAATTTAAGTTAGAGTCAATTCCTCAATCACACTGGTCATTTTAAAGTGTCCAGTGATCACTTGTGGACAACGGCTTCTGCACTGGACAAAGCAGATCCACAGCATTTCCATCATCACAGACCGTTGGATTGAACAGGGCTCTTACAGGTGGTACCCGGGTGCAAGGGAACGAGGGGCCCATCACAGTGAGCTGAGCATCAGCTCTGAGGGCATGAAAGAAGGAAAGTCCAGAGCATAGCTTGGCAATGCTTTTTGGAGCACTCTCCTTGAGAAAAGCCCAGACAAACTGGCTCTGACACAATCTCGTTGGAAAGCCTTTTTCCATTGAGAAGATGACGGGAGATTCTCTTAGCCCACAGCTTTAAACATTCAAGTCTGATTTCTTGTCCTGATTATGTTTTACTGTTTATAGAATAAAAATATTTACTATTTATGGAAAGTTGAACAGATTATTCTGCATGTTTAAATATCCACGTTTTTCACCATAAAGGGAGAAAAGTGATGGAATCTACCATAAAGAAGGGTTGTGAGAATTAATATCACTAGCAAATAGAGCACAGATCCTTATGATGTGTCTTGATTTCTTCTGAGCACTATAAAGCAAGTAAATTGCAAAATGGTAAAGAATTTGCAGAGTCAGATGAAATGGCAGAGTTGGGACTGAACCAGGAAATCTGCTAAATAATCTAAAATGTACTTAGCAAAATGTCTGACACATGGAAAGCCCCAAAGAAATGGCTATCATCACAATTCTTATCACTGCAAGTTTATAAATTTGTGATCTGCTTTATAATCAACCTTTCTCAGCTTGGTGGCCCTGAGAATCTATTTCTTAGCCTGCCAGGTTGAGAGCTTAGCTCTAGAACGCACTGGAATCTCCCGTCAGCTGGCCAACTTGTCTATAGCCCTCTGTCTTGTTGCACGCCATTACCAAACTATGCATGCCGTATCTAAAAGTAGCAGTAAGCTATTTTGTAATAAGGAAAGGCTTCTTCAATATTTCTTTCTTTTCTCATTTCTTTACTCCACTATCAAGAGTACCAGATCTTAGACTCCTTGAGAAAACAAAATTCAAAGCCATAGCAAACTAACAAAAACCTTAGAGAATGCTTAGAGTTATGGAAGAGATATGGATAAAAACCAATAGTGAAAAAATATTTCAAATATGCTTTAAAAAAAGAGCTCCAGGGCCGGTGAGATGGCTCAGTGGCACAAGCGCCTGCCTGGCAAGTGCAAGGTCCTGAGTTTGACTCCCGGTACCCACATAAAGGAAAAAAAAAGGGCCGGTGATATCGCTCAGCAGCACAAGTGCCTGCTGGCAAGCGCGAGATCTTGAGTTCGACTCCCAGTACCCACATTAAAAAAAAAAAAAAAAAAAAAAAGAGCTCCATTTTGTCTAAGTAAATGGTAGCTTTCCATATTCTGGAAACTTCCAGCTTTAATTCACCCAATAAGTCAGAACTACCTCTGCTTGAGTTGAACTCAATGAGATGGAAAAATACTTGAAATCAAATGTCAGAAACATTCTACAAAACTTCATCTCAAGATTTTTAATTGCATTTAAAGACATTTGGATGATTCTGTAACATCTGGAAGATTCTCTTAATTTAAGCATACAGCATAGGCAAAAACCAGATTTTAAAGCAAATATCTTCTAATAAAAATACAGCATACCCAGAGAAAATGGGCATAAGCTAAGTGACACATGAAACAACAGGAAATAGCCAAAGAAAATGGAATGTAAATGAATAGGATTATATGGCATCTGCCTTCTGCTGCTTGGTGGGCCTCAATCAGAGTGGGACTTTGGAAAAACTGTTAGGTACAATAATAAAAATGTGGATGCAAAAGCTGCTGTTGGCACTGATCATGCCAAGATGACACAGAGGACATGTTTCCTTCTTTAAGATGTCCAGAAATTTATGTACATGTTGTTGATTCTTGTTAGCTCCTTGAAAATTTTTTGCACTCAACAATGATAAGATAAAGAGTATTCCCTTCTTTTAATGAATGGATTAGCATTTATAATTTAAAATGAAACAAATACTTTTCAACTTCTGGATTAATTGTAATGTATTGGGATACCTTGGAGTTTATACAGCTGTCACCTACACAACTCATTCATTCCTCCCAGTAAGCCGTGGAGTATCATCATCACCTCCATTGCATAGGGAAAAAAACAGAGAGTATCACTTGCTTCTGAGACTTCATTTCTTTAAATTTTATTTCTTTTTTCCACTCACATTCAGTGAAATTTCCCCGACATCACTGAGGTCAGTAAATCCAGATGCTTGTCATGGGAACTCTGGGCATGGGAACATAAGAAACTTCTCTTCCTTATCCTGTCATGTTATTAGACTGCTTTGCCTATCAGTCTTTAAAGTTCTGTGGTTTTTTTTTAGTTTTTAAACCACAATCTACTAACATGAAATATACATTGTAGTTAATATACCACCTCCCATGCTATTCACTATGTCAAACTGTGCGAAGCTGTGGACTTTGCCATTATTGCTTTTTATTGTGCACTAATTACATAAAACCTTGCCTTCATTCATCGGTGATGCCTTTTTAAACCACTAAATTAATATTTGACTAGGTTTCCTAGCTTGCAGGTTCTCCCAAAGGAAAAGAGACTTATCCCTAAGAGGTCACCATGTCCTTCCATTCTGAGTCTTCTCTATGGATTCAGTTACCCACAGGCTAGATTCCATCTGGATTTGCCAGGGCAGCAGAATAAATTAAAAGACCTCAAGGAGGTGATTCCAGATCCCTCTCTGTCTCTCCAATTTGTCTAAGGTTTTTCTCCTTTCTCTGGTGATGGTGTCACTATCCTTCATCCCACTTCTCTGCAGCTATGGTAACACAATGCAGACATGGCAGCATTTCCAGAGTATGCCACATGCCTTTTGCATTCTCCCCAGAACTTCTCCAACACCACAGGAGACTGCTGGGCCTGAGCACAAGGACAGTCCATGCCCGCAGGATGACACCAACCAGTGGGAACCAAAGACCAGTCATTAAGTGCCCCAGTCACCGATCTTTCCACTGACAATTCTCTATGCTACTTTCAAGGTTATCTAACCCACCTTGAAGACAGCAGTGATCTAAATAGCTCATGTTCTCCCACCTTCCCTACCTCACCGCCTCCCACTCCCTCATACCTGCTTCCCATCATCTTTCACATAAACTGCCTGCACACAATCCTTCCTTCAGGCTCTGCTTTTTGGAGTAACCATTTCTATGGACAGAAATATTCTCTGTCACCGTAAGCAAAGCCTTTGGAAAATGAAGGATTCATGGCCATTTCTAGAAGTAGTTGAAAGTTATCATTGAAAAGGTCATTGAAGTCTCCAGCACCCACTAGTACGGACTCATCAGTATTTGTTTTCAGTACATGTCACCTTCCCCAGGCCTTCGAGTTGGGATTTAATTATGATCTTTATAATGACACGCAGTGAAAGGCTCCATGGCCTTAAAGGACTTAAAAAGTCTGTCCAACTGAGTTGCTACTTCTTGACATGGATGATAACAGTAATTTGTGAGCTCCAATGGTAAAATTAGACGGCGTCCCAGAATTCCCAGCCTAATAATTTCATTTTACCAATTGAACTTGAATGAGGTGTTCAAGACTGCACTGATGTTTAAAGGAAAAGCAGGGTCCAGAGCCAGTTCTCTAGACTTCCTACTGCCCTAAATAAAAATGGAAAGACAAGGCCCTTACAAGTCCATTCCAGACTTTGGGACTTTGCCTTCTGGAATGTTCTTGACTACTGGTTTTCAGTCTCAGCTCAACTACCAGATCCTCAGAAGCCTTTCCTGTCCACACCAGTCAGGACAGCCCATCCCTCCAGCTACTGTGATGTCACCTTGTTTTGTTTCCATATCACTTACTCACTGATACGATTTGGTTCATTAATTTAGTTATGTGTTTATTGTGAGTCCACTCTCTATCTTCTTCCCTGCTTTATTCCAATGTCCAGCTTACCACGAGGCTCAGTATTTGAATTGGAGAGATGATAGGTAACTTGTATGCCCTACCATAAACATCACTTGTCTTTATTGCAACATGACTGCTGTTCTTGAGGATACAGACCATTGGAGAAGAGTGCAGCTCTCTGATTACTGAACCCATAGATTAACTCTTCTCAATCTCTGGCATAGCCTAAGGTCCAGGAGTACTGAGTTTGGTTCTGTGGGCTATTCATCCATGGGCCACAATGTTTCTCCTGATAGGTTCCACCCAAACTCAGGGAGTCCATCAGTGTAGAATCCATCCATGTCATCAGGACACACGAGAAGACAAAGAAGAGGAATGAAGGAATCAGTTTTCTTCATCCTCCCCTGTGGCCTTCTTTGAGCACAGGTATGTTGAGTACAGTGAGCCTGGAGCCATGAGATTTTAAAAGCATGCTAAGGTCCGGCTCCAGAGCTTCATGGGGGAAAAGGAGAAGGAGCCACACATGGTTCATATTTGCTTACCAGAAGAGGGGACCAAATCACTGCCAGCCAGGAACAATAGCTGTGCATCACAGCTCATGCACTTTGTGCTAAACATTCCCAGAAACCTTCAGTGCAGAGTTAGGAAACTGGATAAGAATGCAATCTAGCCAGAGAGAGCTAGACACATACATAGACAGCACAGTCACAGTGCATCCCTTGGCAATTGCTTTTCAGGCACTCCTAACCTGACAGCACCTTTGCAGCCCTTTGTGTTCACTGACATCTAAGGTCACCCTTGTACTCTTGCTTGGAGCTGGAATAGTTTGCAGGAGAAATTCTATAATCCCATGTACAAAATGGAGCAGAGTAGATTGGTTCAATAATGTTCAGGTTAGGCAATTTCAACATGCAGGGCAGTTTTTATTTGAAAAATAATCTTAAGTGGAGTATTCCTTTGTCTATGATATATGTACCAATAGTCCTAATTAGTCTCGAGTTCTGATTGGTAAAGTATAACATTATGACGATGTCTATATATTTATCTAAGGAGGACTGGAAGGGCAGGCCAGGAGCAAATGGTCTAGTGTCTAGACATGAAGGCAAGGCCCCCAGCTGCCCTCAACTGTGTCTACAGGATGAAGAAAAGCCAAGTGGAAGAATAAGGTGCAGTGAGAGTTCATGAGAACTGGTTTCCATAAATAATTACTGCACTCTGTGAGCTCTCTGAGAGTTACTGATCAGCATCTCTTTTTCCCCCTAAACCTGTTTTTCCCAATCCCTTCTATTTTTTATCACTGGATTGTTATTTATGAATATGTACAAGGATTAGGAAAACATATTCACTGCCCTTAAATGCTCTGATTCTGCACTGGGACAGGTAGGCATATAAATAGGTATTGCAAATAATGACCCCCTCCTTGGAAATTACCTGATAAACCATTATACACTAAAGTAGCGATGACTAGTAGGAAATAGTATGAATTATGATGAATGTCTTCTATGGATATCAGAAACCAAAGAAAAGATTCTAACACATCAAACTTGGTGGGATTTCCAGTGCTTGCATTTTCCCTATTATAGTTTAACATGGTCCATATATTAATGTCAGATGAGAAGTTGGACCATCTTAACCTTGCAGCAGGGTTTTTATACAGATGGGACTCATTTTAGAAGTGGTAAGAGGTCCCCCTGCCCCATCCAAAATATTGCCCTTTATTGATTTTTTAGTTAATGTTCTCAATTGAAACTCTTTATAATGAGATATTTTAAATGTATAAAGTGGAGCAATATATCATTTTATGGTATCACCTGGTTACAGATCTACTGAAAACAACTTAGTACAATTTATCCTCAATGCAGTTTAGTGACTAATACTGACTCTGTGCCATAGATCCCCAGCTGTAGAGGCAAGGAAACTATGGCACAGCTGTATCCTAAGTAACCTTAGCCTTTAATAGGTATAATATTAAACCATAAGAATCATGGTTTCATGTTTTAGTACCTGCCATAATAATACTACAATTAGCCGCAGAGCAGGAATCAGCTTCAACTCCCAGCTCAGTTAATTATCTAGCCTTGTGGCCTTGGGAAAGTCACAAAGCTCTTGATGTCTTGCAGTTCTCATTTATTAAAAAAGGGAGAGAGAGAAATTGATCATTCAGGTCAATGAATCCAAGGTCCAATCCGTCTCTAGCCTGTCCAACTAGCTAACATTTATTGAGTAGTTAGAGTAAGTGAAAATGTTTTCTTGACTTTCTGTTGGACTCATTTTCTAGGCGTTTTTCTTCTGTATTTCCAAATGATAGTTTGCTCTTATTGATATTCAAAGCAATTTGATAACTTACCAAATAAATTTTCAGAAAGGGAAAATTCATCCATGGGTGGTAAATGGGAGTGTTCGATGAGATTTATTCTTGATCCCATACAAACTTTTCAATTCAAGAATGCACTTCGGTTAAGCTGGTATTCAAATAAAAACCCTGAAATGAAAATAAATAAGTAGAGTTCCTGATGACAGGTAGGTGGGGAAGTTGGTTAAAAGGCGTAGAGAAGGAGGCAGCAAGTTAATTCACAAAAGCACAAAATGGCTCTTTGGTAGACATTTTCCCATAGCCTTTCTGCATGTGTCTTTTCTCAATATTTACCTTGTTTACACCTTATTTGGACTTTAAAATGTCTAAGATGTATGGTTTCAGAAGAGATACTCTCTAATCTATCTGAGAAAACACCATATGTTTTCATTTAAATTTCAGCACTTGGGGAATGTAGACAAGATAGAATGACATTTTGATTATGTCTTTATTTCTTTTTTTTTTTTTTTGTGGGTACTGGGGGGTCAACCTCAGGACCTCGCGCGCCAGCAGGCGCCCGTGCCGCTGAGCGATATCACCGGCCCCTTTTTCGTATGTGGGTTCCGGGAGTCAAAACTCGGGCCCTTGCGCTTGCCGGGCAGGCGCTTAAGCCACTGAGCCATCTCACCGGCCCTATTTCTTTTATCTGTAGAAAGAAAATCAGAAACAAATATAAAGGCATTGATTTAAACTCGGATGAACCCATGCTTTATTATCTTAAATTTTATCAAAAAGTTGAAAAGGTCTGTATAAATACATGATGATTTAAAGATACTTCCTGTTGGAATTGTTTTTGACTATGCATTATGTCATCAGATCAAAAATTCAACAAATGTTCTCCCAAGACCTTCATTTCTGTCTTGTAGGGAAATTTTCAAAGATTTGCATTTTAACGGTCTTGTCTGCCTTGGCTGTACATTGGTCTAGGATTAAAAGATGTGATAGTAGAAAGAAAAATAATAGTAAGTCTCACCAAAATGTCTGAAGTTTCATCCTGAAGTAATTTCCAGAATAAATCCAAGAGAAGCACTGTTCACGTCGAGCTATCTCTCTGGGTCTTTTTGTTTTCCTTTCTTTTTCCACAATGTTTTCTACTTCCTTAAGAAGTCATTTGAAAGGCTGAATAATAAAAAGGGGTGCTATCAGAACCTCTTTTCCCAAGCTGTTTTCTGTAGATGATTTCTAAATCTTTTTATTCTGTCTTCATCAAGATATCATTTTGTTTGCAAATAAATATTGATATTTGTTACCCAGAAAGAGGATATTGAGATTTTGTTGGGCAAACATTTATTTCATTCAAGTTTACTGGGTATTTGTTCTCTATTTCCCCCTCACTCACCAAATGTGCCAGCTCAAGCATAAATGAGTTTCATACATGTTTGGCTGCTAATAAAATAGTCCACCAGAAACCAGTTTGCTTCATTCTCTCACTTATTCGCACTTCCAACAAATGTTTATTGATCAACTGTTTACAGTAAGCCCTGTGTTAGCTCTTTGGAGACAAAATGGTGGAGGTAAAAAAATATCTGTGACCCATAATGTCAAGCTTGGTGAGGAAGGCAGGCATTAAAAAATACTCACACACTCCAGTGATTACCTATGGTCATGAAAGATGTTTATAAGGACAAACAGCAGGGTGCTTGTTATAGTTTGGGTCTAAAAATATTTCCCCAAAGCTATGTGCTGGGCACTCCATTGCCCATTGATGGAATTTTAGAAGGTGATTGGATCTTAAGGCTCTAACTTCATCAGCGGATTAGTCACTGATGGATTCATAATTTGACACATTATTGGGAAGCGATGAGACCTTAGGAAGTGGGGCCTAGTTAAAGGAAGGGGATCTTGGGGGCGCGAGCCTAGGGACTGTGTCTGGACCTCAGCCCCTTCCTCTCTGGCTCTTTCTCTCTCTTCCTCTCTGATTACTGGCTGCCATGAGGTGGGCAGCCACACCTCTGCCACACCCTTTCACCGGGATATTTCTGCATTGTCACAGGCTTAGGCGCAATGGAGCACGCCCACCACGGGCTGAAACTGGGAGCAGAAATGAATCTTTGCTCCTTCGAGTTGTCTTTGGCAGGTGTTTTGTCACAGTGACAGAAAGCCGACTAGCACAGTGCTCTAATAGGAAGACCTGATGTGAAGAGTTAGGGACTCAATGGATGCGGAAGTAGCTGAAGGAAACATAGTTTCAAGGGCAATTTTTTCCCTCCAAATCAGATTTTATTGGTACATTTTAGATATACATAATGATCACATTCGTCATAGAGAATTTGTACCTCTACATGATATAACTTGATTCTTTTTTTCATTCCCTTCCCCTCCCTTCAATCCCTCCTCCACTCACCATTTACAAAACCTTTGTTTCCATTTTTTCCTTCTTTTCTCCTTTTTTTTAACTTTTCCCTTCTTTCATTCCCACCTCCGTTGCACCCCTCCCCTTTTGAACATTTTCTTCTTATTTCATGATACCTATTATACATTTTGGTTTAAGGGCAATTTTTATTTTTTTTATTTTAAAGAGAAAAAAATAAAAATAACAAAACAGTTTCAAAACAGGTTAGTATGAGAGTTACAATAATTAATACATTGCAGTTATTCAGAGTACAAGATACAGGCATGATATCTTGTCCAAACAATATTAGCACAAACCTTTCTTTTCAGTGAACTAGGAGAAACTAGCAGTATAACTATCTTACCTATCTTGTGTATAAATATATTTTTTTCTTTCTCCCTTTCTTCCTTTCCCCTATCGCAGTTTGTCTTTTCCTTCGAACAGTTTCTTCCCAATTCACAATATCTACTGTACATTTTGGATCTTATTTACTTGTTCTGTTTCTCACACTAGTGAGACAATACGATGTTTACACATATGGGTCTGATTTATATCACTTATGAGTATGGTCTTGAGTTGCATCCATTTACCTATAAAAGTCTCCAGTTTATCCTTCTTTATGGCTACTCCATTATATAAAAAAAACTCATTTATCCATTCCTCAGTTGATGGGCATTTGGGGAGTTTCCAAGATTTAGCTATTACAAATTGTGCTGCTATAAACATGGGTGCACACATATCACTATGGTATGATGTTTTTAATTCTTCTGGGAAGATACCCAGAATGGGAATAGCTGGGTCGAATGGGACCTCTAATACTAGTTTTTTAAGGAATCTCCACACTGACTTCCACAGTGGCTGCACCAGTCGACACTCCCACCAACAGTGGAGAAGGGTTCCTTTTTCCCCACAGCCCCTCCAGCATTTGTTATTGGTTGATTTTTTGATGATAGCTATTCTTTCTGGGGTGAGATGGAATCTCAGTGTTGTTTTAATTTGCATCTCTTGGATGACCAATGATGTTGAACATTTTTTCATATATTTATTTGCCATTTGTATTTCTTCATCTGAGAAGTGTGTATTCATCTCAGATGCCCATTTTTGGATTGGGTCTTTGAATTTGGGGGGGTCTGATTTTTTTTTCAATTCTTTTATTTTTTTCTCCTGTCTAATTGCTCTGGCTAATCTTGCTGCATTCTGTTTGCCAGTATCTTATTAAGGATTTTTACATCTATGTTCATTAGGGAGATTGGCCTGTAGTTTTCTTTCTTGGTTGTGTTCTTCTCTGGTTTCAGAATTGGGGTAATACTTGCTTCCAGGAATTATTTTGGAAGTACTGCTTCCCTTTCAATTTATTTAAAGAGGTTCAGCATTAGTGGCATTAGTTTTTCTCTAAATTTCTTGTAGAATTCAACAGTGAATACATCAGGGCTTGGGATTTTCTCTGTTGGTAAATTTTTAATTACATTTTAAATTTCATTGGCTGATATTCATTTATTTAGAATTTTTATATCTAATTGATTTAGTTTTGGCAATTTGATTGTGTCTAGGAATCTGTCCATTTCTTCTGTGTTTCCCATCCTATTAGAATATAGATTCTCATAGTAGGTATTGATGATCTCCTGGATTTCTGTGGGTTTCATTGTGATTTCCCCCCTTTTTATTCCTAATTGCTTGAATTTGTGTTTTTTCTTTCCTCTTTTTGATGAGGTTGGCTAACGGTTTATAAATTTTACTTATTCTTTCAAAGGACCAACTTTTTTTTTTAATATGCAGGTATCAGGAGTCGAACCCAGGACCTCGCAATTGCCAGGCAGGCGCTTATGCCGCTGAGCTATCTCACCGGCCCAAGAACCAACTTTTTGATTCATTGATTCTTTGTATTGTTTTCTTAGTCCCTATTGCATTAACTTCTGCTCTTGTCTTTATAATTTCCTCCCTCATATGAGCTTTGGGTTTGATTTGTTCTTCTTTTTTCTAGAAGTTTGAGGTTCAACGTTAGGTTGTTTTTTTGAGCTCATTCTGTTTAAGGGCAATTTTTAAAAGTGAGCGATACTAGAAAACATCTCAAGACACTAGGGAAGGAATTGAGGAAGCAAGAATGTGAGCGTCCTGAGAAGGGGCGCAGACTGCACCCCTGTGGGAATGCAGACATATCTGGTCCATTTGGTAAGCAACAGCTCTCTGACTCTGACTTTAGATTTCCCCTTGTGCTTTCTTTTTCTCACATCTACGAGTTTTCTAAGAGGCAGGTTTCAGCTAGGTTTCCTAGGTGGCCTGGAACTCCAGGCTTCAAGTGATCCTCTTAGCCTCCAAAGTAGCTGGGATGTAGTGTGCACCACTGCACCCAGCATCCATCGTTTCAACCTGAAGCAATATTCAAGCAACTCCCCTTTTCTTCCACAGCCTATTACAACTCTCTAACATTTTCTAGGAATATTCATCTCCATTTTGGGTTCCTGTAATATATTTTCTTACATGTGTTCATATACACTTGGCACCTTGGATTCGAGTGCCTGGCACATAATAGTTCCTTACTTACTTATCTGTATTTATTGTTTTCTTGCTTAGTTCAGTCCAATTCTGGGACATTTGGCATCCTCTCCCCAGAAAAATGACATAAGGATTTCATTCTCCTACTGGCACAAATTTTAGGACATAATTTATCACTTGCTCGCTCAAATGAAAGTCCAAATCTCCTAATTCTGCACCATTTGCGTTATTATCCGTGGCTGGAGACCCACCAGGTTGGTGCTCCTGAATAGCTAACAACTGAGCTCCCTGGACCCAGACAGCGGAGACAACTCAGAGCAGGCTCGCTGGATTCACAATTCCTGAAGGGGCTTTTAAAAAAGGAAACTCTTTCATTTTTGGCAACACAAGTACCTGGTGTTTTGGTCTGTTTTGTGTTTGCTATAACAAATTCCTGAGGCTGGGTAATTTCTCATGATTCTGGTGGCAGGAACATGGTGCTGGGATCCCAGGACAGGCCCCCAAGCTGCATCACAGCATGGTAGAGAAATGGAATGGGGCACAGCACACACGGAAGAGGCCAACTGCATGGACTGGCTTTGCTTGGTAACAACCTGCTCTTGGGTGAACTAATCCACTTTGCTGACAAGCATTAATCCCTTCTGAAAGTGGTACCCCACGTGATTCAATTATTTTCCACTAGATTCCACTTAACGGTTCCACCAGCTCTCAACATTGACACACTGGGAAACCAAGCCTCCAGCACGTGAATCCTTGGAGGACACACTCAGATCACATCCAACTATATCACACGGTATGCAATTCAAACTGCCCTGCAAAATAAGTCTTCCCAGCTCAGTCACCCACTACCCTTACCAAAATATAATTACAATGGCCAATTTCTTGTGTATTCTTCCTCTACTACGCTTACTCTTCAGGATAAAGGGAACTTTAAACACTATTAGAAAACCAGAGTCTGGCAAACTACTACCTGCAGGCCCACACTGGCCCACTGCCTGTTTTTTCCACAGCCTGTGAGCTTAGAATGGTTTTACATTTTCAGATGGTTGCAAAAATCAAAAGAATATTCCCTGACATACAAAATTTAAAGTTCAGCATCCATGAAGAAAGTTTTACTGGCACAGAGCGACCATCGTTTTTTATGGAATGTCTATGACTGCCTTCTCCCTACAATTGGCAGTGTTCAGTAGTTGCAACACAAGATCGCATGACCCATAAAACTAAAGTATTTAGTCCTTAGCCTTTTGCAGAAAAACTATGTTAATCCCTGCCTTATTCAAGGATGCAAAAGAATCAAAGTAATATGATAAGTAAACAGTCAATATAGGTAATGATTACTGTAAGGGTAAATCTATTTAATTATATACACCTCATAATAGTAGAGTAGCTTTAGGATTAGTAGCTTTAGGCTATCTGTCAAGTATTTTCACATACAGTAACCGTTCGGTTCACAAACGCTTCTGTTCACAAACAATTCAGTTCTCAAACAAAAGCATTCAACAAAATTTTTCTTCTGTTCACAAATTCCACATTGGGTGACAAACACAACCATGGCCATCTTTCTCCACACAAACCCAGATACAGCCATGCTCCTCAAAATCATAAAACAAATTAAGTTCGTGAATCAAAGTACTGCTGTACATTATTTTTTAAATCAAGGTTATTGCTGTATCCTTCTTTCTCCAATATTCTTGCCTTCTTACTGGGGGAAGGACTGTAATAGGAAAGTAGTTTGTAGGATACCCTAGACCTTAGACCTGGAGTCTTTTTCTTCCCCCCTTTTAAATCACCCATTCCGTAAAAAGAGGTGTGCTGTAGTTTAAGAGTAAGTAGCACTTATACACAACACTAATGGCCTTTAACTAGCTTTGCTCACTTTACTCCTTAAAACAAGCTTAAAAAACAATATGCTCCTTCAACATATTTTTGGGGTTGACTTCTAAAGTTTTCACCAGAAACTAAAACAGTTGCAGTGGATGTAATTTCTGACATATTATAAAAAGTGACATTTCTACATGTTGCTGCAATTAGCATCAATTAAACCTGAATACCACAGCAATTTAATATTCTTCCTCATCCTTTTAAGAAATACATGGAGATGTTTTTAAACAGCTGGAAACTTTTTAAATCATTCCTCTTCTTCCCGTATTCACATTTCATTCCACTTCACCGCAGAATTTTATCCTAATACAGCATAGTTCTGTGCTTGAGAGCCCATTACTGATCATCCTGTCATAAGTTTCTACCACTGAAATATGTATATAAATTTGAATTTGTAAAAAAACAATTTAACAACCTTAAGACTTAAATGTTTAGCTTTTCTGGATTGAGTTTATTGCTAGTTATCTTTAGTGCTCACTTGATCAGAGCTAGGCCTTGCCCATTCATCAGGCCGGCTCTCCCCGGGGCTGGCTCCTCCTCGGCGCAGAGGAGCACAGGTAACGCAGCGCTCACCCTAATCCTAGCCCTGCCCCAGGAGGTTCTCAGGCCCGGGCAGGCCACAGCCATCTGCAAAGCACGGGCTCTAGAGGAGGCAAACCGCTTGAGACACAGTCCACAGCTCTCCTTAAAAAATAAACTGAGCGACTTCTGAGCGCCTAAGAAACCCCTGGAGGTGAGAATAAAAGCCCAAATAACAGGAAGCCACCATTTCCGTTCAGAAGAATCCGTGCGGGTGCGTTAATAAAGGACTCAGTACCGAATCAGAGCCGACCAAGAATATTCAACTCACACACAAGCCCTTACCTATCTTCCGCTTCAACTCCCCATCCCTCTGCTCCCCGCGAGGTGGGGCCCGGTGAATGCAGGCTGGATTCACCGTGAGCCGCTGTCTAGGTCAGCTTAATCATTCTCAATTAGTTAACTAGTCCCAACTTGAACAATTCCTTTAGGCACTGTTTTTCTGAAAAGTAGTTAAAATGTATTTCTTAAATGAAAGTATTATCATAATAAAACAATCATTGAAAAAAAAATTAGCAATACAGAAAAGCATAAAAAGTGACCAAATTGCATTCTATCTTTTTTTTTTTTTTTTTTTTTTTTGCAATTTACATGCCCATCAACAGTGAATAAGAGCACCTTTCTCACACACCTTTATTGGGACTACGCACTCTCACTTTGGACACTCTTTTCGGATTGGCTAGATGAAAAATCCTATCTTATTGTACTAAATCGCATCTCTCTAACTAGGCACAGCTCTGATCCCAGCTACTCAGGAGGCTGAGGCAGGAGGATTACAAGTTCAAGATCAGTGTAGGCAACTTAATAAGACCCCTTCTCAAATAAAAAATAAAAAAGGGTGGGAGGTGTCGCTCAGTGGTAGAATCCTTGGTTAGCACAGCCCCAGTTCCCAGCACTACACACACATGCACTGCATCTCTTTAATTAGTCGTGAGATTGAAAAAAAATTTTTTTAATCTTTATTGACAATATGTAATGGTTTCATTTTCTGTTTATGTCCTTTGCCATTTCTCTACCGAAGTATTCTATCCTTTTTATTGACATAAAAGAGTTCTTTATTTAATGTCTTAAAATTCTGGTGTATTTACTACATGCCTTTCAAATTATCTGTACTTGAAAAGTTTTGTGTTTTATGTAGTTAAGTTTATTAATGTTTTAAACTTACTCTTCTTGCTGTTCATGTTTAGTTATTAAGGTGAATTTTCTGAGAATTGCTTGTTGAATACTTTTTCCCTCCCCTGTTGATTTATGATGCTATTATTAAGCCTTAGTCTTCTACTGACCATACGGTTACATCTTGTACCAGTATCACCCTTCCCTATTCTTTTCCAACGTTTCCTCAGATAGTCTCACTTGCTCTTTTTTTTTTTTTTTTGTGGGTACCGGGGGTTGAACTCAGGATCTCGCACGCCAGCAGGCACCCATGCCGCTGAGTGATATCACCAGCCCTATTTTTGTATGTGGGTTCCAGGAGTGGAACTCAGGACCTCGTGCTTGCCAGGCAGGCGCTTATGCCGCTGAGCCATCTCACCGGCCCTCACTTGTTCTTTTTTTTTTTTTTTTGTGGGTACCGGGGGTCGACCTCAGGACCTCGCGCACCAGCAGGCGCCCGTGCCACTGAGCGATATCACCGGCCCTTTTTTCGTATGTGGGTTCCGGGAGTCAAACTTGGGCCCTCGCGCTTGCCAGGCAGGCGCTTACACCGCTGAGCCATCTCACCGGCCCCCTCACTTGTTCTTTATGATAAGTTATTACCTTTTGTATCATGTTCTTTAAAAAAAGTTTCTTTGGGCATTTGAGATAGTACCAAACCTAGCTATTTAGGAAAGAAGAGTTACACCTTTATAATATTCATGGTATAAAGGTGCATAATAAGTATCTAGTTGCCCAAATGTGCTCTTATAAATTGTCAGTTTGTGGATTTTTCCATGTACCAAGTGTGATTGAAAAATACAGGGAATGTTTAAATTTTTTAAATTATTATAGTAAAAGACACATTGCCATCAATCTCCCCTCAAAATGATTCCCCACGTTTCAAACAGTTATCCCATGGTTCTTGCCACTTTCTGAAGCAGTTCTGGAAATCCTCCTTCACCGTCTTTAGTTGTGCTGTTGTGGCTGCCTCAATAACCTTTCACAGTCATTTTGACTTTGGGAAGAGCCAGAAGTGACGAGGTTCCAGATTCAGTGAATAAGGTGGATGAAGACACACCGTCGTGTTTTTATTTGACATAAATTGCCATAAACAGTTTTAGTAGATTTACGACATCAAGGTAGCCACAAAAAGACACTCACGCGGGCCGGTGAGATGGCTCAGCGGCGTAAGTGCCTGCCTTGCAAGCGCGAGGGCCCGAGTTCCACTCCCGGAACCCACATACGAAAAAGGGGCCGGTGATATCGCTCAGAGGCACGGGTGCCTGTTGGCGCGCGAGGTCCTGAGGTCGACCCCCCGGTACCCACAAAAAAAAAAAAAAAAAAAGACACTCACGAAAGAGGACCTCCAAAACTGCTTCAGAAAGTGGCAAAAATGATGGGGCAAGTGTGCTCTAAGCGAAGGGTAGTATTTTAAGTGTGATAATAGTAGTGTATTTTTTTACTGTAATAAATTTTTTAATTTTTAATTTCTACATTCACCATATTTTTCATCATATCTCAATTTGTACGTAGAAGCTTCCCTGTCATTTCTCTTCCTCCTCCTTGGATGGTATGATTTAATTTCATGTATTTTATCTCTATTATATTGCCAGATTGTAAACTCCTAGAAGAAAGGAATCAGCTTATATATTTTTTTCTGTGTCCCCCTTTGCCAGCTAGCAGTATTATGCATGTGTAGAAATAACCACTGAGTTCTAGTCGAAACACCATGGAGGAGACAGGAGACGACTAGGAGGAGAGTCCTGCTCTGACCCCTCATAGCTTCATGCATGACCTGGACCTATTCACACACACCTCCTCCCTACACCGCCACACAGAGCCTCAGCTGAGTGAGGGCTCTAAATCTAAAGATGTCCCCTGTTCCTGGATAGGCAGAGCCAATATAGTAAAAATGGCCATACTTCCAAAATTGTTATATAGATTTAATGCAAGCCCAATAAAAATATGAATCATATACCTTGCAGAACTAGAGAAAGCAATCCTAAAATTCATATGCAACAGGAGAGACCTAGAATAGCAAAAGCAGTTCTGGGCAAGGACAGGGAAGGGGGCATCACAATCCTGAACTTCAAATTATACTACAAAGCTACAGTGATAAAAACAGCATGGTATTGGCAAAAAAAAAAAAAAAGAGCTTTGGATCAATTGGGCAGAATAGAGGATACAGAAACAACTCCAGGCTCACTCATCTTCTTTATCTTTGACAAAGGAACCAAATACTTTCACTGGAGGAAAAATGGTGCTGGGAAAACTGCCTATCCATCACCAAAGATTGAATATACATTCATCTCTCTCACCACACACTAAACTAAAATCAAAATAGATCAAAGATCTAAATATTAAAACAGAAACACTTAATCTGCTGGAAGATAAAATAGGTAAAACTCTAAAAGACATAGGTGTTGGCAAAGGCTTTCTGAATATAACCCCGGTTGCACAAGAAATAATATCAAGAATCAACAAATGGCATCATATCAAAGGAAACAACAGAGTAAAAAGACAACCTACAGAATGGCAAAAAAAAAATTGCCAGTTAATTCTCAGACAAAGGATTAATATCTAGACTATACAAAGAACTCAAAATAATTAAACCCCTCAAAATTAAAGATCCAATCAAAAATGGGCATCTGAAATGAATAGACACTTCTTAGATGAAGAAGTACAAATGACGAATAAATACATGAAAAAATGTTCAACATAGCTGGCCTTTTGAGAAATGCAAATTAAAACAACACTGAGATTCCATCTCACTCGAGAAAGGATGACCATCATCAAGAAATCAACTAATAACAAATACGGGGTTGGGGAGGAACCATTCTTCATTGTCAGTGGGATTGTAAACTGGTACAACCACTATAGAAATCAGTATGGAGAGTCCTCAAAAGACTAAAAATTGGAATTCCATTTGACCCAGCTATTTTCCTTCTACATATTTTCCCAAAGGAGCTAAAGACATCATCACAGTGATGTATGCATACCCTTGTTTATAGCAGCACAATTCATAGTAGCTAAATCTTGGAAGCAGCCATATGTGTATCAACAGATGAATGGATAAAGAAAATGGGGTATTTACACACAATGGAGTACTACTCTGACATAAAGAAGGGTAGATTTGAGTTATTTGTAGGAAAAGGGATGCACTTTGAGATCACAATGTTGAGAGAAGTGCCAGGTGTGGCTGCATACACCTGTAATCCCAGCACTCAGGAGGCTGGGACAGGTGGATCACCGTGAGTTCGAGGCCAGCCTGGGCTGCACGGTCAGCTGGAGGTCAGCCTGAACTACACAGCAAGACCCTGTCTCAAAAAGCCATAATGTTAAGTGAAGTAAATCAGACACACAAGCCTAGATATTGTATGGTTTCTCTTATATGAGAAACTTAAGATATAAATAAAGTACAAAGTGAAAGACAGACAAGAAGAAAAAAGAGAAAGAAAAATAGTTATTGTAATCGAGCATGGCCAATGTATCTAATTTCTCTAACGTATCTAATCAAGTGTACCTGATTTAGTATAATTGTCTTATATATTTTATATGTTTTTTTGGCCTGTTAGTCCGGCTGTTAATCTGTATGTATGATAATTAACTTTATAAGGACTTATAAGATAAATAAATAAATCTGATGCTGGAAAAAAAGGGGGGGATAAGGAGAAAAAAAGAATTGAGATGTGTTATATACATGTATGTTTTTCCACAATGAATGTACTGCAAGCATGGACTAATAAAAATTTTTTAAATTTAAATCTAAATTATAGGACTACTGCAAAGATTAAAAGGGAAAGCTTCCATAGGTTTTCACACATATGATAAGTACAAAAATGTTTTCTGGGTTATTTCTAAGAATGAAAAGTAAGAAACAGCATAACTTCCTCAGCAACAGCAGTGGATACAATAAGTAAGTGTATTCACAACTGAATACAGTAATTAAAATGACTATAAACTGAAGTAAAATAAATGACTACAAAAGAACTAAGATTGTATCCATTCACAGACAGAATAACACAGCCTGACATAATTTATGTGTTTCAAGACATGCAAAACAGTGCCACATACGCAGGAGTCTGCAAACTGTGACTCGTGGGCCAGCTCCAGCCTGCCAAGGACCAGATGGGCCCCTTGTTTCCTGGTTGTCTCTGGCTGTTTTCAAGTTACGATAGCAGATTTTTGAGTGGCTCCAGCACAGTCCACCTGGTCCACAAAGCCTACAATATTCACTCTGTCCGGCATAAAAAACTTGCGATTCTCAGTCTCACTATAAAGATGTGAACAAAGCCAGGTGTGGTGGCGCACAGCTGTAATCCCACACCCTGGGAAGCTGAGACAAGAGGATCGCAAGTTCAAGCCCATCCTGGGCAACTTAGTGATTTAATGAGACACTGTTTCAAAATTTAAAAAATAAAAATAAAAATGGTTGCGAAGGCCCTGGGTTCAATTCCTAGTATTACCAAAATAATAATAATAAAAATAATAATAATAATAATAAAAGACATGAACAAAAATAATGAGCTCTACACTCAGAACAGTGGTGCAGAATGTGGATCGGAGTCTTTTTATAACTAACATCTGTAAGTCTCCTTCTTAACCTGGGTAATAGATACGAGGAAGTTGATTGTAGTACTTAGTTTTTGCATGTTGAAAATATTTTGTAATGAAAAAGATTGAATGAATCCTAATAGAATTTATATTATGGAAAGCTTCCTCACCTGTAAAATTATGCAAGTTTCTAGGAGGCTTCTCTCACATTCTCATACAGCCTTACCCTGGCCCACACATCCATTCTTAAAGCTTTGAGGAGAAAAGAATGCCCCCCCGTAAAACTTTGGAGGAACTAACTGTGGTTAACGAGGAAGTATTCGCAATTTTGAAAGGCACAGTAGAGTCCGTGTTTAGGAAGAGTACTGTAAGGAGAAGACGGGACGGAGGGTAAGCAGTAGGAGGAAAATTGAGGAGACTGGCGAACGAGGTTAGATGATCAGGACACTTACCAGGTGGCTCTGTGGAGTCAGAAAGGAAGGAACTTAGGGTCACAGAGAAAGAAGAGGCAGGAGAGGAAGAGGATGGATGACACAAAGTTGAAGCCTTGGGCACTGAGGGAAGCAGAGAAAAAATGTTTGTTTTACTTCTTGTCTATTTGTATGATGCTGTGACCCAAGTCTTAATTTAAGGACTCGGGAATGATTTTGAAAATGGTATGTGCTGTTTGTTTTGGTTGTGAGAAAACACGTGGTTACTGGTAGCTTGGACTCCCACTTCCTGGTTATCAGTATTTACTTGTTTAGATACCGCATGTCACCGGAAGTTCACAGTGGAAGGAGCTCCTCCAGTTTAGAATAAACCACTTGCAAGGACCTGGGGAAGGCACTATCCCAATTAAAAAGCTTTAACTCTGATTTAGCGGAATCTCAACTCTTAGAAGATGATGATAAAAACTGATTACATGTGTTGATTCACAAATACAGCAACCTTGGCGACATTGTCTCAGAGGAACACAGTTATTGATGGCAAAGCATACACTTTATTGGATCTCTACATAGTTCATTTTTAAAAGTCAGGGGGAAAACTGAAGTTTTGAGAACCATCATATTTTCATGTTCAGGGGAAACACTGGATTTAGCCTAACAGCTACATATTCTGAAGGAGAAAGAGTATTCTTAAGGAGAAAGAGAAAAGAACTCTAGAAAAAAGAAAAGAAAAAGGTTTTTGTTTTCCAGGTACTTGAGCAAGGGCATTATCACATAGTAATTTTGAGATATCCAAAGTAGAAAGAAGTCTGTTTCAAAAAATTACGGATGAAGGTTTTAGACATATAACGTAGCCTAAAAACTCACCAAAACATCCACAATCTTTAAGCAAATTGCATTCGTGAAAGCAAATATCTCGAACCAGACTAAGCTTGCTATTCCTCCCACAAGTGAAGACTATTTCTCCACCCTTTGAATGAGCTCTTGTGATTTGCTGTGACCCGAACAATTGTACTACTTCTGAGGACAGGCCTCGCAAGCAGTCTTATGACTTCTGCTTTTGCCTTCTTGAAACATTATCCTAAGACCACCATGCTAAGAGGAGGCCAGCCATGAAACACAGCTGGGGGAAAGAGACCTGGCCACCCCAAGTTTCCCAAGCTGCAGCCAGCACCAAAATCCCACGTATAGGATTGAGGGTCCTCATGGACCCTGCAGTAGAAATCAGTTTCACACTGAACCCAGGAAAGAGCATCTCATCAACCTACAGAATTATGATAGATAATAAATAATTGTTATTTTAAGTCTGTAGGGTTTGGAGTATCTTGTCACTTAGTATAACTGGTATAATCCCCCAAATAAACATTATGGCATATTGGCCATTATCCCAACAATATCTAAAGCGAACATTTTCTTAAAAGTACTATATTTGCTCTTTAAAATGGCATCTCAATGTCAATTTCCAATTCATCCACTCCCGTTCATTTAGTCAATACACGTTATTGACTCTATGTCAGGCACCAGGCATATAAAGACAAAAAATATCACGGTCCTTCAGAAAACTCAGAGGTAAATCAGGCAAGAAAACCTCAGTTAGAGCGAGGATGGCTAAGTGGAAGTACTGTAAGCCGGGGTCTCCACAGGAGGACGCCCGAGGACATTCATTCATGCCGCGTTCATTAATTCTCCATGGTGTACTCACCTCCCAGTGGAGGAGGTGGATAATGTACAAATAAGAGAATTTCTGATGGCGACATAATTAAAATAAGAGACATAAGGGAATAGTGTCATTGGGCCCTGGAAAGAAAGCACAGAAGAGGTCTCCGAAAAGCAGACATGTGACCCAAGAGGTGAAGGATAAGGAGTAAACTACAGGAGGGGAAGAAGGTCCAGGCAGAGTGGTGGACAAGCGAGGAGGCCCTGTGCCCAAGCCCAGGGAGGCTGGGGGAGGGGCCAAGGGGGAATGTATGAGAGGAGGCAGCTCTAATATGGGCTTTTTGGTCAAAGGAAGCAGTTTGGAATGTGTTCTTTTTTATTTTTATTAATATATGTGTGCAGTACCTAATGACTACACTCATCACGGGGAGCTGGCACATGTACCTGGCACGTCTTCTTTCTTTTTCTGTCCCTTTCTTCTCCCTCCCTCCTCTCTCCATCTCCTGGTCCCCTTCCCATTTATAAAAGATTTATCTTCCATTCTAAACAGAAGCCGTTGATGGGTTTTCAGCAGGGATGTGACGAGGAGAATGAGGGAAATCTGTAAGTTAGCGGAGGGTTAATTTTTTTTGGGGGGGGATTTCAAGTTTTTTTTTTATTTTAAAGAGAAGAAAAAACAAAACAAATCAAAAAAAGAACAAATTTTTTAAACAACATAATATGAGGGTAACAATGGTTAATGCATTACGTATTACTATCTTTAAGTTAGTTATTCAGGATACCAGACATTAGCATTCAATATTGTCCAAACATTATTGGCACAAACTTTACTATTCAATGAACTAAGTAAAATTGGTAGTGTATCTATCTTAACCATCTTATATATATATATACAATTTTTTTTTCCTTTCCCTTCTTTCTTTTCCCTATTCCAGTCTCTCTTTCCTTTTGACCAGTTTCTTTTTGATTCATCATGTCTATTGTACATTTTGGATCTTATTTACTCTTTCAGTTTCTCATACTAGAGAGATAATACGATGCTTACACATGTGCTTCCAGTTTATTTCACTTATGAGTATTTTCTCGAGTTCCATCCATTTACCTATAAAAGTCTCCAGTTTATCCTTCTTTATGGCTGAATAGTACTCCATTGTATAAAAATAGCACATCTTACTTATCCATTCCTCAGTTGATGGGCATTTGGGTTGTTTCCAAGATCTGGCTATTACAAATTGTGCTGCTATAAACATGGGTGCACATATATCGCTGTGGTACGATGTTTTTAATTCTTCTGGGAAGATGCCCAGAAGGGGAATAGCTGGGTCAAATGGGACCTCCAACCCTAGTTTTCTGAGGAATCTCCACACTGACTTCCACAGTGGCTGTACCAGTCGACACTCCCACCAACAGTGAAGAAGGGTTCCTTTTTCCCCACAGCCCCTCCAGCATTTGTTATTAGTTGATTTCTTAATAGTAGCCATTCTTTCTGGGGTGAGATGGTATCTCAGTGTTGTTTTAATTTGCATCTCTCGAATGACTAGTGATGTTGCACATTTTTTTGTATATTTGTTTGCCATTAGTATTTCTTCATCTGAGAAATGTGTATTCATCTCAGATGCCCATTTTTGGAGTGGGTCTTTAAATTTGGGAGGTCTGATTTTTTTGAGTTCTTTGTATGTTCTCGATAGTAATCCTTTGTCTGAGGAACAGCTGGCAAACATTTTTTCCCACATTGTGGGTTGTCTCTTCACTCTGTTGGTGGTTTCTCTTGCTGTGCAAAAGCTTTTTAATAAGATGAGATCCCAGTTATTGATTCTTTGGGATAGTTCCCGTGTGGTTGAGTTTTTATTCATAAAGTCTTTGCCTACACCAGTGTCTCCAAGGGTTTTACCTATCCTACCTTCCAGCAGATTTAATGTTTCTGTTTTAATATTTAGATCTCTGATCCATTTTGAATTTAGTTTAGTGCATGGTGAAAGATATGGATCTAGTTTTAATCTTCGGCATGTGTAGAGCCAGTTTTTCCAGCACCATTTATTAAAGAGGCTATCTTTCTTCCAGCGAATGTGTTTGGCACCTTTGTCAAAGATAAGGTGGCTTAGTATGTCTGGGGTTGTTTCAGCATCTTCTAATCTGTTCCATTGATCTTCAGGTCTGTTTTTTTGCCAGTACCACACTGTTTTTATCACAGTAGCTTTATAGTATAATTTCAAGTCGGGGATTGTGATGCCCCCTGCCTTGCCTTTGTTGCCCAGAATTGCCTTTGCTATTCTAGGTCTCTTCTGATTCCAAATGAATTTTAGGATTGTTTTCTCTAATTCTGTGAGATATGCTGTTGGAATTTTGATTGGAATTGCATTAAATCTGTATAACAATTTTGGAAGTATGGCCATTTTCACTATATTGGTTCTTCCTATCCAGGAGCAAGGGATATCTTTCCATTTTCTGATATCCTCTTCAATCTCCTTTTTCAGAGTACTGTAGTTTTCAGTGTATAGGTCTTTTACATCCTTTGTGAGGTTGATTCCTAGGTATTTCATTTTTTGGATGTTATTGTGAAAGGTATTGTTTCCCTAATTTCTCTTTCAGTAAGTTTGTTATTTGTGTACAGGAAGGCTATTGACTTTTGAGTATTGACTTTGTATCCAGCTACACTACTGAATTTGCTTATTAAATCTAGCATTTTTTAGTGGAGTTTTTGGGGTCTTCTGTGTAGAGTATCATGTCATCTGCAAATAATGATAATTTAACTTCTTCCTTTCCAATCATTATTCCTTTTATTTCTTTCTCTTGTCTAATTGCTCTGGCTAAAGTTTCCAGAACTATGTTGAATAAGAGTGGGGACAGTGGACATCCTTGTCGTGTTCCTGATTTTAGAGGGAAGGCTTTCAATTTTTGGCCATTTAGTATGATGTTGGCTGATGGTTTGTCATAGATAGCTTTTACCAGATTGAGATAAAGACCCTCTATTCCAATTTTCTGTAGGGTTTTTATCATGAAAAGGTGCTGGACTTTGTCAAAAGCTTTTTCTGCATCTATTGAGATGATCATGTGATTTTTGTCTTTGGTTCTGTTAATATGGTGTATTACATTTATTGATTTACGTATGTTGAACCATCCCTGCATCCCTGGGATGAATCCAACTTGGTCATAGTGTATAATCTTCTTGATGATTTGTTGGATTCTGTTTGCCAGTATCTTATTAAGGATTTTTGCATCTATGTTCTTAATTTTTGAATTTAGTGTGCAAAGAGGAGGCAGTAGACGAGGGAAATGGCATGTCCTGAGGATGGTTGTGGGAAGAGGAAATAGTGCGGCAACCTCTGAGAAACTGTAAGCAGTTCTCTAAGCTGCAGCTGGTGGATTCTGCTCAATCCAGTGGAAGAAGATTGACTTGCTCAAGACACAGTGTCAGGAAAATTGGCTAGTCTTTTGGAGGTAAAAGTACAGATTTCTGTCCTGCATTATCCTTGCAAATAAATCTCATAGGGATTGAAGACTTCAAAACTATGAAATGATTGAATGAAAATATAGAAAATATATTCATTATCTTTATGAACATGGGGACTGAGAAGGATTAATTAAATAAGAAGCAAATAAAAAAGTTAATTTGGCAACATTCAGGTAGAAGACAGAAATTAAAACTTCTAAACATCTGAAATGGTAAGATGGTATTCGTAACATAAATAACAGTCAAACTTTTAGTACAAACAATATATAAATAATTCCTGTAAATAAAAACAGAAAGGATAAACAATCTAAGGGAGAAACTGGCAAAGAGCATGAAAAGGAAATTCACCAAAGTAGAAGCATAAGTGGCCGATAAACATAGAAAACATCGACAACTAATTAACTAGAAAAATGGAAATTAGTATATAACTATCAGATTGTCAACAATTGTTAAGTTTGGCTGAGCACAGTGGTGCACATCTGTAATGCCAGCTATCAGGAGGCTGAGCCAGAATGACCACAAGTTCGAAACCAACCTGGGCGACTTCGCAAGACCTCATCTTAACACAGAAGGGCTTGGAACACAGCTCAGTGGTAGAGCATTTGCTTAGCATGGCCAACCCCCTGGGCTCAAAAAAATTTTTTATTAAAATTAAAGAAAAATTTTTAATTTGAAGTAAAAGATAGATATAGGAAACAGAGCTAGATCTTTTGTGCATGGGAAGAGGGTGAAGAGATGGAGAAAGTGGAGAGGGAGGGGAAGGGAAGGGGACATAAAAAGAATGAAGATGTGTTACATACATGAACCAGCTCCCCATGATGAACGTAATCATTGTGTACTGCAACATGTGCTAATAAAAATAAAAATTAGAAAAGATAACGTTCAAAGTTGGAGAAACAGCCAGGTGTGGTGGTGCACGCCTGTAATCCCAACACTCAGGAGGCTGAGGCAGGAGGATCATTGTGAGTTCGAGGCCAGCCTGGGCTACAAAGTGAGTTCAAGGCCAGCCTGAACTTCATAATGAGAACTTGTCTCAAAAAGACAAAAAAACAAAACAAAAACCAAATTTGCAAAGTACAGGAAAATACGCATTCTCATATATCATTAATGGAGGCATGGTTTTTAGTCTTTTCGGATCACTCATGAAATGCAGTGCTAATTCACAGGTGTCTTTCCTGGAGGAACCTTCGCCCACGGGCACGAGGATGCTCACTGCAGCATTGCTTCGAGGTGAAAAAGTGGAAACACCTGAGCCACCATCAGCAGTGGAACGCAGAATCACACTGTGCTTGATTTGTAGCATAAGACATGAGGGGCTGCTTTAACAGACTGGAGCGTTCAGGTTGAGAGCGGGACGTAGAGGAGAACAAGGTTAGGAGAGGTGAGGAAAGATTCTAGACTTAGTACGAAGGTGCAACATTTTGTAAGTGGAATGCATTACGGTCTAGCGGTTCCCCCATGTACCATCACTCTCCGTCTTCATTTGGTCAGTTAGACATTTGGATGCGTGAGTCAGCATATTTAGGTTCTCTAGGAAAGAAAGTTTTCCTCTAAAAGCATTTTTAGGGGCCGCGGTGCACTCTGGCAGAGCAGGTGGCTCTGAGTTCAATCCCCAGCAGCATAAACTTATTAAAAACTAAAAGTAAAACAACCTTCTTAGGATTGTGCAGTATTTTTGTACTTCAACAAACATTATAAACCTCACTGTGGGAAAAAAAACCATAGAAAATTCACAGATTTTGAGAAATTAATAAACTTTTTTGAGGGGAAGGGAACAATTTATGTTGACAGAAAATTTGAACAGAAAGTTCACAAATACATGTAACCTCTACAAAGCCATAGCTACCACCCTATTATCAATATCCCCACAGAGCTACGCGTTTTACAGTCGATGAACCCACATCGGTACCTCATTAGCGGCTGAAGACCACAGTTTCCATCGGGTCCACTTGGTGTTAGGTGTTCTATGGGTTTTGACAAATGCATCATGACAGGTATCCACCATTGCAGTTTCATACAGAATAGTTTCACTGCCCTAAAAATCCTCCGTCAGGATGCACAGACTTTAAACAGCCTCAAAGGATCCCCCCCCCCCCACCCAGCCCCATTGTAGCCTCAGATCCAGAGTTTGGATTCCAGGAGAGCAGGGAGCGTCCCCATGCCCATTTTGGAGTGACATGTCTTTGTCATGCCACTACCCTCCCAACCATAATTGGCTTGGTGTCTACACCTTGAACATCCACAGCCGTCTGGAGATGGCGGCGGGGAGATCGCTGCTCTTTAGGGACCTTCTTAGCGCCACAGTGGGCTTTCCTCCGATCAGCAGCATCCGAGCGACACGGGTCAGCTCCCCATGGGCAAGTAAATCATTTCCGCATCTTCCAGACGCCCGCATTAAATATACCTGCAGGACTTGGAAAGGCAAAGCCAGGCTGATTCTCCTTTCTCTGAATGAATGGCACTAATTAAAGTTTAAGAGACTGAAGTTACGCCAGGCCTGTTGGGACCGGGAAAGAAAAATCTCAATTTATTTAAAATGAGGGAAAATCTGAAAGTTGTATTAGGATTTCATCTTGAAAAATGAAAATTGACAAAAATTTATTTTATATTTGTGTATATTAATTTTAATCATGAGACCTCTTACATTTCTTGGGCTAACAAATAACAAACCATATTATTTTTTTTTTCCTGTGCAATATTTGCAATTTTACTTTGCAACCAAGTCTTATTATATTAATGTTGTACTGACACAAATTTACAAAAGGAGAGTGAAAGAATAACAGACATTTTTATGGTAAAATTGAAAAGGAGAAAACTAAGAGAGGAAATGACTCACGGTGGAGAGCCAGGCTTAGAGCATCCAGAAGTACATGAGAGGCACAAAAGGGAAGAAGGAGCAAGGATGTTTTTATGTCATGATGGCTTTTGCCTCCCCATGCAGCTTGGGACTCGCACCCTCAAGCAGTGGTGTCCTTTAGCTACATCTCCACTGGTAGAAAATACAGGGACAATAAGAAATACCTTGGAGTGCCCACCTGTAATCTCAGCACTCTGGCAGGCTAAAGGCAGGAAACTTGAAGGTTCAAGCCCAGCCTGGGGAACTTAAGGACTTAGAATATGTCTCAAATTTTAAATAATTTTAAATAACAGGCTGGAGGTATAGCTCAGTGTGAAGGCTCTGCGTTAAATCCCCCGTAGCACAGCAAAGAAGAAAGGAGGGATGGAAGGAAGGGAGGAAAGAAGGAAGGAAGGAAGGAAGGAAGGAAGGAACGAAGGAAGGAGGGAGGGAGGGAGGGAGGGAGAAAGAAATAGCTGGGAGGAGGAGGAGGCTGGGAGTGTAGCTCAGTGGCAGAGCTTGTGCTTGGAAGGCACAAGGCACCCTCCCTAAGAAAACCCTGGGGAAGATTGTTTCTTTCATTCAGCCTCTTTTTGGTCTAAGGTGTTAGGCTTTAAAAGACAGACAAAACTCTGTTTCTCCTTGAACCTTCTTTCTGTCCTTTATGTACCCGCCTAAGGATAACCCAAGCCCTTGAGAATCTATGGCATCGGGCTATCCATTGTCATGGTGGCCCTGACCCACAGCTCTATGAATCACGGCAGTTCCGAGCCCCCCAGGATGTCCACCTGTCACAGCACCATGGGCTGTGGGTTCATTCTAGTCTGTCCTGAAGATGCTGCTGACGGAAGTGTCCAATCAGCTCTTCTACCCTGGCCTCTGAGTTAAGACAAACAGTGCTGCAAACTTTCCACTTCCCCTGCTGATGGTGTAGTTGGAAAATGCCCTACAGAGGAGGTTTTAGGAATCTTCAAATTAATTCTGGGTTTTAACAAATCACTCCCATCAAGCTGAAATATCTGCCAGCTGGTCTACCTGCTCCCCTGTCATTTCAGAGTTCAAGTTTTCCCAGCCACCAACAATACCAGGGGGGATAAAAATATCAGGGGGAGCAAGAAAGAGGCTTTGGAATCTGGGCCAATTCAGGTCCTGCTACTTCCCAATTGTCCATCCATGGCCAGGTTATTCATTCTCTTCCAGCTTCAGCTTCCTCATCCATAGCATGACTATAAGCAAAACTTCCCCATGGTGTTGTTGTAAGGACATGGGCAGTTTAGGTAAAGGCCAGGATGTGTTAGTAGAAATTGGATTAAAGTCACCTCCATCACACACTCAGGCACACACACACTCCTTTTCCTTACAGAGTGCTCAGGGTCTTACAACCGTCGGCTGTTCCATTACAACCTGTCCTGGTCTTGGAGGTGTGGAAATCAAAGGAAAGACAAGGACAACATTACTTTCCCTCTCCATCTCCAAGGACAATTTACTCACAAAGCTACAAATTCAGAGGAAGGGTCCCAGGACAAGAGTGCCTTGTCCCTGTCCACCACTTTATCTGTGAACTAGGCGTTACATCAATCATATTGCGACATTCTCAGCAAAACAGAAAAGTTCAAGGGGCAAATGGCCCAGTCCCAAAACTTGGAGGGTTGAGGGGGTTGAGAGGAAATGATTCAAAGACCAAAGTACTTATCATTTTATAAAATCACAGCCAGAAACACAACGATGGCTTCTCAAGTACATTTCCTAACCCTCCCTCTTTTAAGGGCCCAAGCATGTGTGTGTGTGCACACACACAAAGACACACACACACACCATTTATTGAGGTATGACTGACATACAATAAATTGTCATCACAGTCTATGACATAAACCTGTCACCTCCAAAAGTCTCCTCACCTCATTTCTTAATATTATTTCAAGTGTCCGTACCCATCGTCAATACTCCTAAAGGGGTTCAAGACAGCGCCAGAGATAGCATCAGATTTCTTCAAAACTCAGATGTAAGTCACTCAGACACAAGATCCAAGGTGAGTCACTTGTTATCCCCCTTGCCCCTTCTTTCTAAATAAAAATCCAATTAAGAGAAAGGCCCCAGGCTCCACAGTTGCCTGACCCGACCACATCAGATGCTTTGTCTATAGACTCAGTCCATGGACAATTTTATTTTATTTTATTTTATTTTTATTTTTTTGTGAGTACCGGGGGTCGAACTCAGGACCTCACATGCCAGCAGGCTCCCGTGCCGCTGAACAATATCACCGGCCCTTTTTTCGTATGTGGGTACCGGGAGTCGAACTCAGGACCTCGTGCTTGCCAGGCAGGCACTTATGCCGCTGAGCTATCTTACCGGCCTGACAATTTTAATAACAAAGTTCTTCCTCATATTTTCACATCTTTTTAAATAGTTCTACCTACTGTTAGTATTAGAAATGGGACACAATAGAAAAATTTACGACTGAAATCAATAGAGGAAACGATTTCTTTTATTTTTTTTTATATGTGGGTAACGGGAGTTGAACTCAGGACCTCACGCTTGCCAGGCAGGCACTTATGCCGCTGAGCTCTCTCACCAGCCCAATAGAGGAAACTTTTGAAACCTGGTTTTCTCCTGGTAAAACTTTTATGTCAATTAAGCACAACATCAGTGTCCTATTCCTATGTCCCTACTCATCTGCTATTAGCAATATTCCCAAACTCACATTAAATAAAATGAGACAAATCAGAAGAAGATAGCACACTACGCGAACTGTCAAATTGCTTGAGGAATCAGAGAACAAACATTCCTGAAGTTTCCTGTCCCCAGCGAGTCTCTCTGGGGTGACCATGGTGTTAAAATGTTATTCTTAAATGAGTGATTCCCGAACTCCTGCTTCCTTTTGTTTTTTAGAGTTGCTTGCTTGCTTGCTTTCCTTTTTTCTTTCTTTCCCTTTTTATTTTTCTCTCTCTCCCTCCCTCCCTCCCTCTCTCATTCTTCCTAATAGTCAAAATTGCACATCAAACTCCACTTACTTAGAGTCCTTTCCCTGACAAAAATGACAGATGTCAAAGAGAAAACTACTCGGCTATTTTTCTCTGCTGCCTTGAGCGACGCACTCCCGTTCCCAAGCAGGAGGTACTTACTTGGATCTGTGGGTCGGAGATGAACGCCCAGCCCTCCTCTTCACATCCCAGTAACTTTGCTACAAATGCTCAGAATTTGATTTGTTCTTGGGGTGAGTTGAGGAGACAGTGGAGTGAGGAGGAGGAGGAGAGAGTTCTACAACGCCACCGAGGGTGGTCAGAGGTGGCCCTGCAGGCCTAGCAGCGGCATCTCTCCCTTGGCTCCGTGCCCTGTGGACAGAGATTAGTCATTAACAATCCTTCCCTGCTAAATGATGTAAACAAGGAAAGGAAACTTGGGAGAGCCTCCAGATTCCCAGGACAAACCCACAGCACCCCAGAGTAGGAAAGGTGACCAGGGCGAGCAGCCCTGCGGAGCACCAGTTGGCTGTGTGTGTGCACACGTGCTGAGGACTGACCCCATGGCCTTCACACTGAGCTATATCTCCAGCCCTTTTTTATTTTTTATTTTTTATTATTTATTTTTTCTATTTTGAGACAGAGTCTCACTAAGTCACTAAGTTGCCCAGTGTGGTATCAAATTTGCCATCCTCCTGCCTCAGCCTCCCAGAGTGCTGGTATTTCAGGCATGTGCCCCTACATCTGGCAGCCCACCTTTTAAATTACTCCTCCTTTGCTGTTTTGAAGGCTCCTGGGCCCCCAGATTTCTGCCATCTCCCCTGCCTCCCTTTCCAATTTCTCTTCATGGCTCTCCTGCTCCCTAGAAACTATGAGCTTCTCGATCCCTCCCTCTGCCTGGTGTTCCCTATCAAGAGGCAGGAGCTCTGTACTGCTTCTGTCTTTGAAATGTCTCTTATTTCCAACTGACCCCACTCCTTTGCTACCTTGGGTCCACCACAGCTCCCTTTCTGAAGAACAGGACCGGCCCCATTATTCCCTTCTCTTCTCTCCTCTTCTTTCTCTGTTTTCCAGAGTGCATAGCAGAGTGAAACATGGGTCTGGTTGGATGCCCACTCCTAATTCTTCACCTGGAGAGGGACACTTGTCCTCTCGGTCTTAGTTTTCTCATCCATAGAATGGGTGCACACAAAGAGACTATCCCATGGGGTGTGGTGGCAATTGATTACATAAGCAGTTAAAATGTTTAAAAAGGTGTCTGGCACACAGCAAATACTCAATAAATGTTGGCTGTTGTTATTACTTTTACTAGTTGAGCATTGATTAGGAATCTAATTCTTTTCCCCATATCGTCACTGCCTTGAAATGTTCTATGTGGCTTACTCTCATACAAATTGTCTTCGTTAAGCCAAATCCTCTTCCGCTCCAGCACCACAGATATTGGCCTCTGTTTACTGACAATGTAAGCAGCTTCTGCAGAAAAGTTTTAAACACTAGAAGAACGTTTCCTTTCCCTGTGTGTGCACTTCACAATACAGTAGCTACAAACGTGACACCCTTTCTTTTTAATCTGCAGTAACCATTTCTCCGTTGTTCAGAACAGGGGCCAAATTTGTTCTACAGTGGATCAAAAAGTGAATATTTTAGGCTTTACAGCCCACATACAGTCTCTGCCATGTTTTACAACCCTTTAAAAATGTCGGACCTCCTCTGAGCTTGCCGGTTGCACGAAGGCATCCACAGGCTGAATTCCGTCTGCTTGTCTTCATGTGTCACCCTCTTAGACCAGTGACACTCAATGGTGAAAAGGGGCAATTTTGTCCCCCAGGGAACATTTGGCGATATACGGAGACAGTTGTGGTTGTCACAAGTTGGAGGACATGTCACCTAGTAGGTAGAGATCAGGTATGCTACAAGGCACGCGCCTTCAAAGCAAAGAATTACCCAGAATTACCCAAATATACACAGCATCAAAGTTTAGAAACCCTGCCTTAGACAACCAAAAATGGAACAAACCCAGTCTTGATTTGTAGATTTTGCTCAGCTTATTTCTTGGATATACATATTCTCATTTTGGCCAATTTTTAACTACCATTATAATGATATCAAACGCCAACGTGGGAAGAGAGGCGTGTGGCACACCATTATCTGGTGTTTCCAACATACAGATCCGATAAATGTGAACACTTGTGGCGGCAAAGAGCATCGTAAGTACAGCGAGATAATTGGGATATGGTGAGTTTGGAGTATTTGATGTTTGTTTTTAAATATCCTTCATGTGAGTGCATAAGATGTAATTTTTGATAAGGGCTATGTTTAGTGATCAGCTGTAACAGTTCATGAAACTACAGCAACAACTTTTCTGAGCGCAGGAAAGCCACTCCAGCTCACCATGAGGAGACTAAAAGCTTCTTCCACTTGTACGACTACCTCCTTTTTACAAAAGGGGAAACGAAGCCTGAGATATGGTGACGCATCAAAGTAACGAAGCAGAGCTTTAAATTCAGGTTTGTTTTCTGCAAAGCTATTATCCCATCTCCTATACTTTTTCCACTATCAACTTAAGCAAAGCGAGATCTAAATATTTACTCTGTGAAATTCTCAATAGGACCTGGGTATTTTAATTAATTGCTGAATAGAATAGAGATGGAAGATCTCATTACCATGTTGTTAGTGATCAACTCTGGAATATTAGTCGCAATACAGCAAGAAATCCATCCTGCCAAAAAAGATTGCCAGCCATGGAAGTTATAATTATTGTTTTGATTAATGCTTTGACTTTTTCCCTTCTTTAGGATTCTTTTTAATTGAAAACTGTCCCACCCATGCCAACTAGAAAAGATACTGAAACGAATGGCAAACACAATGGGTAAACTTTGAATATTGGTGCATTGCTGGCTCAAAATCAGAGGCCTGGGCGAGCACCACAGTGCTGGAGCAACAAGATAACTGGGAGGGAGATGCTGGGATACACAAAGCGAGAGAAGCAGAGAACGTGTGGAAGAATAAGCAGGCCTCTTTCCCCAGTGGCTCAGGGGGACTGCGAGTGTGAGTCTCTATCTACTGGAAAGTGAGTTGTGTGTGCAGCCTTGGATAATGTTTTTTGTTTTGTTTTTTAATTAGACACCACAGCCCTCAAGAAGCTGTTTTTAAAGCCAGACAAAATTTTCAAGATCTACAGATCCCTATCCATGGTAGGGATAGTGCAGAAAGCATGAGTATTTTTTAGAGTCAGGGACCTGAATTCGAATCCAGCCTCTGGTCTGATAGTGTGATCTTTGGACAGGTCAATCTCTGGGCCTTAGTTTCCTTATCCAAAAAACAATACAATAATGGGAAAAGAAGGTCAATATCACAAGGTTACCGTGAAGACAAACATGAAATATCACTTAAAAATGTATGGTAAAAATGACCAAAGGCCCCCTCAGATATGAAAGCTCCCAGAAGCTGGTAGTAGGAGGGAGCCCATCTGTCCCTCTGCAATCAGCCATTTTAAAAGACTCGCTGAGGTCCCTGGGTCCACACTGCGGAGACTCTTCTACAGACAGACAATGACGCTGAAGGGTCATCAGAAGATTTTAAGAAGAAAATATCCATCAACTGCTTCATGGAATATATAGCCCATGAGAGAAGACTTGAAAACATTGTACTTAGGAAATCTCAGACGAGTTTTCTCATTCTCCTTAGAACAAATGAGTATTTTTCTCTTTATCTGCTCTGCATTTCCCTTGTTTTCTGAGAAGCCCTTCATTGATTTTTTATTACACAAGCCATTTAAATTACTCAAATGACAATTGTAGAAAAAATTATAAAATACAGACAATCAAAATGAAGAATTCAAAATTCACCTATAATCCTATAACTCATATGCTATGGACTGAATTTTGTCTCTCCAGATTCAGCAGTTGAAGCCCTAACCCCAATGTGACCATATTTGGATACAGAAACTTTAAGAAAATAATTAAGATTAATGAAGTCATAAGGGTGGGACCCTAAATTTTCAGAAACGTTGTGCCAATCTCTATGCCTCCAGTCGGCCCCCAATGTGTCTATTTCCTGCTCTTTCAGCCGTGCACCAGAGTGTTGATGGTTCTTTCTCCACAGGTGCTCTCCCACGTGAGATGCTCCCCGTCCTCACCTCCGCCTCCCAGTAGAGCAGCAGTATGAGATGTTCAAACACTAATTTTTAACTGTAGAATATGAGCCATTGATGGTTCATCAATTCAACCCAGCAGTCATGACTGGTGTATGCTTTAAACGAAATAGTATATAAAAGAACACAGCTAATATCTGCATCACAAGTAGAAAGGCAACTATCAGTTAATGAGCTTTTGTTTCACTTGTAAGTGGGTTATTAAGACCTAGATTTCAGTGGAACACAACTGAAAGGTCATAGTTGAGAAAGTTTGAAAAGTACTGGTTAGTCCAAAGCTCATTCGATCTAGGTACACAAGACTTGGACTCTAGACATAATTTGGAGGGGAAGGAGGCCAAGAGAACCAAGAAAGGATACGTGAGCTATTTACCTTTGCCGGCAGAAAAATGGCGCTGATGGAAATGTGATAGAACTCTCAAAGTTACACAGAATTATCTACTAAAAGAAGCATAGCATAAGCCTGATTTTATCAGAGAGGGCATTATAAATTCCAGTGTAGGGTGAATAACTTATACCTCTCTTCTCCACATAATTTGATTTCACTGTGTCTATAATTATAAATCTCACTCTATCTCTCCCTAGCTACATGTGATACTCTGGGGTCATTGTTTTGAAATGCATAACAATTTTCAATACGGGACCCCATATTTTCATTCTGTGTTGAGCCCATAAATTATGTAGCTAGTCTCACCCACTAATTCAGACCCCATGTGGTCTTCCTGATAGGAAAGTGGAATTCTTTTCTTTGGCACTGCTGAGAGCTGAAGCAGTAACTCTCAACCTTGGTGGATGGGGTACAAGCTCCTTAGAGGGTTCTGACCTGCACCATTTCAAAAACTGAGCTGTGCCCTCAAGCCACACATAAGGGGATCTTTAGCTGTTTAGACTTTCGTTCTGCCCAACGCTTGGGTTCAGCTGTTCCAGTCCCAGCTGGAGTACAGTATCCAAACTGCATCCTATCCTTTTAAAAATTAAGACGACCCACTGAGTGCCACATATTGCTACATGGGTCAATTGAATCGCATCATGTTCTCAATAAGACATAATTGATGCCACTCATTGTTGAGCACAAATGCTGTATTACGTCCAACCTGCATTTAACTTGAGGCATAACATTGGGTTACATAAACACATACCGCACTTTCCTAATGAAAATTTGTACTTCAGCTTTATAGGAGCCTGCTGTGCATCTCCGTAGCTGCACCTGGGGGACACAGGAAGCAATCTTTGTGTTTACTCACTCGGTAGGACAAATGACAAGGTGTGGGCTCATGTGCAAAAGTGTCAAACTGAGATTTTTACCCACATAATGCTCTGTGTAACATTTTTTGCATTTGTTTCCCTGAGGATCACAGGGGGTAAAATGCACCCACACCGTTCATCTTTTACGGAAACGGGTACTCTTTCATAATGGAATGTGGGGGTGGCTGGGGAAAGCAGGAACCCATCTGTGCCTTCACCGACTTGGCAGACGAATGACAAGGTGTGCTCCAAAGCAGCAACAGGTGAGTTTTATCCATGAAATGCTCATTGTTAAATTTCTGTGCATTTAGGATTTTTTTTTTAAACAGTTTTCTCTTGATTTTTCTGGCAGAAGTAGCCCAACTCAGTACAATGGCACATGGAAAACCAGCTTTATAAGTCTGGGAGGAGGTCGAAGGTGAACCATAGATTACTCATGCATGGATGATGATGATGATGACAACGTTGACATTGGCTATGGGAGCCAAAGATCTAGTAACAGTGAAATAGAGCAAAATCAACCAACACAGACAAAATGGTACAAAATGGTCACACAACCAAATGGAACAATCCAGCGTTAGAACTAGGTCCGAAAATATAGTGAAAATCTTGCCGGGGATGAAACCTATTGGATGGAATGCCGGCATTGCCATTCAATGTTGGAAATTGTTTGTAACAGACAAAATGCTACACGATGCTGTGAAATACACAAATGCTGAAATACAAGTGGAACATTCTGGATGGACAGCCATACTCAAAAGTCTGTTTATTATGACACCTCACTAGCTGAACTGAAAACATGCATAAAAATATATGCCCTGGTAGATGCAAAGACATATTATACTTTCAATTTAGAAATTTGTCCTGGAACTCAGGCACCAGGTCCTTATCTGTATAGTAATAAACGGAGTGATGCTGTGAACAGACTTGTTGCTCCCATCTCTCAAACTAATCGGAATGTGACATTCCACAATTGTTTCACCAGTTTCCAAATGATGTTACATTTGCTAACAGAGCACAAGTTGACCAGCATAGGAACTGTATGCAAAAACCAAGCAGAAATTCCAAATGAAATGTTGCAATTTCAAAATAGAGACTTGCATAGTACAATCTTTGGAATTCAGAAAGATATAACATTGGCCAGGTATATGGCAAAGAAAAACAAATGTACTGCTGACGTCAACATTGCACCATTATGGAAACATTGACAGAGAAATCTCAACAAAACTGAAACCTGAGGTGGAAACTTTTTACAACAAAACCAAAGGCAGATGATGTTGTTGATGAGTTATCCAGCAACTATGATGTCACTCAAAACACGAAGCATTGCCCAATGGTTGTGTTTTAGTCAATCTTAAACATGTGTGGCATAAATAGTTTGATAGTTTACAAAGAAAATAACAAGTGCAAAATATCATGGAAAAATTTTCTTAGAGCATTGGGACTGGAACTCATAAGAGATCATTTACAGTAGAGGAAAAACAAAATGTTTCTGCCCAGGGAACTACGCAAAAACGTTGTGGAGCACACTGGTGAGCTGACAGGTGCAGCATCACGAAGACCTACCAGGACAACAGGAAAACCAAAAAGATGTCAACTGCGCCCTACAGGAAAGGACAGGAGACAAAACATACATGCTATTGGTGTAAGTGATCCTTGTGCATGGAACATGCAGTTGTCATGTGTGAAGACTGTCTTGGGTGTGACAATTGAAGCAGATTATTTCTGTGGTAGACTTTTATTTATATTTACATTGTCGTTCACATAGGTTTTTATTTCTGATGTTATCTTTTAGGTTTTGTAAGCAAGTAAACAGCTGATGTGAAAATGTTGATGTCTATTCTAAGCACTCATTATATATTTGATTTTTTATTTTATTGGTATCTTATTTGCCTGCTAAGTGCACATTGTACAATATAGTAAGAAGCTCCTGACAAAAGAGGAAGACGAAAGAGGCGACAATAACAACTGCCACACAGAAAAGGAAAGCTAAGCATATGTGCTGTCAGTGTAAGCGAGAGATGTGTATGGAACATGCAGTTGTCATGTATGAAGACTGCCTTGGGTGTGACAATTGAAGCAAAGATTATTTTTGTTGTAGAGTTCTATTGGTATTTTGATTGTAGTTCATACAGGGATGTATTTCTGATGTTATCTTTTAGGTTTTATAAGCAAGTACACAGCTGATGTGAAAATGTTGATGTTTATTCTCAATGCACAATACATATTAAGAATTTACTACTTTATTTTATTGATATTTTATGTTCCTGTTAACTACACATTGTATAATATAATAAGAACCTCCTGACAAAACAGCAAGACCAGGGAGATGTCAGGTATGTCCTACAAAAAAGACAAAGGAAGCAAAACACATACACTGTAGTGTAAGCAATGTGTGTGTATGGAACATGCTGTTGTCATGGGTGCAGACCGCCTTAGGTGTGATAATTGAAGTAAAGATTATTTTTGCGGTAGAGTTCTACTGGTATTTTATTATAGTTCATATAGGAATTTATTTCTGTTGTTATTTTTTAGACTTTGTACACCAAAAACCAGTCAATGTTGAAAATTTTGATTCTTTTATAAACTCAATAAATATTAAAAATTCAATACGTTTTTTATATTTTTTCCTGTTAAGTATTCATTGTTTAATATAATAAAACTCAAAACTAAAATTAATAATTCACCCATAGAATAGATAATCAAGAATGCATGTGGGTATTATACACCTACCACAATGCACCTTTAACTTAAAATTGGCATTATGCCTGGGAAGTGAAACAAAGTACTACACTGGGGGACATGACTGTATTATATTTGGAGAGGCCCCTGTCTATCTGGAAAATTTAGCTGATGGTTCCATGGCAGGCTCTCCTTCTCAAGAGAAACACAGCTACTCAGCAGAGAGGCATGGGCCCAGAGCGTCACGGGGTGCTAATCGCAAGTTCACACTGCTCCTCTTCTGTGTCCAGGGCCGGGAATAGACTTGAAAGTGGGGCAGAATCAGAGTTGCAGCGACCTAGCAACTCAAGAGGGAAACGCCTGCCACTCCGGGGCTTCTGGGACCATGCTTCAGCACTATGGCCAGCATCGTCCTGGTCAGTCAGTGCTCACGCTGCCATAGTTGTTAAATATTTGGATATCATTCCTTTGTTCAAGGTTATTCGCTGCAACACACAATGCAATAGCCAAACTTGAGAAATAGCCTAATCAATAGCGAATGTTTATTGGAGCTTCCTGTGTCCCACACACTGTTGTAAGTGCTTGATATTGATTAATATATTTAATTCTCACAACAATCCTGAGAAGAGATACTATTGCAATTCTCATTTTTTCCATGAGAAAACAGAAACATGAAGAAAAATAAACTGTGAAAGGTCATGGAGCTAATAAGTATTGAGCCAGAATTCTATCAATACAGTCTGATTTCAAAGTTTATCCTTTTGATCTCATTGTGTTTTTAAAATTGCCTTTCCAGAATGGAAACAAAGCTTTTGTAAATATGGAGGGGAAGAAAGGTTGAAGGGAGGGTAGGGGAATGGGAAAAAAAAGAATCAAGATATGTCACGTACAAGTACAAATTCCCTATGATGAATGTGATCATTATGTACACCTAAAAGGTACTAATAAACTTAATCAAAAATAAATAAAATAAAATTGCTTTTCCCCAAAAAACAAATAAACCAAAGAGAAACAAAAAATAAAAGAAAATTGCATATCCCTGAAAAAAAAAGTTTATCCTTTTAAAATCTAATGTGTTTAGTAAGGATTAATAAAATAAATTAGGGTTTAATCCACAGAATGGAATATTATGCAGCCATAAAGAATATGAGAACACTTTTCATAAACTTATAATGAAATGCTATCCATACTATACTACTAATTGAAAAGAAAATACAGAAAAATGTTTATAATAGTTATTCAATTTATGGATAACACATATTTATATACCATAAGTTGCTATCACATGTAAGCATGTGTGAGTGTGTATGCATAAAATCACTAATTAGATATGCAGAATATGTCTGCATAATAATAATATTTGAAACTTGTAACACTAGGCACCTGCCACCAGGCAACAAAGCATGAAAAAAAATGTTGGTAGTATGTGCCTTTTATACCTTTTTGAATTAATAGCATTTGCATACATTGCCTATTTTTAAAACTCAACCACAAATTAATGATAAAAAAGAATGTGACATGCACGTCACAACACTGAGGCAGGAAGTTAAAGGAGCTTAGACAGGGAAAGAAATTCCGTAGGAGGGAAGAGGTGGGCAAGAGTCCAGCCTCCCCCAGTCATCATTAAAGATGGGGACACCGAGAGGATATCTGAAGAGCCAGAGAAAGGCATTTGGCAGAGTTAAGGAGGATGTAACAAATGCTGGCAGTAGTGAGTCCTTTATGAGAACGTGTGGAAACTAAGATCTGTGTTTGGAGGGGCCCAGAGGGGCTGTGAGGGCAGATTAGAAGTTGCAGATTAGAAATCACTCACGGTGCCATCCTGGGGAACTTCCGAGGCATTTACACCAGAAAGGCCCAAACTTCATCCTGTCCCCACATCCATGCTGATCAGGAGTTCAGCTGTGGCACTGTCCCCAAGGGACAGGGGGAGCAACAAAGAAGTAATTGAAGGGTTGAGAGAAAATAGGACCAAAGAAAACTGGTCCAAGGAGCGGAGATTGTTGGTTCCGAAGGAGGACAATTACTTGATGACTGTCTCTCCATTCATTGTCAGCGGGACGGTGACCAGCTGTTCTCTGCCGCCACAAAGCAGACAAAGAGGAAAAGGGCTTCAACTGCAGCACGAATGATTTAAATGGGATTCAGAGAAAATCTCTGTCAGAAAAAAAATAGAATTGATAAACACTAAAGAAACAGATTCTCAGGGAGGATGTGGCCTCGCTACTCCCCCGGATTAGATTTAAGGATGTGGAAATCCATTCTACAAGACAAGGACTTCTAAGGGAATGGTACAAGGGTCTTCTAGAAAGCTTGACCTTAGGTCCACAAGTTCCAAGTCTTGCCAAAGATTCAGGTACCCCAAGTGTGGCGCAGAAGGCACTGAGCTCTAGGGCCCCATGCAGCCTGGGACAAGCCACAGGTCAATGGCAAACACTGTGGGTGATGTCATGTGCTTGGTAAAGCTTTAACTATGGGTAAGATCTTGGCACAAAGCTGGAGCAGAGTCCCAACAAGGACCAAGATTTATTTTTTCTTGCCAACTCGACAGATTAGTTTTCAGTGTTGAGTTTCTGCTCTGAGATTTAAACCTGCTTACTCATGCACCTGACACCTGAGTGCTATTTCTTCAGTTGAAGCTGAATTTTCCTGGACCATGCACGTCGTCTGTGACCTTTGAGAGCGCTGTTTCTACCATGTCAGTTGAATTTCTGCCCCGGTCCAGTCCAGCCCATCAGAACCTGTGCCTTGGGAATATGCTCTAGGTTAGTGTTTTAGGAGTGGGACTAGGAGAATAGGCGAAAGGTAAGCTGAGTAGCTACTCTCATTTCTGGGAATTTTGTTTCAGAAATGAATTCAGACTGCTGTGACAGTGATTCATCATCATCCGTCACCTTGGGAGAATATGACAAGGTGACGCTTTGGGGAGACACATGTCACTGCAGAATGGTGAATTAGTTCAGACATAAAATGTTGTCAGCCCAGCTCTGGGTCTCTAGGCAAAGGAAGTGTGGCTTTATCAGGTTTGGGGATCAGATATCATTGAAAAAGTCAAAAAGAGTCAATGCTTTGTTATTTAACCAAAACCATCTTCAAAGCATTATCCTGGGCTGGGGATATAGCTCAGCAGCACAGCGCCTGCCTGGCAAGCACAAGGTTGTGAGTTCGACTCCCGGGACCAAAAAAAAAAACAAGCATTATCCCTCCCTGAAACTGCCAGGATATCTAAGAGAATCAGATTATCATCAGAACAAGGCCTGGCATTATTTTATAAAGAAAACTAGATCATTACTCATTGCATTTTAGTTACTGGATTTAATTTCGTCAGTGCCTCCTTTTTTAATTTTCTTCCTCCAAAGAAAATTCTTGGAAGTTTCTCCCATCCTTTCTGATTTTATCTTTGCCTGTCTATGAGTATTAAATACTTGACTAACAAATTAATTTTAGTTGACTTTTAAAATTCAGTTCTAAATATCCATCTCTATTAATCATTTTAGTAATATCTTTTTTGTGAATCCATAGCCAATGATCAAGCATAGCTAATCGTGGGCTTTTGCATTAATGGCTAATTTGTTATAGTGCTCTTACAACATAATATTAAACCATTTATCAGCAAATCTTGGCTTCCTTGGACTTAATCGCACTATATTGAAAAAGCGAAGTTACTTTCTACATGATAAAAAGAGCAAATGTGTCTATAGCAACCAAATTTGATCTCTAAAGCTATAACCAGAACTGCAGTTCATTTTCTCCCTCCTAATGTATAAAAGGCAATGAGTGGAGAAGGAGATTAAGAAAATCAAACAGATCTTTGGCAATAGCAGAAAAAGGAATATTTGAATATCAATAAGGCCAGTGAGTGCGTAGGGAGGGTTCAGGCCCCTCAGTCACTTCAAAAATAGAAGATATCCTACGGTAGCAGGGCCGATTTTCCAAATCGGAACCTTCGCACATGGTGTGATGAGAACAGTCATGGACACGGATCCCTCCCATTTCACCCCAATTCCCTCATGCATTAATTAATCCATTCGTTCCACATATGCTTATTGTGCCCCTACACTGTGCAAGTCTCTGGCCATACGAGACCTATGCATCTCCTATCTTCCCACATCCTATTGCCTAGTTAACAGAATGAAATGGAAAATGCGTAGAAGTAAAAAAAAATGCATAGAACTCAAAAGAATTGAAGTAAACCAATTAAGGTAAATATTTGAGGCAAAACCAAATAGTGGGGTTTGAACCAAGACTCAGTCTTCCGATACCACACACTGTACTTTTCCTGCACAGGGAAATCCCTGGGTAGAAGGATTTTCCTCCATCAAAATCAGAGGGATCAGGAAACGTCTGCTGTCCGTGACAGCATGGCTACTCTCCTAGCCATCCAGGCACAACACCCCACAACTCACACGCACAAGACCGTGCCCCTCAGCCTGCACTGGGCCCAGTACCTGCAGTGGCCCATTGATCCCCCTAAATTATCTAACTGCACCCCTGAGAGGGTCCCGGCTCGTCTCTCTGTTTACACCTCTGGAAGGCAACCCTTGGCAGTAGCTGGGTTGTGAGAAGACAGAAATAGTTCTTTTTCTGTCGGGTGGCAGAAAAGAAGACAAGCTCTTTGCATGCAAGGGCCAATTCCTGTAGATCTCGGTATCTGTCCCTGCACTCAATAAATATAAATGAGAGGGTGAAAGAAGAAAAAGGCAAAGGGAAGTGAAAGTAGGGATTGGTCCAGGCCTTGGTCACCTCCCCACCCCATCTTCTGAGTCACTCTTGGCCCGTGACAGTTTGTCAGGTCTTGGGAAGTCTCTTTGACTTCCTATCAAACCCCGCATCAGCCAGCGCAGCGGGAGTCAGCACAATATATTTTTCACGAAGCTTGTATGCTTTCTTGTGCAAGACCTATAACTCATCCTGTTTCTCTTTTAGGGGCTTCCAAGTTTAAACTCTCTAATTTTACTTTAATCCATTCGTTTATTTATTCAACGAACATTTATGTGGAAGATGGTTACTTTTGTTTATTTTGTCCCTGCTTCAAAGGGCTCTTGATTTCCTTTTTCTTTATTGTAACTGCTTTTCTATTCTATGTTTATCATACGTATAATTTGTGAGTTTTGGAAGTAGCCAGGGGATGATACACGTGCATAATAAAGAACTTAATGGTTTTATTGTAGAACGAATAGGATCTGAGTCACCCCGGAATAAACACACAGGACCTGGAATCTCACAGTCTACATCCAAATCTCAGTTCTATCCCACCAGCGATGTAAACTGAATGAAGCGTGTTTGCCAAGCCTCAGTTTCCCCACCTGTGCATATGTGACTAAGAATCCCACAAGAGACGTTTAGGAAGATCAAACAGGGTAATGTACACAAAGCACCTCGCACTGCCCGTCGCATAGTAAGAATGTAATGGTCCCGCTTGTACTAAAGCAGGTACATATCTGTGAATCCCCAGTCTCTGAGAAGAGTTTAGCTTGGTTTCCATGGGGAAAAGACATTTCTAAACCCTCAAAATTTAAATTAATCCTAAACTGTTTCCTTTTTGTGCTCTCTGAGCTTCTTGGCCACGTTCCGTCACCCCTTGTTGTCTAGCCCCTCTTGTCTAATTATAAACTAAATTCTGGCTCATTAACAAGAAAGATTTTCTCAGGCTCTGTTCTATAAACAATACCAGAGAAATCACAGATGCTTTGAATGCCAGAAGGGGTCTCCCGGTCTGCGGTTGTGTTTTGGTTTTTTGTTTTGTTTTGTTTTTTGGGGGGTTTTTTGGTTGTTTTAATTTAAAGATACCACAATTGATTCTGGCTTTAAAAATTGTGTATTTAGGGCTGGTGAGGTAGCTCAGCGGCTTAAGCGCCTGCCCGGCAAGCGCGAGGGCCCGAGTTCGACTCCTGGAACCCACATACGAAAAAGGGGCCGGTGATATCACTCAGCGGCACGGTCGCCTGCTGGCGCGTGAGGTCCTGAGGTCGAACCCCGGTACCCACAAAAAAAAAATGTGTATTTGCCATTAACAAACACAGTGCATTAAGCCTTTCTCTTCTATAACGTGCACCACAATGTCTTGTAATTGCTTATTTCCATGTCTGCCTCACTACTGGTAAACTCCTTGAAGGCCAGACTGATACCTCATTCCCTGTTCATCTCCTGTTCCTAGCCCAGTAGTGCAGATATAGTAAGTGCTCAATAAATACATGTAGGATTAATGAATAAACAAATTGATTCATGAAAAGCTACCTGAAGACAAGGACCATAGCAAAGGCACTGTGTTATCATCTGTGCCACTTGTCATACGGATGAACCAATGTCACTTACTAAGTCTGCTTGAGACACAAAGAACTTTAAAAATAATAATTTAAACATCATTTTATACCTTAAGCCACAAAACAATAGTTTTTAAAATCTAAGTCAATATTTAGAAACTTTTCAAAGCCATGCCAGCATTTAAGAGATTGACTATTTTCTCCAGGACTGTTTTCACCAAAATTCTGAAAATTATTCTTCACACAGTGTCCTGGTATGGAGCCTTGGTACGGAACTTTCTCCTTCGTGGTAGGGGGGCCTTGGGCAGAGAGGAGAGAATGGTCACCCCCAAACAAGGCCACAGCTGGAGGCTGGGCAGAGTTTTTCTGCGGGCTGAGGTGCAGCTGGACGATAGGGAGATGGCCTGCCAGGAGTTCCCTCACTGGGGAAAACCAGGAGACGGGGGCGAAATAACCCTTCCAGGACTGGGCTCTATAAAATGGTATAGCATTTGCATATAACATGCATATCCTCCTGTATGCTTTAAATTATCTCTTGCTTATTTATAATACCTAATACAATGTAAATGTGATGCAAATAGCTGTTGCATCATACTGCTTAGGGAACAATGACCAGAAAAAAAATGTACGTGGTAAGTACAGAGTCAATTTCTTTAAACCTCCACCTATGGCTGGCTGGTTCTGTAGATGCGGAACTGATGGATACAGAGAGCTGACTGTACTTTCATTTGTGAATTGTTTACTGTCTCCCCGTTCTGCACGGAATTTGCTCACACAGGAAACTCAGCCATCTTCCCTGATTTCTATACACGCTTGTACATAAAACCAGTTAAAGCAGCAGAAAAAAATTCCTGATGGTTTCCCAATATCCATTCTCCCCTTTTCCTTCAGAACTACTGAATTCTAGTTGGGCATACGGATGCCAAGAATAATGATTATCACCAAGCGTGGTGGCGCACACCTGTAGTCCCAGCACTTGGGAGGCTGAGGCAGGAGGATTGCCATGAGTTCAAGGCCAGCCTGGGCTACAGTGAGTTCAAGGCCAGCCTGAGCTACATAGCAAGACCTTGTCTAAATAAGTAAATATTATCATTTTCAGCCTCCCTTACCACTAGGCGTAGCCAAGGACTATGTGAACTTCCGCGAGCAACTTACTAGTCGTGGAGTGTGCGCTCCACTTCCTTTAGCTCCTTCTTGTTGGGTAAAATGTAGACACGATGGTGAGAGCTGGAGCAGCCCTCTTGGACCATAGAGGACTCTGCATGCTGGGAGTGACAGAACAAGAGAAGAGCTCTGGCTCCCTTACATTGCAGAGCTGCTATTTCAGTCCTGCACATCTCTGTCTGTGATGGAGAACTAGGCTTTCCCTTGCGTACACTCTTTTCATTTTAGTTCTTGGTGACAGCCACTGTAACTGTATCCTGCCTAATGCCCTTCTCTACACAGAAAATGGCAAAATCGGTGGCACCATAGATGATGTGACAAGCGTTCTAATCAGATTATCTAGCAGAGTAAGCTCCGTTCATTTCCTTTCTCTTTTTTTGTTTTCCTCTTCATTTAGAATCATTCCACAGCCTCTTATCAAGTCAACAGACTTTTATTGTTTTTGGTTATAGTAAAAAGTTTTAGCAATTTACATGCAATGGTATTTTTTCAACTAATTCTAGCTAATATTCCATGCTTCTAAATTTAACTTCAGCTTTACGTTTAAGTTCAAATTAAATTTTCTATTTAAATATCATTAAGCTTACAATTTTTACTTTTTTCACCTTTTTTAAAAAATGTTTTGGGCCGGGGATATAGCTCCATGGCACCGTGCCTGCCTGGCAAGTGTGAGGTCATGAGTTTGATTCCTGGTAGAAAAAAAAAATGTTTTTAGTATGTAGTCTTCATATATTCAGAAAAAAAGTTATATATATATATTTTTTTTGGGGGGGGGGTACCGGGGGTCGAACTCAGGACCTCACATGCCAGCAGGCGCCCGTGCCGCTGAGCGATATCACCGGCCCTTTTTTCGTATGTGGGTTCCAGGAGTCAAACTCAGGACCTCGTGCTTGCCAGGCAGGCGCTTATGCCGCTGAGCTATCTCACCGGCCCCAAGTCATATTTTTTTTAAACCCCCAAAAATCACTAGTCAATCAAATTTAAGAAATCTTCAAGCTTTGTCACATATGGTTCAGTTCTTTCTTGAAAGAAATAAAACCTTGCAAAGAGTTGGAAGTCCTGCCTAGTCCTCCCTGGCCTTCTCCCTCTTTCCTCTTCTGTAAAATGAGCCAGTATCGTCAACTCTGCGTATGTCATCCCTACGCTTACTTTTCACATTTTTACCATGTACCTAATCATAAACCATTTATGGTACTTTCCTGGGTGTGAAATTTTGTGAATATCATTCTGCATCTTGCTTTTCGTTCAACATTAGGTTCTAGTTCATTAGTTTTAATTCTATTTTATAATTATTCTGCAACATATTCTTTCTCCAACCGATGAACATTAAGATCGCTTGCATTTTCTTCACTATTTCAGTCAATATCTCACTGAACATTCTTACATCTAACTCTCTGCACTGCGCAGGTTCAAGAATTCTGTAGGAAATATGCCTAATAAGGGAAATCATAGTGTTGCAATGTATGCCCATTTGCAGCATTAGACTTTGGAGACTGATCTACCCATTTTTACTCTCATTTTTGTATCTTTGTTAGCATATGATATTTTTGCGATGTTCCCCTTCTGCCTGTGTAATATGTGTGCAGTGGTATCTCATTATCATTTTAATTTGCACCTCTTTGATTGCTTTTTAGATTTCTTTACCATTCCAGTTTTCTATTCTGTGATTAACCTCTTTGCCTATTTTATTACTGGATTGTTTGGGATGTTTTTGCTTTTGTTTTGTGACCAAGCCTTATATATTTGAGATCTTAAATCTTTTGAGCTATATGCATTGCAAATAGCTTCTCCCTAGCCATTTAAAGACACGAAATTTAAACACTTTAATGTCGATTCATTCTATGAATTGTGCTATCTTCTAATTAAGAAATCCTCTCCTATCCAGAACTATAAAAATATTCTTCTATATTTAAATTCAACAGTTTAAAAATTTCTTCTCTTCACCTACAGGCATTTAATCTTTGTAGAAATGAATAAAAATTTAAATTTAAAGATTTTAATTCTAGGAATACCAGATTATGGTTTTTGTGATAGTTGAGGGGTTGGTAAAGAAAAACAAAGTGATGAATTTTTGAAAAAGTAGAAGTCAACCCTCAGAGATCAAAAGTAGCTGAAAGAAGGTGTGTCTTCTCTTCGTGGATTTTAAGTACTTCTGGATCCTCTCATCCATTTCTCACGCAGCATGGTGACCTCTGTTTAGGTCACACTCCAGATGCCCCGCGCTCTCATCTCCATGGCCTCCACCACTTGCCTCTCTCCCAGCCTGGAGCAATCCCAGAGACAGTTCCTGTCCTGGCTACCACCACTGTCACCTCACAGCTGAATCCTCCAGCTTTCTCAGCCTCGTTAAAGAAGAGGACCTGGCTCGGCAGGACCCAGAGCTGCAGCAGGACCCATGTCCCAGGCCAGCCTGCCGGGGAGCCCCACTGAGTCTCTGGTGTTCCCAGCCAAGGGTCGGTGCCCAAATGGTTCTTGGTGACACGACAGCAAGTAAAAAGACTGATGCACTGAATGCAGGACAGGCTTTCACCAACGAGGCTGAAGATGAACCTCAGCTTGCCAATGAATTGCTTGCCCTGTTTCTCCCAGTGGACAGTTCCAAGTAATGACTCTGCATGACCACTTGAGTGTCCCATGTTAGCTAGCAGTGCTTTTTGAAGGTTCACTGAAGCTTGGTGACATACCAACTTGTATTGCTTTCTATCCTTCTCTGCTTTATTCTCCCTTTTCCCTGCCTTTTTATTTTGTGTAGGATGCATCCCTCCTCCCCATAAACCAAGGCAGGTAATTTTTGCTTCATGGTCTCTTTCTAGGGACCCCAGATCAAGAGAATTTGTTTAATATTTAAAATATATATACATATTTTATTCATCATTAACTAGAGTTCAAAATTTTTATAAAACTGGTAAATAGCTCTAGTAAAGATATTAAAACTAAGATTACACACCTGTAATCCCAGCACTCGGGAGGCTGAGGCAGGATTGCCATGAATTCGAGGCCAGCTGGGGCTACATGGTGAGACCCTAACTCAAAAAAAACAAAAAACAAAGAGAAAAAAAAACAAAACCATAATCAGTAAATTTTGTATATACTATAGAAATGAGTTAGTTCATTGGCAAGGCAATAACTTGGTGAATTGGCTTGCTTCTGTGGGTGGGGAGAGGAAGAGAAATATAAAGATACATTGAATACAAAATTGGTATAGACCAGAAACAAAGGATAAAGGACAGGTGAGATTAAGAACACACGTAGGTTCCGTTCTGGACCACCGCAGGGATGGCACTGCTACTCGTTGAAACAGAAGCAGGGGGTTTATGTGTGTGTGTGGTTGGACAAGGCCCATAGATAGAGGGAAAGAGTTGTCAGAGATGATGAGTTCACGGGCTCTGGGGTGTTGGAGACATTTTGTACACACGTGCATAAATGGTTCTACCTAAAATAGATCTGAGTTGGAGACATTGATTTTGTTAGAGTGCTATGATTGACACTATTGATTGACTATCAGACAACCATTTTTCCCATCTTCCTTGCTAATACAACCCCAATTTTTTTAGGCAGTGATCTAGTCAGTTCATGTGATAAATAAAAATTGATTAAGCTATCTGAGTGTGGTGGCACATGCCTGTAATCCTAGCACTTGGGAGGCTGACGCAGGAGGATTGCCATGAATTTGAGGCTAGCCTGGGCTACCTAGTGAGTTCAAGGCCAGCCTGCACTACAAAGGGAGACCCTGTCTCAAAAACAAAACAAAACAACCAAAAAATATTGATTAAGACAACCACAATATGTAACCCTCACTGACTAGTTACATATTGATCTATGTCTAAGGCAAGAGAAGTCTACTGGGAAACTTCTAAAAAAGATTTTCCTCCCTGATAAAAAGAGAGCAGTAAAAGAATAAATCTCTCTTCAACCTTCAAAAGCCCCTTTGCTACCACTTTACGTGTGTCTGGGGAGAAGTTGGAGCTTAGCACTCCTGCTGCCATCTTGAAACAGTGAGACGATTCTATGCACAGCAGAGCTGAAAGTGGAAAGAGCCTACGTCCCGGATGGCATTTCTGAGCCTCTGAGTCAACCCTACACAGATGTCTCCACACGTTTTGTTCTCTGAGATACTTAAGTATCGTCACTGTTGGGCTGTTATTGGGAACTCTAACGTCTGTAGCTGAAGTTTCCCTAGTACCTATTTTTTCCACAGCCCCGGCAACTGGAAACAGAGTAGTAAAGGAGAGCAGTAGAAAGGGCCTTGGACAGAAGTCAGGAAAATGCCAGTGTGAAAAGGACAGGTAAAAGAGAAGGGAGTCTATAAGGCACTGCTATGGCAGATACTATCTTTATGCATATGACCAAACTTAGAGAAGTTTGTACAATCCAAAGCTTGAACCCTAATGTAAACTACAGACCTTGGATGGTAAGGATGGAACGGTGTGAGCTCATCATCTGTAACAAATGTAGCCCTCCGGTGGGAGATGCCCATGATGGAGGCAGGTACACGTGTGTAGGGATGGTGGTACATGGAAAATCTCTGTACCTCCCTTGTAAATGCTACTGTGAATTGAAAACTGCTCCAAAAACTAACGTCTTTTTAAAAAAATAATGTAATTCTAAACTACCAATTTAACTCTTATATTGCAAATCTGCTCAAATATTTGGCCAAAGATACAGTTAAAAACAGAGACCATAGATTTTTTAAACTAATGCTTTTTTAATTTCTGAGAACATCATTCTCTTTTTCATCCTATTCTTCCAGTCAAGAATTCATGTGGAATCATCCCATGATAGATACAGCAAGCATCCTCAGATTCCATGCTTAAGAGTTTCCGTGCTCCTCTGGGTTTGGGTCATGAAATTCACTTGGCCCTGGAGAAATAATTGCCTGTCAGCATGAAGCTGAGCTGATGAATAATTTTGACAACACCACACAGCAAATTAGTGAACTGGCCAACTTCAGATTTCTCTACTCGCTCCTGCTTTTGCCAAGTGTTTAATTGAGAATGGATGTGATAAGTTATCCTGCTCCCTTCACTTAGAATAAATATTTGTAGGCTCGCTGACATGACACTATTTGCATAGTGTATCACTGGGCCGTTGGTGGTTTAAGGACACAACATTCTGTTAGACGATAGCATAAAAGATGAAGTTGGGGGGTAAATTATGTGAGACAACGGTGCAATGTTAGCAAGGTTCAAGGTAAAACAATTTAATACAAGAAGAAAGGGCATGGAAAAGAGTTCTGAATCAGACAGAGTTGATACTGGATTTGACCCCACCACTTAGAAACTTGAGAAATTAAGCAAACCTCATACTTTGTAAGCCCCATCTTCCCATCCGCCAGCGAGGAGTAACAATGTCAACTCCATAGAGGAGCACTAAATCACGTCTGCAAAGAGAGAGGTACCATGTGCCAAGATCATGGCACACTGCCCATAAATAACTAAAAGTGCTACATCAGTACATTTATAGGATGCTTTTCGTAATATCGGAAAATGTTATTGAGGCTTAGTACCTGTTAATTATGTCGCTCTCTTGTCACTCACACATTTACTAACTTTTTATATAATGTCTTTCTTTGGGCAAAAAAATTCATCTTTATGCTTGTGTTTTAATTGATATCATTTTCATCCATCAGTAACTGGGATGGGTACAAATGCCCATCTGTACCAGTTGTCACCTCCTTGTGTCTCCACTCTAAGTCCCCTGCTTTGTGTGGCCGGGGCTGGAACTTTGCAAAACACATCGCTGCTTTGCCGTCTGCCTTCTTCTAGGCTCTGACTGACCACGGGGCTGCAGCCCGGAAGAGGAGGAAAGGATTTACCCCAAGCCCACCTGGGGCTCGCACTGGTCCCCTGTCTACCTCTTCTTCCCAGGCGCGCTAATCCAGCAATGCTTCTTCGTCCATGCAGTAGCATTTTCCCATTGCAACAACTGGATCAGTTTGCGGTTCTCCAACACGTGTCATGTCGAGCCAGCCCCTCCTTCTCAGCGAGACAGCAGCCCTTCCTCGGAGATCTGAGTTTCAGTTCGTGGAGCCCTCCTCCAAACTTCTATATTTTAGTAAGTTCAACTTCTTCCCCTCATCCCTTCACTCCCCGAGGATGGGAGCTTCTTTCTGCAGCTGCTACCATTGTGATGACTTAGTCTTTGGTTTCTATCTTCTCAGTTACCTGGGTAACAACTTTATAAGTAGTTATTCATTCTTTCCATTATTTTATCACTTTTCCATAGGTAGGAAGATTTCTGCCTCCTGGCTAGATCTTCACTAATACATTATTCCCGCCTGGCTTTTAACAGAGTCTGGTAGTCTCTTTGTTTATTTGCTTCATTTGTTTGTTTTCTGGGACGAAGTCTCACTGTGTAATTCAGGCTGGCCTTGAACTCACTTTGTAGCCCAGGCTGGCCTCGAACTCTCAGCGATTCTCCTGCCTCCGCCTCCCGAGTGCTGGGATTACAGGCATGCACCGCCACACCCAACTAGCTTCTTCGAATAAATTAGAAAGCTTTCCAGTTTTTTTACCTGTTTCTTGAATTTCAGTAAAACTGTCCTGTAGATACTTCCATGAATTATATTTACTAACTCTATTCTTCCTTTTGTTTAGACCAAAAATCTTGAAGCCATCCTCTACCTTCTGTCTTTCACCAAAACTCTATATCCAACCTATGAGCAAACATGTCAAGTAATCCTACTTTCCCCCAAATGCTGACTCTACCCGCCCACTTCTCCCCACCGCCACATAGGATGGTCCAAATCACCATCGTGAGTGGCCTGGGTTTCAGCCACAGCCTTCTTTCTGGTCTTTCTGTTTCCACATTTGTCCCCTCAACCCCAGGTCTCTAGAAGGACCACAAGGAGAGGTTATGAAAGAAAATCACAGGGAGTATGAGTTCCACTTAGAGTACAACAAGTCAAAGCCAAAGACGACCATCTGGGACATGGTCACTGAGGGAAATAGCTAATGCATTTTAAGGGACAGTAAAGTCTGGCATGCACTTGACTTTGCTTTCCTGCTCTGTGTTTCAATTACATGTTCCATCATCCACACGAAACGCACAGTAAGAATCTCTTATCTGCAGTAATCACGAGTGCTTTGGGAAGGGTTGTGGTAAATCCATTAGAAGGACCATAGAAAAGTAGAGACAAGATGACAAATGTAACAAACACATGGAGATCAGGAAAGAAACTGGAACCTTAGGGTAAGACACTGGATTTCCCACATCACGTATCATGAAGGCTGAAGCCAACTGATGTCAATACGAAGAGAAAAGAGACCTCAGAAGTCTGAGGAACTTAGGGGCATCCACTCAAGCTCTTATGTTACATTAGTACAATGCAGAAAAAGGTGGGTCAGGTGATGTCATTTCCACTGACTTTTTCTTTAAGTGCTGGGGATTGAACTCAGGGCCTCATGCAAGCTCAGTAAGAGCTCTGCCACTGAGCTACATCACCAGCCCTATATATGGTTTTTTTATTTGACTTTACGTGAATAGCTCAAGGTTATACATCTCCATATCTTGTACACATAACATAGCACTTGCTGCAAAACAGGTGTCAGAAAACATTCATAAAATAGATGGAGTGGGGCCGGGGATATGGCTCAGCAGCGTAGTGCCTGCCTGGCAAATGCAAGGTCCTGAGTTCGATTCCCAGTACCACAAAAAATTTTTTTAAATAAATAAATAAATGGAGTGAAGAAGAAGGAGGAGGAGGAAGAGGGAGGAGGAAGGGGAGGAGGAGGGGAGGAGGAAGAGGAGGAAGAGGAAGGAGGAGAAGAAGAAGAGGAAGAGGAGGAGGAGGAGCGAGAGAGAGAGGGAAGGAGGGAGCCAGGAGGGAAGGAAGTAGGAAAGTGGGGAGGGAGGGAGGAGGGAACAGAGATTTATTGAAAGTGATAAGAAAGGCTATTGTTCCTGAGCGTTTGCTGTGGCCCATTCTGAGAGCTTTTGTGTATTAATTCATTGACTGGAGATTAGAACTAAGTTTTCCCTGGCTCTGTGTTCTTTGTGTATTTTCACTGTCAGCTTCACCAATGATCAGATTCATAGTGCAAAGAAACTCTCTGAGGAGACTGGTAAAAGAACAGATGTTCCTCATTTTACGAGGGATGCTCAGCAAGTCTGTTCTTACATAAGTGATCCAGGTGTTACTGACTTCCAAAAATGCACACGAGCACCGGAGGCTAGAAACTCCGAGGGAATGTCCTTGTTATTCCACTGTGTGAGCAACTAGAAATGACAATCTGAGTAAAGCAAAGTAATTATCCTGGTTATTCAGGCCTCCCCAAAAGCCGCTTGTCTCAGCAGTAGCCTTAGTTCAGTAATAATTAACCTAACATAAATCTGTATATTTCTCCCAAAGGCCTTTGGGTATATTCGGTTTCATTTACTCATCCAACAACTATTTACTGAGAACGTATTGTGTGTCAGGCACCTTTCTGTAGGCCCAGCAATAATCCAAAGTCTCTGGTCTTGTGGTGTTCACGCTACCACATGGCTGAGACAAATGAATCGTCGACCTCGTTAGAGAGCAAAAGAAACTGAGGCTCAGGCTCTCTCTCTCTCTCTCTCTCTCTCTCTCTCACACACACACACACCCTTGGGCCATTGTTACTTAGAGGACTCAGTGGGGGAGAGAGAGAGAGAAAACTGAGTATGAATTCTCTCAAATTAGCAGTTTTGTTTTACTTTGGATCCCTGGTAGGAGCACAGGAGGCAGCCTTGATTCCTTTCTTTCTCTCAAGTCTCAGCAAATCTGGCTTAGAATCCAGTTCCTGTCCTCTCCCCCAGTCACTACCACTCTGCTCTAAGCCACCGTCATCTGTTAGGTGACTGCAGGTGGCTCCTGTCTGTCTCACCATCCTTTTCTAGAACACAGCCAGAGGAATCCTTTTGCTGTGTAAGTGGATCCCTCCCAGCACGTATATGGACTCCCGCTTTTCACTAAGGGTAAGTGTCTCGGCAGCCTCCAGGTCCACCTTCCATTTCACCCAACCTCGTCGCCTACTGTTCTCCTCTTTTATTCTCGTCTCTCTAGTCACAGTAATCTTCCTGATGTTCCTCAAGCCTACCGGGCATGTTTACACCCCAGGGCCTTTGCACAAACTGTCCTGTGCCTCAAACATGGCACCCCAGGTGTCCACATCTTCCCCTGCTTCCAGTCTTCTCTCCAGTGTCACCTTCTTAGTGAAGCCTTCCCTGGAAACCCCCACCTGAACGTGCTACACTCTAGATACTTCCAACCCCTCTACCTCGATCTAGTTATTTTCCTCATCACACTTCTCAACCTCTGAAACATAAATATATTACGTCCATTATCGTTATTTCCCTGTAAGGGCAGGAATAGAACTTTTTCTTCTTTTCTTCTCATGTGTACCCCCAGAAGATAGAACAACACCTGCTGTGACTGGTGGGTAAATACAAGTTATCACTACTATTATCGCCATCGTCATCATTATTGTTTGTGAATGCCAAGGGACAGGAATCATGAGAGCTTTAGAGAAAGAGATTTTTCTACTTGGAGACACCATAGTTCAGAGAAAGATGAGAGATTTTCACAGTCAAACATAATTGGATTTGAATCCTGGTTCTGCTGTTTACTTGTGACCTTGGGCGACTGACTATAGCCTCTCTGTGCATCTTGGTCCCTGAAATAGAAAATGCGAGAAATAATTCCTGTCTCACAAGGTTGCAGTACTGATGAGATGATGGAATGTATAAAAAGGTCTGCTTTGATTCGAGAAAAACTGAGTATGAATTCTCTCAAATTAGCAGTTTTGTTTTACTTTAGCCAGATTCTAACCTAAAACAGTGGCTTTGAACACACACCTTCCCTCTTGGGGCTCAGTTCAGACGCATATGCAGCGGCAAGGGGCTGGGGGCCCCTTAGGCTTCCCAAGACATTGCTTCACTCTCTCCAAAGGGTTGGCTAATCTGCTGCTTTTTGGTACTGAGCCCTTCAAAAGTCAACAGATAATCACAGGAGATAAATAAAACCTTTGTCACTTACTGCTGCCTCAGTTTTACACAAGTGTTGCCAAAATGAGTTGCAACAGGAACCTTTGAACAGACTAGTAGAATGGTATGTGCTGATAAACGTTTATTTAGAATGCAGCTCTTTTCTTTTTCCTGGAATTTCTCAGTAATTAGCCAACTGCTCTAAATGCAACCCTCTGACAGTCATTTGGAGCAGCTGATCCTAGGCTTCTCATCATTGGCACTCCCTCTGCTTCCCCGCAATCTCCCAGATTTCCGAAGTTTTTTCTACAAGATAACTGCATGCATCAAGTGATCATTTCTGTATATATTTTTACATTGGCCATGCTAAAGACATGACCCTCATTAGAATTTATAATCAGCGTGAGTCAGAGAGACTGTCACAATGTATGGCTGTACTTCCAGGGGAAAAGCAAAGAAATCTGAAGTTTTATGTAAACTGAGAAACTTAGTTTGAGCCACGTTCATTCATTCATTTTTGACACATATTTAACAAACACCTGTCATCTGCCAGACACAGTACTAGGTGCTAGAGAAATAGCAGTGAAAGGAAGACACCAAAAAAAAAAAAAAAAAAAAACCTTGCACTTTTGGGGTTTGCATTCAAATGGAGAAAATAGACAGTAAGATAAATAAAACATATGGATAGAATAACTCATGAAAGAAACAAAAATCAGGAAGGGAGACAGTGCATGCAAAGGCCAGTGGAAGCAGGGGCAGGTGTTCTTTTCAACAGTGTGGTCAGAAAGGTCTGACCAAGAAGGTGATATTTGCCCAAAAACCTGAAGGAAATGACAGCTGGCTCTCAAAGAACTTACATCCTAGTGGGGAAATGAGCATATATTTTAAAAAGAAGGTAATTTCAGAGAGTGATAAAAGTAAAAACAGTAACAAAATAAAGAGCTGTAAAGGAAATGGAAAAGGCAACTTTAAACATTCTGAATAAATGACACTTAACTGAGATCTGAATGGCAAGAAGGAGCTGATATTCGAGGAAGGAGCACTTCGGCTGGGGAACAGGAGGCAGGTAAGTTTAAGTAACAGAAAGGAGGTCAGGGAATAAAGGGAATGGTATAAATACACAAGATCAAAAAGAAAGACAGGCAGCTCTAGATGGTATAGAATCATGGGAAAATTCTGTTTTTGTCCTAATTGTGATGAGATGCTGAGGTAGATTTGCAAAGGTGACCACAACAGTCCCTGCATCCCAGCTTGGCTTCTTCTTTGTAACACAACTTTGGGGCTCCTTGGGTCACAAGGAAAAGTCTGTTTTTCCTCTCCTGGGCCTACCCCTACAACCAAGAGACTGTAAAAGAATGATACTGTAAGACATTGAGACTTGGCCTCAAGTGGCCTTTTAGTCTCCATTCTCTCCTTATAATTCTGCCCTATATCTACTAGGTACAAAGCCCAGTACAGCTGACCGAAGGATGAGAGGTCATGTGGAACAGAATAAGCGCATCAGTCAACAGGCAGCAGCAACCAACAGAGAGGCCATTCAACCTCAGTTGAATATAAAATGACTCAGTCGGAAGACAAACCAGGGGAGACCAGTGGAAGAACCACCTTGCTGAGCCCAACCCAAACTGCTGCCCTACTGAACTGTGAGCAAGTAAATAAGTTAATGATATAAAAAACTTAGTGGTAGTTTTCTATGCAGTGATAAGTAATACAGAAAACTTCGGTGTTCTAAATAAGGAATAAAGTAACATTTTTATGTTTTTTTTTTTTTTTTTTTTTTTTGTGGGTACCGGGGGGTCGACCTCAGGACCTCGCGCGCCAGGAGGCGCCCGTGCCGCTGAGCGATATCACCGGCCCCTTTTTCATATGTGGGATCCGGGAGTTGAACTCGGGCCCTCGCGCTTGCAAGGCAGGCACTTACACCACTGAGCCATCTCACCGGCCCCATTTTTATGTTTTTAAAGACCAATTTTGTCCCAAATACACTGATGAATGCAACCACAGGAACCATGGTGTGATGGTTAATCTCGATTGTCAAAATGAATAGATTAAAAGATGCCTAGGAAATCAGTAATGCGCACTTGTGAACGTGTCTGTGGAGTGTTCCTGGAGACAAAGATGACTGGCGTGTAGGCCAGCAGACGCAGGGGGTTAGGGCTATTCTGACTGTGGGAGGCACCATCCAATAGCCTTGCAGTCTGAATAGAACAAAGAGGAGACAAAGGAGGAAGTCGGCCTGTCCTTGGAAGCTCAGTTCTGCTTGACTGGGTCCACCCTTTGCTGCTGCCTCCCCAGCGGACTTCAGACTCTAGTTTCTTCAGCCTTTCAACACAGACTCACATCCACACCTCTCCAGGGGGCTTCTCGGCCTTCAGATCCTCCCGCTCTCCAGTGTGTGGACAGACGTTGTGGAACGTCTCACTTCTGATCCTGTGAGCATATCTACTAAATCCCCTTTCATCAGTATATGTGGAGAGAGAGAGAGATGCTATGTGGATGAAATTATATATAAATATGTACTATTGATTCTACTCCTGCAGAGAACCCTAACCAATATACATGGGCTTCTGTCTTTCTAGAAACTATAAAGATACGATGGCCTTCATCAGAGAGAGAGTGTGGCTTACAGGGCTGTGTTGGTCCACTGAGGCCTTCTCCTCACAATGAAATCCTGTCCTCAGTCATATCCAATTCATGTGAAACTGCAAACGCCAGACCAAAAACAGCCAAAAGTTATTTGATTTTGTACCCTATTTCAGCTAAGAATAGGATAAAAAAAATTCTGATGAAAACCAGGATCATATCTTAGGCCAGAACTCATTATGAAATGTGTCCCTAAAGAAGATTAAAAAGGACTATCGTGAACTCTACACTATGGTGTTTGAATTCTGTGTCATGCTGAAATACAAGGCAGCATTACATCATTCTCAAAAATGTAGATTAAAAGATGATCTTTGAACATGCAATCTTGGAGACAACTTTTTAAAAAAGCAGCACACTTAAAACGCTTTTAAAAAGCTATTTTGTGAAAAAGTACTGTAATTAGTAAAAGCCAAGATGTTTGCTCTTGCTGTGCATAATTATTTAATATGCAGAGAAATGGGATTCACTTTGATTATATAAATAGCATTATTTTTTTAAATGGGTTCTTTAAGTCATAATATTTAACCAGTCTGTATGGCCATTTATTCCCAGTACCTCATATTTTCCGTTAGTTTCTCAAGAATGTTAACATTATCTCCCCATAGCGTTGTTCATCATGCTTTCTTACAGTCAGATGTTATATAGATGATATAGTTTCAAAATGGGTTTTTAAATTCTAATATAGCTGCTGTATGGAATGGTAGGAATGGATGTTAGAAAACTAAGTCAGACATAGCCTCACCTACTTGTCCACCCACCACTATTAGCCACACTCCTCCAATCTGTTAACATTAGAGAAAGAAGAAGGGAGGTTTGGAGAAAGACAAGAAACAAGAAAATTCAAATGAACCAAGGAGGCAGGGAAAATAAACCTGTGATGGACAATAAACAAAGAACAACAACAGAAAAAGAAGGTAAGAAGAAATAAACTAGTGCTTGAACCAAAGAATCAAACTTCCACAAAAGACATCTCAGGCAAAGGCCACAAAACCACTGCATCATTCTGGGGTTTCTTCAACTTAGCACATTGTCTGTAGCTCATTCTGGGAAAATCTTAGCTTCCATTGGATCAAGGGCAACTTCAAGGCTCTGATGACAGCTAGAGAAGAATAGACACTGTCCCCTGGAAAAAGAGAACAGATACACTGAGATTTGGTCACATTTCTGAGGGTGTTCTTTGGACCCCATCTATGAACCACCAAATGGTAAAGCCTGAAGATCTCACCTCAAGGCACCTGAGAGCTACTCTCGCACGCGCACTGTCCAGAGCCACAGGGGCTTCTCCAGTGTCAGGGTCCGACAGTAATCGCTCTTCCTCCCTTGGAAAGTGTGGCAAAGTGGGAGTTTCACCAAAAGAGCTCTGCCTCCTCCCTAGTTTTGAAAAGGCAGATCGGTCTTGCTCAGCCTTCGGTGCTATCCATCTCCCCTGGGGAGAGCCGAGGAGGACAGGGAAGTGGATGTACCTGGCAGCTGCCGCCACGTTTCTCCAAGGGCTGCCGTGCCGCTGGCTCGCAGGGCTGAAGTTCTCCCAAGCTGGTAATATGTTTTAGTCACTGGCTTAACTCAAACTTTATTTCAGAATCCAGACATTTCAGACAATATGAGTGGAATCAGAAGGTGAGGGGGGAGGGGCCCTCAGGCCCAGTGACCCAAGACCACCATAGTCCCCCACCTCTGAAAATTTCCAACACCTCCTGATAGTGGAGTGCTGGGGAACAAGCCCTAACGCGTGGACTTTGGGGGCTATCCCAGATCCAAACTACAGCATGATTTAACCAGTTATCGGTGCTAAAAATGTAACCACTTACTTACTGAATGATAGGATACAAAGAAATGGAAAGTTAGGTTAATTTTCCCTTGAAAATATCTCCTACAATGTCAAGGATTTATCACCAAGGACTTCATCACTGTTATTTACAGTTACTGCCTAAAACCTCCAATAACTGACATCTCAACACTTAACAAAGGGTTTAGGTTCATAATATAAAGTAATATCATTTGGTCATTAATAATTACAAATGGAATAAACACTATGGAAAGTTGCTTGGCATTTTATATAAAGTTAAACATACATCTAGCCTCCACAATTCCACTCCTGGAGAAATCAAAACATAACACAAGAAGACAAGAATATTTATAGAAACTTCATTTATAATAGCTACCTCCTGAACACACATAAAAAAATAGAAACACTCCAAATGTCCATCATTAGGAGAGTGGATTGATAAAATTTGGCACATCTATATATAGATGTAATATTATATTACATAGGATAATATTAAACACCAATCGAAAAATGTACTAGTGATAAGTACAGTAACATAGATTAAATTTTTTAAATATTATATTGAGGGAAAGAAGATTCAAAAGAGTCAATTTGCTATGATTCCATTAATTTGAAGGCCAGCAACAAGCAAAATCAAACTACAATAATAGAAATCAAAATAATGGTTACACAGGTGTATATATATATACACAGGAAAAAGCCAATTTAGACATAAACCCAAGATTTACACATTTTACTGAATGTAAATTACATCTTAGTGAGTTTTTAAAAATTGTGTTCTCAAAGAATACTTAAAAACATGGAAATTTACTATATATGGTTAAGGACAAAAAACAGGTTGTAAAGCTGCACATAAAATAGGATCCCAAATTTCTTTAAAAATATATGTGAGTGGAAAATAGATTAGAGGCACATATGCCTGAATGTTAAGATCTGCTGCAATAGGAAGGCAATTTATATTCCCTTAAACACATTTTTCTATATTTTGAAATTTTCTACAAAAATATTACACATTATTAGGAAAAACTATTTTTAACATTTTCTATAGATATCCTGTCTTTCCCATTTTCATTGCCCAAATCCTGCTCTAACTCCTCATGCTACGTTACTGTAAGAGATTCCTAATCGACCTCCCAGAGTCAAGATTCTCTCCATCAAGCTCGATATGTTCTCACCTGGATGCTTCTTCCTTTTTTGAAAACAGAAATCTATTTTTGTCTTATGCATGTATCTTCTCTGTTAAATTAAGGTTTATTCTACTCCCCTCTGATGTCTGATTTCCTCCAAATACCTTTCTTCCTGTTTGTCTTGGTCTCTGTCTTTCACGTTAGAGAATTTGCAAATTGGTCTCGCAATCCCTGGCTGTCTCTTCTGAAGAGGAAGAAAGTAAAAAGCCCACCCTTTATTGAACAATCTCCATTCAGAGTTTCGTCTTCACCACTACATGAAAACTGCTCTTGTCACTGTCACCATGACGTCTGTGTTGTCTACTCTCAGTCCTCATCTCACTTGACCAATAGAACCGTGGACACGACACAGTGGCCACACTCTCGTCCACACCATGCTGCCCCACCTGGCCGCAGGGCGTGACTGTCTCAGGGTGCCCCCTCTCCACCTCCCTTTTTCCGTCTCTTCTGCTGGTTCCATTTCATCTTCCGGGTCTCTCTTCGTCGAAGCACCCTCCAGCCGCAGGCATGTCCTCGCTCTCCCAGAATCCTGGTGATCTCACCTGATCGTGGGGCCTTAAATCCACAGGATACGATGGTGCCTCACCCATGTACAGCTTCAGCTCTGCTCCGCTGCCCACCTGACCTCACCACTTAGACATCAGTAGGCCAGAAAATTTCCAAAATCAAACAAGCCCAAAATGTCTGATTCCCTCCCCACCCACCCTGCTCCTTCCCAGTCTCCTGCCTTTCAGGAAATATTTCCTCTTCCAACAAAACCCGATCAGAACTTGATACTCTAAAGGGCTTGGTGTTCTTCAAGCATTGCCCACTTGAGGTGGCTCTTACACTGGCTTTTTCCTCTGCCTCAAACACTTTGTCCAAAAACGCTCTTGACTTGCTCCCTCCCGCCCTTCAGTTGTCTGCTCGAAGTTCACTTTGTCCTTTAAACGTTTGACAGAATGTATCGATCCCCCATTCCCTATCGTATTTGTTTGTTCTTAGCACTTTACTCTCTGGCACACCATGTCCTAGGCTTGCTACTCAGCAGCCTTGTTTTATGTATCCGTCCTCCAGAAGATAAACTTCATGGGAGCAAAGACCTATTTTCTATCCCGAGCACCTGAACACTGTAAGCGCTCAAAACCTGGGATGTTTGTTATAGGTGCTAAATAATTACTGAATGAGTAAGTGACTGAATGGATGACCAACAGCGAATATCTATTCCCACAGGCAGGGCTTGCTGGGTGGGCCTCACAAGAATGACTAAGCAGGGATCTGCTTACTTTGATGGGGCAACCTGCAAATGTCAATAGCTGAAAGCCCTTTTCCTCAGTGAGTTTTTTTTGGGGGGTTGGGGGGAAAGGGTCTTGCTATGTAGTGCAGCTGGCCTTGTACTTGCTTATATAGCCCAGACTGGCCTTGAACTCACGGTGATCTTCCTGCCTCAGCCTCCCAAGTGCTGGGAGCACCATGTCCAGTTTAGCAAGTTCTTTCTTAGTGAGCTCCCTTCTCCCTGTGAGTCCTTCAATCTCCTGCCTACGCTGCATAAGCTGCCTGCAGCATTTCGGAAGCTCAGGCCAGGAAAGCATCTGAAAGTTTTTGATGTTCAGTATGCAAACTTTTAATTAATTTCCCTATGTTTAATAGGGTTCATTCATTCTTCATTCATTTGAAAAATATTTACCAAGTAGCTATTAAAGGCCAAGCACTGTTCTGGGCACTTGCGGTACATCAGTAACCAAAGTAAACTAAAATCTTTAATTTGGGGAGCTGATATTTAGCTATGGTGAGTGTTCTTTAGTACAGAATTCCCTTCCCAAAAACAAGACCCCTATCCTCCAGGTAGGGAGTAGGGAGGGGGAGGGGAATTTTCTTGACTGAGTTGGCAGGAGAGAGACTCTGAGGCTATAGCTGCTACCTAATATGCACTTTCAAAATAAATCTTTCCTCCTTTAAGTTGTGGGTGTCCAGTGCTTTGTCCCAATTTCAGAACATGACTAACGCACTTGCCACGAGAATTAAATGAGATCATGTATGGAAAACGTTAGGGTAAGACCCAGGAACGTAACACATGTACTCTAAAGGAAAATTCAGTTTGAACCAGTCCAAAACTTATTCTTCTCTAATGAAGTCATATCTTCGTGGCCTCTGGTCTCTCCTAGAGAGGAATCAAATCTCCTTCCTAAACAAAGATCTCCAGAAAGACACACAGCAGCATCACATCACTTCTGACAGTTAGGGTTAGGACAAAATTTCTGCATGCTAACTGAGAGTTCCTAAGACTCTGAACCAAAGCTGAAGTTGAGCAGCAGAGTGATCAGTGCTTACGTGGTCATCTACATATTCCTCCTAATCCCAACCACCCTTGAAGATAGATTTGGCTAGTGTAGGCCAATGGAAAGGAACCAAAAGTCATAGCATCACTTCCAAGGGAGACAATGAAAACCCAGAATGCCTTCTCCTCCTTTCACCTTCACGGCGATGTCAGAGCTAGTGTGTTCTAATAATGAACTACAAGATGGTTAGTGGGGGATAATAAATCCTAGATACCTGTGTGACTATCTGGAATGATTCACTCCAACCCCAGCCCAACCCACACTCAATTTGCAAGACAAGAAAAAATTTAAACATTTGCTAAATTAAACCATCAAGATTTGGGGTTTCATTTATTATTATACAATCCCTAGGGAAATAGATTAGTTTAAGAGCCCCTGTAAAGATAAAATAAAAACAGTTTTCAGTATCCATTAATGACAGACTGGGAAATGCAGACCAGCCTTCCCAGTAGGAGAGCTGAACAAAATATTTTATAATAGTCTTTTAAAAACATTGGAAAGACAACATGGTACGACAAGTTACCAGGCTACCATCTGACCAGCTGATAGAAGATGAAAACCTGACACATGAGCCTGGCGTTTGTGCCCACTTTTCTCCTGGGAGCAGGTGTTAATTCTGACCGCACCGATGTATGATGGTAGTGTGGTTACCCAATGGCCTGGTAGGGGGAGGGGACAAAAGTGAGCACTTGACACTGGTAAAAGCACAGTAGTATAAGCTGGAACCCTGAAGTTCTGTCCTTTAGGAGTGACAATGAATTGGAAGTAAAAGAGCCTTCACATGGGCTGTGGACATCTTCAAATCATCTGGGTGGCCCAAAAAATCTCAGACTTTGCAGCTGGAGAAGGTGATCCTAGATCACTAACGTCCTCTGCTATGGTTCAGATCTAGATGTCTCCCCAAACCACAGACACACCCATTTGTGGCGCTTTTGAGAGGTGACTGAATCATGGAGGTTCGGTAGCTAAATGTGATGTTAGGAGGTGAGACCTGGCTGGAAGAGGCCGGTCACTGGGGACACGACCTGGAAGGATATACAGCAGTGCCTTGATTCACGAACTTAATTCTTTCCATGATTCTGGTCACAGACAGAATTGAATGAGAACTGAATCAAATTCAATGGTTAGGTTCAATGTTGACCTTGTGGGGAAATTTGATTCAGTTCTCGTCCAATTCAGTTTGTGACCAGAATCGTGGAGAGGATTACATTTGTGAACCGAGGAGCCACTGTATCTCTCTCCCTGGCTCTTTTCCTTCTCTCTCTGCTTCTCGGCCACCATGATGTGAGCAGCTTTCCTCTGCCCAGACCCTTCTGCCATGCTGCTGAGCATGCAAGGACTGAAACTTCTGAAGTGTGAGCCAAAAAAAACATCTTCTCTTCTAAGTTTAGGATATCATGTCCCAGCAATGAAGAAGTGACTAAGACACCTTCAGGCTCCAGAGAGAAAAAACATCCTACTTGGAAGAAAAGAAATTATTTTAAGCCTTAAATACCTTTTCAAACAATTTTCAAATGCAAATCTGATACAATCAAAGAAAACTTGGCATAGACCCAGATGATAATATAAAGAAGAACAAGCAAAATCAACAAAAAATAGAAACAGAATTACACAGTCTCCGTACACTGGCACTGATCAGACTTGAAGATAATTGTCTTTCTACATTCTTGGAAATACAATACAAGGCTTACATTTTCAGAAGAGAGCTGGATATATTTTAATGAAAACATAGCAGAAACGAAAGAAGAATAAAAATTCTAGAACTGGAAATACAACAACTGAAATGAAGACTGCCAATAACTGGCATAGTGGTGCAGGTGCACAGCTGTATCCCCAGCACTCTGGCAAGCTGAGGCAAGAGAAATGCAAGGTCAAGTGCAGCATGGGCAACTTAGCCACTTCAAGAGGCCCCGTCTCAAAATGAAAAGGGCTGGGCGTGTAGCTGGGTCCAATTCCCAGTACTACAAAAAATAAATGAGAATACGATGGATGAATTTTTATCAGATTAGACCTTACTGAAAGGAGGAATAAAGATCTGAAAAAATCAGAATGACATAAAAAGAAGCTAAAAGGCTGGAAAATGCAGAAAAGGTGGTCAGAGACTCCTAGAGAGGGAGAGAGAATGAAGCAAAAGCAATACCTTAAAAGATAAAGACTCAGGAAAAAGACAAGGATGACTACTCTTGCCACTCTTATTCAATACAGTTCTTGAAACTGTAGCTAGAGCAATTAAACAAGAGGAAAAATAAAAGGGATACAAACAAGAAAGGAAGAAGTCAAATGGTTCTTGTCTGCAGATGACATGATCCTCTACTTAAAAGACGCTAAAAATGGGCCGGTGAGCTGGCTCAGCGGCATAAGCGCCTGCCTTGCAAGCGCGAGGGCCCGAGTTCGACTCCCAGATCCCACATACGAAAAAGGGGCCGGTGATATCGCTCAGCGGCACGGGCGCCTGCTGGCGCGCGAGGTCCTGAGGTCGACCCCCCGGTACCCACAAAAAAAAAAAAAAAAGACGCTAAAGATGCTACCAAGAGACTTTTAGAGCTGATAAATGAATTCAGCAATATATCAGGATATAAAATCAGCATTTAGAAATCAATAGCTTTACCATACACCAATAGCAGACCAGTTGAGAAAGAAATCAGGAAAACAATCCCATTCACAGTAGCTTCAAATAAAATAAAACACATAGGGATCAGTCTGGCCAGGGAGATAAGAGACCTCTACAATGAAAATTTCAGAACACTGAAAAATAAACTGAAGAAGACACTAGAAGATGGAAAGATGGATTGGCAGAATTAATGTTGTCAAAATGGCCATTTACCAAATGTGATCTACAGCTTCAACACAGTCCTCAGCAAAATACCAGTGACATTCCTCACAGAACTAAAGAAAATCCTAAACTTCATACAGAAACACAAAAGACTTGGAATAACCAAAGCAATCCTAAGCAAATAGAGCAAGGCTGGAAGTTTCACAATACTTCATTTCGAGTTACACTCCAAAGCCATAGTAACAAAAGCAGCATGGTACTGACACAAAAGTGGACATATAGACCAACAGAAGAGAGCAGAGGACACAGAAACAAACCCACACAACAATAGCCATTTGATTCTGGTTGAAGGAGCCACAAGTATATGCTGGAGAACAGACAGCCTCTTTAACAGATGGTGCTGGGAAAACTGGGCATCTACATGTGGAAGATTGAAACTGATCCCTATCTCTCACCTCGTAGAAACATCAGTTCAGAATGGATGAATGATATGTAAGACCTGGAACTTCGAAACTGCTTGTTTAAAACATTGAAGCCATAGGCACAAAGACTTCCAGAATATGATTCCAATAGCACAGAAAATAATAGCAAAAATCAACAAATGGGACTACATCAAATTTTAAAGTTTCTGCATAGCAAAGGAAACAATAGAGTGAAAAGACAGACTATGAATGGGAGAAAATATCTACCAGCTACTCTTCTGGCAGAGGATTAATATGTAGAATATATAAAGAACTCAAAGAAAAAAGATAACACTAAAAACTCAAATAGCCCAACCAAGAAATGGGCAAATGAACTGAACAGACAATTCTCAAAAGAAGAAGTAAAAATGGCCAATAAGTATATGGAAAAAACGTTCAACATCCTTGGCCATTAAGGAAATGCAAATCAAAACTACACTGAGATTTCACCTCACCCCAGTCAGATGGCTATCATCAAGAATACAAAAAAATAAGAAATGCTAGTAAAGATGCAGGAGAAAAAGGAACCCTGCCACACTGTTGGTGGAAGTGCAAGTTAGTACAGTCACTATGGAAACCAGTATGGAGGTTTCTCAAAATAATAAATAAATAAACTAAAAATAAGGCTACCATCTGATCCAGCTATACCACTCTTTGAGTATAGGTCCAAAGGAATTAAAGTCAGCATACCACAAGGATACTTACATACCCATGTTTGTTGCAGTGCAATTCATAATAGTCAAGATATGAAACCAGCCTACATGCCCAACAACAGATGAATGGGTAAAGAAAACATGGCAAATATACACAATGGCATATTACTCAGCCGTAAAGAAGAACAAAATTCTGTCATTTGCAGAAAATGGATGGATCTGGAGACCATCATGTTGAATAAAATAAGCCAGACCCAGATATTTCATGTGGAATATATGGAATCTAAAAAAAGATGACAATGAAGTTTATAGAAGGGAGACTGTTATTAGAGAAGGAGGAGAGAGGTGAGAAGGTGGGCAATAGGGGGATGGACATGAACAAACTATACACGTGGAAGCCCCCAAAATGTGAAACTTGGAAAGGGTGGGGCCAGGAGGATGATAGGGAGTAAAAATTATCTCAGTATGTTATGTGCATGTACAAATTTACCAAAATGAAACCCCTTTATCTGTATAACCAATACAAAGTAAGACTAATTGGAAAAATCACTTGTAATCTTAACTTTTTTGTTTATAACTAGAAATACAGTCTCTTTAATGAGAGAGCATCTTGGTATATAGTTTCTCAAACTATTTTTTTAAACTAGGGATTGAACCTTGGGCATCTGAACTAAGCTACATCCCAAGCCCCTTTCTTATTTTTTATTTTGAGACAAGGTCTCGCTAAATTACTGTATTTCCCAGCCTAAGCTCAAAGTTGTAATCCTGCCTCAGCCTCCCAGAGTGCTAGGATTACAGGTATGTCCCACCATGTATGGCTACAGACCTTTTTTTTAAACATATATATATATATTTTTTTTAGCATTTTTTTTTATTTTAAAGAGAAGAAAAAACAAAACAAATCAAAAGAAGAACAAATTTTCAAAACAACATAATAGGAGGGTAACAATGGTTAATACATTACGTATTACTATCTTTAAGTTAGTTATTCAGGACACCAGACATTAGCATTCAATTGTCCAAACATTATTGGCACAAAGGCAGGGAATTTTCCAATACTGTGTGAGACATCGATCTACAGATTGAAAGTTAAACGAACTCGTCAAAGAGAGGGAGAAGGAATTTTTAAGTCAAAAATGAGTCTAAGAGTTCTAGTTTGAGCAAAAAAAATGATGTGAATAACTAAAATGAGACCAGAGAAGGAGACCAGAGAAGGAAGAACAGGTTTGTTGGACTTTGGGACGAGATAGTGTGAAATAGAAACAGTAAACTCTAATTTTTACCTGTTGAATTTAATATCCAGGCAAGGATAATAAACGGTCCATTATTTTTTGAATAACTATTTTTTCATCATATTCAGGTATATACAAAACTTTCATTAGTTGGAAAGGACAATCAGAACTTTCTTATTTCAAGAATCCAACACCCTCAGACATCCCTCCCTTCCTGCTATAGTCCATGCTTCACCTCCATTCTACATATTGACATCCACAGCAAAACATACAAAGACTTGCAAATCACATTTGTCTGCTATTCAATGCAAATAGAGAAAAACCCATCACAACCAAATAATGTGCTCTTTAGCAATTAACACCATGACCAGAGCTCCATGTTTAAAAAAAAATACTATGAAGGTAAGTTATGGGTAAAATGTGAAATATTTGCATATGACACCAATTTCAAATGATGCGATAAATACGACTTTGTTTCACAATCTAAAAAATTATCTCAAGGATTCTCATGAGTTTTTTGTGTATATTATTGTTTTACTTTATTAAAACACACACAAACTGGCTACTATAAATATCTGACTTGTTTAAAATTTGAAAAGAGTACACTTTCACAATAAATTCTGTGGTTAATGGATGAAAGTGACATAGTATGCTTTGTTTACAACTGAAAATTTCCCCAAAAAGGCGAAGAGATGGTAGTGACAATGATATATATTTATTAAGCACTTCTATGTACCAGGAACTGTTCCGAAAGACTTACATTCAATTCACTTATTAACGAGATTTAAAGATGTCTGATAACATAAATGGTATATCAATAATATAAAGAATATCATTTAATGGAAAGTCAGACAATTCTTTTTCAATCCAATATTATTCTTTTTATAAAATACATTACAACTCCACAGGTACAACTAGGGACTAGAAATATATACAGGGAAAATTAGAAAAAAAAAACACTTTGCTATAATAAACTACAAGTATATCTATAATTTTTCCATGATATTAAATTTTTCTTCTGAAAATAGAAATAAAATCTTCAAAATAATTGAACAAGAAAATAATTTTACTTTCAAATAACATTTACATGCCAACATTATCTTTTTACTTATATCCAGAGAGTATCCATGTTACTGCCTAATTTGACCAAAAGTGAATTATTCAACACCAACTATAGTTCCAATTGTCTCAGATGTTTTATTCTAGAATTTTCCTGTATGGCTACTTCTATGTCATTGTTCTTTCTCTGAATATCATTCCAAATGGAGTCACTGTAAATACTTCAACCATAATTTTGTACAATTTAATCAAACTTCCTAAGTTTAGCAGAAAAAGCTAAATATATTTTTTAAACAGAAGATTCTTCAATAAATTTTACTTCTGAAAGCATTAAATGTCTTAAAAATGTACAAGTAATTTGGGATATAATTTAGCCACAATCTTGATATCATAGAGAGTTGAAATTTAATAGCCAATCCCTTGTTTACTTCTTTTCAACCATTCTGATCATTGGATTCCTAGAAATTTGGCTATCTTGCATAGCTTCTTTTTTCTTTTAACCTATTTGAGTCTCTCATGTAGTCTGTGATCCTTAGTATTAAAAAAAAAAAAACTGTGAATTCACAGAATCACTGACTCTTCCAATAATATAAAATGCTAAGGGTCTTTGAATCCCGAACCTCACATAATAAATGTTTAATTTCCCTCAGCCAATCAGCCTGAATGTTTCCCATCCCCCAGCCCTGTGCAAACAGAAAATTACCTACAAGACTAACTCATTCCATCTTCAGTTTTCATGATTTAAAAACTGTGTTCTTTACACTGATCTGAAATTGTCTTTCCTAAACTGTCAGTTATCTGGGGCTTCACCGGTCTCAGCAGTGGCTCTGGCAAAATGGCCTTGGGCAAGTTAATCTCTCAGTCATAAAATGAGGATAATAAATGTGCGCTCTGGGGTTGTGGAGATTAAATATGAATGTTTGTAAAGCACCTGGCACAACAGAGGGCCTCCGTGAGTGGGGGCCTTTATTAGAAATAGAAAACCTTCCTCTACATGGCTGATGTGGTGGCCACTACCATTTCCTCTCCTCCTGGCCCAGTCAGTACCCCCATTTCCTTCAATATCTCTTTCAACAACATGGCATTGTCTTCCTTACTCTTCTACTCATTTTCTGAATAAGCTCGGTTCTTTGAGAGAAAGACCAACTGCCAATCCAGAAAAAATAATTATGATCAGCTATTTTTTCAACTGAGGGCAAGTGTCACACTCATGTCATTGCAAGATAATATTTCTCTTTTCTCTGATGCTGGATTAATCTTGTCCCTGCCCCTCCTTCCTCCAATGTCCGCATATTTGTCCCCCTGGCAAGCCAGGCTATGAGGAAAGCAATAGGTATGGAAACTTTCTGGTTCTAAGGTGAGGAGGAGACAGAAGCACCCCTCAGACATTAGGGTGTATCTGAGAGGCTTCCGTCTCCGTTCTGGTAGGATGTCGGCTCTTCCTCCTCCAGGGTTGCTGCTTTCTGTCCTCTCCACTCCTTCCTCTGCACTGCACCATTCTGGGTGGTGGCTCCATATGACATCTTCTTCCTGGGACTCACAAAAGTCTCGTGGTTGAGTTCTGTCTCGTCAGCTAGTTCATCCTGGTCGATGATTCCACGTTTCTCATCCGAAAGATTCTCTGGGTCGGCCCACTCCTGTTTCTCCCCGGACGCGAAGACCCCATAGAAGATCACCCCACTGTAGTGCACCAGGGCGGCTATGAGGAACACGTTCTGCCACTCCTCGCGGGTCTGAACAAGGAAACAAAGTGCCAGTTAGCGCCTTTCAGCCAACACGGAGGTTCAGAAGTATGTCCTAAAGGCCTTCGCTGGGACAGAAGCACCTGTCCTCGCCCTCAAAAACAATGCTACACTTCTTGGAAGGACGTGTGTCAGAAGCAGCACCCAGGACCCATATCTAATTTGAGCATTCAAAAAACGAAGGTTAGAACTACACTGAACGTGCATTTTTAATTTTAAAAGTAACATTTGATTTTTTAAAAATGTAAAAATACATATTGCACCATTGCACAGCTCTCACACAGTAGGCTAAATTAAACTTGCTTCAGGACCCCAGTATTTTAAATATCAGAGATCCCCTTTTTGCTTGCTGGTGGATACATCACAATATTGGGGCCAGTAAAGTGTTCAAACTTGACTACCAAAAGCTTGTTCATAATCCTATTTTCTGTATAAAAAGCAATAAATAAAAAAAATGGGAACTTGTATTTAAAATTAGGGGAAGGAGTATCTTAGATTTGATACACTTGTTACCAATCCTATCACCTCATGAACAGAGACGGAAAATGTAGATCTTCTGCCTGTAAAATGCACAGATCCCAACTTCTTTTTTTTTTTAATCAAAAAGCAAGAAAAATCATCTCATATGTTCTTCCCCAAGAAGATCAAAGAATTTCTGAAATCATACTTATAATAAGCAATGCAACTAAGAAAATGGTAGGTTAAACAAAAAAAAAAAAAAACAAGATATAAAAAATTTCTATTTCCAGAAAGCAGGAACCTGAAATCTTTCAGTGACAGAGCCCGGCATGTGGGCTGTGTTTGAACTTGAGAGTGTAGGATAGCATCTCCCTCGACCATCCATGCCAGTCGAATTATACAAAGGTTCAGCAATGACTGAATGCCAGGCCCTTGGAGGTTCTTAGCAAGGGGAGGGAATGTCTTACTTATTTTCCTCTTTACAAGGAAGTGTACCAGCATTAATATTTTTATGTTGTAACATGCTAAGCAATAGCTGGAAACAGGCTATAAAGTTTAATCACTTAGAATTATAAAATAATCTCAGGTAAATCATTTATCCTGAGTCAATTGCCTCAGTTTCTTCCCGCGTATAGAGTCTCCATGGCCTTCATCCCTCTACTCTAAACCTTTATTTCTCAGTTAAGAAAATGTGGAACCAGGGGCCGGTGAGATGGCTCAGTGGCTTAAGCGCCTGCCCAGCAAGCGCGAGGGCCCGAGTTCGACTCCCGGAACCCACATACGAAAAAGGGGCCGGTGATATCGCTCAGCGGCACGGGCGCCTGCTGGCGCGTGAGGTCCTGAGGTCGACCCCCCGGTACCCACAAAAAAAAAAAAAAAAAAAGAAAATGTGGAACCAAATAATAATTAGCCCTGGGGCCATTAACAAACAATGACTTAAAACAAGAGGAGAAAAAAGGGGAGGAAGGTTTTCAAGTCAAGAACACACACATTTACAGGCCAGGCTAGGACCTCAGGATGTCACATCTGTGCAGTGCTTCTGACCTCTAATACTATAACCCGTAGCCACAAAGAAGGCCGTTACCTTGTGCCTCGTCATTGCACCGACAATGAGGGGACAGACCATTCCAGAGAGGGTTCCCACTCCATTGGAGATGCCCATGAGAATGCTGGCATAGCGAGGGGCAATGTCGAGGTGGTTGACATTGAAACCTAGAGTGAAACCAAAACCTCAAGATCAGAGTCAGGAACGGAATTACAAATGCCTTTTGGGGAATCTCCAGCTTGCCCCAAGTCTCATCGATCTATCTGGTTTCCTCTAAAGGAGAGTACTGGAACGGATGCTCTACCAAGAGCACTGGGTTGAGCATTGCCAGGCAGTGTCTGCACAAAGCAGGGAAACACAGCATTTGTGATTAATTAGCAACATTCTGAATGGGATCTGAATGGGGAGAAGTACAGCACGTGTGCCCTGTAGATTTGGAACTCGAAAATACAGCATTCGGGGAAATACTGAAAAACCTAACGCCTGGACCACATTTACTCAGAACAATCAAATCCTGCAGAACCAAACCTTGCTGCATAAAATGCCTGTTGCCAGCCCTTGACTCATTCCTAAAAGACCTCCATAGATGAGCCTTCCTTGAAGCCAAAGAGCACAATTGGGAAGGGTGCTTTCTGATACTAAATATTCGCACAAATATTGCCCTCTGTAGTTTACAAAAACACTTTCACACACCCTCTCGATTTTGAGCCTGCACACTTGGATTCAAGTCTTATTTCCACTATGTAATCAAGGACTTTTCAGCCTGTGTTTGCTCATCTCGGATCTGGGTATGACAGGACTACTGACCTTCTAAAGGTGCTGTGACGTGAGACTCGGGGGAAGTACATCTGTGGGAGCCCTCAGTGAACAGCTAAGCTACGTTAACTACATCACGCCGCAGCTCCAAATGCTGCTGTCCCGATTACAGCTAAGCATCTCCTTGTGGATGGGGTCTTCTATCAAAGACCATGCTGCTAGAAGTGGTAAAATAATAAGCCACTGACATCTTACTGTTAATCAGTTTATCAGGAGAAAGGCAAAGTAGAAGGGGAAAAGTGAAATCAGAGGAAGACCGAGATATGCAAGAGGCTTACACCTCTGGAAACCAAGTCTGCAGGTATTTCCCGGGGTGTTTTACAGTCAAAGAACTCAGCTCTCGCAGCTTAACTGAGATACAAACCTAGATTAAGAATTGAAAAGTCCTGAACTGCAGCTTCTTTATCTATAAATTGGAATTATCATTCTAATAAAATTATTGTAAAAATTAAGTTAAATAGCCAGGTGTCGGGGCACACACCTGTAATTCCAGCCCTTGAGAGGCTGAAGCAGGAAGATCACCATGAATTCAAGGCCAGCCTGGGCTACATAGTAAGTTCAAGACCAGCTTGAACTACACTATGAAACCCTGTATCAAAAAAATAATAACAATAATTAAGTTAAATAATGTGTGTTAATTAGAGGCAAAAGCCAACATGTATGCTCTCCATAGGTGTGAGCCATCTATCCTGTTTATCGCCTTCTTCCCCTAGCCAGGTGTGGTGGTGCACACCTGTAATCCCAACACTTGGAAGGCTGAGGCAGGAGGATTGCTGTGAGTTCAAGGCCAGCCTGGGGTCCATAGTGGATTCAAAGCCAGCCTGAACTGCATAGCGAGACCCTGTCTCAAACAAAACAAAACAACACAAAATCACCATCTTTCCTGAACTAGCAAAGTATCTGGCACATAGTAGTCACTCAATGAATATTTAATTCATTACTAATTTGAGCTACTGAAATTAAAGCAAGGGGTTGTAGAATTTGTTTACTCATTTTTTTTCCTCTGTTTACTACTTAAAGAATTAATTACAGGGCCAGTGAGATGGCTCAGCGGCGTAAGCGCCTGCCTTGCAAGCGCGAGGGCCCGAGTTCGACTCCCGGATCCCACATACGAAAAAGGGGGCTGGTGATATCGCTCAGCGGCACGGGTGCCTGTTGGCGCACGAGGTCCTGAGGTCGACCCCCCGGTACCCACAAAAAAAAAAAAAAAGAATTAATTACAGATTCATGAAAAAAAAAAAAAAAAAAACCCTGGGGCCGGTGATGTCGCTCAGCGGCACAGGTGCCTGCTGGCGCGCGAGGTCTTGAGTTCAACCCCCAGTACCCCCACAAAAAAAAAAAACCCTGAATATAGGATAAAGCAAGTTTTTTCTAACCTGGCATATTGGTTGACTATTTTTTTTTCTTCTACTTCCATTGAGGGAAAATTTTTGAGAAAACTTTTTTGTCATAAACATACCTTCTCTTTCAGATCAAAGTGCCAGACAATCAGAATATAAAACAGCTGCAAGAATAATTAATTTTACCATTTATTTGAATGTGATAAATACTTTATTAGAAAAGAACCCAGATATAAGAAGCAATTAATGTGATTGTCAAGTATTGTATTCTGATACAAAGCCCAGGCATCTGCGTTCAGCTAGAGATAATTTCAGCAAAGCCCTTTAAGTTTCTGGTTACACAATCACTGAGAAGCTGAGGTATTGATAGGATTTTGCAGAAGATGAGAAAAATGTTCAGCCACCCAAGAGTCTTTTTCTATACTGGACACTCCCCACATCGAGCGTCATCATCCTTCGCATCTTCCTAACCTCACCGTCCCGGCTCTCTCGCCTACAGTCAGCGCCAGTCTTCCCCAGCATCCCGACTGATTCCTTACTAAGTTGGCAGACAGGAGGACCTGAGATGTCATCACCCCATGACTGCAGCCCCTCCCACAGTGCCACTGTTGCATCAGATAGAACTTTATGCCAAGCTAGCAGCTTGACACACTTGGGCAAGTTAACTCACCCCTCAGAGCCTCCGTTTCCTCATCCGTACAGTGGACACAGCATTGCCCTTCTCGTAAGATTGTGATGGGAGTTAAGTGAGGGCAGGTTTAAAAAGCAGCAAGGACCCTGTAAGTATTCTTTGCAAAAAAAAAGGTAGCTGCTGTACTTGGGGGTGTTGAGTTTCTCTCTGGATTGTGACTTAATTGGCAATCCAGGGGAAAGGAGGCAACTCGAACCTGAACACTTCTGCACCTCGGGAGACAGGATATGAACATCTTTTGCACCACAGTTATTAAGGGAAGGGGCCCCTCCGTGTCCTCTGGCAGCAGTCATCACTGCTCCACTCACTGCTCCAAGCGTGGGCGCCAATGGGCATCGCGGCACAGCTTGCCAGCAATGCCAGATCTCAGATCGCATCTGACCTATCACAGCAGCATCTGCATTCTGTACCATCTTAGCGGGGTTTATGTACACTAAAATTTGAGAAGTGCTGGGCTGAGGTGCACAAAAATAGAACACTAATAACAGAGCATACTTACTAATCTTGTTCTATGTCTGGCACTGTGCTGAGGACTTCGAAGACCTCATTTCCAGTGTAACAGAAACATTATGAGGGCAGAATCTTTGATTTCCTCACTGCAGTAACCCCAGGGCTGAGGACAGTGCCTAGCTGGTCTCAAAAAGATATCAGTTCATTCTCCCAATGATGCTATGAAGTTGCTGTTGAATCTCTGGGTGAGAATTTAAATAATGTACCTAATGCTTCCTTTGATAAATAGTAAGTTATCAAGAAGGGTCTCAAACCCAGGTCTATGTACTTCAAAACCCAAGTTCTCAGCTGTTTGAAAGTAGACCTTTGGTTCATTTTGTTTTGTTTTATTTTGTTTTGTTTTCTAATTTAACCATTCATCAGCTCTACTTATGTTGATATATACATCAAAACCCCATTTTAGAATATATTAGACCAGAAGTTCCCTATTTTTTGGTTCTAGAATATTCCCAGTCTATCTGATATTTAAACCAGCCTGGGTTCATGGAAAGAGAAGACGGAGCCAGGCAGAGCTATGTTTTTGAGCTTCTTTTCCCACCAGCTGTGGGGCATAAGGGAAGAACCCAGTATTTCTGAGCTTTAGTACGTATCAGTGAAAAATCAGCAAAATGCCAATATTACTTATTCATAATGTTGTGAGATAGATGCAATTATGTAAAATTTTCTGTAACAATTTCTTATATAATATTTTAAAAGCAAACTATTGAATTCTACTTTCTCCTCCAGTTTTGCACAGGGAGTTTCTGGAGTCTGTGAGATGTGATATGATTGCACCCTGGTCTCTCTCATGCAGTAGATTGATTTCTGCTCCTGGAAAATGGGGATCCGATAGCACTGATCCCCACCATGGGAGATGTGACAATGACATTATTATTATTATTCCTACCTGCTGTGCTCCATTCTCAAAGTCACTTCCCTTCTCTGGACTTGTATTTTGTTGTTTGGAAATAGAGGTAGCAGAGTAGACAAAATCTAAAGCTTTCCACTCTACAAAACACCTCATGCTGTGACTGTATGAGCTAACACGAGCAGTTCTCTGGTAGAAAGTGAGGAGTGAAGGCTGCAAAAGCCTCAGTTAGGTAGGGTGACATGGTGTTGACCCAGGATGCATGCTTGGGCCTCTGCTTGGGTCTCAGAGAAATAACCCATGTCTTTCCTCGTGACAGAGTAAGTAGGGACAATTCCAACTCACATGGCTCCTAAGCTGACCCCTAGTGACCCTGCAAGTCACTCCCACTGGATGAAATTCTGGGCAGTGGCCCGGCTCCTTGGGAATGGCCTGGCTACTGAAGGAACATGCAGCAGTCACAGGCTTACTCCTCCTTCCACTAAGACTCGATGATCCACACACGAGATTCAGAGACAGAAAGGATGCTTTACCTGAAATAGCGAAGCCACTAAATCCTACAGCAAGCACCAGGAAGGAGATCGCCACCCCTTTGGTATGGGAAAAGCCAACCACCAGCAGCAAAGTTGCCTCCATGCCAAAACCTGCAAAGGGAAACAGTTGGGGGGAAAATGTCATTTTTGTGTCACTTGGCCAGAAGTTATTAATTGATTAAATAAGAATTAATCTGTACTTCCACAGACTTGTTTTTAGTACATACATTCTGACACAGTGCTCACAGTAAGACCCAGACGTTCGATGACTACAGGACTATGCTAATATTACCTGGATATTCTGGGAACTCTACCATTATCCTGGTGTACTTTGAATGCCACATGGTCCCAGGAGGTTCCAATGGTGCTCCTGGGATGAAGGATGCGATTAGTCTACCCGTGGGTAGCGCCCCTGCCATATCTAAATCCTAAAACTCTCCTTTGTACTATCAATTATTCCCCCCTTGACCTAAAAACTTAGAGCCTTTCACATATAAGTCACATGATAACACTAATATCTAGTGCCAAAAGTGACCAGAAAGCTTTAGTGAATATTTAAAATAAAAAGCAGCACCTTACTGCTTGTACACATGAAATTCTTTCCTTTCATTAGTTCACCAAGCTCGCAGGCCTCTTTTTTTTAAAAAACGAGCCATGTGCACAAAAAAATACAAATGGGCAAGAGTACTTTTCTGTTCCTTTCATTCGGAATAAGTGAATCCAGCACAATTAAAAAAAAAGAAAAAGACAAGAAAATTATGGAGAAGAATGTCTCACACACACCCCAAAAATCAGCCAACAGCAGAGAGCAAGATGGTGTGAAAACCCTGTGCAGAAGGTGAAGCGTCCTGACGTGAGGGAGACAAATCCCAGTGCTTCATTCTGGAGACTGCCAGTTCCAGGCCCCTCCACACAGGCGTCCCACAGAGATCTCAAAGTGAACAGGCAAAAATCCAGTCCAGGGCCGGTGAGATGGCTCAGCGGCGTAAGTGCCTGCCTTGCAAGCGCAAGGGCCCGAGTTCGACTCCCGGATCCCACATACGAAAAAGGGGCCGGTGATATCGCTCAGCGGCACGGGCGCTTGTTGGCGCGTGAGGTCCTGAGGTCGACCCCCCAGTACCCACAAAAAAAAAAAAAAATCCAGTCCAAGTTCCCCTACTTTTTTACTCCAAAATAAATAAATAAATGGATAAGCAAACCACTACCACCAAGTTCTTTCTTTCCCCTTTTTAGATTACTTTTCTATCCACTTGTGTGTAAGACCCAGGCTGTAGATTCAAACAAACCTGGCTTCAGATTCTACCTCAGAATCACTAATTGTGTGACCTTGGATAACTTACTTCATCTCTTCCTCATCAAAAAAAAAAAAAAAAAAATGAAGATAACATTACAGCCTGGCAGGACACCAGAAGATTAAATGGAACTGAATGCATAAGGTACAGAGCGTGGCACGTAGGCCGGAAGTCCAGCGCAGAAACTTCTTAATCATCTTGGACTTCTTCTTTCTCACCTTTCACATTAAAATCTCTGGGTCCAGCTTCAAAAATATCTACTTAATCTAGCTTCTGCTTTCCCCAGGTATTATGGTTTGTGTCTAGATGTCCCCCAAAGCCTCGTGCAGTCACAGAGTTTTTTCAGAGGTGGCTGAATCTAGAGTGTGTGATTGATTCCTAGTGCAGTGCTGGGATTAAGGGTGGGTGATTGCTGGATCAGTCCCCTGATTGGATTGGCAATCCAGGAGACTGGATACAATATAAGGGACACAAAGAGGCTTGTCTTTCTCTCCTCTGTCATTGCTTTTGCTGTCTTCTGCTGCCATGAACGGTTGCCCCTCTGCCATGTGCCACCCTGCCTTGGAGCCAGCCAGTCATGGGGTGGAACTTCCACAAACTGTGAGCTAAATAAACCTTTCATCCCTGAACTTGTGGGTATTGGGTATGTTGTCTCAGCAACTAGAAAAATAACTAAAACACCAGCCCTGCCACTGCCTTCTTCCAAGGCCCCAATGCTGCTCACTTGAATAACTGCAGTAGCCTCCTTGGTGGTCATCCTCCTCCTCCACTTCCTCTTCCTCCACTTCCTCCTCCTCCTCTGCTCCCTCCTCCTCTGATCTGTTTGTCACACCACTCTTCCTAAACCACACACTTCCTTAGCACCTTATTTGCTCAAAACATTTCCAGGGGCTCTATCATGGGCACAACAGCCCTTCTTGCTATTCCTGTTTCCCCTCCTGCCAGTCTGCGCCTCTGCATTCACCACCCCATCCCAACCAAATACAGGCCTCTGTGTTGCGTCCACAGTTCTACAGCGCTTTCCCCATCACACGACCTGTCTCACACCTGTGCCTATTTTCACAGGCTATTCTTTTGCCTGCGATGCTCTTCTTCTACCATCTTCCCTTTCTCTGGAGAAATCTACCATCCTTTAAAGTCAGGCTCAACTACTGCTTCCACTAGAAAGCTTTTTGGACAACTCTACCACACCCTTCACCAAGGAAGTAGACATTTCCTTCTTCTTATTTTATAGAACTTTTCAACATTGCTTTGTAAATTTTTACTTGTGCTTTTGCCTCTCCCACAAAATAGTACTTTGAACACAGAATATGTCTAATGTGTAGTGGGCACTCAGTAACACATGGCACTGCCTATAAAACCAGCTACTCTACTCAGAAGGCTGAGATGGGGCCAGTGAGATAGCTCAGCAGCATAATCGCCTGCCTAGCAAGTGTGAGGTCCTGAGTTTGACTCCCAGTACCCACATAAAGGGAAAAAACGGGCCGGTGATATCGCTCAGTGGCATAATCGTCTGTTGGCAAGCGCAAAGTCCTGAGGTTGACTCCTGGTACCCATATAAAAAATATATATATAATTAAAAAAAAATAAACCACAGTGTTTTAAAGGAAAAAAAGGGCCTGTGATATCGCTCAGCAGCACAAGCGCTTGTTGGCAAGTGGGAGGTCCTGAGGTGGACTCCCGGTACCCACATTAAAAAAAAAAGAAGGCTGAGATGGGAGGATCATCAGTTCAAGGCTAGCCTGGGCAACATGATGAAATCCCATCTCAAAAAGAATCAATAAATAATGCTTAATGAATCAAAGCCAAAGAAAGGAAATGCAATCAAAATATTTAGTTTGAGGGGCCGGTGAGATGGCTCAGTGGCATACGTACCTGCCTGGCAAGCACGAGGGCCCGAGTTAAACTCCCAGAACCCACATACAAAAAAAGGGCTGGTGATATCACTCAGCGGCACGGGCACCTGCTGGCACACAAGGTCCTGAGGTCGACCCCTGGTACCCACAAAAAAAAAAAAAATTTAGTTTGAAGCTGGACATGGTGGCAACTCTGGCTACATAGGAGGCTGAGGCAGGAGGATCCCAAGTAAAAGGCCAGCCTGGGTTACTTAGTGAGACCCTGTCTCAAAATAAAAAGGACTGGACATGTACTTCAGTAGTACAGCAATTGCCTAGTATGCATGAGGCCCTCAGATCAATCCTCAGTCTAAAAAAAAAAATGTTGAAATCGAGGTACTGCACTTATTGTAGATCTTGGCTAAGTTACTTACCTTTCTGAACCATTTTTCTTAAAAACTACCATAGAGAACAGCAAGCACGAATAACTATTTTTTATGAACATCTAAAATGGATGAAAAGGAAGTTTAGAAGCAGTGTAGTCCTTTTTAAAGTGTTGGCTTGGGCTGAGAACGTAGCTCAGTGGTGGAGTGCTTGTCTAGCATGCACAAGGACCTGGGTTTAATCCCTAACACTACCAAAAAAAAGTGGGTTTTACACCCTTGCTATTTACTTTTAATGTTGTTTCAACATTTTATTTGTTTTTGTTTTTGTTTTTTTTTGTGGGTACCGGGGGTCGACCTCAGGACCTTGCGCGCCAGCAGGCGCCCATGCTGCTGAGCGATATCACCGGCCCTTTTTTCGTATGTGGGTTCCAAGAGTCAAACTCAGGACCTCGCACTTGCCAGGCAGGCGCTTATGCCACTGAGCTATCTCATTGGCCCATGTTTCAACATTTTAAATTACACATAGGCAAAGACTACAAATGGCCTATCTTAAATAACAACACATGAACAAGGCTGCACCTCTTAATACTTTCAGCAAAGGTTGTTCCAGAAGATTGATTCCCCCAAGGAATTAGAATGAAGACATTGTGTGAAGAATAAAACTCACAAATGATATTTATTGGTTCATCTGTAAGAAAAAAAAAAATGTTCCTAGCCAAATAGCAGATTTCCAAAGGAAGAAAAAGGACTCAAGAGCTTAACCGGTGCCTATCGATGGTTAAAGTGCTGCGGTTGGGGCGGTATATTTCAGGAGCTCAGAGAAAAAATTTGAACTTCACAGACAACCAAGAGATCCTTAAAAGTGAACCTTTCCAGAGTTGACAAGAGAAGCAACGTTAGGATTTAAAGACCTAGGGAAATCGTCATTTCATATTAAAATAGTGTGAAGCTCACAGAGACAACCGACTCGGCCAGAGTAGAACTTTGCACTTTAGTCACACTTTACACAGACCGCAGCAGGAGTGTGAGAATTTGACATCTGTCTCCAAGGCTCAGAAATGTGCCCTCACTCAGAGCGAACTAGGAAGCAACACCACGTCCTGAGGTGACTTGCTTATTTTCGGTGTTAGTAATGGCACATATCCCGTCTGTGGCGAGTAAAAAGGGGTACAATAGCTCCAAAATGTGTGTGGTCCTTCTCAGATGGGTGATGCCCTCTACATCTCCTTTTAGAAAATGTGAAAACAACTGAAATTCAATAAAAATAGTGGCAAGTGGCTCATCATATCAAAATAAATCTGGATGATTCAGAGATGGCACAAAACTCTGCTTTCAGGCAGTGACCTCTGGTCTAGTATCTCTGCATTTAAGCGAAGTGGGACCACGGTGATGGTGGTCATTCTTTCTTTTTCTTTCTCTTTCTTTCTTGTTTACAATTTTCTGCATTGAAGGCATTGCCCCTACTAGGTCAAAATCTAAAACAGCATGAAAAGACAAGTGAATAGGTATTTTTAAAAGATAGGAGAGGTGCTGGGAGATTTCACATATGTATTCTAGTTTCTGCAGAAAAAAAAATTTTCCCTCAACAGGCAGTTTGTTAGCACTCAAGAATCTGAGTGTTCTCATCACCACCCAGCATCATCTCCAGTTATGGAGAAACAATAGCAGAAGAATTTGGGCAGAATCAAACATGAACACGTTTCCACGATGTGTTCAACATCTTCAAGGTGTCTGGGTTCAGGAGAGGTTGTGAGAATCATGTTCAACCCAGGATTTCCTTTCAAGTTGCAGGTCTAGTAGATTATTCTGGTCAACAGAAACACAACTGAGTAACAGATATTTGTTGAATGCCTCCTTTGGAAAAGTTCTGTTTTTCTCTGCATCTTGAACACAGAAGAGGAAAAAGGCACCAACACTCGGTGAGAGCCTTCTGTAGGTTGGATACCACACCTCATGCATTTATGCATCGCATCATTTAACTGGCATCACTATCATCTGAAGTGAATGTCATTATCTGGATTTTAAAGAAGAAAGTTGACTCAGAGAATTTAGAAACCATCCCATCTTTCTCCACCTCCATTGCGACCACCGTCTTCTCTTGACTTCCTTAAAATAGCCTTCTGCCTGCTCTCCCCTTCTTTTATTTTTGTGCCCCACATATTTTCCAGATTTGAGAATTAAATCAGATTGTGTCCTTTCCAATGGTCCTCAAATAAAACTCAAGCTCCGCCTATGTCTACGTCTTAGTCACTTTCCTTGTCGCTGGGACACAATACCCAATACCCAATACCCACAACCTAAGGGAAGAGAGATTTATTTTAGTTCACAGTCGCAGTCCATGGTAGGGCTCCAGAGCAGGACAACATGGCAGAGGGACATAGAGGAGGAGAGCTGCTCACGGTGTGGCAGCCAGGAAGCAGACAGAGAAGGGAGAATGGAGAGGGAGATCCACCCTTCCAGGTCATGCCTCCCACCAGTGACTCCCTCTTTTGATCAAGATTTTCTTCCAAGTTTCAGGTTTAGTAGATCATTTTGGCCAACAGAAACACAACTGAGTAACATACAGTTACAGACTGCTAACATCACATTTAACTGTAGTGCCCCCGTGATTTAATCACCCTTCGAAACCCCCACCTTTGAGTGCATGAAACTTTGGGGGGAAATCCAGATATACATCATGTCAGTCGATAAGGCCCCCCCATGATTTGATCCCCAGCTGAGCATTCTGATCCCATCTTCTGTGATTCTCCACCCCACCCAACCACTGTGCTCTTCCTTCCTTTTATTCTCAAACACGCCCTATTAGTGCCTGCCGCAGGGCCATTGCACTTGCTTTTCTCTCTGCCTGAAACGCTTTCCAGCAAGAGTTATAACAAGGTAGCACACGATGAACTGCCAACCGAGGTGTGTGGACACAGGAATCACCGAAGAACACAAGAGGAAAAGGCTTGAGCTGCACGTGGAAGGATGTGAAGAGAAGACAGGCTGGGAAGTAAAGATAAGCAGAATTCATAGTAAAGAGAAAAGGAATGAGCACAACATCGGAGGCAGAAAGATATGTTCAGGGCTTGGGGGCACCTATAAACTGGTGCCAAATTTGAATATTAGAGGGGAAGGACTGGGGGTGCTACATGAGTTTCCAGTTGCTGCCGTGTGACTTAGTGACTCAAAGCTACACAAACTTATCGTCTTAGCACTCTGGAACTCCGAAGTGGGACATGAGGCCTCTGACTGAGCAAGTTGTCAACGGCAGTGTTCGCTCCGGGCACTCTGAGGAGCATCTGCTCGTGCCTTCCCCAGCTCCTAGGGTCCATTGTATTTCTTGGCCCGTGCTGCGTCACTCTGACCCCTGACCTCTTGTCTGCCTCCTATTATAAGAATCCTTGGCATTCCATTGGGCCACCAAGCTCCTGTTATGGTTTAGATCTTGATGTCCCCTCAAAGCCTCATGCACTCATAAGAGGGGCTTTTGGGAGGTGACTGGATTATGGGGCTTGTAGCTGACTTGCTGTTAGGAGGTAGGATCTGGTCAGAAGAGATGGGTCACTAGAGGGGTGGCCTGAATCTATCTCTTTCCTGTTCCTCCCATAATCTATCTCTCTGCTTCCCACTGCCCTGCCATGAACTGTTTCTCCTCTGCAATGCCCCCCTGCCTTGGAGCCAGCCGACTATGGACTGAACCTCTACAAACTGTGAGCCAAATAAACCTTTCCTGCTTTAACTTGTGGGTGTTGGGTATTGTGTCTCAGCAACAAGAAAAGTGACTAAGACAGGTCCCCATCTCAAGATACTTGATTTAAGAAGTCCCCTTCGACCAGTGAGCAAACATGCTCAGAAATTCTGAGAACTAGGACATTGACATTATTAACCCTACAATAGCCGTCCTGGACAGCATGATGGATGCAGGGCTCCAGAGCTTCATCTCCTGCTCCCAGAGAGCAGGGCTGCACTTGCCAACATTTCAGCTCCTACACAAACGTTCAAGCTGAAGTCAGGCCGAAGCATCCCTGGTACTGCTTGACCAGCTTTATTGGTCAAACTCTGTTCCCAAGATGCATGCAGGGTTCAGATCATGCCTGCTCTTGTGTCCCTCAAGCAGTCTTCCCTTCTAAATGGACCAGACCCAAATAACCTAGAGTGAGATCATGCCCATTTCCTCCTGTTCAGTGGAGTACCCCAGTTGTGACCTCTTGCCCATAGGCCACACTATCCTCCGCTTCCCACCCATTTAAGCTGACCCCAGTGCACTGGAGAGGTAGCAGCAAAGGGCAACTAGGAGCACTGGCAAGAGCTCAGCCAGACCTCGCAGAGGATCTGCCACTCCAGCAAGTCATTTTCTGTTACGTCCATTTCACCGACTAGACATCACCTCTAAAATATGTCTGCAGTTCTGTTTAATCCTACAGAAGCTGCGCAGACCCACTGTGAAGTCCACAGTACCTCCACAGTTCATGATCTTTCTGACAGCAGTTGTGGTCAAAATTTTTCTGCTTCTTAAATAATCAGCCAGTTGTCCTCCAATAGGCACAACGATTGTCATCACCATGTGCGGGACTGCTGACAAGAGACCCACCTGGAAGGAAAAGACACACTCAGCACCCTTGATTCTGCAGAGAGATGCATCTCCCTGCTCCCTGCTCACTCCCACGCCACCGCCCCATGGCCGCCACCAGATTTAATCACCTAGCGTGGCATCCAGGGAATTTAGTAATAATCCAGCAATGAATGAGCAAACAGTATAGCATAGATCTTCTGTCTCCTTCATCAATTGGAAGCTCCCTGAGGATAGAGTCAGCTTTTATGCATCTCAGAGGCCCCAACAGCCAGCACAAGGCCTGGCACAGGGAAGAGAAAGCCCTGGCACACAGCGCATGCTCCCTGATGGCAGCCAGCTCTTCTATGGTCTCTTCTGACAGTATTTGTCGCTATGCAGACAGCCACCTCTGCTACACTGCTGTCCTGTGCTTTTGGAAGGAGCTTTTATTCTTCTCTGATGATAGTTTCTGTTTCCCCATTGAAAGCCTCCCTCCAAGTGACACAGACAATTTAATGACAATGGCTGGAGACGCTGAAAATAGCTCTTTCTAAATCAGCAAAAGCAATGGTGGTTACTGCTGCAACCACTGTCACAGAGACAGGGTGGCTGGAAAAATGAGCTTTAAATTTCTTTCTTGTACTCACTAAGAAGTTTATAGGGAGAAATGAAACCCTCACGTCAAATCTTTTTATCTTGGTCTAATACGCAGTCCTCGAGTTAGCTTCAAACACACTTTGAGACTGGGTAGAAACTAAATCTTTAAAAGCAGCTTAATGCAGCTCTGATTCTTGATAAGAAGAAATCAAATAGCTAGCACCTCTGCACAGAACGTGTAACTTGTCTGACTGCCGGGCTATGAAGTATCACAGAACCATTATGAATTATGATCATACAAAGATATTCCTAGTGGAATCAAGAGCATTAAAGTTCAAGAATATTTGAAGTTTCTGTGTTTTTACCTTACTTATTGTAAACCCAAAGACCTCTTCAAAATAAGCAGGCTGACTTATTAAGAGCAAATAAAAGGTCCAGCTTCTGCAAAAATTTGCCACAATGATTGCGTAAACTGGCAATGATGTGAAAAATCTTTTCCATGGTGTATTGAATTTCTAGGGAATAAAAATACCACGATATTTTTAGTGAAGATCTTGACATCTTATTTTTTATGAGAATAGCATAATCACGAAGAGAAATATTCACAGAAAAAAAGCAAGCCTTGTCAATGCATTTATACTTACACTCAGACTGACCAAGTTGACTCCTTCTCCTATACTTGTCTCAATATAAGTCTTCTCCTCATTAGATATTGTCGGGTGAGCTGCCGGGCACTCATAGGCCTGCAACAGCCAAAACATGTACCAAATAATCCCAAACATACCTGTAATTAAAAAACAAAACACTTTGATGATGTAGTCTCATATTCTTCCATCTCTAAATCTCAACTTTTACGATATTCCCAAAGAAAAAATATATGCAGCCAGGAGAAAGTATTTTGTTGATTTTTCTATTGCTGTCAACTGACATTTAAAGAAAGACAATGTTCTGCTTGTTGAAAAAAATCCACATTGATATAAACATAAAATTCATTGCAAGTAAATAGGTATTCCACTGTATGATAAATTTGCCTTAGTAATCTCTACTTCCATACAGTAATAAATTCTTAGCCAAATCCTTATATAGTAAAATACCATCCCTATAAGTCACCATGTGAACTAACGAAGTCAAATCACTCACCATAAATGTAGAAGACCGAGGCCCATCCAATGTACTGCACCAACACCCCAGCCAGGGGCATGGCAACCACAGCCCCCGCGTAGGACCCTGAAACAAGAAAAGATGAAGGCAAGTGGACCAATGGCCGCGCAAACCTTGTCCACTCACTGAGAAGTCACGTGGTAAAGTTGAAGACAAATCAAACTGGAGTCAAACTACCACCATGGTGAGATTCAGACCAACTCCCAGCATGCCTTAACACAGTGTTTTGTGGGGAGGAAGGTCACCGGGATACCCTTTAAATTCACCCCCGACAATCCAGGGATAGACAACAATTGCTCCAGCACCACAATCCAGAATTACGTGAGAGAATGGAATCAGAAGAGAAAATTCTGAAAGAAATTTTGAAAATTCAACCAGGCACAACATTGGCTGCTGAAAATAGCAAACTGAAGGAACCTATGGAGGCTGCCTTTCAGGGCTCACAGTCTCACCTAGGTCTTTAAACGGGAGATACTGAATTATTAAAAGGATCATAGTTTTAATAGTCTTGATTTTTTTTAAATCAGGAACTAGTTGAATTCCAAGATGGCAGAAGGGCTGCCACCTCCATCTACTTCCTACGTGAGTGCATTTTTAAGTTTATTTTTGTTGAAAAAAATTACAGGAGGCCACTATTTTGGATGAGGTTTTTGGGCCAAGCCCCAAAAGATCAGACTAAAAATCAAAATGGGGTCACTCATGCTAAAGTTCCTTGTCACCAAACAAAAGCTAAGCTGCTTACCTGATTTTTCACGAAACCGAGAGACACAGAGTAAAGGAAACCACTAACCGTGAAGAGACAACTTATAGAATGGGAAAAAATTTTTGCCAGTTACTCCTCAGAAAAAGAACTAATATCTAGAATATATGAAAAACTAAAAAAAATTCAACCCCTTAAATTTAAAGACCCAGTTAAAAAAAAATGGGCATCGGAAATGGATAGGCACTTCTCAGATGAAGAAATACAAACGGCAAATAAATATATGAAAAAATGTTCAACATCACCGGTCATTCGAGAGATGCAAATTAAAACAACACTGAGATTCCGTCTCACCCCAGTAAGAATGGCTATCATCAAGAAATCAACCAATAACAAATGCTGCAGGGGCTGTGGGGAGAAAGGAACCCTTCCCCACTGTTGGTGGGAGTGTAAACTGATTCCTCAAACCAGTTTGGAGAGTCCTCAAAAAACTAAAATAGAAATTCCACTTGACCCAGCTATTCCCCTTCTACATACCTTCCCAAAAGAGTTAAAGATATCATACCACAGTCACGTATGCCTACCCATGTTTATAGCAGCACAATGCATAATAGGTAAACCTTGGAAACAGGCCTCTATGTCCATCTAGAGATGAATGGATTTTTTTAATGTGGTGTTTTTACACAATGGAGTACTACTCTGCCATAATGAAGGATAAACTTGAGTCGTGTGTAGGAAAATGGGTGCGCCTTGAGACCGTAACATTAAGTGAAATAACTCAGACACGTAAGCTTCGATATCTTGTGGCTTCTCTTACATGAAAAACTCAATATATATAAGTACAAAATAAAAGACAGATAATAGGAAAAAAGAGAGAGAAAAAAAAGGTATTATAATCCAGCACAGATTATGTATCCAAAAGTGTACCATGACTTAGTATAATTGTCTTACATGTTTTTTATGTTCTTTGGCCTACTAGTCTGGTTTTCAATCTGTGTATATGATAATAACTTAATAAGGTCTTTTGTGTGTGTGTGTGTGTGGGTACTGGGAGTCGAACTTGGGCCCTCATGCTTGCCAGGCAGGCGCTTATGCCACTGAGCTATCTCACCGGCCCCCTATAAGGTCTTATAATAAATAAATGAATCTGATGCTGGAAAAATAAAAAGGGGGTGAAGGGGTGGGGAGGGAATTGAAATGTGTTGTGTTCATGTACCAATCCCCTACAGTGAGTGCAATCATTATGTACTGCAAACATGTATTGATAAAAGTTAAAAAAAAAAAAAAAAAAAGAGAGAGAGAGAGAAAGACCAGGAAAGCTAGGTGTGGTAGCACACACCTGTAATTCTGGCACTTTAGGAGGCTGAGGCAGAAAAATCAAGTTGGAGCTCAGCCCAGGCAATTTAGTTATTTAGAGAGTCCCTGTCTCAAAATAAAAAATTAAAAAGGGCTGAGGATGTAGCTCAGATTGAAGGCCCTGGCTTCAATCCCCAGGACTACAAACAAAACAAAACAAAACAAATAAAACAAAATGAGGAAAAAAGAGAGCTAACAGCCAAATTTCCCAAACAGGCAGGTTTCAATTGGCACAAGTTCCCTCTGCCTTAATAACCCTTACTCAAAAAAAAAAAAAAAATTTACCTGATCCTAACCAGTTATTCTTCCATTGTTCTGTGTGCTTGTCCCTGCTGACATACGAGGAGAGTAACTTTGAAATGGCCCATCTGCTTTTGGTTCTTTGTTTCTGCTTTGTTTAGCCTTCCTCTCTCCGTGAAACCCAACCTCTTCTGCTCAACCCATTTGGAACAATGATTCTATTTTATGAAAGGAACTATTACCGATTCCAGAATCTAAAATAAAATCAATTAAGATCTTTAAAATTGTTGTAATTTTGCCCTTTGATATTTCTTACTTTGTAAATAATACTTAACCTTGTAAATACTTGCCTGTGTGTGGATGTTTATCTTGTCTAGACAAGATTATGTGTGCTAGAGGCAGTGACCTGGCCTCCCTATCTTCAGCAGCTTCAGGACCCCTACTAGGGAAACCCTAGTCCTGAGAAATGAATATTAACTGAATTGAAAAGTTACTATCTTATCAGTTACTATCTTGCCCTGGGCCATGAATGAGAAAACTCTTGTTGTGGAAAAGTTAGCAGCATGAAAGGAAATTCCACATCCCAAAATCCAGTGCTAAGGAAGACTTTTGGGAATTAAAATACCTTCCAGAGAAATGGATCAACTTGGGTCTTTCCAAACTGGGCCTGACCCTCTAGGAAAAAGAGTCTTGCAGAGATAAGATAGGAGTAAAATATCTCCTGGGGTTGGTTTTAGGGCAAACTAAGCTATGTATGTGAAGACGCTTTGTAAGCTATACAGGGTTACACAAATGCCAACTATTACTGCTTTTATCATGTACAGAATGACAATGCAATTTTTTTTAACCTCATAATTCCTCAAACCAATACGGCAAGTGCCCCAGGCCATGTGGTAGGAAAGAGCTGCGTAGGTCTGACTCTGCGGGGAGAAGGTGTTGTTCTGTCTGAAGCCAAATACTCTGCGAGGGAGAGGACAGGGTCTGGTTTAGGTGACAAGAAGGCAAATCTGTAACAGGGAGGGTCAAAAATAACCAACAGCTGCGACGCATTGAGTGCTTTCTGTGTGCCATGACTGCGCTAGGTGTCCTGTACCCATGATTCTATTCAACCCTCTTTCAACCTGATGACTTAGCGCCAATATTATTCCCATTTTATAGGTAACAACAAGGCTCAGGAAGGGGAAGTAAATTGGCCGAGGTCGTACAGATATAAGGGACAGGTTTCCTGGACAGGAACTCAGGTCTGTGGGACTCCAAAGCCCTTACTCTATAATAATTCAGTCCTGTCTCCTTCACACAAAAATGGCCAGTAATTCTCCATTGTAAGTATTTTTCATTGGTAAAATTACAACCTAAACTGTCCTTCTTCCCTGTCTATCAAACACTTTCTCACCCTCTCAGACAGGGATCCAATGTCATCTTTTCTCACAGCCCCTTGAGAATGCCCCCTAATGGGTTGCTTGGCCCATGTTATAGCTGCCCTGGGACACAGAGCATTTTTCTGTCCCTTGTGTGCCCCCAGAGAGGACAGAAGAGGCCCTCAGTGATCACTAGTGCCATGGGAGGGGCAGTAACAGATGAGACATGGCGAACAGTCCCTAGTCCTCCCTAGTCCTAAGAATTTAAATCTTGTTTTCCTGTCCAGCCTCCATTTCCCCAAGTGTAAAACAACAAGCTGTGACTAGATATTTTCTAGAGTTCCCTTCTCACACTGGTATCTTTTGAGATTAAGAACTGATTAGCCCCAAGCCTGTGTTCCTTCTAATAACATTTCACCTCTGATGTTCTTTGAAACAAGGCCACACCTTAGCTGGGAAATGCAATAAGGCCTGTGACTTTGATCAGTTAACTTTCCCGGAGAATCAAACCACTTTAAGTCAGCCCTTCTAGGGCTATAAAAACACACAAAGAATGGGGAGTGGCTGGTAGTCATTCTCAGTTTTGCTGTCAAATCAAAATGAAAGGCCTTACATACAAACCATCCAAAGAAATGAAGGTCAAAGGTCAGGCAAACCTCAGCAGTAGGGCAGAAATGCTCCTGAACTGCAAATAAGAGGCCAGAGAGTTTCTGAGGTCAAGAGAGGCTAAAGATGTAAAAGACATCTCAGATAAACATGCAATTCCAAACCAGGATACTGGTGAGTATTTCACACCAAATTACTATGAGAATTTATTATTACCAATATTTAAAGTAGAGAAAGAGATAAATAAAAACATTGACAGAAATAAAAAGACTTATTTCTCCCCTTAGTGAAGAAATACAAGTTAGCTTGTTTTAGGAAATGCATGTTAGCTTGAAAAACCAGACAGAGATCTAAAAATGAAGGGAGGGAGGACAGAGGAAAGGAGAGGAGGAATAAAAAGAATGAAGATATTTTAAGTCCATACACCAACTCCCTAAGATGAATGGAAGCACTGTGTACTGCAAACACGTATTTATGAAAAATAAATAAACGTTAAAAAGAGAAAGGAAAATCAGACAGACCGGTGAAGAACCAGAACAAGATGGCAGCTAAGTAAGATCTTCTGGTGATGTCTCCCCACCCACAGACCAATTCGAACACTTATTCATGTACCAAAGCACCTTCCACGACAGCTAAGAAAGCCAGCTACACTATGCTAGGAAATGTTAAGGAGGCTTGAAGAGGAAGAAAGAGTTAATATCTTCAAGAATAAATTATTTAATAAAACAAAAAATAATAAAAGCTGCATTAGGCATCAGGTTGAGAGTAGACTGGCCCATATGGACAAAGACAGTGAAATGAAAACTCACAGAGGATTTCACAAGACCAGCTCTTCAAGGAAAAGGATTTTGACGCCTGAGTGAAGAATTCAAATTTCAACAAAGCAGAATGATCTACTTCAGCTATAGCAATAACCAGAATTGAATGGCTAGATTGTCCTGGTCACTGCCAACCAGTCCCAAAAGAAGAGGATATAGCTTATATCTCCTTAGAATAAATAGTAGGAATTGAGTTAACAGTTAAGAGTCTATTCTTTTTTTTTTTTTTTTTTTTTTTTGTGGGTACCGGGGGTCGACCTCAGGGCCTGGTGCACCAGCAGGCACCCGTGCCGCTGAGCGATATCACTGGCCCCTTTTTCGTATGTGGGATCCGGGAGTCGAAATTGGGCCCTCGCGCTTGCCAGGCAGGCGCGTAGGCCGGTGAGCCATCTCACCGGCCCCAAGAGTCTATTCTTTTTTTTTTTTTTTTTTTTTTTTTTGTGGGTACCGGGGGGACGACCTCAGGACCTCACGCGCCAACAGGCACCCGTGCCGCTGAGCGATATCACCGGCCCCTTTTTCGTATGTGGGTTCCGGGAGTCGAACTCGGGCCTTCGCGCTTGCAAGGCAGGCGCTTAAGCCGCTGAGCCATCTCACCGGCCCAAGAGTCTATTCTTAACTTACCACAAAAAGAAGTCGTGGCCAGTCGGCTTCTCTCCAAGGGTGGTGCCCACTTACTCCACATCCCATGGCAGGCTGGGTAAGTCACACCCTGGCAGCAGAATATAAAATCAATTATTAAATTCAACTCCAGTTCCTCTTTGTGTTTAAAATGTAGATGCTTCTCCTTAACTCAGGCTACAATATAAAAACCCGATACATACGCACTGCTACCCATGGGAAGTCTGTGTCCCCCACCAAATCCTTATGTTTAAACCTAGCCCCCAGTGTGGTGGTATTTGAAGACGGGCCTTGGGAGGTGTCCAGTGAGTGAGAGTAGAGTCCTCATGAACAGGGTCGGGGCCCTTTTACGAGAGCCCCCAGGGAGCACCCTCCCTTTCTGCCGGGTGAGGACACAAGAGATGACTGTCTAGGAACCAGGTCCCTGTCCTTCACTACACCCTGAATCTGCCAGCACCTGGATCTTGGATCTCCCCGCCTCCAGAACTGTGAGAAATAAATTTCTGTTGTTTGTGGTGTTCTTTTAAGGAAACCAAAACAGACTAAAACAGACACAAAATAACATAATCCAGATACTAAAATTCAGATGCAGTTCAAACACAAGTGTGGTGCGGAATCAGAAGGAAGTCTTTGTATTTATAGTGCATATTATTACAGAATATCAGCCTCCACCTCATTCCAATTCATCGCATTTGCAGACACGGAGTCAGGCTCCGAGTCATTGTTAGGTCTCAGTATTCATCTCCACAGCTGCTAACGTCATAGTTTTTCCACCACACCAGTATTTCTGAAAGCACAGCCTATGCGCCTCCAGTGGGGTTAGAGATGGATCTGAGAGGTGACCACAATCCACACTCTTAATTATAATTCTTACAATATATTCTAATATACTTCAGACAAAGTGTAACTTGCACATCAGATCCACAGTTTCGTAGATGCTGTTGTTTACAGGGAGGGTGGTTTTGATTTTTGTTTTTTAGTGGAGTTGATCTACGGGAAAAATAGTAAGCAGATAGTAAGACAAGTTGTACGTTGAATAACAAAATATTGAGGGTTAGGATGAATGTCAGGGTTTGGGGAGTGTCGTTCTACATCAGGAGTTGGAAAGCTCTGACCCAGTTAGACATACCATCTGTTTTCGTACAGACTGGAAGGTTTTTACATTTTCAAGTGGTCTGAAGAAATATCAATATAAAATAGTATTTCATGGGCATATAAAAATCATATGAAATTCAAATTTCAACATATAAAAGCTTTTATTAGAACACAGCCAGGTCTATGTGTTTGCATGCTGTCTACGGCTGCTTTTGCACTGTAACAGCAGCACTGAATACTGGCAACAGACATTGTATGGCTGCAAAACCCTAAATATTTACCTCCAGGTTCTACATTACGCTTACTCTTCTAGCTAACTAAATCTTCGCATCAGACCACATACTTAGAAATGTACATTCTTAATAAATGCATTTAAATTGCCTTCCCTAAAAGAAAGAGCCTTTGAGACTTTTAAGAGACTTTTAAGTTTGGGACTTCAGTTTCATGCTCTATTAAAATAAAGATGGTTGGATTAGATCATGTCTAAGATCTTTATGGAATGAATGGTCCTTTATTATATTTAAAAGTGAACTCGCACAAGGCATTTTAATTAAAATATTCACAATGCTATTTAATTAAAATAGCCATTACCAGAGAGCTGAGATGGCAGGACACGGCAGAAGACAGGAAAACAGAGTACAGGAGTTTTCTTCAGAAGTAGGATATTCTAAAGAGCCACACTCTCTCTAGCAATATGGAAAACTGCGAGGAAAGCATATCTCCTACCTCCACTAGACCTTGCAAAATTCTCACGCCCATGACACAGCCGTAATGCACTCTGGCCGCAGAAGGAATGAGCATGTTCAAAGTCGATGTCAAGAAGATGGCGGCTCCAAAGACCCTGGGAGACCAAAGCACTGTGTTATTGGGCGGGTCAGTGATAGATCAAAAATGAGTCTAATGGATCATGAAAGATCTTTATGAAAATTAAGAGAAATTAGTTCATTGAAAAAGACAGTGTGTTGGGGTCTGATGTGCCTCAAGCTAGACTCCTGGGCTGCTTTGATTCCCAAGCTCCAGGCCATGGACCAACTATTGACACATCTATGGCAGTGCAGCAATGTCCTGCCTGGGTGATGTCCTAGAAAGCTGCAGGATGACTAGGTTGAGGTGACCCTGCTGGAGACCCTGGTCCCACCCAAGTGATCTTTCCTACTATGACTTCTACATCTTTGGAGTTTTGCCTCCTGCTTCCCATACTGCTCTCAGTCAGCCACAAAGGGATAGGGATTATCCAAGAAGCATCATATAATCCAGGGCCATCCTATTCCCTGCCATGCTGATACCACTCACCTTTCCCCCCTGCTCGGCCCAGGGCATCCTGGGAAAAAAGAGCAAGCAACATTCCCTGCTTTTCTCCTGCATGTTGATGACACATTAACCCTTTTTACGTGCTGGGAAATTGGATTATGTGCGATTTCTTTTTAAAGCAGAGGTGTAAGCAGTACCCAAGGGGACCAGAGCAGCCAACATTTGACCACATTTTAAAATAATAAAATAAGCAAATGACAATAAATAAAAAATACAAATTAGAAAAGAACATAAGTAAAGACAGTCATGTTCATACATATTTAGATCTTATGGTAGTGGCTTTCAAATTTTTTGACACTGACCCTTAAAATATGTGTATATTGCAGCCTGGTCTATACACACACATGAAAATCAAGTATCAAAATCCAATACCTACCCTGACATGTGGTGCACTCAGATGTTTTCTATTCTGTTTTATTCTGTTTTATTATGATCTCTTCTGTTTTTCTCTTTTTTCAAAAATGGCTCATTGGTAAATCACTATATTGATTTCACAACCACCTAATAATATGTATTTCAGAGTCTGAAAAATACTGCTATACAAAGTGCAATATACTTCATGAAAAAGATTTATGTAAAGTCATGTGAGAAATAAATACATTGGAAAGGACCTGATATTATTTAGTATGCACCTTTTCTGGTACATGATACATTCTACAACATCTCCCCCAAGTGGCCATCTTCTTGCGCTTGAATACCTCTAACAACAGAGAACTCACTGCTTATGGAAAGAGTCCACTCTGCTCTTGGACACTTAATTGATTAAACACCTCCCATAGAGTCTGAAGAGTGTTAAAGACACATCTTACAGGCTGGAGGCAAGCCCCTCATGCGCACAAAGCAGAACATTTATGGTTGAAAGCGATATTAACATAAGTATGGAAGATCAGAGGATGTCACTGGTCAAAGCACAATTTAATCCAACATTCCATTTCACAGATGAGGAAACCGAGGCCCAGGGAAGGAGGGATGTGACTCAATAGAGGTAACTCAGTGAGCCAGTGGGGGTCAGGTTCCATTTCTCCTGACTCAGTTTATTGCTCTTTTTTTAAACCACAGAACCCCTCTGTGAGTCGTAAGATAAATGATACTGGGGAAGAAAAATAAATCAAAAGAGTATCTGAAGAACAAGATTATTTAGGATCAATATCTCTGAACTGCACTATCTGGATTGCTCCTGTTTTTTGTTCTGCACTCCCAAACTGAGAACCAACTGTGCAGATTTTATAAAGGTACCAAGTTGCACTATAACTTGGGTAGCAATCATAATACATCAATTTACCTTACCTGTTCGCAGCAAACTTGTTTGAAATGAAACCACCTGGGATTTGTGTCACAATATAACCCCAAAAAAAAGATCCATGGATAAGGCCCACCGTCTCCGGATCCCAGTTGAACTGCGCCGTCTGCAAACAAGAAATCAGATACGGTTGTGCTCGAAAGAAAACAACTAACCACCATATTTCATTGATGATCCCACATAATCACCCCACAAGGTCCCTTTTTCCTTCCTTTTGTCAACAAATAGTCCTAGAAGGCATTTTGCATACTCAGGATATCAGCCCCTGCTTGATGAACCTCAGCTTCTTGTGAGAAAAAGGAGAGATAAGCACGAAGTTATACGTAAAATGTGATACACCAAACAGTGACAAGCACTAAGAATAAAACAACTTGTGAGAAAAACAAAAATTAAGTTCTAGGGATGCTAGGTTATTTACTACGTCATTCAGATATCAGTTCATGATAGCATAGAAGGAATCCAAACCTTAAGTCGCTCAATTCTTATGCAGTTTTTCCCCTGTGATGCTGGGAATCAAACCCAGGAATGTCTGTATGTCAGGCAACTGCTCTGCCACTAAGCTCCTCCACTGGCCCAAATCCCTGTTTTCTTAACGATTGTAACAAACACAATCTGTCTGCTTCATCCAGCTGCTAATCATCAATCACATCACCTTTCTCTCTGAGGAGACAGTGCCTCTGTCATACTCTGACAGAAATACCTGATGAGGGACACTTATGGCTGCTGAGCACCAACTTTCACCATCGTTTGAACCCCCTAAAATCATAATGGCAGACTAGAGACTCGAACAGACATTTCTCCAAAGAAGACATGCAAATCGCCAACAGCTATATGGAAAGATGTCCCAGGTCACTAACCATCAAGGAAATGCAAGTCAAAACCACAATGAGATATTATCTCACACCTGTTAGGATGGCTTTTATCCAAGAAATAAATAAATGCAACAAGTTTTGGTGAAAATGTGGAGAAAGTAGAACCCTTATATACTATTGGTGGCAATGCAGGATGGTTCTGTCAGTATAGAAAACAGCATGGTAGAGCCTCAGAGAACTAAAAATAGAACTAAAGATGTGATTCAGTGATCAAACTTCTGAGTATTTATCCAAAAGAATTGAAATCAGGATCTTGGAGATAACTGCTCTCATCTTCACTGATTATTCACTACAACCACCATATGGAAACAACTCGAATGTCCACTGACTGATGGATAAAGAAAATGTGGTGTGCACATTTAATGGAATACTCTTCAGTCTTTAAAGAAAAAGGAAATTCTGCAATACACAACACTTAGACTGGTGGACAGTATGCTAAGGAAAATAAGCCAGTCACACAAACACAAATAATGCATGGTCCCACTTACAGGAAGTCTCTAAAATATCACATTTGTAGAATCAAAGAGTGGACTGGTGGTTGTCAGAGACTAGAGGGAAAGGAAATTCAGTGGGCAGAAAGTGTTAGTAAAACAAGATGAACAAGCTCTAGAGATATGCCGTACAACCTCATACTTAGAGTCAAAAATAAGGTATTGTACATCTGAAAACGTATCAATAGTGTAGCTGCCATGTTAAGCATTTTTTCTATTGTGGTTTAGATCTAGAATGCTCCCACCAAAGTCTCATGAGTTTGGCAGGTGACTGGGTCATGAGGCACTATGCTGACCAGGGCCCGATCCACTGGAGAGTTCGTAGCTAAATGTGCTGCTGGAGGAGGGGTCTGGCCCAAAGAGATGGGCCACCAGCCGGCCTTGGCAAGCGCATCTCTCTCCCTGGCTCCGCCTTTCTCTCTCTGCTTCCTGGCAGCCGTGAGTTAAGCAGCTGTCGTCCACCAGGCCCTTCCACCATGTTGCTTCTGCCTTCATAAAACTCTCCTCTTTTAAATTAGCAGTATCTGATATTTTGTACCAGCAACGGGAAAGCTAATACATTTTCTTTTCTGTTTTGGTTTTGTTTTATTGTATTTATTTTGTGTTGGTGGTGGTACTGGGAATTAAACCCAGGGCCTTCACTGACCTACATCTCCCACCCCTTTTTTTTTTTTTTTTTTTTCCTGAGACAGGGCCTCTGCTAAGTTGCCCAGGTGAAACACAAACTGTCATCCTCAAAGAATAAAATCTCCTTCCTATAAGGAATGATATCCACATCAAATCCCTGGAAGTGTAAATGTTGCCTTCTTTGGAGAATGGTTCTTTGCAGATGTGAAAAAGCCAGAGATCCTGAAATGAGCTATCCTAGATTAATCAGCTGGGCTCTCAACCAGGGACAAGCGTCCCTGGACACGAGAGAGGCGGGGGAGATCTGAGGCAGAAGAGAAGACGCACAGACAGGAGGTCATGTGAAGCCTGAGGCCCAGATGGAATGATGCAGTCACAAACCAAGAACTTTGGGAGCCTCCAGAAGCTGACTGAGACGAGGAAGTGCTCTCCACTAGAGACTTCAGAGGAAGGGAGGCCCAGCCGACACTTTGGTTTCAGACTTCCGGTCTCCACAACCATGAGAGAATAAATTTTGCTTGTGTTAAACCATCAAGTTTGTGGTAATTTGTTACTGCAGTCTTAAGAACCTAATACAGGCACTTAATATAAATCATCTCATTTGATCTGCAAAGCACTCTCTTTATTTTACAATAAGGGTTAGCAAAGAATTGCTAGACAAGCCGGTCCCTGTCTCACTGTGTACACTTCCTTCTGAGAGGCCTCCGCCTCCACTTTCCCTCTGTGGGATTCTATCCTGTTGACCACTGGGGCTGAAAGCATACCTAAAGAAAGTTTCTCTCTCTCTCTCTCTCTCTCTCTCTCTCTCTCTCTCACACACACACACACACACACACACACTTAGTTGAACAGTAGTACAGCAATTAAAGTCCTTTAACTGAAGCAAGTTCCACAGCATCAGAGACAAGTAAATCAGCCCCTAGCAAGGCAAAGTCTCACAAATTCAGCTCTGGGACCCAGGGGCAACTTGCTCAGGGGCCCAGAGCTAATAAACAGCAACACGTTCAGAAGCAGGTCTGGCCAATTCCAAAGCCCTTTCTCTTCACCCTCCAAGACTGATTATACGTGAGAAGGACTCTGGATATTTCTTCCTGAAGGGAATGAGAAAGAATCACAAGGATTCTCAGCCTTCAGTCAGTTTTTTACTTACCATATGCCAGACCTAAGTGCTCCTTGCTCATTTCGTTTGTATGTTGTCCTAGAGATTGAACCCAGGACCTTGCATATGCTAAGCTAGCACTCTGCCACTGAGACATCCCGAACATTTTTTATTTTGAGACAGGGTCTTACTAAATTGCCCAGGCTGGACTCCAACTTGTGATCCTCCTCCCTGGTCTCCAGAGTAGCTGGATGACAGGCTGTGCCGCCACGCCCAGCTGCTTCATGCGCTGTAACCACAGTTTTCCTTCCTGCCTCCCTCCCTCCATCCCTTCCTTCTTTCCTTTTTTGCTCTTTGTGCTGGGATTGAACCCAGGGTCCTGGTGCATACTAAGTATGCTATCACTGAGCGCCACTCCCAACTCTAACTTATAATTATTAAACTAAAAAGTAATTATCTATATATTAGCTAAAATCACCCTTCATACCCTTTGTAGAAGATATGCCACATATTGTTTGTAAGACCTACCTATCCATACCTACTTCTCTCCCTCTTCTGAAAATGAGGATTCTAAGCCAGGCATGGTGGCACACAAATGTAATCCCAGAAGTCTGGGAGGCAGAGGCAGGAGGATCAAAAGTTCAAGCCCAGCCTGGACAGCTCAGTGACTTAGCAAAAGCCTGTCTCAAAATAAAAATGAGAAGAAAGGGATGGGGGGGTGGCTCAATGCAAAAGCCTTGGATCCAATCCTAGTACCACCAAAAGAAAAAAGAAAAAAGGAAAAAAGAAAAAAGAAAAAAGAATTCTAAAGTATCTAGTTTTCCCATTAAAAAAAAAAAAAAAAGAATGTCAGCCATTCAGGGCCCTTTGTAGACCACTCAGCTTATACCTAAACTTTGTTCTACTTGGGCAAGAGAGAAATGACCTACCACAAACTGAAGTTGTACAAGACCCTCCAAAATGCTACTAACCTCCTATTCTCAAGGCCAGAGAGAGCCATGTAAAGCATCCTTTAGACCTTAATCAGTTCCTCTAAAACTCCAGAGGGCAAAGCCATAGAAACCAGAGCTCACACACTATCATTGTCCCTGGGCTTTATCGAAATGCCATTCTATATGCCTCAAAGGAGACTCTATTGACTTGGCCTATCTTTTCAGGCAACAAACAAATGCAAAAACAGCATCTCATTTTGATCCCAGCCTCAGCAGACAAGTTTTAATTACCTGGCCATGCTCACAAAAGGCTGAAAGAATACATCTGATACACATCTGCAACCTTGCTAATATACATCATTCCTTATTTTAAAAATGCATGATGTGCTCCTCCACCTCTATCCCAGCCCCCTAGAAGTGACAGCCTATCTGTTTAGGGCAGATTCATCTGTGGCATCAAACAGAGCCTGGTTAGAACAGTCTCCATGGTGCTATTTTCCACTGCAGAATAATTAGTTTAAAAAACAAAACAAAACAAAACAAAACAAAAAAAGCATTCAGGCCAAATAAAGACCTCTTTTTAATGGACCAGCTTCAAACTTTCCCAAGCCAGTGCTTGGCAGGAGAACATTCCAGGTGATGCTAATAGATGTGGCATGAAAGACCACATCCTGCCATCATGTCAGGCCGGGAAATACTGTACCCAGGTCCCCATCCTGGAGAGTCACATGGGACACAGAGCAATACAGGCTCCACATCGTCCAGTACTTTTTCGAAGTGTGGCCTGCAAACCAGTGATTTCCCAGGCACCAGTTCAGGAGACTGGTCTCCAGACATGGCTGGGGATCCGAGGACTAGGAGATGCTTCTCTGCAAATGGACAGATTTGCACAGGAGTCATTCCAGAGCATGTGTCCAATCCAATAAAATATAACAGAGGTGATCAAAATACACGACGAATGCTTAAATTTTAAAAATTTGTTACAGTCAAAGACACATTGCCCTTAATCCTCCTTCATTAGCCCACCTTACTTTGAACACGCTCAGCCCATTATTCTTGCCACTTTCTGAAGCAGTTCTGGAAGTGCTCCTTCATGAACGTCTTAATGAGGTGCAATTTAAAAAAATACAGTGAATGTCACTGCCAAGTGTCATCCAATGGAAAGGCAGGCTTGTAAAATCATGATGTGTCCTCATTCACCTTAGTCATGGGGTCTGGCACTGTGCTACTTCTGGCTCTTCCCCCAAATCAGAATGACCACGACAGGTAAACATTTTGAATCAATTCAGGACATTAAGACAGCCACGACAGTGCAATTAAAGACATGAAAGAGGACTTCCAGAACTGCTCCAGAAAGTGGCAAGAATGATGGGATCAGTGTTTGAAGCAAGGGCGAGTATTTTGAGGGGAATGAATGGCAATGAGTCTTTTACTGTAATAAGCCTTTTGAATTTAAATTTCACCATAATTTTCCATCTCACCTCATATATTTGTTGGATGTCCACTGGGCACACGTTTTCATTTGCTTTTTTTCCCCCATAACCTCAGTACTTCTTTTGATCTAGGATTTAAGAAATAATCTGCATTTTAAGTTTCTGGTGATTCCTGAGACTGTATTATTAAATCATACCAGAGTACGCTTGCTGATGCCCACAACAGCCTCCGCCCTGAGCTGCTGCCTCCTCTCTTTCCTCTCTTCAACCTGGCCCTCCCCGTGGAGCAGTGATCATCCTGGAGCATAGCTCTGGTTCCCCCTAAAGCCCAGCTGTGACTCCCCACATTGTCACCAGGCCCCTTATTTCCTGTGCTGCCTCCATCTCTTGGTGTGCTATTTCCGTACTGGGAGTTCTCAACCTGTAGTCTATGGATGAATCCTGTGGATCTGTGAACTTGAGTGGGGAGAAATCAACATCTTTATTTTCACTAACTGCTAGCTGAAATTTAACATTTTCTGCAAACAAGAGTGTAGACAACAAGCTACAGTAGAATTATCAGTATCTGTGACTCTGTCACTATGGTAATCATAAATATGTTCAAATCATATTGTAGTCGTTCCCAGTATCATAAACGTCCTACCGCTGAGCTACATCTTCAGCCCTACAGCAATTTTTAGATCCATTGCTATATTTTGTCATTTGATGTATTAATTAAAAAGCCACTATGTTTCTGGGTGTGGTGGCACATGCCTATAATTGCAGCATTCAGGAGGCTGAGGCAGGAAGATTGCTGCAATTTCCAAGGCCAGCCTGGGCTATAGTGAGTTCAAGACTCACCTGCACTACATAACAAGACTCTGTCTCAAAAATCAAACAAACAAAAAAAGAGCCCAGAGGTTAATATATTACAAATTTGATTTTTAAATACTTTAATATCTGTATTTTAATATTTGGCTTCCTTTATAGTTCCTCATTTTTATGTTAAGAATTTAAAACATTTTTGACAAAGTATTCATAAGTTATCACCAGGTTGCCAGAGGTGCTCGTGGCACAGTTCCTTAAATGAGTTCTCTGTCTCTCCCTTCCAGCCCTTCCGCGTGATTTTCCTTTTTCTTCAAACATTCTTCTTCTCACCCTATAAACACCCTCTTTGTTTGGCCCAGCAGTCACTTTCTCTGAGAATTCTTTCACAGTATCAAAGTCTGGGCTAGACCCTCCCCTAGATGAGCCCAAGGGTCCTTCATACCCCCAGTGTAGCACCCTGAGCCCCAAACTGTCATCATTTACTGTATGTCTCCATGAGGACAAGGGCCCAGTCTGTGTGGCTCACCCTTCTCTCCCCATGGTCATGCACAGGGTCCAAATCATGGTGGTCAGTGTCCCCTTTTGCCACCCCAGTGAATGAACTGCAGTAGCCTTGTGTAGCAAATCATCTACACAACTACACCTGGGGAAAAAACTGCCCTAGATTGATACTGACCTGAATTTCTGGTTTTCCATCTACATATACAGTGCTGTTGTTGACCATTTCCACGATGGCAACGCCAAGATTGCACCGAATCCCAAAGGAAATGCAGAAGCCCAGCCCACTCATGATGGCGATGATGTAGCGCTTAGGGACCCCGCAGCAGTGGCAGTCGCAGAGCAGGCGGCCAGGCCGGGATGTCTGCACAGGCCTCCCTTCCTCATTCAGCTCTATGTTATCTTCTTCCTCGTGGGTCCCATCGATTTTTCTACATTGGCGAAAGAATGAACAGAGAAGAAAAGCCACGAATAGAGGAAATAAATGTGTACTAAGCAAAAACAAAAAGTATACATACTAATTAAAAAAAAAAGAAAGAAAACCTAAAGTAGGATGGGCTCGCATTTTTAAAAATTATCATCATCATCGAGGGTAGAGGTAGAAATGATCAAAATGTGTTACATCCATGCACAAATTTGTCAAAATTAAATCCATTCATCTATATAACTAATTATAACTAATTATATGACTAATCAAAATAAAAGTAAAAATTACCATGATCATCATTATTAAAGTCAATCTTAATGACTAAAATTACCGATGTTCTGGAAAAATACACAACCCCATGAGGCAGACAGTGTTGTCATGGTGTTTGGTAGATTTGAGGTGGGTTGCGAGCCCAAGTTCAGAGTCTGTGCCCTGACTGTTAATGCTGTACTGATTTCCCGCTGAAATCTTAAGGAGTCATTGCATTCCATGGCCCAGCTACCATTGCTCTTGACCTTAGTTTAGGGTCACCCGAAGCTTGCTTAAAAGATAGACAAGAAAAAATAAAACCATATGCAGTTTCTTTCCTTTCTTCTTTTTCTAAGTCTTAATTTTAAAAAGTCTTGAGTCTTTTTCTAACTTTTCTTTTTCTAATACAGTAGGAGGTAGGAAGTCCATTTAATATCACAGCACACACCCAGTTGGTTGTGGGCGCTTTCTTCCTTAGGGGTTCTTCTAAGGAAGTGACCACTTGGCAAATTTTACCCAAATGGTGGGATTATTCACTGACTTTTACAGGTTCAGAATATGGCATGTCCATTACAGTGAATTCCCCCTCTTCTTTAACAAAAAAAGTAATTGGGCAAACGGAATACGGCCAGTTATAAAAGGAGCTGCTTGTATCCTCTCACATACTGTACTCTTCCTGAGGGTGCTGCATGACCCAATTAATGTCCCAGTTTTTGTAAAGAAACATAAGCAAAGCTTACCAGTTTTCATAAATTTTAAAATCAATAATAAGCTGCTAATACAATAGTTAAAGGAAGAGATCAAAACACAGGTAAGTGGTTCACCAATCCATACAGAAGACAATCTTGGTGGCTTCTTATGACGAGGTGCGAGGCACACGCAGAGAGAAAGCGCATGTACAGAATTAGCTTCAGCTCATCAGATACCGACCTCTCAGTGCGCCGGGCACCGTGCTAAGCGCTGGGGAATGACAGTGGACGGGATGCGCTGTCTGCCCTCCTCCAGCACTCGGGAGGCAGACAGACACATATATGAGCAGACAAATTTACTGGGTGATGCAGATTTCACTGAAATCCAAGCAAAGAGCAATGACAAAACAGGGGAAGGAGCTATCTATAACAAAGTTCCAGAGACAGGTTGGCTTAAGCGATAAGAGAGATATATTTTCCTACAATTCTGGAGATCAGAAGTCCAACACCCAGGTGATGGTAGAGTTGGTTTCTTCCAAGGCCTCTGCCCTTGGCTTGCAGGTGGCCACCTTCTTCCTGTAACTCTTCACTCATCTTCCCTCAGCATCCAAATTTCCTCTTACAAGTGCAGCAGTCATTTGGGCTAAGGCCTCCCCTAATGACCTCACCTTAACTGAACTATCTCTGTAAAGGTCCTATCTCCAAATACAACCATTCTCTGAAGTGCCGGGGATTATATCTTCAAGATACAAGTTGAGAGGAGGGAATACAGTTCATCCCATAAGTAGTCTCCATCCTAAAGCTAATCACAATAGCTCAGATGGTTGTTGACGATGGAAGCACGTAAATGATTCAGTGCAGTGCCTGGAACATGAGAGAGCTTTCTATTACCGCTTCACAGTCTACCCTGAGCGTCACTCCGGCAGCACATGTTTCAGTACTGACTGTCCCAAGCAGCACTCAGCCAGGTGTCATTTCAACCAGTCAATTCTTGTTTGCATGAGATACACTCATACGTCTGTGTATTTGTTTCATTTTGACTACTTTTTGTATATTTTTTTATTTAGAATGGTGTATTTGCCTTTGATGTTGTTTCTAATGAAATCTAATAATAAATTCTGGGTTTTATTTTCATTAATTTGAGTTTATGTTATTTGTGAAAAATAACCTATAATGTGCTATGATCTTTAAAAACTCTTATCGTAAGTACATTAGACATAATTTTTAGACTTCTCCAGAACTCAGTGATATTCTTTTACAATACAAAATGGACATGAACAGGAAGGAAGTTCCAAAAGATCAGCAAAAGAAAAAACTGAAAGGGTGAAATATTAGTGCACCAGAAAGGAAAAGTCTGTGTTATGAGATGGAAAGACAAGAAAAGTCTCCTTATTGTCAACTATTCTTAATACAGACACGGTAGAATTTGAAAGAAGAAACGAAACTTAGAAACTTCTGGTAGAGGTCAATGATTATAATAATTCTGTGTGTGGTGTTGACGGAGTTGACCAGCATCTAACAAGTTATCCTGTAATCAAAAAGCACGGAAAAAATACTATAAAATATTTATGCACTTTTGGACCAAACAATATGGAACTCATTTTTTATTTCTCCAAAACAAGGGGGTTCAGAAAGTCATTTACAATTTAGATTTGTCTAAAAGACCAAATACTTGAAAAATACAAGATAGCGAAATGCCAACCAGGACGTCCATCATTTCCGTCTTCACCTGTACATTTCAGCGGGTAGACGCTTCAGTGAAATTCCACCGCTCACAGAAAGATAGGAAAGGCCAACACAACTGTGTAAAGTGTGTTGATGAAAGAAAGACAATAATCCAGAAAGAATTCTGAACGAGACTGGATACTACTGTCCAGATCGCAACGTTGCCTTGTGCATTGAATCTCTTAAGATACACCATACACAGAAAAATTATTAAAGAAATTTGATAAAATTGTGGTTTTTATATTTCATGTCATATTATCTTATAAAAATTCACAAAAATATGCAGTTGTGGTCGTCTGCTATTTAAATAATTGGACCTCTCGGTGTTAATAAATGGTAAACGCCATCGTTGTTGCTGTCACTGTCCTTGTTACCAGTCCTAAGCTCAGCGTCTACATGCATGCAGGCACTTTCAACGGAAAGTAATAAAGATGAATGTTTTTAGGCGCAGTGGGGCTTTGGGAGGCTTAATTAAAGATAACCCCAAAAGGAAGGAACTGAAAAGGGGAAAAAAAAGATAATAGAAAAAATGGGGAAAAATAAAAGACAACCCCAGCTGCCGCACTGACTCCACCACGGCGTTGGCGTGGGCATGGGGACCTTGCTTGTCACAGGCCGCTTTCGGCCAACGACTGAGCAAGCGGGGACGTGCAGCAGTCCCTTTCTCCACGAGGCAGGGCTCCTCTGACAGGCGGCTGCCCCCGAGAGCCACCGCCGGCCTTGGCAAGGTGCCCTGCGCTGTAGCAGCCTGAAACCCACCGCCTCCCCAGCGTCTCCCCTTCCTCCGTCCGGCACACACCGCCGCCTCCCCCAGCTCCTTCCCTCGGTCTCTCCTGCGCTTCTAATCCCGTCTTGCTCCCCCGGCATAAGCACCCCTCGTGCACTGCACCCTCTCAGACGTCCTGCGACCTTCAGAGGACCGATTCCGCGCGTGAGGGGCGAGGGGAGGGAGGAGAGCGCAGTGGGGGCAGCCGCCCCAAGAGAGGAAGAGGCGCAGGCCCTGCGCTGCCGCCCTGCAGCCCCCGCCTGGGCACCCGCCAGCCAGAGCCTGGGCGTAGGGAGCTCCGGGGAGGGACCGGGCCGAGGTCCCAGTTTCCCTTGCCGAAAGTGACAGCCGAGCCACCACTCCTGGGGGCCGTGGGGTCAAGAGCAAGGGTGGACGGATGCCCCGAGTGCTCTGAGGGTTTCCCCCGCCTGGGGCAGCGGGAGAGCAGCACGGAAGCTCCCTGGAGATTCTTTTCCGCCAGCCAGGGGCCTCTCGTGGACTTGCTTTGTCTTAAAAACATTAAAACAGCGGCAGGGCTGAGGAGAGCGCTTACCTGTCACGTGTGAGGCCCTGGGTTCGATCCCCAGGACCACAAAATAATAACAGTAATAAAATTTTAAACAAAAACAGCGGGACATTTCTTGCAGGAACGAGCTCAGAGAGGAAGATGGAGGGCCGCCTCACACGGCGCACGCAACAAATCGCTTTGCGCAGAGAAGCCGGGTGTGACCGCCAGCTCTGCCTCTTCTGCACCACCTGTGTGACTTGGACGAGGAAGGCGGCCTTTCCGAACCTCACATCCTCATCTGTACAGTAAATATGATATTTATCTCATAGAGCTATTGTTAACACTAAATGAGGCTACACTACGAAGAGTAAAGTATCGCCACAAATAAATGAGTAGGCATTAACTAAAAGTCAGGGTCTATCCCACCCCTGCTGTTTCCTTCTGGTGGCTTCGCTTTTTGTTTTGTCTGCTGGGGATCAAATCGAGGGCTTTCCGCATGCTAAGCACTTTCTTTACCACTGAGCTACACCCCTGGCCACCTCCGGGTCTCATCCGCTGCCTGGTTAGAACATTCAGCACACTGAGGTAGGATTTTTGTTTTCATCAACACCGGAGGTAGTGAGTAAATGGTTTTTGATTTGAATACAGGAATGATCTCCCCCTTCATAGGGACTGTGAGCATGCTGAGGGCAAGAGTCTCATCTTTATTCCCAGGGCTCAGCACAGAATTTGGACACAATGAACCTTCGTTCAACTCAGTGTGATTGGTGGGTCAACGCCGAAATTACTTCTGGAGTACTTAGAGTTGGGGTAAGGATCTTGTCATCCCTGCCGGAATACAAAGGATAGCAGGGAGGAAAGTTATTTAAGAATAAGGGAGAAAGAACAAACTCCTTTCTTAGAAAGTGGACAACTTTAATTATCCGTAATAGCTGTTTACCCCATTCATTTTTCTCGCCATGTTTGCCTGTGGTCAGTCCTTTAGATCAGAGAATCTTCATTCTTTTCAGGGTGACATCCATCACTGTTATTTCTCCAAATATAGAAAGCTGCCGATCCTGAGCCGCCAGCCCTTCACACAGAAGGAAGGTTTGTGCCCTGCTGTTCTCCTACACAATTGTCCAGTAAGCGTTTGAACCCTGTGGATCTAATTGCTTAAGATGTGCTAACTCGCCTTTAAGTACTTACAGAACTACTTACTTACAATCTAAACGTTTCCATCAATTGTGGAGAAGGTTTTGCTTTGTTTTATAGGTAATAAGGCCAACAATTAGAGCACAAAGCAAGCAGAACTTGCAGATAATTGTATACGTTTTTAAAATCCATCCACTTGCATACCATATTTGTTAGGGGATTCTGGCTGGGGAGGTGGGGCATAAATCCTACTCCTCCAGACTGTCTTAAGCATTAAGAGAGTTAATATATATTAAAAACAAAAACAACAAACCTCAGAGTGCCACAAGTGGAGGAGGTAGTCAACGTCTCAATTTTCTTCCTTCTTCGGGTAGAATAGCAACTCAATGATTGCATGAAGAACACAATTTTGAGGTAAATGTGACCCTTTCTGAAGGCAAATTAAATACTGTGTCTGCTAGGGCAGCCGTAACAAAATACCGCAGACTGGGGAGATTTCTCATAGTCTGGAGCCTGGAAATCGAAGATCGATGCGTCGGCAGGGCTGGCCTCTGTGCTGGGCTAGCAGATGGCCACCTGTTCATTGCCTCTTCACACGGTCTTTTCCTCTAGGCACGTGCACCCCTGGTGTCTCTCTATGCCTCCAAATTTTCCCTCCTTGTAAGGACAGACTCATCGCCAGTCATATTAGATCAGGGTCCACGCTAGCATCTAGCAGAGTTGCACAGGCTTTGGTTCTTAGCCTCTGCTGTTTCTGTTTTCCTCCTGGTAATTTTGCCCTTTCTTGTCCCCTCATTCAAGCAGAGCCCAGTTTCCTTGCCTCAGCAGGGAATAAGACAGACAGTAGGAAAAGGACTCTTTGTTCATTTTTTAATTTCAAAAACTTCAGCCACAAGTGATAAATGGATGGTCCCATAGCCACCTCTGACTCATGGACATGTTCTGTTTCTGTGACATAATGTGTGTATACAGAGGTTTTTTGGAATTTTGATTAATTGATAGAGTTTAAAAATCAGGAGTTGGCTCTGCAGAGGAACACGAGATACCGCAGTACAGAGAAGCGGCGGCTGTGAAGGACACACTGACTGGCGGTGAGTGCTGACACCCAGCCGTCAGGTGCGCACGAGAGCCACTAGCTGGGCGCCATTGTGGGGGGGCAGCAGCTGAGCTCAGAACTCAGGGCGGCCGCCACTCCATCCAGGGCTCCAGCGGGGACCTCCGTGGAGTAACGCGAGACGCCGCGGTACAGAGAAGCACCAGCCGAGAAGGACACACTGACTGGCGCTTTTCTTCCTGGTATTCCAAGAATCTCCTAAGAGTTGGAAATACTAGCAATAAAGCAACCTACCATAGGCAATTTACAAACAGCAACCCAGGAATTAAACTAAAGAAAGAAAAGAAAATGAGACGACACTTAAACAAGATGCAACCCCACACATCCAGTTCACCAAAGGCAAACCCAGGGGGCAGTGAGGTGGGACAAACCAAAAGCCACCCACCTGACAGCTCTGAAGTGGTAATAACAAAGCAGTTGAATGAGGCTCTGGAAAAATTAAATCAGAAATAATTTCTCAGATAACTGCAGAGATAATGTCCACAATGAAGACCATGCTTAAGGACGCTAGAGCAGACACAGACCAAAAAATAGATGAGCTTAAGAAAATGATGGAAGCCATGAATGCTCAGCATAGGAAAGAAATGGAATCCATAAAGTAGATTCAAGCAGCTATCCAGGAGAACAAAAATTCCATTGAAAGTATTTGTAGCAGATTAAGCCAATGTGAGGACAGGATCTCAGATATAGAAGACAGGCTTGCAATTAGTGATGATGAAAAGAAAGAATTCTTAAAAATAGCAAGGGACAATGAAAAATCAATCCAGCAGCTGCTAGATGATGTGAAGAAGAATAACTTAAGATTGATTGGAGTCAATGAAAAAGCAGGAGATAGCATAAATGACATTAGAAGACTGTTCACAGACATTATCACAGAAAATTTTCCTGGTAGAGAAAAAGAATTTGACGTTCAGATAAGTGAGGCTTATAGAACTCCAATTAGCCATGATCAAAAAAAATCTTCAGCCAGGATATCATAGTCAAGATTCCAGAAATTCAACATAAGAGTAGAATCTTAAAAGCTGTTAGAGAAAAGAAACAAATCACCTGTAAAGGAAAGCCCATCAGAATCACAGCGGACTTTTCAGCACAAACCCTCAAGTCAGGAAGAGCTTGGAATGATGTATTTCAAGTTCTAAAGGAAAATAATCTTCAACCTAGATTGATGTACCCCGCAAAACTATCTTTCAAAACTGATGGAGAAGTAAAATACTTCCATGACAAAGAACATCTGAGAAAATTTATAACCACCAAACCAGCACTCCAAAATGTTTTGAAGGACATTCTAGAAAGGGATAACAAGGACTACAACTCCAGAAACCCCAACAGAAGAAATCCACCAGGCAGAGCAAATGATTAAAGAGAGGGAGGGAAAAAAAAATAAAAAGAGGGGGAGCCAACAAGGAAATAACATGACAAGGATAAGTCAACACAATATCAGTTTTAACCATCAATGTTAATGGTCTCAATTCACCAATCAAAAGGCACAGACTGGCAAATTGGATCAAGAAGCAAGATCCAACAATATGCTGTATACAAGAAACACATTTAATTCAAAAAGAAATTCATAGACTGAAAGTCAAAGGATGGAAAATAATACTCCATGCTAAAGGAACCCAGAAAAAAGTAAGTGTAGCTATTCTTTTTGCAGACAAAGTGAATTTCAAACCAAGAATGATTCAGAGAGATAAAGAAGGTCACTACATCCTTGTAAAGGGAACAATCCAAGAGGAAGAGATAACAATCATAAATATATATGCAACAAATACCAATGCACCCAACTATATAAAACAAATATTAATGGACATGACAAATCAAATAACCACTAATACAATTGTATTGGGGAATCTCAATACTCCACTGTCACAAAAAGACAGATCAACTAGACAAAAAATCAACAATGAAATATTACAACTGAACCAAACTTTGGAACAAATGGACTTAGTAGATGTCTACAGAGTGTTCCATCCAACAACATCAGAATGCACATTCTTCTCAGCTGCAAATGGGACGTTCTCCAAAATAGACCACATACTAGCTCATAGAACCTGCTTAAGTAAATGCAAAGGAACTGAAATTATCCCATGTATATTATCAGACCATAGTGCAATGAAATTGGAAATAAATGGCAAAAGAAACCAAAAGAATTTGCTAAACACATGGAAATTAAATGGCACCCTACTGAACAACCAGTGGGTCACAGATGAAATTAAAGAAGAAATTAGACAGTTTCTGCAATTGAATGATAATGACAGTACAACATACCAGAACTTATGGGATACAATGAAAGCTCTCCTAAGAGGGAAATTTATAGCATTAAATTCCTATATCAGGAAAACAGAGCAAGCACAAATAAACAACCTAATGGTGAACCTCAAACTTCTAGAAAAAGAAGAGCAGGATAAGTCAAAAGCTTGTACAAGGGAGGAAATTATAAAGATCAGAGCAGAAATTAATGTATTGGAGACTAAAAAAACAATACAAAGAATCAACGAATCAAAGAGTTGGTTCTTTGAAAGATTAAATAAAATCAACAAACCCTTATCCAACCTTATTTAAAAAAGGAAAGAAAGTACTCAAATCCACTCAATTAAGAACGAAAAGGGTGATATCACAACAGACCCTGCAGAAATCCAGAAGATCATCTATACCTACTTTGAAAACTTGTATTCTAATAAGATGGAAAATGCAGAAGAAATGGACAGATTCCTAGATACATATGAATTACCAAAGCTCAACCAAGAAGACATAAAAATCCTAAATAAACCAATAACAATCAATGAAATCGAAGATGTAATTAATAACTTCCCAACAAAGAAAAGCCCAGGCCCTGATGGATTCACTGCCGAATTCTACAAGAAATTTAGAGAAGACCTAACACCACTACTTCTCAAACTCTTTAATGAAATTGAAAGGGAAGCAATACTCCCAAATTCATTCCTGGAAGCAAGCATTACCCTGATACCAAAACCAGAGAAGGACCCAACTAAGAAAGAGAACTATAGACCAATCTCCCTAATGAACATAGATGCAAAAATCCTCAATAAGATACTGGCAAACAGAATGCAGCAAATCATCAAGAAGATTATACACCATGACCAAGTTGGATTCATCCCAGGGATGCAGGGATGGTTCAACATATGTAAATCAATAAATGTAATACACCATATTAACAGAACCAAGGACAAAAATCATAGGATCATCTCAATAGATGCAGAAAAATCTTTTGACAAAGTCCAGCACCCATTCATGATAAAAACCCTACAGAAAATTGGAATAGATGGTCTTTATCTCAATCAGCTATCTATGACAAACCAACAGCCAAAATCATACTAAATAGACAAAAACTGAAAGCCTTCTCTCTAAAATCAGGAACAAGACAAGGATGTCCACTGTCCCCACTCTTATTCAACATAGTCCCGGAAACTTTAGCCAGAGCAATTAGACAAGAGAAAGAAATAAGAGGAATTATGATTGGAAAGGAAGAAGTTAAATTATCATTATTTGCAGACGACATGATACTCTACATAGAAGACCCCAAAAACTCCACTAAAAAATTGCTAGATTTAATAAGCAAATTCAGTAGTGTAGCTGGATACAAAGTCAACACTCAAAAATCAATAGCCTTCCTGTACACCAATAACAAACTCACTGAGAGAGAAATTAGGGGAACAACACCTTTCACAATCACATCTAAAAAATGAAATACCTAGGAATCAATCTCACAAAGGAAGTAAAAGACCTCTACACTGAAAACTACAGTACTCTGAAAAAGGAGATTGAAGAGGATATCAGATAATGGAAAGATATCCCTTGCTCTTGGGTTGGAAGAACCAATATAGTGAAAATGGCCATACTTCCAAAACTGTTATACAGATTTAATGCAATTCTGATCAAAATTCCAACAACATATCTCACAGAATTAGAGAAAACAATCCTAAAATTCATCTGGAGCCAGAAGAGACCTAGAATAGCAAAGGCAATTCTGGGCAACAAAAGCAAGGCAGGGGGCATCACAATCCCTGATTTGAAATTATACTATAAAGCTACTGTGATAAAAACAGCATGGTATTGGCAAAAAAAAAAAACAGACCTGAAGATCAATGGAATAGAATAGAAGATGCAGAAACAACTCCAGACATACTAAGCCACCTTATCTTTGACAAAGTTGCCAAACACATTCACTGGAAGAAAGATAGCCTCTTTAATAAATGGTGCTGGAAAAATTGGCTGTACATGTGCCGAAGATTAAAATTAGACCCATATCTTTCACCGTGCACTAAACTAAATTCAAAATGGATCAAAGAACTAAACATTAAAACAGAAATATTAAATCTCCTGGAAAATAGAATAGGTAAAACTCTTTAAGACATTGGTGTAGGCAAAGACTTTATGAATAAAACCCCCATCGCACAGGAAATATCACAAAGAATCAACAACTGGGATCTCATGTTATTAAAAAGCTTTTGCACAGCAAGAGAAACCACCAACAGACTGAAGAGACAACCCACAACGTGGGAAAAAATGTTTGCCAGCTGTTCCTCAGACAAAGGATTACTATCGAGAACATACAAAGAACTCAAAAAAATCAGACCTCCCAAATTTAAAGACCCAATCCAAAAATGGGCATCTGAGATGAATAAACACTTCTCAGATGAAGAAATACAAATAGCAAATAAATATATGAAAAAATGTTCAACATCACTAGTCATTCGAGAAAAAAAAATAAAATTAAATTTAAAAAATAAAAAATAAGTAAAAATCAGGAGATGTTTTTTTTTTTTGTGGGTACCGGGGAGTCGACCTCAGGACCTCGCGCGCCAGCAGGCACCCGTGCCGCTGAGCGATATCACCGGCCCCTTTTTCGTATGTGGGTATTGGGAGTCAAACTCGGGCCCTCGCGCTTGCCGGGCAGGCGCTTAAGCCGCTGAGCCATCTCACCGGCCCCAGGAGACGGTTTTTTGAAAAGCAAACAGATTTTTTGCTTATTCTGAAAAATCTGAAGACCTAGAATTATTAGACCCACACCATCTCGTAGCAGCAATGGCCTTCCCACTTTCCGCAGTCCTTACCACCTCCTGTGGTCAGCCTCATGCCAAGCTCCGCTGCCATTTAACATTACACTCGTACTGTTACTTTTCTTATCAAAATTAAGACAAAACTGTATCTTCCTAAGTCTCTATCAAAAGTAGAAAAATAAAAATTAGGCCATGAACAAATGTGTGTAGTAGACAACCATTATTAGTGGCTGTCTGGTACCTTAACTGCCTCTTGAGATATTCAGTCTTACCAGAACAGCAGAGAAAGCTACTTTTCCCGGGCTCTCTCGCAGATGCAGTACGGAATAAGAGGTGGACTCTGCTGGATCAGAAACACTGGAGTGAGATGTGGTTGCAGGAGGAAGGGACAAGAGAACCCAGTATGTAGGAGAAATGGCGGTGCAAATGGTGATCGATGCAGTGGTGGAGCAACTGTTCCTCTGTGGCTGACTTGGATTTCCAAAATAAATCATAAATAGAATTAATACTTAGGAGCAGGCAGTGGAGGCCGCTCTGTTTTATCCAGAATGATATCATGGGATGACATAATATGTTGTCTGCTGCTTTTCCTCCTGGTCCTCCCAGGGATCTGAGTGCTTCCTAACATGCTTTCCTAAATTTCATGCCACCTTACCAAAGTGGATTCTATTGATTGCAGCTAAGAGCTTTGAATGATAACAGTGTATTTCTTTACGGAAGTGGAGGTCGTTTCTGTGCATTAATACATGAAATATATATTATATAAAATGCATATGTATGTGTGCATATACATATTATCATAGTCTATCATACATATTACTTTATACTTGCAAGACTGGGAATGTGGTTCAATAGTAGAGCACACGCTTAGCAAAAGCAAAGCCATGGATTCAGCTGCCAGCACCAGAAAAGAAAATGGATTTCCAGGCTAGGAGAAAATGAGAGATGGTTAAAAGAGAGAAGACTGGAGGTTTAAAAGCTTGTAGTTCCTCGACCCTGCTCCTTGGGCTGACCCTTGAGGTGGGGAGTCCTTGGAGGTAGACCCCCAAATATAAGATCTTCGGCCGGATTACTCACTAGCTGGCTGGCAACGAGGACCTGCTTACTGGAGGTAGGTGTACTATTCACAGCTTCTGATGCTCTTTAGGATCCATTTCACCTTCCTTCTGGCCAACAGAACAACAATTAGAACTGAATCCTTGCATGGAACAGATCGGGCATGTACTGGGCCTACCAGTGGAGGGCAGGGGTCACACACAAAGGAGCCGGACCTAACACAGCAGGAAGCAGGGCGTATGTCCAGAAATGGATCTGGAATGTGCTAGATTTGGAGGAGTGGGGGAAGGCTGTATAAGGGCAATGTCTGCTTCATATTGGATATGGTTTGAGTATGACCCTTGCGGCTTTGTGTGTTACAATGTAATCCCCACTGGGAGGTATTCTGAGGGTGTAAACTTAATTTGACTGTGGTGTTCAGAGGTGGCGATTGAACACAAAGGTTTGCTCGTGCTAAGCATCCACTCTGCTGCTGAACTATACTTCTGGCCCTGAAAGTATAAATATAATATAACAACTCGTGTTTAGAGGTGATTAGAATTAGATAAAGTCATTAGGGAGGGTTTTAGAAGAGAGATCAGAAGATACACACACACACACACACACGAAGCAGGATTTGTCAATATAGAGAGGTGGGCTAACTCATGTCCTCCAAATAGACATGTTGAAGTTTTAACCCTTTATACCTGTGAATGTGACCTTACTTTGAAAATATGGTCTTTGCAAATGTAATCAAGTTAAAATGCAGTCATATTGGATTAGAATGAACCCTAATCCAGTGACAGGTGTTTCTGTAAAAAGAGGGGAATTTAAACCCATGGGCACAGGGACACAGGGCGGAAGACCAGGTGACAACAAAGGAGAGATTTTGTGGATGCATCTACAAGCCAAAAAATTCCAAGGATTTCCAGCAACCAGCAGCATGTAGGAAGAGGCCGGCATGAAATCTTTGGAGCATCCAGAGAGAGCACGGCTCTGCAGGCACTTTGACTGTGAACTTCTAGCCTCCAGAACTGTAATAGAATAAACTTCTATTGTTTTACACCACCCACTCTATGGTACCTTGTTACAGTAGGCCTAGGAAACTAATGTAGGGGGCCATCCCATAACACAAGATTTAACATCCCGGTACCGGCTGAGAAGATGGTTCTAATAGACCCCTAATGTGTCCCGTGGAAGCAGAAACAAAATCCACATGTCAAGAGGAGCCTGGTTTTTTGTTTTTTTTTTTTAATGTAATTGTGTACTGATTTCCAGTCACTGTATAATGCTCAGAGATACAGGCTGTGGCCACCATAACATTATTTTAAAAATAACTTCAGTGTTTCTTGTGGTTCCATAAATGAACACAGTACTTCTTGGAAGTAGACTTGACTGTGAGTGACTTCCCTTCTACATAAACCCCTGAAGTGGGGACATAGTGAAACTAGGACCTGATCTAGTAGTAATATCCACCTTTGTTCCTGTTATCAATAATACTCATTCCAACAGAGAACACTCATGGTTACAAAAGTTCTTTCCTTTCATCCAGATTCACATCCTGTTTTCTTCTGTTTCAGAAAAACAGGGGATATTTAATGAGCCTATTTTATAATTCTATTTCACTTTCAATAATTAGTATAAAGACTGTTCAATTCGATCCAACTATAGAGATGAATTAGTGACAATCCGTTCCTTTAACTTGAGTTTGATTACCATTATTTGGAATATAAAAATTAATGATTATTGTATTTTCAATGTTAATCATACTCCTAATCAATTAAAAGCTCTCTCTCTAACCAATTAAAAGACAGAGAGAGAAACAGAGAGAGATGGAGAGTGAGAGAGAGATCCAAACCATTATAACAAGTTATAGAGAAAAGATCGGAATGCTGAAAGAAATTGATATGCAGTAGTGGGTTTAACATAGAAGTCCAGAAAACCCACAACATAAGTGTACTTCTTGGAAGGCCCGTGAGATATCTGTACCCTTTACTAAGGCAATAAGGACAGGGTGGTGATGGGGCACTCCAGGACCACAGAGGAGCTCAGAAATGCTGACCTCTCAGGCTGCAGCTTGCAGTAGACCAGTGGCAATGGGGATGACTGAATCCTGGGACAGGAGAGGCCGGTGACAGCACTTAGCCACATGCGACGGCTGCACATGTAGCATAGTACTGGGACTGAGCAGATCCCGTTCACAGATGACTGACAGAACACAGTGCTCTTGGGGCAAAATGAATGGGCAGCCCGCAGAATATTGCTTATATACAATCGGAAAAGATCGAGAACTGATGGATGCGTAGGCTAAGGTTGGCTATTCCAGGGAGAAGTCATGCTCTCTTGCCTGGTTTCTAAACTGGATTCTAAATGAGAAGCTGAAGGAGAATTTCAGTCTCCATGACAAAGGAAACTATAACACAACAGAAGGGAATATAGTAGTGATTTTCCCAGTTCTTTCTCAAAGGAATCTATAGCCATTTGTTTGAATAATCATAAACTGCCAAAAGAGTGCCTTGATTTTTTGAAGCCTGTTGGATAAAGGAGAGTTAACGTTAGTATTTGAGGGTGCATGGCACTATCATTCTTGTTAGATTGGGGCTTATGAAGTTCAAGCAATGAGTGGACCTAGCATAGATCCATCTCACAATGGATTCATTTGGTCTGTGGACATACCCATGATCATTTCCTCATGCATAACTTCCGCATGTATAATTAGAAGGCAAACACTGATCATTTGGGGCTTTTTTGGTTTTGTCTTTTTGTGGGTACTGGGAACCGAACTCAGGACCTCATGCTTGCCAGGCAGGCGCTTATGCCGCTGAGCTATTTCACCGGCCCAACACTGATCATTTGAAAAAACCCTTACCTTGGTTTCTTGACTTACAGAATAAAAGCTATTGAAGAGGTCAAATGAAAGTCCTTGAAACTGCCATCCCTTAATAAGATGATGAATCAAAAATAGCATTAGATTATATTGAATGACAGAGATTAGTTCAATTTATAGAGATTTAAAGGATGTGGGTGACAGTAGTCCCCATTCTATCTCATTTAATTCAACAGTCTGGCTCCTACCAACTGAATAGTTCATCATGTATGACGGTGGACTACACATTAACTCAGTCATCAACTTGCCTCCCTAGATCTGGTGCATTCTTTCCATATCCATCAGGAAGCAGAATTAGAAGAAGTTCACATTGATATGACACGAATGATAGTATGTATTCCTGGTCTTGTTCTCTCTCATAATACAATTAGAGAGATCTTCTGGGGCCTGGGATATAGCTCAGTGGCACAGCACCTGCCTGGCAAGTGCAAGGTCCTGAGTTCAATTCCTGGTACAAAAAAAAAAAAAAAGAGATCTTCTGGAGCTTCTTCAGAACATCACATTGATCCATTATGAGTAACAGATGACATTGTGTTATTTGTACCTAGTGAGGAAAAGCTGACAAGTACACTGGGTCCCTCAGTAAAATACTTGTGCCCCAGAGGGCAAGAAACAAGAGCTATAAAGATCCACAGGTCCAGCACATCAGCTAAGTTCATAGGAGCCTAGTGGTTTGGGACATTCCAGAGTCTTCCCTCCAAAGTAAAAGAAATTACACAAAATAAAAGCTATTTCACTTTGCATTTATTACCATTAAGAAGGAAGCACAATGCTTGGTTGACCTCGGAGAGTTTTGGAGGCAGTATATTCCTCACCTGGGAATATCATTCTAACCCATTCATTCCATGACATAAAAGCCTGCTAGCTTTTAATAAGATCCAAAAGCAAGCAATGTCTGTACTGAGGGCAGTCTTGTCACTAGGCCCATGTAATTCAATATACCTCTGGAACTACAGGAATTTGGGTGGGAAAACATATCATATGAGGTTTCTAGCAAAACCTAATAGGAAATATAGCTTAGGTACTGGAGCACAGACACTCCATCTATAGCAGAGAAGTGCTCAACATATGAAACACAGCCTTAGCATGTTACTGAACCTTGGTAAAGGTGGAATATCTGACCATAGACTATCGAAAGACTATTTAGCCAAAGCTACCAATTATAAAATGGGCACTATCAGACCCACCACATCATAATGTACATCATAGGTGGTACATAAAGGATCAAACACCAGCAGGACCAAAGGACACTGCTAAGCCTGTATCACAGGGCCCACACTTTCATCTCACCACAACTCTTGCACCAATGCCTCTCCACTTCATACCTATTAACAAATGACAGGAAGAAAAATAATGGAGCACGGCTCAGAGGTGGTAAGTTAGGGCAAGTTGAAAATGGACTGCGACTGCACTACCACCCCACTCAAGAGTGGGTCTGAAGGAAAGTGACAAGGGAAAATCTTCCCAATAGGTAGGACAGCCACCTGGTCATCCATTTTGAATGGAAAGAGAAATCTTCTGAGGTCAGGAAGTACACGGACTCATAGGCAATGGTGAATGGCTTAGCTGGCAGGTCAGGAACTGGAAAGGGCAGTACTGGGAGACTGGGAAGAAGGAGATGCGGGAAGAGACACATGGATCAACCTGTGAGAGCAGGCACGAAGTGTGAGATCTTTAGATTGCACATGAATGCATGCCAGAGAGTGTCTGCTCTGAAGAGGCACTAAGCAGCCATGGGGCAGGCTGACTTGGCCAGTTGGTGTTAACCAGCATCTGTCCCTAGCCACCCAGTGCCAGAGCAGTGGACTCAGGAATGGAGCAACCATGGTAGCAGGGATGGAGGCAATGTACCGGCTCCCACTCACCAGTGTTGAACCCTGCATGTGGCACAACCCTAGAAGAGAATAACCAGTTTTCTGGTGACAAGTTGTGTACATCAGATCCCTTCCATAATGCAATCCATCCTGACTGGAGTTGGCACATATTCCTCATGAGTTTGCTTTTCTAGCCTGTGACTCTGGGCCAGCATCACTATGTGAGGATTCACAGAGTATCTGACTTGCCAACATGCATCCCATGTACTAATACCTCAGAGCAAGAAAGGTGGTATAGCAGTGGGCATGTGCCCATGGAATCCACTGACCCTCCCACACACTGTTCCTCCAGAAGATGGCAGCCACTGGAGTTGAGAAAGCCTCAAATATGTAGATGAGGCACCAACTTGGAAAAGAACCTTTGTGAGGACAGGGTGCTATCCTTCAGGATCTGGCATGTTGCATAAGCCACCAGTTATGTCATGGTGCTGTGGCCCCAAAGGGTACAGTTCATCCATCTGAGAAACAGTAGATGACAGAAGGAGTGGCCCCTTCCCCATCATTGCCTGCACAGAAAAAGAAACAACTAACGGAGTGAAAAGACAACCCACAGAATGGAGGAAGTAATTAAAATGTGTTACATACATGTACCAACTCCCCACAGGAATGTAAACATTATGTACAGCAAACATACCCTAATAAAACATTTTAAAGAAGAAAGGAAATGGAAAATAAAAAGTCCTAGCAGATTAGTAACGCTCTTGGGAATGCCTGGGTGATTACGGAGTGTGACTTGGGTACTATATCCAGTCCCTGGCGCATTCCTCTCTAGCACTGTTCCCTTGCTTTGATTCCAGTCCACCAGGAACTGAGAAGTTTGTTCCCCCACGTTCTTCCACCATGATGCGTCTGCCTTGGAGCCAGTTCAACATGGACTGAATCCCACAAAACCGTGAGCCTAACCAAACCTCCGCTCCTTTAAGTTGTGAGTGCCAGGTACAAGGAAGCTGACTAAGATACCTGATCCGAAACAGAAAGGAAGCATATAGCAGGGAAAAGGGATGGAGAAACTGGTGGGAGGAGGAGGAAGGTGAGCTTTATTTTTAAACAGGACAGCCAAGAAGTCCTTTGTAGGAAGAGATGATGCAAAAGACAGAATTGGCTCTGGGTAAGTCCAGTAAGAGCCAAGGAGCCCATGAGCATTGAGTGAAGCTGGAAAAGACTCTGAGGTGAAGTCAGGGAGGCTTCTCAAGGTCCTACAGATCACATGGGCCTTGAAGCTCACTGCAAGGACACCAGCTTTAACACTGAGTGAGGTGGGAAACCGTGGAGAGGTTCTGAGCAAAGGTAAGAAGTGATCTGGCTTGGTTTGATAGGATCACCCTAGTGCAGCCAAGTTGCCTGAGGCTGTGCGGGCAGGGAAGTAAATGATGTTACGGCCAGTAGAACCGAGTCGTGTGATCTCAGAGCATCTTTAACACACCGTGCTTGTTGATTGAGCAGAAAGCACATAAATGGTATAGTTGCTTAAAACATGAGTGGTAAATGGCCCCATCTGTTTAAAGAGAACTTGTTCATACTGGTAAGGAGACCAGACCCTCCCTCAGCCTCAATGGCACAAATAATTAGAAGAAAGTTCCCCTCAGGTCTAGAAGGCCACAGCTGTATTGCAGATCAAGTAACTCAAAATGAGTGATTTAAATGATCTGATCTCAAAACAGTAAGAGGGAAGAAAAAAGATGCTTGGTTAGAGAGGTAGCATGATGTAATGATTAGTACAAGATGTATATGTGTATATATCAGCCCCCCAGGTTGAATGTAATTGCTATCACAAACATACTCATTAAAAAATCAGATTTAAGAAAAGAATATGGGCAAAGGACTGGGCATGGTGGCACATGCCCATATTTCCTGCACTTGGGAGGTTGAGCCAGGAAGATCCCAAGTTCAAGGCCAGCCTGAGCTACATAGCAAGACCCTGTCTCAAAAAAAAAAAAAAAAAAAAAGAAAAGAAAGAATAAGGGCATAGACATTTGCAGCCACATGGATAGAACTGGAAGACATTATGTTAAGTGAAATACTAAGCCAGGCACCAGAAGACAAATACTATCTGATTTTGCCCATATGTGTAAGCTTAAAAGTTGCTTTCAGAGAGGTAGAGAGTAAAATAGTGGTCAGTAGAGGCTAAGAATGGGAGAGAGACATGTGAGAGAAGGGGTTCGGTAGAGTACCTAATTAAAGTTAGGAAGAATAAGTTCTCATGTTCTGCAGTATGGTAGGGAACTGTAGTTCACAGTAATTTGTTATATATGTTATAAAGAACAAAAGGCAGGAGTTCAACTGTTCCTAATACAAAGAAATGATAAATGTTTAAGGAGATAGACATGCTAATTTGACCACTATACACTGTATACATGGATCAAATAATCGCAGTCTACTCCATAAATATGGACCATTACTGTGTATAAATGTTTTAAAAAGTAAAAAAGAATACCTCATAGTGTGTCTAGTTCGAAACCAGCTCTGCCACTTCCAAGCTGAGTGACCTTAAGCAAGTAACTTAACCTCTCTGTACCTTGGTTTCCTCATCTATAAAATTGTAATTACAGTAGCCCCCTCTTTATGGAGTTTTTAATAGGATTAAATGAGTTTACAGGGCCTAGGACATGCTATGTGTTTGCCATTACTAATTTTTTATGCTTGTGCAATCAGAGAACACTCATATTGTCATCGAAGTTGAACAAATCAGCATATCAATTTCTGGACACTTATTTACAAGTTTAATGCCTTCAGTGTCAGCTGTATAGTCCAATATTAGACCATGAGTGGATCTTCCTTCTCCCTACACTTCCTTTTTTTAATGGTTTTCGTTAGTCCATGTTTGGAGTCCGTAACGATCGCATTCACTGTGGTGGACTGGTCCATGCACGTAACACACACCAGTGTTTTAACCCCTCCCCCTTCCTCCCCCTCCCTCTCTTGCTCCCCTTCCCTTCTGCGAGAGTCCTGTGTCCCGTTTCCCGTTACCTAGCTTTTATTCTGCTCTTTAATTCATTCATACTTCGGGTTTCTCACAGAAGAGAAACGATGCGATATTTAAGCTTGCGTGTCTGATCTATTTCATTTAACACTGATAAAATATTATTGTGCCTTTGCTGATTAATTGTCCAGCTGCTGCTGGTGGCTGTGAACGCCCGACTGTAATCAGCCCCACGCGCGAGCGCTCCGCAGCTGCGAAGCGCCTCGGAAGCCCGCGGAGCGGACGCGCTCGTCTCCACCGCTGCGGCGCGTCTGATTCCCTGCAAAGCTGCAACGCAGGGTTTCTAACTCCCAGGTGCCCTTACAAAACTGAAAACAGTTCTTTGTGGGTTTTGTCTTTTTGTTTTGTTTTGTTTTTTCACATCGGATCGTGCCCTGGTTTTATGTGGAAATCACTCAGGTAAGGAGAAAACGCCCATCACAGTGTGAGCCGGGCTCTTGCTTGGCGAGGCTCTCTGCACAGAACTATCCTAGGCACCGCGCTTCCACGGATGCGGCGGCGGCCTCAGCCACTGTGCTCAAAGACCGCTAAAGCTGAGGATCGACTTGGATCGCTGGTCCAGCAATGTCTTTTTTTCCCTTCTTCTGCCAATAATTTCTACCTAGAGATGGCTGAAAAAAGAGGTTCGAGTTTGGCTTTTTTTTTTCTAAAGCCACTCCATAATTATGACAGCAATGGCAATATCTAGCGTTTATTTATTACTTTCTCTGACTCCAGCATTTTGCTGTCCTTTCTGTTCTCCTGTGGTGTAATTCTGAGCGAACCCTTTGAAGAGCCCTAGACACATAGCTCAGTTCTGGGTTGAAGTCACACAACTTGGAAATTACTAATTTGGTTACATCCCTAAGCAAACCGATCTGATAAACAAAGATCTTCATGTGCTTCATCCAAGCAAACACAGCAAAACCAACTCTTTAAAACTAAATTTCCTATTGAAAAAAGCAATTAAATTTCCAAAAAAGCAATGAAACTGAAGTTTCAAAAGAAAACTTCTAAGTATTTTTTCCCAAGTATTGTATATACTGAGCAGTTTGGTGATGATAATGGTGACTGAGGTCCGAAGTCACGATTTTATTCTGACTTTCCCGGACTCCTTTAGCATCCCTTGAATAAGCCAGTTAAGCCACCCACCTTCCTTTTGCATCTCTAATCAAACGCACGCCGCCACAATAACATGATACCTGGGGAGTGCTCAACAGAAAGATACAGCACTCTTAAAAAATGTTATTGTAATCATTTTCTGTATTTGGCTGTTTTATGCTGCTGTCACTGAGCTGGGTTTTCTTCTACAGCATGATCATTCAGCGTAGTTGGTTGAAGCCTTTCTGTTTTTAATTTCTAAAGTAATAAGTTGCCCAACCTCATTCTTTTACAAAGAAAGCTCATCTAGAGTGAAACAGTGAAAAATTTAACACGTGCAGGAGCACATGTGTTACAAAGAAACAGAAATATGCAAGAGACAGAATCTCAGAAAAAGTCCTAGATGGCCCAGAAGGAGTCACTTTAAAGGCAAAAGTTTATAAATTCAAGAGATAATATAGAAAAGATAAAAGGAGATACCAGGTGGCACATTCACTCATCAGGATGAGAAATAATTATTCAAACAATAAAAAGCTAATCAAACATATTTTTCACATTTTTTTTATGTAAGAGAGATAAAGGATTACTTTACCTTGCACATAAGGACTACTGATTAATTCATCTCTAAAACCTGAGATGTTTACTACTGTTTCTATAAAATGTAATAAATTAAAATGTAACATCAATGCATTCATTCATGGCAAACTCTTCTGGCAGTAATAGTGTATTTTAATTAAAAATATTTCTTTTGTCTTGGACTAAAACCTCACTCACATAATAGTACTGAATATTTCCCCACTGCTACCATTTAAGATTTCTTGCTTTAAATAATACAATTTTTTTAAGTTACCTTCTTGAAACTATCATGCAACTAGTCTTCTCTTTGAAAAATAGTACATCGAGTCACTTTATATTTTATATAACAAGCTTTCAAATTGCAAATATTTAATTTTCATTTACAGTGAAAACTAAAGTGAAAAGCTCTTAAAATGATTTCAACCCAAACATAACTATATTTTCTCACTACTATTGAATTTACATGGAATACTATCTCCAGAAATCTTTTCTAATTCTATACCAAACACACCACTGCAATATCACACTGTCAGTAAGTGCTAAACCTGCCAAATAAACAAAATATTTTTCTTGGTATTTTCCTAATTCCACCCAATAATTCTGATGAATCTTTTTTCTTCCATGCAGACTTTTGGCTCTGGAAGAGGCTTCAGAAGCCATCTAATCTGACCCATTCCCTCCTCATTAAAATAAGGTTTTATAAAAACTGTTTTATAAAAACAGTCTCGCACATTGGCACTGTGAGGCTGCTCAGAAATCAGCCGAAAGTTTACATTCAAACTTTACCTTTGTAAAATGCCCAACGAATCTCCCACGGCACTCTTCAGGCCTTCCTTCCCAGGTTTCAGAATTTTCTCTCTGAAGGTATCAAATGCTTTAAAAGGCATTTTGAACGGGGTAGGGGCACCTCCAAGCTGTTACCAGTAGCTCTCGGAAACTGTCATCCTTCCTCGTTTCCAGCGTGGTGAGCACTCGTTTCCCTTGATGACCACCTGGAAGTCAGTGCTCATGGAGAGAACTACTTACAGTCAAAAAGGAGATGATGCCCAGCCCCAGATCATCCAAAAAGAGACAACCCTCTCCACTCTCCACATAAAAAAAAAAAAGGCTAAGGGTTTTCTAGCTGAGAATTCAGCCCCTTGCAAAAGCTACCAGCTCAGCTCAGCAGCTGCCTGTGGCCGCTTCTGAGGCAGCCACCAGCAGACTGAGCACAGCCTCTCTCTCGCCCTGGCTGCAGCTGGAGAAGCTAACATGGGCTCCAGCCCACAAGGGGCCCAGACCAGCACCAGCATCTGTGGCTGAGCTCCAGCTCCTCCTGCCTCCCTGTCTGGCCTGTGGCTCTCTCTGAGCAATGCTTCCCCAGGTAACACTATAGCAAGCTGCACACCTGCCCCTCAGCTGGCTGCCTGGGCTTATTAATGGGCTCTCAGCCAGAGCAGGCACTCAGAGTGAAGTTTATGAAACATTTACAAGTCCTTGCTTTTCTGAGGTCTGGCCCTGCAGACAGGCTCTCAGCCACCACTTCATGAGTTTCATTCCCCTCACAGGAAACTGTTGTTTAGCCAGGCACTGGCATGGATGTGCTGTTGAGTAGCCTGATGTAAACCCCAGGCCAAGACCATCTAGAAGGACACTGGTTTGCTTCTCATCAACAGAGCAGGCTCTCTCAAGATGTGATGTAGATGCCATTAGGACCGCCTAATGGAAGAAATCTCAGTCAGTCCTGGCATCTAGAGTTCCTCGCTGGCTCCTTGTGTCCTTGAGATAAAGAAAACCCCTTGTCATGATGCCCAAGGCCCCTGCGTGGGACCCAGCTTTGTTTCTTCCCCCTCTGTCACACCTGACTGAGCTCAGCAAGCTCCCTATTGCTCCTGGGGTTTGTTCAGGCTGTTGCCCCATCATCTGGGTCGCTTCTGGAAATTCTTAAGTCACGATGAGGCCTCACCTACTCTTCAAAGGCTCATAGACAAGGTGAGGTGTCCCTCCATACATCACCTGGCCTTTACCGCACCAGGACCTGGCTGGTAATGGGTGGAAACTAAAAGCCTATTGGACTCAGGTTGATGTGTTGCGCTGCTCTCACATTTATGGGCTGCAGGACGAGGCAGGATGAGGCCTCCATCAGTGATGTCACCAGGAAGAAACTGCCTTTATCTGTGAGGCTCTGGGGCTCCAACCCTGGGATACAACTGAGAAACCACAAGCCATAGACAACTCGGCTTTCCCAGGAGCCGTTTCCACAGGACCAGTCGCTGCTCTCTGCGAGCCACAGTCCAGGTCCTTCTCTAAGACTTGACTTAGGTTCCATGAGAGCTGGATGCTCAGTAGGCTAAATATTGCTAATATCTACTGCACTCTTTCTACATGGTTCAAAGTACTCTTCACATATTATCAGTCTTTCCAGTGCTGCTTTGTGATTAGTAACTTATTTTCTCCAGTTTTACTCATTGGAAGCTGAAGCAAAGAGATATTAGACTTGTCTGAGATCACACAACTAGTAAATAATGGAGTCCAGCTGCAGATCCAAAAGCCCTCTCCGTCGCTCCGTCTCTGTCTGTCTGTGTGTCTGTCTCTCTCTCTCTCTTTCCCTTACTCTCTCTCTCCTCATTCTTCCCTTCTTCCCTCTCCTCCCTGCCTTTCTTTCCCACCCACAGTACAGCAGTGTACTCTGCATGTCGCATCATTCACTTATTTCAAGTGACCAGTCCAGCAGTTCTCTGTGAATTTACCAAGTGGTACAGCCGTCATCATGGAGCAATTTTAGAACATTTCTGTCACCCCAGTGAAGATCCCTCATATTTACTATAAATCCCCATCTACCATCCTCTATCCTACCTCAGATAATTGCTAGTCTATTTTCTTTTCCTGTAGATTTGCCTTTTCTGCCCATTTTAGAGAAATAAAGCATATATTCTATGGTCTCTGGCTTTCTTTCACTTAGTATGACAAGTTTGATGTCTGTCCAAGACCCAGCGTGTATCAGTAGCTTGTTCCTTCCTCTTTTGCTAAAGAATAATTCATTGTATGCACATACTACATATTGTCCATCTATTGACCTATTGATGGACATTTAGGTTATTTCCAATGTCTGAATATTATAAATAAAAATGTTATAAACGTTTTTCTACAAGTCTTTGTGCAGACATATGTTTTCATTTTCCTTGGATAAATACCTAGGAGTGAAATTGCTGGTTCTTATGGTGCATGTGTGGTTAACTTTTTTTTTTTTTTTTTGTGGATACCGGGAGTTGACCTCAGGACCTCGTGCGCCAGCAGGCGCCCATGCCACTGAGCGATATCACCGGCCCTTTTTTCGTATGTGGGTTCTGGGAGTCGAACTCGGGCCCTTGCACTTGCCAGGCAGGAACTTATGCCACTGAGCCATCTCACCGGCCCCCTTGTTAACTTTTAAGAAGTTGCCAAATTAGTTTCCAAGGCGGCTGCACTGTTTTACATTCCTACCAGCACGTATCAAGGTTCTCATTTTCCACATCCTTCTCAATATTTGTTGTCTGCCTTTTTCGGCATAATCGTTCGAGTATGCATGATAAGGGTATCTCACTGTAGGTTTAATATACATTTCCCTCATAACTAATGACATTCACCATTTTTCCAGGTGTTCATTAGCCATCCAAATATCTTTTAGGGGGTGAAATTTCTAGATAAATATTTTCCACATTTTGAAATGGTTTTTTGGGGCCGGTGAGATGGCTCAGTGGCTTAAGCGCCTGCCCGGCAAGCGCGAGGGCCCGAGTTCGACTCCCAGAACCCACATACGAAAAAGGGGCCGGTGATATCGCTCAGCGGCACGGGCGCCTGCTGGCGTGCGAGGTCCTGAGGTCGACCCCCTGGTACCCACAAAAAAAAAATAATAAATAAATAAATAAATGAAATGTTTTTTTTTTTTTTTTTTTGTGGGTACCGGGGGGTCGACCTCAGGACCTCGCGCGCCAACAGGCGCCCGTGCCGCTGAGCGATATCACCGGCCCCTTTTCCGTATGTGGGATCCGGGAGTCGAACTCGGGCCCTCGCGCTTGCAAGGCAGGCGCTTACGCCACTGAGCCATCTCACCGGCCCAATGAAATGGTTTTTTGCTTGCTTGTTATTGAGGTGATCAATATGTACCCTGGATAAGTGTTCCAGAGATATCCCACGTTTATCAGAGAGGTTTTTTGCAAAAATTTCCCCCAGTTGGCTGTTTGTCATTTCATTTTCTTCATTCTGTATTTTTTTTTTTTTTTTTTTTTTTTGGTGGGTACCAGCAGGCACCCGTGCCGCTGAGCGATATCACCAGCCCTTTTTTTGTATGTGGGTTCCAGGAGTTGAACTCAGGACCTTGCACTTGCCAGGCAGGTGCTTATGCTGCTGAGCCATCTCACCAGCCCTCATTCTGTATTTTGAAGTACAAATTTTTCTTATTTTGATGAGGTCAAATTCATTTTTCTTCTTTTATGAACTGTAATTCTGGTATATCTAAGAACTCTTTGCCTAACCCGAGGCTGCAAAGGTTTTCTCTTACATGTACTTCTAAGAAGTTTATTGTTTTCAGCACTTCTAGTTAAGTCTAGAGTCTATTTTGGGTTCAGTTTTATGCATGGTGTGAGATAAATGTCTAAGTTCATCACGTGATGATCCAATTTTCTAAGCATCGTTTGTTAGAAATGCTATCCTTTCTCCAATGAATTGTCTTGGTGTCTTTGTCAAAAATCAATTGAACAAAAAAATAAAAATTTATTTTTGGACTTTCAATTCTATTCAATTAATATATATGTCTATTATTAGCCCAGCATCAAACTGTCTGTACTACAGCTATATAGTAAGTTTTAAAATTGGAAAATGAAAATCTTAACTTTGGTCTTTTTTTTTAATTTATTTGGGCGCCCTAGATCTTTTGCATTTTGCATATAAATTTTAGGAACCGCTTATCCATTTCTACAAAAAAAAATTCCATCCAGCCCTGTGCTCTTATTTTCTGATCACCAACCTTGCCAACATAACCTCTCAAGGCTCGAAATGCTGAGGCCCAAAGAAGCCACACATCTAAACACTCTACCAAGTCTTTACCTAGCTCCAAAGAGCTCATTCATTTGTTGAAAGCAATTACAATCACAATAAAGTATGATTAACACACTGCAGTGCTACGGAAAGCATCTGCTGGTGGACCCTCCAACCATTGCTCAACCCCCACATACCTTTTAATTCCTTATCTCTTACAGCACATAGTGGAAGCAGTCTCGAAGAGCCAGTGACTGTTAAGGGCACTAACCATTCCTGCAATATGTTTTGCCCTGCAAACACACTTGGATCTACTAAGTCTCGTAGTAATTAAGATGGTTGATAATAATAAGATTTCTAGAGTACTTTTGGTCCCAGATTTTAAGCATTTAATATGCATGCACTTCTTTATTCCCCACAATGACCCTGAGGTAGATACCACTGTTACATCATCTATGCATGAGAAAACTGAGGCACGGAGAGGTTAAGTTACTTGCTTAAATTCATATAGCGAAGAAACTGAATAGGAGATGGGATATGGATGCAAGAACTGTGACCTCAGAACACACACTCTTAACTTCTACATGAGAGCTGTGGATAAGGGAGACCTAAAGCCAGGAGCGGGGGCACATGCCTGCAAGCCTAGCATTCGGGGAGTCTGAGGCAGGAGGAGCACAAGTTTAACCCAAGCATGGGCAACTTAGTGACTTAGCAAAACCCTGTTTCAAAATGAAAAAAGAAATTTTGAAAAGGGCCAGCTTAGCTGTGATGGCCTTGAGTTCAATCCCTAGTTTTGAAAAGAGAGAGAAAGAGAGAGAGAGAGAGAAGACAGCGCTACACTTTAGATCTGGAATGTGGCCCAAAGATCCATGTGATCAAAGCTAAATCCCTGGCTTGGTGCCATTGGGAGATGGTGGAGCTTTCAGGAGGTGGGGCCTAATGGAAGGTCTTTAGGTCATTGTGGGCATGTCCTTGGAGGAGATTGTAGGACCCCACTCCTTTTCTCTTCTTTTCTTTTACTTCCCAACTATGTCTGAATAGTTTTGGTCCACTATTTGCTCTTGCCATGATGCACTGCCATGGGTGCAACACAATGGAGCCAACCAATCATGGACTAAAATCTCTAAATCCATGAGCCAAATAAACCTTTTATCTTTATAAATTGGTTATATTAGGTATTCGTTACAGCAATACAAAGCTAATACAACCAGACTTTACAGAACTGAGGCTCATTTCATTCATTGCTTCATTCATTCCTTTTCTTGAGGGTCTACTACGTAGCAGGTTCTTTTTAGGCAATGGTGATATGGATTGGACTGTGATGTCCTCCTTAAAGAAACAAATAAACAGGAAAGGAATGAGTCCACCACAGAGTATTGAGTGCTACAATAGAGGCTTATAGGAATACAAGCAAGGATGCCAACCTCAGCCTACAGAGGGGTGGAGAGGAGGGCTTCCCAGATGAAGGGATGGTGATGAACGCACTCAGGATGAGACAGTAACACATGGGTACAAAGACAAGCATGAGAGACCCTGGCATCTGGAGAAGCTTGCCTAGTGTCTGACAGTTGGGTGGGTGTGTCCAGGTGGTAGAAAACAAGGCTGGAGTGATGACCTTGAGCACTGTATAATTTAGTTGTTGAAGAAGAGCATTAGACCATATGTTCCTCATCTCAAAATATCAAATATAATAAAGACAGAAGAAATTACTATGAGTAGCACAGAATTTACTGTGGGTTGTGAAACAAAAGCACTGCTCCATGGTATGGGTATATAAACCACAAGTATACTAGAAAAAGTGTCAGCCACTGGTATATACTTGATGACTTCCCACCATTCTATACTAAAAAAACCTCTTCCCTTAAAGAACGTGTATTAACCAAGATTTGCTTAGGGCTGCGTGTCCAGATCACAGCGATTCCTCATTCTCTGAGAAATTTCCAGTGTCCCTATCCTCTCCCCTTTAACGGTGACAGACCTGTGACCATCCTGTCACAGGATGTACTACACTGCTCCCCATCTCCATGACCATTGGTGAATGGACTAGGAATAGGCACTTGAACTACCCTGGGCCAGTAAGGTACCAGATTCTCCTAATAATTTTACTTGGGCATTGAAAAACTGCTAGTTAAACCTTACAGAACCCTGGAACTAGCATGGTGGGGTGGCTACACACTAACATTATGGAACAGAGATGCAGAGAACATCAGTTTGACAGACCAGGAACAATGAAACTTTAATAGGATGAGGGTGTGTGTGTTTTTTACAACATGCTAGTCCCTGTCTGTCTAAACTTAGCTGTCCCCCTGCCCTTGGATTTCATGAACGACTCACATCCTTCTAAGAAATTGTCCTCTTTTGGTTTAGCTAAGATAGTTTCTGCTCCTCACAAATAAAGAATCTGGGCTATTGCAATTATTTCAAACCCAAATTCTATAATACGAAGTCACTTCTACCTAACACACATGGGCAAGCCTACCTGGCCAGCTCAGTGACAGGTGGACACTAGCCTGCAACAACAAAGCCAGTACAGCTCCTGGGCCAGTCATGAGCCAGGTTGTTCCAGTCCTCCACCTGTACCAAAAAAGTAAACCAACAAATCCCCCCTATAAAACATGGGGACAATATTTACTCAAGGAAATAATTTCATCAAATCTAATCAAAGTGTTAGCTGCAGAATTTAAACCAGTGTCAGAGCTGAAGACCAAATTATCCTCTTTTTTGGGCTGGGAATAGTGCTCAGTGGTAGAGAGCACTTGCCTAACGTGTAGTACCCTGGGTTTCATCCTTAGTTCTGCAAAACAACAACTAAAAGAAAAATTATTCACCTTTTTGGGCAAGAGATTGTTATGGTTTAAATATGAAGTGCCCCCCAAGGCTCATGTATTGAGGGCTTGATGCCCAGTGCAGCACCATTCAGAGGTGAAGCACAGAACAGTGATTGGAACATGATGGCTCTAACCTCACCCAGTTTAACCCACTGATGAGTTTATAGCTGACGGACTATTAGGAGGTGGGACACAGATGGAGGAAGTAGGTTTCTGAGGGGTGTAACTTTGATTATTTTGTCCTTACTCCCTTCCTCTCTGTTTCTTCCCCTTTCCCTCTGCTTCCTGGCTGCCATGAGGTGAGTAGCTTTTCTCCACAACACCCTCCCACCATGTTTCTGCCTTGGAGCCAGCCAACCATGGACTGAAACCTCTGAAACCATGAGCCATAATAAAATATTTCCTCATCTCAGCTGTTTATCTCAGTTATTTCGCGACAGCAATGAAAACCTGACTAAACACAGAGATCTCATAAGGAAGTGAAGGTAATGGAAAGAATGTCATCTTAGTCCTTCTCTCCTGAACTCTGTGGCAACTACTCACTACCCCAACTCCACACTCCTCCTCCTCAGTCTCCTCTAACATCCTGAGACCAACATAAAAATTTCTCTTTTACTAGGGATTTTTCTCAAGCCTTTAAAAATCTGGCTATTCTTGACAATTCTCATTAGTACTGACCAATATGTACATGACACTTCACTTTTCATTGAATTCCCATGTTTGATTTTGATGCTTTCATTCATAGTCAAACTTGTCTACAAAGTACTTTCAAATATCTCATTTGGTTCTCATAATGATCTTGTAAAACAAATAAGCATATAAAGAAATCATGACTCAAATTTTGCCCAACATAATTTAGAGCCAGATTTCAGAGAAGTGGAACAAGGACTTACACAGCCCATATCCTGGGCTTCAACCACTATGGGGCAGTACACTGAGATCCTATGATCCTACTATGGGCAGTACAGAGTGCCTTTAACATAACTCAAGCAAGATGCACTCACCATCCTTGTGTCTTTAAAACCTTTACTTAGCACTTAACTATAAGTAAGCTGTGACAGCTACCACAGAAATTTGAAAAATAAACAGAGCGCTGATTGTCAAGTAGCACAGGCCTATATTTCTGACATTTGGGAAGCTGAGGCAGGAGGATCAAGAGTTTGAGGCCAGCCTAGGCTACATAGCAAGTTCAAGTCCAGGCTGAACTACAGAGCAAGCTGTCTCCAAAAACCAAAGACAAACAAACAAACAAACAAAAATCAAAACAAACAGACAAAACTGAAAAAAGATTACATACTAACATGTTCACTTTCATTAAAAAGTCCCACTGGGCCGGTGAGATGGCTCAGCGGCTTAAGCGCCTGCCCGGCAAGCGCGAGGGCCCGAGTTCGACTCCCGGAACCCACATACGAAAAAGGGGCCGGTGATATCGCTCAGAGGCACGGGCGCCTGCTGGCACGCGAGGTCCTGAGGTCGACCCCCCGGTACCCACAAAAAAAAAAAAAAAAAAAAAGTCCCACTAGAAATAGTGACAAACTGACAATAGAGTAAAGAGAAATTAACATAAAACATAAGTTAATTGACCATGGATTGGCACTGCACTCTTGGCCTCAGGCTGGGTGACACTCCAGAGGGGGCCTTTATTCCCCTCTGGCTAATGGGAACATTTATTCCACTCCATTATAATCGCTCCTTTACCTGTTTTTCTGACTGGAGTTTCATGATCTCATTTTATTCCATAAGCAGGACGGAAAAGTGGGTGGACAAAACAGAATGTCAAACAGATATTTCCATTTTACATTATGAGGAAACTGAGGCTCACTCAAGAGCTTCTCCAAAGTTACTGTACAAAGTTTTTGGTGGAGCCAGGATTTAAACCCACCTGATTACAAGTGTTCTCTTGATTCTACCACACTGCTTTCAATCTACAGCAAGCACTGTGAGACACATTAATTTCAGCAGAGTCCAGTACTGGAGTTCAATTAACCTGGCTTTGCATTCCTGAACTGTAGGATTTTTATACCATAATTAAATATGGCTCTGTAATACTTGGTAAATATAAATTTGCACACATGGACACCCCAAAAAAATTAGAGATCTATTTTCAGCCTATCACCATAACTACCCAAATATCAGGTGTCATTTTTTCAAAATATATTAATGAATTTTATTTTAATGGTCAAGAACTGGGCATGATGGCTCATTCCTGCAGTCCCAGCACTCAAGAGGCTGAGGGCAGGAGAATTACGTGGACCCAAGAGTTCAACTTCAACCTGGGAAATGTAGTAAGACCTCATCTAACAAAAACAAAACCAGATAACTATAGAAATGTATGGAACCACTGCTGTTAAGTATTTCAGACTTTTCATAATTTCCTAAGAAGCACTTTTAACTTCTTCCCAGTTCCTGTAAACCTCACAGCTGCTAGAGAAGTAGATAGGGCAGACTATTCCTCTTCACTGTTCAATCCCAACATATAGAGGTGACTAGTGATGTTTTGGGGTATCATGCAGAAGAGAAACCAACTCATTTGTTTGCTGCCATTGGTTGCTTATAACAAATTACTTAACATTTCATCTTAGAGTGTTATGGCTTAGATATGAGATGTCCCCCAAAAGGCTCATTGAGTTGAAGACTTGATTGATAATGAGCTTTGGAAAAGTGATTGGATCATGAGGGTTCTAACTTTATCAGTGGATAATTTGACAGCATTATTGGGAGGTGATGAAAACAAAAGGTGAGGCCTGCTTGAAGGAAGTGGATTATGGGATTGTGACCTTGGGGACTATATATGGTCCCCAGCTCCTTCCTCTCAAACTCTGGTTTTTTTGCTCTCTCTCTCTCTCTGCTTCCCAGCTGTCATGAAGTAGCTTTCCTCCACCATGCTCTTCTGCCATGATGTTTCTGCTTTGCCACAGGCCTAAAAGCAATGGAGCCAGGTGACCATGGACTGAAATCCCTGAAATCATGAACCAAAATAAACCTTTCCTCTTTTGTTTTCTCAGATTTCCTCACAGAGGATACTCCTTCTTACCAACACAACATACTCAATTAAAAAGTTTTTAGTCTATTTTCTAGCTGTAAATGGAATTATTTCTATTTAACATCTGTTACTGCCTGTGTGCTTTGAATATACACTGATTCAGATGTAGTCTGAAGACTGCCCTTGTGAGGAAATGGGGAATATTGAAAGAATGATTCAAGGATATTTAGGTTGCATGTAAAACCAAAATATATTAGTGTCTTAGTTACTTCTTTGTTGCTGAGACAAAATACCTGACATCCACAAGTTAAAAGAAGAAAGGTTTATTTTAGCTCACAGTTTGTAGAGGTTTCAGTCCATAGTCAGGTGGCTCCAAGGGAGGGCAGTATGGCAGAAGGGCATGGCAAAGAAGAAACAGTCCATGGCAGGACAGGCAGAAAGCACCAAAGCAACAGCAGCGAGCCACCCTTTCCCTTTTATTCCACTCAGGCTACAAGCCTATTGCCACCCACACTCAGGGTGGCCCTCCCATTACCCACACACAGAACTATGCTAAACCAATGAGTGGACCAATTTAGTTATTACACACTCTTAATCTATAGTCACACACCGTAGATCCAGCCATCACCAAAAACCCCACCTATGTGTGCATAAAGCTTTGGAGGGACATCTCCATACAACCCATAACAATTATTAAACCTGGTAATTTAGTAAAGGTAGTTGTATCATAATAACGCAAACTGAAATGTTAAAAAAAGTCAAAACCAGAGGATATTTTGGAAGATTTATCACCCTCTTGAAGGTACAGGTAGAACTCCCATTGTGCAATAATTTAGATAATTTCAACAGTAACAAGCAGGGCTAACCTAATATTTAGGGAAAATCAAGACAAGGACTCAAGACAAAACAAATCCACACACACCTTCCACAGGTATTTCTCTCGAGAGCCTATCATTTCACTGATTCAATACCATAAGCCAGATTTGGGGGGGGTGCAGTACTGGGGATTAAATTTAGGACCACGTACATATTAAATAAGCATTCCGCCACTGAGCTACATCCTCAGGCCTTCTTATTTTGAGACAGGGTCTAATTTGCCCAGGCTGGCTTCAAACTTGCAATACGCTTGCCTTGGCTTCCTGAATAGCTAGGATTACAGGTGTGTACCACCATGCCCAGCAAACCAAATATTGTTATCAATATTTTCTCCAGCCTATCTGCTTTTTTTAAAATGCACCAATAACATGGCCAATGTAATGATTACTTGGGAAACAGTGACATCTTCTGGTAGTTTATAAACTAAATGCCAGACATTTGCCCCCCCCAAAATCAGCTAGTTTTAAAAGAAAAATATATTTATTCTCTATGTATTTATTGAGCCTCTACATATGACTCTCTGTTTCTAAAATATCCAGTAAGGTATAAATGATGAGATGAAAATAACATTATAGCTCACTTATTTTGCTCCTTGCCTTGTGGTCATTCCTGGCTCTAACAGAGAAAAAAAAAAAAAAAATTTTTTTTTTTTTTTTTTTTGTACTGGGAATTGAACTCAGGCAGTTCAACTGCACTTTCCAGGCAGGCGCTTGTGCTGCTGAGCTATATCCCCAGCCCTAACAGAAAATATTCTAATCCGATAACATTAATTCTACTTTTTTTAGTCATCAAATTCTTTGAACAGATTTCCCCTAATTCAAGTAATTTTCATATCAGAATTCAAAAAGACTTGGAACAGTTAGCTATTATCATCTCCTCTCTAGTATGTCCATCTTAATTTGAGATGTGATTCCTAAGTAATCACTTGATAACAGCATTAAGAAATTCTTTTAGGGCCGGTGAGATGGTTCAGCGGCTTAAGCACCTGCCCGGCAAGCGCAAGGGCCCGAGTTCGACTCCCGGAACCCACATACGAAAAAGGGGCCGGTGATATCGCTCAGTGGCAGGGGCTCCTGCTGGCGCGTGAGGTCCTGAGGTCGACCCCCCGGTACCCACCAAAAAAAAAAAAAATTCTTTTAAAAAGGCTCCATGCATCTGAGCTCAGGCCCCACCTCCTTTAAGAAGTTGTGTCCCTCCTCCAGAGCTGTCTGTCACCACATACATCACACTGTTCTGAAATTGGCTCTTCACTTGGCTACTTTTATAACTACAGTGCAAACTCCTGCAGAGCAAGGTCTGTATTCTATTGCTCTGTGTATCCCAAATCTCTCGCACCACAGCTAGAACATTCTTTTGGTTACATGCTTGTATGTGTTACTAAGGACGGAACTCAGGGCCTTTGCACTGAGCTACATCTCCAGCCCTTTTTAACTGTTTTTGTTTTGGGGGGTTGGTTGGTTTTCGAGACAGGGTCTCACTAAGTTGCCCAGGCTGGGGTTGAACTCATGATCTTGCCTCAGCCTCCCAGAGTACTGGGATTACAGACACAAGCCACCACCCTGGTTTGGCCTGTTTATGAAGAATAAAAGTATTCAGATTATTCTTGGTTGAAGTATTTGTTCTTCTTTCAAGTAAATCGTTAGAGAACTTTGTCCATCAGAAGGAAGGCACCTGGTATCTTCCAAGCACCTCCCACATATCAGGAGCTGAGCCAGGGGCTGACACACTTTTATCTCATCTAATCCAAATAAGCCAGTTTTGGCACAGCCGAAAGCTGAGTGTGGTAAAGGAAACGATGTGTGTCCACACAAGGCAACCCAGGCACAAAGGTTTCAATCGTGGGCTGAATGTAATTCCGAATTTCTAGAGAAATGAAAGCTCAATTTGGGGCCAACTTCCTAACCACTTCTTAAAAATGAGATTTTGAACGCTGGGCAATAAGGGTTGCTCTCTGACAAGTGTCTGGGAAACAGGAATTAGTGCTGATTGAGGGTCAGATTCACACAATCACTGCAGCCCTCCCCTTAGGAAATATGAGCAGTCTGAGGAGGCCTGGCTCGGTAAAAGAGCTTTCCAACTCTGCACAAGCGATCGTAGGAGTGCCCACTGCTACAGATAAGAGTGCTTACACATTTGTGGTTGTGTTTCAACACATGAACAAATGCATAAAGAACCTGCCTTGTGCCCACAAAGCATGAATGCTATAATTTTAGCCTAAATTAAAAAACAAAAACGGAAACCCATACACCCTTTATTTGGTGCACAGGTCCATGCACTATGTTTCTAGTATGTCCACAGAAGTACCTCATACTTGACTGGTCCCATCACTGTATTTAGAAAGACTGGCAGGATTAGGGATATAGATTTGGAATAAACCTACATGAATATTGATTCCTTCAAACTCTAGACACTGAAGTCTATCTCATCACCTTTATATAAACGTCAAACATTGGCTTTACTAGCAACCCAGGATACTACATACAAGAACATATCCAAAAAGTAGGTGGGAAAATCAGAATTGTATTAACGAGGTACAATCAAAGTAGGGAAACTTATTTCCACTACTGGCACATTTCTAAATAACTTTTGGAGTTTCATACAAGATGATGGATATAGAAAATGTGGTACTTACATACAATGGAGTACTACTATGCCATTAAGAAAGATAAATGAGGGCCGGTGAGATGGCTCAGTGGCTTAAGCGCCTGCCCGGCAAGTGCGAGGGCCCGAGTTCGACTCCCGGATCCCACATATGAAAAAGGGGCCGGTGATATCGCTCAGCGGCACGGGCGCCTGCTGGCGCGCGAGGTCCTGAGGTCGACCCCCCGGTACCCACAAAAAAATTAAAAAAAAAAGATAAATGAGTCAATTTGTAGGAAAATGGATGCACCTTGAGACCATAATGTTAAGTGAAGTAACTCAGACACGCAAGCTTAAATAGCTCATGGTTTCTCTTATATGAAAAACCCAAAGTAACAATAAAGAGCAAAATAAAAAATAGGAAGTAGGGAGGTAGATCTTTCTCAAAGGGGAAGGAGATCAAGAGATGGAGGGAGAGGGGAGGGAGAAAAAGGGGAATAAAGATGTGTTGTGTCCACGCACCAGCTCCACACAAGGAACGTAAACATATGTACTGCAAACATGGACTAATAAAAAATCTGAAAGACCAATAAAAATAAAAAAATAGGGCTGGTGAGATGGCTCAGCGGCTTAAGCGCCTGCCCAGCAAGCGCGAGGGCCCGAGTTCGACTCCCGGAACCCACATATGAAAAAAGGGCCGGTGATATCGCTCAGCGGCATGGGCGCCTGCCGGCGCGCGAGGTCCTGAGGTCGACCCCCGGTACCCACAAAAAAAAAAAAAAATAAAAAAAATAAAAATAAAAAAATAAAGTTTATCGTATTTTTTAACAGATAGGCATGTACTATCCCATACGTCTTCCGCTAGCAGAACATGTACAACACAGGCCCACTTTAAAACGGCTTAGCATTAGGTTCAGGGTCCATCATGAGGGTACAGTTAGGTGAGAGAAATCACTCCAGCTTTTGAACAGGAAAATTTTAATACAATAATCGTTAACTAGAAAATGCTAACTATCTAAAGGAGTAAAAAGACTCAAAGGAGTACAGAAAACAGGTGCCAAAAAAGCAACTAGCTCCAGGCTGAGGATAAGGAGGGGAGAACTAGAAACTGGCAGAGGTTCTCCGCCACTGCCCCACTGCCAAGGTGAGTCAGGTTCTCAGGAGAAGGTGTAGTTTCCATAGGAACACACAGCTGCCAATGGCGAGGGCGTAGCCAAGCGGCACAGTTGCCATGGTAGCAGATGTAACTTGTGCTAGAGCCCGTCTGCTTAGACTGCTAGGCTCCTATGGCGGATAAAAATGCAGAAGCTGAACCCTGAAGTAAATGGGTCTTTTTGCTGCTACTGCTCTGCAGTACCACTCGGGTGCCCTCTGTTGATGAAGCCTAACATTCTGCCAGCTGGCAAAGAAGAGCTGAGAGGGTCCAGCTCCAGGAGCACCAAGCGGGGCAGACACGAGGTCCGGAGCTGCAGGACAGCCAACAGCAGTCGTCCACTCCTCTGGGTATGGCGCTTGCATGTATACCCATGCCATCCAATGTTTATCAAGCGCTTGAAATGTTTAAAATACATGCCAGATCTCAAGGACTGAGTACCAAAAAGCAATGTAGAATATCTCATTAGTTTTTTGTGTGGCGTACATCAAGTTCATGCAGAAATTATATTTTTGATATATTAAGCTAAATAAATTATATAAAAATTAATTTCCCCTATTTTTAATTGGGGTACTAATAAAACTTGAAATTACATATGTGGCTTGTATCCCAGGTAATTAAGTTATCCCTGGGTGGCTGGAACAACTGGCTGCACTGGAAAGAAAGGTTTTTTTTTGTTTGTTTGTTTGTTTTTGTGGGTACCGGGGGGTCGACCTCAGGACCTCGCGCGCCAGCAGGCGCCCGTGCCGCTGAGCGATATCACCGGCCCCTTTTTCGTATGTGGGTTCCGGGAGTCGAACTCGGGCCCTCGCGCTTGCAAGGCAGGCGCTTACGCCGCTGAGCCATCTCACCGGCCCTGGAAAGAAAGATTTTAAGATCCAACAGCTTCATTTTAGTGAAACAGCCTTTCCAACATGGGCTCCCCCACTCCCCACGTGTAGGGTTTCATTCTGCTACATATCTGGGTTCTACAAGCACCATTAACCCAGCCCTCCTCACCTACAGTTCAAAGTAACAGTCCCAAAGTTGATTCTCACTATGTAATTTCCTGTCATCTCCCTCTTCAACCCCAATTTCCAGAATATTTATGGTGCCCAGTACTGAACATGTACTTGCTACATAAATCAGTCTGAACGAAAACATCTCCGGAAGAATCCATACAATAAAGGACATATGTAGTAAAGCGCTCTCAAGTGCAGATTAGGGAAAAACTGCAGCTTCTACTCCTGACCTGACCCCCTTGGGTGAAGTCATGTAGACACCAGGCCCTCTGTTCCTGTATCTGCTCAGAGAAAGAGTTGAATTCAGTTTTGCTCAAAATTGATCATGAGATCCTTTTAGGGAATAAAATTAACTTTTAAAAAAATACTAAACTAAATGGTAGAACACATTACACTTATCAAAGACAAACTCTGTCTTCAGGTTCAGAGAGTGGTTGCAATATAAAATCTATGTCTTAACTACATGTCAGCTTGAAAGCCACTGATGCAGATGAATTTCTTGAAATCTGGTAGTCTCAATTCTTACAGATTCATTTGTCTTAAAACTATTCCAAGACCAATATGTCATAAAGTATGAAATCACGACTTAATATGGAAAGGTTTAAAAAGCTAGAATTTATTTGGTGCACACTTTGCTTGCCACCAGGCATTTTCACATACTCCTTTAAGCAACCATGTGAGGTATTTTACAGGTTTAAAAAAAAAAAAAAAAAACTACCTCCTTAATCAAGGAGAAGAAGGGTTATAAGTGTTGCTAAATAAAAACAAAACAAAAACCAAATTCAGGCTATTTTCATTTCCTTTATGCATTCTCTACATATATCATACATTTTTAGCATTAGAAGAAAAGAGAACCAATTCAAATAAAAGGAAATCTTGGTTGTAATTTTTGTCTGTAGGTGCTCCCTTTAACCTACCAACTTTCTACTCTAAACACAAGAGGCTTAAATCCTTTCAATATCTAAAATAATTTTAAGGTGATCTAGTACTTTGAATAGTTCACATAGGAAACACATTTGCCTAAAAATAGCACAGTTTTTCAAAGGCAATTTTACAACAGAAAAAGGCAAAGGCTCATTTGATGGAAATGATTTCAATAAAATACCTTTGAAAAAGTAGAAAAAAATGTGTAAGAACAACTTTATAAAAATGCGGCACCACCACTGCTTCAATGAATGAGCAAACATTAACAAGTGAAAATTACCTAAGAATTATACAAGTAATTTTTCATATTTAGAAGTTCAAGTCATATAAATTGTTACATTAAGGTTTTCTTCTATTTAGGAAGTGAACACCGACATCGTCATTTCATAAAATAAAAAATAGTTCCCCAATAAACAGTGACTACTGAACTGTTACAAACAAAAAATCTTCAATATGTAATTTTATGCCATTTGTTAAGCCTTCCCTAAGAGAAATAATATGTTGAAAACAATATAGCTTATCTAGTCAAGTTATAGATGTATTTGACAAAAACATTTTTGAGCTTTCTGGTTTTCTTCATTTCTTAGACAACTTTCTTCAGCAATCTTATCAGTCTTAAAATCATACCACAAAGTACAGCTCACCAAGAAACTAGATGTGAAAGCTAACTTTTATTTTTAAGTGCCCCATTCCTTAACTGAATATTATCAGTGATGTCATCAAATTATATTTTGTAATCAACTATTAAATATATATTGAGTGTGTATATGTTTTTGAGGGTGTATATGTATTTTTCAAGAATATTCATATTCAATAAATAAACTTAGTACCAGCGTACTAAACTTCATATGGTTTATTTTAAATGATTGCTGGTTCCAGATAATTAAAAACCACAAACTGTATGGCAGCAACTATAGTACATATACAGTTCTTTAAAAGATAAAGTTATCACGTAACAGTGGAATATAATTTTTAAAACTACAAATGACACAGCATAAGGCTCTGTGGTTGAATAATCAGCAAATTAAAAACATCAGAGAAAAGTTTTGAGAAATAAAACATGTTGCCTGTTAGAAGAGCTTATTCTTTCCTTTCTCAAACAGCTTATTATGGATGGACATTAAAATGTGCAAACAAAAGGTTACTGCAATTTCTAGAAAAGATTTCAGTCGCAGTATTTGATGAGGTCAGACTATCATGGCAAGCTGAAAATTAATCTGTTGGTACAGAAGACATAACTTCATTTGTACAGAAGTTTAATTACATTTGAAACAATACAGCAAAAATCTCAAAGTTTACTCCTTAAATATAGTTTAATTCTTACAAACTTCCTTTTGAAAATGTAATTCATATGTGCTGCAACCTCATAAGTTTAAATTCAAAATGAAATATGAAGGCAGTAGTCAGGGAAATCACATCAGATTGCTTTGTCAATAATCTGTACATAACAGAACATCTCTCTTCTATGATATGGTAGGAAAAAACAGATCCTAAATGTATCCAAGTAAATGCAGAAAAATACATAGGTATTTGAGGCAGACCATGCTAAAATATAATGTACAATGATTAGTTTGCATTTAAGATTGTTAATAATGCTTTTTAAACCAATAAAATTAAAGTAAGTTAAATTGTGTAGCATTTGCTCGGTCTTTTATACTAAATACTAGTTCATCTGAAAAGTAAATTAAGATTGGAAGAAGCAAAAAGCCTGATAATTTCTCTTATGCTCATCATTTTCTCAGTCATACGAACTGCAAACAAATCAATACAGCATCAAGATTTTTCGCATATTAAAATGAAGACTAACGACTTGTAAAGACAGACTGTGTACCAAGTAGTGTACGCAACAGGTGAGTTTGCAGTTACCGTCAACTCCGTTTTTTTAAATAACACCTAGATTTACAAGGCAAAATAAACATCTGATTTAAAAATTCTGCTGTTCAAGATAACTCAGTTGTCCTTTTTTCTCTCTGACATTGGTAAGGAATGGGTTTTTAAAAACCTGAAGAGGAGGAGTCTGTAAGAGGAAAAAATCCTCAGATTTTAAAAAATCTCAACTAGTTAGGAGTTCATACAACTACTACGCTGGCTGGCACAGCAACAGATGCTTTCTGTCACCAAACCATCCACTTTGCAATAATAGCTGCTTCAATCCAAGTAAACAAAGATGTAAATTAGCTTACCCATGATTAAAACGGAAGTAATCCCTCAAACATAAGAGCAAGACACCTCACCCAAAAAGATCTTTCAAATCACTGCTAGCTGAACTGCTACTGGTCATAGTAGTGGGGGGCTGTACAAAGTTCTGTGGGTTAAAGAAAGGGTTACCCTGCATGCCGAAAGCAGACTGTCCTATCATGTTCACCTGTGGTACCATCACTGAACTGCCCATACCTGGAGAACCTTGAGGAGGTACAAACTGATTAAGCCACTGATTTGGTTTCTGTTGTGATAGCTGGTTCATGCTAACTTTGGGTTTCTGAGGCCCAAAGAGATTATTAAGGGCAGACATATCTGTGGGTCTTTGTTGGGTCTGCTTCGCACCAGCAGGAGGAATGCTCAGAGTGCTGAAGTTTGGCAGGGTGGGAGGCGCTCCCAGAGTCGGACTGCTCACTCCAGGTGTGCTCGTCACGCTGAAGAAGCTCTGGTTTGTGTTAACTGGCATGCTGAATCCCGAAGTCTGAAAGCCCATATTGCCATTTAGGCCATTTGTCAAATTTCTCTTCGTATTATCAATTGGTGTAGAAAACATCACGCCCAGACCCGAGGAAGGAACAGAAGTGAAAGTACTTGAAGTAGAAGGTTTGGGGGTGCTAACAGAGAGGCTAGTCAAAGATGACATATTATCCATCAACGTGTCTGTCAGGTCCTTAGTCTGAAAAATACAAGGGAATTACTTATCTCTAAAAAAAACCAATTTACTTTATAATTAGTGAACATCTGACATTAAATTATAAAGGACAAGTTAAAAATACACTCAACAACCTATACCAAGTCAACAAACTATGGCCTGCAAGCCAAATATAGCCTGCATCCATTTCTGTACAGCTTTTACAGATGAATATTCACAATCAATTCGATGACAGTGAACACTAACATTAAACTCCAATTACATAAAATGTTATCTTCCCAGAATAGAACTACACTCTTCTCATTGGTAGAGCTATATTATGAAAAAAGGATTCTTTATTATTTTGAATTTCATCAGAATTTTGTGGGAATTTGTCCTTTCTGTTCTTATATTTTGCTTCTTGGCCTACAAAGACTTTCTTCTCAGAGATAGAATTTCAGTGATTAAGAGGTAACAACAACAAAATACATTAAGATAAAGTTATTTTTTAAACTATTATGAGTGTAAAGTCTACGAGCAGGGCCCTTATTCACTTCCATAACACCAGCATCTAGAACAGTACCTGGAACACAGTCAAAAAAAAACATCGGTCAGGAAATGCAGGAACATATTCCTGACTCAAGTTACAAACCTGCCACTGAAAAGCCAAAAACTACTTTTAGCTCAAAACTTCATTCAGAGCACAAACATAATATTCCTGATCATGTCAGGGTGAACAGAGCTAATCAGTACTATGAAACCTAGTATTTTTTAGGACTCCACCTACTCACTCCCTCTCTATTGGTAACAAGCACTGCCACGCAGCACTGTGCATTAGGCGGGTTATGGGAGAGTTTCGGGAAAATTCTTACAGTCACTCTTTTTGGAAACTAGATATTGTTCCTTGAAATACATCTTTTACAAACCCCAGCAGAGTAGATTGCGAGTCCACAGCTCTCATGAGCCTCACCCCTGAAATCGCACGAACGGACCTGACCTGCTTCGCGGGAGCGATGGCCGTGTGCACCTGGGGACTAAGAGGCTGCTGGCTTCTCAGCTTCTGCGCCTGCTCCTGTTCTTTCGCTAATTTTTGCTTTTCTTCGAGTGTAAGTGATGCCTTAAAACAAAACAAAGCAAAAAATCAACTGGCAACTCCATAATTATTTGTAAAACAGATTTTTTCTTTGATAAAGTACATCCAGGTCCCGCTGGCAGTACTCACTACTTAACTGCAAAGCACACTCCAGTGCTAAGTTCTACTTCTAATTACTACCAGATTTCACTCTAGGGAGAAACTCACAGATCTGTGCTAAAATATTTCTATTAAAAGCATTCATTAGAATCATCTTTTAGACAGAAATGAGAATATAATTAACTCCATTCTACAAACTGGGAGATTCTGTTCAACTCTAATCTATTTCATTCCATAAAGCTAAGAACTAAACAAATTCTTTCACTGTCAATATCTGCATCAAATTTGATGCTTCTCTTTTCGCTTTTATCAATTTTGCTAAACTAAAAGCTCACAACATCTGACAATTTCATAAGCTGCTGTGTCCCATGTTCCACTGGCTTTAAACACAGATATTCATATTTTGTGAATGAATAGAATGATCTCAGCAGAAGTCTAAACCTGGCAAGTATTTTTTTTTATATTGGATGCTAACCAAAATTTCAATAGGGAAGTATATAGCCTTATTCAAAGTCAGAGGGAGAAGAAAATTTTTTCATCTGCTTATGAGATGGAACCAACTCTATTTTTAAAATTCTCTTGAAAACAGTAGTGATTCACCATTAAAAAGTTACATAAACATCATGTACCCCTATCAGAAGAAACCAGGAAGGGCCCTCTTTCATTTCTGTGGTACTCTTGCCAAAAATGTAAAACCTTAGTCTAATTAATAGAAAATATCAGGCAAATCCAAACTGAAGGCCATGCTACCAAATAACTGACCAGTACTCTTCAAAAATCTCAAAGAAAATCTGATGGACCAAAAAGTTAAGGTTGCCATCATGGAATTAAAAGAAATAAAGTAAAGTTGCTGGGCTAAATATAAAAAAAGAAAAGGAAAAAGGCTGGCCAGTTATGGCACAAGCCTGTAATCTCAGCTACTCAGGAGGCTGAGTCAGGAGGACTACAGGCTGTAGGCCAGACTGGGCAATTTAATGAGATCTCACGTCAAAAAATAAAAAGGGCTGGGATGTAGCTCAGTTAGCCCTGGGTTCCCTCCCCAGTACTGCCAAACTAAACAAAACAAAACAAAACAAAACAAAACAAAACAAAACAAATAGAGCCGGCTGTGGTGGCACACAACTATATTTCATAAAGAAAATCACAGGGCCGGTGAGATGGCTCAGCGGCTTAAGCGCCTGCCCGGCAAGCGCGAGGGCCCGAGTTCGACTCCCGGAACCCACATACGAAAAAGGGGCCGGTGATATCGCTCAGCGGCACGGGCGCCTGCTGGTGCGCGAGGTCCTGAGGTCGACCCCCCGGTACCCAAAAAAAAAAAAAAAAAAAAAAAAAAGAAAATCACAGAATGTTTCTTGATAACAGGCTAAATAGTATTTCCCAACAAATATCCGGTTTACAGGAAGTCCCACAATATACATGAGCACTAAAAAAACAGTGAAACAGCTCACTCTTTTATGTTTATTCTGTAACCCATCTTCTTTATTTTCTGATTCACCACCAGTCAAAAGGTCTGTTCCAATGTTGTTAAAAACTTTGTCAATCTGATGAAATAGAAAACATTCCATCAATTGAAGAGATTTCAAAAAAAAATGTGGTCTTACTGCTTAACGATTAAAAGACTCTTAAATAAAGCACATTGTCAAACACTCTCTGCAAAAATTAAGTATTTTCCTACCTGATTCCCAGCATTTGTAACTTTTGTCTCCTCAGAGGCATTCATTTGATTTCCTATGCCCAAAGATCTACAGGAGAGATGAATATGAAAAAGCAATAAAAATAAATTTTTATTTCATTCTTTTAGGGCAATCTTTACCTTTTCCACTATTTTCTACTATTTTTTTTTTTTGTGTGTGTGGGTACCGGGGGGTCGACCTCAGGACCTCGCGTGCCAACAGGCACCCGTGCCGCTGAGCGGTATCACCGGCCCCTTTTTCGTATGTGGGTTTCGGGAGTCGAACTCGGGCCCTCGCGCTTGCCAGGCAGGCGCTTACGCCACTGAGCCATCTCACCGGCCCCTATTTTCTACTATTAATGTCTGCTTCCTCAAAAATAATAATAATAACAACATTTGTATTTAAGTCTTTTTAAATTCAGCTTTTTGAGATCTACTAGAAAATACACTCAGGGTGCTATAAAACAAGGTAAATGTGGCTCTTGTTGTCAGAGCTTAACATAGCTTAATATCTCACTGAGACAAGATGTGATATGGGAAACTGATGACTCAGTTCAGAATCTGACAATAAATACCACAACCACTGTGATGTGGATCAGAACTGCATCTTGAAAAATAAGTAGGATTTAGATAGGAAGCAAAAGGGAAGGTCTCTTTTCCCCCTCAAATATAAATACTAAATATCTATTTCAGGGGAGAAGTATAGCTTAGTGGTAGAGTGTATGCTTAGCATGTGTGAGGCCCTGGGTTCAATCTCCAATACCAAAAAAATGAATAAACTGTTTTTACCTATAATATACTTCTAAACATTACTTTTCTAGGCCCCTACATTAATGCAGCCAACTCAAACTTCTCATACGTGCACATCACAGAACTCTGCGAGCGTGCGAAGGACCGGCCCACCGCTTCTCCACGTGTCCAGGCTCCCATACTCTTCACTGTATCATGGGGAGGAAGCTGGAATTTCTATCTGGGGACCCTGCTTATGACTCATGTAAATTTTATTATATCTTTGACTTTAATAACATTTTCTAGTGAATAATTTCCATCTTTGCCTTCTTTCTTTGAATGCTAGTATTCTGCAAATAATTTAGAAAACCCTCTCTAAAAATAAGAGGCGAATGTTATGGTACTACATGCCCTGTAAGTGTTCCTGAGGTTAGAAAAAAAGATAGCGAGAAATTAAAACATCAGGTTTCATAGATTTAAAAATCAGAGTTTACAATACCAGTGGATAATGCCGACAAGGAATTTTTCTCAGAAACACAATCTTCTTTATGTAAAGAAAATGCTAAGATTGTATCATATTATGTCTTTGTGCTCAGCAGTCACATTAGATTTTCAACAATATCCTATTTTAACTCAGTTCAAATACGTTTCAAATATGTTGTTAATACGTTTGAAATTTTTTAATATGTTTTACATATGTTCGAACTAAAATCTAGCAACTTTCCTGTCCCACATTCCAGAAAATCAATCGTGAGGGACGTTCACGTCGCCCCTGGACAATGTGCAGCTCACGTGCAACCTACTTACTTCTGCTGCTCCTGCATTACGTGGAGCTGCTCCAGTTTAGCCTTATGTTCGGACTCCAATCTGCTAAGCATCTCTTTTATGACAGAAATGAAAGAGTTGAACTGGTAAAAGAAGAAATTGACACGCTGTCACATTTCAAGTTTGTAGTAAATGTAATGGATTAAGATAGCACAGTAAGTTAATCACAGTATCCTCCACTTTACCAGTAAACTAGGACTCTCTCAGCACCAACGGCACAAGGGTTAGCGCATTTAAACCCGGCACACCACAGCAAGTACAACCATCTTCTGTAATTGATGAGGCTTTTAAGTTCCACAAAATATGTCTCAATGAATTTTTTTTTCTATGAATTTTATGTCCTGAGTTGCTACCAGCTGTAACTCAAGGGTCTTATATAAGTTATATATTGATAATGTGTACCTATCAGGAAATAATTCATTTAATAATACAGAGAAAATTCCTATTTATTCAGATAGTTAGAAACATGACATTTGGCTCACATAAACCTTGTTTTCTGAAAAGTTAGTAGAAATTAAATGTACATAATCCAACTTTCAGAGCCAGGTGTGGTGGCGCATGCCTGTAATCCCAGCACTCAGGAGGAGGCTGAGGCAGGACAGCCGAGTTTCAAGCCAGCCTGGGCTACACAGTGAGTTCAAAGCCAGCCTTGCAAGACCCCGTCTCAAAAAAACAAAACAAAACAAAAAACATAATCCAACTTTCAGATAGAGTTTATGAAGCATACCTAACACTATTTTGTAATGTACTATAAGTTTTGGTTAAACTTTTGGGTAAACTTTGCTGATAATTCTGATGCTACTTCTGGATCTTCATAAACAAGTTACATGAATGACACCAGGAAGAATCTAGAAACCACTTTCTTCTCCCCAAATCTTATACCTATATCTCTTATACAGACACTATTTTACTCATCTTCACAACTCTCCAGGTATATTAGTATTTTTATTTTACACTTGGGCTCAATGAGAGACAAAGCAACTTCCTCAGAAACATTCAAGAGTTTCCATGACAGAGTTGGAATTCAGAGCCCGGCATGGTGGCACATGCCTGTAATCCCAGCAGTTGAGAGGCTGAGGCAGGAGGATCACTGCGAATTCAAGGCCAACTTGGGCTACATACTGAGTTCAAGGCCAGTCCGAACTACACAGTGAGACCCTGTCTCAAAAAACAAAAACAAAAACAGTTTTCAGAATTAGAATGCAGAGTGTCCGGAAGCCTGCGCTCTTCTCACTACTCCGCCTCGCAACATCCTCCAGCAGCAGCTCCTCCCTGTCTTATCACAAGAATAACGAAAGGCCTATTTCTTCCTCAGTTTACCAACACTTTCTACTAATTAACCTTAAAAACCCCTTACTGATACTAACAGAAAAGTATAAATGCACAGCTCAAAAAACTCACAAACTAAACAAACAGAATGTAACTGGTGGCCAGATGGAGAAACACAACAGTGCCAGAAGCTTTCTTGCTCCCTCTGGTCACTTCCCACCTCCGCACCCCGCAGGGAAACACTGTTCTGACTTCAGGCAGCAGGGATTCCTTTCGGCTGGTCTGCACTTTAGATAAACGGAATCATTCCATACGTCCTCTCCCAGTTTGGCTTCATTTGCTCAACATTATGTTTGTGAGGGGCCTTTGTACTGCTGCATTCAGCTTGTGCAGAAAGAGTGAATATGGCACACCTGACTGCTGTCTTTTTTTTTTTTTTTTAATATGCGGGTACTGGAAGTGGAACTCAGGACCTCACGCATGCCAGGCAGGCGCTTATGTGGCTGAGCTCTATCACTGGCCCCTGGCTGCTGTTTTTAAAGGAAGGGTGTGTTTACAAGGCTGGGAACTTCGATGTCAGGGAGGTCCCCTTTATTAACTAACAGCGGCTCGCGCGCCTGCATGGTCTGTATGAAGAACGCTCTCTGTACTGGACCCTGCTTCCCTTCTGGGAGTCTGGAATTTGAGAACAGGCGCGGGGTACTTGATTAGCTCTCCATAATGGAGCGGGGCGCCGAGTTTCTCCTGAGTCTCCCTGGTTGGTCGCGTTTCACATGTGTGGTCACGACTCACGACTGGGAGGACTGAGCTCACCCTTGTGAGAGTCCACCCCACGAGGACTCTGGCTGGGAGCTCCCCCTGGGTTCCTCAATGAGATGTTACACGAGTTCTCTCCCCTTCTCAATTCTGTGTTGTATCCTTTCACCATAATAAACCATAGCCATGAGCACAGCTTAGTGCATGTCCTCAATCATCCAATTCAGGGGGACTGTTAGGAACCTCTCCTAAAAACATCAAAGGTTTTTCCATGATTGCTGCATGGTATTTGCTGTTTTTAAATCAAATGTTAAAAAATGTTTTCCCAAGTTAACTGTCCTTTTCACTTCATATACAATATACTTATTTTAAATCACGACTGACAGAAGCAGACAGTCTGGAGTTAGAAACTCTGACCACAAGATGAAGAGGAAAGCAGACCATGTCCATGCTAAATCACGTAAAATACCAGAAGACAGGACTCATAGTATTTCTCCAGATGAAAATAGGCCCTACAAGAATTATAAAGCTGCCGGGGATATACCTCAGCAGCACAAGCGCCTGCCTGGCAAGTGCAAGGTCCTGAGTTTGATTCCCGGTACCAAAAAAAAAAAAAAAGAATTATAAAGCTGAAGAAAATAAATACAACACTTCAAATAGCCTATTTTATCCTAAAATAAGACCTTGATAATATTTTTAAACATCCTAATCCGAAATATGAGAACTAAGAATATAAATGACAAAAGTTGTGTTTCCTATTCATCCTCAATATTCATTGTCTCCATTTTTCTAATCCCAACCCTAAACCTACCACTGAAGACATGAAGTGTCAAACCTAGGGACAGACTTTCCAAGGCTTGCCTTACTACTTCAAAGGAAATGTCGGCCTGCCTACTTCTACAACTCTGCTCATTCAGTAGGCTTCCTAACACCAAAAGCATTCTCATTTACTTCAGCTTTCTGTTTCTTTCACTGTTCTCACTCAGTTTCAGTCCCCAATTCTAAGTCTTCCCTGCCTATCCATCTCCGACACTCTGTTAAACAATAACTCCTCTCAGTCTTTTACATTACACTCCATTAAACATCAGGCCTATTGTGAACAAAAATGGCTTATTGTTTGTTACTCCAAACCTCAAGTTTTCCCTCAATTTTTGTTTCTGGCACTGATCTAGGGCCGAAAGTATCCAATGAAGAATAAGCAGTAACAACTAGTTTTTGAGGAGTTTATTCTCAAGAAAAGTCATTATAGGCACATAGCTGTGATAACCACAAAAGAGGTATGGAGAGAACTCTGCAGTAATTGTTGAACACTCATTACCCCTGTGCTCAAACATCTACAGCACCTTAAAAGTTCAAACACCTAATGCAGACAGGCGTTCAGTCTACCGATTCCAGTCCTGCTTTATTTTATCTCATTATTCCTCTATCTGTCAAACTGAATTATTCCTTCCCTTTGGCAGACAACTCTTAATTAATTATCTCCTCCTCCTGTTATTTATGTCTTTGTATAATCTCTCATCTTTGAAGGTGGAAGGAGATGAGACCAGCTTCAAAGCAATAGAATTACAACAAAGGCAGTGGGATGTCACAGCCTTGATTACACTGTAAGAGACTAACTTCAGTCTTGCTGGCAGACTTTCTTGCTGGCTCTGACAAAACAAGCTGTCACACTGCAGGAGCACATGACACGGAACTGACACCCACGGCTAAGCTAACACACAGCAAGGACTAAGGAGACCTCGCTGTGTTAGCTGGATTCAGCCCAGAAGACCTAAGTCCTGCCGTGAACCTTTTAAGTGAGCGTAGAAATAGATTGTTTCCCACGTGGGCCTTCTTCACTGCAGCACGCAAGAAACTGAGCAGGGAAACCCACTGAGCCCGCCCTTGGCATGGCTGACCCACAGAAACTGCAACACAATAAAACTGTGCTGCTTTAAAACACAAAATTTGTAGTGATTTGTTATATAGCAATAAATAACAAATACAACCCCCAAATATGTTCCATGACTTTCTTCACATGTCGGCTTCCCAGCCCAAATTTAAAGTCATCCCAAATGCTACATATCTTTGAACATCCTGTTCATTTACCACCTCCCAATGAGGCCTTCAATAATCTATCCTTGTACTCCATAAGCTTTCTTCATTTAACTCTCATATTTTCCTTGTTTAGCAATTTTTATGTGCAGTATACTATCAAAAAAAAAAAAAAAAGCCAAGAAAACAGCTGAATAAATTGAATAAACCCCAAAATATTCCTACCTGATTAAGATTAAGGTTGTTTTCAATACTCAGGGGAATGAGATGAGGCAATACTTTTCCAGCCAGCTGCTCTTTGGTAATTCCTAACTTCTTATGAGTAAAAGTGCATTTGTAAATGCCTGGTAGAAAAGAATGTGACAAGATATATGAGCTAACACTGCAATTTAACAGACATCAGGAGATATTTTGATAATCGGTGTAGCACAGTAGAAGTATAAGACCTACACCTTACTCACTTCTTCAGCAAATAAAACTCACCATGTTTGAAACTTAACAATTTATTCAACTCCACGTGATGCTTTCCTAGTGCTCACCTATTTGCTCCAACTTCAAGACCTCCCCTGCTACACCCATTCCACAGTCTTCCTTAGGTAAACTGCTTGGGAAAATGCTTGGTATTCTCTGAACACTTTTATATTTTAAGGGTTTTGAAATAGCCCAAAGCACTGGAACACACCATCTGCTACTATGTCTGTTAATGTACACATGACTTACATATTTGAACAATTACTTTACTGAACACCTACTGAATGTTTATTTGCTGGGCACTATGCTCACTACCTTTTGTTTCACTAAATTCTCATAAGAACCCTAGAGTGATGTTACTCCTATACTTGTTCAATAAATGAAGAAGCTGTCTTCTACTATGCCAAACTTCTGCTCAAGAACACAAACTTCTTAGAGCACAAAAGATTGAAACCATATCCCAAGAGTTCTGCATCCAAGAAGTCCACAGTAAATACTTGTTAATCACTCCTACAATATTTAGTAAGAGCTTTATATAAGCTGTGCAATGCAGTAGATGTTAAGATACAGAGATGTATAATATAGTTTTTCGTAAAAATAAAGAACCTCAGCCTGGAATGGCGGTGCATGCCAGAAACCCCAGCATTTAGGAGGCTGAGCCACGAAGACCACGAGGTTGAGGCCAGCCTGGGCTGCACAGAGAGTTCAAGGCTGGCCTGGACTACATAGCAAGACACTGTCTCGAAAACCAAAACATAAATAAAATGAAGAACCTCAAATTTAGTAAGAAAACAATCCTTTTGTTCTTCTACAGTTATGTCTGTTTCTATTAGCATAAAAGACACTGGCATTTTCAGACTGGCCTTGCATAGCTTTAAATATATACAAACAATTTCAGAGTTTCTTGACAATAATTTTAATTTGCTGATAGCACAGAATGTGCAAAAAGCTAATATACTTTAGCATATCAGTAATGAAATATACTGGCTAAGACTCAAATATATCTAAACTTTAAAAAGAAGCTCTTCCACTTACCGGTTGTATGATCTCGAGTAACTTATTTCACCTGTCTGAGCCTCAGTTTCCTTGTTTTAAAACAAAGTAATTCCTATCTCACTGGATTGGGGGAAGGACAGACAAAATGCTTTACCTCTTAGAAGGTGAATACCAAATAAAAATCAGGTATAACTACTAAGATTGGCATCAGCATTTCAAGTAGTTCTGTTTGCCTCTCTTACCTGTACCTTTTATGGGGGAAATGTACTATCATGACATTTGTAAAACTATGTTTCCTAATTGTCTTAATTTTTTATAAATGTCAGTATTTTTACTGCTTTTGCTTAAATCAATAAAGAGAAAACTTATAATGTTTATCCCATCACTCTTCAATTACTGAATGTTATATACATGACAAGAATAATGGTTTTATAGATTAGAAAATATATTTGCATAACTGTAAAACAATAAAGTAGTATCAAATGACATTAAGTTTTCAGCTACCTAAAATTCCCATGAGGACTGCAGGTTCCTTGGATGGAATCTGTTGTAAGAAGGGTAGGAGATCATCAAGTACAAACCATTTATCCAAGTATTCCAGTATCTTTCCTAAGCACACTAATGAATTCACACGAACCTATTAAAAGAGATAATCAAGCATTAGTGATGTAAAGTCTTTGTAACCCAGAACAAAATATTTATGTGTAAATTTAATCTTCACATAAATATATGCTAAAACTTCAAGAATAAAAAGTTTTGAATCTATGCTTTAATAACACAGGAAATTCACTAACTTCCCTGACTTGCTTCAGAAAGAATTTATAATTGTTTCACTAAGACACTAATTAGTTAAATACAAGGAATGACTTCAATTCTGTCGTATTTTAAGCAAAGTGATAGGACTGGAGAAGCTTTAATTATGTATGAGTTTACCACGAATATTCCTTTGGGAACTTTTTAATTTTATAAGAAAGAATACATCCTCCTCACCGACTGACCAATTTCACAGAGATTCCAGTATTTTACTTTAACTCAGGTTCAGCTGGTTCTTAAACTAAATATTTTAACATTTGACATTATCTGTATTTGTCTAACATAAAATTTTCTATTTCTAAATATATCTGTAATAGGGAAAACCAAGATTCAGAAACTCTTCTCAAAATTCTATATTCACTTGGCTTTTGATAAATACATGAAGTCCTATACAACCTAGATTTTAGGTGGAAATTGTTAAGATGGAATACCCTTTTAAGTCAGGACCGGAATAGCAATAAAACTCTAGTTTAAAAAAAAAAAAAAAAAGTAATCTAAAAAAAGTAGAAAATAATTCAGTTGGTTAAAATTGTACCATATTTCTACAGGGAAAATGAATTTTCCATTTCTGAAAAATAATGAACAACTGCTTTCTGAAATTTAAACAGGAAATATTATAGATTCAAAATGATACCAGAAGGCTTAACTTATTCTCACAATCAGTTTTATAAAAGGAAGCCAGAAAAAAAAAAAAAAAAAAGGAAGCCAGGCCTGATGGCACACACCTGTAATCCTAGCACTTTGGGAGGTTGAGGCAGGAGGATCCGAAGTTCAAGCCTAGCTTGGACAACTTAATGAGACTTTGTCTCAAAATAAAAAACTAAATAAGGGCTGGGGTGTAACTGGGTGTCAGTGCCCTGGGTTCAGTCCCCAGTAACCCCACGACACACACAGTGAACTGCTCATCTAGCTAGGTATATTTAAGGGAGACTGAAAATTAAATATTAATTTAATGTTGTTTTCTTGTACAATATATAAAAATTAGTTCTTTTTGCAGGGCATGGCAATACACACCTGTAACCCCAGCACTCCGGTGGCTAAGGCAGGAAGACTCCCGTAAGTTCAAAGCCAGCCTGACCTACACAGCAAGACCCTGACTCCAAAAGCCAATAAATACATAAATACATAAATAAATAAAGCAGTCGGTCGGTCAGTCAGTCATGTGGGTCATGAGTAAACACAGCTCTGAAGAGTATTAGGTTTACCTAACTCTACACAGAATTTATTTCTCTCTATTTTCAGGGAACAATATCAAGATACAATTCTAACTCATGACTCTTTCTTTTTTTAGGAATTTCCTAATTAGAATTTTTAAGCCTTAGAGAATAAGTCATATAAATGCAGTTTAGAAATACATATTTGCCACTCTGAGGGAAGACAGGAGGCCTGAAAGTAGTGTCTAAAATGCACTTAAAAAGTAAAAAATAAAATGCAAATTCATTCTACAGTTACTGTCTAAATACATTTGTTACAATTCCTTGTAAACAACATATCTTTAAGTGCCGGTTAGCAACTTTAACAGAGGCACAAACCTCAATGGGCATTAATGCAGATCATTTAAGTATTTATGTTTCCCACCTCTACACACCCCTGCACACGTAGTCAGAACTGAATGTGTACTTCAAGAAAATGTATGCTAGCCAGTCGTGGTGGTGCATGCCTGTAATCACAGCACTCAAGAGGCTGAGGCAGGAGGACTGCCACAGGTTCGAGGCCAGCGTGGACTACATAGTGAGTTCAAGGCCAGCCTGAACTACATAGCAAGACCCAGTCTCAAAAATCAAAAAAAAAGGCTTGGCATGGTGGTGCATGCCTATAATCCCAGCGCTGGGGAGGCTGAGGCAGGAGGATCACCACAAATTCGAGGCCAGCCCGGGCTACACAGTGAGTCCAAGGCCAACAAGAACTACTTAGTGAGAGCTTATCTCAAAACAAACAAACAAATAAAAAAACAAAAAGAAAATGTATGCTAAAATAAATTTATACTGCCATAAAGTAAGGTATACTGTAAGATTTCTGAAATGGCATTTTGAAAATTGAATTTTAAGCTGCATACTATTACCATCTTTTTTGAAAATCATAAAATTAGAGAAATTCAAAGAAAAGCACTGTATTTCAAATCCTTTAAATAATGATAATGAAGGAGACTCAAGAGAGGTACAGAGACTTTCTCAAGGCCACAGGGGCATTAGTTACAAAATCAGAATAAGAACTCAAGATTCCTCACTTCATTTCATTCCATGCTTATTCATTTCCATGATTTCTTTTCCTACTTTGGTCTTAGGACTTCCATCTGAGAGTCTTTCTACCAAAGCATGAACTGTAATGGTTTAGATGGCTATAAAGTAAAATCACATCATTCACAGTGCTTTTCCTTTCATTCTAGTATGCCACTAATACTTATTTTTATTGAAATTCACACTCCACCAAATGAAGATAAAAGGGATTTCCAAAGAAGAAACTCTTACAAAATCCAAACTTAGTAACAACATGCTCATTATCAAACATCAACATAAAGAATTCGTCAAGCAAAGGAAAGACACACCTATCTTTTTTTTTTTTAATGTGGGTACCAAGAGTCGAACTCAGGACCTTGTGCTTGCCAGCAGGCACTTGTGCCACTGAGCGATACTGCCGGCCCTTTCTTTTCCTTTATGTGAGTACTGGGAGTTGAACTCAGGACCTTGCGCTTGCCAGGCAGGCACTTATGCCACTGAGCTATCTCACCGGCCCTCAAACCTGCCTTTTTTAAAGTTGCTATTTTGAAGGAAGTATTTAGTATTACTTCCGTAAAGAAATATCAATGTGATAAACTCTTAGATTTAATGTTACAGAAAAGTTAAGGGTGTTCACTGGTCTCAGAGTAAGACAATGCAAACTATGTTATTTATTCTACCTTTTTGATTATTTTAACAGTGTTAAAATTTCACATTCAAAGGAAACAACTGTTTTTAATCTTCATATTTTGTACAACTATTTCCCCCAATTACATTCATATAAACTTGTTTTATTGTAGTCTTTTTCTAAAAATGGTTAAGTGGGGGCCGGTGAGATAGCTCAGCGGCATAAGCGCCTGCCTGGCAAGCGCGAGGTTCTGAGTTCGACTCCCGGAACCCACATATGAAAAAAGGGCTGGTGATATTGCTCAGCAGCACGGGCACCTGCTGGTGCGCAAGGTCCTGAGTTCGACCCCTGATACCCACAAAATAAATAAATAAATAAATAAATAAATAAATAAATAAATAAATAAATAAAAATGGTTAGGCAGGAGATGAGAAATTTAAAAACCAATGGCTAAAAATGAAGGCAATTTATAAAAGGAAGCCTTTTAAAAAGATTTTAGGCTTATATACCCAGTTAAACTCTGTTTATTATTTTGAAACAACAAAATAAATTGTGAGTTAAAGCAGAAAAGAATTAAAAAATTTTCTACTGAAGCATTCAAAGTTAGGGAGCAGGGAGTAAAATAAAGTATGCAGTATTATAAAGTGTCAAAAAACTTACAGTTCACTTTTATAGTACAGTACTATATACAAGTTATAGACAAGACAAACTATATGAACAAAATATAATAAAGCTATTAAAAAATGAGGAATGTTTTAAACTACTGAGAAGTGGAAGAAAAACAAAAATGAGTAATATGCAACTACTTACAGCAAGGGAAGATGTTTGTAGACAGGCATTTTTAATTCTTGGTATCAAAGCATTCTTCATGGATGGGTAGTCTATAAGATTTGCAAAGGTTGGAATGATGTTTAGACAGAGCTCCTATTAAAAAAACAAATGGATCAACCTCAGACAAAGATTCTCTCAACCTTTCACGTATTCAAAAGCATTTTCTATTTGCACAGCTAATCTGTAAAACAGTTTAAAATAGACTTCCATGCATGTTTCATTAAACGGTCTTTTCAACAATTCTTTGAAAAACGAAGAGCTATAATCATTTTTCAGTTTTACAGATGAATGAAAAGGTTCAGAAAAGCTTATTCAAACTAGATCACAAAGTCAGACGCGGTGGTCCGCGCCTGTAGTCCCAGCACTTGGAAAAGCCTGAAGTAGGAGGCTCCCTTGAGCCCAGGAGTTTGAGCCTAGCTAACATGGCAAGACCTTGTCCCCCAAAAAAACACAACAGACTCAAACAAATCCTAGATCATAATAACTAGCATATGCTATTCAAAATGCTCCTGGTAGCAAAGCACAGCAGAAGAGACTACTGAGGGAAATGGAAGCTACTGATGATACCAGGCAACCTTGAAGTCATTCATTTATAGTAAGCAATAGAAAAGAATTAGCTAAGAATCAATTATTAAAATACTAGCATGTATTTTGTTCAACTTATCCTGAAATTTCCAAAAGGCAGATGTATCTACTTAAAACTATAAAAATTATGTGAGTGATATAATTTATGGATAAGAACTACAAGTTAAGCCAGGAGTGGTGGCACATGCCTGTAATTCCAGCACCTGAGGGGCTGAGGCAGGAGGATCACTGCCAGTCTGAGGTCAGCCTGGGCTATACAGTGAGTTCAAGGCCAGCCTGAACTACATAGTGAGATCCTGTCTCTAAAAACTAAGAAGAAAAAAAAACAAAAACAAAAAAATACAAGTTCCAAGTAGCTGGGTGTGGTGGTGCACACCGATAACCCCAGACCTGAGTTCAAACGCGGTAACAGAAAAAAAGAAAAAGAAACACATACAGGCAAGGATATGGCAAAATTAGTACTCTCATGCACTCATGGTAGTAATATAAATTGTTAGAGGCATTATGGCAAACAATACAGAGTATATTGAAAGAACTAGAACTAGAATTAACATATAACTCAGCAAGCTCACTCTTGGACATACAGCCACAGGAACTGAAATCAGTATGCTGAAGAGCTATCTTCAAGCACAAGTTCATTGCAGCACTATTCTCAATAGCCAAGAAACAGAAACAACACAGGTATACATCAATATATGAATGAAGAGCATGTGGGAGATATAGATATATAGATATATGGATATATATAGACACATAGATATATAGATGTATACATAGATATATAGACATATTATTCAGTCATAAAAAAAAACTAGGTCCTGTTATTTGCAGCAACATAGATGGAACTGGAGGACTTTACGTTAAGTGAAATAAATGAGGCATTCAAAGACCAATACTGCATGCTCTTCATTCGTAATTATCCATTTAGAAAACAGAAAGAAGGAATACAATTCAAACTACAGTGAATCAAACTTTCCTCCATACTAGCACCTTTCTAATAAATAAAAGCAACAAGTCTACTTCATGACACATGTATTTATCAACTGATGCTTTAGTTAAGCACATTTTAATAACTATATCATTAATGCAATTCAATAAATATACTTACTACTGAGTTTCATACAAAACATTATGACTTAAACCTACAAGGTATTTTGCTTCTTTCTTCTGCTTTAAAAATCAAAATCATCATCAAAGAAAAACAAATCAGTCACTGCACCTGGATCTGAATGGAAGGCGCTTCCAGTGCTCTGTAAACCATGGGCAGGACACTGTTCTTTATCTCATCAGGAGGGGTTTTCGTTAGTAGTAAATCCATTTTTTGTAGGAAAATTAACAAAATCTGTTTTGAAAAAGGAAAAACATGCATTAAACCCTAGAATCTTTAGGACATTTGATATATGCCAAAATTTAAAGTTTTTTCCAAAGGAGTAAGTTATGTATTTTGACACTCACCATGTTGCTAGCCTGAAGGCGTGGAAGACAAAAAATACACAAATCAAGTCTCTTACATTTCTAGAAGCATAATATTTAATATCTGCTCTCAGTTTAATCACTTAAATAAAGACTAATTCCCTCACTCTCACATACCTACAGTAATCATCACTCACCCACAAGAACCAACTATGTGGAAAGCTACTGAGTAAAAAAATAAATGTTTGAGGGCAGCAAAGTCAGGCGTTCCAAAGAAGTAAATTCCAACACTCAGCTTCTATAAAGTTTGAGAGAAGAAGAGAGGATAAACAAGAAGGTCTGGAAGGAAAAACTTTAGAAAGAAGCATTTTTAACTGTCCCTGATTGTTATTAACCTAGCTGCCTCCACATACCCAATTTATAAGGAACAAACTGCCCCTTCTATTCATGCAGAGTAGTTTTGCCAAGGCTTGATCAAATTTTTTCAAGAGAATTTTTTAACTGAACGACTTAAGGGGGAAAAGTATAGCAAAAGGGACAAATAAGAATTCAGATTATAGGTTTCTTAGGGTACTATCTCCACTGATGCACAGCTTAGGAAACCTGTAACTCTATCAACCTTTCCCCTTGACGCTGACCCTTGGAGGGGTTCAGGAGGTTCTCCTGCTTCAGAGCCCACAGCTCTGCCTCGCTCTTTCCCTAACCCCTAGCAACTCTGACCACAGGCTGCCTCCAGTCTCCCTCTTCAAGGGAAGGACTGCAAAGCTCATACCCCAGACAATTCACAGCTGAATGACAAGCTATTGCCCTATTACTGCAGAAACACAAAATATCTACTCTGTGCCAGAAATTTTCATGTCATCTCAACAACTCTTTTCATTTTAGAAATGAGGAAATGGAAGCTTTAAGGTGGTAATGACTAATCCAAGTCCACAGATAAAGAAGCCCAGATTCAAATCCGGGCATGTGATCCCCCTGCTCTCAAATCTAAGATGACCTTCAATTTGGCAAATACACATTGTAATAAAGTCCACATGAGAGTAACTTTTTTTCACTTATAACACATATACACATTATTTCCATGGTGCTTTAAGCATTTTCCTCTTCTAATGAAAGTATTTATTAGAGAGAGAGAGCGTGCAAGCGTGCAAACCAGCACATATCGACTAAAGATTGGAATAACAAATCAAACAAAAATACTTAAAAGTGTTAGAGAGAAATTAATATTTCTTTTCCCAAACATACAACTTTCAATAAAGTCAAGTGAGAGCAGTACAACATATGCAAAATTTTACTGCAATTTATTTGTAACTTATAGAGAGCCAAAGACATTACCCGCAAAGTTTAATTTTAACTTTAGGAATGGTTCGAACATATGCAAAATAGCTTTCCAGTTAATAAAAAGTCTCTTACACTTACCTGAATTTTTAAAAAACCATATTCACTTATTTTTGTTTCAGTGGTAGCCATTATCATGAATAACAGTAGATAAATATGCAAAAATATCTAAAACATACCTGGATTGGCTCCTGCTGTTTAAATACAGGGCCAAGTTCAGGTAGAATTAATTTGACATATTCTTCTTTGGTGCATTCCTCAGCAATCAATAAAACATTGGGCAAAACAAAAGGTACCATGTCAGGGTTTACAAATTCTGAAGTCAAACAAGGCAAAATTCTCTGCACGATGACACGCTGAAAGGCAAAAATGTTTTTATAAAACCAAATTTATTTTAGGCCTTCAGAATTAACACTGAAGTATAGTGTCCAATCCCTTTAGGTAAGCTGACCATATAACTTATGCTAACATTGGTATACTTTTTAGAGAAAAATGGGATGCTATTGCTAACTATGCCAAGACAAACAGCTAAGTTGGGAATGTCATGGCTAAAGGGGGATATATGGTCCCATTTTTAGGAAACCTTCCCTAATTAGTCTTCACTGATGTATCTCTCCCAATTCATTATTTACTGTTCAAATCACAACTTAAACACTGTCCTACACTGTTAATTGTTGTGTCATGCATGTCTTTTTTTTTTTTTGAGACAGGGTCTCACTATGTAGTTCAGGCTGGCCTTGAACTTGCTTATGTAGCCCAGGCTGGCCTCAAACTCATGGCAATCCTCCTGCCTCAGCCTCCCAAGTGCTGGAATTACAGGTATGCGCCACCAGGGCCGGCTTGTTTCATGCATGTCAACCCTACCTGTATCTACTGTAATAACCTGGAGAGCAGGGACAATATTTTATGCTTCCTCTTTACTCTCCATACTATTTAGGTTGAACTTTTATAGGTAAATGGATACAACTTGAGACCATACTTGTAAGTGAAATAAATCAGACCCACATGTGTAAACATCATATTGTCTCACTAGTGTGAGAAACTGAACAAGTAAATATGGTCCAAAATGTATAACAGATATTGTGAATTGGGAAGAAACTGTTCAAAAGAAAAGACAAACTGTGATCGGGGAAAGGAAGGAAGGAAAAAAGAAAAAAATATATATTATACACAAGATAGTTAAGATACTTATACGGCTAGTTTCTCTTAGTTCATTGAAAAGAAAGGTTTGTGCTAACATTGTTTGGACAAGATATCATGCCTATATCTTGTACTCTGAATAACTACTACAAAGACAACAATGCGCGATGTATTAACTATTGTAACTCTCATACTAACCTGTTTTGAAACTCGTTTTACTGTTATTTTTATTTTTTTTCTCTTTAAAAAAAAAACAGTAGGCAACCAATAGCCATCTGATAAACACTGGGAACCTTCTGCAACCAGGAAATACTAGTTTTACAACCAGTGCTTCCTTTAGCATTGGTCAACATTTTTTAGACTGTTTTTACACACACAATTTAGTAAGTCAGAGGAGAGCTAAAGGGCATGGAAAAGCTAACATCCGTACTGAAATATCCCCTTAACTACTGGTGAGACGGTGATCTCCGCGACGACAGCTCACAGACTTCTCTTCTGACATTAAATGTCCAACTGCTGCCTTGACACAGGTAGCATCCTTCTAATTTTTTCAAATCCTATTTATTTTGGGACCATAACAAAACTTTGGCTTTAGTCTGCAGCCTTTTACAGTCATTTAGGTATCTAAGGCAAAACTTACTTAGCTATTATAGTAAGTCAAAGTAAACTTTAAATTAAAAAATACTGACTATGGGAAGAAACTGATCAACAACAAACCTTGGGCAGTTTTGGTAGAACCTTTGGCAGTCCTTTGAAAAACTGTGATTTCTGAAGATTATCTCTTTGGAATAAGCTATCAAAATATTGAAGTGTGACTGCACCAACATCATCAAAGAAAGGAATCTAAAAATAAGGAAATAAATTATTTTTATTAACATTAAGTTTAAAGTACTTCTCATATCTGAATCTACCATAATACAGTTAAAAAAATTCAGAAACATTTAGCAAAATGGTAAAGACTGCTTTAATAAAAAGCAGAATTATAAAAATTATAATTTGAAAAGTTATAATTATTAAAAATAATAGGAAAATAGATTATTTTTCTCTTCAAAGTCAAATTTTCAGAATTACTACCTGTGAGCTAGATGGGCAATAACCTTTTTTTAAACTCTGAAAGATTGAAAGATTAAATAAAATATTTTGAAAGCATAAAGAATACTAATTATTTATTAAAATCCATGTTTATGTGAGTGAAAGAGGGTTATGACTTTTCTGAGAGTCTAGAATGTCTGCATAACTAATTATGACTCTTAGCACTGTTTATTTGAAATTTTCTATCATGGAACTTATGTACATAAATTATTTAG